>CM034391.1:22755800-24104550 GCA_019925095.2 Dendrolimus kikuchii
AAAAAGCTATAAAAAAATCAAGCTGTCAATGTTTCCTAAATTACGAAAAGTATAGCCTTATACATAATCGTAGATAAATCAGAATAGCAATTTTACCTCGAAATCGACATGATGGTAATAAAGCAACAGATATGAGCGTTTCGCCTCATTCTCGTGCTGCTTAACGCTTTTGAGAATCTCGCCAACTGCGGAGAGCAGCTCGGGTACTCCTCCACCATCACCAGCCCAAAAGACATCATTAAAGGTACTGTCATCACCATCAAAACTATCATTAAGTTCCAGCAACTGGAAAAACATTATTTTTATTACTTACACCATTATTCATAGAAGTAAACAGTTATGTATATATATATACCAGGGGCCACCAAAAAGTTTCGCTCGGGGTCCGTTTTAAGAAATGAAACGACCATCGCGGTCCGCACAACATTTTATAGAAAAAAATATTTATTAAACAAATGTAATTACGGAAATAATAAAGGTATTTTTTTTACATATCAATGAGAAATATGATATTTTTTTCGAGGTCCGCACAAAATGGGTCGCCGGTCCAGATTGGACCGCGATCCGCCATTTGGGGACCCTTCATCTTTATTATAATAATCTGTAAATGGTTTGAATTTGTACAATACGTTTAAAATGTGAAAAAAAACAGGGGGGTAAATTCGGACTACGAGATTCCGAAAATGCAATTATTAGAATTTTTGTCTCTCTGTCTGTCTGTTAAATCATCACATAAAAACTACTGAACGGATTAAATGAAACTCATGCTAGCTTATATCCCGGGTCGTAACTTAGGTTTCCGTGGCATAGACGAAAATAGCGAAAAGATGGCATTGAGATCACATCTTTTTTTTGGAACTATTGAACTTTATGAGTAACTCACTCGACATAGTGCTAGTTTATAACCCGAGTTAACACTCAGAATACCGTTTATCCCGATAAATAATATCGTTTCCATGGAATAAACGATTTAGGAAAATAGATGGCGCTGCAATTGCGTTTTTTCAATTCCCTAACAAATACCTACGTTGTCATAAACAACATATCCTTCATTGTATTCACACCATTGCAAATCAGGTTGGCTGCGACTCGCCTCTATGTTTCGCTGCGCAGTTGTGTAGACTATATGGACAATGGCTAAGTTCCATTAGACACTCATGACCACGTTCAGGACCGCGATTTTTCCCGTTCCACTTGCTTGCCGGCGTTTCAATCGTAAACTCAAGTGGAACGGTTATTCGATCCACCAATTGACATGGGTCGTTGTGAGTGTTGTGATCGAAAATGATAACGTCATTAGTGATGTTTTCGCCACGACCACAACAACCGTGGTCGCCTTGTGGAACGGCTAACGGAGCATTTTGGGCATCGTAAGCTACTAATGGAACGTAAATACTAATAGAATGTAAATAAGGATTCATTCATTCGACCGGTATTAATAGTTGCTAGGAAGTGACAAGGAAAAGATAAGTTAGAAGACTTACTTGTAATGTATGACGACTTGAACGGCGACAATAAACAGCCAAAGTATGAGGCAACACATGATGTTCGATTTAAAAGTTATCTCATCTAGTTTCCCAAATTCATCTTCCAAGGGCCGTTTCCTAAAACGCAGTGACCATGTATACATATTCTCTGATCGCATTCGTTGATTGCTTTTTACTTCTATGAAGTGGTTTATTATATCGTCTTCCTGTAAGGATGTGTTGATCATATTACAGTACAGTATATTGTTGTATCTAGTGTTAATAGCAAGGCTTGGAATAGTGAGTAATAATAAAGGCTTTTAAATCGGTTATAATCGGTTTTAGTTAGTACTTTAGCTGACTCTTTAAATATGACGTCACAACTTGCTACGTTCGTATAAAATCGAGGAGGGTTCGGGGTTTTGTACGATAATAAAAGGGTTCTCAGTTGATTTTACTATTTTATCTATTGTACATTCTGGATAGCTTTAATTTTTCCGCGTACAGGACAAGACCGAAATGACTGGCGTGTCCGGAAAATTTTAAATATATGGTAACCCTAGTCCCACTGAATGAAAGCTGTAGATCATTGCAAATTAGATATTTAGCAGTTACCTCGCCATCGGATAACGAGGGGACATCCTCTATGTCGTTTTCATGATTGTGACTTCCATTCATGTAACTCTGTAAATATAAGGTTTAATCGTTTACTTCTTAAAGAACATTAAGTTCGCCTATAGAGAAAAATACAAAACTAAGGGGAAGCAGGGGAATGCCGTTCACTCAAGGAATACCTTTTATATTTATTCTATAATAAGTTTATATTAAAAGTTGGGTAAAATATTACAATTGTTCATTTATTCAGTAATCTTTACTTTGACACAAAACGTATGAAACTTTCTTTAATAATCGGTAATTAAGTGAAATATTAAGAAAGGCATTCATGAGCGCTATGACCCGACTATGGGTAATACCGCTCATATAAAAGCATATTGACGCTAGAACCTTATGTGCAAAAACGGATGAAATATATAATAATGTATTAATTAATTATTGCTAAATACAACAAATAATTATTTATATTATTAACAGTAACAATTATTTTTTTTATTGAAGTTACCAGTAATAACGTTCGGTCAACAATTTTGTTAGCAGGATCAAAAACAGACGTATTTCACTTTCTCTTGCTGTTCGCTTATTTGTAAAACTAGTTACTGTTTGCTGTCGTATCATACCCCCACGCTTTAGCCTATGTCCCGTAATCCAACGTCCAGTACGTTTGCAAAGTTATAATTGTGAGCAACATTACCCCTGTTTCCCCTACATCGACTATTTACGTCGTATGCAGGTAACTTACAAGAGTATGTTATACATTATATTTAAATTATTTGTGTAAGTATACATATACAATTTCAGACTTAATACTTGTCTGTCTGTTGGTCGTATGTATTTAAATAAGATTTCATTTACATTATGATTATACAGGTGAGTTTTTGAGTAGGCCTTTATGTGGCGAAAAATGCTCAAAGGATTTTCGGGGCCGATTTCGATGATAACTTAATAAAGAGTTACAGAATAAAACAAGAGCGCTAAATATGGCGCTTAACGTTAAATCATTTTTTAGTCTTTAACTAAGACGAAAAAGTGCTAGCGAAATTGATAAGTTGGCAACAGTGAGTATTCGCCACAATGGAAAGCAAAGGAACACGTTACATACAGCCTTGTCTGATGTAAGTTTTCAATAAAGCTCAGTCAAATTGTAGATCTTTGACTGACGCTAAACAAGGGAGTCCTTGTGTCAATTCCAAAGGCCACATTTTTCACAAAAACACATAATTATCAATCAAAAGCATAGGAAATACTTAAAAAGAAGTTAAAATTAGTTTTAGTCACCTGTTGAAATGGCATCTCTGACACCCACTCTTTCTCCATTTCGTCGTCAGCCATACTGCTGGGTCTGCGGACCGAATCCAAGATATGTTGCGGTAATGGAAAGCTGAAACAAAAATCATGTTGTGCCAAAAAACAATAATAATCTTATGTTCCTTTAGTATCTCACAACGCCCAAAATGCTCCGTCTGCCGTTCCACCTGGCGACCGCGATCGTTACAGTCGTGGCGAAAACGTCACTAATGACGTCATGATTTTCGCTCACGCAACGTTCACGACTCATGTCAAGAGGTGGGTCGAATAACTGTTCCACTTGAGTTTACGATTGTGACGCCGGCAAGCCAGTGGAACGGGAAAAATCGCGGTCGTGAACGTGTTCGTTGTAAGTCTCTTGTGGAACGTAGTCCATGTAACCTCGAATTCAGATACCTCGGTTCACTACTGCAGAGTAATTGTGATACATACAAATATATTTATAAGAGATATATAACAAAAAGTAGTGTTTTCCGAGTGCGTTCTTAAATGTAGACGATGTTTTGGCCTCTCTGATAGTAAGAAGCAGCGCATTCCGAAGTTTGATAGCCTGCACTGTAAAAGAGTTATTATAAAAGGATGATTATATGATTATTATGAAAGTAGAGTAAACGCGGTCGAGATGCGAGCACTGCGCAAAATCTGCGGAGTGACGCTCGCGGACCGCGTTCGTAATACCGAAGTAAGAAAGAGAGTGCCGGGGTGAATGTAAGGAAAGGAATGCTCCGGTGGTTCGGGCATGTGGAAAGAATGCATGATGAAAGAATGAATAAACAGATATACAATGCAAGAGTGGATGGATGCAGAAGTCGTGGAAGGCCACGACACACCTTCCATGATCAAATTGATTGTATACTAGCAGAAGGTGATGTCAGGAGCCTTAAGAACAGACGAGCGTGCATGACAAGAGTTATGAATGTCAAAGAAGCAAGTGAGGTGTGTAAGAATAAGCCTAAATGGCGCTGTTGTTCGTGCCTACCCCGTAAGGGAACTGGCGTGAAGTTATGTATGTATGTATAAAAGGATGAAGAAAATTGATGAATATGTAGAATACAAAAATTTCATATCGAGACTTGATACCTAGTTCTGGTGACATGTTTCATTGGTTTCGGCTCTTCTGTGCTTTTGATTAAGTAAGTGGTGATATCGTGTTCTTTCAAGAACGAATCTCTGGTTCCACCTTCCCCAGGCTCCACTTCGAAGGCGCCACGAAGGTACTCGTATGTTATCGAAGATATATGGACTCTTCTGCGCAAAGAAATAAGAATCGAATGTACCGAAATATGACGGATGGTGAAATTATTGGATCGTATGTATCTAAGGTTATATAAATCCGATTTGTCCATCATCACACAAAAATTATATACCGTCTAAATTGCAACCTGTCTGAAAGTAAAAGTTTTTATTAACGTAACTGTAATATTTAGTTATACAATTAAACTAAATAAAACTACGTTTTAACGGTTTTAAACGCGGTAATTTTATTTGATTTTGGTTTTTTCCGACGTTTCGGCCACTTTTCAGTGGCCGTGATCACGGAAGACGAAGATGTCAAGTGTCAACGAGTATTGTTAAAATTTTATTTAGCCTACCGCCAACTTGTTAATTTTAATTATTTAATTTTAATTTTGTTTATGGTTATTATTTACTCTATGGGAGCCTAATCTAATTTACTACCGCTTCGCAACATGTTATGGCTTGAAGAGAAGAAGCGACGCAAGAAACTCTTCAGCACACATGCCTAGCTCTAATAATTTTATATAATATTAAAATGGGTGGAAGGAAAGAATAAAAGTAATTATCAGTCAAGTTGGTTTGTGTTCCGTTGTACGCAGAAAGAGCTCACAGTGTCTTGAGGTCTGGCAGCTGGTTTTTGCTGGGTTTTAAAACGTAGTTTTATTATGTATACAAGTCGCGAAAACTTAAGAAAATATTAAATAAAACTATATATACAAATTAAAATTATACTATAAAATCTAGTGCCAGACCGGTGTCAGTCGGAAATGTGCCCAAAAGATTAGCCATATTGTCTTGCTGAATGGCAAAGCTGATGCGTTGCCTGAGGTATATACCAGTCTTTTGTGAGATATCAGCACATAAACAACCCACAGCCAAGTGTTAGGACATTTACCCGACTGGATGGCTACCACCCCTGGTCTAGAGCATGCCGCCATAACAACTTTGAGTTGTGTTCCGGCATTAGTGACCAGGTTCCAGACTCACTTAAGAGAGCAGCAGCGCATTTGTAGCACCTTTGGTGTTGTAAATGTCTATAGGCGATGGTAACCGCTTTCCATCCAGTGCGCCGTATGCCTGTCTGCTGAACTCCTGCAATAAAAAAAAAAAAACAGACATTTGATTTATTATTGAAATATAACACAAGTAGAATCAGTTTCATAATTATTATTATTGTTACTATTATTTATCAGCGTTGTGTCGGATATAATTCCGGTACAGCAATATGCTGAGTGCAAAACTTGCTGAAAATGCGGCGTACAAATTCTCAAAATATGCTCTGTGTATAATAATGTATAAGGAATGTACGTCGCTATTTCTTGAAAATATAGACTTTCTTTCTTTCATGTATCTACAGAAAATAATAGGTACGTCATACTTGTTGTATGGAACAGGAGAGCCAGAGTAGAAAAGCTTACCCAGGCAATCCGCCGCTCTCCATGTGATTGGCGAGAGTGACGTCGTGAGACCACAAATCGAACTGCCACTTCAACATGCCCAAGACCCCGCAGAGAACGGTCCCGCTGTGGATCCCGATGCGCATGTCCAGATCAACCTTCGCACGACATATTTGTACAATTAGAACTACTATGTATCACTTTGATGTTAGAACTCTTTAGCCATTTTGGTAAAAACTGAACTTTTATTTAAATACTAGGATATGCCTGCGACTTCACTCACGTTCGACTTGAAATTCCCGGGGGGTTCCCAGGACAGAAAGTACTGGAGCTTTTAAAAAATAATGTAAGCTAATTTTTATGCACCCAAACAACTACAAACCGCTACCGGGGAAATACCCGCGAGATTCCCGGGATAACCCATATCACACATTTTATTACATATTTCTTACCGATCAGTGAAAAAATAACATTGAAATTCGATTTATTTAAATCTGGCTATTTTCTAAATAATTCTCAGAAAAATTCCAGCGGGATTCTAAGGATAAAAAGTGGCGCAGATTTTAAGACTAAAAATTTGCTCCGCAAAAAATTAAGATGATAACCGCATCGAAATCGCTACTGGGCCGATTTCGAATCGATTTTTACATGAATCCCGAACAAATAGAGAAACCGACAAACAAAAAAGAAAAATGCATCGTGTTTTCCATCGTTCACATAGTCTGTTCCACTTGGTTCTTTTTTTTAAATAGCTTCAATGTACAGACACGGCATGTTTAGATTTTTATAATATTATATAGATGCATGGCATGTCCGTCAGTGATTTTCCTTTGAATTTACTGGGTTTGTGTGGATTGAATTGTGTGGGTATATTTAGTCAATATATCGCTATAAAATGCTCTAATCTTACTTGGGTATTGTGCCTGACTTCTCTTATGGCCCTGATCATGTAGAGGCCCATATTCACGCAGCACAGAGCGTGGTCCTCCCTCCTCTGCGGGAGACCGCTCACGCAGAAGTAGCAGTCACCCAACAACTTGATGCGGAGACAATGGTTTTGCTGCAATATACTTCTATTTTAAAATTAAAGTTAAAAAAGACTTTTTTCTTCTTTAAACACTTGCTAGAACAGCCTAAAGCAGGCTCTTTCGCAAATATGTATCACTACTATGACAAATTGAGAAAAGAAGAAAGAAGAAGCTGATCGGTAATGACAGTCTTTTTTATGCTCGACTTAGCAGTCTAGAGCACAGACGCAAGGTCGTGGAACTATCTGTTTTCTATCGAATACATTTCGACGAATGTCCTTATAACAACATAGCAGACTAACTGTAGGAATGTCGCTTACGCTGTTACGGAAACGTTTTACGGAGACCGATTTGTTACACGGGGAACAAATGGCTAGCCATGCCGCCTCCGCCAGGTCCCGGTTGAAGGAGTAGTCTCAAGAAATGCTGGCTTGACGTTGTGAAGGATGAGATGCGTACCAATGGTCTCAAAACAGGGGTTGCTGAAGACCGCGCGAAGTGGAGTAGAAAAAGTAGGAAAGTGAACCGTGGGCGTCGGAGTGAACGCTCTGAACGCAATCGGGATTTAACATTCGGATGATGATGATGATGACAGATTGAGAAAAGAGCTAGGAAGCTCATCGGCAATGACCGTCTTTTTTATGTTCGACTTCAGAGTCTAGGGTATAGACGAAATGTCGCGGGGCTATCTGTCTTCTATTGGATAGATTTCGGGGAGTGTTCCTTAGAACTGCACAAGCTTGTTCCTGCATCCCCATTTTACCATCAGACAACCAGATGCACCGGTTTGCGCCACCGTTACATGGTGGAAACACCACCACTCAGAACCAAGTGTTTCGTTTCATCTTTTCCGATGCGCAATGTCGAAGAGTGGAAAATTTGCCGGAGTCTGTTTTTTATGATAAATATAAACTTGAAGTCTTCAAGTCACGAGTGAATAGGTCTCTTCTAGGTAAGCGTACTCCATCCTAGACCAGGGGAGACAGCGGTCAAACGCAAACCTATACATCCATAAAAAATATGGAACTGTCCTGTTCTTTTACACCTGCCAGTTTAAAAGCTATACACAGCCCTAAAAACAGTTATTATAAAGAAAACTCACCGTAGCTAACTCGTCGAAGCGTGCAAATAATTCATTCAATATTCTGACAAGCTCTTGCGCGCTGCAGCTGCTTGATAACTCTGAAACGTAGCGAAAAAATAATTACTTTAAGAATTCCTGGCACTAAACGGTATGACTGCTTGACTGGCTACCTACTAGGCGCTTTTTCATACAACATCAGATATTGTACAGCCTTCTGCTGCTAATATTGAGAAACCAAAGAGTTCAGTGGAAGCGCTATACTCGTGACTGCAAGTTCATCCACATTTTGTAAACAGACTAAGAATTTTTTATTGACAGATTATATCAGTGTTATTGATTATTTTAGTGACAGATTTTTAGAATTATAATTTAAAGAATAGTCATAACAACCTTGAGTTTTGTGCGCATTAGTGGCTAGGTTCCAGTCCCCTTCGAGACCGGCAGCACATTGATGGCACCTTCAGTGTTGCAAAGGTATATAGGCGACTGTGACCACTTACCATCAGATGGGAATCAGCTTGTCTGCTGTATTCCAGCAGTAAAAAAAAGGATTACTTAAATTGTAAAAAATAATAAAAGGTAAACCTGTAAATCCTTTGATATCAGCATAAAGTATAGAGACGTCGTCGTGCGATTGAATGTACAAATTGTTAAACTGCTGCTCTTGGAATTCTCCTTTCACTTTCGAAACATTGTTGTAGATTTCACTTGCTAGGAAGTCAGGAATCACTGAAAATAGCATAAAAAGAAAGGCCAGTTATTATTAATTTGGATTCGCCCGCGACTTCGTCCGTGTTGGACGGAATAAGCTAATCATAAAAAAGAACATAAACAGACTGTCAACAAGTTAGACTCACTTAAGAGAGCAGCAGCGCATTTGTAGCAACTTTGGTGTTGCAAATGTCCATAGGCGATGGTAACCGCTTTCCATCCAGTGGGCCGTCTGCCTGTCTGCTGAACTCCCGCAATAAAAATAAAATAATAAAAAAACGTATCAGCGTTATGTGTTGTACAATCATGAGCAGCCGTAACCACTTACCACCAGGCGGAGTGTCAGCCAGTTTTTATTTTTTTATTGCCAAGCTGGCAACAGGCAGACGGCCCAACTAATGAAGAGTGTTTACCGTTGCCCATACAAGTTTGCAACACCAGGGGCCTTATTCTGCTATTACTATCTCGTCAAAATCACCGGACGCTATCGTCTTAATCCTAGTTCAATCTGATTTTGATATTCTTTTAATTCCAAGGCAGGCCACTTTATCCTAAATAATTATAAGCGAAAAGATTAAGTGTTGCTATACGTGGGAATGCCGCCAGCCTTTTGAGAACGTTCACGGTAAGTGACAGTGGTTTGGGACCAATATTTTATTTTTAGGTATTTTTCCCTTTTTATTTAGTTTTAGTTTTAAATATAGTATAGTTTGTAGTTTTTTAAAGTTTATATTTATTTTAGTTGTTTATTTAAGTTAAAAATAAATGGGGATAAACTTTGATAGCTTTCCAATATATATTTCGGATAACGCTATTTTTGCTGATGGTAATAATAATACCAATTTTTTTCTACTATTATTCCGTCTCGACGATATGGAGAACATATTGTGGATTTAGTAGAATATGAATTTTTGATATTATCGTAATGGAATCGCACTTTGAATTGAATATTTTTGTAACGCTAAGATATTGAAATAGCGGAATTGAGCCCCAGGACAACGCATTGCCTACCTTTGGGATGGGTTAATGAGAATAGTATCGAAGAATGAGATAGAGGGATCAGAGAGAAGGAATACGATAGAGGGTAAGTCTTGGAATAGGCCGGAGGGGGGGGGGTTACCATTGAAACTCTCACTCATCGCACCAAACACGATTAGCTCAAGGCTCACCGCTTCATGCCGATATTCTATGAAAGCAAAGTATCACAGCGATCGAGTTGACCCTAAGAGCCTGAGTAGAGCAGCATTCGTCGGAGCGTCCAACTGAGTGCCCTGAGTGCACGCTCAGCGTTCATCGTACACAAACTGCTTTAAACCTGTACGCAACGCCCCGTTTGACACATATCTCGGCTGGCACTAGGGACACTCGTAAGCGTTTAGATACATTTAAATAAGTTTATCTTCGGTCTCAGTGCACGCCCGTGTCGAGCGTGCAGCGTTCTTATACACGACGCGTCGCTCAACGTACATATGGCCGCTGGAGCCGCCGCACCAGCCGACCATCACTAGGAACACCCGCTACCGTTTCCATGTACCAACGCTGCACGCTCGAATAGAGCGGGCATTCAGACCATACGCTAAGAGCTGTAATCGACTATTGATTCTAGTATGGATCTTCTACATATCTGTTTACTTACCTATATATATAAATAAATAGTGTAATGAGTTCAACTCGGCACCAGCCAAAGCTTAAGAAGACATGCGATTCCAGTGTAACTCACCGCTCTTGAAGAGTTTCCACTGCCTGTCGCTTTCTTTTTTGGTCTTCTGCCTGGTTAACATAGACTTGTGCGTTTCGAAGAAGGCCTTCCTCTGCCCCCAATCGGCTAAAGACTTCACGTACATTCCAGCAAAATTCACCGCCATGTATAGGAGTGCGTTGCTCACTATAACGCGCGTGTCGCAAGAACACGCCTGCAATAGACCTCAGTTAATATTTGACTGCATAAGATTTGCATAGGTAGTGCAAGGCATTGTTATGTTGAATTTCGTATGTGGTAATAGTAGGTTGTTACACGAGGAACGAAAGTGACCTATTTAGGCACGAGGTGGTACACGAGTGTAGCGCTGACGCTACGCTTATTTTATTACTTATGGGTACTAGTCGCGGAAACTTCATAAAATACTATGAAGACTTTAAAAATTTAAACTCACTTACCGCTGGTTTGTTCTTCATAGTTTCCCTGATCGTGACAACGGTCGCCAGAATGTGTGCGAAGCAGGATAGCATTCCCATGACAATGCACCAGACCAAGGACACCGGGAGCATCGCATATGGCACGAATACAATGAACAACATGTACCACACTTGATTCTCTGGGTCCTGGAAGCCAATACCTTGACCGCTTAGTCCTAGGGAAAAGTAATTTACTATCAGCCTTGTTGCACACTCTTCTTTTATATAACTCTTTAGATATATTTTTGTTATGATTTCTAGTTTGTTTGTCACATTAAAATTATATTCTCTGTCTGTTGCAAAGCTAGAAATTGCATGTATTTCCATTTTATCATTAAATACCTTTATTAGCCACAAAAACCTATCATTTCACGGGTTATTTCCGCAACAACCCACCATCGCCACTCCTGATCAGCAATATTCTTGCCACGGGTTGTCTGGAAGAGATCGCTTTTTAGCGATAACACCGCGCTTTGTACACAATTAGAATAATACTAGTTCGTAAGTTTTCTGTAATGGTGTACATTAAAGTGTTATCTATCTATCTAACCGTCGTAAATAACGCTCGCGTAGATTAAAGACAGTCACAATGGGAGTTTTCAGAAAAATTTAAAAGGTTACTTGCCTTTTTCGCCACCTTAAGGGCAGAATTTCCAAACACGCCGATACACGTGTGCAGTTATTTCGAACCAGAAGTAGGTATATCAAATTTCGTGTTTCTTACTTATGAAAGACGGATTCTTATATAAACTTTCATCCTAAAAATCCTTTATTAGTGCGTACCAACAGAACCCGTATGCCTATTTTCACGGCCCTAGCCCCATTAGTTTGGGCTGTGTGTTGATATGTCAGTTAGTCATCTAGTGAGATCAAGTAATTATCCAATGTACAGATTTCGGTGATAGTGATGTATTGAGAAGATTGGCCGGCGGTGCTCGCATATGGTTTTTGGGAGTACATTTTTTAAATATGTGCTCACTTTTTTAACGAGTGAAAAGATTAGCACAACAATTCACTTTAAGATCTCTTACCCTGTGCGATGAGCAGTATCCAAGTGGCTGCAGCCGCCCAGTGCAGGTAGTTGTTGGCGAAACACCACCAGCATCCCAAAAGGCAGACGGCCACATTTAAAAACATGAAGGCCACAGACCACGCTATCTGATAGGTCGGTGCGGATAAGCCTGTAAGTTATTTGTACAAAAACAAATTAGTTGCAGAATCTTATTTCATTTTTTTTGAACGGATGAACATATTAATTTTATAAAGGGAGCTCTTATAAACTTAAGTCATTAATTAAGCCAGGCTAAACTCTAAAGAAAAAGTTATGGTAGCGTAATGGCTAGCATACGCGTCCTAAACTCAAAGGACTCGGGTTCGATCCTGGTCGGAACGCATGCACCGCTTAGGTAGTTTTCTGACTATAATTGGCGTATTGTTACAATTACCACGTGCTAACAACAGTGAAGGAAAACATCGTGATGCAACCTTCACATCGAGATAACCGATGTGTCAAACCTGTCAAGCTGCCTTAGACAAGCGTGGCGGGTATACTGTCCGTTCCCCTACAGTGGGAGGCCCGAGCTCAGAAGTGAGACAGTTATAGGCTGTTATTATTATAAACTCTAAAGCATTCCGATTTTGGAAAAGGATGCCAAAACGCGCTGTGGTGTTTTACAACTAAGTACACAGGCGCGTTATACAAGTTTGTAAAAACAATACTTCACTTCATTTGATGCTTTTTTTTGTATAGGCTCCGTCTATAATTAATGGTCTAAGAGGTTCTGTTTAACTATTGAATTATAAAAAAGTCTCAAAAAAAATGAGGTTGTAAAAATTCAACAATACTCAACGGAAATTGTAACACACTTATTTAAATAATAATAATGTTAGCGGACTATATATATTTTAATAATTAAAACTACACGTGCGGTATAGACTCTATGTACATACGATGTATTCTTTGGCCATAACGGCTTTTTATATGTTCTAGAATACGAATCAAAAATCCTTTGCAATTATAATTTATATTGCTACTGTTTGGAGTTTTTGGCTGTAAAATGACAAAGTATTCATATATAACTTACTAAAAAATAAACTGAGGCTATAAAGTTCGTAAGGATTTAGTACAATATAAATTATCGTAAAGTATTATCATTTTTTTTTTAATAAAAAATAGAATCACAAAACAAGTGTATGTCAGTACTGCGAATGGTAGAGTTGGTACCGGTAGAGCACGACGTACACACCATGATCAAATAACACAAGTGTTAAAACGAGGTCAGGTAGAAAGCATATCAAATAAACGTGCATGTATGAAGAGGTTAATGAAAGTAGATTACGCGAAAGTTGTTGGTCAGGATCGTCGCAAGTGGAGATCTATAGTCTCTGCCTACCCCTATGGGAAACAGGCGTATAATATATATGTATGTATGTATTATCAATAAAAGAAAATCTGTCCAGAAACTTTGTTCTCAACTGGGATTAACGCTACTATTTTAATAACAATATCTATAATACAAATAACTTACTGTCTGGTTGGATTGAGGTTGTGTATATTACTGCCAAACATATCTGAAAATAATAACTATATTTAAAATTAATGATATAGCTATATACAAGCTGCGCCCGCGATAGCGGAATTTCTTCACTTTAGGAAAACAGTGCATAGTCTTCGCCTTAACAATAGCACAGAATGTTCTATATACAAAGAAACACGAAGAGCAGCATAGAGATATAGTTTTACACTACAAAGTATTATAAAACAGTAAAACAATAGAAACAGAATAAGTCCTAAAATTGAACCCAGTCTCAGCATATACTGGCCAATTAAGATCAGCGGTGTACTTCCGCCTAGGACCAGCAAGTGAAGTCACGTAGGATAAATATAACACAAATAATAATAGTACATAATGTACAAAGCAGTTAAACAATGATAAAACTATAACTTATTTAAAGACAACATATCATACAAAAATAACATCATTTACAAATATATATAATCATTAATAATAATAATATATTCCCGCAGGGGGGCTTTGTGGCGAAGCCTTAGGTGAGTAGCGACACCTCGTACCTGACTCCGGGGGCCAAGGCAAAGCCCCCGCCTCCGTACTTGCCTTAACCAGCCGGCACGGAGTGGAGATCGCTAGAGCTAAGACTCAAGCTCCAGGGGTGGAAGTGATAAATGGCCTAACGTGAGAAGTAGCTTCGGTGAACCTGCAGCCCACCTCTCGACACCCCTTAGCCACTCACACCCATGTTGCCCCTGTCTTTATGGCATTTTTTGGGGCCCATGCAGGGAGTGGCGAGTCACCGTCTGCCCATTTTTCCATGTTCCCTGAACATCGCGACGGGCAGACGCCATAGTCCCCATATTCCCAGACCCCTAGTACCATTAGCAGTTCACCACAATAGCCCGGTACTTTTTGTCCCCATTTCCCACAATAGTCCTACACTGGCCGGGGCTTGTCCTTGGGTGCATTACTATATGGTGTGGACAGGGATAATCGCCGGTCAGTGTCACGCCACATTTACATTAAATTTGTCAGGGGGCCTAAACGTGTTGGCCTTCCCATGGTCTGACGCAAGCCCCCCAAAAATCCGGGCCATTTTTATGGCCCGTGGTCTTGAAAGACATACAGTATAATAAAAAATATAATAATACATATAGTCATTGTATCGACCACGTGGACAGCAAAATAAAGTGAGAACAATATATAAAATAAACAAATTATAAGAGCCTTTCCTGCCTTTGCCGCACAGTTGGTTTAGAAACTACATAAATCAAAGGACAAGGGCACTACATCAACAACTTTGGGACAACCTGGAGGATTGCAGGCAAGCCAAGCTGGCAATGCCTCGGCTAAACCTGCATTTCTCCAGGAATATCTTAAAGCTCAGTCGGTCCCGGCTGAGGCTAGTTATTAGTGCAGCCACTGGACATGGCAATTTTAATAGACATCTTTTTAATATAGGTGTCACTGACAGCCCCCTGTGCAGAGCATGCTTGGAGGAAGAAGAAAAAGCCGCCCATGTCCTGCTTGAATGCGGAGAGGTGGCCCAATACAGGGCGAAGTATCTGGACGCCCCAGGTAGCCTCCGAGAAGTCTTCAGTAACGTCAAGAAGCTGGTGGACTTCCTGGAGGAGCTGGGCTGGATGGAGTAAACCCTCATCCACCCTCGCACGCAAAATAGGCGCTTCGTAGTCGAGTTGCGGAAACCGCCCGTTCGCAGAAGAAGAAACAAATTATAATAAAATTAATGAAAATTGAAATTCATGTAGCACTTGTGTCTTGTCTAAGTTTAACTTGTGCAATTAGGTGTACATTCAGCACAGTTATTGAGAAGCCTCCAGCGGCTTAAGACCACGTCACCGGAGGGTACTTACTCTCCGGGTTGAAGCCGGTGAGGAGTTTTAACTCAACACCCGAACCAATTCCACCTAAAGGAGCTGAAGATTTGACTGAGGGATAGCTTTGCGGTAGCGACAAAAGTTGAGTAAAAACATGAATATGTGGCTAAATTACAAGGCCGGATCTGGGAAAGAAGCCGGGACCCAAGCTTTGGGCGGCAAATTCAAACTTCGCAGACAAATACACGGGTCGTTATTAACGCAACTTTGACCACTCCAGACCTCCAGTATTTTGAGCACATAAATTACGTAGTAGAGTAAACGCGGTCGAGATGCGAGCACTGTGCAAAATCTGCGGAATGACGCTCGCGGACCGCATTCGTCATACCGAAGTAAGAAAGAGACTGCCGGGGTGAATGTAAGGAAAGGAATGCTCCGGTGGTTCGGGCATGTGGAAAGAATGCATGATGAAAGAATGACTAAACAGATATACAATGCAAAAGTGGATGGATGCAGAAGTCGTGGAAGGCCACGACACACCTTCCATGATCAAATTGATCGTGTACTAGCAGAAGGTGATGTCAGGAGCTTTAAGAACAGACGAGCGTGCATGACAAGAGTTATGAATGTCAAAGAAGCAAGTGAGGTGTGTAAGAATAAGCCTAAATGGCGCTCTGTTGTTCGTGCCTACCCCGCAAGGGAACTGGCGTGAAGTCATGTATGTATGTATGTAAATTACGTTTCGCGGGGCCCGTAGACAGGTTAAAAAGCACAGACGCGTGCGTGTCCATCAGTGGGCGTCTGATGGCTGAAATGATGATGATGATTAAGGTAAAATACTGACAAGCGGGGCGGCACTTTTCAGTTTTTGCCCCCCCCCTCGAAAAAATTCAAGATCTGGGGCTGGTAGATTATAAAAGAAACATACCTTTAAAACTAAATCGACTACATTAACCATTATTAAAGATTTCTGCCGCTGCCGTCTCGAATACCTTTGGTATGATGATTCCACCATTCTATTCTGGAAGAAGAAAGAATATTTCCTTAAATTTTCTTCTCGAGTAAAGGGACAAAAACATAATATTATCGATATGTCGATAAATCGCATGAAATTTATAGCATTAAACACTAAACAAAAATATAACTAGGATAGGCCCGCGACTTCGAACACACTTGAGTTGAAATGCCCGCGGGATTCACAGGATAAAAAGTAACCCACATTTAGTTACATAAAATATGCTATCGATCAGTGAAAAAATAGCATTTTAATTCGATTTTTTTCAATCTGGCCATTTTAAATCATTCCCAGAAACATTCTCGCGGGATGACCAGAATGAAAAGTAGTACTAGCGCAGATTTTACGTCTAGGAATTTGTTGTCAACCGAATCCCGAACAAACAGACAAGAAATCTAAAAAAAAATGCGTCGTGTTTTCCATCGATTATATAGTCTATTTCAGTTACCTTTTTTTAAATAGCTTTCAATGTACAGACACGGCATGTTTAGAATGTTATAATATTATAGATAAGTACCTTAAAGCTATTTGTGATAGATGGAAAGTATATTCCTCTGACGTAACGCGGAGTTCGTAACATTTCTTCCGACACAACTGAAAAAAAAAACACCTTTATAATGATAATAATATTCGGTACTAAAATTATTTTAAAAATTAAACTACACTATAAAAAAGAAACCTAAAATTAAATACTAGAACTAAATAAAAAGATGGCATAATTATAAATAAAATATTGGTCTCAAACCACTGTCAGTTACCGGGAACGTTCCCAAAAGGCTGGCGGCGTCACCACGTTGAATAGCTATGCTTAACCTTTGAACAAAATAGACGCCAGCCTTTTGGTCGCGTGAGAGTCTACTAAACGTTCTGCAACATCTTGATAAAGTTTTAGAGCGTTAGGAGCCCACGGTACTGTTTAAATTTTTAGTAAATTAACACATTCACTGCGTTACGAGAAGTATTTTCACGTATTTGACTTTCAGACTTTGCGGCAGTTGGTTATTCTTATTATCCATCGATGCGGGAGTGAATATTTCAAGTTCCCGTGCCTTTGTGCATGATTTTATTTTTCATATTCTTTATTTGAAAAAGTTTAGCCTGTGCGATTTATTATTTAAGTTTATGGCTTGGCAGCTAGGCCTTTAAGCCAGATCTTAGTTTATAATACAGTTTCTTCATTTTCTTAAGCCTACGTGTAGCACAGCTGAACTGTAGGTAATCAGCTAGTGCCATTCATCGGAGTTCTTGTGACAACTCAAAAGGCCACATTTGACTTTACAGTTCACATTTTTCACAAAACACATAATTACTACTCAAAAACTATCAATATCCTACAACTATTGTTCATTTTAGAGCAATTTTACACATTTTTAGAAAATGAAACTGCACAGCACAACATCGCCTTTCAGTTCCCGCCAAAAACTCCTTAGCCTGTGCGAAGGCAGCTATGTGTACACAGGGATGTAACCAATTAATTAGCGCAATAAATTTCGATAAGCGATTAGTTTCCACGTCTTTATGGGCCTTTGAAATGAGGAACTGATACGGGAAAATAAAAGTCGTACCGCAAATCTGGCAAGTTTTGTTTCTGCACTGTCACAGTGGTTGTGTTAAGTCGGTGCCAATCATTGAGTGGGAAGTCAGTGGTTGTAGTTTACCCTACCTTTAACAGGGTTATTTTATTAACACAAACAGCGGATTACCGCTGGATATTCTAGAGAAACATTACAAACAGCGCGTTCCATTCGTAGCTCACAATGCCCAAAATGCTCCATTAGCCGTTCCACAAGGCGACCGCAGTCATGGTCGTGGCGAAAACGTCACTAATGACGTTATCATTTTCGATCACACAACGCTCACAGCGACCCACGTTAAGAGGTGGGTCGAATAACCGTTCCACTTGGGTTTACAATTGTAACGCCGGCAAGCAAGTGGAACGGGATAAATCGCGGTCGTGAACGTGGTCGTTATAAGTCCCTAATGGAACGTAGCCAAACGCATACTTAGTAATGAATATTCGCATCACCTGGATCAGCTGATCTCGCTCTGCCGTGATTGATACTAGTCGCTGAATACCCATCGTCACTGATTCTATTCTGAAAAAACAAACAAACACAGACGTAGTCGTTTATTTCTTGTTTATCTACTACGGAAGATAAAAACTCTACACTTGACCAGAGCCCAAATCGCACATCGATTCTCTGATTCTTCTCTGATTGATTCTCTCTCTCTGTCTCTAACGAACTTTTAATATTTCGTCATTACGGTCTAGTAGACACTGAACCGATTATCATAAAATTCGTTACATATTTTAGTGAATGAACATAGGACACTTTTTATCCCGAAAAATGGGACAGTTTCCGAGATAAAATATATTTGTCTCTGTGTATGTTATGCTTTTATGAAAAGACTATTGGACCGATTCGGCTGAAATTCGGTACATATGTAATTTTAATACCGAGGGAGGCCAAGGGATACTTTTCATCCCGGACAGTGGAATATATTTATGTAAAGGTTATTCCGGAAAGTAGGATAGGTTTTGTGATTTTGTAATTTTTGTCTATTTCGTCCATTTTGTCCAATTCATCCGATTCATTAATTTCGTCCATTTTATCTTTTTGTCAAGTTTTGTCATTTATGTAGTTTACAGATAGACAGGGGATGGAATAGTTTGCGATATAAAATGAAGTGAATCTTCCGGGGGCCAATACATAAAAAAAAAATACAATGTAACCTGTACTGCCTGCTCTTTAAACAAGAGGTACGCACTGTAGATTGACCCGCGACGCCGCCGGGGGTAAACTTTAGTAAAGAGATAAAAAATAAAAGAACGTTCAATGTTCCATATTTAAAAATAGCATCATATTGTGGCCAGTATCAAAATTTATAAGTCACTATAAAACTTTACGCCTGGGCCTTGGCAAAAACAAAATTGTACCTAGCAATTCTTTTATTAGAAATATCATATTTACTAGTTATTAAATACATATAATTATAAAAATATATGTAGAATATTTTATAGGAATCCAAAGTTTATGCGCACAAAACCGCGAGGAACGTAGCGTGTCACACGGGATCATGCCCTACCGCTAGGAGAGTAAAACTTACGACAAATAATCCCTATGTTACTCGGGTTTATTACAAAGGGCGTTAAGACTATTAATTTTATTATGTTCATAGAACATAACAAAGAAAAATGTAGCTAGATAAATTAAAGACGGCCTAAAGGTTGGCTTAGTGTCATGATATGAAGAAAAATGTGCGAGTAGTTTAGGTAATTTTTCTTTTTGAGATAAAAGTAAAGGTTTTATATGTTCTTAAATATGTTAATGCTTTGATAGATTACTTTAAGAACTTATTTTAGTAATTCGAATTTCACTTAAGCTTCGGCGTACTTCATCCTCGACGTTAAACAATCATGGTCTACTATTGTATCACGACCTCTACCAGTTTGTTTGTTTGTTAGGCGTCCAAGGTCGATTGATGCTAGACCCCACTTTCAGCGTGTGTGATAGACCAAGACTTTTTCGAGTATGATCCAATGTCCGATCATTTGAACTGTTAATGACGTTACCTGGTCATCGTGTGCTGAGCAACTAGCACCGTCTCCAGGAACCCTCTCTCCCTCAGGGGTATGAGTCCGACCAGGCTCGTAATGTTTTGCGTTACCACCACATGTAAGACACTGAAATTGTAAAGAAAAATATTACTTTCCGTTTACGGAACTTTGGTAATGTGATAGATAACAGATGATACAATAGATTTTACCATCGTTTCCGTTATAAAAACAAGCTTTATAATACAATTTAACCATATTCATTTTAATATATCATGAGAGTAATCTTTTTATTACCGTTTAAACAATAATTCAGGTCCACCCCATTTCCTTTTACTTATAAATAGATCTGCCACCTTTATAATAAAAGTGTAGTATTTTTGTTGTTATGCTGTAAAAATATAGTGCTTTTGGGAAATTTAGGCAAAAAAAGAGTACATTTACTTTTTATTATACATTTTATTTATTTCTAGGCGCTAAGAACCTCAGCCAGAAGGCCCAGCTTGCCATACACAACGCGGTGCTGGTACCTACGCTCACGTATGGAAGCGAGAGTTGGGTATGGAAGAGAGAGCATGAAAGTAGAGTAAACGCGGTCGAGATGCGAGCAATGAGCATAATGCAAAAGTGGATGGATACAGAAGTCGTGGAAGGCCACGACACACCTTCCATGATCAAATTGATCGTGTACTAGCAGAAGGTGATGTCAGGAGCCTTAAGAACAAAGGAGCGTGCTTGACCAGAGCTATGAATGTCAAAGAATAAGCCTGAATGGCGCTCTGTTGTTCGTGCCTATCCCGCAAGGGAACTGACGTGAAGTTATGTATGTGTGTATGAATGTATTTTACTTATTTCATTATTCAATTTTCGATCTGTATTTACTAGTTTTTGCTTTGGCCAGCAAAGATCTATTACTTTTAAAATAATCACAAGAATCTGAGCAAAACGCGCGACAATTGAATTAGCGATGAAAATATAGTACATGTCGTTCTAAATTATTTTCTACAATATAATAGTACAAGTGGCTAAAATATAGTACGATACTATATATTATTGTACGATTGGTAAACCTACTTGTACAATTATGACGTTATAATTTTTTACACTAGTACAAAAACTCCAAATCCTTCATGGACTAAGTGGCGATTGGGTACGCCTCAAAAGACTCTCGGTCGTATTAATATTGAGTTATAGTAAGCTTTGTAGACTTCTATAAGAACCTTAAAGAAGTCTACAAACTTACTCTAACTCAATATGAATATGACTATATATTAATACTGTCTTTTTACCCAGAGATAGAAAGGTCTCCCTAAGTTCTAACATTTGTGTCCTTAATCCAATTTTCAAGGAACATAACTGTTATATGCCATAAATATTTTCACTGACCTTTTTCATTCTATACCTACCTAAATGTATATTATATGTATGTACCTTATGTGTATATTTGTATATATAGTATAGTTATATATTTATTATTAAAATGTAAGTAATCGTACAATAATTATGTATACCACGGTCGCCACTCCTAATCAGAATATTCTTGCCACGGGTTGTCTGGAAGAGATCGCTTTTTAACGATAAGACCGCCCTTTGTACCCAACTAGACTAATACTAGTTCGTAAGTTTTTCTATAATGGTGTACAATAATGTGTTATCTATCTATCTATCTACTTAAATGTATATATAATGTGTGTAAATGTACACATGTCAGACCAAAGGCATAGATAGATAGGTACCTCCTCAGTGTATTTGCTCTTGTTAAACAAACTCTCAATAAAATCAGTACGTGTTACAAGTCCTTCTAACTTAGAGAAACGTCTCGAAAATTCATTTCCGAGACGTTTGTCCCTTCCCTTCAGTGAGAACTTTATAGACTGACAAAATAACTTGGTAAGTAAGAAATATTGCGAAAACGTGACGGTCTATGATATTATGTTTTAATATAAAATAAAATCGGCTATGTTAGTGCCAATCGACGTACCGTAGTGATGGTTCGTAGTAAAACAGTATTAGAAATTAAAAGGTTTATTTTTATATACAACTACGAAACGGTGACTCTCCCTCTGCGCTATATGGATTCGTTTAAAAAGAGCGTTATAAAACTTGTTAGAGGCCGGCAACGCGTTGGCAACGCCGGTGGTGTTGCAAACTTCCATAGGCAACGGTAACCACCTTCCATCGAGTGGGCCGTCCACCTCTTTGTCTCCGCGGCTTCACCCGCGTGATGATGGAAAATCGTTATATTTTGGATAATTCACACTATATCTTTATAAATTATAGCCTATGTGTTATTCTGATGTGTAAACTATATCACTGTAAAGTTTCATCAAAATCCATTCTGTAGTTTTTGCGTGAAAGAATAACAAACATACATCCGTATATACATTCTTACAAACTTACGCGTTTATATTATTTATAGGATAGCATAAGGACAATTCAAAAAGTGTATTTTTTACATTTAAAAATTTTGCGTCCTCAAAATTTTTTCGGGCCTAAAATGATGCCGCCCTAGGTCACGACCTCAAGAGCCTATACGTAAATCCAGCACTGCATCCAGAGACGGCTCTAGCCCATGTAGCGTCCAAGTGCAATCAGTACCCAGGCGCCCTCTATAAGGCGCGCGATTAAAATGGAATACTTATGTACAGTTAAGTATATTTTCACCAATTTAAAATGATGTCGGGAAGCAATAGGTACACGTTCAGAACAAAAACTCTCATAGAAACTGTGCTAAAATAGCACCTGCATAAATACTGTTGTCTCATTTTCCCTTATGACACAATTTGGTGTGTGGAATAGAGAAGGATATACTGTTGACGTTTCGAAAATACGATGGTTATCTGTCAAATGGCCGTATTTCGAAAATTACCAGTGATGGGACTATCATATTGTATTATCGATAAGATTGAGAAGAGCCCGGCGTTGTCGGCGCACAGGCACAGGCTCCACGAGCGACGCCTGCTTTTCGGAGGTGTCGCAAGCGGGCGTTCGACGCCCCCTAAGACCCTAAGGCCTGTGTCCGCTGCACACTCTGCACGATAGGTAACGCCGGCACTGACTGCATCTACGTTATAATAATCCGCGAAAGCGGCTGCTTAAGTCCCTGTTATACGAATCACCTAAACTTAAATCCGAATAGATCAAACCATATTACAATAAAACAGTATAGTACCGATTTAATAATTCCGGCTATCCGTTCCCTGATATCCTTTTTATTATTATTCAGGCGCGATATGCGCGCTTTATCTCAACAGCGCTGACCCAAAAAATATTAAATGTACCATAAGTGTCGTAAAGCATTCTTGAAATGTAAGCAAATGTTTCCGGCCCAGTTCGTTTTTATTTCATGTGAAGCTCGTATTCTAGAATAATAATACTTTATCGCAAACAAATATTTGAGATATTGGACCAAATTGATATGTTACCAAGTTCAAAGTATTTACAAAAGCACAAAGATAGGGCCGGCCACCCGCCTCCTCAATATATACACAGGTATAAATAGCGAATCCGTCGACCATGTCCTGCCCTAAAAAAATAAAAATCTAGAAACCGATTGCAACGCCACCTACCGTGTCGAACTGTGAACCTAAACCATCCCGGAAAATCTCGTACAAAAAAAATTGACATCTTTTTGGCTATACCATCCTACGGAAAGGATGTCGTTTATCAGGGTTTTTTTAATATCAGCCCGTTCTTAGTTAAAAATGACGGATTGAAAAAATAATAGGTAAGAAATACATATTCTCTGTATTGGCGGGGGATTGTCCAACGCGCATCATTGATCGCAACTAGGTTTTTTTTAAACTAACGCTAGATCATTAAATGTTTGACTACAATCAACTGATTAACATTTATTATTCTTAAAAAACTATAATATTTTTAAAGAACATCTGGTTGCCGCTAATAACGCGAGAGAATCAGTCACATACATGTTTAATTTTTTTTATTCAAAATGTAAAAAATTCGCGGGTAACAGCTAGAAGTAAATATACATCCACCCATTCTAATATTATATAAAATTATTAGAGCTAGGCATGTTTGCTGAAGAGTTTCTTGCGCCGCTTCTTCTCTTCAAGCCATAACATGTTGCGAAGCGGTAGTCAATTAGATTAGGCTCCCATAGATTAAATAATAACCATAAACAAAATTAAAAATTAAATAATTAAAATTAATAAGTTGGCGGTAGGCTAAATAAAACTTTAACAATACTCGTTGACACTTGACATCTTTGTCTTCCGTGATCACGGCCACTGAAAAGTGGCCGAAACGTCGGAAAAACCAAAATCAAATATAATTACCGCGCTTAAAACCGTTAAAACGTAGTTTTATTATGACTCATTTTATAATAATTTTAAGGTTTAAATTTCCATCAAGTTCCATTCTTGTATTAAATCAAAGGAGACAAAGAAAAAAGAGAATTTTATTATCATATTATTACTTTCATTTTTATTGATCGCCGACCTTCCATCATCTCTTTACACGTGCAAATCCATATCAAAGGTAATGTGAATTCGGTCGAGATAATCTTTCAAATTACACACATACATCCCTCGGGAATTCGTTCTATATTTAGAGTTTGAATTTGCCAATCAAGTATGTAAAGCGATTCACAATTTGGGTTGCCAGTGTCAGAAAAAATAATTGAAATTAATAATTGGTTTTTAAAAAGTATTATAAGATAAATTATTAGTTTCAACTAATCTTCATGTGAGTGTATCTGTCAGTCTTCCTTTATAGAAATGCGTAGCGATTTTGGCAATAACGAAATCTTTATGAAATCACCATGTCTATCTCTTCATGGCATAGTCATTTTACTCGGACACTACTGGGTTTATATTGATGAAATTCAGTAGAATTATGAAATCAATATAATAGAACGTAAAAATTCTTTTGAGCTATGAAGCGTTTTTTTTTCTAATAATTGGGAGACAAAGACTGTTGGAGAGGGAATTGATTATTAAATTAATTAAAGAAATAAAGGTTTTCTGTATTATTTATATGTATTATTGTGAATAACTTTTTCTAATATGACAGATAATATATTTAAATTATTCGAATTCGAACTAAAATAAAATAAAACCTTTTTTGTCGTGAATAAAGACGCATTGTATATCCGCAAGTTACGCTTGTGTTATGAGTATTATACAACGGACCACTCTAAAGCCGATCCAAGACAAGCTATTTAATTTTTTTTTAACATATTTTTATGGTTGCCGTATTCAAATTCCAAAAACTGTGCTGCATATTGTTACCTTTTGAAGAATTTTCTTAATTATTAGTAAGTAAGTATTCTTAAGCGACTAGTACACATATTCAAAACTACGTATTAACGTTAAATTAGATAGATTCCCAAAGCTCCACCCAAGAATTTTCTCTATAGTAAATAATAACTACAAACAACAAGTAAAATAAAATTATTAAAATGAACAAGTTGGGGGGCAGGTTATGTGGTCGAAATGTCAAAAAAAGCCGCGTTTAAAATAATTAACATTAGAGAATCCTTGAATATGCGTGTTCCGAAACGAAATTCTCACATTTTATTGTCTGTTTACTAATAAAACTAATAACAGCCAATAACTGTCCCACTGCTGGGCTCGGACTTCCCACTATAACGGGAACGGACAGTATACCCACCACGCTTGTCCAAGGCGGCTTGGCAGGTTTGACACATCGGTTATCTCGATGTGCAGGTTGCATCACGATGTTTTCCTTCACCGTTGTTAGCACGTGGTAATTGTAACAATATGCACATTAGGCCAGAGACCTGCCTAAGCGATGCATACGTTTCGGCCAGGATCGAACCCGCGCTCTTTAAGTTTGGGACGCGTGCTCTAGCCATTACGCTACCACGACTATATACGACGACGACGAGTTGTCTGTTTGTAGTAAGTAAAAAATGTAAAAAAATTATGGCTATGTATGTATACCTATCACTTTCTAAGCTGCTTTCAAAGGGACAAGAGGAAACAGTTCGCATATATGTACGTACCTATGTTTCGTTCTGAAGATTATGGAAAGTGAACTATAGGCCGCCAAAAAAAAAAAGAAAATGTTAAGAAAGTTTTAAACTTGGCAACATCTGTCTTAGGTAAAATAAACAAATTAAGAACATCTAACTAGATAAAGGAGGACGTAAACTTGTCCGCATTAATTATTCTACTATGGGTGGAGACGGCTTTGGATAATATGCTTAGGGGAAGTTCAGTTTGTCCCAAAATTAAGATAGATTTCAAAAAGAAGATTATTAATGACTTGCCAGGATTAGTTCGTGGGCTACGTAATCGCTGTATAATTGTAATAAATTTAATTGCTTTTTCACATTGATCTATCTATAATATTGTTACGAGTGCGGGAATCGAATTAAAAATGCCGTTGAAATTACTATAGAATTTATTAGAACTATACAAACACGTTTAACACAGGTACAAATATAACCGGACGCAATAAGTCTAAATGTAATGCACAATTCAATAACACGCGCAAAGTCCGTCACTAAATGTACACACGTCTTGCCTCGCTTTGCCTTAGATTCTCGCTAGGCTGCCTCATCTCTCCATCCTGCCGTCGTTTTATACTTCACAAATATAAGTGTGACCGCCCGTATCGTCGACTTAATTTCCTAGAAATCGTAATCCGTACACCTGGCTAATTATGCCTGCAAACGGCCATAACCGAGTACAATAGGACAAGGGGCCCGTATGCCAATAAATAAGTAAACAAAAGAAGTCCAAATGCGGGAAGGTAATAAACTGCAGGTGTGAATCAGTCTTTGTCGGTCGTAACAATATAATCAATTTGTTGTTGAAGGCGGTTTCAAGTGAGTTCAATAAATTTTGACGGACTCTGTGGTTAAGCGGGTCGTACTCGCTGGAACGCAAAGGCTCCGGGTTCGATTCCTGGCATGGTAAATTTCGGAAACGAACTTTCTTTCAAACGAAGTTTCGCATGCTTAACGACTTAAACTTTGATAATACCTTTTTATATTTATTTCAATACCTATTACAGGTTCTTAGAAATTAAAAAAAATATTAAATTACGAACCTTTTATGAATTCGAATGAAGCCGTTTAAAAAAGCCTTTACCTTCAAAAGTTTTATTACAACATGTAATATGATACTCAGAAACTTCGAATTTGTTTTATCTACGTAATAAAAGATTTACATAATATTGAGTTTACCCTACTTCGGGACCAATGTAAGTTAGTTGTACCCGTGATTCCAAGTTTGTAAAGTTTATCAAATTGATTTATCTCTTTACTTTATTTCGTAATCCACATATGATGATGTATTTTACCGCTTGTATAACAGGGAGTGTTCCGAGGAATTGTTTAATCTGGTGCCAACGCCACACTTTTACAACAGCACCGATCGCCAGCAACGGGATTTCACCCTCATTGCCTTGAGCTCCCACGCTCAACTACGCAACGGTTCTCCAGAACTTCTGCGTACAACAATGATCTGGAGGGAAGTTCCGACCGCGGTTTTCACTTTGCGCTACGACATGGGGTTCTTTAAGAAGAGCGTTATAAAATTTCTTAGAGGTCGGCAACGTTGGCGACACCCCTGGTGTGGTCTATAGGCGACGGTAACCACTTTCCATCAGGTGAGCCGTCTGACTGTTTGCCTGCTTCAGACAATAAAAAAAAGAATTCAATTTGAAATATAATTCCGGCACAGCAATGAGCTGAGTGCAAACCTTGCCTGTTGAAAATGGAACACACAAATATCAAAACATTCTATTTTTAAATTAAATAATAAATATAACTACCTCACTATTTCTTCAAATGAACATTTTCTTTCTTTTAGGCGTATGGCTCCTATTCATGTCATTAATTCACAGGCTTACACTCTACTGGTATAAATAAAGACAATTGTAACATTCGGCACAGTAGCGGCGTTAGGACAGGGCGTGGTGTGGATGTGGTCCTAGGGCCACCCTACCTGCCAGGGCACGTGGAGTTGGTCGAGCTTCCGATTTTCCGTATCCCTGGCATAAGGCAACGGAAGGAACACCGAGGGTTTTTAGTGGGTATCCCCGATCACGGCATGGCAATACCGTCTGTTGCTTACGGTACTAGTGCCACCCCAACCTGGCGAGTCTCCAATCTACACAACGTTTTCCCTGGCGGTATACATTACTGAAACGGATTTCCCCTCTTTAAAAAAAAAGAAGCGCGCGGTTGGCCGACCGCCCTACGGCGCCAGGCATAAGGAGCCACTGGAAGAGATATCTTAGACGCCTATCCATATCTTTTGAATACAAGTAACAACTGAGTGAGAAGGCTAATGCCAAAATCTGCATTTCAAAACAATTTATTTTGATAAATTTATCTACTTTAGATTTAAGATTAATTTGTACAATTCATGCAAAAAAATTTGCTTCATCCCTAAAAATGAGTTTTGCTATTCTTAACAAATCTCGAATATATTTGGTAAGAAATTTGCCAATATTATTTGGCCATTGGGGAAATAGCGTACGTGTTATTCTCGCATAGGATTCCGATAATTCGGAATTTCTTATCGCATAGACGGTATTAATTGAATATTGTATTTGCCTTAATGGCTTAGCTTATTGCTATGTATAGTAATATATTTTGTAATATATTATGTACTAATGAATTATATAGTAAAATATTACACATAGCCATCCCGGCAGACGTTGTCCTGCCTTGAAAAAAAAATTAGAACCTATAGTGCGGCAAAAACGTTCGTGCGCGGGGGCCCTTACGTTTCCCCGGTCTCTCCAACCCGTGCATGAATTACCAGCCGCAAGTCTTCGTATTCCCACTGCAGCCCTTCTCCACCCCCGGCGCTCGGCAAGTATACCACGGCCTCCCGCCAATCTGGTAGACTACAAGACCGCGTAAGGAATGCTCTTATATAGAGCACACGCGCTGGCCTGCGCGCCCTACGAGTTAACATCGTAAACTCCTTTCATTTTTCAATTGTGTGAAAGCATATCTGAACTATGTAAATCGTGTATTTTTTTTTATTTTTTTTATAAGTTTAAATTTGTAAAATTATCCATAATTAAACCAATAAATTCTGTACCGAATAAGTCTTTAAATTATTATTAGTGCCCGCTATAAACCCGATTATTTAAAGTAAATATAGCGGTATAGCCTACGTTACTCAAGGATAATGTAACATTGTAATGACCTCGGCTGGGCGTAACTATGTTCTAAATCTCAGCCTTTCCAACACATTCAAAGCGCAGGGTCGTCAGGGAGGAGGGGGTTTTTAGTGGGTATTGGGGTTGCTCGCCCGTGCAGCAACGCTCGGAGTCTTCCACACTATTCTGTGACGTCGATCGCGGACGGAGCGCTGCCAAGGGCATACTATTGCTGCAGTGTTATCGCTCCCGACCGACGCGTGTCGTTCCCCTAGCAACGACCCAGTTTGTGCGTAAATCGGTTAAGCATTTTCCCTCGCCTCAAAACCAAAAAAAAAAAACATTGTAATGACTTAATACCGTTTCAGGGGTTCATGCGTCAAGGGAGCAGAGGAGTCTTCACCCCTGTCGTCGAAGTGAGTTAGCTCTTCCAGGGGCTTTCTCAGGCACTTATTGCGCTAGGATCGGCGTGGGCGTAACTGCGTTGTAAGTCTCATGCCTTTCCTGCCATAAGCGCGGGGCATCGGAGGAGGGTGTTTTAGTGGGTATTAGCCATTTAGGCTCGAGTCTCCACACAAGCCGGTTGATTATTGTTTGGATTGCTCCTTCTGGGAATGCCTCCATGACCGACTATGGCCTAATCCCTTGCAAAGGACCCGGTATTGTGTAAACATTGCAATGGCTACCGCTGCAGGGGCCCTTCCGCGTCTAGGGAGCGGAGGAGTATTCCCCCTGTTGACGAAGTGAGTTTACACTGCTTCCCGGAGTGTTCTCAAGCACTGATGCGCTAGGATCAGCTTGGGCGTAACTACGTTCTGAGTCTCACGCTATTCCTGCCGTAAACGCGGGGCACATGGGAGGAGGGTAGTTTTAGTGGAGTTACCTCTCCACATAGAGGGAGATACCTTGCCGAGTCTCCACACATGCCGGCGATTGACTCTGGTGGCTGCGCTATCTTCAGTGGCTTCAGCTCTCATTGCTTTGGTTCAATCCCTAGCAAACGACCCGGTAGTGTGCGAAATGCATTTCCCCCGACTCGAAGAAAAAAAAGCATTCTAATGGTGGAACAATTTTTGGAAATCGGTCCAGTAATTTTTGAGTTTATTCGTTACAAACATTCAAAAATACAAACACTTCCTCTTTATAACATTACTAGCGATCTCAACAGACGTTGTCCTGCCCTGAAAAAATAAAAAAATAGAACCCAATTCCAGCGCCAAGATGTTTTTTTTTAATTGATGGATTACGTTATTGAAGTTTTAGTAGGGATCCCTAATTTTATATAGCTTATATAATTAGGGATAATGTAGCATTCTAATGGTGAAAGAATTTTTTAAACAAAAATAGAAATCTTTCCTCTTTATAATATTAGTATAGATAAGATTGCAAATTATCTTACAAAAATTACGTTTAAAACAATTTTAATTCCTAAAATTTTGCCCCCTACAGCAATTATTGTACACCAGATTTATTAAAAATAGCCCAAGCGCGTTGGTGTTATTATTGACTTGCTGAATGTCTACATTTTTTATCATGTGGCTTCGCAATTCTTAAGCATATTTAATTAGAAACAACTTTGTCATTATCTCTCTACCGATCTTTTTCAAACCACGTTTCGTAATATTTTTAAACACATTGAATTTTTAGAACTTACTTGATGTTAAAGCTACCTGGAGATGAAGCAACCACATGTTCTTTACATGACCTGAGTTAGGGCTGTGAGACAGTATAATTATGAACTGCACAGCAACCACAGCTGGTGTGAGCACATCCTTCGAATCTAGAGCTGGCAGGTTTCCTTGGCTTAGGGCCTCTGTTACCGCAAAAGGTTGAAAGTGGGGTGTAAACGAAACAACTTTTCGTTGCTAATTACTAATCAATAATATCAATTTGATAAATTAATTATTTTGTCCGGCCATTATTAATAACGCCCGACGGCCCGTGGTCCATTTAAAATTTCGTGGTTTGAGATAACTCGAATTTATCACTTCCCTACTTCTAGCCGAACAATGTGATAAATTCAGTTACCTTTCCTTAGGAATTATCTAAGTTTAATTCAATTAGAGTGGGATAATTCAATGGCACTTTTATTTATTATAAAGAGATTCGATTTTTTTTAATATAGGTTAGAAGCCTTAGTCTTCGTGGTTATTTTTTTATAAGCATCCAAATTTCACTTAATAACTCAAATAATAAAGAAAAGTACTATATAACCTCATTTAATACACAAAAAGCTACAGTTCATCTGTGTTTTATTATATTGCCCAAGATAAGGTTGTCATTATACGTACTGATCGGGAAAAGTGATTAATCATGCAGTTTTATTTATATTGCCCACTTGATACGGGCATTATGGATACAGACCGGTCATTATTCATAATGACCGGATTTATCAAATGGCCCGTAACATTATAAGTGACTTTTAACCGGTCATTCTCTCTTTACTGACGACAAGAAATTTAAAAACGAATGGCAACGGGCAAGTGGAAAAACGAATCGTAAAGGACAAGTGGAAAAACGAATCGCAATTAAATTTTAACTTGAAGTTTTACGGGAAGATTGTTAATGTACTTGTCCAATTTGAAAACCTGCCCGTAAAACTTCAAGTTTGTTGCGATTCGTTTTTCCACTTATTCGTTGCCATTCATTTTTCCACTTGTACGTTGCGATTCGTTTTTCCACATATTCGTTGAAGTTTCACTTCTACTATGTGTTCCAGCACACATTTTGATTTTTCGCAGGTTTACTGCAAATTATGATTTGGTTAGGTTAAGTACCTTTTAATGAATGCATTTTTTATTTAAACATATTTTATTTTATCAAACAAAAAAAACTGATTTCGATCCGGAACCAAAAAACGCATCCATAGTGTACTCTAAAATTATGCCGGCCCTCCACGCGGCCGTAACGCTTTTTCGTGACAGAAGAAATCCTAATACCCCCCGTCTGTTTAGAAGTTTCACTTCAAAAAAATTGCATCGTGTTCTCTATCGTTTATGCAAGTTGTTTTTTTTAAAGCTTCAATGTACAGACAAGGTATTTTTAGAATTTTATATTATTATAGATAACTACTAACATTCGATAGAAATGCAGGATGATGAGTGGTGCGGCGGCGCTGGGTTTAGCGGGAAGCGAACTGTGTCAATTTTGCGGAAAAAGAAGTGTGGGACAATTTTGATGGGAATTTGAGAATTAGCACGCACTTACCAGGTTAATGGGAATGAAATACGGCTGTTCCTCTACCCTCAGTCCACTTCACTTCACTTTATTGTTAATTATATGGTTTATTATATTTAATGTAATATATGTTTTAATATATCTTGCAACTGCGATGCGGAGCGGGTCATTTATAAGTTACATATATTTAATTAGGGTTGCGGGCGCGATATATTTTATGTTATATTATGTTATTTATATATATATTTACATTTAAGGAGCGATTTAATTTATTTTATTTTATGATAATGACAATGAGTTGAGTGATGTGACGTGCGAAACGGGAACGCGCCGTCAGATTTAAAGGAAGAATTTAAATATGTCGAAGAAAAGTATGAATAGGTCGAAAGGAGGTTTACATGGCGGTACCAATGAGGTTCTGATTCATATAAATATGGGTGTGTAGACTATACCTGGAATTTACAGACCAATGACACATACGTCACATGCAATTCACCTTTCAATTAATTATACTTTGAGTAGTTATTTGTTTCCTTTATTATGTGCCATTTATAGAGCATTAGGGTCATCCCCGAGCCTCGCCGCGTGTCAGACACTGGTGAATAGTCCTTGGTTAAGTATAGACCTAGAACTTACATAACTTACATTAAATTATTATATAGGCGCTATTTGCTCCCGGATAATTCCAATGATTCCTTTTACCGGGATAAAATGTATCCTATGTCAATTCCTTTTTACGAAAATTGCGCGGACGGAGGAGTATGAAATTTCGCACACTTATAGTGTATATAGAGAAGAAGAGACGAATGTTATTTTTTTTGAAATTACGCATAAAAAATACATCTATATATATAAAAATGAATCCCTGTTTCCCTTGGTCACGCCATCACGCGTGAACGGCTAGACCGATTTCGCTATTTCTTTTTTTGTTGTGTTTGTTATTGCCAGGAGAAAGTTCTTATAAAAGAAAAATTAAGAAAATTGCGCGAAATTTTTTAAAATACTTAACCACCATATAAAATTATTTCTAATCTAACCTTAGCGCTAAACTGTTTTAATGTAACTTTATGACGTTTAACATAGAATTGATAGAATGCGTGCTACAAATATCGTCAGAGGATGTAAAAAAATCTGAATATCGTTTAAACCCGATGCTTCGGTCGGAGTTATTTTATTCATAAAATATTTGTAAAATAATTGATTTATTATTTCTTACAAAAAATATGCCTACGTTACGCTAATGGAAGTAGTGAACGATGGAAATGATGGACTTTTTTAGATGCTCCGGGTGGGACTGAGAAAACGTCATTAGAATAATAAACCCTTTATTTATTTATTTTTTATTAATTATACTAATTCGAATTCAATATTTATAGTTAAGTCAGGACAACGTCTGTCGGAACAGCTAGTTAAATCAATTAAAAAACATTACACACACTACCGTGTATTTAACACACACACACACACACAAGCACACACACACACACACACACACACAAACAAGCACACGCACACAAGCACACACACACACACACACACACAAGCACACACACAAGCACACACACACACACACAAACACATACACACACACACACACATACATATATTAAAGAATTTATTCGAAACCATTTATATATATATATATATATATATATACACATATATATATATATATATATATATATATATATATATATATATATATACATACTCTCTTGTTTATTGTACAAGTCAAATTAACAGTGTATGTATGTGAACAAAGCCGTAAAGTGAGGTGAAGCATTTTTTACGCGTCTGTGTGGTTAGATACACAATTGGATCCGATAAGTGGCGCTGGAATAAAATTCTAAGATTTTGATGACATTTTCGAATGTTTGAGTGGGTAAATTGTTTTAGATTCACAATTGGGACCGGTAGGTGGCGCTGCAATTGGGTTCTAGATTTTTTTCCAGGGCAGGAGAACGTCTGCTGGCCCTAATTAAATATAAACATGTCTGAAGTAGGGCTTTATTTCTAGGTTAGAAATCTTATTTGAAATAATACCTAAACAAGCGATATATGTACATATGGAATTAATATATTGTATGATGTTTATGTTTGCTGGCTGAGTGACCATTATACGTAGTCAAGTGACCGGAAACAGTGTACGGAGGGCAACTGAACTACTGTCCACTAGACCATAGAAATTGGTACACGACCTACATAACAAAGCCTAGGGCGAAATATTAAGCTTTGAACGTAAACTAGGGTAGCTGTGGTGGATTTATCAATACTAATAATATTATAAAGAGGAAAGACTTGTATTTTTGTATGTTCGTAACGAAATAACTCAAAAACTACTGGACCGATTTTAAAAATTCTTTCACCATTAGAATGCTACATTATTCCTGAATAATACAAGCTATATATATTTCTAGACAAAATTAGGGATGCCTACTAAAATTTCAATAATGAAACCCATAAATCTAAACAAAATACTTGGTGCTAGAATCGGGTTCTAGGATTTTGATGAACTTTTATGTATGTTTGAATGGGTCCCAGAGTGGTTTAGATAAACAATTAGATCCGGTAGGTGGCGCTGGAATTGGGTTCTAGATTTTTATTTTTTCAGGGTAGGACAACATCGGCCAAGACCGCTAGATATAAATAATTTGACATTTCTAACATACTTATCATCTACTTACATGACTATATTACAAATTTGATGTTTTGAGAACTAATATTGTCCCCAATTTTACACAACATACATACATAACTTCACGCCAGTTCCCTTGCGGGGTAGACACGGACAACAGAGCGCAATTCAGGCTTATTCTTACACACCTCACTTGCTTCTTTGACATTCATAAATCTTGTCATGCACGCTCGTCTGTTCTTAAGGTTCTTAATTTTACACAAAATAATAATAAGATAGTATAGTCCATATTCCACATATTCCCAGACCTCTAAGTACCACTAGCAATTCACGCCAATAGCCCGGTACTTTTTGTTCTCATTTCCCACAATAGCTACACTGGCCGAGGCTTATCCTTGGACAGTGTCACGCCACATTTACATTAAATTTGTCAAAGGGCCTCTACGTGTAGGCCTTCCCATGGCCCCACGCAAGCCTCCAAAAGTCCAGACCATTTCTATGACCCTCGGTTTTCAAAGACATACATTAAATAGTATCTACGTTGTTATATGTGTATAGTTTTAATTATAGTAAACTTCAGCAAGTATCGTGAGATCACAATCCTTTTAAAAATCCAATCGTACCATCTCGTAATTTTGAAAGGCTTCAGCTAGTAGCCGCACGCCCTGCTAATCAGTTTGCCAATTTTATTTGATTCTTTAGTATTTTCTTAAGTTTTCGCGAGTAGATGATTTTAAGGGCGGTATTTGATTTAATTCGTTCGTAATACCGAAGTAAGAAAGAGAGTTGGTCTGAAAGAGAGTGTCGGGGTGAAGGTAAAGAAAGGAATGCTCCGGTGGTTCGGGAATGTGGAAAGAATGCATGATGAAAGAATGACTAAACAGATATACAATGCAAAAGTGGATGGATGCAGAAGTCGTGGAAGGCCACGACACACCTTCCATGATCAAATTGATCGGGTACTAGCGGAGGGTGATGTCAGGAGCCTTAAGAACAGACGAGTGTGCATGACAAGAGTTATGAATGTCAAAGAAGCAAGTGAGGTGTGTAAGAATGGGCCTAAATTGCGCTCTGTTGTTCGTGCCTACCCCGCAAGGGAACTGGCGTGAAGTTATGTATGTAGGTATTTGATTTAATTTTTACTTCGACGTTTCATAAACTTTTCAGAAGCCGTTATCGTGGGAGACAAAAATGTCATGGGTCAATGAGTAGATAGAGTCCGCGCCACATAAGCAGTCCCACAGACGCGGCGTTACAATCGTCGTACTTAATCCTGCCAGAGCAATTATTTGCTAATCCATAAATCGATCTAATTATTGAATAATAAATATAAAATATTCCATAATTAAAGTTGTAAATTTATTTCCTGGCTGCTGTCACTTTTAGTTCCTTCATTTTCCGTGGGACTTTATTTGTAGCGCGGACTCTATAGTTATTATTTAGCCTACTACCAATTTTAGTTATTTAATTTTAGTTTTTGTTTAAGGTTGTTATTTATACTGTGGGAGCCTAATATAATTTACCATTACCGACCCGATTAGGATGTAATTTATGTTGGATCAGGCAGTTTTTATCAACTTAGGAAACACCGCAGCCGCCTTAGTTTTCTATGACCGTAGCAAGTTATCACATCATGGATTTTACGAGTCAAATGTTGTACCAACTATTGTTTTAATAATAATTAATTTTCTTTTTATCGTGGTATTTCAGAACTCAGGTAATAAGTATAATAAGGTACAGATTTCAACGCCGACTCTTTTATATAGACATTGTTTTTGAGTGTATTGTAAAATGTGTTAGTTACCCAAGTCACAACCCACCTACCTCCCTACTACCTACCCAAACACATTTATAAAGTTTAAACAACAATTAACCTAAAAGTTTTGTAAGTGAAATGGCTGTAAGTAATGTTCACAACTTAAGCCATGTATTCACTGAGAAATAGTGTTTTGAAAAAACAGCTTTTGAGACATTGTAGGTAGTTGTTTACATGAACAATGTTTCAGAGGTTATGCCACCCATATTAGTGTTTGTTTACAATATGTTATCAAAGGAGGTTGATGTGGGCTGCGTAGATTTTTGGTGTGGGCGTCACTACGTTTTAAGTCTCATGCCTTTCCTACCATAAAGCGCGGGGCACATGGGAGGAGGGTGGTTTTAGTGGGGTATTAGTCCCTGGGCATTTGTCCATCGGTTCGAGTCTCCACACAAGCCGGTCGATTACTGTTTGGATTGCCCTCAGTGGAATGCCTCCATGATCGACTATGGTCTAATCCCTAGCAAAGGACCCGGTATTGTGCGAAATGCATTTCCCCCGCCTGAAAAAAAAAGGGCTGCGTAGATTTTGTCAAGTCGAAAGAAGAGAAAACACGTCATAAAAATGTTCGATTACATTTAGATAGATAGATAGAAAATACTTTATTGTTCACCGCATACACATAAAGTAAATCATTTCTAGTCATTTGGAGTCAAGGCAGGAACAAAGGGCGGCCTTACCGCTTTAGAGCGATCTCATCCGGACAACCCGGGCCGTGGATTGTGTGAAAGGAATCGCGAGTGTCTGACGGTGGTGTGCAAATCAAATAGGATACATAGATATTACAAAATACATATAATCAAGAAAAAGAAAAAGAAAATGGACAATAACACATATTAATATTACATATATCCAAATATGTACATTATTAATATGTGTATAGCAACATCAATAGCTATAAAATATAAATAATAGCAATAACACAATATATCAATAATATATATGTATATATATATATATATATATATTAGTAAATATATTAACGAATGAATACACATACAATTAGATATATAAATACTTATTAAAGTGAGAGATAATATTCTTACCATTTTTTTGAAAGTGGGGAGTGATTTTGCCTGACTTATGTATATTTTTTTTATTTATTTTTTATTGCAGGAGTTCAGCAGACAGGCAGACGGCCCACTTGATGGAAAGCGATTACCATCGCCTATGGACATTTGCAACACCAAAGGTGCTACAAATGAGCTGCTGCTCTCTTAAAGAAGACTGGAACCTGGTCACTAATGCCGGAATACAACACAAGGTTGTTATGGCGGCATACACTAGACCAGGGGTGGTCGCCATCCAGTCGAGCAAATACCCTACCACCTGGCTGTGGGTTGCTTAGTCGCCTCTTACGACAGGCCGCCAGGCCGCAGGAAATTGTATTCTTTCTCCGTTCCTGCACGGATATTTAGTAATAGTTATTCGTTAAGCAGACAAAACATTTCAAGTAATTTTGGCATGTTTTACGGATTATTTAAAATCGTCTGGCAATTGCGAGCAAAAGCATGGCCGATATGTAATATGTACGACAAAATGAGGAGCCATAAATGTCCGAGTATAATTATATACTTCAACTGTTCACTAATTGATCGTGTACTAGCGGAGGGTGATGTCAGGAGCCTTAAGAACAGACGAGTGTGCATGACAAGAGTTATGAATGTCAAAGAAGCAAGTGAGGTGTGTAAGAATGGGCCTAAATGGCGCTCTGTTGTTCGTGCCTACCCCGCAAGGGAACTGGCGTGAAGTTATGTATGTATGTTCACTAACAGTTTAATATAATCACAAAAATGTATATACATACTAGCTGTACCCGGCAGACGTTGTCTTGCCCTTAAAATATCAAAATCTAGAGAAAGGTTGCAGCGCCATCAACCGGGACCAATTTTTAATCGAAACCATTCTTGAATCTACTTGAAAAAACACAAAAAAAAACACCAATATCGGTCCCACCGTTAAAGAGGTGTTTAGCGGCGCCACCTACCGGGTCCAATCGTGAATTTAAACCATCCCGGGATCCACTTGCACACACAAAAATAATTTCACCTAAATCCCGGAACCTAAGTTAAAATTCAAATTTGAATCTCAACCATCACGAGACCCACTTGAACACACACAAAAATAATTCATCTAAATCAGACAAATGAAAATGAGTTTAAATGCAGTCACCATTGCGGAAATCAGCCGAGAAAGTACATATTAAGTGAATGGCTAGCTTGGCTATGGCTTTTTTTAATGATAATTTTTTATTGATAATTTTTTTATTGACGAATATCATATTTTAATACTTATTATCCTATTCCGGACGAAGACGAATCCAATAACACAAAAATCATAAAAAATGGTCCAGCCGTTCTTGAGTTATAAATGATATAACTATCACGACTTTGTTTTACATATATAGATTAACTAGCCGGCCTGGCAGATTTTGTCCTGCTCTGAAAAATAAAAATCTAGGTTCCGATTGCAGCGGCACCTACAGATTGCAGGGTCCAATTGTGGATTTAAACCTCCGACGGACTTACTGAAATAGACAAAAAACGTCAAAATCCTGGAACCCGATTCCAGCGCCATCTTCCGAGTCCAATTGTGAAGCTAAACCATTCTCGAATCCAAAGGAACATACACAAAAATTTCATCAAAATCGGTCCAACCGTTTATAAGTTTAAATTCAAATTTTTAATTCAAAATAAGTTCCAGTGGAGAACACCTTTTGAAGCTCATACATGTAAGTCAAAATTTAAATCTACTTTCTATTCTATGTACACCGCTTCGCAATGTGTTATCGCTGTTCAAAGCAGAAGAAGCGGCAAGAAACTCCCCAGCAACACGTCTAACTAAAATGATTTTTCATCATAATTATTTATATATTATCTCGGGCTCTTTTTTTTAAATACATTTTTTTTTTATTGCAGGAGTTCAGCAGACAGGCAGACGACCCACTTCATGGAAAGTGGTTACCATCGCCTATGGACATTTGCAACAGCAAAGGTGCAAAGGTGCTGCAAATGCGCTGCTGCTTTCTCAAGAGAGACTGGAACCTGGTCACTTTAGCCGGAACACACCACATGGTTATTATGGCGGTATACTCTGGACCAGGGGTGGTCGCCATCCAGTCGAGCAAATGCCTTACCACCTGGCAAAAAAAGTTGTATTACAATTACTTTTCAAAGTATGAATGGAGTTGTAACAAACAAAAAATATTGTTACCGCCGCAATAATGGCATAGTAAGAATCCTATGACAAATCACCATAGATTCCTTATATATTATGCAAAATACAAACGTTATACAGAAGATAGTATAAAAGGCTTGAGCGAGCAGCTATGTATATGCAGTTTTTTCATTTAAATATTCTTCAATAGTGTAGTATCCCTTTTTAAGCAAGATACTTTTCAATTTATCTTTAAACTTAATGAAGGGCAGATCTAACACTTCATTCTTTTGTTGAAGAAGCGTATACCAGCCTCCAAGAAAGAAGACAGTAGTTTTTGTAATCTGAAAGATTGCTGTATCAGTCTATTATTATGCCTGGTGTTGAAATTGTAAACATCCTTATATTGTTTGTAGGTATTCAAATATTACGAATGTATATTATCATCATATTAATGCGTGAAGCAAAAACTACGTACCCCTTTTTACGAAAATTGCGCGGACGGAGAAGTATGAAATTTCGCACACTTATAGTTTATATAGAGAAGGAGTGCAGAATGCTAATATTTTTCAAAATAATGCATAGAAAATACATGAAATCAATAAAAAAATACATTACACACACTACCATGTATTTGATACAGACACGCATATACAATCTTTAGTTTATTGTTAAAGTCAAATTAACAGTGTAGCCTTGGCAAAATCTGTGATTATAGAATGCAATAATCGCAATAAATATATGCTATTTAGATTACAGAAGTATAGTCTTTGACAACAGAACCTTAATAATGTTCAAACTTATAATTTAAATTAATTATGGTCGAATTTCGACCAATAGGCGACCACTAGAATTATTAAAAATATATTGGCATTGTTCAGTTACATACACACGAACAGGAGAATTATATATATGTGTGTGCACACACACACACACACACATACACACACAAACACTCACACTCACACACACACACACACACACATATATATATATATATATATATATACACATAAAAACGAATTTATAATCAAAGTTATAAGGTTCTCAACGTAAAAATAAACAAGCAGAATAAACTTTACTCTCTCTTTTTGAAAAACGCAGCATTTTCTTAAAAATGCAAAGTGCAATAACGAGCTAAAATACAAAAAAGTCTGACTGAAAACGGCGAACGTAGCCAAAATGTCCTTGTGACAAGAAAAATTTAAGCAGAAACCACATTTCCTTCCATTTTGCTAAGCAATATATCTTCGTATAATATTTATTAGGGTTGCTTCCATCAACATCAGTTTTCTCAATTCACTTGAAGACGAAGGTCTTTGAGCAGTGCGTGCTATCGGTAATAATGAACGGGGCTGAGACTAGGATACAGATGGCATAATTTTTTCACATGTTAACTCAAATATAAAAGTGGATACGTATTTGTGGCTTTTGGTGTCGAAACTCTGGGGCCATGGGTACAGAAACTCACCTCCTCTATCGACACCTATCTACGCGGTTGATAGAAGTCTCACACGACCAAAAGGCTGGTCTGTATGATATCCAACGTGGTAACGCGGCCAGCGTTGTGGGGTAACCTTCCCAACTGATGGTGATTTTGGGGGCCTATTTATTATTTGATTTTTTTTTTTTACTTAAGCTCTGAACGATATAAGTTTATCAATTTATGAAATAAAAATTAATTACTTCCAAATTCGCTAAGTGTTCGGAAAAAATATAAAAGTCTTTAAGGATAATCAATATGATGTTTTAAACTTTACTAACAATAATACCTCACGTATACTGGATGGAAACTTTCAGCGGAGCAGTAAGGGGAAGTACCTTAAACAGTTGCAGCTACACGAAAATGGTCTTAGGAGACTATCAATTTTTTCGTAGAATTCTGATCCTTGTTCACAGATTTTAAAAACAATGTACGGTTAGCAAGAAAATAGCAATTTTACACAAAACATTTTTTTTTAATGCCAATCGATCCTGTTTCTGATACTGATCAAAAAATTCTATCGGACAAACCAAGGTTGGAGTGCTAAAAAGCCAGAAATTTAAAAAACTTTTCCCACATTTATATGAAAACTAGAGTTTTTCCCGCAGCGCCTCTAGTTTAAAGAGCAAGCATTAATACAGGTTACATTGTATTAAATTCTTATGTTAGTGTTATTTGCCCCCGGACGATTCACTTCATTTTATATCACAAACTGTTCCATCTCCCTGGATGATAAGTATCCAAGTCCATTTTCGGTATTAGAACTACAAATGTATGTTCAAAATTACAGCAAAACCAATCCAGTACTCCAGTAGAGTTTTCGTGAAAGCTGAACAGATAGACAGAGCGAGGTATCATCGCACTTTTTATAGATGATGAATTTTTATGTCTATAGACTTGAGTAATGATTGGTCTCCCATACAAACTTTCATCCCTATTTTGTTATATAATTACAAAATGACAAAAATTACAACAATCACAAAAAACCTATCCCACTCTCTGGGATAACCTTTACATAAACCTATCCCATTTACTGGGATGAAAAGTATCCCTAGTCCACTCTCGGTCGGAGCGGTCGAATAGTTTTTTCGTAAAAGCATCATAAACACAGAGACTTCATATTTTACCCCTATTTTTATCCCTAAAACTATCCCATTTTTCGGGATAAAAAGTATCCTTTGTTCGTCCTCGGCATCAAAAATATATATATATATACTGAGTTTCACCCGAATCGGTCCAGTAGTTTTCCTGTGAAAATAATCAGTCACGTAGTATGGGTCCATTCCCTAATAGTGTTTGTTACCAGGTAGTAGAATAGGTAAGAGCGACGGCTTGCAACTTCTGAGTAATCGCCCTCCTACTTAGAATAGAATAGAATATACTTTATTACTTTATTGTACAATAAAATTAATGAAATAATACAGAAAAACAGCTTAGAATTAGGTACAAATGGCGGTCTTATCGCTGACAGCGATCTCTTCCAGACAACCTTGGGATGGAGAGAGAAATATGGCACAAAAGCTAGGGCAGGGTTTGCTGCACAATATTTTTAATATCTATACACGCTCGCACGCACGCACGCACAGCACGCACGCACGCACGCACGCACGCACGCACGCACGCACGCACACACACACACACACACACACACACACACACACACACACACACACACACACACACACACACACACACACACACACACACACACACACACACACACACACACACACACATATATATATATATATATTACGTCTATTAAAAGCAATACATATTATATATTCATTAAACAGCATAAACATACGCACAATAATAACAACTTAGGGATTTCTCAAGTTTGAAAAGCCTTTGCAAGCTAACGGTACAACTATCATCGTTTCGTCTATATGTCAAAGGTGACAACCCTAAACAATATGTAAATCAACTTCTGTATGTTTATACAGTAACAAAGGCATTCCCAAGAGGAAGTGAAGCTAGAATGTATGTACGCATTAAAGCAGCTATGACACAGTGACAAATGAAAACGGGAAATGTTGTATCGTACGAAGACAGTGACTAACTGCTTCAATTTAGAAGCATATTAGGTGTTCTTCGATTCATATTTCTTTGACTTTTGCTGGAGATTGTGAGTACTCCTGACGACGGTTAGACGAGCTCTGGTTTCGGATACAAAATATCACAAGACTTCAAATGAATCTTATAGAAACAACACTACGTTTCCTATTTGAATTGCAGGCTCACGTAATTGGTCTATCGTTTCTACTATTCTTTTTGAAGTGAAACTTCTATATAGACAGGGGGGCTCTTAGGATTTTTCTCTCGCGAAAAAGCGTTACGGCCGCGTAGAGGAGCGGCATAAATTAAGACTAGACGTGGTGAGAGGCGGCATAATTTTAAAGCAGACTATAGATGCGTTTTTTGGTTCCGAATTGAATGCACTTTTTGTGTTTGATAAAATAAAATATCTTTAAGTAAAAAATGCATTCATTAAAATGTACCTAACGTAACCAATCATAATTTGCAGTAAATCTGCGAAAAATCGAAATGCGTGCTGGGACACATAGTAGAAGTGAAACTTTAACGGATAAGTGGAAAAACGAATGGCAACGGACTTGAAGTTTTACGGGCAGGTTTTCAAATTGGACAAGTACATTAACAATCTGCCCGTAAAACTTCAAGTTAAAAATTTCTTGCGATTTGTTTTGCTACTTGTCTGTTGAAGTTTCCCTTCTACTGTGTGTCCCAGCACGCATTTCGATTTTTCTATTTTTCTTTTTAACTATACAGCATTAAGGGTGTAAAGTGAAAAATATTAAGTGAAGAAAAGACGCATTTCGATTTAAACGATAAGGGCGGCGGCACTTGGCCTCGTTCCTCGATCAGGGGTCAACAGTGCCGCGCGTTTCTATTTGCAGTTCTGCTTAACAAGGGATTGGTCGACGTATTGATACCATTTATCAGTGTATAGCTTTCGTTCTATTGAGTTGATATATGTATTTGGAGATTTGCGAGAAAATCTTTCCTTTCTTCTTAAAAGTATTAAATGCTCTGTTTGCAAAGCCCTCGTACTTTATTTCACTGAAAAGACACTTGTAAAAATGTCTATGCTATCGTAAAACATCTATTTAATTAAAATATATTCTAAAGTGTATGAATGCGAATAGGTTTCTTATTTAATTAAATCACTTGTGCCCAAAAATAGTTTTATTTGAGATCTCTTCAGCTTTCTATATCTCAAAAATATTAAGGAGGAGCTTTTGTGCTTTTTTCTTGTCGATATCAAAAAGTTCATGTAATTTAACACGCATTCAATGATAATGGTTTGTGGTGATCAGGGCGGCTCAGGCTCCGTAGGGACCCTGTTAACCTCGACCTATTTGGTCACCACCTCTATTTTTCGCCGCATCTGTCACTATGTAATGTGACATAATCTACATTCGACCGCTGATCGCGCCGCTGCTTCTATGAAAATCTCGCCGCGTTTGGTGTGTTGTGCCGCATTATACACCTGCGTACTGGAAGGTACCCCCTGTATCGTACTAGCTGGTCCATTCGTCGAAGAAACTGCAAGACGTGGAAGATGTGCCTGCCGCGCGAAGCCCGTATCATTCATAGGGTGTCTGGTACGGCGACCTATCCTGAAGTCCTTTCCTTCTCTCTTATTCCCGCATTCTCGCCCGCACCAACAGACTCGAAGTTCGTTACCTCTATCAAGTCCTCTCAATGGCTCTCATATGGGGCTCACATTAACAAGAAGTTGACCTGTACTTGGGGCAACGTATCAGCGTTCCATTGCGACTATCACTTTGGGAGCGCTCCAAGCCGACAGCAATTTGAAAGTTATTTTTTACTTATAAATCTAGGTTTACGCATTATCTAATCTAGATTTATTTATTTTGTATATATTGGTTTCAATATCATTATAACTTTCATTGACTTCCTCTGGGAAAACTAGTAATACTGTGAAGCATTTGAATATATAAACACAGCTTTCAACTTTAGTCAAGGTCTAAGGATTATTAAGGAAGGTTATGTAAACAAAACTTTTAGCTCAGAGCAATGGTGAAGTGACCGAAGATTTCCGATTCAATCGTAGAAGTTGTAATTGCTCTATTTCACGACCCAGGGAGCAATACATTTGCTTTAATGATCGATACAGAATTAAAAGTTATCCTTAATTTGTGGGGTATTTAAACTCTAAAATATATTAACGTGACTTTCTTAATATGTTTTTGCAACTCGTTACATAACAACGGTGAAAATGCTAATTTGATTTGAGCGATATTTTAACCAAGACATTAGGTAGGTATGTTTTAATAGATTCTTTTAAAACTCCTTTTTGATCTATTTGATTTTAAGGAATTTTCTACTAAGCATATCTTCGGAATCCAATATCAATGAAAAAATAATCGAAATGTGTTCTGGGACCATTGTAGAAGTAAAACTTCAACGGACAAGTGCGATTCGTTTTGCCACTTGTCCGTTGCAATTAGTTTTTTCACTTGTCCGTTGAAGTTTCACTTCTACTATGTGTCCCAGCACACATTTCGATTTTTCGCAGGTTTACTGCAAATTATGATTTGGTTAGGTTAGGTACATTTTAATGAAAGCATTTTTTATTTAAACATATTTTATTTTATCAAACAAAAAAACTGAATTCTGTCCGGAACGAAAAACATCCATAATCTACTCTAAAATTATGCCGCCTCCCACCACGTCTAGTCTAAATTTATGCCGCATGTCCACGCGGCCGTAACGCTTTTTCGTGACAGAAAAATCCTAATACCCCCCGTCTATATAGAAGTTGGACTTCAACAACATACAGACTAATTAAGAACCTCCTCCTCTTTGAAGTCGGCTAAATAGGTGCCATTTGGAAGCTACTTCTTAACACAACAAAATTATCCAAATCGAATAAGAAACAAAAAATTATGGCTGAAACAATACCTTAATCATTACAAATTTTCTGTTCTATTTCGAGGAATTTTTTGCTATATTTTCGGAACTCAATGCCTAATAGCGATGAAATTTATATGGGACCATTTTAAATCTCTAGTAAAGCCAACGCAAAAAGCATGATAAAAATCAGTCCAGAAACAAAAAAACTTCAACGGACAAGTGGTAAAACGAATCGCAACAGACAAGTGGAAAAACGATCGGCAACGGATAAGTGGAAAAACGAATCGCAACAGACAAGTGGGAAAACGAATGGCAACGGACAAGTGGCTAAAGGAATCGTAACAAAATTTTAACTTAAAATTTTACGGCCAGGTTTTCAAATTGGACAAGTACATTAACAATCTGCCCGTAAAACTTGAAATTAAAATTTTGTTGCAATTCGTTTTGCCACTTGTCCGTTGCCATTCGTTTTTCCACTTTGAAGTGAAACTTCTATATAGACAGGGGGCGTCTATATAGAAGTTTCACTTTAAAGTTATAACTGAACATAATTATATATACATCCGCGGACAAGAATGACTTGGACGAAACTTCCCGCCGCAGTTCTCCCTCTGCGTTATAACATGGTTATTTAAGAAAGGCGTTATAAGATTTCTTTGTGACCGGTAACGCGTCGGCATCACCCATGGTGTTATAAATGTCTATAGGCGGCGGTGACCACTTTCTACCAGGTGTGGGCTGTTTTCCTGTTAAAATACATCTACAATATTGTAAAATTCTAAACATTTTGTGTCTGTACATTAAAGCTAATAAAAAATGACAATTGGAATAGACTATATAAACGATGAAGAACACGATGCAACTTTTTTTAGATTACTTGTCTGTTTGTTCGGGATTCACGTAAAAACTACTAGACCGATTTCGATACGGTTTTCGCTGATCGATAGAAAATTATTAGACATAAAATCTGCGCTACTTCTTATCCTGGGTACCCCGCGGGAATTTTTCTGGGAATGATTTTAAATGGCCAGATGAAAGCAAGATTCGAATTCCAATGTGATTTTTTTTACTGATCGATAGCAAAATTTATGTAATAAAATGTGTGATATTTTTTATCCCGGGAATTTTCCCTAGAGCGGTTGGTAAATATTAGCTTATTCCGACACAGTTGATACTAAAATGACAGCTTAGACTTTTTTTAATGCTGTAGTACTTTTTGTCCCTGCAATCCCGCGGGAATTTCAAGTCAAGCGTCGACGTAGTCGCGGGCATCTACTATGGATATAAAAACTGTTTACACAACGAATTGAGAGTCTTATACTTTGTTTTTGAAGTCGGATAATTACATTTTTTACTGGGTGACTGTCATTTCTTACTGTTCGTCTTCCATGGATAACTATGCATCTCCAAACATTTGTAACACATGTTTTCTTCATACTATATTAATTAGTTAAAATTTTCATTAAAATTGATAAAATTAATTGTAACATTTTGTAAATTTTTAATCGAAGCAAGTTATGTTATACTGATATTGACGGTGTAAAAGTATCTAATTCTATGATATCATACTTGTCTACATAGATTTATGACACACGTATTCCCAATATTACTTTTCTCAAAACACAGACTAACTAACAATGCAATATGAGTAACGTAAGTACCACGGAAAATGTTATTCTAATAAAGTCTAGACCATTTCATTCAAGACGCACTCTCTTTAAAATAAACAAAGATGGCGTCTTTCAGTCTACATTTAACTAACTCTTAAAAAGAAGAGCTCGATATTTTTTTTAAACGGTTCTACGTTATTACGACCTGAGTACGCTCGGACCGAGTATACAATTATGGATCTTTTAAATAAACAAAGATGGCGTCTTTCAGTCTACATTTAAACTAACTCTTAAAAAGAAGAGTACGATATTTTTTTAAACGGTTTTACGACCTGAGTACGCTCGGACCGAGTATCCAATTATGGATCTTTTAAATAAACAAAGATGGCGTCTTTCAGTCTACATTTAAACTAACTCTTAAAAAGAAGAGTACGATATTTTTTTAAACGGTTTTACGTCGTTACGACCTGAGTACGCTCGGACCGAGTATACAATTATGGATCTTTTATATAAACAAAGATGGCGTCTTTCAGTCTACATTTAAACTAACTCTTAAAAAGAAGAGTACGATATTTTTTTAAACGGTTTTACGTCGTTACGACCTGAGTACGCTCGGACCGAGTATACAATTATGGATCTTTTAAACAAACAAAGATGGCGTCTTTCAGTCTACATTTAAACTTACTCTTAAAAAGAAGAGTTCGATATTTTTTTTAAAACGGTTCTACGTCGTTACGACCTGAGTACGCTCGGACCGAGTGTACACTTATGGATCTTTTAAATAAACAAAAATGGCGGCGCCTTTCAATCTACATTTAAAGTTATACTTAAAACGAGTTCGATTTATATATATATATATATAATATATATATATATATATATATATATATATATATATATATATATATATATATATATTATATATATATATATATATAAGTAAATATATTTTTTTAAGAATGGTGCCGCGTTGTCTAGACCAGAGTACCTACATTCGGACCGTGAACACTCTCGTATGCGTATGAACTCGTATAAACTTACTTCATACGAGTTAAACTCGGATAGTGATTTACATTCATCAAAGTTTATTTTAATCGATATGTACAATGATGTCAATCAGTAATGTTTTCAATCAAAAAGTCATCCAATTAAATTCATAAAAGTTGAGTATGGTCCGAGTATACTCAAATCAGATGCCGTCGTCGAAATGCACTCGGAGTGCAAATTGCCAAGATATGCGTAGTATGCCAGTTGCTATTCCAGTGCACTTGGTCCGAGTATACATAGATATCTGACCAATGTCAGTGGATAGCATGTGCGAAGTACAAAGGCACCTAAAGTACGTTATTTAAATTCAGAGAATAAATTAACAATTGCACACGATTTTCTATTCTTTTATTAATGATTATTTTTATTTTCTGTGCGCGTGTATGTCATATTATCTGTTTTATGTTTCATATATTGTGTTACGTTCTTACTACATTTATTGTTACTTAGTTACTTCCTGTTACTTGTTACAGTTACTGTGGTGATGGATCAAATATTAAGCAATGAGGCGGGGTCGGCACTGAACATCAGCGTTGTGCTGGAGGAAACTCCAACGCCATAACAACCTTGAGTTGTGTTCCGACATTAGTCACCAGGTTCCAGTCTCCTTTAAGAGAGCAGCAGCGCATTTGTAGCACCTTTGGTGTTGCAAATGTCCATAGGCGATGGTAACCGCTTTCCATCACGTGGGCCGTCTGCCTGCCTGCTGAACTCCTGCAATAAAAAAAAAAAACAACATTATGCTGAGTTGCCGCCCTCATTTGTAGGAAATGTGGGATACAACATATTGAATTTAATCATAGAAATGTACGTATAAATTATTTCTACATCTTTCTATTGTCGCTTTCCTATCAAATAACTTCTTTTGTTCTTTCATACGAAAAATTTATGTCCAAATGTATTTTGCTTATGACAATTTCTTGATTCTTGAGACCGATATATAAGTTGTTTTGTTCCAAGTATCAATTGAATTTGTTTAACATTTTTTAACGTGAGGAAAATAGGAATATGAAAATTCATTTTGACATCTGCTGTTGCTATTTAAATAAGTTGCCCTGCCTATTTTATCGATGTAAATAAATAACAAATGTTTGCTGTTGGTCCTTTATGCGTTTCTAAACCATTGATAAGATTGTGATGAAACTTTAGTAAAGTGCTCTGAGGACGCCCGCGATGATTTCTCGCCTAAAAGCGAATATACAAGTTTTTTTTATTTTATTTTACATGGTATTGCAACGCATGCCAGATGTAGCCAGTATTAAAAAAAAATATTGTACAACGGCTTCTGTGATTGAGCGAGCTAAGTCTTTGCCGGCCAGTTTCAATACAACACTGAGGCTCCGGGTTCGATCCCTAGCATGCTAAATTTTGTAAAAAAAAATCCCGTTATTTATTTATGGGATAAGCGCCAAAGTGGTCCGTTGTGTATTAAACATAACACTGGCGTGTCTTGCTTAATTTGAGGATATACAATGTGAGTGTTTTATTTAAAAAAAACTCAATCTAATTGTATTTAATGTACAAAATCACTTCCAGTGATTTACTGTAGTTCAGATCGATATGAAAGAAAGAAAACATTTAGATATTCAGAATCTGGTTATTAATTATAGGTGTGTTTAAAATGATTTTTATAAAATGCATTGTACTTACGCTTCCGGTACTTGTCCAGACTTCGACGTCTTCCTCGCCAACTGTAGAAGGCAATACCACCATTGAATCCAGCCAGTTGCTACCTGGCAACAATAAACATAATATATAGGTATGAGTTTTTGTCGGGTATTTAAAAGGCGATGTATAGCCGTTCAGATTTATTTCCAAAAATTTATTATAAAAACTTTTTATTAAATACAAGCTTTTGAGATCCTGGATATCATGTAGCGGCAGAGTGATAGCCAAGACAAGTAAAACGAGCCCAAATACGAGGGGTTTGTTTAATTTAGTACAGGAGTTCCTATAGCCACCGTCCGACTCCATCATCAGATCAGCTCCATACTACCATATTATTGCATTGTCACGCGATATACATATGCATGCAAAATTTCAACTCAATCGGAAACTGGGTAGTTGGTCAAATTTAACTTGCAAGATTCCACCCGAACTTCATACATGAGTATGCACATCATCCATTGCAAGTTAAAGAAAAGCTTGTAAAATAGACACAATACCGCCATTTTATCGTAAGCGACATTTGGACCTAAATATGTTTTTGTTGCAAAATGTATTTTAAACTATTATTTTGTTTTAAGACTTTCAGTTTTGGATTTAGTAGAGTCTAATGTAACTAAAACTGAAAGTCTTAAAACACAATAATAGTCTAAAATACTTTTTACAACAAAAAACATACTTAGGTCCAATTGTTGCTTACGACAAAATAGCGGTAAAGGCTCGATATTTAGTTAAAGTGATATTTCATTTTAACCGACTTCCAAAAGGACGGGGTTCTCAAGTCGTTATGTTTTTTTTATATGTTTGTTTTGTATGTTTGTGTCAGTTGTGGGCTGATTTTCAAAATTTATATTTTAATCGAAAAGGTCTCCTGACGTGGTCCCATTGTCAAATAAAGGAGCCAAAGCCTGGTTCAAAATAGCTTAAAACTAATGACAGAATGCTGATGATACTTAAAGAAGAATATCCTTGCGTTCAATCTTTAAAATTAAACCGTGACGACACTTGTTTGCTTATAATTGTTAATTAAGATCTGCATTGCATCCTTATTTATGACAGTGTAATTATTATGCGTAAGCGTTTCATTGAATTAACTAAACGACTCTATTCTTGTTTGCTAGGGTTCAGTAGCCATTATGTCAAAAATGGAATCCTAAGGTTGCCTGTCCATTGAAACGGAGCCAGGCTGCGGAGCGGAGAAATGAAGAAATATTAACTAATAGGATTAGCGGCCTGACCATTGACGCAATTTTTATACAATCCCATTGGTTAATATTTCTCCGCTTCTCCGTTCCGCAGCCTGGCTCCGCTTCAATGACAGGCAGCTTTATAAGCCGCGCACAGAAGGTTTGCCGATGACTACTTACCATTATTGTATATACTTATGTAAAGTATGTACAATAAAAAATTAAAATAATAAATTTATTGCAACAACTATTTATGTAACCTTTTTTGTTAACCCTACTGACCATCGACTCGTGATATCATGAGGCGATCGGCAAACCTTCTGCGCACGGGTAGTAGTCCGTTACAACGGCCGTAAGCTGCATTCGGCATGACGCTGAACGCGACCGAAGACTGCTTATTATTAAAATGTACTATAGTGGCCTGTATGTCGTACGCCGCGTTCACTGTCATTCTCAAGCATTGTAGAGTAAAGACATCGCGTTTTTACGTCAATTAATGTGTCCAATTATTAAGAATGCACAGGAAAAAGTAACGCGCGTAGACATTTCTAGAGTGACCATCGGTATAAAGTCTATCCGATAGTGAAAGCGTCGATTGATGTTAGACGCCGCTTTCAGCGTCTGTGACAGGCCACGGCCTCAGGTTTTTCTGATGTCCGTCTGTCCATCATTGTATGTTAGTCATTTTTCTCCGAAAGTACTAGGTCTCACTAGATGAAATTTAAGAGGACGGTGTAGACTATATGACGGTAAACACTTGTGTAGTAAAATTTCGTAATCACTGGAAATTAGAGATGACCGCTATAAATGTAACAGAGGACTGATTTATTTCCAATGTAAATAGTTGTCTGTGGTATCAGTAATCAGATCTTAAAAGATCATGGGGATGTTTTATAATGACTTTTCATGCAAAGAGATAAATTAGCTTCCAAAGTTATTACATTTTGCCCAAACACCCAATAGCAGAAATAAATCTTTCATATTCATTACCGTAAGAAAGTTTTCACAACGGTGAATCTTTGATCGGAACTTGCTAAGAACATTTCTAAGTAGGGAAAACTTTTTGAATATCAATTAATTGTTATTGTCCTCTTTGTTTCCTTGTTTATTATGTATTTAACAGATTCCGGGTACGGCTGTATTGATTTCCAATATTCTATTTTCAGTTTAAAAGAAAAGAAAGAAAGAATATTGTTACGAGTTACAGGACTCGAATTAAAAATACCGTTGGAATTACTATAGAATTTATTAGAACTATACAAACACGTATAATACAGGTACAAATATAACTGAACACAATCAGTCCAAATGTAATGCACAATTCAACAACACGCGCAAAGTCCGTCACTAAATGTACACACGTCTTGTCTCGCTTGTGTTATCGCTCTGACTGCCTCCTCTCTCCATCTTACCGTCGTTTTATACTTCACAAATACAAGTGTGTCCGCCCGTATCGTCGACTTAATTTCCTAAATCGTAATCCACACACCTGGCTAATTATGCCTGCAAGCGGCCATAAACGAGTACAATAGGACAATGAGCCGTATGCCAATAAATAAGTAAACAAAAGAAGTTCAAATGCAGAAAGGTAATAAACTGCAGGTGTGAATCGGTCTTTGTCGGTCGTAACAATATGTTTTTTTTATTATGCTTAATTCGTATACTGTAGACTAGTTTATATATATATATATATATATATATATATATATATATATATATATATATATATATATATATATATATACATAATTATATATATATGTGTTTATAGATATGTTTGTAAAACACAAACTTGAGAAATCGGGGAGATTGACGCATGTCATGGGACCGCTAATATATAATAAACTACCGAGTAGGATAACGGAGTCACCATCCGTCGGCTTATTTAAAACACGGCTCAGGAAATGGTTAGTCGAGCACACCTTCTATAAGCACGAGGAGTTTATATCCCATAATATGATATAATTTTAATTTTATTTATGACCTGTGTAACTTTGTTATGAATAAATGGTTTCTGATTTCTGATTTCTATGTGTAATTTATAAATTAGTTTAAGTATGTTTGTTTAAGATCTACCTAATAATCCGCACCACCTACCTCGCCAGATTAGGTTAAATTATTCAATAAGTTAGGTTGCCTGGAAGAGATTGCTTTAAGCGATAAGGCATCCTATTGTTTTTACCATGACATTATTGTAATTGTGCATTTTTGAAATTGTACATTTGGTGAGCAATAAATTGTTATTATCTATACTATTCTATTTTTATATTGTTACATGTGATTTTAAAACAAGCATGTTTTGAGAATTTGTGCGACGCATTTTCAGCAAACAGGGTTTGCATTCATTGATGAGCCGGAATTATACATATCCGACACAAATCTAATTTTCAGTGCAAACCTTTCTTTTAGAATGATACTAGAAAACTGATTTATTTTTATTATTTTAATTTTGTAACTATATAATCTGTACAAATGCGTGTATACCCACCACGCTTGTCCAAGGCGGCTGGCATCGGTGAGACATCGGTTATCTCCATGTATAGGTTTCATCACGATGTTTTACTTCACCGTTGCTAGCACGTGGTAATTGTATTAATATGCACATTAGGTCGAAAAACTGCGAAAGAAGTGCATGCGTTCTGGCTAGGATGCAAACCCGCGCCCTTTGAGACCGGGACGCGTGCGCTAGCCATTAATTTATATAGTGGGAGGCCTGAGCCCAGCATTGGGACATTTATGGGCTGTTATTATATATAATTATAAATGTATGTACGTATTATAGACTGCACTTCAAAGAGTAAACATGTAAAAACAACAATCTTATTGATTGATTAGACGGCGCCAGAGATCACTCGGCTCTCGCCTTTTGATGTTTAATTATTTTACAAATTTTTAGACTAAATCAGTCAATAATAAAAAAAAATACAAAGAATTTCAGTTTATGACTGACTAGCTGTGACCGCGACGTGGTCCGCGTGGAACTTGCTTTCAAAACCCTCCGATTTTGAAACATTCTTCATTGGTGCTCCGCTCCTATTGGTCTTAGCGTGACGATATTAGCCTGTAGCCTTCCTCGATAAATGGGCTATCCAACACTGAAAGAATTTTTTAAATCAGACCAGTAGTTCCTGAGATTAGCGCGTTCAATCAAACAATATTAGTATATTTGGCTACAACACTAATACTTACATTTTAAATATCGCGATATCTTTTGAATGAAACGTCCGAATTGAATAATTCAAAAAGTTCTAGAAAGGTATTGAATTCGTCTTGAATATGGAGTAATTTATTTTGATAAGAATTAATACCAAGGTACAAAATAAAGAGTTTTTGAAGTGACGGCATTTTAATTATTTAAAAAAATAAAAGAAAACACTTATTGTGAGATAACTACAATAGCTGGACATATGGTTACGCGATGTGTTTTCTAGACAATTATAAGTTGTGCAAAGTGGTAGTACATTGTTTTGTTCTATAATCAATAGTTTTCGCAGCGCACGTAAGGATTTTGTCGGGTCATTTTTTTACACCTTGGGTTACATTATTGGACTTTTAGTAAGGATCCCTAATTTTATTTAACATACATACATACATACATAACTTCACGCCAGTTCCCTTGCGGGGTAGACACGAACAACAGAGCGCCATTTAGGCTTATTCTTACACACCTCACTTGCTTCTTTGACATTCATAACTCTTGTCATGCACGCTCGTCTGTTCTTAAGGCTCCTAACATCACCTTAATATAATATATCCTATAGCCTTCCTCGATAAATGTACTATTCAACACTGAAAGAATTTTTCAAATCGGACCAGCGGTTTTAATGCGTTTAAACAAACAAACTCTTCAGCTTTATAATATTAGTATAGATTTAAGTACTTACTCTAAAAAAATATTTTTAAATAAACTTTTTACATTATTTTTGTACGGAATATAAAAAATGGCATCAATAAAATGTCTTATAATCTTAATGTTATGTAATATGTATGTATAATGTTTTAAAGTTAATGCCGCATGTGACTCCTTTTAGTCGTACATTATGACGTCAATTCTTGTGATTCAAGGTTCTTATGGCGGCATACTCCAGACCAGGGGAGATAGCCACCCAGACGGGCACAGTATTTGGGTTAATTATGTAAACGAAAAATCAAATGTGAATAAATTGGACAATAGCCCTTTGTGTAGTGTTAGCATAAAGAATATGGGAAAATATCTTAATAGATATATTTGACTCTTATATTATATTTGATATTTATTTAGCCCTTTGGCACTACATTTAAACAATTGTTGTTTCTAGTACTTTTCATCCATGATAAGAACAATTTTCCCCTTTTTACATTATCGAGACACCTTTTTATGTAAATACAAACAACTTGGCAAATATATTTTCATGGTGAATGTCGTGTGGGCGCGTATCGACGTCTATTCTCGTTTATTTGGAGTGACGTGTCTCGATGGGGGACGCGGTACGTACCTAGATCGCAGAGGTAGATTGCGACTTGCTAACAATATTAGGCATGGGCAGCTGAAAGAAATTCCTTGCGTTAACTCAGTAACCCAAGCGCAGCTCACTGACCCGGCGCTTTGAGTTAAGTCAAAATTGTGCCATGGCCTAGTACATTTTATGTTAATAGTAAAGCGTGTGTTACCCCCACCCTGTGCCGTTGGCTTTTAGCCGAATAGGGCAGGTAGCGTAGTAGAAGCACAGGCAACGCAGTAGTGCAGTATGTCGTCGCGTCGCTGTCTCAGGATTAAAAATTTTTTCTCTAAATTCTTGTTTGGAGCTAAAAAGTTCTGAGGTAGGTAAACAATTTTTATTTCGACGACGAATTGGATTTTATGTTACTTTTTAACCGACTTCAAAAAAGGAGGAGGTTCTCAATTCGTCGGGATCTTTTTTTTTATGTATGTTCACCGATTATTCCGAGATTTATGATCCGATTTACGTGATTCTTTTTATCTTCGACGCGGAATAGACGCCACTTGGTCCCCTAAAAATTTAACATAGTTTGGCTCAGTAGTTTTCATTTTATGAACATTTTTTACGAAAAATTTCCATTCCGTTCCATATGTACACGGATTACGCTGAGATTTATGACCCGATTTACGTGATTCTTATTTAGTTTGATGCGGAATAGTTGTCATTTGGTCCCTTAAATTTAACATAGTTTGGCCCAGTAGTTTTCATTTTACGAACATTTTTTTGTTCCCGTTTCTTGGGACCTATATTTTTTAAGGAGCGCGGCGCCTTTTGTAGGTCTACCCATACATAGCTAGACACTAAAAAGTAACAAAAAAATTTAAAAAACTTCGTTTAAAAAAACCGACTACTATTAATATATATTATCTATTAATATATATTATCTATTAATATATATTACTATACTATTAATATATATTATCTAAAACATCTTAAAGTCGGTGCTTAGTAATTTTCAAAATATAGTAATTTTTATGTTTTACTTTGCACCGACTTCAAGATGTTTTAGATAATATATATTAATAATAATAGCTTTAGAAATAAGTTATTTTATACTTTTTTAGTTTTTGAAGTCGGTTTTTTAAACGAAGTTTTTTTTTGGAATGATAAATTTATTGAATTGGGAAAATTCCAAAATCCACTCTGGAGACCCTGCGTCACATACGCGCAGACACCGTTGATTAACAAAATATCACATACAGGTGTACAGTACTGATAAGTATATTTTAAATAAATAAACTTGTAATAAAAACATCTCACTATTAAACCTGTCTTATTCTCAACACACAAGTAAGCAGAAAATACTCCGCTATTACCTTGGTAGCACCATTGTGATCAACAGCAAACAGAATACTCAGACAGCATTTTCGCTCATTGTTACCTCACAGCTTTTGAGTTCCGTTGAAATAAGTGAGTTAACACACTGGCGCGGTATTCTGAGTTAGCGCAATAGCAAGGTTTAGTGCGGTGTTACCCCAGGATGTTGTTGCCCACGTCTAAACAACATGACGTGGCATGTTTTCTGATGTTCTTGTCTTTATTATGTAGTTAGGAAAATACCTTAGTTATCATAATACGTGTAGGTAGACTCACAACCCGTCAATTCGCCTTGGACGAGCGTAGTTGAACCGTTTACCATACGTTAAAAGACTTATCTTTATCAGAGGGACGTTTAGGTGACGCTCTTATGAAAACACTAGCGGCCCGGCGCGGTTTCACCCACGCTCTGTCCCGCTCCCGTAGTATATAGCGTCATGTTATATAGCCTATGACACTCCATGTTAACGTAGCTTTCTAACAGTAAAAGTTTTTTTGAAATCGGTTTAGAAGATCCAGAGATTACCCCCTACAACGTCATAAACTCACAAACTTTACCTCTTTATATAATATTAGTATAGATAAATAAAATTATATTTTCAAAGAACATCATAACATAACGACAAAAAGCGAAATAAAAAATTCAGACACAAATGTGTTGCAATTGCAAACTTAATCGTTATGGCTGGTGATGATATAAGATCGGTCAAGTGCGTGTCACTCCACACATTAAAGGCTTCACAAGAGGTGGCGAACTGTTTTGGCAGCCTGTCAAATTGACTACAAAATTTATTGAATTACGGAATTTAATTACAAAATACATAGAAAGTAGATCAGAGTTGACAATGAAACAAAGGAAGAAAAAGGTCATTTTACAGAACTAGTAACAGGCGTCTGAACGTGGATACGAGAGAAGAACTGGCGTGGCTTCTCGAATCCGCTGACGAGGGCCTGCGAAGAAAACTGGAAACTGGTTTCTTACAAGAACAGAAATTCTACTGATTTTTTATCAATTAACTACAGAATCTCAAGAATTAGTAACGGATTATGTTGAAATCATTTTTTTATAGCTGGAGTACAGCAGACAGGCAGACAAAATTAGCTTATTTCGATACAGTTATATAAAACGATACCTTAATTTCTTTTTTAAATGCTGCGGTACTTTGTGTCGGTGGTTTCTAGGTGGAACAGCTGAAGGAGCATTTTGAGCGTTGTGAGCTATAAGAGGAACGCGCCCTATATGTATTGTAATATTGTTATCTAGACGTTCCGAGTCATGCATAAATGTATTTCTTTACTATGGGATCACTATTTGGCTATATGCCTAAGACAATTTGGTATTTGCCAAGTATTATAATTCATGCTGAAATTCTTGATTAGAAGTTCTATTGATATTTGTAATTTATCTATACTAATATTGTAATCTAGTCTAGATATAGATTAGTTTGTAAACGAATTAAAATGAAATATGTTTTTCGAATATTGTTAGGGATGGGCCGAAATTCGTTTCACATTCGGTTTGGCCGAATTTCGGCAGATTGAGCCGAATTTCGGCATTAGGCCGAAATTCGGTTTGAATGCCGAACATTCGGTGCAAGGAAAGAGTAAAATACCTACTTAAACTATTTTGACTGAATTTAGTAGAAATCATATCTATACATACATAATTTCACGACAGTTTCCTTGCGGGGTAGGCACGAACAACTGAGCGCCATTTAGGCCCATTCTTACACACCTCACTTGCTTCTTTGACATTCATAACTCTTGTCATGCACACTCGTCTGTTCTTAAGTTCTTAATCATATCTATCATAACCGTAAAGTAAAATTAGGCCTTTATATACTTGTGCTCATTTATTTTAGTTAGGAACATGTAAACCTTAACTTGCAATGTGATAAATATTAAATAAAAGTAGTTCTTAATTGAGTCTTTTCCTAATTAAATAGACATCAAATTAAAACAAAAATGAAATAAACTTATTATTCTTCTAACAAACATCAGTAAGTTGTGTAACTGCTTAATTCTAATGCGTATCTTGAATAAAAAAAAAGCACTTATAAGGGACATCAGCAATTATAACTTTAATTTGGTTTGAAATCATTTTTTTACGAACTAAACATAAAAATTTAGAATTATGAAATGGTGTTATTTTTTTGATCAAAGGTCTAAATCTATTCTTTTATCCACCTACTCGTACTTAAAATTTATTAGAGGCAGGTGTAAAAATGCTAACGATTCGGCTTAATCAAGTCACAACGTGTCGCTTTCGAGAAAGCATGGCGAAATCAAACCGAAGTTCGGCCGAAGTCCGTATTCGGTTCAAACCACATTCGGCCCATCCCTAAATATTGTGCAACACAGACCTGCCCTAGCTTTTATGCCATATTTTTCTCTCCATCCCAAGGTTGTCTGGAAGAGATCGCTATTTGTAGGTACCTAATTCTAAGCTGTTTTTGTGCATCGGTTTGTTAATTTATCTTAATACAATAAAGTATATTCTATAATGGTTTTCATCATCATATTTTCAAGGTAAGATAACAACATGATGTTTTAAAGTCTATTTGTTAGATATAATATGTATATAGTCAAGGTGGCGATGTCCGTCAATGGGGTAAGTTCATAAACAGCTTGTTTTTTAATTTTTTCAAACAGAATTTAACACCAACTACAATTCGAAGACAGAATTCAATAGTGTCTCCGCTTCACTAGTGTGAGAGTCGAAGGTATATCTGCTTGTCTTAAATTCCATAGCCGTATTTTAAATTAACACATTTTTAATGTTTCCTAATTATCTTTGTTTTTTTTTTTGTTAAATTGTAAAGCAATAAAGGATAATAAAGATTTATTATTATATTGTATGTCTTTAAAGACTACGGGCCATAAAAATAGCCCGGACATTTGGAGGGCTTGCGTGGGGCAATGGGTGTAAAAAGTACCGGGCTAATGGGGTGAACTGCTAGTGGTACTAGAGGTCTGGAGATATGGGGACTATGCCGTCTGCCCGTCGCAATGTTCGGGGAACATGGAAAAATGGGCAGAGTGTGACTAGCACGGAGGTGGGGGACCTAAGGCTTCGCCACAAAGCCCCGCTGCGGGCTTATTATTATTATTCACCGACTGATTCCTTGTCCTCGTAACTATTCAAACACGGAAATAATGAGGTCGTACGGAGTACCCCCACAGACGGACTTTGCCACCTTGACTATGTAAAAATTATAGATACTGTATTTATAGATAAATCTTTATTGCAATAATATTCTAAAATATAAACAGATATTCGTATAAATCATTATTTGCCTCTAAGCTTTAGTTGCATAGTTCAAGCTCAATACAAATAATATTTACATTGAGTGTAGGTATTTATGGGCTGTATCGCTGGCGTAATTGATTTCATCGATTTGTAAACATTACTGATATTGAATAAAAAGGTATTTGAATAAAAGACTACAACACTAAATATATTCTTTTATAATTTCAATTTTGGTAGTAACAAAAATCGGCCAAGTGTGTAAACGACTACGCATATTAAAGGGTTACAAAAGAATAGTCGCTAAAGGTAGCGAATGCCTACTCATTTGGTCATTTGCCTACAAAACCCTAAAGGCATCGTTATCCACTCATCTGCGAGCCGTAGCTAGGGTTCCCAAACAATTGTTACTATATTTTAGCCAATTGTACTATATATTATAGAAAACAAATGAAGTACCTAATCCCTATTAATATTATAAATGCGAAAGTAACTCTGTCTGTCTGTCTGTCTGTCTGTTCCGTTTTCAGGGAAAAACTACTGGACCCATTTGGCTGAAACTCAGTATATATATATATATATATATATATATATATATATATATATATATATATATATTTTCGATGCCGAGGATGAACATAGGATACTTTTTATCCCGAAAAATGGGATAGTTTCCGGGATAAAAATATATTTGTCTGTTTGTTTGTTATGCTTTTACGGAAAAACTACTGGACCGATTTGGCTGAAAATCGGTATATATGTAATTTTCATACCAAGGTTGAACAGGGGATATTTTTCATCCCGGATAATGGGATAGATTTATGTAAAGATTATCCCAAAAGTGGGACGGGCTTTAGTTGGTTTTGTGATTTGCCATTTTCATCATTTTGGTTGTTTTGTCCTTTTTGCCCTTTTGCTCTTTTGCTCTGTTGCTCTTTTGCTCTGTTGCCCTTTTGCCCTGTTGCCCTGTTGCCCTTTTGCCCTTTTGCCCTTTTGCTCTTTTGCTCATTTGCTCATTTGCTCTTTTGCTCTTCCGCTCTTCCGCTCTTCCGCTCTTCCGCTCTTCTGCTCTTCTGCTCTTTTTGCTCTTTTTTGTTTTTTTTGCTCTTCTGCTCTTTTTGTCCTTTTTGCTGATTTTGTCCCTTTTGTCGTTTTTGTAGTTTTCATTGACGGGAGATAGATAAATAAAACTAGGACTGTTTGTAATAGAGGATGAAAGTTTGGATGAGACCAATCATTTCTCAAGTTCATAGATATAAAAATGCATCGTCTATAAAAATGCGATAGTAACTCGATATGTCTTTCTGTTAAGTTTTCAGAAAACACTGGGAATACTGGATCGTTTTTATTGTAATTTTGTTTAAATGTAGTTTTAATGCCGAAAATGGACATATATATATATCATGCCAGGAGATCGGCATGAGTATATATCAAGCATCGAGTTTGCGATATAAAATGAAGTGAATTTTTCGGGTGCAAATGGCACTAACATAAAAATGGTGTACATTGTAATCTGTATTAACGCCTGCTCTTTAAACAAGAAGCAGGAACTAGAGGTTAACCCGCGGCGCAGCCGCGGGGTAAACTCTAGTGTACTATATATTCATCGCTAATTCAATTGCTGTGCTTTATGTTTAGATTCTTATAATTATTTTAAAAATAATAGAACTTTGCTAGCTAAAGTAAAAAGTAATAATAAATACACATAAAAATGAAATAAATAAAATGTAAAATAATTAATAACATATGTACTATTTTTTCCCTAACTTTCCCAAAAGTACTTACTATATTTCTACGGTATTAAAAATAAAAATACTATATTTTCTCCAAAAAAAAGCTGGCATCCCTAGCCGTAACTGTAACCGAGCAGATACAGTAACCTGCTCTAATGTGTATGCGGACATCGATCTTCGCTTTGTCAGCTCGTGGAAAGGACTTCGCGTGCCGCTCACCTCGCTCTCTCGAGCCACGTATACACTATTGTTTTTGGGTACAGTAACTGCAACGGTAAGGGTTCGCAGGTGAGTATACAACTTAAAAAGTCCCTGCGTGAACGCAGAAAGAATACAAAGTTTCTACGGGCGGGTGGCCTGTCGTAAGAGGCGACAAAATAACCGACGGCCAGGTAGTTGGCTATCACTCCTGGTCTAGAGCATGCCACCATAACAACCTTGACTTGCGTTCTGGCATTACCAAGTTCCAGTCTCCCACATTGGTAGCACCTTTGGTGTTACAAATGTTCATAGGCGATGGTAACCGCATTCCATCAGGTAGGCCGTCTGCCTATCTGCTGAACTCAAGCAATAAAGAAATAAATAAAAAAGAATTAAATTTAAAAAAATATTTTTTGTTTCTACCACTTTTTTATTGCCTGAACTGATCAAACAGACTGGCTATTTGACAGGTTACCGTCGCTTATGAAAGTTTGCAACACCAGGGGCGATGGCAACGCGTGGCTAGCCTCTAGAACCTGATAGAGGGGATGGGGAAAAGGGCATGAGATACAATGGATAGGATAGTAAGGAAGATGGCATAGAGGGAAGAGGAAAGTGTGTCACTGATGTTTTGTTTGTTTTTTTTAATTTTGTAATCTGTAACTAGGGTTGCCAGATGTGTTCGAAAACACAGAACAAGTTTTTTTTTTTTTATTAACAATTTTTTTTGTAATAAATCGGCAGACACACATTGTGTATCTCCAAGCGAAGCAAGTTACGCTTGTGTTATGGGTAATATACAACCAACCACTCTGGGGCTGGACACTTACGGACTGTCTGGGCAGACACCCAGACCATAGTAAATAACAGAAAGATCGTTTCCAAAATTTACCATGTTATGAAACGAACCAGGAGCCTCTGCGTTTACAGAGGCCGTCGTATTTACTGAAAGCTAACTTTTTAGATACTAATTTAGCATCAAAGCTAAATTAAGAGCCAATCTACTTTTCATATATTTAGTACTCGATACCACTGCTTTTAATAAACTTTTATTGCCTGAGATGGCATCTTTGAATTTAGTGCAACTGCCAGGTATATTAAATTAAACGCATAATTCGGGGTGGGGGCCCGTTGAACGAAACGTCTGAGTATTCTTTCAAGTTCGCCAGATAATTAACGCACATGCTTTAGAACCGGACAATCTTTTGTTTAGTTTACCAAGTTTTTCTTGACCGGACAAACATAAAGGAAACCGGACTGTCCGGTTGAAAACCGGACATCTGGTAACTCTACCTGTAACAACATACATGTAGGCCAAGCTTGCGAGAAAAATGGCTGTAACAAAGAAAGACAGGCGAACGGAGATGACATGAACATTTTATAAAGGTAATTACTTTGTTACCTTGTTTGTAACAAAAACACAAAAATAGTTATAAATTTTGTACGTTGGGGGCTTAAGGACAACCTAATAAATTTAGATTGTTATGTGATTGTACCAGGCCACTCAGAAAGTATTTCGAAAAAAGTTTTTATTAATGAGAGACTGGCCAGTTATAATCTATTTTGATAATATGATTATTTATAACTAAAAATAGGTACGTTCCAATTTCAAAATTTCCCTCCACATTGTTTGCGAGCTAATTTAAATTATCGTGTCTCATTGAAAAATGGATCTGCGCCGGGAACATTTTCGCGCTATGATTTTTTACGATTTCAAGTGACGCCTGAAAACGGAAGTATCGTATGATAAGACTTCAAATTGCGTTCATGAATGAAGGCCTCGTATATAAAACATTTTTCTTTATTTTCACAAATTTTTCTGAGTGTCCTACGTAATTCTATCTTTTTCTTTACTAAGAGAAAAATAATCATAATAATCAGCTTTAGTGCACTATGTATGTAAAACATACCTCATATAACGATTTAGTGATCAATTAATCATATTTTTCATAACAAGTAAAAGCAGGAAAAATAAAATTCCAGTAATAACAAATTTATAATAATCGTACGATATTTCTACTGGTGAGTCATTATTAAAACCATGAAAGGTACATACCAGAAACAACAGAACAGATGTCCACTCAAAGACTAACACTGGAAAGTCCCTAAATCATACATACTATAGGGGGCTACAATTGCAACTGCAAGAACACTACAAACTACATAATACCCAAATTAATTAATCAATTGCCCACTTCACTAAGAGGATCTTTAAATGACAAAAATATAAAACGGAAATTAAAAAACTATTATTTAGAAAAAATGCAGTGACAGCCTATTTGTATGAACGTTCGTGACTACGCATGTTATCTGCACATACGATGTGACTAGTTACATGTGAATATGGATGTACAAGTTTTTTTTTTCTAAAATTTGAAATTGCGAGGGTGTGTTGCATCACACGCAAACCTCATAGGTTTAAGTGGTGCCTTATTTGTATTTATGATGTAAATTTTTAATATAGATAAATAAACAAATAAAAAAATATTTTGTCGGTGCATTTTGCTTTGACCGCGTTCATAATACCGAAGTAAGAAAGAGAGTTGGTCTGAAAGAGAGTGTCGGGGTGAAGGTAAAGAAAGGAATGCTCCAGTGGTTCGGGCATGTGGAAAGAATGCATGATGAAAGAATGACTAAACAGATATACAATGCAAAAGTGGATGGATGCAGAAGTCGTGGAAGGCCACGACACACCTTCCATGATCAAATTGATCGTGTACTAGCAGAAGGTGATGTCAGGAGTCTTAAGAACACACGAGCTTGCATGACAAGAGTTATGAATGTCAAAGAGGCAAGTGAGGTGTGTAAAAATAAGCCTAAATGGCACTCTGTTGTTCGTGCCTACCCCGCAAGAGAACTGGCGTGAAGTTATGTATGTATGTATGTATGTATTTTGCTTTGTTGTTGTTATTTGTGTTTTACTCGCCATCGACTTCAAGATATTGTGGAAAATGTTGATATTTGCTTCTTAATTACTCTTGAAGTCGGTATTACTTTTTTCCTACAAAACTTTTAATTTAATTAACCATTGCTTAAACTTCCTGAGTGCGATTGTTAAACTTGTGGATATCGCACAAAGGCCATAATACAAAAAAATACACTAAATGTGTAGCCTTCAACCACAATATACTTGTAATAAATCTACCAACACCACACCGAAATAATATTGGCACAGTTACTTTGATATGTTTACGGTGTTTATCTGCTTGCCCAATAAATGCATCAATCGAATCCAATCGTAAAATAAAACTCATGTTTAATAATAAACTAAAAGTACCTTCAAAAGTATCCATTGAGAGTATTGCTTTTGGGAGGAAGGTCGCATGATTGATCAATGCACTAAAGACAAACATAACTGGGCCCAGTTATGCCAAAGTGTAGCAACAAAACACCCTTTATTGTACAGCAACATAATAAAAACACTTTTATCTTATTATAAAGCAATTCATATACATGAATTTTCAAGTGGGCCTTCAGGGCCGAATCCTAAAGTATACCAAAATAGCCAAACATACTCAAAAAAGTCTCGGGGCTGATTTTATGGTAATTATACATACGTACATACATACATACATAACTTCACGCCAGTTCCCTTGCGGGGTAGGCACGAACAACAGAGCGCCATTCAGGCTTATTCTTACACACCTCACATGCTTCTTTGACATTCATAGCTCTTGTCATGCACGCTCGTCTGTTCTTAAGGCTCCTGACATCACCTGGTATGGTAATTATATTTTTGAAAAATCTATTGCCCTAGTCAGGAATTGAATCCGCTGATTTTATATATATAGCTCATATTAAGGTTGTATTGTTGTAATAAGGTTAATGGAGCGCTAAACTCTTTTATGAAATGGCAAAAAGTGTATCTAAGGGCACGCTTGGCTGTCCATCAGGAGGTGCTGCTGGTGCCAACACTTTCACTGCCGTACATTAGGTACGGCAGTAAAAGTTGGGTGTGGCAGAAGAAGCATGAAGGTAGAATAAATGCAGTTGAAATGAGAGCTTTGAGAAGTTTGTGTGAGGTAAGCATGAATGATATGACACGGAATAGTGTAGCAAGGGAACGTTGTGGATTCAAAAGAAGATTTAATAATAACAAGAGTTGAAAAAGGAATGTTAAGGTGGTTTGGATATGTAGAGAGGATGGATGAAAATAGAATCACAAAACAAAGTGTATGAGAGTATTGTGAATGTTAGTGTTGTTACCGGTAGAGCACGACGTACACACCATGATCAAATAACAGAATGTTAAAACGAGGTCAAGTAAAAAGCATATCAAATAAACAAAAGTTGTTTGTCAGGATCATCGCAAGTGGAGAACTATAGGCATACTCTCTGACTATCCCCTTGGAAAGAGGCGTTATAATATGTATATATAGCTTGTAAGGATCAATCTCTGTGAAAAAATGTCAAACCTCAAAATAAGGGAAAAGGCTGAATTTTATAAAAATGTTCTTCCTCCCTACATTAAATAAATATTACATTGCGGCTGTCATTTCGCCGCACTTAATTTTATTCAATATGGAAATGATGAGATCATTTTATTGTATACTAGGCGTGTATAAATTAGGAGTAATTCCAATAATAAGCACACGTTATTTAATCTCTTGATTGAGTTTAGAATTATTTGTTTCCTCAATACCAGAGACTAGGACGTGGTATTCATACTGCACCTAGGCTACGTTCCATTAGGGACTCACAACGACCACGTTCACGACCGCGATTTATCCCGTTCTACTTGCTTGCCCGCGTTACAATCGTAAACCCAAGTGGAACGGCTATTCGACCCGCTTATTGACATGGGTCATTGTGAGCGTTGTGTGATCGAAAATGATGACGTCATTAGTGACGTTTTCGCCACGACTACAACGACTGCGGTCGCCTTGTGGGACGGCTAACAGCATTTTGGGCGTTGTGAGCTACAAATGGAACGCCCTGATAGGCACCTGAAAATATTCATATTATTCGATCCATTGATATAAAATTTCAATCGCCAGTTCATTTTCTTGTTCTAAATTCTCTGTGCATACTTCCATATTTAAAAAAAAATCGTTTTAAAAATGAATAAAGTGATTGATGTTAAGATCACAGGTTCTGAAGACTTGAAAGTATGAATCGATTAAGAAAACAACCCTTTAATACAGAATTTTCATCAAAACGGCCTCAAGACCCCTTTGAGTATACTTCGCTATTTCGAATAGTTTAGGGTTTGGCCTTGAAGGCTCACTTCAAAAATGCAGCTGTAGATGTATACATATTTTTTGTTGTATCTCGGAAACGGCTCTCTAAGGACTTGGATCAAATTTTGTATTTAAGTAAATTTTTGATTCTTAAGTTTATTAAAAAAAAGTATATGGCCTACGGAAATATGACCACGTGTCTGAATTCCGTAAAAAAAGTGGTTCCCACTTCGTATTCGCCGGAATCATATTCTTTGTCTTCTGTACAGTATCTTTTTTTCCCGAATACTCCTCATTATCTTAAAGAACGCCTTGGCTTTATTTCGTGCTCGTATAGCTGACGGCCTTCCACTAAACTGAAACTAAATACCCCTGCGCATAGTTCAAATTTCTACAATTCTTTTAGCGTCAAGGCTATATAAAGCTTTGAAACGCGCTGCCAATTGCTATCAGACAAGCAAAATCGCTACCAATATTTAAAACGATGATCAGAAAATATTACCTGTCCTTGGAATATGATGATACTTAAATGTATGTACACATATATATTTATCTATAAACATAGAATAAAATTGAATATACTTTATTGTACAATAAAATTTATGAAATAGTACACAAAAACAGCTTAAGAATTAGTACAAATGGCGGTCTTATCGCTGACAGCGATCTCATCCAGACAACCTTGGGATGGAGAGAGAAATATGGCACAAAAGCTAGGACACGGTTTACTGCACAATATTTTAAAAGTGTTACATATTTTATATATTAATATTATTATATAAATATACATACAGATTTATATACACGTGATTAAGTACATAAAACATAGTAATATTATATATATAAACATACATATATATAAATATATCCATACACAAACACACACACGCACACACATATATATCGTCTATTAAAAGGAATACATATTATATTAATTCAATAAATAGAATAAAGATACGTACAATAATGACAGCACAAATTATACTTTGAGGTAGTAATCCTTAACAAGTTTATTAAAGGCGGATACAGATTGGGCTTGCCTTACTTCCAGTGGAAGCATGTTTATAATTATACAGCTTTTAGTGAAGGAGCAAATTATAAAACCTGGTTGTATTGAGCGGTGTCTCTAGTCTCATATTCACTGATGACCTGAGGAATTTCTCCTGATTCACATTGAAAAATTGGAAACGTTTAAACATTTATATATTTTTGTAGATATGTATTTGTATGTCATGTATATTAAGTATAATATATCTATTTAATATATAGAACATCCGTATATACTGTATTTATATATTTATTACTAGAATGTAAGAAATTGACCACCATCGTCATCTTAATTCATTCCTGGGGTTGTCTGGAAGAGAACGCTTTTTAGCGATAAGATCGCCCTTTGTGCATAATGAGATATAGTTTAGTCTATAAGTTCTTTTTTTTGTTTTAGTGTACAATAAAGAGTTATTGATTGATTGTATATTGCAATGAAAAACCATTAGGGGAGCGAGCGGACAATCAAACAACTGAAATACATTTTATCATTCATTTTATCGCATGGATTTTGCACCAGCGGACATACTTTTAACTTCGTAAGTTCGTACTAGTAAAGGGAATCAAATGTCGCATTAATTATTCTTTCAAGAGTAATCTTTAAAAAAATCTATGATAATATATTAAAAGTAAGATCATATGTTATTTTAAAGCTTGTTATATGTTAATATAACATATTAGTTATTTTGATATGTGTCCGAATCCCTATTATAAAAGCACTGACTTGATAATAACGAATTTTTTGCAATTTTCAAATTTCTTCAGCAATTGTAACAGCGAGCGTATAAATCTTTTTCGTTTGAAACTCCAAAGTATTCGAATTTTCGGTAAAACAGATTTTAAAGAACGTCATAATAATCGTTCAACTTCATAAAAATAAACGGTGCACTAAATCAAAGGAACATCCAACATCCCTCTTTTAATGGTTCTGCGCGTATTTTTTACAAAAGAATCGTTCATTTACGTGGCCAAATGCCAAATTTACCTACTCTTGTATCTATACTAAATGTTGTAAAAGAGAATTTGTTTGATTAATTTGATTTTGTATAATTTGTGTTGACCCTTCGACAAGATGGATGAACGAAAGGTTTTATTTTTTATTTTTTTATTGCAAGAGTTCAGCAGACCCATTTGATGGAAAGCGGTTATCATCGCCTATGGACATTTGCAACACCAAAGGTGCTACAAATGCGCTGCTGCTCTCTTAAGGGGACTGGAACCTGATCACTAATGCCGGAACACAACTCAAGGTTGTTATGGCGACATACTTTAGACCAGGGGTGGTAGCCATCCAGTCGGGCAAATGCTGTACCATCTGGCTGTGGGTTGTTTTGTCGCCTCTTACGACAGGCCGCCCGGCCGCAGGAAATTGTATTCTTTCTCCGTTCCTGCACGGATAAAATAATAAAGATAATTTTCATGTTGGAATAAAAAAAATTAAATAAAACATTTACATAAAATTTTATGTGTACAGGTTTAAGTAAGAGGCCACAAAACAACCCACAGCTACGTGGTAGGGTATTTGTCAGTCTGGATGACTACCACCCCTGATATAGCGTATGCCGACATAACTTTAAGTTGTACTCCGAGATTAAAACCTGACCACTTTCGATATCGGTCGGTGCCTACAGATACAAAATACGATAATACAAATTACCTGCGCTCAGATACAGATATCTTACCGTATCTGCATAGTGTATTAAACGCTTAATTCGGACCAGCCGAGTCAAATTTTTTTTATACTTGCTTGTAGGCAAAGTGGCAAACGGATCCACTTGATGAAATAGATGAATATGGCCAAAAAGATCGCGCAGCGGTCGCAGTGTTTTTGATCGTGTTGCAATTTACTAACAAATATGTCGTTATAGCAACGCGCACGAAGTTTTGTTGGCACAGTTAGTCTTTATATTCATTGAGGTGGTGAAGCTTGTCATGCATGAATGGCTCTACGTCAAGGTGCCATCATTGCCAGACAGGCAACTAGGACAGAGCGTCGTGATCTCGTCGTCCCACAACGGACTTGACCCTCGCTACCGGCCGTGGTTTTTCTCATTGTTAGTAGCATCACCGGATAGGACGTCGTCTCTTCCTTCTGCGAGCGTGTCGTGCTCGCCAAACCCGAGATGAGTTCGCGCCGGTTTCACGCGCGCTCCGCTCTCTTCCCGTGGGCAAGCACCGCCCCACGCCAAGGAAAGAACGTAGTCGCCGGGGCCTGCTTCCCCTCAGCAGTGGAAGAGGCCTCTGGGCTGCCGCTTGCTAGGGCCTGCGAGGTAGCTAGGTCAAATACTTGTGGCCCTGGCATAAGTACAAAGGACAGAACACTGAGGGGTTTTAGTGCCACCACATGGCGAACCCCTCACTCTCTACCGCATTTCCCCCGCGGTGATTATCCTCAAACGGATTTCCTCTCGTTAAAAAAAAACTAGTCTATATATAAAAATTCAGCTTTCGTATGTTTTGTCTGTGTTCGCAAGATTAAGCAAGTAATCGATGTACATTCTGTCAAAAAAGTATTTTTTTTAATTGCAGGAGTTCAGCAGACAGGCAGACAGCCCACTTTATGGAAAGCGGTTACCATCGCCTATGGACATTTGCTACACTAAATGTGCTACAAATGCGCTGCTGCTCTCTTAAGGGAGACTGGAACCTGGTCGCTAATGCCGGAACACAACACAAGATTGTTATGGCGGCATACTCTAGACCAGGGGTGGTCGCCATCCAGTCGGGAAAATACCCTACCAACTGGCAAAATATCGGGAATAGATGATTTTATGGTTCCAAATTATTTGTTTTTTTTTTTTGTTAGATTGGCAATTCGTTTTTCATTTTTGCGCGGAGTTTGAGTTGCATCGGTCATTTATTGTAGATTAAATACAGTGCTGCTTTTAGTTAGATCATTACATATCTAGTGTGTATTGCGAATTTCATAATGGACAAAAACATCTTACGCATAGTTTGAAGGGGATAAAATAAATTTGAATGAATAACTAACATTTTATGTATTATTGATCTTTTCCCGGTACTTTTTTACAGAGTGGTATATACTTAATATGATTTAATTTTTTACATAACGTTCCATTTTAGTAGAAGAGTGTAGTTTTATATATTTTTATTCTGTAAGAATCAATATTAAGCCTCCCACGGGGCGTCTGGAAGAGACCGCTTTGTAGCGATAAGATCGCACTTAGGTGTATACAATTAGAATAGTACTACTTCCTAAGTTTTCTGTAACGATGTACAATAAGTTATCTATCTGTCTATAAAGAATCAGCTTCAGTATGTGTACAGTTTGTACACTTGCTCTTGCTTGTAGTGGTGGATGCTGGTGCTTTCTTATAGTACAGTGCAGAAAATACACCATGTTGCTTTCAGGGATTTATTCTCGTACTATTCGATTTTGGATGATGATCCCTGAGTTCAACTTAGTGGTAGTTGAAGTCGTATGTTACGACTAATAGCAACTCGTAGCGACTTTTTAGCAACTCAATTACAAAGTATTTTTGAGCATACTAGCTGTACCCGGCAGACGTTGTCCTGCCTTTAAAAATTAAAAATCTAGAACCCGATTGCAGCGCCATCTATCGGGACTAAATATTAATCTAAACTATTCTCGAATCTACTTGAACGAATAAAAAATTTCATCAAAATCGGGCCCACTGTTTAGGAGTTTAGCGGCGCCAAATCTAAACCGTTCTCTTCTCTATTCTGTGCTGTTTACTAGGTGAGAAATGACACCGGTAGACGCCTGGCGGGAATAACTTATCGAGCGGTAACTGATCAATATCAACTGCCGAGAGTTGAAAATTATTAAAGTACTAATATCGCTATTAAAAAATAGGGGTTGGTGGTAGAAGTGTGAAAATGTAGGGTTCTATGTATTTTTTAGTGCCAAATAAAAATATAAAAAAATAAAAATTTAGCGGTAGGTCACCATTATCACTTAGGGGTACGAAGAATAAATGTTGGCCGATTCTCAAACCTACCCGATATGCACACAAAATTTCATACAAATCTGTTCAGCCGTTTCGGAGGAGTTTGGTATCAATCACCGCGACATGAGAATTTTATATATTAGATTATAATATTAAAGTAGCCTAAAGTAGGCCGCAGCGTCAGCAGAACCCTACAATATGATTCATCATCATCATCATCCTTGCGTTAAATCCCGGTTGCGTTCGGAGCGATCACTTCGACGCCCAGGGTCCGCAGCTTCAGTATGTTTGTTTCCACGTAATTCGTAAAGTAGTCGATGACTTAACTTCCCCATTAATTGATATCAAGCTGAGTCATAGCGTGGCCAGGTTTAAGTAGTCAGATGTGAGGGTATTACGATTTATTTTCCTTAGGAAACGATGACTACAAGAGTAAGCAGACTTTAATATACGAGTGTTAAAACAACAAATAGCAAAATCAGGAATGATTTGTGTTGAATGTTGTAAAACTACAGACTTCACCATGGCACTAATTACCCGATTTACGTTCATTTTATAGGTAATCATTTATCTTTCGTTGGATTAATGGTTTTGATGCTGTAACTCTTGCCAGGTCGTTGGAGTTTGCTGTAATAGAATTTATAAATATACCGTTTAATTGTTTTGCGTAAGCTTTAGTTTTGTCTTTTCAGTTACTTAATTTAGTGGTTAAAGAAGTTACACGACAGTTATCTTTTCCATCATGAGCTTAGCCTCTACACTGATGGGTCAAAGACTAGCTCGGGCTCAGGCACGGGAGTCTTCTCGGAAGACCTAAATATTAACATATCCGAGCCCCTGGGTAAGTTTAATACAGTATATCAAGCAGAGTGCATGGGCGTCCTGCTTGCAGCTAGAGCAATCGTTGCTGGAGATGTCAATGATCACAGTATTAGAATACTCTCTGATAGCAGGTCGGTACTACAAGCTCTTAGTAGCAGGGTTATTTATTCAAATTTAATATACGAATGCCACTCGGCTCTAAACGAGGCGGCAGGTGAGAACAATACCTTGACCCTTCAATGGATCAAAGAACACAGTGGTGCCCGAGGTAATGATGCGGCAGATCAACTAGCAAGGAGAGGTTCCGAAACCCACCCTGGACCAGAGCCTTTCCTGCCTTTGCCACAAAGTTGGTTTAGAAACTACATAAATCAAAGGATAAGGGCACTACATCAACAACTTTGGGACAACCTGGAGGATTGCAGGCAAGCCAAGCTGGCAATGCCTCGAGTAAACCTGCGTTTCTCCAGGAATATCTTAAAGCTCAGTCGGTTCCGGCTGAAACTAGTTATTAGTGCAGCCACTGGACACGGCAATTTTACCAGACATCTTTTCAATGTAGGTGTCACTGACAGCCCCCTGTGCAGAGCATGCTTGGAGGAAGAAGAAACAGCCACCCATGTCCTGCTTGAATGCGGAGAGGTGGCCCAATACAGGGCGAAGTATCTGGACGCCCCAGGTAGCCTCCGAGAAGTCTTCAGCAACGTCAAGAAGCTGGTGGACTTCCTGGAGGAGCTGGACTGGATGGAGTAAAGCCTCATCCACCCTCGCACGCAAAATAGGCGCTTTGTTGTCGAGTTGCAGAAACCGCCCGCTCGCAGAAGAAGAAGAAGAAGAAGTGGTTAAAGAATTTTAAAATAATGCAATTTCATATAAGTAACATTTAAGAATCAGGAAGGAAATCTGCCCACCTTGGACCGGGTAGAGCTGGGGGCGGCCATGCTACGGCTTAGGGCCAAGAACGCCGCTCCCGGCCTAGACGGCATACCAGGGCGTGAGTGGGTTCTGTCCTACGTCGCCCTGGAGCCCCGAATGATAAGGCTTTTCGGCGCATGTTTGGAGCAGGGCCAGTTCCCGCAATGGTGGAAGACCGGAAAACTGGTCCTGCTGTGTAAGGAGGGGCCCAGCGGACTCACCGTCCGCCTACCGGCCGATTGTGCTGCTGGACGAGGTCGGAAAGCTCTTCGAGCGTGTCATCGTTGACCGCCTCGTCCAGCACCTATGGACAACCGGGCCGGACCTGGCGGACAATCAGTTCGGATTCCTGCCTTAAACAACTATACCTAAATTATCATTAGACAATTATATGACTGTTATATTATATAATTACTATTTATCAGTAAAATCTCACGAATATGTATGTATATATTAATCTTTAAAAAATCTGGTGATTAGCATAGAATATCTTATAAGTTAGGTTGCCTGGAAGAGATCGCTCTATGCGATAAGGCCGCCTATTGTTTTGCCTAAAAAATACTGTAATTAATATATTGTCTGTTTTATTTTGGTGAGCAATAAAGTGTTATATCTAAATGAGTGGCGCCGTCTTGGGGAGGCCTACGTCCAGCAGTGGACTGCAAATGGCTGACGTCGACGACGATCTATGTATCAATTTTGATCATCATAATTAGGCTGTTGTAGTTTTTTATTGTAATTATTGCGAAGCTGGCAAGCAGGTGGATGACTGGCTGGCAGGTACTGATAAATGATTATCGTCTACTATAGACGTTCGCAACATCGGAGACGAAGCCAATGTGTTGCCAGCCTCTAGAATAGAATAGGAGGAATAGGATATGAAAGATATGGGGAGGGGTAAGTGGGCCATTGGATACAGACTCATTGTATGAAACACGCTACTTAAATATCTATTTTTTTTGTAAATAAAAGTCCCTTCAAAAAAAAAGAAAAACCAAGCAACATATTGTTACAGTTATTTAGTAGCATAGTTGCTCTTGTCATGTTTCCGTTTAAAGTTAATAATTAATTTTGTTGTGTACCCTCTTATTTCTAAACGATACAATCGGCCATTTCCTTAATTGAATAATAATGTTATATTTTTGTTTATTCTATGATTAGCGCCTGTTTTGTATAGAGTAGTTGTCCTTAATTTACAATAATTTTATTACAATATTTATTCTTTGTAATGTGTGATAATTGTATACAGATTATAATTCAAACCTCTCAATTGTATATAGACGGTATTCACTACATGCTCTAAAAATGCTCGACGACTGTTAAGGTTAATGTCTGTAATGTGTTAAAACCGTAAGGTTCTCTGATTATACAGTACTAGAGTTTACCCCGCGGCTGCGCCGCGGGTCAACCTCTAGTGCGTATCTCTTGTTTAAAAAGCAAGTGGTACAGGTTACATTATATTAAATTTGTATGTATTTGCCCCCGAAAGATTCACTTCATTTTATATCGCAAACTATACCACACCCGTCTATATGTAAACTACATAAATGACAAAACTTGACAAAAATTACAAAATAGATAACATGGTCCAAGTCGACCAACTGGACCAACTGGACCAACTGGACCGACAGGACCGACAGGACCGACAGGACCGACAGGACCGACTGGACCGACTGGACCGACTGGACCGACTGGACCGACTGGACCGACTGGACCGACTGGACCGACTGGACCGACTGGACCGACTGGACCGACTGGACCGACTGGACCGACTGGACCGACTGGACCGACTGGACCGACTGGACCGACTGGACCGACTGGACCGACTGGACCGACTGGACCGACTGGACCGACTGGACCGACTGGACCGACTGGACCGACTGGACCGACTGGACCGACTGGACCGACTGGACCGACTGGACCGACTGGACCGACTGGACCGACTGGACCGACTGGACCGACTGGACCGACTGGACCGACTGGACCGACTGGACCGACTGGACCGACTGGACCGACTGGACCGACTGGACCGACTGGACCGACTGGACCGACTGGACCGACTGGACCGACTGGACCGACTGGACCGACTGGACCGACTGGACCGACTGGACCGACTGGACCGACTGGACCGACTGGACCGACTGGACCGACTGGACCGACTGGACCGACTGGACCGACTGGACCGACTGGACCGACTGGACCGACTGGACCGACTGGACCGACTGGACCGACTGGACCGACTGGACCGACTGGACCGACTGGACCGACTGGACCGACTGGACCGACTGGACCGACTGGACCGACTGGACCGACTGGACCGACTGGACCGACTGGACCGACTGGACCGACTGGACCGACTGGACCGACTGGACCGACTGGACCGACTGGACCGACTGGACCGACTGGACCGACTGGACCGACTGGACCGACTGGACCGACTGGACCGACTGGACCGACTGGACCGACTGGACCGACTGGACCGACTGGACCGACTGGACCGACTGGACCGACTGGACCGACTGGACCGACTGGACCGACTGGACCGACTGGACCGACTGGACCGACTGGACCGAGTGGACCGAGTGGACCGAGTGGACCGAGTGGACCGAGTGGACCGAGTGGACCGAGTGGACCGAGTGGACCGAGTGGACCGAGTGGACCGAGTGGACCGAGTGGACCGAGTGGACCGAGTGGACCGAGTGGACCGAGTGGACCGAGTGGACCGAGTGGACCGAGTGGACCGAGTGGACCGAGTGGACCGAGTGGACCGAGTGGACCGAGTGGACCGAGTGGACCGAGTGGACCGAGTGGACCGAGTGGACCGAGTGGACCGAGTGGACCGAGTGGACCGAGTGGACCGAGTGGACCGAGTGGACCGAGTGGACCGAGTGGACCGAGTGGACCGAGTGGACCGAGTGGACCGAGTGGACCGAGTGGACCGAGTGGACCGAGTGGACCGAGTGGACCGAGTGGACCGAGTGGACCGAGTGGACCGAGTGGACCGAGTGGACCGAGTGGACCGAGTGGACCGAGTGGACCGAGTGGACCGAGTGGACCGAGTGGACCGAGTGGACCGAGTGGACCGAGTGGACCGAGTGGACCGAGTGGACCGAGTGGACCGAGTGGACCGAGTGGACCGAGTGGACCGAGTGGACCGAGTGGACCGAGTGGACCGAGTGGACCGAGTGGACCGAGTGGACCGAGTGGACCGAGTGGACCGAGTGGACAAAATCACAAAACCTGTCCTAGTTTCCGGGATAAACTTTACATAAATCTATCCCAAAATGTATCCCATTATCCGGGATAAAAAGTATCCATTGGGCACTCTCGGTATTCAAATTATATATGTACCGAGTTTCAGCCAAATCGGTCCAATAGTCTTTCCATGAAAGGATAACAAACAAAAAGACAAATATACTTTTATCCCGGAAACTATCCCATTTTCCGGGATAAAAAGTATCCTATGTTCATTCTCGGCATCGAAAATATATATATACTGAGTTTCAGCCAAATCGGTAAAGTAGTTTTTACGTGAAAACGGAACAGACAGACAGACAGACAGACAGACAGACAGACAGACAGACAGACAGACAGACAGACAGACAGACAGACAGACAGAGTTACTTTCGCATTTATAATATTAATAGGGATTGTGACCAGTTGCTGTTCTTTTACTACCATAAACCCTTTTGAGTTGTTGCAAGTATTACATTATTCTATATACTATTTGTGCAGAAACGGAGAAAGAATACAATTTCTTTCTCCGTTCCTGCGCAGATAGTATATAGATACAATTTTGGCCTGTCATAAGAGGCGACAAAACAACTCATAGCCACCTGGCTATGAGTTGTTTTCTCGCCTCTTAATAGGGCATTTGCCTGTCTGAATTGTTACAGTTATATAGTAGCATAGTTGTTCTTGTCATGTTTCTTTTTAAAGTTAATAATTAATTTTGTTATGTACCCTCTTATTTCTAAACGATACAATCGGCCATTTCCTTAATTGAATAATAATGTTATATTTTTATTTATTCGATGATTCGCCTGTTTTGTATAGTGTAAGTAGTTCTCTATAATTTAACATATTTTATGAAATAATATTTATCTCAAATATGTGATGATTGTGTATAGATTATAATTCAAAATCTCTCAATTGTATATAGACGGTATTCCCTACATTTTATTTTCATGTTGGCAGACGCGATAGATTTATACTATGTTCGGTTTATTTTAAAATATGTAAAGCTTTAAGTATAATATTTTATCTTATATAAAATATTATCTAAAATTTTCAAACAATAATGTACTAAATTCTTTTCATTGATAACCCTTTAATTGAAATAGTTTATCAATGACTTCAATCGGTCATCGGTTGTGCCCGTTTGCTAAGTTTCTTATACTGTAAAATTGTTGGAGGGATGGCGAGGTGTTCTAAAAATGCTTGGTGAAGAGTCAGTGAATGTCATATATGTAATCCGTAAGGTTCTCTAATTAAAATTATTGTGACCAGTTGCTGTTCTTTTATAAACCCTTTTGAGTTGTTGCAAGTATTTTTTATTTTTTTTATTGCAGGAGGTCAGCAGACAGGCAGACGGCCCACTTGATGGAAAGCGGTTACCATCGCCTATGGACATTTGCAACACCAAAGTTGCTACAAATGCGCTGCTGCTCTCTTAAGGGAGACTGGAACCTGGTCACTAATGCCGGAACACAACTCAAGGTTGTTATGACGACATACTTTACAGAATGGCTTACCACCTTTGGTGTAACGCATGCCGCCATAACAACCTTGATTGTGTCCCGGCAATAGTGGCCAGGTTCCAGTTTCCCTTAAGAGAGCAGCAGCGCATTTATAGCACGTTTGGTGTTGTAAATGTACATAGGCGACTGTAACCACTTTCCATCAAGTGGGCCATTAGTCTGTGTGCTGTATTTCAGGAACAGAAAAACTTTGTATTTAGTAAGAGTATCACTCTCAAGAAAAACCCTTCTGTATTATATTGTGTTTGCAAATTAAATCAATTTGGTTGAAAAGCACATAACTGAAAGTAATGCCACCGTATTCAATGACACTGAATGGTGACGAATAAGCTTTACATTTATTTGGGTCACTTTGCTTGATTCATCCAAATAAATCAGAAATGAACGGTTTGATATCGGCTTAACGTAAATATTTTATGCATGCGTCATATGGTTCCAATGTGTAGTAAGTTAAAAGAATCGTTCTACAGAAAACAACAAGCATTTAAAAAACTATTTTCATTCATTTGTTCTGCGAACTCAGTTCATAACGTCTCGTCCGGCAAGAGAAAAGACAATCCATTAGATTTGCATTTGTAAACGGCTTGTTTTTACTCCTTTCAAGTTTTATGCTAAAACCTTGATGTAAACACAGTTGGAGCCTTCAGTTGAATATCTGATTAATAGAGCGGAAGTAAATACACATCTTGTACTTACTGATAGAAATGGATTTGTTTATTATCACAATAGAATAGGGATGTGTATCACATGTTACAATAAATTGTAATATTATTTTCATATAAAATAAGAGTCGTTAAGTAACATAGATAGATAGATAACACTTTGTTGCTCACCAAAATAAACAAATGCAATAACAAAATGTATAATTACTTTATTTTTTTGATATTTTTAACATACGGGACGTGAACTTTCTCTGCCGTAACACAGTTTAAAACTAGTACGAGGAGTAATCAAGTCAATTCGTGGTAGCGTAATGGCTAGAGCACGCGTCCCAGACCCAAAGGGCGCGGGTTCGATCCTGGCTGGAACGCATGCACCGCTTAGGCAGTTTTCTGATCTAATGTGCATATTGTTACAATTACCACGTGCTAATAACGGTGAAGGAAAACATCGTGATGCAACCTGCACATCGAGATAACCGATGTGTCAAACCTGCCAAGCCGCCTTGGACAAGCGTGGCGGGTATACTGTCCGTTCCCCCATAGTGGGAGGTCCGAGCCCAGCAGTGGGACATTTATGGGCTGCTATTATTATTATATACGGGGTGTAATGATTTTCGCATAATGTTAAATTAAGCACTATCGTATTTTGTACTAGTTTAGCTTATAACTATCGACGGCCTCTGTGATTGAGCGGGCTAAGGCTTTGCTGGCGTACCTCACTGCAACGCAGAGGTTCCGGGTTCGATTCCTGGTATAGTAAATTTCGGAAAAATATTTTCTCCGTTATTTACTATAGTCTGGGTGTCTGGGATCGGCCCCAGAGTAGTCCGTTGCATATTAGCCATAATACAAGCGTAACATGCTTAATTTGGGGATATACAATATGTGTGTTTGTCTGCCGATTAAAAAAAAACTGGTGACCAATAAATTCTTTAATTCTTTCTTAATACTTCTTGGCAAAACAATAGGCGGCCTTATCGCTAAAAGCGATCTTTTCCAGGCAATCTAGTTTAATAACATAATTATACTTATGCAACTTTTAAACTACCCTAATATACATAATTTTAATTACTGTTTAAGAAGCCGTAGTAGATTAGTGGTTAGCGCAAGCGTCCCAAATTCAAAGAGCGCGGGTTCAAATCCTTTCCGGAAAAGCATGCACCACTTAAGGTGCTTACAAGAGCAAGTATAGTTGTTCAATGTACAAGTCACGATTACATCAAGCAACTTAGGGCGATGGCAATTTGTAGCAAGCTGTTGTTGAGATACGGCCACACAATACCATGCAATATGGCACAACTTAATAATTAGCTACGTCCCGCTCCCGCCGCTGACCTGTTTCTGCCTTTCGCGAAAACGAGACGTAGTTATACGTAAAAACGGGATAGAAAGAAAATTGCCTAAAAATCTTCAAACCGATTCGATATTCGGCAACTCATGCGGCGACGTTGAGAAATGTGGAATATATGGAGCAATTAGAAGCAACATTCTCGAAACAATTGTCGTACTTTATTGTATTTGCTCCAGATTGATCCATTACTGTTCCCAAGCAATAATTGCTCAAAAAATTGCCCGTATAAGAGTAGTATCAAACCTGTCAAGTCGTCTTATTCGTGCAGGAACAAAGAAAGAATACAATTTCCTGCGGCCGGGCGGCCTGTAGTAAGAGGCGACTAAACAACCCACAGCCAGGTGGTAGGGCATTTGCCCGACTGGATGGCTACCACCCCTGATCTAGAGCATGCCGCCATAACAACTTTGAGTTGTGTTCCGGCATTAGTGACCAGGTTCCAGACTCACTGAAGAGAGCAGCAGCGCATTTGTAGCACCTTTGGTGTTGCAAATGTCCATAGGCGATGGTAACCGATTCTTCTGAACTCCTGCAATAAAATTTAAAAAAAAAGTCGTCTTGGACCAGCGTGGCGGGTATACTCTCCTTTCCCCTATAGTGGGAGATCTGAGCCCAGAAGTGAATGAATGAATGAAAACTCATTGTTCACCAAAACTTAAACGTAGACAATTTAATATGAATACATTTATCATAGAACAACACGATAACAATACAAACTTATAGCAAACTTATATACTATACAAAACATATAGCGATCTCTTCCAGACAACCCGGTGTCCAAGGAGACTTTAAAAGAAAAATTAAACATTTGGTGGTTTTACTAAATTAAAACTAATTCAATCGTAATTAAATACAATTAAAGAAGAAACAAAAAAATCGAAATGTGTGCTGGTTTTCAAATTGGGCAAGTACAATAACAATATACCCGTAAAACTTCAAGTTAAAATTTTGTTGCGATTCGTTTTTCCACTTGTCCGTTGAGGTTTCACTTCTACTATGTGTCCCAGCACACATTTTTCGCAGGTTTACTGCAAATTATGATTTGGTTAGGTTAGGTACATTTTAATGAATGCATTTTTTATTTAAACATATTTTATTTTATCAAAGAAAGGAACTGAATTCGATCCGGAACCAAAAAACGCATCCATAGTATACTCTAAAATTAAGCCGCCTATCACCAAGTCTAATCTAAATTTATGTCGCTCCTCCATGCGGCCGTAACGCTTTTTCGTGACAGAAAAATCCTAAGACCCCCCGTTTATACAGAAATTTAATTTCAAAAAAATAATAAACTACTATAGATATACATATTTAAATAGGTTATAATAATATCTACATATATAAAAATTAATTGTTGTTCGTTAGTCTCGCTAAAACTCGAGAACGACTGGACTTTGGTTTTGAATTATTTGTGAAAGTTCAGGGAAGGTTTAAAAGGTGAGTAAATATGAAAAAAATGCTTTGAATATAGTAAAACCAACAATTTCGCGTTCCCTTAGAAACTATTCCTACCTGTCAAACATTTGATGTTCGTCCCGTTGTTTAGAAATCAATTAAATTCAAAAGTCATTCAGAAATCAAATTAAATTTGAAAGTAAAGTTTTTATTTTATTTTTTTGGCTTTGAATGTCAAACGTTTGATGTTCGTCCCGTCGTTCAGAAATCAACGATTTTTATATAGTGATTCTGAGGCGGTACGAAGTTTGCCGGGTCTGCTAGTAAACAATAATTATTTAATGCGCCAATTGGTTCCATTTACTTGTACAAAACTAAAATCTTCTACAAGGCCGTGACGTTTTGTAAGATAATAAAACATGACATGACCGCTCCCCTTTTGTTTTTGTGTTTTATCGCACACACTTTGCAGAGTGCAACGGAGATCTTCGATCTGATCCCACCGTCTCCTTTCCACCATCGAACAACCAGACGCACCAGCCTGTGACACCGCTATATGGTGGACATTCTATCTCTAGGAACGAAGCGCTTTGCGTCCACCATTATTATGAGACCTGCAAGAGTGAAACCCTTGCTAGAGTCCATCTTTCTCTATACTATAACGACCAACCTCCTTAGTCGTTATGATACAACAAACATAACTTATTTAAATAAAATCGTAGAACGCCAAGACAAGAGAAGGCAGAATTGTATCGGCCTACGAGCAGAGCACAACTATGTAAAGCTGTCAGAGTTTTTGGCGGGAACTGAAACTGGGGGGACGTTGTGCAGTTTTATTTTCTAAAAATGTGTAAAATTACTCTAAAATCAACAATAGTTGTAGGATATTGATAAGTTTGAGTAGTAATTATGTGTTTTTGTGAGAAATGTGAACTGTATAGTCAAATGTGGCCTTTCGAGTTTTCACAAGAACACCGGTAAATGGTGTGGATTGTAGCCTACGATACAACTGCGCCTGGCTTAAAAGCCTAGTAGCCAAGCCATAAACATAAAAAAATATATGTAAAAGTGTCACTTCATTGCTAATATAAGGTTATATATATCCTGAACCAGTCTCTTATTGTAGATCCCGGTCAGCTCAGAAACCGTTGGTCAATACAATGCCTATAAGCTGGGTGTCTTCAAGGCCCGTGCTAATAGGTGGTACCGTCTAGGTAAGCGTGCTCCATCTTAGATCATGTCTCCGCCTAATATCGGGCGAGATCATTGTCAAACGCGAACCTATCCTTATATATATAATGCTAATGTTAGTGTGTATGTCACTGAACTCCTAAACCCCTGGACTGATCTTGATAAAAAAATTGTGTGTGTTCGATTGAGTCCCCGGATGGTTTGATTCACAATTGGACCTGGTAGATGGTGCTGCAATCGGGTTCTAATTTTTTCAGGACAGGACAACGTCATCCGAGCTCGCTAGTCTTTATTATATATTTCTTCTTAAGAGAAGAAATATATAACACTAAGGTGTGTATTTACTAAACGCCTCCTAAACTCCTGGACCGATTTTGATGAAAGTTTTTGAGTATATTCGTATGGGTCCCGGGATGGTTTAGATTTAGAATCACAATTGGAACCGGTAGGTGGTGCTGTAATCAGGTTCCAGGATTTTGATGAAATTTTTTATGTGGGTTCGAGTGGGGTCCGCCGATGCTTTATATTCATAATTGGACCTGGTAGCTGGCGCTGCAATCGGGTTCTAATTTTTATTTTAGGGCAGGACAACGTCTGCCGGTCTTGCTAGTCTTTATATATATTTCTTGCCTTCGTGTATTTACTGAACTTCTCCGAAACCCCTGGACCGATTTTGATACATTTTTTAAGTATATTCGTATGGATCCCGGGGTGGTTTAATTTCATAATTGGATCCAGTAGGTGGAGATGCAATCGGTTTTCTGATTTTTAATTTTTTAAGGGCATGATAACATCGCCGGGCCCGCTAGTAGCACTACAAAAACCATAACAGAAAAGTAACTTGCTTAGCTTGGGAATACACAAATTTGTATTAGTCTGTCGATGTAATATTTCGTGGAAATACTAAAGTTCTTATTGGATACAAAATCGGAGTCAAGAGAACTAAACACAAGGAAAGCCCAAGGACGTTATACTTGTATGAAAAGGCGTACCTTTTTCCAGGAAAACTTTTCTATAATATCGTAATATTATAGAAAAGATTTCCTGGAAAATTCTTTATATTTTACCTTGTTTTCTGTTATCCGGCGACAGCATGGCGGGTCAACACCCACGCCTGAATCTGAAAATAAATAAGCTTTTTTAAAAAGGTTTTCAAAGCTTTTGAGATCCTGGATATCATCTAGCAGCAGAGTGCTAGCTAAGACAAGAAAAACGAGCCCAAAAACGACGGATCTATCTTGTTTAGTACAAGAGTTCCTATAGCCACCTTCCGACTCCATCATCAGATCATCTCCATGGTACCATATTATTGCATTGTCACGCGATATACATATGCGTGCAAAATTTCAGCTCAATCGGAAACCGGGAAGTTGGTCAAATTTAACTTGCAAGATTCCACCCGAACTTACATACATACATACATAGGTACATCTATTGCAAGTTAAATAAAAGCTTGTAAAAATATATAAAGGTCCAAGACTAGAAATCGGGCAACGACTAACGCTGCATCCATATAATTGTATATCACTGTATATGGTGTTGCGAGCGTTACTGCAAGAGTGTGGCTTACGCTGGTACGGGGGGAACAAATGTCTAGCCATGCCGCCTCCGCCAAGATCCGGTCGAAAGGCAAGGCCTAAGAAATGCTGGCTTGACGTTGCGAAGGATGGCATGCGTACCGATGGTCTCAAAACGGGGGATGCTGAAGACCGCGCGAAGTGGATTAGTAAAAGTAGCTAAGCGGACCCTGGGCGTCGGAGTGAACGCTCCGAACGCAACCGTGATTTAACGCTCGTGTTGCGAGAGTTAATATATTGGCATTAAACGACGTGAAACCTAAGACAGCTGTACTTACATCTGTGTAAGTAATAAGTAGATATAAATAAATATAAAGTAAAATTATATATATATATATATATATTTATATATATATTATAGTATTAAAATAAATACGTCAAAGAGAACAGTATCTATAATACAATAAATAATAAGATAAACTGTAGAAAATAGTAAAATGTAGCAGTTAAAATGTATTAGGCAGTAAGAAAATTGGTATAAGGAAACTGTAATAGAAGTAAATAAAAATGCATCCTCTTTCCTTCTACGGAGTACCCACACGATGGAGAAGAGGTGATACAAAAAAAACTATATGTGTGTGCACGCAGTAGAAGTGAAGCTTCAGAGAATATCCAGGCGAGCATCATTATGTCTACAACGCTTAGTAGACAAGTGTGAGAACGTTACGAAGCACCGCACAAAAAGGGAACCGAGTAGTACGAAACGCTGCATAATATATTCTATCTCACTCTCTCGCACTGTGTGAACTGCACATACATACACTTTTTTATAGATGATAATTTTTTAATATCTATAAACTTGAGGAAAGATTGGTCTCCCAAACTTTCATTCCCTATTGCAAACTGTTCCAGTTTTATTTATCTATCTCTGTAAACTACAAAAAATTACCTAAGTGCCCTAAGTTAAAATTATTTAACACAAACAATACAAATATACCAAAATGATTGGCTAATGGTTAGTGTTGCTTTTTCGTTACATCGAGTTTCAAATCACAACGATTCTAAAGAAGTTTCACTTCAAAAATATACTTATGAATTCTTAGAATCTTGCTGAATAATATAATAACTATTCTATATATTAATACGTGAAGCAAAAACTTTTTTGTACCCCTTTTTACGAAAATTGAGCGGACGGAGGAATATGAAATTTCGCACACTTATAAGTTTATTTAAACAAGAAGCGATGAATGCTAATATTTTTTTAAATAATGCATAAAAAATACATTACATAAATAAAAAAAACATTACACACTACCATGTATTTGACACACACACGCATATATACTCTTTTGTTTATTGTTCACGTCAAATTAACAGTGTAGCCTTGGCGAAATCTGTGATTATAGAAGTCTTTGATATTAATTATTATGGTCTAATTTCAACCACGGGCGACCACTAGTTCTAATTAATCTTCAACAGAAACACGAGATGCAACGTATTAGTGTTACAATTCAATGAGACAACATGAACAATCGGTCTCCAGGTAACCACGCCCGGACGGCGAGTGAATTACTCTGTGACGATCCGCTGCTTGGAGTGATTCCTTATAGATTTAGCAGCGATTGCTGATAAGCTATTCGCGAATCTAATGTGCTGTGATCCAGCCTCCCTTATATAAAAGTTCTTGTGAGTTAAGAAAGAAAATGATAGTATTTTTCATAGGTGAAGCGACGGTGATAATATTCAGTATCAAACAATCTAAAGCTGTCATGTATGTACTGTATAAACACTTTCCAAAATAAAACTGTAAGTAATTGCCTAATATCATTCAGTAACTTTCCGTCTATCCTTTCATTAAAACAACCGTACTTTTTATATTACTTATTAGGCTGTAATTATCTTACCACTCGAAATAGTCATTTATCATTATGATCGATCACTTCAATGACCTGGCGATCTTTAGATCTTTAGCGCCCTTACGAGCCTTGAGAGCTGTCAATATCCACTAACATATTGTTACGAGTTGCAGGACTCGAATTAAAATGCCGTTGGAATTATTATAGAGTTTATTAGAACTATACAAACACGTATAACACAGATACACATATAACCGAACGCAATAAGTCCAAACTTAATGCAGAAGATCGTAATTCAAATACACGCGCAAAGTCCGTCACTAAATAGATTACCGAATGTACACAAATCTTGCTTCGCTCGTGGTTATCGCTCGACTGCCTCATCTCTCAATTGGGGCATTGCTTTATACTGCGCAGATGCAATATGTCTGCTCGGCCGCGTGGACCGAATTTCCTAGAATCAGTTTGTACTTTTAAATCCGATACACTTGGCAGTAATCACAATACAACAATAGGCCGTCAAAGATTACAATACACAACGGGCTGTTTTTTTAATCACAAAGTAAACAAAAGAAGTCCAAATGCCGAAAGGTAATAAAACATGTTTCTACGGGTATGCAGGTGTGAATTTGTCTTTTATCGGCGTCTAGGTGGTAACAATAAAATAAAAGTAGAGTTTCTTTAGTATACAACTATCGCAATACAACAGCCATTTGGTTAACCTTTTCAGGGTTCTCTGGACAATGGAAAAGACAGAAAGCTTACAAAATTGTAGTGTGCATGTTCAGCTTTATTTAGATGTGTGGATAGAAAATATCTCGTCATGTCTTACATACGCAAACACGTAATAAATATCCAGGTAGATAATAATTTATCTATCCTACTACCCGTGAGCAGAAGGTTTGCCCATAGCCTCATGATGTCACGCGATGGTCAGTAGGGTCGACAAAAAAGGTTATGTAAATAGTTTTTGCAATAAAATTATTATTGTATATACTTTACATAAGTATATACAATAATAGTAAGTAGTCAGCGGAAAACTTTCTACGCGCGGTTTATATAAGAAAACTTGGGGGGAGGGGGGGCGCAAAATTGCAGAGGGGCTGATTCAGGCTAACAGATATTGAATTAGAGCATCACGTTTAAACTACTGAACGGATGAAACTCGACACATAGCTAGCTTATATCCCGGATCGGTACTTAGGATACTTTTTATCCCGAGAAATGACGTCGTTACCAGGGAATAAACAAATATAACTAAAAAGATGGCGTTGTGGATGCATTTTTTTGGCCCCGCCGTTGCGTGTATTCGCTAACAAATATGTGGCACTCCTAATTAGGTACATGTATTAGACGTAATACCGGTATATGGATCTGTGTCACACGTAGACGGACGGGTGGCTTGTGTGGAGTATCATTATATTATAATGATAATTTCTTTAAAGGATCTCTTCAATATGCGTATACTACACGGACGTGAAGATATATTATAATTTTTCTTAGTGTAGCCAGAAAATTTAACATAAACCTCATATATGTAAAAGGTTTGATTTCTATTTGCACAAAGGAAAAGAAAGTATACGCTACGCAAAGAATTGTTATGATATTGAAGAATAAATTAATATCAGAAAAGTACATTTGAATAAATTTTATGCTGTTTCCTAACATACTTTCTCATATTATATGAGCTTTTGTTTTACACATACTAGAAACGATCATTGTCCAATAACACTCGTATCTCCCAAAAGGGTTTTTTGAATAAAACTGTTTATGTACATTATATTTTTATTATGATTTTGAGGTCCGTTTGGTTTTTAGACTCTAAGAATGTCAAGAAAATTGCGAAAAACCAAGTTATGTCACGTCACGAGTGAATAGGTATCTTCTAGATAAGCATGCTGCATCATAGAGCGCGTCATCGCTCAACATCAGGTGAGACAGTGGTCAAACGACCACATCAGAGACGGACGTCCTCAGAACACTCTATTTTTATTGATTAAAGTTTCATCAGAATCTGAGGAATGCTTTAGGATTACAATGAGAACAAACATACAAACATTGATTCTTATTAATATAAATTTTTGAGCCAGAAACCTATTCTTGCGTCCTCAGAACACCCTACAAAAGTTTCATCCTAATCTGACCAACGGTTTAGGAGTCCATCAAGGACAAACATTGAGTTTTATTTATAAGAAGATTTAAGTGCATTTTCCATTGTATGATCCATTTACTTCTGTATTTTACAGACTTTATTATTGTAGTTTTGAAGGAATATTTGTTCTTCATTTCCTTTGTCTACAATTTCATTGAATATTTCGGGCTGACCGAACATAACCGAAGGACGAAAGGCCTTTGAGATTAAGACCTCACGTTCGGATTTAGCGTATCTAAATACATGTACGTAGGTGGTATGGTCAAAGGTACCCACCATTTTTTTATGAGTACCCATGTAATACACGACTTTTAGTATTAAATTCCAAATTTTACACTGAAAATTGTTGACGATATTATAAAAATATTTATTTATTTAGTAAAATATTAAAACAAAAGTACGTGTCATAAGCAAGAAAAAACAAAAATTGAAGTAACATTTCACTAACAATAATAATTACATTCAAATTAACAATAATTACGCGGAGACAAGTCATCACACTCTGTGATCATTACACGAAATAACGGGTTAGATGGTTCTTCATTAAGCATTTGACGCCGTCTGCCCTCAGAAGATTTTGAACCTATCAATTATGGTACATTAATTACATATAATACAAATTTTAAAAAAATATAGTTTTTTTATGTTTGCTTGTCGTCAAACTGGCAAGTGGCTACCGTCACCCATAGATTTGCAACACTAAAGTAACCGATGCGTTGCCTACCCCGTTGAGACTTTAAATATCAGTTTACGCCCTTTTTGAAGAGCCCCATATTGCTGAAGTGGAGCTGGAGTATTACAGCAGACAAGCTGACGATCCACTTGGTGTTGCAAACGTCCATAGGCGACAGTAACCGCTTACCATCAGGAGGGCCGTCAGCTTTTCTGTTGTACTCCAGCTATAACAAACACTCTTTTTAAAAACTCCATGTCGTAGTGCTGTGAGAAAACCTCGGCTAGGATCTCATTCCAAACCGCCATGGTACACGCAAGAGAAATGTTCTTGAGAAACGTTGCGTACATGAGCGAACCGGCTCGAGGCAATGCGGATGAACGTCCAGCCGATGGCAAGCGGGGCGGTGGTAGAACAAAGACGAAAGCACCAATCTGAACAGTTCTTGGAAATCTTGTCATTATACAATCAGTTCCCCTAATAAACAACGTATGACAGAAACTTATAAATTTTTGTGTAAAGGTAATAAAATTAATTGGTTAATCAAGCGGGTAAATAAACAGTTTCTTTTGGGTTTCGTAGGCATTTCAGCAAAGCAGTTTTTTTACAAAATTGCCATATTCGTTTTTCCAAAAGGTCATTGGGCAGGATGTTCGCCTGGATTCCAAAATCGTAAAAAGTTTATCTACCGTGGTGTACTTATTTAAATAGGGTAGTTGACAGTCGGCTGAGACACATATCATATTACAAACGTTTAGCCTCCTAGATTTTGTACGAGAATAACAAGTTATGACATCATAACTTAAACGAGTCATATGGCGTAGTTTTTTTTTGGTATTTTAAAAAAAAAGATATTAATATAATAAAACTAGGTTTTATCGATTTTGAGCCCGATATATTATGTTATATATGTGAGCCACTTTTCAATAGCCATCCGTGCGTTATCCGTGCAGGAACGCAGAAAGAATACAATTTCCTGCGGCCGGGCGGCCTGTCGTAAGAGGCAACTAAACAACCCACAGCCAGGTGGTAGGGCATTTGCCCGACGGGATGGCTACCACCCCTGGTCTAGAGCATGCCGCCATAACAACTTTGAGTTGTGTTCCGGCATTAGTGACCAGGTTCCAGACTCCCTTAAGAGAGCAGCAGCGCATTTGTAACACCTTTGGTGTTGCAAATGTCCATAGGCGATGGTAACCGCTTTCCATTCAATGGGCCATCTGCCTGTCTGCTGATCTCCTGCAATAAAAAAAATAAATAAAAAAAGCCATGGTCACGGAAAACAAAGATGTCAAGTGTCAATGAGTAACGTTAAAGCTTTTATTTGGCATACTATGGTACACTATTTTAATAATAACATAATAGTATGCTATTTAGCACCCATTGTTTTATATGAAAAAAAAAATTTATATAGAATTTATTTTCACATGTGTCGTCTGACCAATTAATAGGTCTGACATCGGTCTCAAAGTGGTCCGTTGTATATTATCTATGAACACAAGCGTAACTAACTCAGCTTGAATATAGGTACATATATATACACACGTGTGTGTTTTTCAGTCTATTATTATATCCATTTCTATAAAATCCATAAAATTCGAAATGTGCCATGTCTCTACATTGAAACTATTAAAAAAAAAGACAACGGAAATAGATTTTTCTTATCTGTTTGTTTGGAATTCACGTAAAAACTACTGTGCCGATATTGATGCGGTTTTCGCCGATTGACAGTAAATTCTCAGACTTAAAAATCTACTGTACTTTTTATCCCGGGAATGCCGCGGGAATTTTTCCGGAAGCGGTTTAAAATTGTTTGGGTTCATTAAAATTTCCTTTTTCCGACTCAGTTTTCACTAAAACAATAGCTTACATTCTTTTTCAAACGCTGCGGTACTTCGTGTTTCGATTTTCCCGCCGGATTTTCCCGGGAATGGTGTAAATTAGTTAGATTGTATTAATATTAGCCGATTTCGATACGATTTCACTAGAACGATAGATTAAGTCCTTATTCAAGTGATGCAATACTACGAATTCCTGTAATCCGGCGGAAATTTTCCCGGGAGTGTTTTAAAGTAGGTTTTACACTTAAAAGTTAGCTGATTCGGATCTGATTCATACTAAAAGAATATAATCCGGGACTGTTTATATTTCCCGAGATAGCCTAACTACAAAATCATATGATATTAGCACTAGCTTCATATGACAGTTTTTATATTTAATATCTTTAGTAAAATAGATGTAGTTATAAATGAATGATATGAATGCCTCCGGGTTCTTACGGGAATCTTCGGAATTTATGTATTTTTTTGCTTAAAAATTAGTTGCCCTGCTGATACCCTTTGATTTTAAATACTAGCAAAATAATTGCTGTGACCTGTCAAACGTGGACGAAGTCGCGAGCAAATCCTAGTAAATAATATATTATAAGCCGCGCGCAGAAGGTTTGACAATGACTACTTACTATTATTGTATTGTATTACTTACTATTATTATATATACTTATGTAAAGTATATACAATAATAAATTTATTGCAACAACTATTAATGTAACCTTTTTTGTCAACCCTACTGACCATCGACGCGCGACATCATGAGGCTATCGGCAAACCTTCTGCGCACGGTTAGTAAGTAGCCGAATGTACCTATACAAAATACTCTATGATGTGCTGTTTGCTCAACCCTATTTTAGATGGTTCGTTTGTCTTTCAATTTCAATAAAGCAACCAAAGTGATTCGTGTAAACATAAAATTGAGACATTCAATGTCATCGACTTTCGCCGTATCCTTTCAGTTCTGGGCCTTCAATAACCAAATTGATTCAATTTTACTGAACTGTCTAATTCATTAAAAAAATAATCGGGACTTGTATACATAATAAAACTACGTTTTAACGGTTTTATAGTATAGAAGTATAGATAATCGGATTTAAATTTAATTCGGCATTTAAACATTAATCGGATATGTTGAACGACCCTTTTTGTCGCCCGGATCCGTTTCAAGGACCGCTTTGTGCGAGTGTTGACTCCTTACAAAACGGACCTTTTATTTGCAAATCTGTTGGGAGCATTCCTGGAACAGTAAACATGGAATAAATCCGAACGGCAAGGGTTTCTACGATTTATTCACTGCTATGTTTTATAATTATGATGGTGTTATTAAGTATTTATTTTTTATTTAGGGCAAAGAGCAATTACATCAATAAAGGAAATCATTATATTCATACGTGAAGCAAAAACTTTGTTCCCCTTTTTACGGAAATTGCGCGGACGGAGAAGTATGAAAATTCACACACTTATAGTTTATATAGAGAAGAAGTGCAGAATGCTAATAGTTTTTTAAAATTATGCATATAAAATTTAAATCAATAAAAACGATTACACACACTACCGCGTATTTGACACACACACACGCATATATACTCTTTTGTTTATTGTTAAAGTCAAATGAACAGAGTAGCCTTGGCGAAATCTGTGATTATAGAAGTATATATAGTCTTTGACAACGGAACCTTAATAATGTTCAAACTTATAATTTAATTAATTATGGTCGAATTTCGACCATTGGGCGACCACTAGTAAACATAAATGTAATTTATGGTATATATTTCTGGTGGTACACGCAGCGATGTATTTATACATATATTAAAACTGTAGAGGTCGTATTTCTGTACAATGAAAAAAAATGCTAAAAACCGAGTCAGGGGGGATGTAAGAAGTGAAATAGAACTAATTTACATTTTTTCTAATTTTTTGTTTCTTTGTTTGTACGGACTAATATCCGAAATGACTGGACCGATTTAAATGAAATTTTGTATGGTGGTAGCTTATATCCCTGGTCAACATATAGGATATTTTTGATCCCGAAAAATTAAAGAGTTCCCGTGGGATAGTCAAAAAAACTTTCCACGCGGACGAAGTCACGGGCAGAAGCTAGTAATAAAATAAGTCTGTATCTTTGTTCGTCAGCGCATCCACTATCCAAAAAGTTACAAATTGATCTTCGTCTTTTCAATTAATTTTTGGTCTTGCGTAGCCATTTAGCCAAATACATTTTTATTTTGGGGCTTCAATACCTAAACGTCAGACGACGCTGTCCGGCCATCTGTTAAAGTTGATTATCTCAGGCATTACTAAATTTAGAAATATAAGACATTACAAATAATTAAAATATATTGTTTTGAAGATTATTATTATTACATAAATTGCTTGTAAGTGGAATGACATATACCGCAACTGGCAGAAACAAGTTGATACATATCTCGATATAAATCTATTTTAAAACACACGCGTAGCCACGTTGGCTGCATCCCATTTATCAAACAAGTCTAGATCAGCCGATTCGGCGGCGGAAACAGCTGAATCACTCAAGTAGCGCAAATATACAACCCTCAGTGAGAGATTACCTCGGGCAACTGATCAGTATGGCGATACAGCGAGGAAACGTAGCCAGCTTTTTGGACACCTTACCCAAAGAAGACTGCGATCTAGGCTCAGTATTCTACTTAGAGTCTTGAGGGACTATGGGTAGAATACAATACAAATAAGTTAAGTTTTCTTTTATTATATTCGATTATTTATAAATTTCTTAATTGTAAAGTAAATATTTTTAAAATAAGTCTCAAATTACGTTAACTTATTTTCATCCGTGCAGGAACGGAGAAAGAATACAATTTCCTGCGGCTGGGCGGCCTGTCGTAAGAGGCGACAAAACAACCCACAGCCAGGTGAGAGGGTATTTGCTCGACTGGATGGCTGCCACCCCTGGTCTAGAGTATGCCGTCATAATAACCTTGAGTTGTGTTCCGGCATCAGTGGCCAGGTTCCAGTCTCCCTCAAGAAAACAACAGCGCATTTATAGCACTTTTGGCGTTACAAATGTCTATAGGCGATGGTAACCGCTTTCCATCAGGTGGCCTGTCTGCCTATCTGCTGAATTTTGCAATAAATTTTTTTATTACAATAATTCAATAGATTGCATGAAATTATCCCGAAGCCTCATTTGCATTAATTAGTTAAGTAGTTAGTTAGTTAACTTGCGATACCGGCGAATTAAGTCCTTCTCATCATTTGGAAGTCATTTTCCAATTAAGTAACAAGTTTTCGATTAAGGGAATAAAGTTAGATACTTACTTAAATATTATATAATAAATACAGGTGTAACACGGAGGTTTCATTCTTCAGCGCCAACCTCTATCAACCTTTACGAATATATAATGGTCACGTCATGAAAGACAGACTTATAAGCGAATCTGCGATAATATAAGACGTTTTCTGATGAATAGATAAATCCAAATTTATCTCTAACATCATTCACAGTTAGTTGTGGTAGCTCAGAATATTTAAACTACTATACAGGTAAAATATAATACTCGTACAAGTTAAGATTTAAATCAATCTCGAGATTAACATAACAATTTAAAATAAACTAAGTACTAAATATTATTTAAAGCTAAAATTAAACTATACTATAAATATAACTATACTTACAAAATAACAATCTATAAGTAACAAATAGACTCCAGGTCGCTGTCGGCGGGGAGCATGCCCAAAATGCTGGCCGCATTTGTACGTTGGATGGCAACGCTAAGGCGTTGCCCTAGATGCAAGCCAGCCTGCGTTACAGACCAGCCCCACGCACGGATCAGACCTAGAAGTAGCCAGGGGACACGTCCCCTGGCATAGGAAGAGGCCCAGTGAGGGGGGCCCACGCCTGCCAGGGCACGCGGAGTTGGGAAGCCCGCATTCACGTAGCCCTGGCATAAGGCGCAGGACGGAACACCCAGGGGTTTTAGTGGGTACCCCTAACTGGGGCGTGGCAATAGCGTGGCACCGGTTCTGACCGGGCACGCTAGTGCCACCCCCGATCTGGCGAATCCCACACATTCACACGGGTCGCGAACATCCCCCCAGGCTTCTGTGCCTGTCGCGGCTTAGTCCTCAAACGGATTTCCCCTGGCCAAAAAAAAAAAAAAGGTGCAAGCCAGCCTTTTGGTCACGCGAGACCTCAATTAGACGCGTTGAGAGGTCCCACGGCCCCAGGGTGTCAACCCCGAAAGCCACAAATATGTACCCATTACCAATGGACACATGTTTGCGGCGTTTCAGTGCCTCCTGGTATGCGGCAGCAGCTCCGGCTGTCACGGTTGTGACTGGGAGATGGGAAGCCGCCAAAGTATCAACATGTGGCGAAACAAACCTTTTCGCCTACTGCCTGGCAGGCAAGATTGCATGTTTTTATAATTGACAACTGTGATGTCACATTAGACACAAGGAAAATTAGTCACGAACATGTACAGAATTTAATCCCTTTAAATCCGAATATTTATTTTATACTGATACGTTCGGCTATGTAAATATCATATACAAAATTACATACTTTGAAAATGAACGGGTAGTTTATTATTGCAACGACCCGTCATTAATGGTGACCCCCAGAATTTGAGCACAAAATTTTCAATACATAAAATTTGGAATTGTACATCCGTCGTGGCCCAACACTATTACCATTTGGGACGGAGTTTGAAAGGCGAATAATCTTCATGCGAGGATATTTGGGACGGTCTCAGCAGTGTACCCTCAGCCTCGACTCCATCTTCAGGCGTGGCCATCTGAATTGGAATCGCTCCAGCATAATATTCACAGCCCGCAGCGGATAATTTCGACGGTGATTCCAGCGATCTTTCGTTTATTTAAAAATAAGGGGGATCGCATACGGACGACTATAAGGTGCATCGTATACCAAATTGGATTTTTCTTAAATTTTAACTATGTTCATTCGTTGATATTGTTATGTAAATAGTTAACCTTGTACATATTTATTTCTCAATTTGAGGTAGGTAAATTGTACTTTTAATTTTTAATTTCATCCTGTTTCTGTTAATTTTAATTTTATAATTTGCTTTGTTATATTTATCTTCCACTATGTCTCACGAGGAATTTCTTCAGCGACAGGTGAAGGATTTACAAATTAAATTGGATCTATTAATGAAACAGGTTCCACAGTCCTTTCCCGCCTCAGTTCACGGCGTTTCTGTCAAGCTTTCAGCGTTTTGGCATGATAAACCAACAATCTGGTTCGCACAAGCTGAGGCTCAATTTAGCATTGCTGGCATTACGCAGGATGCCACCAAGTATGGCCACGTTTTGTCCATGCTTGATTCACAGACAGCCGATGTAGTCGAGGACATTATAGCTCACCCACCTCTTGAAAATAAATATGAGCATCTTAAAACAGAATTAATTGCACGGTTTTCAGCGTCTAAGGAACAACGCGTTCGGAACTTGCTGAGTGAGATACAGCTTGGGGACCGCAAGCCTTCCGTTTTCTTACATCACTTGCGTTCGATGGCTGGCACTTCCCTGTCTGACGATGGTATTATAAGGGAGCTGTGGATGCGTCGACTGCCTGGCGAGGTACAACGTATTTTAATAGCTCAGCGTGATTTGCCGCTGGAAAAGGTAGCTGAAATAGCTGATGCCATCGTTGAAGCACCTTCTCCTTCGTGTTCTTCATCCTCATTTGTGCACGTCGTTTCCTCATCTTCGTCAGAACTCGATGATTTAAAGAGACAGATAGAGGCGTTAACCCAACGATTTGACACTTTTACTGGCCACTCGCCCGCTAATTCACGTTCTCGCTCTAAAAACAGATCGCGTTCCTCCTCTCCATCCAGCAACCGCATATGCTGGTATCATAAAAAATTTGCAGATAAAGCCAGTAAATGCATGCCTCCTTGCAATTGGAAACCGGTTCAAAATTTAAACGCGATTCACAATCAGTAGTGACGGCGACTGATTGTGCTGCACCTGGCCGTCGTTTATTCGTGACTGACTTGTCTGGGACCAACCGTCGATTTCTGATTGACACTGGTTCCGACATTAGTTGTTACCCGCGTACTCTACTCAAAGGAAGACACATAGCTTCTTCCAATTTTGATGTTTCCGCGGCTAACGGAAGTCCCATAAAAACATACGGCTCTATATCTCTTTGTTTAAATTTAGGGTTACGCCGGGATTTCAGGTGGAATTTCGTGGTAGCCGACGTAAACACGCCAATAATCGGCTCTGACTTTTTGGCATATTTTAATTTACTGCCAGATTGCCGCAACCAGCGTCTGTTAGATGGCACCACACGTTTGTCTGTCACCGCTATCGTCGCGGACACTTCTCAGACAAGTATTAAGACTATAATAAGCGGCAATTCCACCTATTTAGATCTCCTGAAAGAATTCCCGGATATTACACGACCCCCTGGTGTTAATAGGGTTGTCAAACACACAACCGTACACCACATCCTCACCACAGATGGTCCACCTCTTGCGTGCCGCCCTCGCCGCCTCGCTGCGCAAAAACTTCAGGTTGCGAAGAAGGAATTCGAGGACATGCTGGCCTGCGGTACAGCACGACCGTCCAAAAGCCCTTGGTCCTCGCCTTTGCACCTGGCAAAGAAGGGTGAGAATGGTTGGAGGCCCTGTGGGGATTATCGTGCTTTAAACGCCCGCACCATCCCAGACTCTTATCCTGTCCGTCACATAGGTGACTTTGGCCAAGACTTGGCTGGTTCTACCATCTTTTCGGTGTTAGACCTGGTCAAGGCATACCAGCAAATCCCCGTTCATCCGGATGACATCTGCAAAACGGCCATCACCACTCCATTCGGGTTATTTGAGTTCCCGTATATGACATTTGGACTTCGAAATGCTGGGCAGACCTTCCAAAGGTTTATAGACGAGGTTGTGCGTGGTTTAAATTTTTGTTTCCCATACGTTGATGACATTTTGGTGTTCTCCCGTAATCCCCAGGATCACGCTGAACACCTTCGCGTTCTCTTCAAACGCCTGTCTGATTATGGGGTAGTTATCAATTCATCTAAATGTGTTTTTGGCGCTGATGAAGTTAAATTTCTTGGGCATTGGATTTCTAAAGATGGCATTCGACCACCAGCTGAAAGGATTCAAGCTTTGCGGGAGTTTCCCCTACCGAAGACGGTTGAGGGCTTGCGCAGGTTCCTCGGCATGCTAAATTTTTACCGCCGTTTTATCCCGAAGGCTGCTGAGCTACAAGCCCCTTTGATCAACATGCTGGCTGATTCTCAGTTAAAGGGTCCCAAACCAGTTCCTTGGACTACTGACACTATTCAGGCTTTCCAGAACTGCAAAGACCATCTTGTCAATATCACTCTTTTAGCCCATCCAGATCCCACTGCAAAATTAGGCTTATTCACAGACGCATCTTGTAGCCATGTCGGTGCTTGTCTCCAACAACGTGTTGGAGATGTCTGGCAGCCTCTTGCTTTCTTTAGCAAGAAGCTTACCCCTCGCCAGACAACGTGGCCTGCGTATTACCGTGAGCTTCTTGCGGTGTACGAGGCTGTTCAGCATTTTCGACATGTTTTGGAGGCACAGCATGTGACGATCTACACTGATCATAAGCCCTTAATATATGCATTCCTTCAGAGGCGCGAAAAATTACCTCCTCCACAGCTAAACCAACTTTCATTCATCTCTCAATTTACCACTGACATTTTACATATTAAAGGTCAGGATAATGTGGTTGCGGATGCAATGTCTCGCGTTGAAGCTATAACATTGGAGGAGGAATATGACACTTTAGCCAAGTCACAGGAGTCTGATGAAGAGTTAGCCAAGTTGATGACTGAAGGTTCCAGTCTCAAATTAGCTAAGGTTAGCATTCCTGGTACAAAGTTCGCAATAATATGCGACACCTCAAGAGGTAAGGCTCGTCCTTTTATTCCTCGTGACTTGCGCCGTGCTATTTTTAATAGGCTTCACAATTTAAGCCATCCGGGTATACGAGCGACCACAAAACTGGTTACTGACCGCTATGTTTGGCCGTCGATAAACAAGAACTGTCGAGAGTGGACGCGTTCTTGCCTCGATTGCCAACGCTGCAAGGTTACCCGGCATATTTCCACACCAGTTGGTACTTTTACCACACCCACTCAGCGTTTTCGCCATGTCCATGTGGACATAGTTGGCCCTCTTCCACATAGCAAGGGCTTTCAATACTGCCTTACTGCTGTCGATAGGTTCACCAGGTGGCCTGAAGCCTGGCCTATGGTTGGAATCACAGCTGAGGAAGTGGCCGAGACCTTCTTCAGGGAGTGGATAGCTCGCTATGGCGTGCCTCAAATTATTACCACTGATCAAGGCCGCCAGTTCGAATCTGCTCTTTTTCGAGCTTTACTGCAATTATGCTCTATCAAGCGCGTTCGTACCACGAGTTATCACCCGTGTGCGAATGGCCTTGTTGAGCGCATGCATCGGCAACTTAAAGCCGCAATTATGTGCCGCCAAGAGTCCTGGGTTTTATCATTACCCATAGTGCTCCTCGGCATGCGTTCTGCGCTAAAGGAGGACCTACAAGCTTCTTCCGCCGAGTTAGTGTACGGGGAACCCCTGTGCCTACCCGGAGAATTTCTTGCTCCTTCGCAGACTCCAAACTCAACTGTGGACGCTTCCGCCTTCGTATCTCAGCTTCGTCGCCACATGGCACAGCTGAAGCCTGTTCCTGGCTCACGTCATGGGCAGAAGTCCACTTTCATTTTTAAGGACATAAACAATGCTTCTCATGTTTGGTTGCGCGACGACACAGTTCGCCATAGTCTCCAGCCTCCGTATAAAGGTCCATACAGGGTTCTTAGCCGGAAGGACAAAACTTTAACAATCGCCATCGGAGACAGGAATGCGGTTGTCAGCATGGACCGTGTCAAACCCGCGTACCAAGTGGTTGACGACTCTCCATTTTCGGTCACAGTCCCATCTCCATCTCCACCGTCACCTCCCACCCAACAACAGAACACCACAGACAACAAGAAACCCTACACAACTCGGTCTGGTAGGACAGTCACGTTCAAGTTACCATTTGGTTCGTAGGCCCTTCATCTGTTGCTCTGCTTGTTAGTTATTAAGTTTTTTACTATTGTAATAATTAGTTTCTTTTTAAGTTCTTCTTTTTGTCTCCGTGGGGGGGTGGTGTGGCGAAACAAACCTGTTCGCCTACTGCCTGGCAGGCAAGATGGTTTTATAATTGACAACTGTGATGTCACATTAGACACAAAGAAAATTAGTCACGAAAATGTACAGAATTTAATCCCTTTAAATCCGAATATATATTTTATACTGATACGTTCGGCTATGTAAATATCATATACAAAATTACATACTTTGAAAATGAACGGGTAGTTTATTATTGTTGTAACAATACGTTAGTGCGCGGCTTTTGGTAGTTTCCTTACTCTACGTGAAACTCAAATCTAGTTTATTGAAATTTGTCGAATCTATTTGAAAACTCGGCCACCGCAGAAACATTGATATACCATGCTCACACACAGGGGCGTAGCTACCGCCGTATCAGCCGTATCAATGATACGGAGCCCCCAGGCTACAGGGGCCCCGAAAGTGTATAACCAAAAATTCCTAAAATTGTATCCACAATCTTTTATCCATTAATAACATTTTTGAGAACAACAGCTGGGCCAACAGGAATGGCGATCAGTCTTGTCATTATTGTCTATAGAGGCAGAAAATCTAGAGAAACTGAAATCGTCTACAGCTGCTATAGATGATTTGATAAATAAGTTTGCCGAAAAAAGGCGAGAAAAATGTGTCTTTGATTTCAATTTTTTGTCGCATTTAGCTCCTAGGAGCATTAAGGTATTTTACTTATAATCAATATGTAATTAGTTTAATTAATTCGAGCATTATTTATTTATTTTATAAAAAACTTTTCTCTTACTTTTTTTTTATTGCAGGAGATCAGCAGACAGGCAAACGGCCCACTTGATGGAAAGCGGTTACCATCGCCTATGGACATTTGCACCACCAAAGTTCCTACAAATGCGCTGCTGCTCTCTTAAGGGAGACTGGAACCTGGTCACTAATGCCGGAACACAACTCAAGGTTGTTATGGCGACATAATTTAGACTAGGGATGGTAGCCATCCAGTCAGGCAAATGCCCTACCACCTGGCTGTGGGTTGTTAAGTCGCCCCTTACGACAGGCCGCCCGGCCGCAGGAAATTGTATTCTTTCTCCGTTCCTGCACGGATATACTACTTACTTTGGGCCCTCAATACATTTTGATACAGGATTCGCCCAAGGCAAGCTACCGCACTGTTCACACAGCCGCTGAATCAACACAAATCGTCACAATGTTTAATAATTTTCCAAATGAGAGGCACTAGAGTTTGGATAACGAAGGTCTCTTGTCTCGTGAAACTCTTAATTATTTACAAACTTTTTACATGGCAATTTAATACAAATGTTAATATCATTTTCCCAAATCATTGTCTTCATTACTGTCATTTTTGTTATTTTGGTGTAATATTGTTTTAGCATTTATGAGCTTATGACATAAATACAATCATCAAAGGTAAAGTGCGGAAGTTATTGCTTTGCATGGTTTCCAAATACAAAGAAAGAAAACGCAAGAAGAACGTTGAGTTTGAACTCAGTTTCCCTGTTCTGTTTTTTCTTCTTCGTATGATTTGAATAAAAATAAAGATATTATACGTGTCATATAAAATAAATACTCTATGGTAATTTGAAGTTACCGTACCGTGAAATATAGCAACTTAACCAACGGTTGACAATTTTGCCATTATAGGTCTTCGACTTTCGTTGACAAGATTACAATTACCTATAACAAAATTACTTTTTGATCATATAGCGCCACAGAGTCATGTGCTCAAAAAAGACATTTTGTGAGAGGTAATTAATAGTAGTCTTGCAAACGAAAACCTATAATGTCAAAATTGACAACCATTAGTTAAGTTGCCAGATATCACGGTACTGATATTTTAGCCCTGCTTTTTCAGGCTCTACTTTCCTTAGCCAGGCTTTAGCGCTTATACACAGACATTTCAGTGTATAACATAGACTATTAGGTATACACGAGTATAGCGTAGTCTAATTGAGCTTTTAGAATTCTGAACACGAGGGATTCAAACGCACCAAAAATAAATAACTCTGGTCTCTTATGACCCATACAACTTTTTGATAAATACCCATAATTATTATGATTAAGCACGTTATTTGACTTTTCTTAATTTTAACTCTCATGTACAGACATATAAAGCTTTTAAACCCTACCTACATGCTTATATAAAGCCCCAGGTCATTCTTCTTTTAGATTGTCTGTAGAAATTTAATTATATACAGTCTTATTCATACTAAGTAAGAGTAAGCTTGTAGACTTCTTTAAGGTTCTTAAAAAAGCTTACAAACTACAATAAGACAATATGAATAAGACCGTTAGGATGATGAAAGATGACTGTCAGGCGAGAGGCTTACATTTGAATGCGAAGAAAACAAAGGTTGTGGTGTTTGAAAGAGAAGAAACCAGAACGAATGCAAGGATAATGGTCGATGATGTTATGCTGGAGCAAGTGAATGAGTTTGTATATCTTGGATGTGCTTTTAGCAGGGATGGAAGGTACACCGCTGATATAGAAAGAAGAGTGAATTTAGGGAATAGTGTAAATGGAGCGTTAGGTAAACTTCTAGGCGCTAAGAACCTCAGCCAGAAGGCCCAGCTCGCCGTACACAACGCGGTGCTGGTACCTACGCTCGCGTATGGAAGCGAGAGTTGGGTATGGAAGAAAGAGCATGAAAGTAGAGTAAACGCGGTCGAGATGCGAGCACTGCGCAAAATCTGCGGAGTGACGCTCGCGGACCGCGTTCGTAATACCGAAGTAAGAAAGAGAGTTGGTCTGAAAGAGAGTGTCGGGGTGAAGGTAAGGAAAGGAATGCTCCGGTGGTTCGGGCATGTGGAAAGAATGCATGATGAAAGAATGACTAAACACATATACAATGCAAAAGTGGATGGATGCAGAAGTCGTGGAAGGCCACGACACACCTTCCATGATCAAATTGATCGTGTACTAGCAGAAGGTGATGTCAGGAGCCTTAAGAACAGACGAGCTTGCATGACAAGAGTTATGAATGTCAAAGAGGCAAGTGAGGTGTGTAAGAATAAGCCTAAATGGCACTCTGTTGTTCGTGCCTACCCCGCAAGGGAACTGGCGTGAAGTTATGTATGTATGTATGTATGTACCGTTAGGATGTAAGAACTTTTTAAATATACATCTTTATTGGGCGATTCTCAAATTTGAACCACTCCTGGTCTAAAGTATGTCGCCATAACAACCTTGAGTTGTGTTCCGGCATTAGTGACCAGGTTCCAGTCTCCCTTAAGAGAGCAGCAGCACATTTGTAGCAACTTTGATGTTGCAAATGTCCATAGGCGATGGTAACCGCTTTCCATCAAGTGGGCCGTCTGCCTATCCGCTGAACTCCTGCAATAAAAAAAAATTAAAAAAATTAATGTATTTGACTGTATTTCCTATATGCCTTTAAAATGAATATGTAGTAGAAAATGCCGTTGGAATTATCACAAAATTTATTAGAAGTACAAACACGTAATTCACAGTTCTTACAAGTATAGCCGAATACAACAAAACCAAATCGTAGGACAGAAGATCGTTATCACCAAAACCGCGTAAAGTTCGTCGAGATACTCGTTCCGAAAGTGCACTAGGTAAACATAAGCCAACCACTCATCTAAACCATATACCATATACCATAGGTAGAATATAAACAGTAGTTGACCTGGGCATATCCTGTTCGCCCGGGCTAAGAAGGAGTTAAAAAAAAGTGCACTAGGTAACGCCTCGTTCGCAGTCAGAACACGACTGGCGCATTTCGCAACTGACCGACCCTCATTCATTTTTAAATTAGACATGGCCTCCTAGCAACATACCTCCCACTAGTTCGTGAAATCGTTAAATGGTCAGCATAATGGCTTCCAAGAATTCGCATGAAATACCAACAAAATAAAGAAGATTTTATGACGTCTTACGGCGGCATGAACAAAGAGATTAGCGCGAACAATAGATCACTCAAATTCAAAGGGGTAATAAGACACCTGCAAAGGATTAGTATCGGCTTGCAACAATATGATTAACACCGTTGTAAGAACTTTTCAAAGTTACATCTTTATTGGGCAATTCTCATTTTTGATAAATTTCCTATATGTCTTTAAAATGAAGCTTTGAAATTAAGAAAAACCAAATAGTATAAACCCATTATGTCATCTACCACAAGTGTTAGATGTACTCACACATGATGTAATAGAATAATGAATTGAAGCAACATTAGCAGTAACAAGGTGCAATTAGTTCCCGGCAAGGCGGCTGGCCGACGACAGGGTTGGGTTGCCAAGAATAGGTAAATTAAATACATTCAAATTTAAAAGTTGTTATTCAAACTAAATTACATTTAGTTATTATTATTTAATTTATGCAGTGGGAAAGTAGAATATAATAACAATTTATAATATTTTTGTTACAGTAAGATATCATATGAAACATTTATAGGTTATACCAAAGAGAATTGTTGCCTCGTGTTAGTGACGTGGCAATAGTAGACAATCGCTGTATCTGATCATATTCGATTAGATGAATCGATACACGTTGTATAGACGTGTAGCAAGAGTTATATATTTTTTTAAATAAAGTTAACAAAATATTTATACTGTTTATTCTATGTAGGTATTTATTCATATTTACAAATTAAATAGTTTTAAATTAAATTCTTAAAATGTTCGGGTCGTTTTAGTATTACGCTAATCGGATGGTTTGCGCTGAAAATCAGCGTTGTGTCGGATAATATGTCGGCACAGCAATAAGATGAGTGCAAACCTTGTTTGCTGAAAATGCGGCGTATTAATTCTCAAAATATGTTTTTATTTTTAAGATACATATCAGCAATGTAAGTACGTCGCTGTTTCTTTAATTTTCTTTCTTTCTTTCCATTGGAGAACATTTTGATGATTATATATATAAGTGGAAAAATGTATGTTGGTACGGTAATGTGTTATGGTGGCGCTTCACTTAGCCGGTATTTGATTAGTTTGCCCAAAAATAGCCATATGTAGAGGAGTGCATTCCTTGTTTGTTGAAAATGCGGTGTACAAATTGTCGCGACCGTCACCACTTGTTCACTACTCACTAGCGTCATTACAGTCGTCGTCTTTAATTAAACGTGTTGTTTATAAAAACTTTTTTAATCATCTTCACTTTAACATTAGTCAACTTGTAAGCATCCAGCGTCTTCTTTGCCAAAGTCTTTTAGTTTTGTACTTGTATATATATATATATATATATATATATATATATATATGTATATATACCATGATCAAATTGATCGTGTACTAGCAGAAGGTGAAGTCGAGCGTGCATGACAAGAACTATGAGAAGAAGCCTGAATGGCGCTCTGTTGTTCGTGCCTACCCCGCAAGGGAACTGGCGTCAAGTTATGTATGTATGTATGTATATATACCAATTATTGACATGTTGCATTAAAGTAAAAATAAGCAGTTGCTGCTGTCAACACTTTCATATCGTAGCGTTTCACGTTCAAATATATTTTGGTATGTTTGAGTTCTTAGCTCATTCAGTCCTTATGTAAATGGCATGTTTGTGATGTTTGCTAAGTCATGAAATAATGGTCAAATATAGTGATAGATACGCTAAACCAAGTGAGCTGCCGCCATTACAGCAGCAAGAAACCCCTCATAAACATGCTTAGAAGAATTCTTTTACTTTATGTTTGTTTATCTCAGCCTCTTTTTTTTAACAACACTACGGACTCTAGTTCTGTACCCTTTTTTACAATTTAATTTAGGAAAAAATTTGGAAGGTATACATACACGCTTATTTGTAATTTTTGTTATTGTGTGTGACATTTAATGAATGTATATTTGTGTTGTGGTGTACCTTAAGAATAACTTATTATATTATTTTTTTTATATTAAACTTATACTAATGTAGAGTGTATCTGTTACATGCTGATGTTGTGAGGAAGCCTCTTTTTTAACTATGTTATACAATTACTTTTCAAATAAATTATGGAATTGTAGCAATTAGTGCAGAATAAGAGAAAAATAGCGTCGTTTTAATGGGAAGACATGCTAAAATTTCACAGTGCAACATAATTCTGGCAATGACAGTCCACAATGAACGGCTCCATAGCGATCACAAACATCTACTGCTTTTGTTTGCCTACGGAACCATAACAAGTATTAAATTTATAACAAAACATATCTCAAACACTACTATTGTTCAGTTCAATATTCGCAGAATTTAGTTAAACCTCCTATTTTGATTTTTTTGTATATAAACTGAAAAATATTTGTTCAGTGTTAAATTACATATGACGTCTCTCTCTAATCTTAACTTTCTTCGCAATTTCATTTTGCAAAACCAGGGGCGAAATTATTATATTAGTATTTGAATAAGGTTAATTGAAATATCATGAACAGTCCATCAAAAAATCTCTTTTAGTTAGTCCTTCCCATCTCCTCTATCTCATACTTCCAAACCCATCCTCTCTAGCCTACCCTAAAGGCTGGCAAAACGCGTTGGCTTCGGGCCTGGTGCTGCAAACTTCTAAAAGAGAAGGTAACCACCCTTAAGGGCCCTGTTTGCCAACTTAGCAATTAAAACAATCCTTAAAAATTATCCATTATATTGAGAAATAATAAAAGAAAAAACATATATTTACAACTTGACATACAATGTAAAATGTATATAAAAAAATAAAAAAACACGGAAATGAAGTACAACATTGGCGGTAATTTCCTGGTAAAAATAAGAAATGTCCTGATTTTTTATAACACGGCAACCCCGTATCCATTTGTAGATTGTGATCGCGGTTGACGACACCTCAGGCGGTAGTCTCGGGACACCGCCTGTTGTCTTTTCATTACGCTAAACCATTACTCAGCCGCCATTTGCCCATACACTACTATCGAAAGGTAATTGCCCTAAATAAACCTTAATATATACTACTACACAATACTAGCATTGATATAAAGGTGCTTCCTCACCGCGAGTATGTAATGTAACGTCACAGAACCGAGCTGTTACCGACGCGAATATCTGTCGCCGCCTTTAATTTCCCGAAAGTGTATCAGTTACCTTATAAGTATAAATGTCATTTAAAACACATTTAGAAAAAGAAAATAAAATCCTCTTCCGTTTTTAACATTCAATGGCGTCGTTTCTTTCCTTACAAAAAATCACCATTTCGCTTCGTAGTGACTCCAAACAATATCCAAAAGCACGAACCAGCTACACGAGCATTACATCAGTAAAGGAGGAGAACCGAGCATTACACTGCGCAACCTGTAATAATACAATTTCTAATATTTTGACACAACTTGTAGCACAACGACCGCTTTGTCTGACATTGTGGAATTATACAAATACTCAAAATCGAACCATAAAAGTTTCGTTATAAGCGAATGCTCGTCAGTCAGGGAGATAATATTGTAACGTAATGCTCGACATCGAATCATAAATGTAACATTACAGGCGAATGCTCGCGGTGAGGGAGCACCCTTATGAGCATATTTGAATAAAAATTAAATTCCTATGAAGAAGATTGTTTGATCTCTTTGTTTCTCTTCACCTATTCCTTAGAACAATAACAGCATTCCTATACCTGATATTAGACGGTTCATTCCTGCCTTTCAATTTGAATGAATAAGTTAAATAAATTTTTTAATAAAGTCAGTCCGGAGGCGCTAACATTGATTGTATTGGAATGCATAATCTCGTGCTTATTCGCTCATTCAAGTGAACGTTCCTTTCTAGTACAACTTTATCATTGAACTAGTTCACTTTTAATATTAATCGGTCATCAGAACTTTTCGATCTTCTTTGGTAGAAATCGATACACGGTTCCTAATGGATGAACTATTAGGTTACGTTCGAACTATACAAGACTGTCTGGCGCTCAGGGCGCTGACTAAGTGAACTAATCTTAATATATATAAATCTCGTGTCACAATGTTTGTCCTCAATGGACTCCTAAACTACTTGACCGATTTTAATCAAATTTGCACACCGTGTGCAGTTTGATCCGACTTGAAAGATAGGATAGCTTAAATTTGGACCCGGTAGGTGGCGCTGGAATCGGGTTCTTAATTTTATTTCTTCAGGGCAGAACAACGTCTGCCGGGACAGCTAGTAGATTAATAATAATTGACGTTTAGTATTGTGAAACGATTCTTTTAGTAGTGTAGGGAACCTTTTCTTAATAGTACATCGTTCATAAACTACAAAAGACTATTTCTCAGTATTCTTCTTCCATTGCCGTCAGTGGGAAACGCGTCTAAAAGGTCGGGTTCCTGGTCGCTTTGAATGGAATTAATTAGTCAAGGGCCCAATTCTGCTATCACTATCTCGTCAAAATCGCATGACACTATCGTCTCAGTCGTAAGTTTGCCTGATTTCGTTATGTTATTAATTTCAATGGCGTGCCCGTGGCAGGACATTCTATGAATTTTGATATCTTTTCAGTATTCATTTCAGACACCTCCATTTCTGCTAATGATACTACCAATTTTTTCTCCTAATACTCCGCCCCGAGAATGTCGTGAAGATATTGTGGATTTAGTAGAATACGTAATTTTGGCACTATCGTAATGGAATCGTACTTTGAATATCTTTGTAATGCCAAGGCATTGAAAGAGCAGACTTGGGTTCCAGGCCTTTTGTCCCTAATAGCTTCAAAGAGTTCCTTGTAAACTTTTTTCAAATAATCAGATCAATTATTGGAGTCTATGATTTGGTTTCACAATACAAGTGTCAATATAGGTACTTATTTATACTTAAATAAAGGTTAAATTCTATTGAAAAACGTTTTATAGCAAACAAACAAGTATTTGTATTTCATAGTGGGTTTTTCTACATTTATGAGTATGAAATAGAAAAACCAATTAGTATTACCCAATAACCATATAAATAGGTGAATTAAATTTATTTATTTCATAACAAATACCATTTCGAAGTATTTTATAACAGTAGGATATCCCGTAGGTTTCCGAGAATGTCGCTTACGTTCGTACACTGCATGGGCACCATGGAGATTTGAGCTCGAGGCGAGGCGAGTCCTAGAGCCAATCGATTCGCTGTTTAGCCTGGTCGAAGCTATGCTGCACAGCGACGATCATTAGGGGGTTTTCTTTCTGGGGCGAGGGTAATGTATTTCGTACACTACCGGGTCGTTTGCTAAGGATTAGACCAAAGCGATGAGAGCTGAAGCCACTGAAATAGCGCAGCCACCAGAGTCAATCGCCGACATGTGTGGAGATTCGGCAAGGTACCTCCCTCTATGTGGAGAGATAACCCACCACTAAAACCACCCTCCTCCCATGTGCCCCGCGCTTATGGCAGGAATAGCGTGAGACTTAGAACGTAGTTACGCCCACGCTGATCCTAGCGCATCCGTGCTTGAGAACGCCCCGGGAAGCAGTGTAAACTCACTTCGTCAACAGGGGGATGACTCCTCCGCTCCTTAGATGCTGAAAGGCTCCTGCAGCGGTATTACCGGAAGAGATCTTGCGCATATCTGTGTCTCCGGGACCCCTACTGACATCGGTACCCGTGAGATGTATGCGCATCTCTCTCCCTCTCTCGTTGCGCGGCCTCCTTTTGAGACCTCACTGTCTCGCAGAAATTGGCCGCAGCCATCATTGAGGGGTTGCGACAACCTTCTGGGAGTCAGTAATGTCAGGCAAGGAGGCTGCTGAATGAGAGAGGGAGAGAGGTGCGCATGCGGTCCGGTGTCTGGAAGCGCAGATATGCGCAAAATCTCCTCCCGTGATTCCGTCACAAGGGTCTATCTGCATCTGGGGATACGGTGGAACTAAAGCTCTGTTGGTGAAGTGAGTTTACCCTGCTTCCCGGGGTATTCTCAAGGCTTAATGCGCGGAATAACATGGGTGTAACTTCGTTCTAAGTCTCATGTTCTTTCAAGCACAAGCGCGGGCACATAGGATAGTGCGGCGTTTAATCGCGCCGCGTAAGGTCTAACCTCCACAAAGGACCCGGTAGTGTACGAATTGTGTTCCCCTGCTTCAACAAAAAAAAATAAGCCGCGTTTTACGGAGACGGACTATTTAAGTGGGGATTAAATGTCAAACTATGTCGCTTGTGCCAGGTCCTGGTAGAAGGGGTAAGCCCAACAAACACTGGCTTGACGTCGAGAGGGATAACATACATGCCAGTCACTGGGCTCACAATTGAAAATGCCGAAGACCGCGTGAAGTTTTTGACGTCGTAGAGCCATGCTGGGTTCATTATGTTGATTACAGCTCTTGGGGCCGGCTCGATCTGTACAATACCACGCTCTCACAGAATATCGGTGTCAAACTGTTATACTTAACCTAATCGTGTTTCTAAGAGATTTCTAAGAGATTGCTTCTTCTAAAGCGTTCTCTAAGAGAGAACGCTCTACGGAAATCGGTATTATGACAATCGCCTATCAATATATATTTAATAGTATATAATAAATACTATACGTGAAGCAAAAACTTTGTACCCCCTTTTACGGAGGAGTATGAAATTTCGCGTACTTATAGTTTATACAGAGAATGAATACAGAATGCTAACCTTTTTTAAAATTATGCATAAGAATACATTAAATCAATAATAAAAACATTACACACACTACCATGTATTTGACACACACACGCATATAAACTTTTGTGTTTATTGTTAAAGTCAAATGAACAGGTGATTATAGAAGTATATATAGTCTTTAACAACAGAATCTTAATAATGTTCAACACTTATAATTTAAAATTATTTATTACGGTCGAATTTCGACCATGGGCAACCACTAGTATTTTTAATAATATAATTCATATTCGCAATAATTTGAGTGCCTACAAACAGTATAAGGATGTTCACAATTTCAACACCAGGCATAGTAATAGATTGATATTGCCATCTTTTAGACTACGAAAAGTATTGTCCACTTTCTTGGGAGTTGGTTTACGCTTCTTCAATAAAATTCCTAAAGAAATGGTAGATTTTTTTTTTATTGCAGTAGATCAGCATACAGGCAGACGGCCCACTTGATGGAAAGCGGTTACCATCGCCTATGAACATTTGCAACAGCAAAGTTGTTACAAATGTGCTGCTGCTCTCTTAAGGGAAACTGGAACCTGGTCACTAATCCCGGGACACAACTCAAGGTTGTTATGGCGACCTACTTTAGACCAGGGGTGGTAGCCATCCAGTCGGGCAAATGCCCTACCACCTGGCTGTGGGTTGTTAAGTCGCCTCTTACGACAGGCCGCCTGGCCGCAGGAAATTATATTCTTTCTCCGTTCCTGCACGGATAATAAATCGGTAGATCGAATAGATCTGCCTGTCACTAAATTTAAAACCAAATTAAAAAGCATCTTGCTTAAAAAGGGATATTTAACTAAGAATATTTAAGTGACAAAACTTCATTCACATAGCAGCTCGCTCCAGCCTCTTATACAATCGTCTGTATAACGTATTTATCTGACAAACATCTAAGGAATTTATGGAGATATGATGCAGTATAAACTTTTAACACGTCTCGGCATTCTTATGACGATAATAATAGTCTTCTTTCCTTTTATTGTCTTTGTTTTACTGAGTATTCACTGTTTGCTACAACTCCGTTCATTCTTCGAAAAGTAATTCTGTAACATACTTCTGTATAAAAATTTATAAAAAAAGAGCTTGAGATATAAATTGAATAAGGAATATAAAGAGAAATTTTTAGCTAGATATGTTGCTAGGCAGTTTCTTGACGCTTCTTCTCCTTAACAGCAATCACGTTGCGAAGCGATGTACATAAAATAGGAAATAATTTTTAATTTGTATGTATGACCTTCAAAAACTGTTCTCTAGTGGAACTTATTTTGAATAATAACTTTTGAATTTAAATTTGAATCTACCCAGCTACCCAATTCCTCTTATCAGGTCTTCTATCCCATCTCTCCTATCTCATCCGCCCATTCCATGCTAAAGACTGGCAACGCGTTTTGGCTCCGCCACTGGTGTTACAAACGCCTATAGGCGACAGTAACCACCTATCATCAGGGGGCTGTCAGCCTGTCTGCTGTATTCCAGCTATAAAAAAAATTGTGTGTATGTGCAGTTCACACGCAGTAGAAGTGAAGCTTCAGAGAATATACTCATAGATAATTCTTCTCTAACTTTTATTAACTCCGTTGGCTCAGCCACCCAAAGTGGGTCTTGGCCTCCTAAACGAGAAAATGAATTTTCGGTTTCACCACAGTAGGTTTTTACGTGAGTGGGGCGTTAACCCTCTGCACAACCTCCAAAATGCTGGAGGACCACACCCATCGTTGGTCAGCGAGTCCATCGGACTTAGCCGGAAGCGTAGCTAGGCTGTACTACCGACCATTCCCCCATCCGCCGCCCGGGGGACGCTCCTCTACGCCGTGAGGAGCGTAGAGGAGGGCTTAGGCTAGCGCACGCGGCCCAAACTCAAAGGGCGCGGCTTCGAATCCTACCCGGAACGCATGCACCACTTCGGCAATTATCTGACCTAGTGTGCGTATTGTTCCAATTACCACATGCTAACAACGGTGAAGGAAAAACGTCGAGATAACCGGCGTGTCAAACCTGCCAAGTCGCTTTGGCCAAGTGCGGCGGGTATACTGTCCGTTCCCCTATATTCCTCCTCTCAGCGCGAGAAACTAACTTATATTAATATAAATATAATTCCTTTGGCATACATCCGTCAACATATTATAATTCAAAATAAACTTCTTAAGCATCAATTTCAATTTATCAATGTTTTAGTCTAAAAAATATTATAATCAGTTTTATTTCGGTCCAAATTGGACCTATGTTTCATCATCGGTCTTATTGACTCTCTAATCTGTGTTGCACAATGCAAAACTCGTATCTCATTCGGCAGGCTTAGTCCTATGGATTTATGTGTTTATATCTTTTTAGTGTCGCTTGTTCATTTCAACGAGTTTCAAATCACAACGATTGTAAAGAAGTTTCACTTAAAAAAACTATATGCCGCTTCATACTGATGAAACATAACAGTTCATATCTGTAAGTTTAATCAGAACACTGTAAAAGGCCATGAATTTATAGCGTCCTTGAAGTAGTGTACTGCCCTACAATGACCCATAATTACTATAAGCCATATATTCTTATAGTAAGTCTTAAGTCATCGTAGCGATAACGCTACCACGACTTAAGATGGTGCGACGCTAATTGATGTAACACTTCTATTAAGGTAGGAACATACTGAGCCCACGTACACAACGTATGCCACGCATTATGACATCTAGACTCTTGAATTTGTATGAAAACCGTTCAATTAGAAACATACTTGTCACACGCGTCCCATGCAACGTTAGGTCTATCAATCCAGATCGGCGTGGGATGGTGGAGGGGATAACCATAGCTCTCAGAATCGGAAAACATTGTACTCAACAGTCAGATCAACAACAACAAGTCAATTTGCGTTGTGTACGCGGGACAAGTGTGCACACCAACTCTCCCACATTGCATCACATACGTAGCTTACGTGGGATCAGTTTGTTTTTACCTTAATTGTTACATCAATGGCGTCGCTGGCACGCGTGCACTAGCCATTACCTAGCGCACGCGGCCCAAACTCAAAGGGCGCGGCTTCGAATCCTACCCGGAACGCATGCACCGCTTCGGCAATTATCTGACCTAGTGTGCGTATTGTTCCAATTACCACATGCTAACAACGGTGAAGGAAAAACGTCGAGATAACCAGCGTGTTAAACCTGCCAAGTCGCTTTGGCCAAGCGCGGCGGGTATACTGTCCGTTCCCCTATAGTGGGAGACCCTAGCCCAGCAATGGGACGTTTATCGAATGTTATTGAAGTGAAACTTCTATATAGACGGGAAGGGGGCGGGGGGAGGAGGGAGGGGGGGGAGGGGGGAAGGGGGGGGGAGGAGGGGGGGGTATTAAGATTTTATCTGTCACGAAAAAGCGTTACGGCCGTGGTGAGAAGCGGCATAATGTTAGAGTAGTCTACTCTATCGATGTTTTTATTGGTTCCGGATCGAATTCATTTTTTTTTTGTTTGATAAAATAAAATATGTTTAAATAAAAAATGCATTAATTGAAATGTACCTAACCTAACCAAGTCATAATTTGCACTAAACCTGCCAAAAATCGAAATGTGTGTGCTGGAACACATAGTAGAAGTGAAACTTCAACGAACAAAAGGAAAAACTAAAATTTTAACTTGAAGTTTTACGGGCAGATTGTTAATGTCAATGTTCAAGTTAAAATTTTGTTGCCATTCGTTTTTCCATTCGTCCGTTGAAGTTTTACTTCTACTATGTGTCCCAGCACACATTTCGATTTTTATATATTTTTTTATTTTATTATCTTCACAACTACCAGCGCATATAATACAGTATACTAAAGCTTAGAGGAGATTATATAAACAAACATTTTATTCAAACAGCTGTCAGCGAGGACACAAGATAAACCCGCGGCTGTAATTAAAATGGCCCATCACGGCCCAACGTCAAATTAATCCCTGGCGGCGTTAGCGCACCCTGATTTATGTACTTTGATTGTGCGGATATTTTTAATCGTATTAAAAATTGACCAAGGTCGACCGCCCGACCACACAAGTCAATCTTAAGTCATCAATGTCCACTATTTACCTCATTTGATTATTAAATCCGAAAAAGTGGATTTAATAGAAAATTGTACATATCACAAAAAATATTTAATCGTTATTTTTCAAAACAAATTTGTATTGTTACGAGATTAGCGGGACTCGAATTAAAATGAATTATTATAGAGTTTATTTGAACTATACAAACACGTATAACACAGGTACAAATATAACCGAACACAACAAATCCAAACGTAATGCAGAAGGTCGTAATTCAATAAAACGCGCAAAGTCCGTCACTATTAGATTTCCTCTCTCCATCAGGTCATCGTTTTATACTTCACAGAATACAAATGTGCCCGTATCGTAGTCGACGTAATCCGGAACACCTGGCTAATGATTCCGCCGCAAGCGGCTGTAAATGAGTACAATAGAACAATAGGCGGTTCTCTAGAAACGTATGCCAATAAATAAGTAAACAAAAGAAGATGATCATAAAAGGATTACAATTAGTTCAAATGCCGACAGGTAATAAATGTGTTTTTAGAGATTAGTAGTGGAATTTGTTTTTGTCGGCACCTAGGTTGTAACAGTATTTTAAAAGGTAGAAAGCGGACACAATATTTACAACTTTGGAAGCGAATATATCTCCACATATTGGTATAAAAATAATTAGAGGTGCCAGGAATATTCGGCTTCTCTCGGTCTTCGGCCACTTTTTGAACTATTCGGTATTCGGCCGAGATGAACATTTGTAGCATCTCAAGTTAAATTCGTGCAGGAACGGAGAAAGAATACAATTACCTACGGCCGGGCGGCCTGTGGTAAGAGGCGACAAAACAACCCACAGCCAGGTGCTAGGGCATTTCTCTACTGGATGGCTACCACCCCTGGTCTAGAGTATGCCGCCATAACGACCGTGAGTTGTGTTCCGGCATTAGTGACCAGGTTCCAGTCTCCCTTAAGAGAGTAACAGCGTATTTGTAGCACCTTTGGTGTTGCAAATGTCCATAGGCGATGGTAACCGCTTTCCATTAAGTGGGCCGTCTGCCTGTCTGCTGAACTCATGCAATAAAAAAAAATCAATACTTTGCGATTGAAATATACTCATTTTTGAGTCAAGTGTGTTTTGTTTTCACGATTTTGTATTCGATATTCGCCTGAATACTATTACTATTATATAACAGTATTCGAATATGTTATTAGTATTAGTTTTTGGTCGAATGCCGAATAGAATACTCGTGGCATCTCTAAAAGTAATGTAATTGTTGGAAGTTCTTCAAGCGATACGTCTATTTACCGTGAAAAAGGTTTTCAAGTTACGTGGATGGACCACAATGATTCTAATTTGGTCGTAGATTCACTACATCATTTTATAACAACATATTAATACAGAAGCCAGAATAAGCCTGAATGGCGCTCTGTTGTCTCGTGCATACCCCGCAAGGGAACTGGCGTGAAGTTATGTATATATGTATATATGTATATTAATACACACTTTGGTTTCGGAGAATAATCGCTATTATACATAAACAGACACGCATACAGAAAGAAGGTCGCACGGCCATGGGGAATTTATAAAATTTTCGATTTTGGCTAAATATCTACGGAACCCTAAAAAACTGAGGCCTTGCTCTCAAACTCCTTTCGTTGTAAGTCCGATCAGCTCGAAAGGGCCCGTGACATTTTAGATAGAAAAAAAAAAACAAAAATGACAAAGATTAAAACTACAATAATATAGTAAATAAATAGAATATACAATTTAAAAAAACAAGTAGAAAGTTCTATAATGAACGACGAAACACGTTTGAGAGTAAGCCCTCTGATGCCCCACATTTTTAAGCCGAGTCACAGTGATTATAGGAAAATACAGTCAATAAATACATGACTTACATAAGGCCTTTTGCCGGCTTTGCAAATTTAGCGATATTTTCATTAGATCAGACATGTCTAATCTAGTGAAAAATATGATGACGTGTTTTAGCAAATACATTTGTATTTAAAATCATATTTTTTTTTTAAATGTACGGTACTAGGTATGTAAGAATTTTAGAAGATTAGGGAGTACATTTGTAACTTTAAAAAACTCCTGTGTATTCAATATTACTAGTTATATACAACAGATGTCACTTTTCTCTGGCTTTTTGACGTTTTCTATGCTTAATATTATAAAGCGGCAAAGTTTGGGAGTTTGTGGCGTTGTAGGGGGTAATCTCTGGATTTACTAAACCGATTTTAAACATTCTTTTACTGTTCGAAAGCTATGTTAACAGGGAGTGTCATAGGCTATATAACATGACGCTATATACCACGGGAGCGGGACAGAGCGCGGGTGAAACCGCGCCGGGCCGCTAGTATTATATAAAACATTTTTCATGCCAGTCAGTAAATATTGAGTCCTAATATATTTCTTTACAATTGTTGTCAATTTGGGTAAAAAATACATTAATAAGTCGTGACAACAAAACGAGTTTACACTTTATATAGCATCGACTTCATAATCATATAAAACATCAAATACGACGAGTACATGAAGTTGTTGTTGAAAAGAATAGTACATTATGGTACTAGTGTGTAACATTGGTGATTACCGCCGAGGCGCCATTGAGACTCGAGCCGTAGGCGAGGGTCTTAAGAGAGCCGAGGATGGTAATCATCAATACACACGTGTATCATACGACGTTTTTCAACACACTTGTGAATAAAATAACAACAAAAACTTATTTTATTTAGTAGATAAAAAAAGTTATATACGAGTGAAAGTTTTATTTATTAAACACGTACGAGTAAAAATTATCTATTTAAATAAGAAGTTGCATGAAATGAGCAAGCAATTGGAACATTAATTTATTTGTTCTATAGAACACGATCTTGTTTTTTAATAAAAACTTTTTAAGAACAAAGCAACTCAACCAATAAAATTAAAAAAAATATCTATTACTCACTAGTGAGTTATAATGTTTTTTAATCACAGTTTGATTATGGGTGTCATTCTGTGCCTAATTGCGGTGACCATAGAGCCACTTTATGAGCAAGTGTGTTGAAAATGTTATTTTTTGGTTATTTCTATTTCATTTGAACTTGAAAACTTGTCGCCGATAATATTACAAACTCGATATAGAATAATGTTTTGATCTTAAATAACAACAAAACAATATGTCCCAACTCCCACAATTATGATAGACAAATAACTCTTTATTTAGCACTATACAAAAATGAAATCAAAACATTTTTTGGATAATGTCAGTCAGTATTGGATTAACAATGCAAAAGTGGATGGATGCAGAAGTCGTGGAAGGCCACGACACACCTTCCATGATCAAATTGATCGTGTACTAGCAGAAGGTGATGTCAGGAGCCTTAAGAACAGACGAGTGTGCATGACAAGAGTTATGAATGTCAAAGAGGCAAGTGAGGTGTGTAAGAATAAGCCTAAATGGCACTCTGTTGTTCGTGCCTACCCCGCAAGGGAACTGGCGTGAAGTTATGTATGTATGTATGTATGTAGTATTGGATTAAACTGTGCGATACATAAATAAACAGACGTTGCAAACATTAAATAGTTATGGTTAATTAAATTAATTGGAGTGAGTGCAGCATACGCTGCTGGTTTTTAATTGAAAACCCATTGCCCGGACGTTGGTGTTAAAACAAATAGGAAATCGCTGCTGCTGAACACATGACCAGTATCATCCTCATACATATTTTTATAACAGATTATAACATAATAAAAATAATAATGTACACACGACAAACCGTTTGCGTAAACATGCCTTTCAGGCAAGTTTATATTGGAATATTATTTGTAGTTGTTCGAATGACGTATCGAGGACACGGGAGTTCCGATCATAACAGTCACATCGTAGTTGTTTGTATGGCTTTTCAATGTAAATCATAAATCTTTTATTCATAAAAGTTACACGTCCATTTCTATTATAATAATTATTGATCACAATTAAAATTAGGTCAGGGCATAAATTCCTCATGATTATAAAAGGTGTGCTCGACTAACCATTTCCTGAGCCGTGTTCAAATCAAATCAAATCAAATTTATTTGTTCAAAACATGGTTAAACAGTTGGCATATATGTTATAGAGTACAAATATTTTGCTCTCATAGGAGCATTCAAATGTTTATAAAAATTTTATTAAATTATATAATGTTAAATGAAACATGGAAAAAAATTACTGATAAATCCCAAAAAGTAATGGTAATAATAAAAGAAGGTATTTATTTACACCTAGCGGCCCGGCGCGGTTTCACCCGCGCTCTGTCCCGCTCCCGTGGTATATAGCGTTATGTTATATGACGCCTATGACACTCCCCGTTAACGTAGCTTTCGAACAGTAAAAGAATTTTTAAAACCGGTTTAGTAGATCCAGAGATTACCCCCTACAACGTCACAAACTCACAAACTTTACCTCTTTATTATATTACTAGCGGCCCGGCGCGGTTTCACCCGCGCTCTGTCCCGCTCCCGTGGTATATAGCGTCATGTTATATAGCCTATGACACTCCCTGTTAACGTAGCTTTCGAACAGTAAAAGAATTATAATATTTTCTTAAGTTTTCGCGACTTGTATACATAATAAAACTACGTTTTAACGGTTTTAAGCGCGGTAATTTTATTTGATTTTGGTTTTTTTTTTTGTTTTTTTCTTTTTTTTTTATTTTTTTTTTGGTTTTTCCGACGTTTCGGCCACTTTTCAGTGGCCGTGATCACGAAAAATAAATTACAGAGACACACGTCTTTAATGTTATGTCTTCCGTGATCACGGCCACTGAAGAGTGGCCGAAACGGCGGAAAAAAAAGCATTGTAAAAAATTACCTCTTTATAATATTATATTAAAATTACCGCGCTTAAAACCGTTAAAACGTAGTTTTATTAAGTAAAAGAATTTTTAAAACCGGTTTAGTAGATCCAGAGATTACCCCCTACAACATCACAAACTCACAAAATTTACCTCTTTATAATATTAGTATAGATTGAGGATTTCGTCCACCGAGTAAAACATACTATTTAAGATCCATTCTTTTAACTGAATTTTAAACTTAGTTATCTTAAAATCTTTTGTGTCAATTGGAATTTTATTGTAGATTTGAATGCACATGTTATAGAAGTTTCTGGTAAAGAGGGTTGTTTTTGGTGTCACATTTAATACCAGTCGTTCACTATTTCTAGTATTGTTTGGATAGAAGTCTTTAGCCGTCGTAAAAATCGTTAAATTGTTTCTGACAAATAAGCATATTTCATAAATATACATACATGGCAGTGATAAAATTTGTAGATCTTTAAAAAGGTTTACAAGTGTCATAAAATCGGTTACCTACGATAGTTCGAATGCATTTTTTTTGAGCTAACAAAGCTCTGTTTATGCCTGTAGAGTTACCCCAAATAATTATCCCATACGGTAATACTGAAGCTACATATCCATGATATGCCATTAGTACTGTACTTAATGATGATTTTTTTCTTAACTTTGCTAGGATATACACAAAACTATTGTTACGAGTGCGGGACTCGAATTAAAAATGCCGTTGGAATTACTATAGAATTTATTAGAACTATACAAATACGTATAACACAGGTACAAATATAACTGAACACAATCAATTCAAACGTAATGCGCGATTCAATAACACGCGCAAAGTCCGTCACTATATAGGTTATCGAATGTACACAAGTCTCGCCTTGATCGCCATTGCTTTATAATACACCGATGCAATATGTCTACCTGGCAAGCGTTGACGCAATTTCCCAGAAAACGTAATCCACACACCTGCGTTATTATCCCTGCGATCGGCCATAAACGAGTACTATACACAATAGGCTGTTTTCTAATTACAAATTTTAAACACAAAGTAAACAAAAGAAGATAGACATAAAACAGTTTCAATGTTATTAGCTCAAACGCCGCGGCGGGTAATAAATGTGCTTTATCTACAGGCACGCAGGCGGCCCAACTTTTAACACTATTAATTTTTACTAATTTGGTCAACATGCATTTTCCAATTACAGTACTTATCTATAGTTATGCCAAGAAACCTTGCACTGTTTGTCTCATTAATTTTAATTGCTTTATACATTATATTTCTGTGTTTGAAATGAGCCGACGGATGGTGACTCCATTATCCTTTCAGATAGCTTATTGTATATTAACGGTCCCATGACATGCATCAATCTCCCTGATTTCCCAAGATTGTGTTTTATATGCTTCATTTATTTAGGATTATGGCTTGGCAGCTAGGCCTTTGAGCCAGATCTTAGATTACAATATAGTTTCTTCATTTTCTTAAGCCTATGTATAGCTCAGCTGAACTGTAGGTTATCAACTGACGCCATTCAACGGAGTTCTTGTAAGAACTCGAAAAGCGACAATTGACTATACAGTTCACATTTCTGACAAAAACACATAATCACTACTCAAAAACTATCAATATCCTACAACTACTGTTCATTTTAGAGTAATTTTACACATTTTTAGAAAATGAAACTGCACAGCACATCTCCTTTCACTTCCCGCCAAAAACTTCTTTTATATGCTTCAAGTCGTCCCTATGCCGAGAGAAGTGCGTATGCACGTCAGTACGCTTGGCGTAGGTATGAACGTTCCCTGAGGCCAGCACGGAAACGCAGCACTCTGACCTTTAGGATGACGCAGATAGTTACCGGGTACGGGTGCTTCGATAAGTAACTAGATCAGATCATGGGATGTCTACCGTTCCCCTCAATGCCTTGAGTGCGACGCACAAGACACTGCGTTCCATACGTTGGTCGAATGCGCTGCATGGCAACCTCAGAGATTCGAACTCGAGGTCACAATAGGGCCGATCGATGCACTAGGGAGCTTGTTTAAGACCGTAATGTTTCGTAAGGAGGCTACCTACCGAAAGAGAGAGGGAGACAGGTGCGCATGCGACCTCTAGACGTAGACGACAGTTCGGCCTCCGGAGGTATGTATTTCAGGCGGTTCATACACTGAAGCAACATTTACCTTGATTGCCACAATCATAAAATAAATATACACAGAAATGCAACTCCCGCTTAACTCAAGTAATTAATCCTTTGTGACGCGTTAATTATTATCTACACCAAAATTTTAGGGTTAGGTTCATATTACATGAGCGGGTTTCCCGCAGCGGGGAATCGTTCGAGAAAGCTATCGATCATCAAATTCACGGATTGGTAACCATGTAATAGATAATACTCTCATGCATATTCGAATATAAAATATAAATACCTCCAACACACACACATACACAAAAGCATATTGTTATTATTAACATCTTTCAATGTTAAATTGTAATTTTTAATTTAACAATAGAATAGTACATTATGGTACTAGTGTGTAACATTGGTGATTACCGCCGAGGCGCCATTGAGACTCGAGCCGTAGGCGAGGGTGTTAAGAGAGCCGAGGCCGGTAATCATCAATACACACGTGTATCATACGACGTTTTTCAACACACTTGTGAATAAAATAACAACAAAAACTCATTTTATTTAGTAGATAAAAAAAAGTTATATATGAGTGAAAGTTTTATTTATTAAACACGTACGAGTTAAAATTATCTATTTAAATAAGAAGTTACATGAAATGAGCAAGCAATAGGAACATTAATTTATTTGTTCTATAGAACACGATGTATTTTTTTGAATAAAAACTTTTTTAAGAACAAAGCAACTCAACAAATAAAATGTAAAAAAAAATCTATAACTCACTAGTGAGTTATAATGTTTTTTACTCACAGTTTGATAATGGGTGTCATTCTGTGCCTAATTGCGGTGACCATAGAGCCACTTTATGAGCAAGTGTGTTGAAAAATATTTTTATACATATAAATTTTCACTACATAAAGACATTTGCATTAATGTACTATCGCCAATGATGAGAATTATATGACCGGTGCGAATTCTACTGTGGCCCGCCACACAGGCTCTAAGGAGACCTAGCGCGGGAAAGAGCTTCCTTTGGGACGCCATTTGTCCTGTTCTCTGTATTTTAGTCATTTTTTTTTATTGCAGAAGATCGGCAGACAGACAGACGGCCCACTTGATGGAAAACGGTTACCATCGCCTATGGACATTTGCAACACCAAAGTTGCTACAAATGCGCTGCTGCTCTCTTAAGGGAAACTGGAACCTGGTCACTAATGCCGGAACACAACTCAAGGTTATTATGGCGACATACTTTAGACGAGGGGTGGTAGTCATCCAGTCGGGCAAATGCCCTACCACCTGGCAAATATATGTACCCTATACTACTTACTTACATGCTAATAAATTTCATTTCATTTCAACAAGAACAAGTTGAAATAGATTTAAAAAAGAATTAATAAAGAAAGAAATAAAAGATGTAAAAACAAATAAATAACTCAGACATATCATGTTTGTCATGGTGCAGGAGAATAATTAAAATAAAAAACTGCACAGATTACGGATAAAACAAAAAAAAGGTCATGTCCCTAGAAGCTATTCCCGAGAATGTTGAAACGATGTTTTGCGGTTAGACGCTGTATGCTGCGTTCGCCCGCTTGTAAACCGCGACGGCAAGCCGCACTATGTACCTACGATTAGCGATATAACTTCTGTATTACATACATACATACATAACTTCACGCCAGTTCCCTTATGGGGTAGGCACGAACAACAGAGCGCCATTTAGGCTTATTCTTACACACTTCTTTGACATTCATAACTCTTGTCATGCACGCTCGTCTGTTCTTAAGACTCCTGACATCACCTTCTGCTAGTACGTATATTTACGTATATTTTATATTGTATAAGTTATTGTATATCTTTGTTTATGTGTATTGGACTGTGTTATCTTTAGGTAAATAAATTGAATGAAATAAAAACAGAAATAAATATAAATGTGTATTAATATTAGACTATTAATATTAGTGTTATGAATGTCAAAGAAGCAAGTGAGGTGTGTAAGAATGGGCCTAAATGGCGCTCTGTTGTTCGTGCCTACCCCGCAAGGGAACTGGCGTGAAGTTATGTATGTATGTATGTATGTATGTAATATTAGACTCGTTCGCCGCGTTGAAAAAAGCGGCGCCGGCGGCATGACAGTTTCAAGCTTTTTAAGTTTACTGTATTGAAATCTATTCCATGTATATTTACTTCGAAAAATACTCGCAAACAAAACTCGAGCCTGGAACCTAAAAGCGTGAGCTCCAAATCGGGAATAAATAGGCAAAATTAAAAGATGCGAACTCTGCCGCTGTTCTTTTGAGATTATCTTCCATCTGTTCTATATCTTACTGGCAATGTTGTAATGGTTTTAGAGAGCTCAGTAATTTATAAATACTTAAAAATCCTTTTCAACACACTTGCTCATAAAGTGGCTCTATGGTCACCGCAATTAGGCGCAGAATGACACCCATAATCAAACTGTGACTAAAAAACATTATAACTCACTAGTGAGTTATAGATTTTTTTTTTTAATTTTATTGGTTGCGTTGCTTTGTTCTTAAAAAAGTTTTTATTCAAAAAAAAAGATCGTGTTCTATAGAACAAATAAATTAATGTTCCTATTGCTTGCTCATTTCATGCAACTTCTTATTTAAATAGATAATTTTAACTCGTACGTGTTTAATAAATAAAACTTTCACTCATATATAACTTTTTTTATCTACTAAATAAAATGAGTTTTTCAAAAAAAAAAGATCGTGTTGTTGTTATTTTATTCACAAGTGTGTTGAAAAACGTCGTATGATACACGTGTGTATTGATGATTACCGTCCTCGGCTCTCTTAAGACCCTCGCCTACGGCTAAAGTCTCAATGGCGCCTCGGCGGTAATCACCAATGTTACACACTAGTACCATAATGTACTATTAAATATAAAAATTGTATTGAAATTATTCGCAACTCGGTCAACGCCACACTACAGAACGCGCCGCGTGCAGGCGGCGGCGGGGGCGGCGGCGGCGCGCCGCACATGTCTAGTTCATATCCCCAATTTGCGGAAATATGGACCGCCTATGCAAATATACATCAATTGTTTAATCCCCTTCAAGAACATTTGTTATTCAATTCGTAGTAGGTAGTAACAGTCTTAGGATTGCTCGTCAGAAGTGAAAGCTTTGTATCTGAGCGTGACGGTCGCGCGAGTTCAGTGCGTTTTAACCAACTTCAAAAAAAGGAGGAGGTTCTCAATTCGTCAGGATCTTTTTTTCTGTTTGTTTTTTTATGTATGTTCACCGATTACTCCGAGATTTATGATTCGATTTACGTGATTCTTTTTTTGTGCGACGCGGAATAGCTGTCATTTGGTCCCCTAAAAATTTGACATAATTTGGCTTAGTAGTTTTCATTTTATGAACATTTTTTATGAAAAATTTTCCATTCCGTTCCATATGTACACCGATTACCCTGAGATTTATTATCCCATTTACGTGATTCTTTTTTTGTTCGACGCGGAATAGCTGCCATTTGGTCCCTTAAAAATTTGACATAGTTTGGCCCAGTATTTTTCATTTTACGAACATTTTTTTGTTCCCGTTTCTTGGGACCTATATTTTTTAAGGAGCGCGGCACCTTTCGTAGGTCTACCCATACATAGCTAGACACTAAAAAGTAACAAATAAAATAAAAAAACTTCATTTAAAAAAACCGACTTCTAAAACTAAAAAACTAAAAAGTATAAAATAACTTATTTCTAAAGCTATTATTCCCTATGTCAAAAGTGCCCATCGTGCCTAAAGAAGTTTTTACTTCAAAAATTTTCGCTTTTATAAATGTATTTTGTATTAGTAGTCTGAATTTAATCGTGAGGATAAACACTATTATAATCCAACTGACATTTCATTCGTTTCATCCACATCGTATTACTTGCTCGATCCAACCAAGTTCAAACTTCACCAAAAAGTCTAACGTCAAAGAGCCAGCAGATTATTATATTATATATACGATTCCAACTTACAAGGAAAATAAAAAAAAAATATTTTTACTATTTCTTTTTGATACAAAGTAAATAAAAAATATTCATTGTGTTTTTCCTATTGTATAACATAAAAAAATTACTAACATTCATTGAAAACAAAAGAAATGAAAACAAAAGGTGGCATTTGCGGTACAAATAATACAGCTACGAAATGAAAGTGCGTCGTAGCAGATTTCGTAGACCGTCGGTAGTGTTGCTACGGAATCGCTACGACCAGCTACAAAAACCTGTTTTATGCCTAATTATGGCTTCTTGAAACATTTTTCCTAAGACCTTTGTTAAACTTAGGACTCCTTAAATTTGTTGACAGTTTTCAAACTATACAAGAAATTGCATTAAAGACGATTTTTCAAACGGCAGATAAAAGTTATAATTTCAAAATACTGTATATTACACTCACGGATATTATTTTATTTTAGAACTTATTTCATTGCATTAAGGTTCGAAATTGTATAATAACATACAGCGATCAGTATTTTTCTTTCGCTTTCACTTTTTTTGTCTAGCTCTCATCCGCCGAGTAAAGTTCGATAAGGAGCTACGTTTCAAAATTAAAAAAATAAATTAATTAATCAGTGGAATTTTTTCAATTTTAGATTCAGTCAGATTATAATTTCTTCGATGAATAACTTATATCTTATGATTGAAAATCGATCCGTGAGTGATAAGGCCACTTTTTTTGCCCTGAAATTATTATAAGTATGCATTTTATAATTGTTTATTTTAGTGCATGTTTTAATTAACAAAACGCGATTTTAATCGCAAAATTATATAACCTTCGTACATATAGATATAGATATATAATATAAATATGTACATACAGCAAACTTTATTATTATCAGTTCGTACAAAATGAGAAAAAAAAACAATATACATATTAACATACAACTGAGACCATTAAGAACAGACGAGCGTGCATGACAAGAATTATGAATGTCAAAGAAGCAAGTGAGGTGTGTAAGAATGGACCTAAACTACCGCTCTGTTGTTCGTGCCTACCCCGCAAGGGAACTGGCGTGAAGTTATGTATGTATGTATGAGACCATTAATAGAAAGATGGAGTCTCAGACTTTAAAAGCGAGGCCGGGTAAAGGATGCCGACCGCGCTTGGCGTACGCAGGAACGCTACACAAGTTTACGCATACTTTGTAAAAAAATGCTTCACGTCTAGTCATCGCAGTGAACAACGAACTACTGTACTGGCTAGTGCAAGGCGGGAGAGCACATATTAATAGTCGCTCTATCTCGCTCGCACATCATCCGTCCCGCTCACGCATTGCGCTGTATATTGTACTAGCTGTACGACTTGTTAATATTTGTACGTAAGGTTACCGTTAAATAAATTAGTTATAATATATATATATATATATATATATATATATAAGAATACTACTCTCTGCCGTCTGAAGTATCATTTAACCTCTACCTAACGCTGTCTCACATTAATGGTCTAATATGTACAATAAACTCCCTTTGATAATTATACGTGTATACATTTTTGATCCGCTCCGCGTATATTTATCGCTATGTCTCATCACAACGCCATCGCACTTAACTATTTCAAATTATCTGTAACCACATTGAACTTGGTGCTCGGTTGATATTTACATAATTTATCCTCTTTGTTTGTTTAAAACTGCAAACGTTGTTAAACGACGGCGGCGCGCTGAGTGTACGCAAATTCAATTTGACCACCGAAAAGCCGAAGTTGCGATGTATTTAATGATTTTAAAGTGGCCTTTTACGAGACAATTTGTGTATTAATTTTTTTCAAATTACTTTACAGTTAGTTGGGTTTGGGTTTTTTGGAAATGTTATTGTATTTACTGCTGCGTTTGCATACATTATACTCAGTCCAACTATTTATTTTACTTTTGAGGTTTGCATGCCTATCAAGTTGCGCCTATCGTCAACATAGCTAAATTTAATAATAGTTAATTGTTTAGAAAAGTCGTGGTAGCGTAATGGCTAGCGCACGCGTCCCAGACTCAAGGGGCGCGGGTTTGATCCTAGCCGGAATGCATGCACCACTTAGGCAGTTTTCTGACATCGTGATGCAACCTGCACATCGAGATAACCGATGTGTCAAAACTGCCAAGCCGCCTTGGACAAGCGTGGCAGGTATACTGTCCGTTTCCCTATAATCCGAGGCTCAAGCCCAGTAGTGGGATATTTATGGGTTGTTTTTATAATATACATATAGTATATAACCGTATAGAAATAAAAATGTTTTAATTCAAATAGAAAAATCCCGTTAATTAATTTCTATATAAAAACTTGTAATTTTTCTGTTATTTCGCTTTTTAGTATAAACATGTGGATTATATGGCTTGTTTATTTAGACCGAACCCATTGGAAAAGGAAAAGAATATAACAACAATAAAAGGAAAAATAATTTACGGGCGATCTGAGGTCGGGAAGCGAGTTTTTAAGGGTAAAAAATGGTTTATCTCGATTTCCGGCAAAACTACAAGTCCTATGGAAAAAAGTTAAAGTTGTAGGTAATAAAAATATCTACAACTTTTGTATTTACACTTTTTGCACATAACCTCAAAACTTATGTGAAAAATTCAAATTACCAAGTTTCCGATTTCTTACTTTTCTTTTACAAAAAAAATTTTTTTTCGTAATTTGGTCAAACTTACCTTTTTATATTCCAAACACGCTGTATTTTTTTTTTTTATTAAAATATTTATTTTTTTATTTTATTTTGACTTAATATCGTAAAACCACCCTAATTTTCAATCGAAAATCCTAGCGTCAAAATATCAGCTTTTTTTTAAAAAGTCGGTGGGCTTTTTGTTCATTGAAATCTCTACTTGCTGATGATGTAAAAAAAATATACATTACTGTAAATGTTCTCAGAAAATGCAAAGATATAACAGGTAGTAAGGCCCAGACCCTCCTAGCTCCTTCCCCGCTTCTCTATGAAATACCTTCCGATGGGCTAAACAACTACAAACCGCACTCGGAAAAATTCCCGCGGGGTTCCCGGAATAAAAAAACACACATTTTATCTATTTATCTGTTCTAGATGACTATACAGATATACAATACAAAAGTGGAGGGATGCAGAAGTCGTGGAAGGCCACGACACACCTTCCATGATCAAATTGATCGTGTACTGGCAGAAGGTGATGTCAGGAGCCTTAAGAACAGACGAGCGTGCATGACAAGAGATATGAATGTCAAAGAAAGTGAAGTATGTAAGTATAAGCCTAAATGGCGCTCTGTTGTTCGTACCTACCCCGCAAGGGAACTGGCGTGGAGTTATGTATGTATGTATGTATGTATCTGTTCTAGAGTATGCCGCCATAACAACTTTGAGTTCTGTTCCGACATTAGTGGCTAGCTTCCAGTCTCCCTTTAGAGTGCAGCATCGCATTTGTAGCACCTTTGGTGTTGCAAGTGTCCATAGGTGATGGTAACCGCTTTCCATCAGATGAACCGTCCGTCTGTCTGCTCAAATCGTGCAATAAAAAAATTGTTTTTAATCTAGCCATTTTAAATCATTCCCAGAAATATTCCCGCGGGATTCTCAGGATAAAAAGTAGCGCAGTTAGAGAGAGTCTAAGAATTAGCTGTCAATCAGCGAAAACGGTATTGACATCGGCACAGCAGTTTTTACGTGAATCCCAAATAAACAGACAAACCGGCAAACAGATAAGAAGTCTAAAAAAAATGCATCGGGTTCTCCATCGTTTATACAGTGTATTCCAGATGTTTTTGTTAAATAGCTTCAATGTACAGACACGGCATGTTTATAATTTTATAATATTGTGGATAGATAGAAAATACTTTATTGTTCACCACATACTCATAAAGTAAATTATATACAGTAATATCGTGTCAAGGCAAGAACAAAGGGCGACCTTCTTGCGTTAGAGATCTCTTCCAGACAACCCGGGCTGTGGATGCTGTGAAAGGAATCGAGTGTATGACGGGAGTGTGCAAATCAAATACATGTAATTAATAGAATACATAGATATTACACAATACATATTCTTACGAGTTGCGAGACTCGAATTAAAATGACGTTGGATGATTATAGAGTTTATTAGAACTATACAAACGCGTATAACACAGGTATAAATATAACCGAACATAACAAATCCAAACGTAAAGCAGAAGGTCGTAATTCAATAAAACGCGCAAAGTCCGATCTCCGATTGTACACACGTCACGCTTTGATCATGGTTCTCGCTTGACTCCCCCCCTCCCTCAATCAGGCCATCGTCTTATACTGCACAAATGCGGTGTGCCCGCCCGACAACGTGACCGAATTTCTTAGAATCAGATTGTACTTTATATCTGTAACACCTGGCTAATGATTACAACAGCAAGCGGCCGTAAGCAATAGAACAATAGGCTGTTCTCTAGAAACGTATGCCAATAAATAAATAAACAAAAGAAGACGATCATAAAAGAATTACAATAGTATTAATGTTATTAGTTCAAATACCGACGGGTAATAAATGTGCTTCTACAAATCTGTACGTGGTATTTGTCTTTGTCGGCGCCTAGGTTGTAACAATATAATTAAGAGAAATAAAAAGAAAATAGACAAACATAAACAGATATTAATATTATGTAGATAGATATTTATAATGGAAATTTATAAATACATATCCATAAATATAAAACTCATAATGTTACATGATTTCCTCTTTGCTCATTATATACCCAAACCACATTAATCGTGTTCCTCTTAATTTGTTAACCACGTGTCTTTCAAAGATACCAATATATACCTATATATAGATTTTAGGTAGGTATATTATATTTATCTATTATTTTTGCCATTAGCGAACTTCCAGTGTCACGTATCGATTCGCGCGTAGACAGAAAGATATGATAACATTATCCGATAATAAATCCCATGAATGATAAATCAGCGTGAGCTTTCACATTTAATTTTAGCACAGTCTAGGTATGTAAAGTTAAGATGACAGTCTTGCTTCTTTGAACAAACTTCTTTCACGCGACATACAAGAGTGAACTGCAGAAATCGTCACGTACGGAAAAAGCGTTATGACCCCACCAAGCGACACTTAATGTAATCTATTTAAATAAAAATTATTCCTATAAATGTATGTACGATTTTGATGAAATTTTTTGTGTCTACAATTCCTAGGTCCTATATTTTTATTTTTTCAGGGCAGGACAACGTCTACGGACCTCTAGTTATTATTATACAATTTCAAACTTTAATACTACAAAACAAAATCTAAAATAAAGTTGTTAGGGACTGCGTAAATTTAGAGGGAATTTTGAAATAATACGCTGGACAGCGATGGTGATTTTCATGTAATTTCGTAATTAAACCAATCCAAGATAAACAAAAATCCAAGATATACAAAAATAATATCAATCAGTACAACATACGCTGTTTTGTAATTAGAAGGTCTTATACCGCCCTTATTCGGCCGCATTCAGGCGCTGTCGCCTGGTCACCGCACACGTGCCCGGTTTTTTATATAACTTACTATTTCATATTTAATTTTTCAATCATATAATATTTTTTTATTTCGTGAGAAGTGTTTCTTAAAAATAGTTGAAGTCATTCATCAATTGCTCGCAAATTGTCATGTAATATGTTATTTTTTTATCTGTGCAAGAACGGAGAAAGAATACAATTTCCTGCGGCCGGGCGGCATGTCGTAAGAGGCGACAAAACAACCCATAGCCAAGTGGTAGGGTATTTGCCCGACTCGATGGCTACCACCCCTGGTTTAGAGTATAGTATAACAACCTTGTGTTGTGTCCCGGCATTAATGACCAGGTTCCAGTCTCCCTTAAGAGAGCAGCAGCGCATTTGTAGCACCTTTGGCGTTGCAAATGTCCATAGGCGATGGTCACCGCTTTCCATCAAGTGGGCCGTCTGCCTGTCTGCTGAATTCATGCAGTAAAAAAAAATGTAACACGTTTTTATTACATATTTCTATTCTATTCTTGTTCGGCGATGGCTCTAACGCTTTCTGAGTTGATTTTGCCAATGTCAGATTAACTCTGTAAAAGTGACAGATGCAGTAAATTCAAAAAAATAATTTTGTTATAAAAGTATCTGAACGGTGTTAGAATGGTAAACATTTTTTACATCTATAAATAAATATTATTCATTGATAAAAATGTATATTCAAATTTAGTATGGACAAGAGTTGCTTGGTGATAGACATTCACAGGACGATCACAATTTGAGGGTCAAATACCATAAATTTGGGGAGGAATATTGGGGCAGTGAAAGAATATGTTCCACTGTTCTTTCATCTAGACATTATTCGCACAAAGAGTGATCGCTAGTTTCGCTAAGAACGCAGGGGAACATACATGACCAAGGCGAAGTCGAATTAAAGTGGACAATTAATTGACATTGTCTAGCTTCAGAATTAAATGTTCATCATGGTGACGTGACATCGGGTGTTGTTGGTGCATAGTATGTGTGTAACGAAACGTCCCGTCTGTTAGCGTGTTTGCATGTTCCCGTCTTTATTCGAATTTAGTTCGGAAGTAATATCGCATTCCTTTCAACTGCACATAAAGAAAGCGTCATAAACCCTATACAATGGGATTCTATGAAAATTCCTAAGAGATGTTGACCGGGCAATTCCCCTTTTAGGCACGCGATTGTTCAAAGCGCATCATTGGTCGCAACCAGTTTTTTTTTTACTAGTGTTAGATCATTCATGTTTGACTCCAATTAACTGATTAGCGCTCATTATTGTTATCAATAAAGCACTTGAAACGGAAAGATTCTTAAAAAACTATATTTTTAATGAAACCGTGGTTGCTGCAAATGACGCGCGCGTCTGGCGTGGAGAATCATCGAGACACAAGGCGAATGAAACGTGAAACTTAAACTAAACTAATTACTTATCGCCTTCCAGGATGATTTTGAAAAAACACAAAAAATACCTATTTATTGCTTACCAATATCCTATATATACGTTTTCATAGTCATATCTTGAGGAATTACGGGTTTCCCAAAAAACAATTTTTTCCCTTATTTCAAACGCTTCACAATTATTTATGAGATAAAAGGTAAGTCTTCTCTAAAATATCTACGGTCTTATTCATGTTGAATAAGAGTAAGTTTGTAGGTTTCCTTAAGAATCATAAAAAAGCCTATAAAATTTGGACTTTGACTCAATATGAATAATAACCAAATACATGAAACTAAAATCCTTTCAACCATTATTAGTAATAAGAGGTTACAAATATTCTTCCGCATTTACCATATAACTTGATAACACGTACATATTAATATTTGCTTTAGGTCACTGATCATTCGCAAAAACAACCAACAAATTGCTTATTTACCTGTTGAGATCAAACTCGGAACATAACCATCCAAATTTAAAAAAAAAACTTCACTCTTTAATCTGATCACACAAAAACCACATCATGTACACAGATAAACGAAACTATTAAAAAAAATATAAATCGAGTTCCTTTTTCAAATTTGAAATTACAATCGAAAAGTTTCAATATGGAGGTTGTACGAAAATCTACGTGCATCGTATACGAATGCCGACGCTACACTGAAGCTCTCCTTTTATATTAAATGTACTCTGTGACTGAAGCACATTGTACACAAGTACACTATACACTGAATATAATAATCTGGATTAAATATAAATTAGTATGGAGGAAACTTCAGAGTTATTATTTAGTTAGAGTATGTGAGGACAAAAAACTTCTTGCATTATCGCGTTAGTTATATGCATTGCGCAGCTTCCGCTAAAGATGGCGCTACGACTAAACCGATAACGGACATACATGGAGTTATTACAAGCGCAGACGAATTATTGGATACATACAGTTTTATTTAAAAAAATGTAATTTGATTAAAAATGAACAAGACCACACACACACACACACACACACACCCACACACACACACACACATATATATATATATATATATATATATATATATATATATATATATATAATTACTGTTCGTTAGTCTCGCTAAAACTCGAGAACGGCTGGACTGATTTGGCTAATTTTGGTTTTGAATTATTTGTGGAAGTCCAGGGAAAGTTTAAAGGGTAACTAAATATGAAAAAAAACTTAGAATATAATAAAAACAACAAATTCGCTTTCCCTTAGAAAACTATTCCTACCTGTCAAATATTTAATGTTCGTCACGTCGTTTAGAAATCAATTAAATTTAAAAGTCGTTCAGAAATCAAATTATATTTAAAAGTGAAGTTTTTTTTGGTTTGAATTTCAAACGTTTCATGTTCGTTCCGATTAAGTTTTGACCACATTTTTTACTAAAGTTGGAACATTGTGCAATTATCATTCAGCTTTTTTATTTATTGATTCTGAGGCGGTATGAAGTTCGCCGGGTCAGCTAGTATAATATATATAGGTATAATGTTACAAAATAAATTGATACATAAAATCATAATAACAAATACAAGGGGCGGTCATATCGCTGGGAGCGATTTCTTCCTGTCATCTATATATGTAAAAGAAAGTCGTGTCAGTTACATACACTATTTATAACTCAAGAACGGCTATACCGATTTGGCTGAAAATTGGTGGAGAGGTAGCTTAGAACCAAGAGACGGACATAGGATACTTTTTATCCCGTTGGAACCGGTAGGTGTCGATTAGATCGGGTTCTAGAGTCCTCCTAATCACCTGGAGCAATTTTGGTGATTTTGTTTTTGTGTGTTTGAGTGGGTCCCCGGATGGTTTAAATCCACAATTGGAACCGGTAGGTGGCGCTGGGATGGGGTCCTAGGTTTTTATTTTTTCAGAGCAGGACAACGTCTATGGAGGCCGCTAGTATGTATATATAGTCATACTGAAAAATGGGTTGCTAGACACCTTTAGAGAATTCTCACCAAGAATGAGCTCTTAATTTCAATGTGAAGGTCCCCCGCATTACAGTTTTCGATTTTTTCCTTAGTCCAATAGAAAAAAGCTCATATCTCCGTTAGTAATTGATTTAATAGCAAAATTCAATGTACTTTTTTGTAGGAAATCGAATGCTCTACAAAAAAGGTCTTTTTTATAGCTGGAGTACAGCAAACAGGCTGATGGCCCACCTGGTGAAAAGCGGTTACCGTCACCTATGGACGTTTGCAACATCAGAGATGTCACCAACGCGCTGCCGGCCTCGAAGAAATTTTATGACACCCTTTTTGAAAAACTCTATATCGTAGCGCTGTGGGAAAACCTCGGTTGGGAGCTCATTCCAGATCCCCACGGTACGCAAAAGAAACGTTCTACAGAACCGTTGCGTACATGAGCGAAGCGGCTCAAGGAAATGGGGGTGAACTCCGAACCGATGGCGAGCGGTGCGATGGTAGAAAGACGACGAAGGCACCATTCTAAACAGTTCTTCGGAACACTCCCCGTTATACAGTCGGTAGAATACGCAGAGAGAAGCAAAATCTCTCCTAAGGCCAAGCGTATCTAGACCGTCTGTGACTATGGGATCATCAACAACGCGTCTCTTACATCTTTATCGTAAATGTCACCATTTAACAAACATTGAAGATTAAAGTTTGATTATTTTCAGATTTTCTTTTTTGCTTATGAATTTTAGAATAGATGTACAAAGTATGTACAATAGTCAGCATTTTACGAACGAACAACTGCTGCCTAATACTTAGCAACACTTTATATTCATACATTTTAAATAATTAAATCAGTGTCATTACAGCGCTCGTTGGGTTTGGTATTTCGTACATTTTACCCTTCCCTCCTATACTAAAACTGTATACACATTACAATAGAATAGAATAGAAAACACTTTATTGTTCACCAAATAAACAATTACAAAATGAATAATTACAACAATTTAACGGCAAAACAAAAGGCGGCCTTATCGCTTAGAGCGATCTCTTCCAGGCAACCTAACTGAGAGGATACTTTTAACAAATTTTGTAACTCGGTAAGAAATAAAGTTTATAAAATGGGCCATGTATATTTTTGTAGGAAATTGAAGGCTCTACTAAAACGGTCTTTATTGCTTAGTCGATTAAATTGAGTGTTTCCAAGATATTCATTATCAAACTTTGAATACTCATTTTTACAGTTTTTGATAATTAATTCAGATAATTCCGTTTTATTTTATGAGTTTTAAAAACATATGAATAGATAATAGCTATTCGATATTAGCGTTGTTTTTAACGCATTTTCGCCTCAGTGAATAACTATAACATTATCCGAGCATAAAATTTCCACATTAATCAATCAAACTTGCTAGATACAAATCATACAGAATCATATTTAAAAACAATATATAATAAAACTTTGTTGCGAAGCGGTAGTAAATTAGATTAGGCTCCCATAGAGTAAATAATAACCATAAACAAAATTAAAATTAACAAGTTGGCGGTAGGCTAAATGAAACTTTAACAATACTCGTTGACACTTGACATCTTTGTCTTCCGTGATCACGGCCACTGAAAAGTGGCCGAAACGTCGGAAAAACCAAAATCAAATAAAATTACCGCGCTTAAAACCGTAGTTTTATTATGTATACAAGTCGCGAAAACTTAAGAAAATATTATGAAAAACAATATAGTCAGGAATCCACAGTCAATTTTTGCTATTGATTACTATCAAGCTAAAAAAAATCTATCGTTAGGAAAATAAACTACTCCAATAGTTCTATAAAATGTATATAATTTCGCTTATGTACGCTTTCAAAATTATGTGACACTGAAAATGCCATTCTTCTGTACCTAGTTTACTGGAAAATAAAGTTATTTAAATTTCGAAAAAGTTGTTTTCACTTTATGTTCTAGTAGCTGTACCCGGCAGACGTTGTCTTGCCCTTAAAAAATAAAAATCTAGAAACCGGTCGCAGCGCCATCAACCGGGACCAATTGTTAATCTAAACCAGTCTCGAAAGTACTTGAAAACACAAAAAAAATCCTCAAAATCGGTCCCACCGTTAAAGAGGTGTTCAGCGGCGCCACCTACCGGGCCCAATCGTGAATCTAATTCAATCAAAAATAATTCACCTAAATCAGACAAATGAATAGAGTTTAAATGCAGTCATTATTACCAAAATCGGCCGGGAAAGATCATAACAAATGAATGGCTGATTGATGTTGTGACTGATGTTTTTAAATGATATTTTTTTATTGATGAATATCATACTTTAATCCTTATTATCCTATTCCGGACGAAGACAATTTTTTTTTCTATTGCAGGAGATCAGCAGACAGGCAGACGGCCCACTTGATGGAAAGCGATTACCATCGCCTATGGACATTTGCAACACCAAAGTTGCTACAAATGCGCTGCTGCTCTCTCAAGGGAGACTGGAACCTGGTCACTAATGCCGGAACATAACTCAAGGTTGTTATGGCGACATACTTTAGACCAGGGGTGGTAGCCATCCAGTCGGGCAAATGCCCTATCACCTGGCAAAACAATTCCAAAAACACAAAAATCATAAATATTGGTCCAGCCGTTCTCGAGTTATAAATGGTGTAATTAACACGACATTGTTTTATATATATAGATTACAAATAGGAAAACAAAAAAATAATAATTCTTGTAGGACTAGTGATACATACCTATTTTTTTGTAGGACATTGTTTTATTTGAACGGAGAACAGACTAACCTATTATGTAATATTTTTGTCCTATAGTTAGTAATGAGAAAAATGGTCTTATGGTATTAATAACTTTTGAGCGTAGTACTGGGATAACGTATCGCGTAATTTGTAGGACAATGTGGCTATTAAATTATATAAATATGAACAAAGCAACAGAAAAATAATCAGCTGGTTAATTATCATTTTTGATGACCTCTTTATCGATAATGTTGGAAAAAGTGGACTCTTTGATCAAAGCATACCATTTTGTAGGACAAATATTTTTTTATAATTCTAATGTTGTGATTTAAAAGAAGACCCAGTTAGTAGTACATTTTTGGGAATCATCAAATCGACACATTTTATCCCTGCTACCCCTGTTAGCTACCACAATTAAAAAAAATTGTAAGAGAAAAATTTGAGCGTGATAGTAATCAGTAGCAATAATGGACGGTGGATCCCCGACTAATATAAAAGTGCATATGTCCTGTTATTTAACCTTTTCTTTTTAGACTTAGTTATTAGTTTATGGTAAATTCAAATCTTTTTGTGATATTCAAGCCAGTTTTAAAACTGTTTAAGTATTCGTCTCAATAGCGGTCTATGAGTCACTGTGTTCAATAATTAATTTATCAACTCATACTTAGTAGGTAAAGTCAAATTTTTTGGATTCAATGAGTCACATTTGCAGGATCTGCGTTGCTCGGAGGTCTCGGAGATTGGGATGAGATTCGCATCCGTGGCAGCCTTTATATCCGTGACATCACATGCTAGAAGAGAGTTACGCTTACGCTAGCACGAGCATTTTTACGCAGACCAGCCAGCTATGTGAGATCCAAAAGTCTAACTATACCACCTCCATAAGCTGATAGAAAGGGTAAGATAAAAAAATTCTAGCAAAAAAAGAAATCGACCTCGAGTATTTTTTTGGGTGAGTTCAGCAGACAGGCATACGGCCCACCTGATGGAAAGCAGTTACCATCGCCTATGGACATCTATAACACCAAATTTTTTTTTATTGGACTTGACTTTATGTTGTTGGTCCGAAGACCTTACAACTTTACCGGGGTCTTTGGGGCGAGTGCCTTCGCGAAGCAAAGGCGCTCGAGCCCGGGGAGGCAACTTGCTCGAGGGAGCTCCCTAAGGAGTTTTACCTCGGCTGGACTGTTGCCATGAATGGGGAATGAATTTAATGATGCCCACCATAGGGCGACACAAAACACTAATTGAGAACGGGCGACGGGTAATATAAAGCCCGAGGGGAAGGATCACGGCGGGCCGGGATCGGTGGTTCGCGGTGGCCTACGCTATCTTACTGCCGTTTCGCAACGTGTTATGGCTGGGAGAGAAGAAACGGCGAAAGAAACTTCCCAGCAACACGCCTAGTCTATCCTGTGGGGGGAGCTATGTCTCCTAGCGTCCCTCGCGGGGACGTGGAGAGATCTTGATTGGCGGCGTCTGTAACACCAAAGGTACTAGCAATATGTTGCCGCTCTGTAAAGGGAGGCTGGAACCTGGCCACTAATGCCAGAACACAAATCATGGTTATTATGGCGGCATACTTTAGACCAAGACTTTACCGTCTGGATGCGGGTTGTTTTGTCGTCTCTTACGATAGGCCGCCCCCACGCTGGAAATTGTATTCTCTCTCCGTTCCTGCACGGATAAAAATTTTTTGTTGCAAATTTGTTGTAGTTTCTATACTTGGTACGGGCTTCAAGATGTAGTAGAAAATATAATTTTTTCTTATTAGTTACTCTTGAAGTCGGCTTCTTTTTTGCTAAGTAAGTTTTTATTTTTCAATTTTAAAATCGTATATCGTACCCAATAACAATGAAATTTATATGAAACTATCCTAAAGCTTTTAGAAATAAAAAATATATGGCTGAATAATTGCAAAAACTTCCACATTTCCTGCTATATCTTCGGAACCAACAGTCCAATAGCAATAAAATGTATTTGGGACCATTTCATATCTTTACTGAATCCAACGCAAAAATATCGAAATCAGTTTAGAAACAAAAAGTTATGGCGAAAAATATATATAAGATTTATTTAAACGACGAATTAAGAACTTTCCTTTTTTAGGTTGGTTAAAAATGATGATTTGAAAGTAGTAAAGGAGCATAAGCTTGCCGAACATCAAAAATCATAAAAAATTCAAGTTCAAAAACTAACTCCGTACCTCGAACTGGACGCTCCGAACGCAACCGGGACTTAACGCTAGGACAAAGAAATTGTAACTGTGTATTCAATTTGATATTATTTGAGAATATCATTACAGTTAAAGTAAAACAAACAAACGTAACTTCACGCCAGTTCCCTTGCGGGGTAGGCACGAACAACAGAGCGCCATTTAGGCTTATTCTTACACACCTCACTTGCTTCTTTGACATTCATAACTCTTGTCATGCACGCTCGTCTGTTCTTAAGGCTCCTGACATACAGTAAAAATATGAAGAGTGAGCCCCGATAGGGTGGAGGAGTGAGATGGAATGCTCCTCCGTCTTAAAGGAAAATCTTCCAGCGAGGCTAATGTTGTTCCTCGCAGGCCTAGGCCTATCTGTTATAGTTGAAATTTTGTATATATTCTTTGTATGTTTCGGGAAGCGTTTGTGACATTAATTATTGCACAGCGCCATCTATTAGCTTGTAAGTGTTCCACTACAAGTATATATGTCTAAAACAGTCCCCTTTGCTCTGACGCATGCCTGTAACTGAAGGAAAGTTTTTTTTAATACGAAGCTGGCAAATAGGCAGACGGCCCAGCTCATGGAAAGTGGTTATCTTCGCCTGTAGGCATTTGCAACACCAAGGGATATATCAACGCTGTGCCAGCTTTCAGGTTGAGATAAAGAGGATTGGATAGGGCGATGAGATCGAGGGATCAGACAGGAGGAATGGGGTTGAAATAAGATGGGACAGGGAGACGGGGAAGCTTGATGCCGCGGGCTTCCGCCCCCCCCCCCCCCCTGTTGTTGAAGAGGGCGTCCTCCCCCGCAGGACACCCACAGTTGCAGATGTAGTACCTATTGTCTAGTAGTCTAGTTCCTGTGGCGCTCCATAAAAGCGTGTGAGCTAGGGGCGCAGGTTAGGTTTAGCGGGTAGTTTGACGGCCGATCATTCCCCTGTCCTCCGCTTGGAGGCCATGGGGGCATACGGCCGATCAGGAGTCCCACACAGCTCTAGGCGAGCCTTCCCCCCAGGCCCGAGGACGGTGTCCCAAGAAAAGACATTCCTCCTGCAAAGGGGCCGAGAAAGTGGGCTATCGGAATTTTCAGTGATCGCACGGAACACATCTAACTCAAGGCTAACCGTTTCACGCTGATATTCTGTGAGAGCGTGGTATCATACCCATCGTGCCGGCCCTAAGTGCTATAATCAAGTACCACGTTAAGGTAGGAAATCAATATAGCATATCCTTGACGCAGAACGAATTGAAAGATGAAGACGCATGATTTACATGAAGCACACTCTCGTAGATATGTATATAGTCTTAAAGTGTTCTTGTTATGGATTGATATACGTACAATATATTGGTTTCTGGCTATTCAGCTATAAATCTGTCATTTTAAACGTACCATAAAAGCTATATATTATAATTCAATGCATGAAATATATTATCTAATCGATTGAGAAACTAATCATAGCGGCATTGAAAATGAACTCTAATAACAAGGCTATAAGGAGTCAATTTCAATGAGATAAAAAGATAAGGATCTATATATTTCTACTAACGGCTTCCTTAATATGCTTGATCCCAACTGTAGGGGACAGTTATGGGCTGACGTTATTTACTCTTTGTAACCATCGAAAGATCGTAAGTTTAGCTAAAGATTTCCTTTAAGTTAGTTTGTTTGGTAGTCAATTAATAAGGCCGCCTATTGTACCTATTCCCCTGTAAATATTGTAACCTAGTAATGCTACCACAACTTTGTGCGCATGGGAGACAAGACGGTGGTTCAACGTCTAATGGCGGGCCAATAATCCCCCTCCTAAATCATCCATCATCACTAACACCAACTGAAAATTTTTCAACAACAATTCCCAGTCAACACATTGTCACAACAATTAAACAATAAATTAGAACACCACATAAAGTCATAAACACGCAACTAACAACAAAACTTACACACATACCCACACCAACGCCCACTACCACCGCATTGCATGACACGCACACTTCACAAACAAACCAAAACACACAAAGAGCCTAAAAATTAATAACCCAGACACAGAAAGGAAAACAACACACATGGCACTAGTTAGGATAATATATATAGACATCTGATGGAATGGGTCACCCGCGAAAGCGGAACCCTGACCTTCAGAATGACACAGATACTTACCGGACACGGGTGTTTCGATAAGTATCTGTGTCGCATTGTGGGTTGCTTGCCTTCCCCGGGATGCCGCCAGTGCGGCGCACCCGACACGGCGTTTCACACGCTAGTCGAGTGCCCGGCATGGGCGCCGCAGCGTTTCGAACTCGAGACACAAGTAGGCGCGATCGACTCGCTCTGCAGTCTGGTGAAAGCCATGCTGCATAGCAGCGATACCTGGGGGGCGGCGGTTACTTTTTGCGAGACGGTAATGTCTCTCAAAGAGGCCGCCGAACGAGATAGGGAGAGGAGTATTACTGCGCGTACTAATGCGACTCGCGGACGCCGGCGGTTGGCTGGCATCCGGAGACGCAGGTATGCGCATGACTTCCCACCCTGAACAATACCGCTTCGGGGGGCCTTTAGCTATCAAGGGAGCAAAGGACTCATCACCCCCGCTGACAAAGTGAATGTGTTCTGATTCCAGGGGCACATTCAGGCACTTTTTGCGCTGGACGGACTGGGCGTAACTACGTGCTAAGTCTCAGCCTTTCCTTCATAAAAAGCGTGGGGCACATGGGAGGAGGGTGGTTTTAGTGGGTAGTGGGTGTTGCCCGTGCAACTTCTCTGAGTCTCCACACAAGCTGGCTTGATTAGTGTTCGGATTGCCCCTTGTCAAAGGGGAAAGCCCTCATGATCAACTATGGTCTAATCCCTTGCAAAGGACGCAGTATTGTGCGTAAATAGCATTTCCCCCGCCTTAAAAAAAAAAATATATGTATATATATAGAGACATAAGGCACACACTGCACATGCACTTCCTTACAACACCAGCATGTAACAGATACACTCTACATTAGTATAAGTTTAGTATTAAAATTAGAATAAATTAATATAATAAGTTATTCTTAAGGTACACCACAACACAAACATGCATTCATTAAATGTCACACTACACAATAACAAAGTAACGAATAAGCGTGTACAATTTCCCAACTTCTTCTTAAATTTAATTGTAAAAAAGGGGTACGGAACTAGAGTCCGTAGTGGTTAATAAAAAAACAAAAAAAAACTTTGTGCGCGTTGCTATAACAATATATTTGTTAGTCAATTGCGCCGACACCAAGAAACACAGAATTCACTTTTTGGGATTTTGATTTGATGGATTGTTTCTTTTTTTACAAGCTTTTATTTAAATTTATTCTGCAAACTCGAGACCCCTTATCTCTCCTCTTATCCGTGTAGAAAAGGAGAAAGAATACAATATTCTGCGACCGGGCGGCCTGTCGTAAGAGGCGACAAAACAACCCACAGCCAGGCGGTAGGGCATTTGCCCATCTGGATGGCTAGCACCTTGGTCTAGAACTCTAGAGTACGCCACCATAATAACCTTGAGTTGTTTTCCGGCATTAATGAGCAGGTTCCAGTCTGCCTTTAGAGGGCAGCAGCGCATTTTAATAGCAGCTTTGGGGTTGCAAATGTCCATAGGCGATGGTAACCGCTTTCCGTCTGTTGTAATATGAATAGTTGTGAATGCAACCTCGAGACGTCAAAGTACAAGTGACATAATATGTGTCAAATTTGTGACAGTACATAGCTCTCGCGGGTTTTATTTCTAGGATGTATTTAGTTAGTTCTTATATATATATATAAATGAATCGCAAAATGTTGGTAAGCGCATAACTCAACAACGCCTGGACCAATTTGGCCAATTCTTTTTTTTAAATGTTCGTTGAAGTCCAAGGATGGTTTTTACGGCGAGAAAAGTTCGAATAATTGGCGGAAAACCCCTAAAAACAGCCCTTTTTTCCCCATACAAACGTTTTCTAACTAAAATGTAGAGTCGATTTGAACTTTATTGATATTCAATAAAGTTCATATTAATTTACAAGCTTCCAATCCGGATTTTCTAGTCAGGATTGTACCCTAAGTTCACCTCTTAGTTTGAAGTCCTCTGGCGGACATCCCAGTCGGGGTTTTTTAGTGGATCCCAGAAGGGTGGCCAAAGTTCGTGCAAGCGAAGATACTTTGGTCACCCGAGCTGAACCCCACACACCGCCCTATCACCAGGGTGACGGTTCTGTTCAGGAGAATTTTTTGCCCCGGCTATAAAATAGGTAGGAACAAAAAACTGCCACATTCCAAATCTTTTTGACAGAACGAAGTCTGTCGAGTCCGCTAGTATTAAAATAAAATTAACACCATCATCAGGTGGGCCGTCTGGCTGTCTGCTGAATTCATACAATAAAAGAAAATAAAAAAGCGTTTACAGATTTATTTTTGTATTTTTGTAATTACTTATTTGGGTCAGAAATATAGGTATAGTGCTTTTGATCTATCTATCAATAAAACAGTATTATAAAGTTAGCAATTGGTTCTACGAAGTATAATCAATAGATAGACTTTCAGGGGCAATTTAATTACCTGGCGTGACTTTCGCTTTTATCAATGAACATAAAAAAGTTAATGCCGACACCATATGTAACTAACTTCTGCCTGCGACTTCGTCCGCGTGGAATAGTTAAAAAAAAAGTTTGATCCTAGCGTGATTATATATAACCTATAGTTTTCCGTGATAAATAGGCTATCTAACACTGAAAGAATTTTTCAAATCAAACCAGTTGTTCCTGAGATTAGCGCGTTCAAGCAAACAAACTCTTCAGCTTTATATATTAGTACTAGCTTCTGCCCGCGACTTCGTCCGCATGGAATAGTTCAAAAAAAGTTTGGTCTTGGCGTGATAATATATAGTCGATAGCCTTCCTCGTTAACTGGGCTATCTAACACTGAAAGAATCTATCAGATCAGACCAGTAGTTCCTGAGATTAGCGCGTTCAAGAAAAAAACAAACTCTTCTGCTTTATATATTAGTATAAGATAAGATTTAGAAAAAGGAGTGCGAAGCCGTGATAGCTTAAAGGTTAGCGCACTTGCGTTCTAGATTCAAGGAGCGCGGGTTCGATTCTTATTTGAAAAACAAGTGCACCATTGCGCAATTTTATAACCCAATGTGCATATTGTCTCAATTACCACGTCCTAACGGTGAACAAAAACATTGTGATGAAACTTGCATATCGAAGTAACTGGTGTATCAAATTCACCAATCCATCTCGGACAATCGCGACGGGTACACCGTCCATTTCTCCTAAAAATTAAAAGGAGCCCCAAGTAAGGCCCAGCAGTGGGGCGCATGTGGACTGTTATTTTATATGTTTCATAGTGTAAATACATAAAACTTGGAAGTTAAGAATGTATCTAAGAGAAAAACTCGATTTTAATAATGAATACTCTGGAGTCTTTGCAAAGATGCTGTATTGATTGGCGATGCATTGAGGTGTTGAGACGCCTCTATGATGCCGCAACGATGAACGTCCAGATGCAGGACTGGAGGGCGAAGCGTATACCCCGACAGGGGAATGTGATTTCCCCGAAATTATTCACCAACGCGATGAAGGATGTCTTCAAAACTCTGGACTGGCCTGCACGGAGCATCAACATCAATGGCGAGCACAGCTCTCCCCTCCGTTTCGCCGACGATATCGTTATCTTTGCAGAGACTTTGGAAGAACTTACCGAAATGCTGGTCAGCTTAAATGAAACTTCCCGACGAGTCGGTCTCGGCATGAATTTCGACAAGACGAAAGTCATGTCCAATGAACACGTCATACCTAGACCGGTAAACGTCAATGGCGCCCCTGTGTAAGTTGTGTAGGAATATGTCTACCTTGGACAGAAAATACAGGTGGGCAGGCACAACTTCGAGAGGGAAGCCAAACAGACGATTCAGTGGGGCTGGGCAGCATTCCGTAAGCTTTGTCAAGTCTTCTCGTCGACCATCCCGCAATGCTTGAAGACTAAAGTCTTCGAGCAGGCGTCCTCCCCGTCCTGACCTACTAAAGGCAGGATTGATCCACAAGTTAGAACTCGCTCAAAGGGCTATGGAGCAAGCTATGTTGGGTGTTTCTCTTATGGATAGAATTAGAAATGAGAATATCTGTAAGAGAACCAAGTTAACCGACATAGCCCGCAAAATTAGCAAGTTGAAGTGGCAGTTGGCCGGTAACGTCTGCCGCAGGACCGATGGCCGATGGAGCAAATAGGTCATGGAGTGGAGACCATGTTACAGTAAACGTAGTGTCGGACGCCTTCCGGCCCGATGGACTGACGACCTGCGCAAGGTCGCCGGTAGGCACTGGATGAGGAAGGCAGCAGACCGTGATGAGTGGCGCCGACTTGGGGAGGCCTACGTGCAGCAGTGGACTCCGATTGGCTGACGACACAATACTACCTAAAGTACGGCCTTATTCATAAAGAGTTAGAGTAATAAAACTACGTTTTAACACACAAGCACACTCTCGTAGATATATATATAAAGTGTTCTTGTTATGGATTGATATACGTACAATATATTGGTTTCTGGCTATTCAGCTATAAATCTGTCATTTTAAACGTACCATAAAAGCTATATATTATAATTCAATGCATGAAATATATTATCTAATCGATTGAGAAACTAATCATAGCGGCATTGAAAATGAACTCTAATAACAAGGCTATAAGGAGTCAATTTCAATGAGATAAAAAGATAAGGATCTATATATTTCTACTAACGGCTTCCTTAATATGCTTGATCCCAACTGTAGGGGACAGTTATGGGCTGACGTTATTTACTCTTTGTAACCATCGAAAGATCGTAAGTTTAGCTAAAGATTTCCTTTAAGTTAGTTTGTTTGGTAGTCAATTAATAAGGCCGCCTATTGTACCTATTCCCCTGTAAATATTGTAACCTAGTAATGCTACCACAACTTTGTGCGCATGGGAGACAAGACGGTGGTTCAACGTCTAATGGCGGGCCAATAATCCCCCTCCTAAATCATCCATCATCACTAACACCAACTGAAAATTTTTCAACAACAATTCCCAGTCAACACATTGTCACAACAATTAAACAATAAATTAGAACACCACATAAAGTCATAAACACGCAACTAACAACAAAACTTACACACATACCCACACCAACGCCCACTACCACCGCATTGCATGACACGCACACTTCACAAACAAACCAAAACACACAAAGAGCCTAAAAATTAATAACCCAGACACAGAAAGGAAAACAACACACATGGCACTAGTTAGGATAATATATATAGACATCTGATGGAATGGGTCACCCGCGAAAGCGGAACCCTGACCTTCAGAATGACACAGATACTTACCGGACACGGGTGTTTCGATAAGTATCTGTGTCGCATTGTGGGTTGCTTGCCTTCCCCGGGATGCCGCCAGTGCGGCGCACCCGACACGGCGTTTCACACGCTAGTCGAGTGCCCGGCATGGGCGCCGCAGCGTTTCGAACTCGAGACACAAGTAGGCGCGATCGACTCGCTCTGCAGTCTGGTGAAAGCCATGCTGCATAGCAGCGATACCTGGGGGGCGGCGGTTACTTTTTGCGAGACGGTAATGTCTCTCAAAGAGGCCGCCGAACGAGATAGGGAGAGGAGTATTACTGCGCGTACTAATGCGACTCGCGGACGCCGGCGGTTGGCTGGCATCCGGAGACGCAGGTATGCGCATGACTTCCCACCCTGAACAATACCGCTTCGGGGGGCCTTTAGCTATCAAGGGAGCAAAGGACTCATCACCCCCGCTGACAAAGTGAATGTGTTCTGATTCCAGGGGCACATTCAGGCACTTTTTGCGCTGGACGGACTGGGCGTAACTACGTGCTAAGTCTCAGCCTTTCCTTCATAAAAAGCGTGGGGCACATGGGAGGAGGGTGGTTTTAGTGGGTAGTGGGTGTTGCCCGTGCAACTTCTCTGAGTCTCCACACAAGCTGGCTTGATTAGTGTTCGGATTGCCCCTTGTCAAAGGGGAAAGCCCTCATGATCAACTATGGTCTAATCCCTTGCAAAGGACGCAGTATTGTGCGTAAATAGCATTTCCCCCGCCTTAAAAAAAAAAATATATGTATATATATAGAGACATAAGGCACACACTGCACATGCACTTCCTTACAACACCAGCATGTAACAGATACACTCTACATTAGTATAAGTTTAGTATTAAAATTAGAATAAATTAATATAATAAGTTATTCTTAATGTACACCACAACACAAACATGCATTCATTAAATGTCACACTACACAATAACAAAGTAATGAATAAGCGTGTACAACTTCCCAACTTCTTCTTAAGTTTAATTGTAAAAAAGGGGTACGGAACTAGAGTCCGTAGTTGTTATTAAAAAAAAACTAAAAAAAACTTTGTGCGCGTTGCTATAACAATATATTTGTTAGTCAATTGCGCCGACACCAAGAAACACAGACTTCACTTTTTGGGATTTGGATTTGATGGATTGTTTCTTTTTTTACAAGCTTTTATTTAAATTTATTCTGCAAACTCGAGACCCCTTATCTCTCCTCTTATCCGTGTACAAAAGGAGAAAGAATACAATATTCTGCGACCGGGCGGCCTGTCGTAAGAGGCGACAAAACCACCCACAGCCAGGTGGTAGGGCATTTGCCCATCTGGATGGCTACCACCTTGGTCTACAACTCTAGAGTATGCCACCATAATAACCTTGAGTTGTATTCCGGCATTAATGGGCAGGTTCTAGACTCCCTTTAGAGGGCAGCAGCGCATTTTTAACAGCTTTGGTGTTGCAAATGTCCATAGGCGATGGTAACCGCTTTCCGTCTGTTGTAATATGTATAGTTGTGAATGCAACCTCGAGACGTCAAAGTACAAATGACATAATATGTGCCAAATTTGTGACAGTACATAGCTCTCGCGGGTTTTATTTCTAGGATGTATTTAGTTAGTTCTTATATATATATATAAATGAATCGCAAAATGTTGGTAAGCGCATAACTCAACAACGCCTGGACCAATTTGGCCAATTCTTTTTTTTAAATGTTCGTTGAAGTCCAAGGATGGTTTTTACGGCGAGAAAAGTTCGAATAATTGGCGGAAAACCCCTAAAAACAGCCCTTTTTTCCCCATACAAACGTTTTCTAACTAAAATGTAGAGTCGATTTGAACTTTATTGATATTCAATAAAGTTCATATTAATTTACAAGCTTCCAATCCGGATTTTCTAGTCAGGATTGTACCCTAAGTTCACCTCTTAGTTTGAAGTCCTCTGGCGGACATCCCAGTCGGGGTTTTTTAGTGGATCCCAGAAGGGTGGCCAAAGTTCGTGCAAGCGAAGATACTTTGGTCACCCGAGCTGAACCCCACACACCGCCCTATCACCAGGGTGACGGTTCTGTTCAGGAGATTTTTTTGCCCCGGCTATAAAATAGGTAGGAACAAAAAACTGCCACATTCCAAATCTTTTTGACAGAACGAAGTCTGTCGAGTCCGCTAGTATTAAAATAAAATTAACACCATCATCAGGTGGGCCGTCTGGCTGTCTGCTGAATTCATACAATAAAAGAAAATAAAAAAAGCGTTTACAGATTTATTTTTGTATTTTTGTAATTACTTATTTGGGTCAGAAATATAGGTATAGTGTTTTTGATCTATCTATCAATAAAACAGTATTATAAAGTTAGCAATTGGTTCTACGAAGTATAATCAATAGATAGACTTTCAGGGGCAATTTAATTACCTGGCGTGACTTTCGCTTTTATCAATGAACATAAAAAAGCTAATGCAAGACACCATATGTAACTAACTTCTGCCTGCGACTTCGTCCGCGTGGAATAGTTAAAAAAAAGTTTGATCCTAGCGTGATTATATATAACCTATAGTTTTCCGTGATAAATAGGCTATCTAACACTGAAAGAATTGTTCAAATCAAACCAGTTGTTCCTGAGATTAGCGCGTTCAAGCAAACAAACTCTTCAGCTTTATATATTAGTACTAGCTTCTGCCCGCGACTTCGTCCGCATGGAATAGTTTAAAAAAAGTTTGGTCTTGGCGTGATAATATATAGTCGATAGCCTTCCTCGTTAACTGGGCTATCTAACACTAAAAGAATCTATCAAATCAGACCAGTAGTTCCTGAGATTAGCGCGTTCAAGAAAAAAACAAAGTCTTCTGCTTTATATATTAGTATAAGATAAGATTTAGGAAAAGGAGTGCGAAGCCGTGATAGCTTAAAGGTTAGCGCACTTGCGTTCTAGATTCAAGGAGCGCGGGTTCGATTCTTATTTGAAAAACAAGTGCACCATTGCGCAATTTTATAATCCAATGTGCATATTGTCTCAATTACCACGTCCTAACGGTGAACAAAAACATTGTGATGAAACTTGCATATCGAAGTAACTGGTGTATCAAATTCACCAATCCATCTCGGACAATCGCGACGGGTACACCGTCCATTTCTCCTAAAAATTAAAAGGAGGCCCAAGTAAGGCCCAGCAGTGGGGCGCATGTGGACTGTTATTTTATATGTTTCATAGTGTAAATACATAAAACTTGGAAGTTAAGAATGTATCTAAGAGAAAAACTCGATTTTAATAATGAATACTCTGGAGTCTTTGCAAAGATGCTGTATTGATTGGCGATACATTGAGGTGTTGAGACGCCTGTATGACGCCGTAACGATGAACGTCCAGATGCAAGACTGGAGGGCGAAGCCTATACCCCTACATCGCGGTGTGAGTGAATGTGATTTCCCCGAAATTGTTGACCAACGCGATGGAGGATGTCTTCAAAACTCTGGACTGGGTTGGACGGAGCTTCAACATCAATAGCGAGCACATCTCTCACCTCCCTTTTGCCGACGATATCGTTATCTTTGCACTTTACCTTGAAGAGACCTTGGAGGATATTACCGAAATGCTGGTCAGCTTAAATGAAACTTCCCGACGAGTCGGTCTCGGCATGAATTTCGACAAGACGAAAGTCATGTCCAATGAACACGTCATACCTAGACCGGTAAACGTCAATGGCGCCCCTGTGTAAGTTGTGTAGGAATATGTCTACCTTGGACAGAAAATACAGGTGGGCAGGCACAACTTCGAGAGGCCAAACAGACGATTCAGTGGGGCTGGGCAGCATTCCGTAAGCTTTGTCAAGTCTTCTCGTCGACCATCCCGCAATGCTTGAAGACTAAAGTCTTCGAGCAGGCGTCCTCCCCGTCCTGACCTACTAAAGGCAGGATTGATCCACAAGTTACAACTCGCTCAACGCTCTATGGAGCGAGCTATGTTGGATGTTTCTTTTATGGATAGAATTAGAAATGAGGATATCTGTAAGAGAACCAAGTGAACCGACATAGCCCGCAAAATTAGCAAGTTGAAGTGGCAGTTGGCCGGCAACGTCTGCCGCAGAACCGATGGCCGATGGAGCAAATAGGTCATGGAGTGGAGACCATGTTACAGTAAACGTAGTGTCGGACGCCTTCCGGCCCGATGGACTGACGATCTGCGCAAGGTCGCCGGTAGGCACTGGATGAGGAAGGCAGCAGACCGTGATGAGTGGCGCCGACTTGGGGAGGCCTACGTGCAGCAGTGGACTCCGATTGGCTGACGACACAATACTACCTAAAGTACGGCCTTATTCATAAAGAGTTAGAGTAATAAAACTACGTTTTAACGGTTTTAAGCGCGGTAATTTTATTTGATTTTTGGTTTTTCCGACGTTTCGGCCACTTTTCAGTGGCCGTGATCACGGAAGACAAAGACGTCAAGTGTCAACGAGTATTGTTAAAGTTTTATTTAGCCTACCGCCAACTTATTAATTTTAATTATTTAATTTTAATTTTGTTTATGGTTATTATTTAATCTATGGGAGCCTAAACTAATTTACTAAATAAAATTACCGCGTTTAAAACCGTTAAAACGTAGTTTTATTATGTATACAAGTCGCGAAAACTTAAGAAAATATTGAGTTAGAGTAAGTTTGAAAGCTTCTTTATTGTTTTTAAAGAAGCGATCAAACTTATTCTAACTCTCCACCCAGTAAAAAACGTAACGTTGCTTTTTGATTTGTAGGTGCAGCAGCGGCGGGGTTTGTTTACTCGGTATACGAGGTTACGAAAGCTTATTGAGAGCGTATTTACAGTGTTTCTTGATCCTCTCGATATGTGCCGCTCCTGCGACTCATGTATGTTGTCAGCCGATTATATTTTTTTTACAGGCTTTTATTTAACTTGCAATGGATGTACCTATGTATGTATGAAGTTCAGGTGGAATCTTGCAGGTTAAATTTGACCTACTTCTCGGTTTCCGATTGAGCTGAAATTTTGCACGCATATGTATATCGTGACCATGCAATAATATGGTACCATGGAGCTGATCTGATGATGAAGTCGGAAGGTGGCCATAGGAACTCCTGTACTAAACAAGATAGACCCGTCGTGTTTGGGCTCGTTTTACTTGTCTTGGCTAGCACTCTGCTGCCACATGATATCCAGGATCTCAAAAGCTTGTATTTAAAAACCTTTTTGAAAAAAGCTTATTTATTATTATCTACAAAATATTATTAAAATAATATGCTAGTATAACCTGCCCTTGAACAGATATGAATCATGTCCGTTTAAGATTAATTGGATGTATAAGTACTTTAATCGTTTAAAGGTTTTTTACAAAGTTCTTTTAGTTTGATATTTATTTTGTCTATGTTAAAAGAGTTAACAAAATTTTAGTTCAAAAGGATTATTAAATTAAAACTGCGTATATTCATAAAGCGGCGAGTTTTATGAACTGTTTTTACAGCCTTTTGTGCAGATATTTATTTAGGGTTTTCATTGAAATATAGCGATATAATTACATAAGTAAGTAATTTATAAAAAAAAAAATAATTAGATAATAAGGGTATGAAAATTAATGTAGAGAAGACGCAAGTTAAATTTTTTTTATCGCAGAAGTACAGCAGACAGGCAGACGTCCCACCTGATGGAGAGCGGTTACCGTCGCCTATGGACGTTTGCAACACCAGAGGTGTCATTTATGCGCTGCCGGCCTCGAAGAAATTTTATGACACCCATTTAAAAAAACCCCATGTTGTAGCGCTGTGGGAAAACCTCGGCTGGGAGCTCATTCCAAATCCCCACGGTACGCAAGAGAAACGTTCTAGAGAACCGTTGCGTACAAGAGCGAAGCGGCTCAAGGAAGTGGGGATGAACGCCCAGCCGATGGCGTGCGGTGCGGTGGTAAAAAGAAGACGAAGGCACCATTCTGAACAGTTCCTCGGAACACTCTCCGTTGTATAGTCGATAGAATACGCAGAGAGACGCGAAGTCTCTCCGAAGGCCAATCGTATCTAAGTGTGTGAGTATGGGATCTGTGAGTATGGGATCGTCGACAATCCGAGCGGCTCGACGTTGAATACTGTTCAGGGGATTTAGCTGGTAGGCGGGTGCCCCTGCTTAGAAGCGTGAGCAGTACTCCATGTGCGGCCTCACCTGGGCTTTGTAAAGCACAAGGCGTTGCCGTAGATTGATAGATAACACTTTATTGCTCACCAAAATAAACAAATACAAAAACAAAATGCATAAATACAATACTTCTTGGCAAAACAACAGGCGGCCTTATCGCTAAAAGCGATCGCTTCCAGGCAACCCAGCTTAAAAGAAATTCTTAACTAATCTGGCGATGTAGGTGGAGCAGAAAAAAAATAGGACTGTACAATTTAAATATACATACTTACACTAATTTATAAATTTAATACATATATAAATATAATAGTAATATATATAGGTACGTATATACAAAATATATACATACATAACTTCACGCCAGTTCCCTTGCGGGATAGGCACGAACAACAGAGCGTCATTTAGGCTTATTCTTACACACCTCACTTGCTTCTTTGACATTCATAACTCTTGTCATGCACGCCCGTCTGTTATTAAGGCTCCTGACATCAAAATAATCTAAATAAATATATTTGTTAATATTATATGTGACAAGCATTTTATATTAACATATATTACAATAGATAAATAAGTAAATGTTTAATATATTAGACAAACTAGCGGCCCCGACAGATGTTATCCTGCTCTGAAAAAATAAAAATCTAGGACCCGATCCCAGCGCCACCTACCGGTTCCAATTGTGGATTTAAACCATCCGGGAACCCACTCAAACACACAAAAACAAAATCACCAAAATCGGTCCAGGTGATTAGGAGGATTCTAGAACCCGATCTCAGCGGCACCTACCGGTTCCAACGGGATAAAAAGTATCCTATGTCCGTCTCCTGGTTCGAAGCTACCTCCCCACCAATTTTCAGCCAAATCGGTACAGCCGTTCTTGAATTATAAATAGTGTAACTAACACGACTTTCTTTTATATATATACTTTAGATTTATTTAAAGACATAGTACTTTTTAAGGGAGTTCCGAAATGTAGGTAATATTTTGGAGTCTCTGACAGTAAGAGGCAAAGCATTCCAGAGTTTGACAGCCTGCACTGTAAAAGAGTTTTCATAAAAGGATGAAGTGTGTGCAGGTGTCAGAAGTCTACGATATGTATATATATATATATATATATAAGCGTTTTGTATGAAAAGATTAATGAAAGTTGATGAAGCGAAAAGTGTTTGTCAGGATCGTAGCAGGTGGAGATCGATCGTCTTTGCTTACACCAATGGGAAACAGGCGTGACAATATGTATGTAGATTATCAGATAAAAATCACATGGGGCATTTACAAAATACGTTGTACGAAAACAGGAAAGGTGTTTTAGTCTGACTAATACAGTTTTCCTTGATATGATTCCTTCTCAGTCGTATTCAATAACAATAAATACGAATAACCTTTATGTAAGAACTGATAGCCGTGTATAGTTAAATTTATCTCGCTAATTCGCACATGAGCAATAGTATTGACGTAAATCACTTTACATTTTGTAATATGCATAACATACATATACTTTTCCTTCCTTCTTCTTTTATCTCAACAGAGTATCAATTGCGGGTATTGTTTCTTCTATTGTTTAAAATCTGATCAGACCCTAGAATAGTATTAAAAACAAAGTATTATAAGAAAGTCCTGTTTTTGTTAACCAATTTCCAAAATGGAGGTTCTCAATTCGTAGTGTAAATGTTTATTTTAATTTATGTGGATTTTTGATTCTGCATCGATTTTGTTGATTCTTTTGCGTTGACTTCGGTAAAAGCTTCAAAATGGTGCGATAGAAATTTTATTGTAATGCGATACCATATGCGTAATTTAAAAGTGGAAATTATTCTATCAAAGAAGAAACCGACTTCAATTGTAACTAAAAAATCATAAAATAAACATTTTCTACAACATTTTGAAGTTTAGACGAGCGTGCATGACAAGAGCTATGAATGTCAAAGAAGCAAGTGAGGTGTGTAAGAATAAGCCTGAATGGCACTCTGTTGTTCGTGCCTACCCCGTAAGGGAACTAGCGTGAAGTTACGTATGTATGTATTTTGAAGTTGGTACCAAGTAGAATAAATAAAACAACAACAATTTGCAAAATATAGTAATTTTTATGTTTTACCTTCAAAATGTTGTAGAAAATATTAAATTTTTGCTTTTTACTGACTCTTGAAGTCGGTTTCTTTTTTATTTAGATTTTTTTATTAAATAATACTCTTCAGACAACACATAAATTCTATTTCAACCCCAAGCTAAGCAAATACCGCGAAAGTATACTCTATATAATTGCAATAACCTTGTTCTATTTATTCATTTTACATGTCATCGAGTTTGTACAAATTAGGTTGGCTTATTTTTTTATTTTTTATTGTTGGAGTTCAGCAGACAGGCAGACGGCCCACTGGATGGAAAGCGGTTACCATCGCCTATGGACATTTGCAACACCAGAGGTGCTAAAAATGCGCTGCTGCTCTCTTAAGGGAGTCTGGAACCTGGTCACAAATACCGGAACACAACTCAAAGTGGCTATGGCGGCATGCTCTAGACCAGGGGTGGTAGCCATCCAGTCGGGCAAATACCCTACCACCTGTGGTGGTACCGGCTGTGGATTGTTTAGTCGCCTCTTACGACAGGCCGCCCGGCCGCAGGAAATTGTATTCTTGTATTCTCTCACACAGCCTCGGTGGAGGCATGCAAAATACGGTTGCCCTCCAGCATCTAGGGAGCGGAGAAGTCTTCACCCTTGTTGACAAAGTTAGTTTGCCCTGATTCCCGGGGCACTCTCAAGCACTGATGCGCTAGGAGCAACGTGGGAGTAACGTTCTAATTCTCACGCTCTTCCTGCCATATGCACGGGGCACATGGGAGGAAGGTGGGTGATTTGATTGGAGTATTGAGTCAAGTCTCCACACAAGCCGGCGATTGACTCTGGTAGCTATTCATGGCTCACCTCTCGTCGCTTTGATCTAATCCCTAGTAAAGGACCTGGTTATGTGCGAAATGCATTTACACCGTCTAAAAAATATGCTCGGGAGTGCCGACGCGTGGAACGTGCCTGTCTCCCTCTGAAAGACAACTAAATGTCTGCGAAAGACGCGGCCATGGAGAGGCCCAGCTCTCCGGTTTACAATGGAGGGGCGAGCATATTTTTGATTTGTACTAAATCTGTTACTACAATATAGATTAAAAGCTCAGACATTTCATCTATTTGAACAATTTTTAAATCAAACGCGTGTTCTGAATGTAAAAAAAACCGCTGACAGAAACCTACGTGATGTTAATTTTAATTATTCACACCTTTACATCTCGACGTAGGGTTTTTCTGAGAACGTTAATTTTGAAAACTCAAGTAATTCTATCACGTAATAAATGGATTACTCTTATGCCCCTTAACACCTGATATAATGTTAGTTTTATTGATTGTGTCACGCAGATGTAGCCAAGGGTTTAATAATTTATTTGACATGCGACATTTTTAATGACGTTATACATTGACAGGTAACTCATGACTCATGAGCAGCACTTATTTAGCTAATCATTGACGTCATTAAACATTGACAGATAAGTCATGTAAATGAATAATAGAACATTTGGTTAAAAATCTACTTTTTCCCTTAGTTTGGCAATTCTTTACCGCGCAGGGGTTCCCAAAGTGTGCGCCGTAGAGAGTAAGAGGGGCACCGTGTGGAGCTCACACGTCACATTGACTACGTTGCATTATATTTTATTTCCTATTTCTATTAAATAATATTTTTTTCTCGTAAGTATAAAAACTCAACTTCATATTGTGGTTGTTTAAATTTTTGTGCCTATCTACTTAGTATCATTATACCTTATTTCAATTAGCTAGGGCGTCGAGACAAAGTACTAAACCTGTAAGTGCGCCGCGAACTGAAAAACTTTGGGAACCCCTGCTTTACAGAAATGATCTTTACAGCAATGATCCTACATGCTATGAATTGGCGTAATAATACAGTATGTGGTGTTTTTTTCAAAAGTCCCTAGTTAGGAATCGATTCGTCTGGATTCAACTCCTGACTAGGGCAATTGATATTTAAAAAAATCTAGTAATACCGCTTTAATTTTTAATCATGAACGTCGTCATTTCTTAATGCTATAAGTAAATAACTCGCATTTGGAGACAACCACTAAAGGAATACCTTAGAATCTTCATAATTAGAACAATGGGTCATAAAAGGACTTTATTTTTATTGCACACATCACACAGGTAACTCTAACTATAAAAATAAGTTAAAGAAATGAAAATAATATTATGAGAGATATTCTACGAACTCATCCCGACTCAAAACGAAAGAAAACATTCAAACTTATGAAAGTCTCAATATTACATCCGATCTGAATCGTTTTTTATCTATTTCCCAAGTCAAACATAATAACAATGCGCAAACATGCCTCTAAAACTGGGTTGAATTGAAACATAACAAAAGTAAGCATACATAAAATATTGTAGATATGATATGATTATATATAATACCACAGTTTTCTCCCAGCTTCAGTTATGTAGATTTTGGATTAACATTTTTTTTTTTTTTTTAATTGCAGGAGTTCAGCAGACAGGCAGACGGCTCACTAGATGGAAAGCGGTTACCATCGCCTATGGACATTTGCAACAACAAAGGTGCTACAAATGCGCTGCTGCTCTCTTAAGGGAGACTGGAACCTGGTCACTAATGCCGAAACACAACACAAGGTTGTTATGGCGGCATACTCTAGACCAGGGGTGGTCGCCATCCAGTCGAGCAAATACTCTACCACCTGGCAAAACACACATCCACACACATTCCATCACATTCTGCGGAAACTACCCTGTTCCAATAAAAATATAATTTAGATAGATAACACTTTAATACTCACCAGAATAATAGACACCATATACTATGGACGCATTTCTTTAGTATCTCACAACGCCTAAAATGCTCCGTCTGCCGTTTCACAAGGCGACCGCGGTCGTTATGTTCGTGGCGAAAACGTCACTAAAGACGTCATCATTTTCGATCACACAGCGCTCACAATGACCCATGTCTAGAGGTGGGTCGAAATGGACGTTTACCACAAACCATTAATTCTCTTGATATTTAATAAGCTTTTTTTAAAAAGGTTTTTAAATACAAGCTTTTGAGATCCTGGATATCATGTAGCAGCAGAGTGCTAGCCAAGACAAGTAAAACGAGCCCAAACACGACGGGTCTATCTTGTTTAGCACAGGAGTTCCTATGGCCACCTTCCGACTCCACCGTCAGATCAGCTCCATGGTACCACATTATTGCATTGTCACGCGATATACATATGTGTGCAAAATTTCAGCTCAATCAGAAACCGGGAAGTTGGTCAAATTTAACTTGCAAGATTCCACCCGAACTTACATACATACATAGATACATCCATTGCAAGTTAAATAAAAACTTGTAAAAAGGCGCGAGTTTCAAATCAACCAATGACATTCGTGTATTTCGTCGTTTATGACATCAAAACCCCATAATCCGTTCCACTAGAGTTTATGATTATAACGTCCGCAAATAAGTCGAACGGGCAAAATCGCTGTCGTGAACGTGAGTCGAGTCCCTTCTGAAACGTAACCAATAAGTAAGCCGCCCTAAGAAGCCACTTTTAAAGTTTCATATAAATACTGACGAACTAACTTTGTAACAATATAAAAATAATTATATAAAATCGAAACACAACAATTAACTTTTTTTTTAGAAACGTAACACGTGACAACGTTATGGACGTCAGCACTTTTTTTTCTTAAATATTACTGACGTAACTTGGAGATTGATGTATAATCGAAAAATTTAACATAAATGGTAATAAAATTATATCTATTTTCTACATTAAAAAAATAAAAAAACAACATAACTTAAAATAATAAATCGTTTTATTTTAATCGATTCGGTAATGTTTGACTTCCCATATCGATTTCAATTTTTAATTTTATCATCATGGATACTTCATGTAACCACTAATATCAGTTTGATAGATGCCAAATGTGGCTTTTTAGAACGGCTGGACCAAGAAGCTTACACACAATCTTGGGCTGGACTATAGTTACAGTATTTTTAGACGGAATAATAGACGGCCTTCTTCCAGACAACCTTACTTATAACATATCCTTAGCTAGTCTTGCGATGTTTATTGTGCATAAATTTAGATGTTACTAAATTTATAAAATACATAATTATTACAGAAATATATATATACTTAATATTTAGTTGATTATTTCGAAATTTTTAGATCGTTATTACATAAAGGTTAAAGAAAGGTTGGCATTGAAATTAATGTTGTATCGGATATAATTCCAGCATAGTAATAACCTAAGTAAAACCCTCGTTGGCCGAAAATGCGGTGTATAAATTCGTAAAGTTTTTTTTAAAGATTCCGTAGTAATTTTGGCAAAAAAGGAACCCTTATGTTTTGTCGTCTATTCGTCTATCGATTTTCAGTTTTTTTTCTAATCACAGTCACATTTTATTTTATTTTTAATATTAACATCTCTACGGACTCGAGTTCCGTACCCTTTTTTACAACTTAAGGAGTTTTTGGCGGGAACTGAAAGGAGACGTTGTGCTGTGCAGTTTTATTTTCTAAAAATGTGTAAAATTACTCTAAAATGAACAATAGTTGTAGGATATTGATAGTTTTTGAGTAGTAATTATGTGTTTTGTGGGAAATGTGAACTGTATAGTCAAATGTGGCCTTTTGAGTTTTCACAAGAACTCCGTTGAATGGCGTTAGTTGTAGCCTACAATACAACTGCGCGACTATTATACGAAGACTTAAACATCAGAATTGGCTGTATGGACTAGATTCCTTTGCCTGCCTTTGTGGCGAATACAACTACTACTACTACTTTACAACTTAATTTCTAGATATTTTTTTTTAATTTTACTCGCTTATTAGTTATTTTGGTTCTTGTGTGTGACATTAATTTATTGATTTTTGTGTTGAGGTGTATGTGTCTTACGAAAAACTTATTATATTAATTTATTCTAGTTTTAATACTAAACTTATACTAATGTAGAGTGTATTTGTTACATGCTGGTGTTGTGAGGAAGTGCATGTGCAGTGTGGGCCTTATAGTCACATATTAGTATGTTTATAACAGTGGATTGGGGTAGGTACATGTTTGAGCCGATCGGAATCCACTCGTACTGTCCCCGTCCGATTACAAATCTCAGCGAAAGGCTCTCGTGCGATGACCACGTAACGTTCTTACGGACAGGATAGATGTTATTATGAGAGAGCTGGCCCGAATCAGCACTCCCATAGTTAGAACGGCAGGCTGGCATGCACCGACAGACAGACACAGACAGGCGTCTCAGACGCAGCCATTTACGATCTCTCCACGTTCTTGCGAGTGACGCTTGGAAATATAGCCACACAGAATAGACTAGGCGTGTTGCTGGGGAGTTTCTTTTGCCGTTTCTTCTCTCACGGCCAGAACGTTGTGAAACGGGAGTAAGGTAGGGTAAGTCGCTACGGAGCTCTGCTCCCGGTCCACCGGGAGCCATCCCCTTGGGCTTCATATCACCCGTCGCCTGTCATCAATTAGTTCACTGTTTTTTTTTATATTAAGTAGGTTTGCGTTTGACCACGATCACGTCCAATGTCGATGATGCGGTCGAAGATGGAGCAGACTTACCTAGATAGTACCTATTCACACGAGACTTGAAGATACCCGGATTGTACTTTTTGGGAAACACGGACTCTGGTAGTGCATTCCACAATTCTGCCGTACGCAGAAGGAATGTAGAGGCGAAACGTTTAGTACGCACTGGTAGCGTTTCCACTGTGAAAAGATGGTGTAGACCAGAGCGTCTTATGGTCCGAAGATGGAATGGTGTAGGGGGAATCAGGTCAAACAGTTCAACCGCACACTCTCCGAAATGAATGTTATCGCTCTTTAGCTGGCATCATTAGATTCAACCCCCTCTCATAGCAACAGTCCAGCTGAGGTCATGCCCCCTAGGAAGCTCCCTCCCTCGAGCAGGTTGTCCGCGGACTTAAGCGCCTTTATTTCACAAACCGGCTACTGTTTGTACTGTTTACCTGTGATTTTTATTTATCCCTCGAGAAGATCGCCTGCATATTGCCAGACCATATTCACCAAAATAGACAGAACAATAAATACTGACGAAGTTGCTGAATAAGGCGCCACAAACGCAGGGCTGGCGAACAGTGATTGTGAGTGAATTTACAAGAATACCATACCAAATATTATTATGTTTTTCTCATTGACCACGCTATTATAGTATTGGTGTAAACTGTAAAGAGAGCGAAGTTTGTGGAAATAAATAAATATAGATGACTATGTTTTATGAATGAATGAATGAAAACTCTTTATTGTTCACCATAACTTAAACCTAGATATTTATTATAAACACATTTAAATTAGAACAATGGGCGGCCTTATCGCTTATAGCGATCTCTTCCAGGCAACCCGGTGTCTAAGGAGATATTACAAGAAAAATTAAATAATATTTGGTGGCGTAACTAAATTGAAACTAATTCAATCATTGACCAGGTTCCAGTTTCCCTTAAGAGAGCAGCAGCACATTTGTAGCAACTTTGCCGTTGCAAATGTCCATAGGCGATGGTAACCGCTTTCCATCAAGTGGGCCGTCTGCCTGTCTGCTGATCTCCTGCAATTAAAAAAAAATCGTAATTGAAGAAAAAAAAATTACAATAATAAACTAATAAAGACACACACATAACTAAATAGATTAAAATAATATAAATTACATATACTTACATGCGAATAATAATAGAATTCCATTTACTGCAACACATTTTATTTAGCGGACAAATAATGGTCAGTGATCAAGTGTTTGAATGTACCAATGGATGTAGCTTGTCTAATTTTCAAGGGAAGGGAGTTCCACAGTCGAACAGCCTGTACGGCAAAAAAGTTTCCTACAAAGGACGAAGTGTGTTTAGGTATCGTTAGCAGAAGATTTTTATTTGAGCGCAAATTACAGGAATGAGATTGATAGAGGAAACTAAAAAGTTCCTTTAAATATGGGGGAGTACAGGGATTGAAAAGGATATTGTGCAGAAGTGAGAGTAAGTGAACATTCCGGCGAATGCGAATTGGCAACCATTTAAGCTTATTACGAAATTCAGAGATATAGTCATATTTATGCAACCCAAATATGAACCGGATACAAACATTTTGAAGGCGTTCAAGCTTATCTATTTGTTCTTGGGTGATATCTAGATAGCAAGCATCAGCATAATCAAGTAGGGGGAGAAGCAAGGATTGAGCAAGCATAACCTTAGTAGCAGTAGGTAGGAAATTCTTCAGTCTTCTTAATGAAGCAGATGACACGAAGAGTTTCCGACTGATTTCAGTCAGGTGAGGCCGCCAAGACAGTTCTCTGTCAATGATTATTCCTAATTTTCTTACAGTTTCACTGATTTCAATGTGCACACCATCAAACACAAGAGGAAGGGAAGACCAGTCAATTTTGGAGACAAGCCTAGAGCTGCCGACAATAATAACCTTAGTTTTTTTCGGATTAACGCTCAGACCATAGGCTTGGCTCCAGTTAACAATTTTTGTAGTCCCTATTTGTGGTTTGAATTGCTTCTGAAAGTCAGTTAAATTTACATTGAGTGTAGATTTGTAAATCATCTGCATAAAGGTGGTAAGACGAAGAAAGGTTATTGGAAATCGAGTTAATGAAGATAGCAAATAAGAGAGGTGATAAAACGCCGCCCTGAGGAACACCAGCAGACAAATTTTATGCAAATAAATAAAATTAATATAGAGACACGGGTTGGAACCAATTTTCTTAAATACGTGTCGTGCCATGGAACACGGCCAGTACGTATCTATCAACAGCGATAAAACTTATTTATCGCTAAAGGGGGACTATTAATTGAATTGTTGTTTTCTGTTCTTTTATCTATGAATGGGGTTCGTAAACATATAAATTACTGAGATAGGCACAGGATGGGAGTTTATATGTCGTTTATACGGAAAAAAATTATACACTTGACCGATAATTCTTAGTATTCCGTACGTAAAGCTCTATATCAGCTAAGTGCGTGAGTGTAGAAAAAAACTGTGTGTGAAAAATAAATAATTTTAAATTCAAATTACTGTAGGGCCGCACCTGCGATAGTAATAAATATAATGACTGTGGCCGAATGCGTCTTATTTAAAGTGTTAAAAATAACGCCATTAACAAATAGCCACAGTGTATATACATATTTTATATATCAAAATAAATAATAACTTATTACTATATTTTGTATATGTATATACTAGCTGTGCCCGCGACGTCGTCCGCGTGGAATTTGCTTTCAAAACCCTCCGATTTTGAAACATTCTTCATTGGTGCTCCGCTCCTATTGGTCTTGGCGTAATAATATATAGCCTATAGCCTTCCTCGATAAATGGTCTATCCAATACTGAAAGAATTTTTCAAATCAGACCAGTAGTTCCTGAGATTAGCGCGTTCAATCAAACAATATTAGTATATTTGGCTACAACACTAATACTTACATTTTAAATATCGCGATATCTTTTGAATGAAACGTCCGAATTGAATAATTCAAAAAGTTCTACAAAGATATTGAATTCGTCTTGAATATGGAGTAATTTATTTTGATAAGGATTAATACCAAGGTACAAAATAAAGAGTTTTTGAAGCGACGGCATTCAATTATTTAAAAAAATAAAAGAAAACACTTATTGTGAGATAACTACAATAGTTAGACACATGGTTACGCGATATTTTTTGTAGACAATTATATGTTCTGCAAAGTGGTAGTACATTGTTTTGCTCTATAATCAATAGTTTTCCCAGCGCACGCCGTGTAAGGATTTTTTCGGGATTTTTTTTATACCTTCGGTTACATTATTGGACTTTTAGTAAGGATCCCTATTTTTTTGAAAATATAATATAGCCTATAACCTTCCTCGATAAATGTACTATTCAACACTGAAATAATTTTTCAAATCGGACCAGCGATTCCTGAGATTAGCGCGTTTAAACAAACAAACTCTTCAGCTTTATAATATTAGTATAGATATCTCTTACTAGCTGACCCGGAAAACTTCGTACCGCCTCAGAATCAATTAATTAAAATCGTTTATTTCTTAACGATGGGATGAACATCAAATGTTTGACAGGTAGGAATAATTTCTAAGGGAAAGCGAAATTGTTGTTTTTACTATATTCCAAGCATTTTTTTCATATTTACTCACCTTTTAAACCTTCCCTGAACTTCCACAAATAATTCAAAACCAAAATTAGCCAAATCAGTTCAGCCGTTCTCGAGTTTTAGCGAGACTAACGAACAGCAATTGATTTTTATACATAAGACTAGCTGACCCGGCAAACTTCGTACCGCCTCAGAATCAATAAATAAAAAACGTTGATTTCTGAACGACGGGACAAACATGAACCGTTTGACATTCAAAACCAAAAAAAATGAAAAAGACTTCACTTTTAAATTTAATTTGATTTCTGAACGATTTTACCATATTCCAAGCATTTTTTTTCATATTTACTCACCTTTTAAATCTTTCTTGGACTTCCACAAATAATTCAAAACCAAAATTAGCCAAATCAGTCCAGCCGTTCTCGAGTTTTAGCGAGACTAACGAACAGCAATTGATATATATAGATGTGTATATTTGTATATATATATATTTTTTTTTTATTGCAGGAGTTCAGCAGACAGGCAGACGGCCCACTTGATGGAAAGCGGTTACAATCGCCTATGGACATTTGCAACACCAAAGTTGCTACAAATGCGCTGCTGCTCTCTTAAGGGAAACTGGAACCTGGTCACTAATGCCGGAACACAACTCAAGGTTGTTATGGCGACATACTTTAGATCAGGGGTGGTAGCCATCCAGTCGGGCAAATGCCCTACCACATAGCTGTGGGTTGTTAAGTCGCCTCTTACGACAGGCCGCCCGGCCGCAGGAAATTGTATTCTTTGTCCGTTCCTGCACAGATAGAAATATATATAATATATAGTATAGTAATATATTTATTTTGAAAATGTAAGTAACCGTACAATAGCTATGTATACCACCATCGCCACTCCTAATCAGCAATATTCTTGCCACAGGTTGTCTGGAAGATATCGCTTTTTAACAACAAGGCCGCACTTTGTACACAATGAGAATAATACTAGTTCGTAAGTTTTCTGTAATGGTGTACAAAAGTGTTATCTATCTATAATTCAATGATATACTTTTTTAGAATAATGCAATGACTTACATTTTTTTATACTTTCCTTTTTGTCTCTCTACTTTGTTAGTATTTATTGTGGTTACTTCTTTTATATTTTGACATGTGACTGTATTTTCGCGATTTTTTTTTAAATATTGACCTCATTCAAATAGTTTTTATTTAATTTTCGTATAATTGTATTTTTTTTTTCGTGTTAAAATCTATTATATGTGACTAAAATCTAAGACAGTATTATTCAATCTGTGGGTCCCGACCCCTAGGGGGTCGCAGAGCCTTGCTCGGCGAGTCACCGGCAAAAGGGAAAAGGCAATTTAAGTTTATACTTCATACTTAGGTACTTTCTAAACTCAACAGCTTTTTGTATAGTAGAGGTCCTAATAATGAATATAGGTAACAAAATAAAGAAAGACATAAACGTAGTCTTTTAAATTACTAACTTTTTGTCTGTCTATATCCTAAGGGGGTCGTCAAAATTTTTCAACCTGTAATGGGGTCGCGTAGTCAAAAAGATTGGATAGCACTGATCTAAGACAATAATGACAAATGCCGACATGCGTCTGCGGGCCTTCCGCCGGAGAAAGCTTACTCAGCTAGCGCCCGCGGATGCATGTTTGCTAATCCAATATACAGGATCGAGACGAGATGAGCTCATAACTACCTCTAGCGGCAACAGGGGCCTAATAAATGTTTGCAAAATATTATTACATAGCAATGAATGACAACGGGAAAAACCCAATAGGCCTGTGACGCAACAAGTAATTTTATTTACACATATTATAAGGCAATATTTTGCAATATTACTACAAAACAATGTAGTAACTCAGCCACGTCAGTGTACTTAGGTTTGTTTGTTTTCATTCATGCGTTTAAGGTATTTTGGGATTATACTTTCCTTTTGATATAAGCCGATGTGAATAAGACCTATAAAACGCCTGAGATAATTTTCAGTTAAACAGCTATTTATACAACAAGAGAGATAGACATAAAGAATTATATTTAAAACTAGGATTCGCCCGCGACTTCTTCCACGTTGGATTGTTAGCTAATCGTATTTGAGTAAGCCAATTTTTATGCACCCTAACTATTTTGAACTACCTTCGGGACAAATCCCGCGAGATTCTCAGTATGTAAAGTATCGCATTATTAAAAAAAGAATGTAAGCAATCATTTTACTTTCAACTGTGTCGGAATAAGCTAATGTTTATGTGCCCTAACAACTTGAAACCGCTCCCGGGAAAAGTCCCGTAGAAGTTCCGGGATATAAAGTATCACAGATTTTATAAAACAGGATTTGCTATTGATCAGTGAAAAAATTGCATCGCATTCAGATTTTTTTATCAACTTGGCCCCTTATTCCTAGGGTACGAAGTACCGCAGATTTTAAGTCCGGGAATTTGCTGTCGATCAGCGAAGCCCGCATCGAAATTAATCCAGAAGTTTTTACATGAATCCCGAACAAACAGACAAACTTTTTATTTTTATTTTTTTTTATTGCAGGAGTTCAGCAGACAGGCAGATGGCCCACTTGATTGAAAGCGGTAACCATCGCCTATGGACATTTGCAACACCGAAGGTGCTACAAATGCGCTGCTGCTCTCTTAAGGGTCACTGGAACCTAGTCACTAATGCCGGAACACAACTCAAGGTTGTTATGGCGACATACTTTAGACGAGGGGTGGTAGCCATCCAGTCGGGCGAATGCCCTACCACCTGGCTGTGGGTTGTTTAGTCGCCTCTTACGACAGGCCGCCCGGCCGCAGGAAATTGTATTCTTTCTCCGTTCCTGCACGGATAAAATATCTGTAACATACTTCTGTACAAAACTTATAAAAAAAAAGAATTTGAGATATAAATAGAATATGAATTATAAAGAAAAACAATATTTAGCTAGACGTGTTGCTGGGGAGTTTCTTGCTGCTCCTTCTCCTTTACAGCATCAACACGTTGCGAAGCGGTGTACATAGAATAGGAAGTAAAAAATAAATTTTAACTTACATGTATGACCTTCAAAAAGTGTTCTACAGTGGAACTTATTTTGAATAAAAACTTTTGAATTTGATGATGCACGATTCCGACTCACTTGCTTTGAAGGCAACACTTTGTTATTCTTTTGCACATATGACGCAAATAGACAAAATAAGCTAACGTGTATTCAATGTCCTGAACGTCATCCAATAAACGCGCGAATCAGAAGCTTACGCTACGTGATATCTTAATGCCTGTAACACACAGCACCGTAAATTGCCTTGATTACATACCTTTTATCGCACTATGATGTCACAACGTGACATTTCACATTCGAACCAATCGACCAAGTGCGTGGCAGCCCACGTATTATACGGGAGCGGACCACTTGGTATCCTCAGACGAATAAAATAGGTAGATGGACCCCCTTTTTTATATACAGGGGAAATCTGTTTGAGGACCATAGGCTGCGCGAGGAGGAAAGGTCGCGACACGTGTGTGAGATTCGCCAGGTCGGAATGGCACTAGCACCTCACGTGTAAATTGCAGTTAGGGATAGCCACTAAAACCCCTGTCTGATCCTCGAGCGACCTTTGTCCGGGCTGTGAGTTCGCTCGCGCATTCACCTCTCTCGGCCTCTTTACGGGCTGGTAGTCGGAGCCCCGAGCTGTCAGGGTGAAGCCAGGCAAAGGAACCCGATTTTGGAATAGAAAGCCGATCACGCCACAATGCATTACGAGAACTTAGTATTAAATAATCGAATTACTACGTATAAAGGTAGATAGGAAGACGGCCCACCTGATGGAAAGCGGTTACCGTCGCCTATAGACATTTGTAACAACAAAGGTGCTACCAACGTGCTGTTTCTCTTTTAAGGGGAACTGGAACCTGGGCACTAATGCCGGAAGAGCCGGAACCCAACTCAAGGTTGTTATGGCGGAATACTCTAGACTAGGGGTGGTAGCTAGCCAGTCGGGCAAGTGCCCTACCACCTGGCTGTGTGTTGTTTTGTCGCCTCTTACGACTGGCTGCCCGGCTGCAAGAAATTGTATTCTTCTCCTTTGTATCATTAGTATGGTTTCCTCTGTGATTTTAACGCGTGTGGCAGTCTCCATGAACTGGTCGTATATCGGGCATTCAAGCATAAAATGTTGGATCGTTTCATCGCCTCCGTTGTCACATATACATGCTGGACTGTTTGTTCCGATTTCCAGTTGCGATGAAAAAAACATTATGGCCAGTTTAGTAGATGCAATGTAGAGTTGCCAACAATATATAGAAATGCATCAAAATCAATTATATGAATCATTCGTAATTTTATTGTAAAGACTGTCATTGATATTGTTAAGACTGTCACAAAACGTCGCTTAAAACAAATAGCTTTTCACCCCTGGATATAAATACGCCATTAAATATAGAAAGATCCTTTTGCGCAACTAATTGTTTATGAAATCGAAATTAACGCCGGAAGTCAAATGTCTAACAAAATATACCGCTTTGTTAACAAACACATCAAAGATTTCGATCCAACCTTTGTTATTTCACGCTCGCATTCTTAAATTACATTTTGTTTAGTAATAAATCGTAGCAACTATGGTTTTGTTGATTAGATCTGTTTATTAAACACACGTGATGTACAGCCAGTCTCATGTAATGATTATGGTGTAGCTACGAGGCCCTAGACATTAGATTATGGTGTGGTATACATTTTAATAGCTGTTAAAAAGAAGTTATACACAAGTTCCTTTAAAAAATTAAAAATAGTATATGTGTGTATGCCCAATACGATTATCGCAGATGCCTTGCCCTAGGTACACACCAGCGTTTTGGTCATGTGCAGGTACAGATCATATCCGTTCCTGCACGTTTTATCTGTACAGGAACGGAGAAAGAATACAATTTCCTGCGGCCGGGCGGCCTGTCATAAGAGGCGACTAAACAACGCACAGCCAGGTGGTAGGGTATTTGCCCGTCTCGGTGGCAGTCGCCCCTGGTCTAGAGTACGCCTCCATAATAACGTTGAGTTGTGTTCCGGCATTAGTGGCCAGGCTCCAGTTTACCTTTAGAGAGCAGCAGCGTATTTGTAGCACCTTTGGTGTTGTAAGTGTCCATAGGCAATGGTAACCGCTTTCCAAAGTGTGTGTGAGCGGATCCGAAGTTAAAAAAACTTCTGAAGATAATAGTATAATTTTGTTGCCTTCAGTTGTTGTGTAAATGTTTGTTGGATCATATGAAATAAATACAATAGACAATTATATAGACTCACCCAAAACCCCGTCAACTAAGAACTTCCACCTTGGCTTCATAAGTATATAAATAAGCTCAATCAATCATTCAAACAATAAAAATCACTGTTGAGGGCGGCCGCCATTTAGTTTGTTTCAACAACTCAGTGCACTTACCAAAAAATTTATTATTTCTTACATAACTGTCTGCTGAAATCATGTAATAAAAAACGTAAGACTTATATATCAAGCGAGCTGATAGGTGTCATTAAACCCGATAGGCTTTGGAACACCAAAGCCCTAGAGTATCGACACCGAAAGCTATAATTATGCATACATTTGCCAATAAATACGTTAGCTGTCAAAGAAAGTATTAGGTTTAATTCGAATCATCGTTGAAACATCAGATTCAAGCAGCAACAGATCTTGGAATTTTTCGAGGGTGGGGAGGGGACAAAAACTGAAAAATGTCGCCCCGCTCACCTATATTTTTACCTCAATCATTATCGTCATATCAGCCATCAGACGCCCACCGATGAACACGCGTGCGTCTGTGGTCTTTAACCTATGCCTACACGCCCCGCGAAAAGTAATTTATGTGCTTAAAGTATTGGACGTCTCAGTGGTATAAGTAATAAGTTGCGTTGTGGCGACATTATTGCCAAACATTATAAGCAAGCGCGAAGCTAATATAAATCTGTGTAGCATGCAAAACAGCGTGCCGTTTTGGAGTTTTTGGCGGGAACTGAAAGGAGATGTTGTGCTGTGCAATTTTATTTTCTAAAAATGTGTAAAATTACTCTAAAATGAACAATAGTTGTAGGATATTTATAGTTTTTGAGTAATAATTATGTGTTTTTGTGAGAAATGTGAATTGTATAGTCAATTGTGGCCTTTCGAGTTGTCACAAGAACTCCGTTGAATGGCATCGGCTGATAACCTACAGTTCAGCTGTAGTACACATAGGCCTAAGAAAATGAACAAACTATTATAATCTAAGATCTGGCTTAAAGGCCTAGCTGCCAAGCCATAAACCTAAAAATAAATAATAATAAGCGTGCCGTTTTATGACAGTGCGGGCTCACAACGTTCCCGCCGATTCTCTTGGCGCGAAAACACCATCTATCAAAAACCGAACGACAGTTCGGGACAGTTCGAAACACGCCTTCTACGCGGGCATACGAAATTCGTGGTCGTGTACAAAATTCAGTTTTCGCGCTTGTTGCTTACCCTCACCTAAACATAAATCCTCCTGATTGTAAATAACAATAGAGTTTGTGTGTCAAAGATACTATAAAAGAACGAAGTATATTATAATATCTTTGGCGTGTGTATTAAAAGTGTAATACGAAGTTATCTTTTATTCCCTGTACACCGCTCAATGGATAACCGACAGCCATACACACATATCCCTCAGCGTTAATGATGAGCTGTGTAGTGTAAAGGGTTTCTTTTCTACCAAAATGGCTACGGCATTAAATTCTAGTAATAATAAAGAAATTACGTTTTACTTTTCACATTTCTAAATACCATACCACTCAACTAAACGACTCTTGAGAATCCCGTTATGACGTTTTTTTTTACATTACCATTTTCGCTGAGAATATTCCAAGACGTTCTCGTAAACCATTAGGACTAAATATCTCTTATTCTTAAGATGAGCTATTTGCAAGGTGTACAGGAACGGATTCAGGTGTTAACAATAGTCTAAAAGACGCTGAAGATCGACCTTCACCCATCTGATAATCAGATGAGACTTATTTTTTATTAAATTATATCGATTTGTAAACACGCCTATGGTATCTTGCCAATCGCAAAGTGTTCATGGCTATTTTTGAAGTCTTCAAAGCATGCCAATTGTTGGAGATGCGAATGGACTGTAGGTTTTTGCGCTCGTTTAAAACTGGAGCTTCTTTAATAAAACCATAAAAAATGATATTACGAGAGGCTTCCAAGTAGAATAAATTTAAAATAATAATACATAACTTTATACATAAACTATACGCGTCTCAATCCGACACCGTCTCTTTTTTGCGCCCAACAGTCGCTTCTACATTATCTACGAGACTTAGCAAATTATACCAATGTTCTTATCGCTTGTCTAGACGGGTCGGTGAGTTTCGCACATCGTTGTTGTCCTCGTCAACACCAATAATGTTCCTTGAACGGTTTTTTGCAGGCGAGCTTATATGGTTATTTTTGTAATTAGATTATTTTTCTTATGATAGTAATTTTTATTGGTTAACAGAACGGTGTAAGTTACCTATATTAACTCACCTGCTTATACCTGCTTGCCAAGTTGCCATGAACTGAAATAAGTAGGCAAGCATATCAAGGCATATTCTCCATGTTAAAAACTATCACTTGAAACTAAATTTGTTCAGTTATCAAAAGAGTTGAAGGTTATTAAAAAAAGTTGTGTGTGCAGTGCAATTCACACGCAGTAAAGTGAAACTTTAGACTTCTGCGTCGACACATGACTAGACTTAATCTTCTATTCTGGATTACGTCTTCTATCACACCACAAATCACTATTTTATTCTATATAAATCCATCCATCATCTTTGTTCCAGTTCGGCCCTGGTTCAAACACTAAAAAGTAGCTCCAAGATATTACGCGGTAACCGCTAATAGCTTTAAGCAAATTGTTATTAAGACACGACCCCCGCTCATTACGACCTGCGTCTGAAAGTGTCTGCAACGAATAAATTCTATCCAACTAGCTCGTAACCGCGACAACGTCCACATAATAACATGTTTTTGCAATCTAATTCCAGAAAGCTAAGAAATAAAACGAGTATCTGATTTATCGTTGGAATACAAACTAGTTGTCCCCATAGAAGTAGTTGTTGCGTCGCTTAGCGAATAAACTCTCATTAAAACTTTGAAAAGGCTTCCAGGCCTGACCTGAATGAGCTTGGCATACTGTGGATGCAAATAATAGCTTTAAAAAAGTTTAGATTGTTCTCTTATCATATTTAAATTTTTAAAAATCGAATAGCATTATTTTTGACTACCTACCATTTTTTATATTATCATTATTAGTTTTTATAGTGGTATAGGCTCGCCGTTTGACCATGATCTCGCCCGATGAATAGCGAAGATATGGGCTAAGATGGAGCACACTTACTTAGAAAGTATATATTCACACGGGACTTGAAGAGACTCAGGTTATTAGTACTTATCGGAAAGAACAGACTCCGGCAATGAGTTCCACTCTCTTTTGCAGTGCGCATGATGAACATATTTCATCCTATTGGATATTTAAAGATTTCATCTTAATAACCTCATCGTATGCAAATATCTAAATACAAGAGAGTTTTCTCTTTCTAGACAACCTTGTACGCAAAACGTCTTTATGTCAATGATAAGTGTTATTCAAAATGAAAATTCAATATAATCACGAATTTTTTTTTTGATGCACAGGAATACATTTCGTACCATACTGAGTCTCTCGGCGTTGGGGGTGGAACCGGACCACGGCGATAAGCGCCGCGCAACGTGTGCGAAGACTCTGGACGGAACCAACTACTCCGCTAAACCTAAACCTGCGTCCCATACCCGGTGCTTGTGTGGAATAACATGAGATGACGAGCGAAGCTACACCCATTGTTCAACCGCGCAACAAGCTTAGGTCACCCCGGTATGCAGAGTGACCCACTATACCAACAGAGGTCGGACCCCTGCAATGGAATCATGAGAGGGGATTTTGCGCATACCTGTGTCTCCGGAGGTCAGGCTGACGACGGCGTCCGAAGAGTGCGTGCGCAGTTCCCTCCCTTACTCTCTCAGCTGTTTCCTTGCGGGACATTACTGCCTCGCAAAAGGAAGAAACCGCTGACCAGTGATATTCGCTGTGAAGCATGGCCTCAACCAGTCCCCTCAGCGAATCGATCGGCCCTATGATAGCCTCGAGCTCGAACCTCTGAGGTTGCCATGCAGAGTATTCGACCTGCGTGTGAAACGCAGCGTCTAGCGCCACACTCGCGGCACTGAGGGGAAGGCAGACACCTCACAATCTGATACAGAATATAATTACGACTAAGATATAGGCTGGCAACGCCGTAACTTCAGCTGAAGACGTGAAATGGCTATAACCCCACCGAGGGGTTACATTATGCGCGCAGGAACGAAGAAAGAATAAAATTTCCTGCGGCCGGGCGGCCTGTCGTAAGAGGCGACTTAACAACCCACAGTCAGGTGGTAGGGCATTTGCGCGACTGGGTGGCTACCACCCCTGGTCTACAGTATGTCGCCATAACAACCTTGAGTGGTGTTCCGGCATTAGTGACCAGGTTCCAGTTTCCCTTAAGAGAGCAGCAGCGCATTTGTAGCAACTTTGGTGTTGCAAATATCCATAGGCAATGGTAACCGCTTTCCATCAAGTGAGCCCTCTGCGTGTCTGCTGATCTGCTGCAATAAAAAAAAATGTGGCGTTTGGGATTTAAACATTGGATCCGGGAGAACCATCGGCAAAGAGTTTCTTTAAAGACATCTGTAAGCTCTTTGAGACTCTCCGTGATCAGAAGACTGATTCATATTTCGCCTAGCATTCCCATTCAGAGTGGCAATGTAGCCAGCGCTTTGGCACTCTTCACCCTGACAGTGATCTGCTACATATTGAATTTATGACTTTGGATTTATTTTATTCCTACTTAGATTGTTTTTTTTTACTGTTCCATATACTTAAACATGCTACTGGCTGCAACTTCATGGGTTTTTCTGTGCAGTATTATTGTACATGCAATAAAAAATTAAAGTAATAAATTTATTGCAACAACTATTTATGTAACCTCTTTTTTGTCAACCCTACTGACCATCGACGCGTGACATCATGAGGCTATCGGCAAACCTTCTGCGCGCGGCTTATATGTACGTAGCAGTGATATCACAGGGTGTTCATCTTTGTGGGATTTGAGTAGGTATATAACCAGTGTTAAGTAATATACGAGAAATAATGTTGAATACACAGAATCTTCAAGCAAAAGCCTAAGCTATGTTGAAGGTTTGTGATACGAAAATAGCGAGTTTTTTTTAATATAGTACAATCCTTTTAGACATCAAGCTAGCATTTCTTCATAATATTTCGATAATATTAAACAAGTAACCTTAGATGTAAGATTTTATTTGGTAAGACAGGGGTCGTGATTGATAGTCCAATTTGAGACCTATGTGTTTAACGCCGTGCCCTTAGCGAGCCTTTTATCAAAAGGCTGCTTCTATTGAAAAATTGTTTCACGTTTATACCACCTACATATAAAATTCAAGAAAATGCAGGATTAATACTTTCATTCAGCGTTTTAGTTTTATTGCACCTAAAGAATTTAATTTTGATTTTATCTCTAAATACGCGATTGTTTTTTGCTTGATTTCATGTAGACTATTTCAAATAAATGTTTTTGCAATATTCTATAATATACTTTACTGCTTTGAAACTGTCATCCCGACTTTTATAGTCATCTTTACGATGTGTCAGTTAATAAGCAGGGGCACAGCTACCGCCATATCGATGATACGGGGCCCCTAGGCTACAGGGGCCCCGAAAATGTATAAGCAAACATTCTTAAAATGTTATCCACAATCGTTTATAGGTTGATACCATTTTTGAGAGTAACTACTAGGCTAACAGAAAGGACTATCAAACTTGTCATTAATGTCTATAGAGACAGAAAATCTAGAAAAACTGAAATCGTCTTCAACTATGGATGATTTGATAAATAAGTTTGCCGAAATAAAGCGAGAAACGTGTATCAATAATTTGAATTGTTTGTTTAACATAGCTCCTAGAAGCATTAAGTATAAGTAATAACTTATAATCACCTAGCTGTCCCGGCAGACGTTGTTCTGCCCTGAAGAAATAAAATTTAGAACCCGATTGCAGCGCCACCTACCAGGTCCAATTGTGAATCTAAACCATCCTCGAATCCACTTGAACATACACAAAAAAATTCATTCAAATCGGTCCAGCCGTTTAGGAGGAGTTCACTGTCAACACACGTATAGAAGAATTTTATACTAATATATAAAGCTGAAGAGTTTGTTTGTTTGTTTGAACGCGCTAATCTCAAGAACTACTGATCTGATTTGAAAAATTCTTTCAGTGTTAGATAGCCCATTTATCGAGGAAGGCTATAGACTATATATCATCACGTTAAAACAAATAGGAGCGGAGTGCCAATGAAGTATGTTTCAAAATCGGGGTGTTTTTTTTTTACTTCTTTTTTTTTTAAACTATTGCACGCGGACGAAGTCACGGTCAGAAGCTAGTTATATATATATATAAAGATATATAATTATTTTAAATCAATTCGAGTATTTTTTTGTTTATAAAAAATCCCCTTCCCTTGGGCCCCCAACACATTTTAATACAGAGCCCTTCTAAGGCAAGCTACGCCACTGTTAATAAGTGTGAGATAAAAGGGTACACACCTTGCAAGATTTCACGTGTCCTCCGCAGGCAATGAGCAGGCACCAGTATAACACTCTCTCACATCTTCTAGTTTAAATATATTAACGTTTTATACACGTCGCGGCGCGGATGGATTGATTATGAGCTCTTATTTTTAAATATTTTAAGTAGAAACTTTTAGTACGTGTACGTGTGTAGCGAGCGGAATTTGCAACGTCTCGTTTTTTTTTTGACAGGAAGAGCGTAGATGGGGGAGATTTTGGGTATGGAATGGGAAGGAACGAACGAATGGAATGAATGGCGCGTACAATAAGTAAATATAGTAACTAAACGGAATTTTATGCGGTTTTCATCATCAGTTAAATAATTTTTCACTAAAGGTTTATATATAAAAAACCACTGAAAGTTTATATATAATTAGGGGTTGAGAATTTGGGGCCATGGGGACTTGAAGCTTATCATATTTCAAGATGATTGAATGAAGTCTCGCGTGACCAAAGGGCTGGCCTATATTTAGGGCAACGGATCAGCGTTGCAATACAACGGGGAAATGCGACCAGCATTTTGGGAACGCTCCCCACCGGCAGCGATCTAGACTACATTTCTTATCTGTAAATATGTGTATAATAAATACTTTTTATTATATAAGTTTTTTATTTTATTTTACAGTGTAGAGGTAATAGTAAATGTGTATATAGTACATACCTACATACATAACTTCACGTCAGTTCCCTTGTGGAGTAGGCACGAACTACAGCGCCATTCAGGCTGATTCTTACACACCTCACTTGCTTCTTTGACATTCATAACTCTTGTCATGCACGCTTGTCTGTTCTTAAGGCTCCTGACATCACCTTCTGCTAGTACACGAAATGTATATAGTATTGTATATATATGTACAATTCAAATAAAGTTTCAATAAAATAGTGCTACTTTCCAGGAAAATCACTAGTAAATTATGTAAAGATATCGATCATCATTTGTTATTGACAAATCATTGCACCCATCCACCCATTTTATCCGTGCAGGAACGGAGAAAGAATACAATTTCCTGCGGCCGGGCGGCCTGTCGTAAGAGGCGACAAAACCACCCACAGTCAGGTGGTAGGGTATTTGCCCGACTGGATGGCTACCACCCCTGGTCTAGAGTATGTCGCCATAACAACCTTGAGTTGTGTTCCGACATCAGTGACCAGGTTCCAGTCACCCTTAAGAGAGCAGCAGCGCATTTGTAGCGACTTTGCTGTTGCAAATGTCCATAGGCGATGGTAACCGCTTTCCATCAAGTGGGCCGTCTGCCTGTCTGCGGAACTTCTGCAATAAAAATAAAAAACCCATGATAGAGTCGAACTTCCAAAAACTCACTTTACTGAAATATTAGCAATATTTAAGAAAGCTATAGTGAGATATGAATATGACAACATATTGCACAAGGGGAGGCAATCAATAAGGTTAAGTGAAATTTGGACATAAACCTCTTTATGATATTAAAAACAGCACGTGACAGACACTTGGATAAATGGCTTTTGGAAAAATGAGGCCAAATTGATGCAAACCGTTCCATCAATATATTAAAGTTTTTACAATGAATTTTAAAAAAGAGTAAATAATCAGTTGGGTTAATTCAGATCAGCAGATTACGAAAATTTAACTTTTAGAACTTCTGTATATCTGCTTTTCTTTTGTCTCGCCTCCTCTATATTTTTTGGGACAGAGATTCATATTTTGCTTTTAGGTTTTTATCTCATTTATTTAATTCTCTTATTCTTACTTTCTTTCTTTTTTAAATGGCATGTTTCTTTGCATATTTTATCTTTTTCTTTGTCTGTCTGTTAGAGCCTCATAGACGCGTTCCATTAGTATCTCACAAGGCCCAAAATGCTCCGTCTCCGTTCCACAAGGCGACCGCGGTCGTTATGGTCGTGGCGAAAACGTCACTAATTATGTCATCATTTTCGCTGACGCAGCGCTCACGACCACCCATGTCAATAGGTGGGTCGAGTTCCACTTGAGTTTACGATTGTGACGCTGGCAAGCAAGTGGAACGGGAAATATCGCGGTTGTGAACCTGGTCGTTCTGACTCCCTTCTGGAACGTAGCCCATTTGATAACTATTGAACGGATTTAAATAAAATGAGACGCAGAACTAAGTGGCTTATGTACTGAGTTAATACTTAAAGTACTTTTTATCCCGATAAGGGACGCTATCTCCGTGGAATAAATGAATATGTAGCTAAAAAGATATCGATGCGGTTGCTTCTGTTTGGTGCCGCCTTCGCAATTCACTAACCATCGTCCTCATTTCAACTCTTATTTATATATGATATACTGTATTTTGGACTAACCATAAATTATGTCATACGTTAAGGGGGGAGGGGAGCCGACGAAATGTGACATTTGTAGGCAATACAATACAATAGGTGGCCTTATCGCTCAAAGCGATCTCTTCCAGGCAACCAAAATGAAAGACATTTGAATCAGGCAATATAGGTGTTGCAGGAAAAAGGCAATAGATACATAAATACTCAAACTAATTTAAGAAATAAATATACAAATACATACATAGTCATAAATATACAATAATACATAAGTTATTATAATAAATGTATTAGCATGATTATATTGTGTTAATCAGACATAGCTATTTGTGGACAAATTAGTGTTTTCTGAGCAAATTTCTAAATGTTGGTAAAGATTTGGCCTCTCTAACAGTAAGAGGTAGCATATTCCAAAGTTTGACAGCCTGCACTGTAAAAGAATTATCAGTATAGGATGAAGTTGTGCTGGTGACATAAGCTTTCGATACGTATCAGAGCGCAAATTGTGGGCAGTGGATAGGCGAAGGAATTTCAAACGTTCCTTAAGGTACTGGGGACTATTAAGGAGTAAATAATATGTTATAAAGGAGAGTGAGTAGAAAGCCACTTCAGTATTTTACGATATTCGGAAACATGGTCATATTTTCGCAATCCAAATATGAACCTGATACAAAAATTCTGAAGCCGCTCAAACTTGTTGACATTGTGTGACAAGACGTGGAAGAGATCCTAATTTTCGTGACGTCACATTCCAAAATCTAGCACATTTAAGTTTTTTTTATTGCAGGAGTTCAGCAGCCAGGCAGACGGCCCACTTGATGGAAATCGGTTACCATCGCCTATGGACATTTGCAACACCAAAGGTAATAAAACTACGTTTTAACGGTTTTAAGCGCGGTAATTTTATTTGATTTTGGTTTTTCCGACGTTTCGGCCACTTTCCAGTGGCCGTGATCACGGAAGACAAAGATGTCAAGTGGCAACGAGTATTGTTAAAGTTTTATTTAGCCTACCGCCAACTTGTTAATATTAATTATTTAATTTTAATTTTGTTTATGGTTTAGGCTCCCATAGAGTAAATAATAAAAACCTAAAATAAAATTACCGCGCTTAAAACCGTTAAAACATAGTTTTATTATGTAAACAAGTCGCGAAAACTTAAGAAAATATTAACACCAAAGGTGCTACAAATGCGCTGCTGCTCTCTTAGGGAGACTGGAACCTGGTCACTAATGCCGGAACACAACTCGAGATTGTTATGGCGACATACTTTAGACCAGGGGTAGTAGCCATCCAATCGGGCAAATGCCCTATTACCTGGCTGTGGGTTGTTTTGTCGCCTCTTACGACAGGCCGCCCGACTGCAGGAAATTGTATTCTTTCTCCGTTCCTGCACGGATAAAAGTTTAGATAGATTAAGTTTTAAAACACGAAATTTAGGACTATTAACGGAAAACTTTATAATATAATAATTATTCAGTTTTCCTGTATCTGTATGAGCAGTGTTTAAATTTTTATAAAATGATTTAAATGGAAAATAAAACTTATTACGGCATTACTGTTTTAATTTAATAATTTCTTGATGTAAAATTGCAAAATATGTGACGTCACACTAGGGAGAGAGCAGTCTCACGAATGGGACTAGCTGGGGGTAGGACGGGGGCGGGTCGGAAACCATGAAATTCGTGTGACGTAATTTGTGAATGGCCCCTTATACACTATCTATACTAATATTATAAAGCTGAAGACTTTGTTTGTTTAAACGCGCTAAACTCAGGAACCGCTGGTCCGATTTGAAAAATTCTTTCAGTGTTCAATAGTACATTTATCGAAGAAGGCTATAGGCTATATTATATTTTCAAAAAAATTAGGGATCCTTACTAAAAGCCCACTAATGTAACCCAAGGTGTAAAAAAATAACCCGAAAAAATCTTTACACGGCGTGCGCTGCGAAAACTATTGATTATAGAACAAAACAATGTACTACCACTTTGCAGATCATATAATTGTCTACAAAAAATATAGCGTAACCATATGTCTAACTATTGTAGTTATCTCACAATAAGTGTTTTCTTTTATTTTTTTATACAATTAAAATGCCGTCGCTTCTAAAACTCTTTATTGTGTACCTTGGTATTAATCCTTATCAAAATAAATTACTCCATATTCAAGACGAATTCAATACCTTTCTAGAACTTTTTGAATTATTCAATTCGGACGTTTCATTCAACAGATATCGCGATATTTAAAATGTAAGTCTTAGTGTTGTAGCCAAATATACTAATATTGTTTGATTGAACGCGCTAATCTCAGGAACTACTGGTATGATTTGAAAAATTCTTTCAGTGTTGGATAGCCCATTTATCAAGGCTATAGGCTATATATCATCTCGCTAAGACCAATAGGAGCGGAGCACCAATGAAGAATGTTTCAAAATCGGAGGGTTTTGAAAACAAAATCCACGCGGACGACGTCGCGGGCACAGCTAGTATTATATTACTAGCTTCTGCCCGCGACTTCGTCCGCGTGGAATAGTTACTTTGGGCTAACGCTAAATTCTGTCACACATGATTTGTGCGAAACTTTAACCGTTTACGCAGCACACGCAACGGAAGCTTTCAAGAGGAAAATTACCCCGATTTTCAAACATGCTTCATTGGTGCTCCGCTCCTATTGGTCTTAGCGTGATGATATATAGCCTATAGATTTCCTCGATGAATGGGCTATCTAACACTGGAAGAATTTTTCCAATGAGACCAATAGTAGTTCCTGAGATTAGCGCGTTCAATCAAACAATATAAGTATATTTGGCTACAACACTAATACTTACATTTTAAATATCGCGATATCTTTTGAATGAAAAGTCCGACTTGAATAATTCAAAAAGTTCTACAAAGGTATTGAACTCATCTTGAATATGGAGTAATTTATTTTGATAAGGATTAATACCAAGGAACAAAATAAAGAGTTTTTGAAGCAACGGCATTTTAATTATTTTAAAAAATAAAAGAAAACATTGTGAGATAACTACAATAGTTAGACATATGGTTACGCTATATTTTTTCTAGACAATTATATGTTCTGCAAAGTGGTAGTACACTGTTTTGTTCTATAATCAATCGTTTTCGCAGCGCACGGCGTGTAAGGATTTTTTTGGGTCATTTTTACACCTTGGGTTACATTATTGGACTTTTAGAAAGGATCCCTAATTTTTTTGAAAATATAATATAGCCTATAGCCTTCCTCGATAAATGTAATATTCAACACTGAATGAATTTTTCAAATCGGACCAGCGGTTCCTGAGATTGGCGCGTTTAAACAAACAAACAAACTTTTCAGCTTTATAATATTAGTACAATACAATAACTTATATTTATTATGCTCGGGCTTCATCTGCGATAACATTATAGTTGTTAAATGTAGCCAAACGCGTCTTATAGCGTTAAAAATAATGCCGTTAACGAATAGGTACATTACTGTATATACCTACATATATTATCTGTCGACATTTAACGAATAACAATGTCGCATCACAAATAAACCCGTCGCTACACCTGCGTGAAAAGTGCAATAACTATAACATTATCCCAGATGTAACAGTAGCATTAAAATAATAAGAGTGTAGCAAAAATTTGCTATTCTAGTTCCTGAATATCCGAGTAAAATAATCTGGCCAAATAGGACATTTGTATCAGGCTAGGATCGTGAAGTTCCAAAGGATTAGTGATGCGCATAATTAGTTCTGTATGGACCATAAAAGACGGCGTTTACTTTAACGGCTATCGTGGATTGAATTCTTATAAGAAATCTCGTTGTTACTTTCAAAGAAGTCATCAAACTTCCAAGTTCCTACGCAAGATTAGTGTACTTTCTTTATATAAATCGGAATATATGTTTGTACTTTCTTCATGGAATTGCAATTGGATTTTGATTCTCTTGTACTTTGTTATATCCTTATCCTGACAAATGAGATAGATTCTGGCGATTAGGTATTTTAGCTATTCTAACATTGGCTTAGAATTTATTGTTTTATTTTATTGCATGAGTCCAGCAGACAGGCAGACGGCCCAACTGTCGGAAAGCGGTTACCATCGCGTATGGACATTTGTAACACCATAGCTGCTACCAATGTGCCCCCGCTCTCTGAAGGGAAGACTGGAATCTGGCCACTAATGCCGGAACACAATTCAAATTTGTTATGGCGTTTTTATCCGTGCAGGAACGGAGAAAGAATACAATTTCCTGCGGCCGGGCGGCCTGTCGTAAGAGGCGACAAAACAACCCACAGCCAGGTGGTAGGGCATTTGTCCGACTGGATGGCTACCACCCCTGGTCTAAAGTATGTCTCCATAACAACCTTGAGTTGTGTTCCGGCATTAGTGACCAGGTTCCAGTCCCTTAAGAGAGCAGCAGCGCATTTGTAGCAACGTTGCTGTTGCAAATGTCCATAGGCGATGGTAACCGCTTTCCATCAAGCGGGCCGTCTGCCTGTCTGCTAATCTGCAATAAAAAAAAATAAAAAAATGGCGGCTAACTCTAGGCCAGGAGTGGTAGCCATCCAGATGGGCAAACATCCTACCACCTATCTGTGGGTTTTCTTATCGCCTCCTACGACAGGCCGCCCGGCCTCAGGAAATTGTATACTTTCTCCGTTCCTGCACAGTGTATTAGTGTAAAATATTTCATCTACTCAATTAGTCCGACTTTTTGGGATTTTTGCTTATTAACAAAACAACATAAACTTTGACAAAAGCCCCTTGACAAATTTAATCTAATTGTAGCGCAGTAGCATCTAATTGCCTAATATACGTTTTATATTATCACCATATAAAGGCGGAATATGCCTTCAATAATGTACTTCATTGAATTTTATGGGTACTTAAGGTACGAGCTATTTCAAATTTATAGGTTAATACAGATTAGCTACGAAACAATTAGGTTATGCCCTGTTACTGACTACGTGAGTAGAAACTGCAAGTGTATTGAAAGGCATAAAGTAAAGGTTTTGGCTGTAATTGTACTGTTTTATTATCAAAACGTGTATTAAATACTGTTACGAGTGCCGGACTCGAATTAAAAATGCCGTTGGAATTACTATAGAATTTATTAGAACTATACAAACACGTATAACACAGGTACAAATATAATTGGACACAACCAGTACAAACTGCACGATTCAATAACACGCGCAAAGTCCGTCACTGTATAGCTCATCGAATGTACACACGTCTTGCTCGTATCGGAATCGTCGCTTGACTGAGGTTCTCGCTAGACTGCCTCACCCCTCCGTTCAGGCATTCCTTTTATACTGTACAAATACAATTTGTCTACCTGCCAAGCGTCGACGCGATTTCCCAGAAAACGTAATCCGCACACCTTCTTAATTATTCCTGCAAACGGCAATAAACGAGTACAATACACAATAGGCTGTTTTTCTAAGTAAACAAAAGAAGTCCAAATGCGGGAGGGTAATAAACTGTGCTTTATGGCAGGCAGGTGTGCATTCACTTTTGTCGGCATGTAACAATACATTGGATAAGAACCAAATAATACTCGTTTGGTGTTTGATATACTCACAATAAAGAGTATCCATGTTAAAATATTGGTACACACACACACATAATATCTTATAGTAGTCTGTAGTATCTTCGCTGCAGCCTACCTATTTTTGACAAGAAGAAATCCTTTTGCGGACTTGTCTCCGTATGGGGATCACGATGAGGGCTTTTGGGAGTCACCGGCCTGATCATAGCCTGGTAGATATAGTTTGCCATTGCCAATACTTACTGTGTTCCTTTAATACGCCTATAGCCAAGGCTCAACGCACCCCACGGCAACAGAATAGGGAACGCGGAACATCTCCATCCACTACCTCATTCGCGACCTTCCACTAGGTTTCGCATGCGGTCGTTTGTTTAAAGCGCTAGTGGTAATCCAGGCCGTCGCAGAACCGGAGTTTTTACCCGCGCGGGGGCGAAACTATAGCTTGACGCCCCCGTTCTCGCCCAAGTATCTCGTCGATGGTATCTACCACGCGCTGGCGACAGAGGACCAGTTCCGCCCAATCAAGTCTAGCTTTTTTTAAGCCAGGGGAAATCCGATTGAGGACCATGGCCGCGATATGCGCAGATGCTTGCGAGGATAGTTTGTGACCCCTGAGTTTGATTCGCCAGATCGGGGGTGGCACTAGCATGCCCAGTTAAAACTGATGCCATGCTATCGTCACACCCCAGTTAGGGATACCCATTAAAACTCGTGGGTGTTCCATCCTGCGCCTTATGCCAGGCAGCCGAGGGCATCGCAGGCCACATCCATTGCCGGGGGACTACTTTTATCCCCCGGTATCTTCCTGGTGTAGTCCGGCGTGCGGCGGTTTGTAATCCGCCCCGCGGGAACAGAGGTGAGCGCGCGCGGTACACGTCGCCCTCGCATCTCGACGGCATAAGCAGGTGAATGAGAACCCCTATTCCCCAAGAGGCTCTACCCGCGCCACCTAAATCCAAGCGGAAGAAGGTTGAAGCCCGCACACCGGCGCCAGCGCGTCCTCCTTTGGCGGGAGCGGAACAAGAAAGTCCGCTGACGCTTCTGCTCCGCCTCCGCCTTTGCAAAGATAACATGCTCGCAAAAGGAGGAGATGGCGTCCTATCCGGGTTTCCTCCCAACCATGGTGCGAACCACGACCGAGAGCGAATCCAGTCTTCCTGCACCAACTGTATCGTCAACACTGCAGCCGTGCACATGTCTTGACAGTTTTCTGACATCTATTACCTCTATATGCCCTTGCCACCTAAACATTCCTTTTTCAATAATAAATAACGTCATTTAAAGTCAACATTTTAAATATATGATGAAATCGAAAGGAAATAATTGCTTAGTACGTCAGAGTGACCACAAAGGTAATCCAAGTGCAAGTGCATTACGAAGTAATTGCATGACCACATGGAGTTAAAGTTTAACGTTTGTCGCCACATCGCGCAATTAAACCTAAATTACTATTCTAATAGGCGTGGTTGCCAGGCGTAAAGATTTTCTGATGAATAATAAAAAGAAAATGTAACCCGACTGCGGAAAAAAGTAACGACACATATTATAATTTCATGTAAAGATATCTGTTTAAAAAGGGAAACAATATGTCAATTAAATAATTTAATGAGCAAATTTGCAGAAAATCCCTTCTTTTTGACATTTCCCTAGTCGTGTAAAAATCTAGCTTAGACACCCGGACCATAATAAGAATTGATATTATATAAAGTTATGACTACCATATAATTAAACCAAAACTAGTAAGGAAGGGTATCTGATATTGCTCTTGATGGCTTTCTATTGCAGCAAATGGGAAAAGTACACACACATATATATATATATATATATATATATATATATATATATATATATATATATATATATATATATATATATATATATATATATATATATATATATATCATATATATGCTGCGCTTGCTGTCGATCGTTTTTGTAGGTGGATGTTGAAGTGTAATATTGCTTCAATTTTATTGCACCATATATTTTAAAAAATCTTGCCAATGGGCTGGTATTTATTTTCTCGCACAAAATCGAAGGACCATATGATAAACTCAAAACTAGTAAGGAAGAGAAAAAATTGTACCATGACAGATATTTAATTTATTTATTTTGCACCCTTACATGTTAGTAGGAAAATTGTATGTGACAAAGTCTGAAACTGTTGCCAACGATATTCTTTAAAATCGGATGAGTACTTCAGGAGATAGGTCATACAACCAAACATTGATTGCTAAAATATAAACCTTCTTTATAGCTTTACCTCAATACAGTAAAAATAAGTAAATGCTGTTAATGAAACAATCCTAGGCAAGACAATCGACCTGTATTATATATTTATATACATGTAACTTTGAAAAGCTCTTAAACCCTACGTAGCTAGATGACGCCACATGTTTCTTCTCTCGTTTTTAACGTTTAATTATTTGAAAACATAATTTTTGAGACCAAGCAAATTTAGTATTATTAGGTTTTTTTTTTCAGTTTTATACTTGCACAGGGTACCAGAACTAAATTAATAACTTTCCACAGATGTCATATAATTATATATGAAAAATTAGGAAAACTCGATACTAGCGACACTTAGCAAACATATCAAAACTAACCATCAAGCCACACAGTAAAATGCTGGAGCTGTCAGTCCTAATAATCTTATTCCAAAATAAAACAAATTACCATCAATTTTAGTATTATTACTGGGAACACTGACCGATCAAAAGCATTAGATATCCATTTTAATACGATCCTTTTAAACATACTTTCTTTATAAGTTATACAGGTCAAGTTGTATTGGTCACTCTCAGTAGTCTATTTTACGGATATTCAAACATATAAAGGGGTTTGGATGTGCTTTAATCAGGCAAATGGTGTCCGAGGACTTTTATGTCCGAGTGTATTTTTAGCTAAGGTAAACTAAAAATACACACAGCTGTACTCGATGGTTAGTGCTTAATGGTCTTACCTATTCATATTGAGTTAGAGTAAGTTTGAAGTATTCTTTAGGGTTTATCGATTGTCTGTAGGTTTTCCCAAGTAAGAAAGAAGAAATTTGTATTGATTGGATTAATCTATCATCAGATCTATTTATGAATTTGGTATGGCATGGTACTGGCCGCCAAACATACTAAATGTTTGAATTTGGAACATAAATGTTCTTCTGTTTTTTATCTGTTTTTTTCCTCCATTCTTATTAAAATCGTCGTTATATTCCGCACGTGCAGTTTTCATTTATAATTAAAATATTTACAATCCACAACAAATTAATATTTAAAGAAGTGTTTAATATATTCTTTTTTGGTCCTACGAGCCGGATATGGACCAGCGACCTACGGAAGAGTGGCCTGTGATTGAATGACGTAACCAAGAGAAAAGTTTCATGACGTTAGTATTTAAAAAATACTTTCAAGAACTTAGTTTATGAGATATATCATCGTCTAAGTTTGTATGCGATAGCTACCTCATCTGCCCCTCGAGACAATAGAATGAAAATATATGGGAATAATACTGTTACGACCTAGACGCCGACCCAAGACGAATTCACACCTGCATACGTGTAGAAACACATTTTATTGCCTTTAGGCATTTGGACTTCTTTTGTTTACTTCGTGTTTAAAATTTGTGATTAAAAAAACAACCCATTGTGTATTGTAATCTTTTACGGCCTATTGTTGTATTGTGATCACTGCCAGATGTCTCGGATTTAAAAGTACAAACTGATTCTAATAAATTCGGTCCACGCGGCTGGGCAGACATATTGCATCTGTGCAGTATAAAGCAATGCCCAAATGGAGAGATGAGACAGTCGAGCGAAAACAACGAAGCAAGACTTGTGTACATTCGGTAATCCATTTAGTGACAGACATTGCGCGTGTATTTGAATTACGATCTTCTGCATTACGTTTGGACTTACTGCGTTCGGTTATATTTGTACCTGTGTTATACGTGTTTGTATAGTTTTACTGCTCTATAATAATTCCAACGGTATTTTAATTCGAGTCCTGCAACTCGTAACAATACGATGTCATTCTCATACGTTTTGCGGTAATGGCACTTGTCTAGGGGGATGGTCCTCATGGAAATTGGTTACCGTCGCTTATAGACATTTGCAATACAAAAGATGCTGCCAATGTGCCGGCCGGCCTCGAAAGGAGGGCTGATTTCTGGGCACTAATGTCGGTAAAATGATATGAATATGCAGTGGCGACTCGAAACAGTAGGCACGGTAGGCAACTGCCTGCGGCGGCAAAATTTTAGGGCAGCAAAAATACCTGCAAATATGTGTGCACAAACGCTTGAACTAGTAAAGCAAAAAAAAAGAAATGTAACCTTGTTCTTCGATAACACAATTATTATTATTCGTTAATAAAATCTGTATTAATATTAATGTCTTAACTGAATTATATATATGTGTATAATTTTTTTGGTTAACGCAGTTTTCTTAAGCTTCGGTGAGGGCGGCTTTTTTCGAAGTTGCCTACGGCGGCAAAAGGCTGCGTGCTGGCCCTGGGAATATGTTAGGAATTTATTGAAATAATTTTTTTATGTCTTGTCATTATTACGATGGTAATATTTTTCTTTTTTCTTATTGTGCTCTGTTTGGTACGACTCCATTAATTCTTTGAAAAGTATTAAATTGTATAACAGAGTCGTGGAAGGCCACGACACACCTTCCATGATCAAATTGATCGTGTACTAGCAGAAGGTGATGTCAGGAGCCTTAAGAACAGACGAGCGTGCATGACAAGAGTTATGAATGTCAAAGAAGCAAGTGAGGTGTGTAAGAATAAGCCTAAATGGCGCTCTGTTGTTCGTTTCTACCCCGCAAGGGAACTGGGTGAAGTTATGTATGTATGTATAGTGTGGCGACCGAGGGTGGAACTTTCTGGCAGCATAAGCCGGTCTCAAAACTTTTAGAAAATGGTAGAAGATTCTGGAAGGAAAAGACTGAGATAGATAGATGTTTAGAAAGGGACAGACAGTAAAAGAATAACGAAAAGAAGATCGAAATTATGGGTTCCAGAAGATTCTTCGGGGTGTATAAGTACCGTAAGGCGCGCCTACGGGGTTTCAGTAGAGGACAGCGAACCGACAAGTGCGATACAAGAGAGTTGGAAGAAAAGTTTAGTAGAAGACAGTGACGAGCTTAGTAGTGAGTTTAGTGAAAAGTTTTGTGAGTAGTTAAGTGAAGGAGGGGTTTTGCATAGTTTAAAAGGAGATCCAGAAGTGAGCTACGCGCAGTAAATTCGGAGGTGAGCAGCGCAGCAGGAGGAGGTGGTCTACGCAATATCGGCGACGGTATTGTGAGTGAGACATCTCATCGTCGGGACAGTGCGTCGATAGTTGTGCGTGTAGGGGCAACCATAACCCTGCGGAGAAGGACCACGTAGGACTGTGTAAGTTAATAAAAGCATTTAGTTAAAAATCTGGCGTTTCCTTCCAATCTTTCACGCATACCTCGCGCGCACGTAACAATATTTTTGAACCTATAAAAAGAGCCTGAGATAGATTTTTTATGATAAACTCGTTCACGTTTGACTACATCAAATGTTCTAGCAATCGCTAGGCGCTACGCTCTTCAGTAAACTGAGTAAGTGATAAATCAATGTTATCTTTAAATGTTTATAAAATTGTTGTAGTATGTTTTGCAGTGCATATTTGAGATGATATAAAGACTTTTAAAATAGTAATGTAATAACTGTGACGAGTGGGGTGACTATAAGTAAGGTGGGAGGGCGCCGGGCCAGGTCGGGTCCAATTTTTATGTCATCTTGGTAATTAATATAAGTCGTGCGCAAGTTTGCCGATGGTCGCCCCTCCCGCTTCCTACGACTGGGACCGGGGCTTTTTTAAGTAGTACTAAGAACTAGACGAGGGTCGCGGTTGTGGGAGGCGGGAGGGGTTGTCATCGGCAAACCTGCGCACGACTTATATATAAAAGTGTTACTATCAAATGATTGAATAGACATATTTCTGTTGTTACGATATGGGTATTCTCATTGATTTATTTTGCGAAGTCTTGATAACACTTTCAGTTAGAAGTAAACTTAATCTTTGACTTATATGTATAACCTTCAACAAATGTTCTCCAGTGGAACTTCTTCCGATAAAAACGTGTGAATTTTATTAATCTAGTGTAGATTAATAAAATTTTAAATTTTACGTAAAATATTGAATAGTTTAAAACTTCAGTACATGTTTACAACACTTATGTGAAGTGAGGTTGGGCCTTTGTTACAAGGACCCTTCCTTTCTTTGACAGATACGAATGTCTTTGGGCGCTTAATACTCATGTAACCAGTGAAGTAGGCTTTCAAACGGCTTAGTAATTGGAATACCCATTTAAGGCGAATAGATCTACGTTTCAATCAGATTGGATTTAATGAGAGCATGTCATTTATAATTTGATAGTTTAGGAGAAATGGCTCAAGCCACCAAATCATTTAATACCAGTCGTCTTTCAGAAAATTGATGTGTATACACTGGATAGGTCATACATATATCTATCTTAACCTAACCTATCTTAACTTATCCGTTAAATACTAAAACACACAACGGATTTTATGAGGTTTTCCCTATCATTTACCTAATTTTTCACTGAATGTTTATATATATAAAAAACCCAATTTAGTTTTTATATGTAAAATAGAGCTACTTCCTAGGGGTTGACTCGCAATGTAAACGAAGGGAAAGCTCTAGTAATATTATAAATCTGTGGAAGGTGTTGAATTTGTACAGACGTGGTGTTCACGCCAAGTGCGACGTTAATAACGTAAATACGCGACCACTGTGGCCAATTGTGTTGTGCGCGTATGGTGGTGCACTAGGCATCCACCATTTTTATCAATTTAATCATAATCATGTCAAATCATTCTACATAGCAGCGCAGGACCGCACTCGAAGCAGAGCCGTCTTCGGTCACAACACTATGGCCACATTGGTACATCCCTATCAGCCCGAATCGCCCCCTGCCAGTGACTTAAAAAACAACGGCATAGTGCGCGCACGCCGAGTTACGTGATAACTAAAAATTAAGTAAAGTAGCTCTAGAGTGAACTCATCAACATCACAATCAGTAAGTCCTCAGCTTTTATTCACATCCTCCTATATACAACGTTGGCGAAACTACGTGGTATGAAAAGGTACGCCAGTTTTCCAATTAATTAATTCACCTAAAAAATACTGGGCCGATTTCGATGCGGTTTTCACTGGTCGACAGCTAATTATTATTACTTAAAATCTGTGCTACTTTCTGTCCTGGGAATCTCGCGGGATTTTACCCGGGAGTGGTTTTAAGTTCGGGTGCATAAGATTAGGTTAGTCCGACACAATGTCCACTAAAAGGATATCTGAAATTCTTTTTTGAATGCTGCGGTACTTTGTGTGCCGGGAATCCCGCGGGAATTGTCCCAGGAATGGTATAAATTAGATTGCATAAATATTAGCTGATTTCGATACGATTTCACTAGAACGATATCTTAAGTCCTTTTTCAAGTGATTCGATACTTTATATTCCGGGAAACCCGCGGGAATTTTCCCGGGAGTAATTTAAAGTGGGTAGTATACATAAAAATTCGCTGATTCGGATCCGTTTGATACTAAAAGTGTAGTAATCCGTAATATGAATAATTTTTTTGTGAAAACTTAACTGATATGTGTATAAATTTATGTGTTTTATTTTTTAAGAATTATAATTATTGTATGTTTCCCAAGTAAATCAAATAAATAAAGAATCCGAGATTTTTTCATTGATATTTCCTGGGATTTCTTAACTTCGAAACCGCGTGATATTAGGTAGGACTTGCTTAATATGACAGTTTCTACATAGTCCGGTCAAATTAGACTAAAAAATAGGAGTGAAGTTAATTTAAAAAAATGCGCTAACTACACGTCTACACTACATCAAAGGTGGCGTAGTAACGTGTGCATATTATGACGATTACAACTCTTCCAACTTTTTGAATCGTTATATCTCAAACACTGTGGCTCTTTGGGAAAAAAGTATTAGGACATTTTTTATAGATCTGATCTACAATTTTTGTTTGGGCTAATTTTATGATAAAACTGAACGTTTTGTCGCGAAAAAGTCGGGTGCTAAGCCTTTGCCGGTGTACCTCACTGCAACGCAGAGGTTCCGGGTTCGATTCCTGGTATAGTAAATTTCGGAAACGTATTTTCTCCGTTATTTACTATGGTCTGGGTGTCTGAGATCGGCCCCAGAGTAGTCCGTTGTATATTACCCATAACACAAGCGTAACTTGCTTAATTTGGGGATATACAATGTGTGTGTTTGTCTACCGATTTGTCTGCCGATTAAAAACCGGTTTTTATGACCTTTGACCCCGAGTAAATTTTTTCCAGGTATCGGACTTTTTAGATTCCATTTAAAATGGTGTTTTGAACAATCCTACCAATTTTCAGCTGGGTGCGAATTAATGTACCCTCGGATGTCTAAATTGACCGGACTAATATGTATTTATATATCCCTATATTATGTGTGTATCCCTTTAATAACATTACTTATCCCGGGTTTTTACGGGAATTTTTATACTAAAAAAGCCGCTGCCCTGCTTAAAATACCCTTTGAATTTAAATACTGACAAAATAACAGTAATCTAGGTTACTTGTCAGGCGTGAACGAAGTCGCGGGCATAACGTAGTATTAAATAAAAAAGGTAATGTCAGGAGCCTTAAGAACAGACGAGCGTCCATGACAAGAGTTATGAATGTCAAAGAAGCAAGTGAGGTGTGTAAGAATAAGCCTGAATGGCGCTCTGTTGTACGTGCCTACCCCGCAAGGGAACTGGCGTGAAGTTATATATGTATGTATGTATGTAAATAAAAAGCTAACGGTCTTGTTTATATTGAGTTAGAGCAAGTTTGTAGGCTTCTTTAAGGTTCTTAAAGAAGCCTACAAACTTCCTCTAACTCAATATGAATAAGAGCGTAAAACTTTTTCTCAATCAATGAACACTATGCAAATAAGGAAATGATCCGCCGCCTTGTTGGACGTTTTAACAAGATCTAATTAATTGGATCGATTCGTGTTCAATTAACGATTCCAATCACAAATGCAAAACTGACAGACCAATTACCTACGAAGGCCTCCGATAGCAAATGCAAAAATATAGTAGTGTTCGTGTCTGTGCTATGCTGGGCGCTTTTAATGTTGTTTTTTATGTACACAATTTTTGGGTTACACGCGGTTTTTTAGGTCCTGTGGCCAAATAGGAAAACAACGACGATATGTCGCCAGTACAGCAACCCTGGATCTTGAACTTTTTCCGAGGGGGGGAGAGGCGGCGGCAAGAACTGAAAAATGCCGCCGCGCTCGCCTATATTTTTACCTTTTTTTTATTGCAAGAGATCAGCAGACAGGCAGACGGCCCACTTGATGGAAAGCGGTTACCATCGCCTATGGACATTTGCACCACCAAAGTTGCTACAAATGCGCTGCTGCTCTCTTAACGGAGACTGGAACCTGGTCACTAATGCCGGAACACAACTCAAGGTTGTTATGGCGACATACTTTAAACCAGGGGTGGTAGCCATCCAGTCGGGCAAATGCCCTACCACCTGGCTGTGGGTTATTAAGTTATATATATATATATATATATATATATATATATATATATATATAGCATTCGTAGAAATATTCTAGATCTATAGTTCCCTCTTTCATAAACTATGAAAGAGGTTAAATTGGAATTGCCTGGTATTCCGCGAAAAGTAATTTATGTGCTCAAAGTACTAGCTAGACGTCTCCGTGGTCACAGTTGCGTTAATGATGAGTTGTTTATTTGTCTGCGAAGTTTGAATTTGCCGCCCTTAGAACTGGCCACCCGGGGGCCTGGGCCCCGACTTCTCCTTCCCCCCCCCCCTCTACCGCCTCCCCCATTCCCAGATGCGACCCTGCACTACGGAACCCCTTTTTTGTAGACTTCTAGGAATTCCGGATAAGATCGCATAATAACGAGTATAATTAAAAATACATAATATAAAAAAAAAACTAATAATGAATAATACAAAGACAATGCCCGTATAGATTTATGTTGTATAAAAACTTAAGTATGCGTCCATTAGTGATAATTGCAGTGTATCAAGTAATTACTATGGATTTAAAGACGCTACGTGACTGTTTTCTATAATTTACATAGATGAGTTAATCATCTAGTATACTACAAAGAGCATTGTTAGCGACGCATTATAACATTTATATAATATTTAACTTTTATGGCAAATAAATGGCGAAGACGGGCGGCAGAGGGCGTGCGTAGGACACCAGAGGGGGTTGGGCAGGATGCGGGGGTGAGTGGCGTCGATTGTCGCCCGCGCATCTCATAGTAGTCTGCGTTCCGCGTCGCGCTATGATATATGTGTTTTTTATTTGCCTACGTACGTCTACGTGCCGCTTTTTTTCGGTTAAAATATTCTCCTTTTTTATTTGTTCGAGCTACAAGCATCGACGGACTCTTATTTCAATCTGTACAATACGTACAAATGTAACACAAAAGATCAAGTTATCTAATAGCCGATTCTAATATCTTACAATTCATTCCCTTGCCTTTCCATTGGCTGAGTTTTGAAAAATCAGCCCTTAGTGTAATAAATAGATAAACTAACATTTATTAGTGTAAGCGTCATCGAAACTTCGCGTAATTATTCAATAAACACATATATCGTGACCACGGAAACAACAGAAAGAACAACTCTATTCAATCATTTGATAGTCACACATTTAAATGTATTACCAAGATGACATAAAGAATGGGCCGAACCTCTCCCCTTACAGTCACCTCGTTCCTCATCACAACTTTATCAACTCACTATTTCAAAATCTTTATATCATCTCAACCTTAAACACATTTAAAAACAGAAATGTATGACTTAGTCGGTTTATTGAAGATCGTAGCGTCTGGCGAATGGTACAACAACTGTGTCTGCCTCGCCTCACGTATATTAGATTTTGAAATGTGACGTCACGAAACTTAGGACCCCCAATCCCTTGTCACACAATGTCACACTTCTTCGACCCCGCTTACTTAACATGTGATCTAATTATTTCGCTTAAAACAACATAGCCTTTCGATATGTGCTTCCAATAAATACACATCTCAGTGAAATTATTGTTGTAAAAATTTCCCGAATTGTCACAGTGAAAACACCTCCAGAATTGATTCCCCAATACATTTCCCATAAGCAAGGAAAGGGAAGACAGATGCCGGATGGAAAGAAATACATTAGGAGTCTAATTCACGCCGTTGTAACAAAATAAAAAACGAAGATTGATTGTAGACTGTTCGTGTCTTTTGTTGGGATGTCAGTCGCTTATGAAATTGTAGCAAATTGATTTTCTTAAACTACTTTCAACTTTTAAGCAGTGATCGGTAAAAGGACTAATAAGTAATTTAAATATAACCTAAATTATCTAAAAGTATTCATACTAAGAAAGTGTCCATTAAGACTTCTGTTATTGCCTCTATTAAGGCGAAGACGCTTTATTCATGTGTTCTTTATTAATAGCTAGCACATTTCACTACACTTTTGTTTTGTTTACAGCACTAATTCAAATGGGTTTGTCCTTTTGAGCCTTCTTGCTATCGTTGTCGAAAAGCTGGATTGCCTTGACATCCACATGATAATGAAGCCGTTATTCGTGGTCTTCCGCGTATTTCATAATAATGCTGGTGACAAACTCCACGTTCAATCCAAATCCAATTTGTGCATGGTGTTTTTTTTTATTACACGAGTTCAGCAGACAGGCAGACCCGCTAGAAAGCTATCAATGTGCTGCCGCTCTCTGAAGGGACACTGGAACCTGGTGACTAATGACGGAACACAACTCAAGGTTTGTTATGGCGGTATACTCTAGACCAGGTGGTAACTATCCAGACGGCCAAATACCCTACCACCTGGCTGTAGGTTGCTTTGTCGTCTCTTACGACAGGCCGCCCATCCGCAGGAAATTGTAGGTATTCTTTCTCCGTTCCTGCATGGATAATGTGTAATAGAATTATTAACCCAGAAAGTTCGACGCTACCTAAAGCCATTCTTTATATTAACCGTCCAAAATTAAAACGCAATTAAACTGAAAGATTGCGCAAAATAACAGTCGCTTCTTAATCTTGCCGACTATCTTCATGAACTTATATTGGCTCCATATAAATCCTTGCCCATAAAATTCTCCAGGTGGGCGATAATAAACTTTTCCTCGGACCATAAAGTTTGAATATAATCTGTTTTTGATTAAACGTTAAAAGTATTCTAACATATTTCCGGCACTCAGGGTTGGGTTAATGGTTCATTAACTATAACAGTCGTTATTTTACTCGTTATATTACATTTGACTCAACGCTAAATATATTCAAACATATATTTCAAAACCTCAGGGCCAAGAGAATGGTTCATTAATTACAATAGTTGTAACTGAATTTCTTGTTCAAATCTTTTATTTATATATTATATATATATTATTATATAATATATATATATATAAATAAAAGATTATATATATTATTATATTTTTTTTCATATCAGTTAGGAGAAAAATTTTCGTAGCTTATAGTTATAAATATCATAGTTATGCATAATTAATCCCTTAATGTTAATATATGTAGCCATAATATTTATTTTATTTTGTACTAGCTGTACCGGGCAGATGTTGTCCTGCCCTTAAAAATAAAAATCTAGAACCCAATTAGGACCAATTGTTAATCTAAATCATTCTCGAATCCACTTGAACACACATAAAAAATAGTTATCACAATCGGTCCCACTGATTAAGAGTTCAGCGACGCCACCTACCGGGTCGAATTGTAAATTTAAACCATCCCAGGACCCACTTAAGCACACACAAAAAATGTCATCAAATTCGGTTCAATTGTTAAGGAAGACTTCAGACTTCACATACACACGAACAGAAAAATTTTATATATAAAGATTTTTGGGCCAGAAAACCACCCTCGCGGGTGTCCTCAGGGGACCCTACTAAAGTTTCATCACAATATGATCAATGCTTTAGGAGCGCATCGAGGACAAACATACAAACACTGATTTTTATTTATAAGAAGATTACATTCAAACCAATGAGGCTAAAACTCAGCATTAAGCAGCAACATGGGCTGACACAGCGCTGATTTTCAGGTCGAGCCTTTACCAAAAGAAAAGAATGACCCACGAGTGCAACTTTCAGATGCCTTAATGTATTCATTCGTGTATACTTTGATTATATAACCTCTCAAAGATTGTATAGTGTTACAACTCAGATCCCGACATACATAAAACCCACCTGCATATCTGAAACTAAGCACATTTATTACCCGTCGACATTTGAACATTGGAATTCTTTTATGGTCGTCTTCTTCTGTTTACTTATTGGCATACGACCTATTGTTGTATTGTGATAATTAGCCAGGTGTTACGGATTTAAAGTACAAGCTGATTCTAGGAAATTCGGTCCACGCGGCCGGGCGGACATAGTGCGTCTGTGCAGTATAAAGCAATGGCCCGATAGAGGGAGCAGTTAGTCGAGCGAGAACCACCAGCGAAGCGAGACGTGTGTACTACAATCGGGAATCTAATAAGTGACGGACTTTGCGCGTTTTATTGAATTACGACCTTCTGCATTACGTTTGGATTTGTTGTGTTCAGTTATATTTGTACCTGTGTTATACGTGTTTGTATAGTTCTAATAAACTCTATGGTAATTTTAACGTCATTTTAATTCGAGTCCTGCAACTCGTAACAATATTTTATTCTTATGGATAATAAATTCTAACACTAGATGCCTCTACAGATAAAATACAGGCGTTAAAATAAAAATAAAATAATTGTAACTCTTTTCGCCATCGCAATGAGTCCACCAAAGAAATATTTTTTCATTTCTCATATTCTGAAAGTACGTTTGGAGTTGCCTAATCACAGGGATGAAAATAGCACTCTTCGTCTCTGAGAAACGATTCTCCCTGCTATCAATTTTTTTTTTAAAAAGACTATGCGAACCATAGTTAATACATACGACACATGTCCGAACTTTTTTTACAGACACTGTTAAATCGCGGCATAAATTATAATAAAATTATATCAACAATTTCGTAACATCATTTTATATTTATAAATTACGTTTTACTAAATTATTATTTAATTTACATAAATTTGAGCTAAATATTTACTATCATCAGTGACAAAAAAATACTGGCAGGTTGAATGACAGAGAAAAAAAATTACTTGACGTTTCATATGTGACGTACGTGCTGACGTTTCATCAGATTTAGATACGGATTAACGCCTGGATTTATTAGAGAAGTAGTTGTTTGTTTAACTAATCAGTTTTTCATCAGTTGAAAAGCAGATTGCTATCCTCGGGTGAAAGGCCTATTTAGGCGCTCGCAGGTCACTTTCACCTGTCGTTTAACAATACTAATACTTTTAATACAGCCGTGCAATAAAAACTGTGCAAATAATTTTGTATTTCCCAAGAGACCCAAGGTCGTTTTTATTTTCATAGTGCCTCGATAAATATTAGTTATGAAACTGAAATGTTAAGTACATTACTGTAAATATATTAATGGTAGTGGTTATGTACCGCATAAAGCTTTCAGAGTCATGTTTCGCTATCACAAGATAACAAAATCATGATCGATAAACTCGTGTAGTGTGAAATAATAAGAGCATGTTTCTAATTCTCGTAAAGGGTTTCGCTTTGAAAATATTTGTATGAAGGTTCACTGTATTGATCTATTTATTTATCGTAGAATTATTTACATTTATTTGCATCGATTATACAATAATTATAAACTAATACAACAAAGAAAACTTAATCTAATTAAGAAAGACAATAATGTTATTTAGAAAAGTTAACACTTAGTTTTAAGTGTTAACAGAAATAGACTTAAAAAGAAAACTTGTCATATGCTAGTATGTCTTTCTCTTATCTAAAATTTAATTGACTCTTTCGGGCTGATTGGACAAAAACGAACGACGGCGTTTGAGAGTAAGGCCTCAGGATGGTTTTTCAGCGAGGAAATGCAGCCAGCCTTCTGGGCACCTTGCCCTTAAACAACAGTGATCTAGGCTCGGTATTCCACTGATAGTCTTAGACCGCAGGACGCGGTTGCGCTTGCGATTAGCCGGGTGGTGGATAGCCGCAACCCGAACCGGAATGTGCGGTTAGAAACCGTCGTGGTTTGCGGTTGGGTCGACTCATTTCCAAGATGGAAATTTTTATCCGAATATTCTGCGGATTTTGTGTTCCAGATTGCTGGCCTATTTTGAATTTCAATTATAAGTTTTTCCATATCGAAATCCATAGTCAATGCGCTAGCATCGATAAACACGTTCACCGTCAATGGCGGGCAACCGCAAACTTGTACTATCCGCGTAGTGTGTAGGGCAACCGTCCGGCTGACAGTCAGTCGGCCCGCAGCGCTCAGAACAACTGGAGCGGTCGGCCAGTAGCCGCATCTCAGTGCGTATAAAAACGATTTTCTCGTACAAATATTAGCATACGGTCAGCCGCACGGCTGACTGCATCGCGGCTAGCCGCATAATGCGTAGGTACCCTTAAGGGATTATAAGTAGAATACAATATAAGTTAAGTTTCATTCACTGACGGTCCACCTGATGGAAGGCGATTAACATCGCCTATGGATATTTGCAATACCAAAGGGCCTACAAATCCGCTCTCTAAAGGGAGACTGGAACGGGAACCTAGCCACTAATGCCGGACACAACTCAAGGTTGTTATGGCGGCATACTCTAGATCAGGGGTGGTAGCCATCCAGTTGAGCAAATGCCACCTGGCTGAGGGATGTTTTTGTCGCCTCTTACGACAGACCGCTTTCCTGCACAATGGAAGAGGAGAGGCGATAATATAATATAAAAAAATATTAATTATATTAATTTAATTAATAACAAAGAAAACTAAAATTCGCGTCCACAAAACTGTCATTAGACCAATTTTGATGTATGGCTGTGAGGCCTGGACTGACACTGACACTTAAGGAGGAGAACCAATTGTTGGTCACAGAGAGGAAGGTTCTCAGAAAAATCTTGGGCCCAACAACAAAAGGAGATGGCAGCTGGAGGGTCCAAACCAACTCCGAAATAGAAGACCTCATGGCCGATTCCAACATAATTGGAGAGATAAAATCTCGCCATCTCCTCTGGCTCGGTCATATACAACAGATGGAGGAGGATCGAGGAGTGAAGAAAGCATACTTGGGGCGACCAGTCGGTCGGCGACCGGTTGGTCGTCCCAAGTAACGCTGGAAGGATAGAGTGGAAGCTGACCTGACCGCACTACAAGCCCACAACTGGCAAGACACTGCGCAGGACAGAAGAAAGTAATGTGCTCTGGTTTCGGAGGCCAAGACTCACTTTGTGTCGCTGAGCCACCGGAGTAAGTAAGTAAAAAAACATTAACCCACATATAGCAGGTGCATAACAGCAGTCAACTACCCAATAGTTAGTCGTTTCACAGTTTTAATAGATCACTATGTAGTGCAAAATAGACTACACCTTCAAATCAAAAATTCATATAAGTAGTATCGGTACTTTTACTAAAAATGATTGTCATATACATATAAAAACAGACGGAAATGGACAGATGACGGACGTACATAGTGAAGACCACTCATTTTACCACAATGACTTCGGAACCCTAAATATGGAGGTACATAGATAATAGATAGACAGACGGCAGTCCAACAACATGTTGCGAAGCGGTGGTAAATTAGATTAGGCTCCCGTAGAATAAATAATAACCATAAACAAAATTAAAAATAAATAATTAAAATGAACAAGTTGGCGGTAGGCTAAATAATACTTCAACAATACTGATTGACACTTGGCATATTTATCATCCTTGATTATGGCTACTGAAAAGTGGCCGATACGTCGGAATAATAAAATCAAATAAATTACTGCGCTTAAAACCGTTAAAGCGTAGTTTTATTAAGCATACTAGTCGCAAAAACTTAAGTAAATACTATAACGTTTAATAATGATTGTGATAGATGGCCTGAGATGGGCTAATTATATAGGTTCTAATTTGGCCACTTACGGAAAACTGAAATACAGAAAATAATAAATACTAGTTGTCGCCCAGTGGTCGAAACTCGAGCACAATTAATATAAATTATAAGTTTGAACATTATTAAGGTTCTGTTGTCAAAGACTATACTTCTATAATCACAGATTTCACCAAGGTTACACTTTTAATTTGACTTTAAAAATAAACAAAAGAGTATATATATATGCGCGTGTCTGTGTCAAATACATCGTAATGTGTGTAATGCTTTTTTTTATTGATTTAATGTATTTTTTATGCATAATAAAAAAAAGATTGTTAGCATTCTGCATTCCTTCTCTATATAAACTTAAGTGTCTGACATTTCATACTCCTCCGTCCGCGCAATTTTCGTAAAAAGGGGATACAAAGTTTTTGCTTCACGTATTAATATATAGATTATATTTTTCATCCAAAAAAGGAAAACAATGGTACTTACCGATCACGTACAAGTTAAAGCTGGCAGAAACGTAATAAAAATCAACACAAATATAATTGTTTCAAAATTTTCACCACTTCAAACATTTTCCTCGCGTAAAGTACTTTTTCTCATAAAGCTTGAGAGGCATCCGTTCCCGCGCGTTATCACAACATAACTGAGCTGAATCTCTTTGAAAACAGAACTGCCGACGTAGTGGTGAATGAAAATCAGTAAACCAAGTTTTCTCTATGAAACTGGACCATATATCGAATATATACAGGCACGAGAAAAAATACTGAAGATAGCTACAGCCCAGTAAATAATTAACTAAGTGGGTAAGTGCTTGGCAGTCTGCGCCCAACGGAGGATTCCGTACCAAGTCCGAAACGTCCCATGCTTTTGTTATTTGGTTAACGAACCATAAAAAGGCATTTAGTGTAAAATACTTTGTACGTGTATGTATCTCAAGAACCACTCAACGGATATTGTTCAAAACAATTTTCAATGTCATTTTTTTTATTTCTACCACCTTAATATTTTATGAGCTTCTTCTCCAATTCTTATTTTACCAACGGACTACCAGACGTATCTGTAACGTGTGGCAATACCACCAGCCAGGAGGAAGCACTTTGCTATATTTTCTGTTGCGCACTGCTAAAGAGTGGAATAATTTGGATACATACAATCCATCGGTCTTCAAGTCACGAGTGAATACGTATCCTCTGGGTAAGCGTACTCCAACGTGCATTTACGTTGAAATGATACCAGTGACATCTAGGAAAAAAATGCAAATTATTGTCAAATCAAAATATGAAAGTACAGACATTGTCAACCCCTGATGTTCTTTTATTTTTCCCATGTCATTTTCAATAGGGGAGCTCACACAATTACAACAAATTCTTTCTTTTCAATAATAATGGGCTAGTTGACTCATTTTACTTGTGCCTGCTTGATGTTATAAGTACGTATGCTAGAACAAAATCTATGAGGCCACGATGTTCTATAAGTTTATAAAATATAGTACCTATCTCAGTTGATTTGACAGTCCATTTCCCTATTGTTACAGTTCTTAATAAATCTAGCATATTATTTATGTCTTAAGCTAATATCAGACGGATCATTACGGTCTTTCAATTTTGATTAATCAACTAAAGTGATTCATGTAAACATAAAGTTGAGTCATTCAATGTCATTGTATTCCGTCGCGTCCTTACTTACAGTTCTGGGTCTTTCAACCAAATTGATTCAATTTGATTGATTCGTCTAATATCAACATTATTAATTAACAAAGTCCTCTCAACAACCGACAAACTAAATTTATGTAGGTAAATCCAATATTTCTTCGTTGCTCATCCCTGTCACAGTGAATGTCTATTGTTAATTACTGGAAAATCGAATTAGGTCCATAAAGATGTTTGCCACTCCAGTTTATTAGATAACAAAGCATGAGGTGCGTTAACCTTATGATTGATAGATAAAGACGTATTCCGCCACCCTCAGAATTAATCATTATGATCAGAGATAATCTTTCTTTACCCGATGACATTACACTTCTCGAAGTCCATGAACTTGAAGTTTTACGAATGCCGAGACGGTTTGACAGTTTATAATCACCACAAAATAGATAAATAATACAGCAGACCGCCTTTCGATTAACTCTGAAGATAATTCACTATTTCTGCTAGACCCTTAACACTAATATTTGTTTTGTAATATCATGCATATGTTGCTTTATAGTATTCAGTGTGCGGCTTTATTATACTACAAACGAATTTAATTTTTGTCCTGAAAATACATGAAGACATACTCCCTAGTCTGTTTTATGAGTCATCATTATCCTAGTGTAAAATCCAGATTGTATTGTTACCTTCCGCCCGAGATCCTGTGATTCTCCTCTACTTCCCATAATCTTCAACATATCTCTTAGTGAAACCATTGGCATGCAGTGGTAGATTTACTAGCAGCTGTAGGTTGGAGCCTAGAGCGGCAGATTTTAGGGACGGCAATTTTAGAATAATTTCGTTGTTATGTCCACCTAAATGTTAGATCCACACAAACGATTCAACTGTAATATGTTAAACCACTTGATAGATTTTTCTACAATTTGCGTAGTTGCATGGGAAATAGGTGGTGTAATTAGGATGATAGTGCACAAGTCATGAAGTTCCAATTCCATTAACAAAAAAAATAAGTAATTAATACGATTGTGAATTAGGGTATCGAATTGTAGAGGTCGGTAGAGGCCGCAAATTTTGAATATCCTACTGGCGACATGATCCGTCGCTGGGTTACTAGCATAGATATGTTTATTTTTAAAGTTAATAATTAATTTTATTATGTACCCTCTTATTTCTGAATGACTTAAGTCATTTACAAGCATTTATTTCTAAGCAATACAATCAGCCACTTCCTTAATTGAATAATAATTTTGTTATATTTTATTTATTCTGTGACTAGAGCCTTTTTGTATAGAGTATTCTATAATTTACCATAATTATATGTAGCAATATTTATCTCTAATTTCATGTGGTAATTATGTAGATTATAATTCAAAATCTCTCGATTGTACACAGACGGTATTCACTACATTTTATTTTCCTGTTGGCAGAAGCGATAGCGATTTTCACTGTGTTCGATTTATTTTATTACATGTAAAAGTTTAAATATAATATTTTATATAAAACATTATCCAAAATTTCTAAACAATAATGTAACAAATTCTTGTCATTCATAACCTTTTTAATTAAAATAATTTATCAATGACTTCAATCCGCTGTCGGTTGTGCCAATTTGCTAAGTTTCTTATGCTGTAATATTTTTGGAGTGATGGCGAGGTGTTCTAAAAATGTTTGTTTAGTGCAATAATGCAGTGTACTCTGACTATAAGTATAGTGACCAGTTGCTGTCCCTTTATTACCATAAACCCTTTATTATTGCAAGTATTACAGTACCCACATAATTCTGTACGAAGTTAAACCAGCATTTCTCACAGAGAACCCTTTATTAGACCAGACCAAACCAGACAGCATAACGGACGTAAGGTAACAAAATAAAGAAAACGACTAACAACTTTCCATTTTTAAATTTTATTATAATTTCGCCACATTTCCACAAAACATTTGGTATCACTACAACATCATTGTTTTCTTATAAACATCAGAACTTACTTGACTAGTGGTAAAAACAAAACAGCCAATGTTAAGGCAAAAGCGCCACAAAATTATCTCGAGACAATAAATTATTATTAACAGCACCACAAATATAATTATATTACACAATTATTATTTTAATAAATTATTATTTGGGTAAATATTGTTACTATCATGAAAAAAAATACTAAGAATGACATTCAATAAAAAACGTAAATGATAAAGCCTCTAATGCATCTACATCTTACTTACTACCCATTCATTTGCCTTACAACTGGTTAAAATTTGACATATAACTTCATACAAGTGACGTTAATTTGGAATACACTATATAAACGAGGAGAACACGATGCATTTTTTTAGATATCCTGTCTGTTCGTCTGTTTGTTCGGGATTCACGTAAAAACTAGTGGGCCGATTTCGATGCGGTTTTCACTGATCGACAGCAAATTCTTAGACTTAAAATCTGCGCTACTTTTTATCTTGGGAATCCCGCTGGAATTTTTCTGGAAATGATTGAAAATGACCAGATTGAAAAAAAATTGGAATTCCAATGCAATTTTTACCGATCGATAGCAAATGATACTTTTTATCCCGGGAATCTCGCGGATTTTCCGGGGACAGTTTAAAGTTGTACAGGTGCATAAAAATTGGCTTTTTCCGATACAGTTTTCATTAAAACGTCAACTTACATTCTTTTTTAAACGCTGTGATACTTTTTTCAAGTCAAGCTATGGGCTAAGTCGCGGAATTATCCATATGTATATGTACATATAAATGCATACTTTGGGAATTACAAACATATAATCTGCACGCTTAAAAAAACAGAAATTTGATCCTTCTTGAAAAAAGTATGTAATACTCTTCCGTTTGTAATATTCGGACTTCATTTCAAAAGCTCGGATATCGGTCTTTAAGGCGACGCAGGTACAAATTTTGTGACTGTCAAATTCGCGATTTTCCGTCCATTTCAGTATTTAAGGCCCGTCCCGATTACCGCGATCACCGATTTATCGGGTATCCGGATTAATAAGGCCCTACTGTAGTAAGTCTTTTTATTACATAATTACTATCTGACGGGTATTGGTTACTATTTTCTATGGACATTTGCAAGGTTATTAATGGTGCTAGCAATACCGGTAGCACCGGCCTCGAGAAGGGACTAGAACATGACCACTAATGCCGGAACACAACTCAGTGTTGTTGTGGCGGCATACTCTGAACCAGGGTTGCTAGCTAGCCAGACGGGCAAATGCCCTATCACTCGGATGTTTGTTGTTTTGTCGCCTTTTAATTCTATCGATTATTTAAACGTAATTTCATATTTAAACAGAGTACCAAAATTAAATCAAATTTTCACAAATTTTACACTCGTATAAAATTAAAGATGAATCGACACTACTGACATCTAACAAACACGAATTATCATTCCTAGTATTTTTTTCATATTAACTATTTAAAAAAACTAGCAAGGAAGGACGGAACAAGGCTTATGCTACAACATTACAATAACGCCTCTACGGATATTGATATGACAAACAGGGATAACATGACAATGTCATATATAGTACGACTGTTAGTAGAATGAGGTGAGCGAGGCCGAGCACATCCGAATCTTAACGAACATTTCCGAACTAGTTTTGAACGGGACAAATGAGGGAATGACGCTCACCGCCTCACCGGCCTCATCGCTTCAAATGTACTGCCGCGGTACAAACCATACAAATGTCCTCGCCTCATTTTAAGTGGTACATTGTACTGGTTCAGTACAAAATGTCACGTTACTCTTACAAACTCATTTTAAAATCATGTACTGCTCAACACTAGATCCAAGTGTCATTAAATAACGCTGTTTCCTTTTATTTCTGCACATTTCAATTAGATTGATTAAATTTGGTTGAATCGTCTGATACCAGCATTAGCGATTAACATAAGGAAGAATATTGTTTCACTTTACTAATATTGTGCGTAATTGAAAACAAACGACCCGCAGAGAATCCTATCTCTACTAATATTAATGAGAATATCAGTTTGGTTAATGTACAAATACGTTTGTTTCTTTTTCACGGCCTGAGATATGGCCCTCTTTCTATAAAATGTATCACATAAGTAATTAAAGACCTCAGATGAATCGAAGAAAACATTTTTCGAAAAATACAAGTTCCCGCAGGAATTGAAACTAAAATATACACACAAGCCCTAGGAAGCCTTATTTAAATATATAATTTAGAAAAAAATATGCTAGAGTCTATGCAGATCACGTTCTTTTGGAAAATAATCTTGACCAAAAATATTTCTCTTGAATTATCAGACTAGATAGTAAATCACAAAATATAGTATTTTGGTAAATTGAATCAAATGTAGTAAACGTTGAGACTGGTATACAGTACAGTGGACGGCATGTTGGGTGAAGAACATCAAGATTGACAATTCTCTAAACTCTAAAATATTCTAAACCTTAACTTGATATTACATGTTTCAATTCTCTCTTGCAATTTGGATGAAGCAACCAAGTGATTTATGTTAACATAAACTAAATCATTCAATGTCATTGAATATCGTTGTTTCCTTTTACTAATTACTTCTGCACCTTTCAATCAGATCGATTCAATTTCTTCAAACCGTGTATTAGGCTTTATATGTATATTACTAATATTTAGTACTCCCGCTGTCCGTCCTGTGACTTTCGCTCAAAAACATATAAAGAGATTCAGGCAGCGGGTAAGAGCAGCAGTAGTGGCAAGACAAGTGTGGTGTTTACATACTCGCCCTGCCTATTTCCCTCGCGGTAATGGTAATGCTATAAACGAGGGTAAGACTTTTATTACAGCAAAGTGATTGTAAAGCACACTGTTTGCCAAAAAAAAATATTTTTTTTTAGTAACAATGCGTGTTTTGGAAATAGTGTAAAATCACTTATGATTAATGTTTAAATCGCTTTTAGAGAATGTAAGCTGCATAAACCCATTATGAGTAAATCTAAAACTACTTGTGAGATATTATCCTTACATTATTGTTATAAAGGCAGTGCCGTTTGTGTTGGCATTTCATTGAAGACAATGGAAAAGTATAATCATCCGTTTTTCATCAAAGTTATAAAAAGCATGTTCACCACTAGATATAATATTAAACTATGAAATGGAAGAACCTGAGAAAATTCAAAGAGGGTTAAGAAAAAGCAACATTATCAACGAAGATTCGTTTGAACAAGATCAATTTGGTAGTTCTTGAGTCATGAAGTACCGACTTAACGGTTATGTTCTCAAGGCAAATCACAAAAATAATTCTAATCAGCAGACGAACACACACAGTGTAAATTCCCAAGTTAAGCAAGTTACGCTTGTGTATGTGTACAAGTGACCATTCTGAGGCTGATCCAGACACACAGACCATAGTAAAACGCGGAAAATTCATTATCAAAATTTAATATGCCAGGAATGGAACCCGTAGCCTCTGCATTCCAGTGAGCTTGACTGGAAAAAGTTTAGTCCACTCAACCAAAGAAACCCTCCAATGTAACAAAATAGTCTACTTTTGGTCATATAAACCTTCACTGTAGATTATCAGATCACGCATTTGGTAATTAAAATAGAACTTCATAGTTGAAAAACAACTATGTGCCATTAAACCTTCCCACAGCAACTTTGTTTGGTGCCTTCAATTAGGTCTATTGTCCAATTAAGCAGCACGTCATACGCACAACATCGTTATTTTAGGCTTGTGTGTAGTTTGCTTGCATCAAATTCAAGTTTTATTCAAAATAAGTTCCACTGGAGAACACTTTTTGAAGATCATACATATAAGTTAAAATTTAATTTTACTTCTTAGTCTATGTATACCGCTTCAACGTGTTATTGCTGTTAAAGTGAAGAAGCGGCAAGAAACTCCCCAGCAACACATCTAGCTAAACATAGATTAACTCAAACTTTTTTTTTTAATAATTTTTATACAGAAATATGTTGCACTATTACTTTTCGAAGAATTAATGGAGTCGTAGCAAACAGTGCATACTCAGTAAGACATAGACACAATAAATGAAAAGAAAAGTATTATTATAGTTATAATAATGACACGATGTACTACTTTATCTGGCGTAGTAAGGGGCAAAACTGTGTCCACAGCTGCACGACGATTGACGGACGCGTCAATCGTCATGCACAATGCACAATGGACTTTCGTCCCTTTCTACGCGAGATGCAAGCCGGATGATAGACGCAACCCACACGATATCATCATCTTACACAGACGCGTATTTAAAATGACGATAGCGGGCGGCTACACGGATATTGAGGCTTAGTCTTTGAAATTCTTCAATAAACCGATTTACCTTTCCAGTCTTTTATTAACCGGACAAAAATTACATTACATTTATTACTTAAGCTTAAAAATGGATACAAAGCGAGGTTCAGCATGAGATATGAATATAAAATATTGCGGTATAAATATTTATATAATATACTAGCTGTCCCGGCAGACGTTGTTCTGCCCTGAACTAATAAAATTTAGAACCCGATTCCAGCGCCACCTACCGGGTCCAAATGTTAGCTATCCTATCTTTCAAGTCGGATCAAACTGCACACGGTGTGCAAATTTGATTAAAATCGGTCAAGTAGTTTAGGAGTCCATTGAGGACAAACATTGTGACACGAGATTTATATATATTAAGATGAACACGAATAATTTACAGGCATTTTGTGAACGATACTAATACAATTTCACTTTCATAGCAAAAGCTTCTCTACCGTCAATATTAGGTAATAACACAATGCCCAAAATGCTCCGTTAGCCGTTCCACAAGGCGACTGCGGTCGTTGTCGTTGTGACGAAAACGTCACTAATGACGTCATCATTTTCGATCACAGAACGCTCACAACGACCCATGTCAAGAGGTGGGTCGAATAACCGTTCCACTTGGGTTTACGATTGTAACGCCGGCAAGCAAGTGGAACGGGAAAAATCGCGGTCGTGAACGTGGTCTTTGTGAGTCTCTAATGGAACGTAGCTCAAATCTTAGGCATCGTACGAGGTATGCGAGCGGCGAGAAGGGGGTTAACTCGCAACTAACAAGACACATATGAGATATTTAACGAGCGGATAAACCTCAAGACACAAGTTTTGTTAATCAGACTAAATTTCAAAAACATTAAAATAGATACATATACATATATATCATTTGATATGATATATGATTTGAATAATAAAAATATTTTGGGACATCATTTAATTTGCTTTTTAATCTGTTTAGAAGTTTGTAGCGCGTTGTGATGAAAATATTACATATCCCGAACTTTGCAGTGGATTTTTTCCTTGTAAGTAGCATTACAAAATATTCTTTATTCCAAGTGTTTCCTGCCGCCCACATACAGCAGGTGTCTAGTACCCCTGTGCGTATGCTAACATTCCAAGATCCATATTCTAGAATGGAAAATAGTATCGACACAAAACTAGAGCATAGCGTAACGAGTATCATCAGTTCAGCAGAAGGACAGATGGCCCACCTGATGGAAAGCGGTTACCATCGCCTATGGACATTTGCAACACCGAAGGCGTTACAAATGCGCTGCTGTTCTCTTAAGGGAAACTGGAACCTGGCCACTAATGCCAGAACACAACACAAGGTTGTTATGGCGGCATACTCTAGAACATTGTTTCTCAACTATTTTTATGTTGCGACCCAAGAAAAAAAAAGTTAAGTAAAAACTCTCATACAACATTATTATTCTCGCCAATGGCACAGATGGTGGCAACAAAATTGTCCGTTACGGACGATTTTTTCGTATTAATTTAATTTTATATTTTGATTAATAGAAGAGCGGGGTTGAATGAATGGACCAAATTCTAGATTAAACGTTCAACATTGCCAAGCCTAAACTATTTTATGTCCAAATTAATTATAAATTTTGTATGTATATATTTTTAAAATACTAATTCAGTTTTGAGAATAATGCAACATACCTCTGTTCTTATCAAATTTTTTTGTCCATCCAAAGGTTGTCTGGAAGAAATCGCTAATAGCGATAAGACAGCCTATTGTATTTTAACATTTTATTTCTGTTAACTGTATCTTTTAAAACACAATAAAGCATATTCATTCATTCATTCAAATTTTATGAATCAGGTATCTTGTAATGAATGTAATGTAATATATTAAACTGTATTTGTATGTACCACCCGTACAATTATATTAATTTTTCAATTAATAGTTTTTTTATATGATTGATTGCATTGAATCTTTTGTATATAGTTCTTATTATTTTATTCTATAACAAACGCGACCCCCAAAAGGGTCGCGACCAGGTTGAGAAACGGTGCTCTAGAATATTCATAAACTGACTTTTTACTTTATATATTTGATTTCCAAACTTCCGATTCCCAATTCTAAAATACGAACCTTAATTTTAAATGATTAAAAAGACGTGTTCAGACTTCAAATATAAAATTACATCACACTGAGGAAAAAATATAAGTAGAGTACATTTTTATAGTTACATAATCCTTTATATATTTTTTAAACAAAAATAAATTAATATATATATATATATATATTTATTTATTAAATATTCCTGAGATTCGATTAAGTCTTGAAATATACAAGATAACGCATTACTATATAAAAAAATCGTAAGCCATACAATAACAGCGATACCAACGGAGATATAACCATTAATTTTTAAAGTGTTATTTATTAGATATAAGAACATTTATATAGTTATACATTTCGCGAACATATACTTTAAGGCATTCTATATACTATATATAATAAACTAACGTTGATATATGTATGTATAAAATCTATACAAAAATTGAATAAAAATACACAACGACTTACCAACATTCATTGATCAAGCGAATACAATCTGCCTCACAGCTTTACTAATCTCTCTCGTTTGAATGAAATATACGTGCTAAATGGATATGTGATCAAAGCTTTTTTCGCTTAAGTACATCTACGCAATACATTTTCGAGACTATCTGCAGTAAATAAAAGCTGGTTCTATTAAAAAAATACATAAATATACAATAGAGTTGATAAAACCACTAAATTATATTTATTCGACACAATACTAAGCATGAGTGTTTCGAACACAAAAAGATTTGTGATTAATAATTAAGACAGATATAAAAGAAAAATAAGATATCAAAATAAATGTAACATAGTAAATAAGAATAGCAAAGAAGATAAATTTAATAATCATGAACATCCGAGACAATGGGTTTATTATTAATTTTCAACGCGACCATTTTAAGTGCAAGGATCCTCAAATTGCATTTGGTGGTTTTAACAACTCCAATACTATACCACTTAGGAAAAAATTATAAGGGTGCTTAGACAATGTACCAGATTACTCGTTTATTAGTGAGGATGAATTTTGTAGGTACTGCTTACCAAGGCCGAGTTATTTAGGTACTTCATCGTTAAAATACACCAAGGCTTCTCGGTCTTATTGTTCTTCTTAACGACCCAAACCTAGTTTAATTTAGCGGTGTAAACCATTTAACTCGGCCTTGGCTTTGTACTATACATCATATACATATCCTAGGTAGCTCGGTACCTCTATAGGAATAAAGGTGCGTTTTCACTAAAGTGGAGATTAATAGATGAAAGACATTAATTTACTAGCCGGATAGTCCCTTTACTACCAAAATTTTAACAGGAACGAAATGGAGATTTGTGTCCTAATATGTAATTATCGCAATTAGAACTCAGGACAAAATCTCATTTTCATTTTGCCAGTCTTCAAATAATTAAAAATACCTACGCTTTAACACTTCGACTGCCTATAAAATAAGGATTTACCAAATTGGCGAACTAAACGCTTACTTTTTCTAAAGTGTTAATTAGCAATGTCATTTAATTTACTTTTCATACTGTTAAAGAGATGACATATTTGAGGCTGAACTAGCGATGGGCGATTCAGAGATGTTTAAAATTCCAATTGACTACATAATCGATACATTTCGTTATTTATTTTATTAAACTTATTTCACTCGAATCAAACTCGTAACTCGCGTCCATATATCGGTACGTCCGTTGATTAAGACGCCCGATTGGGCCTCCAAACCATCGAATACGAGTCAAAAACAAACGAGAAACATCTAGATGGTTGAACAATCGACTATCATCGCACATCACTAGCATGAACAAGACTGATGACAACAACGTTCCTGATCAAGCAACGCTCACTTTCACAACCGGAGCATTGATGGACACTTGCTCAAAACCCTACCTCATATGCAGTCAAAGTGTTAACACAAGCATACCTTGGTAACATTCAAATTACGTAACTACTAACTTCTCAACACTTTAATCACAAAATCCGGCAACAATGACTATCAACCTTACTTTTTAAATACCTCACTCTCAACCCTAATAACGGGTCAATATGATCATCGATCAACCTTCAATCCTAGCAAATTTCACAATAGCCAACAGATAAAAGTGCTAGGAAGGTTGCTCTAAACGTGCGCCGGTCCAGGATCATCGTCGGTAGCTACATTATTGGCTACCACATGCTTGGTGATGTCAGCTAAGTTTTGATGATCACCGTGGGCTGCGAGGTCGAAGTCAGACCCTGATAACGACGCGATGTGATTCCAGTTGGATTGGGCTTCCTCGTCTGGTTAGGAATATAAGTTCGAATTAGTAAACCGATCTTCAGTCTTCGAACGAATGATCACTGAATGAAATGACCGAGTGAATGATTCATGAAATTGACGGATTACAATTTTTGTGTGGATGTATTTTAAAAATTACTTGAACAGATAATATATTATTATTCATGTTTGTATGAGAAATAGCGACGAATAATATTTTAAGAAGTCGTGTTAGCGTAATGGCTAGCGCGCGCGGGCCTAACTCAAAAGGCGCGGGTTCGATCCTGGCCAGAACGCATGCACCACTTACGCAGTTTTTCGACCTAATGTGCATAGTGTCACAATTACCACGTGCTAGCAACGGTGAAGGAAAACATCGTGATGCAACCTGCACATCGGGATAACCGATGTGTCAAACCTGCCAAGCCGCCTTGGACAAGCGTGGCGTGTATACTGTCCGTTCCCCTATAATGGGAGGCCCGCGTCCAGCAGTGGGACATTTGTGGGCTGTTATTATTAATATTTTAAATCAAATATTTAAATGTATGGCAACAACATACATGTAACATTTTTCTTCTCCTAAGAATGAAACACAGGACATTTGTTAAAAAATTCCACTGTCTGGTTCACGCTTGTCCAACGCCGGATTTCTAAATCTCACTGTCTAAATACTTTCATCTTATCATTGGTAGAAAATTGACATTATTCGCATGGAGTTTATGTCAAATTTTAACCAGCAGTAAGGCAAAGTATTGAATAATAAGATATAGGAAATCGGCACATGACATATCGACGGTTTTCATATATCAATATAACTCGATGCATAGGTTTCCTAGCAATGTTGCCCTCCGCCGTCTGCATGCACTAATAATTGTAAATATAAATTGAGGTGGTCAGAAAAGCCATTTTACTTAAATGGCTTTACATACATCGCCAACTAAGATTCGAACCCACGAAACTCAAACATATACATATAAAATTAAACGGTATGAAATAATAATATGTTGTGAGTTAGTAACAGTTACTAGAGGCACAGTCGTACCTCATAAGCGTTTTTAAACATCAACAACATTCTAATCTGAAAGCCTCATAGTTAAGAAAGCTTGTATGAAGCTAGCTACTTCTATGAAGCTAAACCAAAAATTCGCAATTGTTGGATAAAATAATGAATGGCAACCACTATCAAAAAAACACCATAGATGTTAAAATAGTAAAGGAACACACAATAGACGTAATATAAATAGATTTATCTTATTTTAGCCAACATTTTAAAGATCCAAGCCACTTAAATCGTTTTAAAATATTTCGTGTATTAATTAGGCTATATTTTAAGCTATATAATATTTTTAGATTTTCGTCAAGTGATACTTTAAACGCATACGACTGATCCATTCATTGCGTAGTGAAACATGTTTTCAATCTATATACAATAAAACCTCTGAAGTCGAACTTGAAGGAAGACGTCAGTAAATTCGAGTTATAGAGTCTTCAACTTATGGAGGATTTCGACTTAAGCGAATTTTGTAAGGAAACATTCGTCTTGTAGAGGTTGTAAAATCGAATATTGCTATGTTCGAGATAGAGAGGTCCAATTGTTTTCGAGTTATCGAGGGAAAAATAAGTACTGAATTTGTTTATAGAGGAGTCACTAATTACTTCGACTTATAGAGGGTTCAGATTTCGAGCAACGGAGGTTTTGGGAGTTGAAGGGAAGGGAACACAATTTTATTTAGAGTTTAGGAGGTGCTCGACTTATCGAGGTTCGACTTAGAGGTTCTACTGTATATATATGTATAGTGTGCATTAGAGATGCCACGAATAGTGGTTTGGCCGAATACCGAATATTCGGCCACGCTCTCGGCCGAAGCGTCGGATATTCGGCTACCGAGACGGTTCAGATTTCGAGCAACGGAGGTTTTGGGAGTTGAAGGGAAGGGAACACAATTTTATTTCGAATTTAGGTGGTGCTCGACTTATCGAGGTTCGACTTAGAGGTTCTACTGTATATATATGTATAGTGTGCATTAGAGATGCCACGAATAGTGGTTTGGCCGAATACCGAATATTCGGCCACGCTCTCGGCCGAAGCGTCGGATATTCGGCTACCGAGACGGTTCAGATTTCGAGCAAAGGAGGTTTTGGGAGTTGAAGGGAAGGGAACACAATTTTATTTCGAATTTAGGTGGTGCTCGACTTATCGAGGTTCGACTTAGAGGTTCTACTGTATATATATGTATAGTGTGTATTAGAGATGCCACGAATAGTGGTTTGGCCGAATACCGAATATTCGGCCACGCTCTCGGCCGAAGCGTCGGATATTCGGCTACCGAGACGGTTCAGATTTCGAGCAACGGAGGTTTTGGGAGTTGAAGGGAAGGGAACACAATTTTATTTCGAGTTTAGGAGATGCTCGACTTATCGAGGTTCGACTTAGAGGTTCTACTGTATATATATGTATAGTGTGTATTAGAGATGCCACGAATAGTGGTTTGGCCGAATACTGAATATTCGGCCACGCTCTCGGCCGAAGCTTCGGATATTCGGCTACCGAGACGGTTCAGATTTCGAGCAACGGAGGTTTTGGGAGTTGAAGGGAAGGGAACACAATTTTATTTCGAATTTAGGTGGTGCTCGACTTATCGAGGTTCGACTTAGAGGTTCTACTGTATATATATGTATAGCGTGTATTAGAGATGCCACGAATAGTGGTTTGGCCGAATACAGAATATTCGGCCACGCTCTCGGCCGAAGTGTCGGATATTCGGCTACCGAGACGGTTCAGATTTCGAGCAACGGAGGTTTTGGGAGTTGAAGGGAAGGGAACACAATTTTATTTCGAGTTTAGGAGGTGCTCGACTTATCGAGGTTCGACTTAGAGGTTCTACTGTATATATATGTATAGTGTATATTAGAGATGCCACGAATAGTGATTTGGCCGAATACCGAATATTCGGCCACGCTCTCGGCCGAAGTGTCGGATATTCGGCTACCGAGACGGTTCAGATTTCGAGCAACGGAGGTTTTGGAAGTTGAAGGAAAGAGAACACAATTTTCTTTAGGAGATTTTCGACTTATCAAGGTTCGACTTCAAGAGGTTTTACTGTAACATGTGTATCTATAATCTGAAATACACGTCCACGGCCTAAAAATAATGGAAAATACTCCAACTCGAAAGAAAACATATTTCTAATATTATTGTGAGTAACCATATTTCTTTGTTAGTCAATTTTCTATAAACGAGGTGTGTTAGCGTATGTCGTTAGTAAACGGACCGCATTCTTCATGCATGCTGTTACTTTTATAAAATATCAAAATCACTCACTGATTGATTCTGTCAACAGCAAACCTGGCACTTATGTATGACAAACACACTTATTAATAACTAATAAGCTAGCTTTAGTCAGAAAAACCAAAACAGTATTGCAAGAACTTCAAACCGTACTTAAAATAATTTAATTATTGCTTTGCAATGTGTTATCGTCAACAGAAACGGTGCAAGAACTTCTTCAGAAAGACATACAGGGAATATATAATATTGTTGGTACTTATCAATTTATTCGACATATTAAGAAGACTTCATGCTTTTTATTTTGTAGCGATACAACCTAATATAATTATTTAATTTATTTTTATTTTTTATTGCAGGAGTTCAGCAGACAGGCAGACAGCGCACTTAATGAAAAGCGGTTACCATCGCCTATGGACATTTGCAACACCACGAAAAAGTAATTTACCCCCGCACTTCCGCGTCTCAACGAAGTTAATAATGTTTTTGATTCCGTACAATTTAAATACCATAGTTTTTTTCTTGTATTTTTTATTGCCAAAAACAGGCAAACGGCCGACCAAATAGCATGTGGTCTCGCCGTTTATGGATATCTACAACAAGAGCTCTGTTAGTTGTTGTCAATCAGAGATATACAATTTCGTTAGATGCTAATTAATACATCTCAGAGAGCTGTATGGGCTTATTTTTTCTTGCCTGACAGCGGCGAACTGAATGACAAACGAGATCAAATAACTTGACATTTACTAAATTCACCAATTGTAAGCAAATCCAAAGAAATTAATTTAATTCAAGGACCGAATGAGTTATAGGAAGAGAAATGGATAAGTAAACTCGAGACTTTAGGATGAAAGCTACGAATGTAACCAGGACTTAGCACAAATATAACGACGATAATACATAAAGCAATATATAATATTCCATACGAGGTAATATTAAAGTTTGAAGTTCTCACAAAACGTTTTCAAAGACTGCATTTATGTGCATGATACAAATCTTTATTATTTTAATTTTGCAAAGCCTTCCTTCTACGTTATACATAGCTACAGATAGGACAATATATCATACCCGATATCACTTTAGCACTGGAGATGAAATATATAAAAAGCCCCATTTCCATGATAAAACGGTACAGTTCACAACTAAATTCCTTTTTGAAACATTTTAGCATTCAAATGGTATTTCAGGGGTAGATAGATTATAATTATTAGGACTGTACTTGAATTAAACATTAAAATCAGTCAAAAAATTACAAATTTATCTGATAAAGCTTACAGGATTTTAGCGATAAGAAATCTAAAGCTTTAGATAGATATATCTACTAAAAGGAAAGTATTAGTCTGAATATAATTATAAGCTATATATGTTGTATATACAATCTAGTAGCAGTTCTACTCTTTAATTTTCTAAGGGGTTATATATATTTAATGTATCCTATTATGAACAAGTATATTTTAAATCGTATTTTCTACTGATGCAAATATCACAGTATCAAACACACGAATCACAGTCTTATAAAGGGTATGTTTCACTGGCTTATTATAATAACGAAAATAAGAGACCAAGCAGCAACATCACAAGATCAACTTTGATTCGTTCAATTCATATTTTGATATAACAAAAATTATCTCACAACATGACCATAATATAAATAAATAAATAATCGGCAGACAAACACACACATTGTATATCCCCAAATTAAGCAAGTTACACGCTTGTGTTATGGGTAATATACAACGGATTACTCTGGGGCCGATCCCAGACACCCAGACCATAGTAAATAACGGAGAAAATACGTTTCCGAAATTTACTATACCAGGAATCGAACCCGGAGCCTCTGCGTCGCAGTGAGGTAGGCCGGCAAAGGCTTAGCCCGCTCGACCACAGAGGCCGTATAAACTCAAAGTTTCTTTTAAATTCATTGGGTACTTTTAGCGTGATGCAAGAACAGTGCCATCCATTCCATCCGTGCAGGAACGGAGGTAAAATCCAATTTCCTGCGGCCGGGCGGCCTGTCGTAAGAGGCATTTGCCCGACTGGATGGCTGGTCTAGAGTATGCCACCATAACAGCCTTGAGTTGTGTTCCGGCATTAGTGACCAGGTTCCAGTCGCCCTTAAGAGAGCAGCAGCGCATTTATAGCACCTTTGGTGTTGCAAATGTCCATAGGCGATGGTAACCGCTTTCCATCAAGTGGGCCGTCTGCCTGTCTGTTGAACTCATGCAATAAAAAAATATAAAAAACAGACAAACACAACTTTAAAAACGGATTATTCTCATGGAATTTATTGTTTCTAAATAATCTAACAAGACAATTGTCCTTATTTAACTAAAAGTTTATTATTTGAATTTGAATACTAAGTAAAAGGTAAGAAGTGATTAGAGCACATGGATATTTATAGCTCTCACAGCACTATCATCTTTTTTGTTCCATACTTTCTAGGGGGAGTTTTTGGCGGGAACTGAAAGGGGACGTTGTGCTGTGCAGTTTTATTTTCTAAAAATGTGTAAAATTACTCTAAAATGAACAATAGTTGTAGGATATTGATAGTTTTTGAGCAGTAATTATGTGTTTTGTGAGAAATGTGAACTGTAAAGTCAAATGTAGCCTTTTGAGTTGTCACAAGAACTCCGTTGAATGGCACTAGCTGATAACCTACAGTTCAGCTGTGCTACACATAGGTTTAAGAAAATGAAGAATCTACATTGAATCTAAGATCTGGCTTAAAGGCCTAGCTGCCAAGCCACAAAATCCAAAAAAAAAAAAAAAAATACTTTCTATGATCAAAATCAATCCATGATAATGGCGAACACACGACTTTCAAAATTGGAAGCACTTCCGAGCGCATTCAACCCTTCCATCTCGTACTAACTTCAACGTCGACCGTATCTCTATCTCTTTCTAACCCCGACCAGTGAAACATACCCTACAAAAATTAATTGTTAAAAATGAACCATGACAAAGCGTAGACGCGTGCGTACCGTTACCGTGACTAGCTTAGACTGGCGTGGATTGGGCCACACCTGGGGTGGCGGGGGAACGCGCGGTCGTGCGGCTGCCGCGCGGCGTCCGCTCGCCGACGGACCTTCCGCGCGTTTCTTCCAGTATGAACGTGTTTATCACGTACGCCTCGCGGCGGATGCGGTCGCGCAGCTCGCCCGACATGTCCGGAATCGCCCAGCGGACTATTATCATTACTAAGGCCACTACGTTCTGTTGGGAAATTTATTTATTTATTTATTTCACGCACATAGATGCCTAAAAACAATTAAATTAAACATTAAAATAGAACACAAATTTCAGTCTGTTCTTAATTTAAAAATCTAATTTACTTACAATTTATATTAATTAATTATTCTATACAGCAATCTCCAGCCAGAGCCAATATACTTTTGTTTCATCTAATGTAAATAGACCGTAAGATACAGAAAATCAAAAAAAGAACATATCAGTTTTGTTTATATTATAATTATAAAAATAATGAATGTTTACCTCAAAAACAACAACAAACGCCAATCTTGCGCCCATTATGTGCCAATACCAATTCGTATGTTCGTAGTCATCGCCTTGCTTAGTGTAGTACCAATAACCAGGGTAACTGACAAACATAAAAACATCTTATTTATTACCAATCAATATAATAATATGTATTTATATAATAAACTAGGATACGCCCGCGACTTCATCCACGCTTGACTTGAAATCGCCGCCGGATTACCGGGATACAAATTAGGGCAGCATTTAAAAACAGAATGTAAGCTATCATTTTATTTTATTTAAGTTTATGGCTTGGCAGCTAGGCCTTTAAGCCAGATCTTAGTTTACAATATAGTTTCTTCATTTTCTTAAGCCTATGTGTAGCACAGCTGAACTGTAGGTAATCAGCTAGTGCCATTCAACGGAGTTCTTGTGACAACTCAAAAGGCCACATTTGACTATACAGTTCACATTTCTCACAAAACACATAATTACTACTCAAAAACTATCAATACCCCACAACTATTGTTCATTTTAAAGCAATTTTACACATTTTTAGAAAATAAAACTGCACAGCACAGCGTCTCGTTTCAGTTCCCGCCAAAAACTCCGAATGTAAGCTATCGTTTTAATGGAAACTGTGTCGAAATAAGCTAAATTTTATGCACCCCAACAACTTCAAACCGCACCCGGGAAAATTCCCGCGGGATTCCTGGGATAAAAAAAAATACACATTTTATTACATTAAATTTACTGTCGATCAGTAAAAAAAAATCACATTGGATTTCGATTTATTTTCCATCTGGCCATTTTAAATCATTGCCAGAAAAAATCTCGCGGGATTCCCAGGATAAAAAGTAGCGCGCAGTTTAAGTCTTAGAATTTGCTGGCGATCATCGAAAACCGCATCGTAAATCGGCCCAGTAGCTTTTATGTGAATCGCGAACAAACAGACAAGAAATCTAAAAAAATGCATCGTGTTCTCCGTCGTTTATATTATAGACTATTCCAGATTCTTTTTTTTAAATAACTTTAATGTACAGACAAGGCATTATAATTTTATAATATAGATGAATAATAATGAATAATTCCTTTATCTATATTTCATTATTATAAATTATTTATTTGTATTGACAATAATACCGTCTGTAAAATATCGTGCGGAGATCTATACGGAATACTTAGTCATTACAGACTAATGTTTCATACGAGCGTACACAGCGGAATAAGGCCACATTCGGTTTTTTGAAGCGCGCTTAGGCCAAAACAAAAAAACGCTAGTCTGAAAGCGCTCTTATGACATATTACCCTAAATGTCACTTTAAGGTGTACCAATGTCGTCAGGTTGTTTGTATACATTAACGTACTTATTATTAAAATTAAATTGTTTTTGTTTTTTGCAGAATTAAAGGATCTAAAGCGGCCGCTTCTGCAGATTCGCATTACGAATTCATATTCGTAACACAAACATCATCACATTGGGCGCGTTCCTCTTGTAGCTCACAACAACACTAATGACGTCATAATTTGCGCTCACAAAGAACCGTGTGGGTCGAACGCCCACATGTTCATCACAGACAGATTTTCAAATCAACCATACAGCACCTGTACGGTTCTTTTCTCTCTATAGATTGAAATTGAAAAAGGCGCGATTTTCAAATCAACCAATGACATTTGTGTATTTCGTCGATGATGACATCAACGCTCCATAACCTTTTCCACTTGAGTTTATGATTGTAACGCCCACAAACAAGTGGAACGGGAAAAATAGCGGTCGTAAGCGCCAAGAACAAATATAGCCAATAAAGTGACTACCATTAAACTTTTTACTGAGAAAATGGCGCCAATCAGTCAGACACAAAAATAAAATGACAGCAGCTTGTCCACTGGTAATAATAAACGGCGCTCAGTTAAGTAACATAATATTAAAAAATAATAAATAAGGTATGTAATAAAACTACGTTTTAACGGTTTTAAGCGCGGTAATTTATTTCATTTTTGTTTTTCCGACGTTTCGGCCACTGAAAAGAGCCGCGCTTAAAACCGTTAAAACGTAGTTAAAGAAAGTAAGAAAATATTAAATAAGATATGGTTTAATGTGGCGTATTATCAGTGCCGGAACGGGGAAAGAATACTTATACTATGGCCGGGCGTCCTATTGCCCGAGGCGACAAAACAAGCCACAGCCAGGTGGTAGGGCATCTACCCATCTAGGATAGCTACCATCTCTGGTCTCGAGTAGTGAGTGAGTTGTGTTCCGACTTTAGTGGACAGGTTGCATCTTTGATGTTGCAAATGTCCATAAGCGATGCTAACAGTTCTCTATTTGGGCCCCGAGTATGTAACGCAAATTGGCAATCGAATCTAATTGGAATCGTAACTCTACAGTTTTGGAATTCTGTAAACCATCTTGGCTCAATATTGAATCAATCTTGATTTGGCCGAGACTGTTTTGACTATGAATTTTGGAGACTAGGGATATTTAATAATAATAGAAAGAATACAATTTTCCTGCGGTCGGGCGGCCTGTCGTAAGAGGCGACTAAATAACCCACAGCCAGGTGGTAGGACATTTGCCCGACTGGATGGCTACCGCCCCGGTTTAAAGTATGTCGCCATAACAACTATGAGTTGTATTCCGGAATTAGTGATCAGGTTCCAGACTCCCTTAAGAGAGCAGCAGCGCATTTGTAGCACCTTTGGTGTTGCAAATGTCCATAGGCGATGGTAACCGCTTAACATCAAGTGGGCCGTTTAATAAATAAATAAATAAATAATCGGCAGACAAACACACATATTGTATATCCCCAAATTAAGCAACTTACGCTTGTGTTATGGGTAATATACAACGTACTACTCTGGGGCCGATCCCAGACACCCAGACCATAGTAAATAACGGAGAAAATATGTTTCCGAAATTTACTATACCAGGAATCGAACCCGGAGCTTCTGCGTTGCAGTGAGGTAGGCCGGCAAAGGCTTAGCCCGCTCAACCACAGAGGCCGTCAGAGGCCGTTTGCCTGTCTGCTGAGCTCCTGCAATAAAAAAAATATTACCATTGTCAGTCGAATTGGATTTTGACTCGTCGCACAGACTTGGGGCCCAGATCGTCTGCTGTATTCATACAATAAAAATAAATATCATAATAATAATTAATAAATAAACATACCTGCAACTCTTTTCCCCATAAGTCGTATGAATGGGTGGATGTTCTAAGACGGTAATATTGAAATTAGCCAGCGAGTGATTAACGTATTTATCGAGTGAGCCATTTGTGAATCGATACACGAGCCGCGGAATGAACTCTGACGTGAAAGCTATTATAAACCCCTGAAACAATTTTTATAAAAACTAATGAGAAATACGCGGACCGCGTTCCTAATACCGAAGTAAGAAAGAGAGTTGGTCTGAAAGAGAGTGTCGGGGTGAAGGTAAGGAAAGGAATGCTCCGGTGGTTCGGGCATGTGGAAAAAATGACTGAACAGATATACAATGCAAGAGTGGATGGATGCAGAAGTCGTGGAAGGCCACGACACACCTTCCATGATCAAATTGATCGTGTACTAGCAGAAGCTGATGTCAGGAGCCTTAAGAACATGACGAGAGTTATGAATGTCAAAGAAGCAAGTGAGGTGTGTAAGAATGGGCCTAAATGGCGCTCTGTTGTTCGTGCCTACCCCGCAAGGGAACTGGCGTGAAGTTATGTATGTATGTATGTATGTAATGAGAAATAATAATAAACTAGTGATCGCCCGATAATTAATTTAAATTATAAGTTTGAACATTATTAAGGTTCTGTTGTCAAAGACTATATACTTCTATAATCACAGATTTCGCCAAGGCTACGCTGTTAATTTGACTTTAACAATAAACAAAAGTTTAAAACAAATACATGGTAGTGTGTGTAATGTTTTTTTTATTGATTTAATGTATTTTTATGCATAATTTAAAAAATCATAGCATTCTGCACTCCTTGTCTATATAAACTATAAGTGTGCGAAACTTCATACTCCACCATCCGCGCAATATTCGTAAAAACGGCTACAAAATTTTTGCTGAGTTTTTGCTTCACGTAATAATATACAGATAAATAAATAAGCAAGAAATAAATCTAAACTAACATCCATTAATGTAATATACTGTTTTGAAAATAAAAGTTTTGAATTTATTTAAAAATAAATTAGGTATCTTTAGGACACTTGATTGGAACGAAGTTTCGAAGACCATAGTGAACATATTGCCAACGTTTTAATAAATGTTACGCTTATTAAAAATATACGGACGTCAAAAAAGAGAAGTTGCAATGTTGACAATGACAGACACAGATTAACAATAAGAAGCAAAGAGATTACTATGCTTAACATAAATATTAAAACCAATAAGGTTTTACATGTCCAAACAATCTTCTTAGACATAATAGACAATCAAACAACTTTGATGTAAGTAATTTTAAACTTTATTATCAAAACATAATTTTCTGTAGAACAGTCTGTTCTGTGACTTAGTTCGAAAAGGTAACATGTGCTCGCGGAAAGTTAACCGAATCAATTTGAAAACTGGCGAACATTTTCAGACCACGATTGTACAAGTTTCCTATACTATTAACTAGTAAGTAATTTAAGTATGTGTATTTAATAATAAAACTACGTTTTAACGGTTTTAAGCGCGGTAATTTTATTTGATTTTAGTTTTTCCGACGTTTCGGCCACTTTTCAGTGGCCGTGATCACGGAAGACAAAGATGTCAAGTGTCAACGAGTATTGTTAAAGTTTTATTTAACCTACCGCCAACTTGTTAATTTTAATTATTCAATTTTATTTTTGTTTATAGTTATTATTTACTCTATGGGAGCCTAATCTAATTTACTACCGCTTCGCAACATGTTATGGCTTGAAGAGAAGAAGCGGCGCAAGAAACTCTTCAGCAAACACGCCTAGCTCTAATAATTTTATATAATATTAAAATGACCTATAAGACCTCCTATTGTATATGTAACTTATGTATGCAATAAAGAACTTTCATTCATTCATTCATTCATTGTTTCTACCATGACAATATTGTAATTGTGTGTTTTTGAAATTGTATATTTGGTGAGCAATAAAGTGTTATCTGTCTGTCTATCTGTCTATCTGTCTATCTAACTTTATGATGGTAATGACTTACATTAGTGATGATACTCAGCTTGCCGATAGAGTCCAAAATCCTATACCAAACGCCGATATCGTTCACTCTCTGCGGGACGGGTCGACGGTAGCAGGTCAGAAATTTCTTCGCGTCCAAACGCATCTCAAGGACGTTGTTTATCAAAGCGAATAAGGGGGCCAATGGAAACGCCGCCACGAATATTGTTACGAAGCCATATTGAAGAACTAAAAGAAAAGTACAAAACATTTCTCAACTTTGTAGATATGAAAATGAAATGAAATATTTATTCTTGCATAAATGTAGTCATATACAGGTGTTATTCTTAGAAATACATGGTTCAGTACATTTTACCAGTTCCACTGGTGTGCAAGTAAGCAGGATCTTAATAGTTGTAAATAGTTAGTTCCTATTTATTTTATTAAGTACCTTTTATGTAACCTGGATAATATTTATTACCTTTATTTATTAATTATATAGATATCTGTTTTTGATTCAATTATTATTGTAATATGTGTGTCAATTATTTAATGTCTAATTTAAATATTATTATTAAATACGTATTGATATTATGTTTCAAATTTGTCATTTAGGAATTCGTTTGTGGAATAATATGATTTGTCTATTAATAATTGCTTTAGTCTTATTTTAAATATAATTAATGGTATTGTTTTTAACGATTTTGGTAGTTTATTGAATATCGTGGGAGCCATTTCGTAAACACTCTTATCCAACAGTGCCGTATTATATCTATTAACACACAGTACATTTGATTTAAAAATTTATCAATTTGAAAATTTATCATCTATAAAAAGAATGCGATAGTAACTCGATCTGTCTGTCTGTTAAGCCTTCACGGAAAAACTACAAGAGTTCTGGATCGGTTTTGCTGTAATTTTGTTTAAATGTAATTTCAATAGAGAAAATGGACAAAAATACTTTTCATGCCGGGAGATAGGATAGTTTGCGATATAAAATGAAGTAAATCTTCCGGGGGCAAATAGAACTAACATAAAAATTTAATACAATGTAACCTGTATTAACACCTGTTGTGTAAACAACAGGCACTAGAGTTTGACCCGCGGCCAAACCGCGGGGTAAACTCTAGTAATAATAAATGTCTTTAAACATTTTTTTTTAATAAATTAAAAAAAAATGCATAAATAAAATAATTAAATACAGTATAATAATACTAGCTGCGCCCCGCGGTCTCACCAGCGTGATGATGAAAAATCATTATATTTTGGTTAATTCACTCCATATCTTTATAAAATATAGCCTGTGTTATTCTGATGTGTAAGCTATATTATTGTAAAGTTTCATCAAAATCCATTCAGTAGTTTTTGCGCGAAAGACTAACAAACATACATTCTTACATATTTTTCGCGTTTATAATATTAGTAGGATCCCCAAATTAAGCAAGTTACGCTTGGGTTTGGGGTAATATACAACGGACTACTCTGGGGCTGCTCCCAGACTCCAACACCATCTTATCTATACATATAATAAAACTGTAGAGGTCGAATTTCTGTACAATGAAAAAAAAATGCTAAAAACCGAGGCAGGGGGATGTAAGAAGTGAAATACAACTAATTTAGATTTTTTTTCAAATTTTTTGTTTCTCTGTGGTTTGTCTGTTTGTACCGGCTAATCTCCGAAACGACTGGACCGATTTAAATGAAATTTTGTATGGTGGTAGCTTATATCCCTGGTCAATATTTAGGATAGTTTTGATCCCGAAAAATTAAACGAGTTCCCGTGGGATAGTTAAAAACCGCACCACGCGGACGAAGTCGCTGGCATCAGCTAGTAGTAAATAACGGAGAAAATTCGTTTCCGAAAATTACCATGGCAAGAATCGAACCCGGTGCCTTTGAGTTGCAGTGAGGTAGGCAGGCAAAGGCTTAGCCCGCCTCAACCACACAAGCCGTCAAATGTATATTATACACAAATACATACATACATAACTTCACGCCAGTTCCCTTGCGGGGTTGGCACGAACACTCGACCACTGTGTTTATGAATACACAAATACATTCCCAAAAAAAGAAAGTTATGTTACTTCGTGAGAAATATACAAGTATGTACCCGGAATATCGAGAACAGAATGAATTACAGAAAGTTCATTTACACAATTTATCCTGGCGGGACACTAATCCGGGACTTCTAGGTTTCAGTCCAAAAATTTTTTAAACTGGTGTGATAGTAGTTTACATCATTACCTGGCAAAAAAAATTTGGGCTTGTAACTAATCTTTCGTGTGTCGCCTTTGGCTTATAAATTTTATTTTCTTTCTTGCCATAAGGTCGTAATAAATTATTTCTTTCTTGCTATAAAGTGGTAATAAATTATTTCTTTCTTGCTATAAAGTCGTAAATAAAAGCTTTCATTGTTGCCATTGATACAACTTACCCATCTCCAAATATTCCGGAAATAATCCCATGTTACCAAAATCGACAAGCTTGAAGTCTTTCACCCACTGCAGCGGACTTTTTATGCTGAAAAAGAGCAAATAAACATTTCAAATTATATGGCTTAGTTTAATTTCTATTCCATATTGTTACGAGTTGCAGGACTCGAATTAAAATGCCGTTGGAATTATTATAGAGTTTATTAGAACTATACAAACACGTATAACACAGGTACAAATATAACTGAACACAACCAGGCCAAACGTAAAGCACGATTCAATAACACGCGCAAAGTCCGTCACTAAATAGATTACCGAATGTACACAAGTCTCGCCTTGATCGTGGTCCTCTATCGAGGCATTGCTTTATACTGCCAGATGCAGTATGTATGCCCGGCCGCTTGGACCGAATTTCCTAGAGTCAGTTTGTACTTTAAATCCGACACACCTGGTTAATTACTGCCATAAAAGATTACAATACACAATGGGCTGTTTTCTAACCACAATTTTTTAACACAAAGTAAACAAAAGAAGTCCAAATGCCGAAAGGTAACAAAATGTGTTTCTACAGGTATGCAGGTGTGAATTTGTCATTGCCGGCGTCTAGGTCGTAACAATATAAAATAAATACTGTTTACACAAACGTACCTTTTTCTCCTGCCAATAGTCCTGAGGATATTCCACCATTTAAGCAAATACGGCATCATCATCTCGACCACTGTGTTTATGAACTGTTTGCCCACCATTATTATAGCCAGTTGGATCGATAACTCTAGGAGGCAACCGCCGGGTGAACACTGAAAAATATACGTTTAAAAAAAATAGAACCAATTTAATATTTTCTTAAGTTTTCGCGACTTGTGTACATAACAAAACTACGTTTTAACGGTTTTAAGCGCGGTAATTTATTTGATTTCGGTTATTACGACGTTCCGACGACGTTTGGTCTTCCGTGATGACGGCCCCTGAAAAGTGGCCGAAACGTCGGAATAACCAAAATCAACTAAATTACCGCGCTTAAAACCGTTAAAACGTAGTTTTATTATAGAACCAATTTAAAAAAAAAAGCAACTGAGATAAAAAAAAACATCGAAAACAATTTCATACTTATTTACGGTTTCACACATGTTGTACCATATTTTTTTTTTTTTTTTATTCTCTCTCCGAGCTAGCGTGATTACTCGGATTATATATTCTTTTAGGGGTTTTATTTTTCTTATATTTTGTTTCTTTTCTTTTTTCTTTTTGTTTCTTTTCTCTCTTTTTTTTTATATATCTTTCTTTTTCTTCTTTATTTCAAAAAAAAAATAGGTCTACAATTTCCTTAATACTATTGTTGTACCATATTTGCGTAACATTTGCATTTGAATTTTGCGTAACGTAACACAAAAAACAAAAACAACTAAACACATAAAAAAATATGGACAGGCGAATTGAATTATGAACCTCCATCTTTTTCAAAAATCGATTAAAGAGGGATATGGTTATAATTATCATTCCTTTCTTTTTCTACATTGATAACGATATATATAAAATCTAAAAATAACTACGCAATACTGAAGATTCTTAAATCATCAATAGATGGCGCCACGTGTTATTAGTTTGGTTTAGGTGTTTTAAAATTAAAAATCAGTGTGAAAAAGTTATTTTTAAGTGAAACTTCTATATAGACAGGGGAGGTCTTAGGATTTTTCTGTTTTTTCCTAAGACCTCCGAACGAAAAAGCGTTACGGCCGCGTGGACGAGCGACATAAATTTAGACTAGACGTGGTGAGAGACGGCATAATTTTAGAGTAGACTTTGGATGCGTTTTTTGGTTCCGAATCGAATTCAGTTTTTTTCTTTGATAAAATAAAATATTATATGTTTAAATAAAAAATGCATTAATTAAAATGTACCTACCCTAACCAAATCATAATTTGCAGTAAACCTGCGAAAAATCTAAATGTGTGCTGGGACATATAGTAGGAGTGAAACTTCAACGGACAAGTGGCAAAACGAATGGCGACAAAATTTTAACTTGAAGTTTTACGGCTAGGTTTTCGAATTCGACAAGTACATTAACAATCTGCCCGTAAAACTTAAAGTTAAAATTTTGTTGTGATTCGTTTTTCCACTTGTCCATTGAAGTTTCACTTTTACTATGTGTCCCAGCACACATTTCGATTGTTTTTTATTGCACGAGTTTAGCAGGCAAGCAGACAGCCCACTTGATGGAAAGCGGTTACCATCGCCTATGGACATTTGCAACGCCAAAGGTGCTACAAATGCGCTGCTGCTCTCTTAGGGAGACTGGAACTATTCTACTAAACTTAAATTAAACACTCCTGCGCATAACTCAACTTCTTACACATATATCATTTATGTATTTATTATTAAAATGCAAGTAGTTCGTACTATATGTTACGTATACCACTATCGCCATTATCATCTCAATTCATTCTGGGGTTGTCTAGAAAAGATGGCTTTTTAGCGATAAGACCGCCCTAGATATAATTTTAGTCTTTAAGTTCATCTTTATATTGGTGTTATCTATCTTTTTTTTTTCGGCAGACAAACACAATATACAACGGACTGCTCTGGAACCGATCCCAGACACCCAGACCATAGTAAATAACGGAGAAAATACGTTTCCGAAATTTACTATACTATGAATCGAACCCGAAGCCTCTGCGTTGAAGTGAGGTAGGCCGGCAAATGCTTAGCCCGCTCAACCACAGAGGCCGTCTATCTATCTACATATATGTCCTAAAATCACCTAATCATATTACCAATTACAACATTATTTATATTGACTGTTATAATTATCTGACTATGGGACTCTGGACGCTATTTATTTAATTTTAATTGAAATTTTGACATAATTATGATAATATTATAAACAATGTAAATTGTACGAGCTAAATCTGCACGCCAAGCTGGCAACAACATGTGTAACTAAATATAATTATTGTAACACCTTTTAAACCATGTTTTTGCAGTAAATAAATTTGAATTTGAATTTGCAAAATTAGGTTAAGCTCAGCAAAGATGTCGATCTGTTAGACCAACGCTGATCTTCCACTTGAACGTAGAGCGACGTCACGGCAAACTATACATTATATCATTAATAATTAATTTGGTTGAGCCAAATTTCTTAAAAGAAAACTATAAACGATACAAGAAAAACTATAGCACATACCTCCTCTTGTCTATGCCCAAAGAATCGCACATAATCACCGGGTCTGCCAACAAACTTCCCTTTAAAGAACGCTATGTAGAAGATCGAGGCGTAATAATTCACAAATTGTAGGAGGTAGATCTTCAACGTTAACGAATCGTCGAATTCGGTTTGCGTGCGCAGGAGTTCTTTCTCCGTTAACCATTCTGCCAAGTATTGATATATCTGAAATATTAAAACAAACATTTCGATATCCGGTTATCTATTGATTTGCCTTCCTAGTGATAGAAATTTTACATAAACTCTATACAAGTAATACCAATTTTCTTTCAATGGTTTTTTGGACTTTTTCATGTGGTACTTTTAAATCTACTATTTTAACATTACGATCAAATTTAAAGAGATTAATAAATAATTCACATATAACGTAAATGAACTAAGGATATTTATACTAAAAATGTGTTCAATAACACTTTTCTTAGGCTACGTTCCTCTTGGCGCTCACAAGAACCACCTTCAGGACCCCGATTTTTCCCGTCCTATTTGTTTGCGGGCATTGAGATCATAAACTCCAGTGGAACGGATTATGAAGCGTTGATGTCATTCAAGACGAAATACACAAATGTTTTTGACTGATGTATAGTTGATTTGAAAATCGCGCCTTTGTCAACGTATCGATAGAGAGAATTAATGCTCTGTGGTCAACGCCCACTTCGATCCACTTCTTAACATGGGCCGTTGCGAACTCTGCGTGATCGAAAATTATGACGTTGTAGTGAAACACTTACAAGCCAATAGATGGCGCTGTGCAATGATTGAGGTCGCAAACGATTCCCGACACGTACAACACACATATACAAATTTCCAACAATAACATATGGGTCTGGGCCTGCGGGGCATAACAATAGCTTCGCTGGAAGATCTTCCTTTAAGACGGAGGAGCATTCCATGTCGCTCCTCCACCTAGTCGGGACATCACTAAAATGTCATTAGGAACGTTTTCACGGCAACCATAACGACCGTGGTCGCTATGTGGAACGGCTGAAGGAGCATTTTGAGCGTTGTGAGCTCTAAGAGGCACCCGCCCTTAGTATCTCTATTAAGGTGGAGACACTTTGTTATTGTGTTCTTTATTGATAGCTAGCACATTACATTTCACTTTAGGTAATGGCAACACAAAAGAATGAATAGTAAGATAGAGAATAGAAGACCCCAGAATTCTACATTCCAGTGAGCTAAGCCGTCAAAGGCTTAGACCACTCAGCCACAGAGAACAATAAAAACAATGAGATCCCTTGATTTAGATTTCATTCGCCGAAGTAACTGCTTTAGTCAATAACGCCGCCCTTTGCAGCACCTTATATGGTGTTAGTTATGTACGCCTCTCAAATTTTAAGCAATTATTTTTATTTTTTTATTGCAGGAGTTCAGCAGACAGGCAGACGGCCCACTTAATGGAAAGCGGTTACCATCGCCTAGGAACATTTGCAACACCAAAGGTGCTACAAATGCGCTGCTGCTCTCTTAAGGGAGGCTGGAACCTGGTCACTAATGCTGGAACACAACTCAAGGTTGTTATTGCGATATACTTTAGACCAGGGTTGGTAGCCATCCAGTCGGGCAAATACCCTACCACCTGGCTGTGGGTTGTTTTGTCGCCTCTTACGACAGGCCGCCTGGCCGCAGGAAATTGTATTCTTTCTCAGTTCCTGCACGGATGAAAATTTGAAATTGACGTGTAACTTTGTTATGAATTTCTGAATAATGCTTAAATACCTGTCAACATTAAATAACCCCGAGAACTAGTTAAGCAATGGCTAAGAAAACAAGATGGCGATTATTATTCAAACCAGCTGATCATCGCTAATAGTTTTACAAAAATGAAAATAGAACGGCAGTTATAGAAATTAATAGATACTTAATATAAACTCGAGATACAGATTCAAAAATTGTAGATTGGACCATAATTTTTCTCCTTTTCGTTCTGTAGTCGATTTTTTTGGTTATAACCATATCTACTATTCGGATTTTTTACCTGTACGCCTATTAGAAAAGCATAAATCAATTCATGTTTATAAGTAAAAAAAAGAGAATTGAATAGGAACTTAAGAGGTTCTTGGTTAAGAGATGGCTAAACATTTCATAGTGAAATTTTATAAGTAAGGTCCATTATGGTTAAGATTATAAAATGTGTTTTACATTAAATAGATTGAATAGTAATACTAATACTAAAAACGGCTAAGTAATCAAACAAAAATAAAAATGTATACTCACATAATTAAAAACGCATATAAAACACAAGTTGATGCAAGCTGCAGTGGCCGTTGTGAACATGATCGGATTATACGTTATCAGGGCGTTTTCATTCTGCCTCAAAATCAACGCACCCATTAGGGACATCCGATACAATACAACCCCCAGTACTGTGGCCAATGCTAAAAGTACCAGTAGTGCAACAACACTGAAGGACATCAGTGTCGCCGGAAGACGCATCCTCCAGAATGGTACCATCGGTTCGCGTTCGCCCGTCACTACGTTTAGCTAAAAAGATAATTGACTAGATGACGTGTTATAATAAATTCTAAACATGCCGTGTCCGTACCATTGAAGCTATTAAAAAAAAAAAACAACTGGAATAGACAACGAAAAGAAAACACGATACAATTTGTTTTTTATTTCTTGTCTGTTTGTTCTGGATTCCCGTAAAAACTACTAGGCGGATTTCGATGAGGTTATCGCTGATCGACACCTAATTCTTAGACTTAAAATTTGCGCTACGTTTTATTCTGGGAATTTTTCTGGGAATGATTTAAAATGGCTAGATTGAAAAAAAAAACATATTTCAAAGTGATTTTTTCATTGACCGATAGAAAATCTTATATAATCATATGGGTCATATTTTTTATCCCGGGAATCCAGCGGGAATTTCAAGTCAAGCGTGGACGAAATCGCGGGCATATGTATGTGTATATATAAATCTAGCCATTCCTTCAATAGACTAATTGTGAAGGAGCACTATCTAACTATATAACGTGTTTATTATTTGTTTTGTATGTTGGTATGTTCGTAAATATTTTTATAACTATCTAATATATAAAATTCTCGTGTCACAGTTTTCGTTTCCATACTCCTCCGAAACGGCTTGACCGATTTTGATGAAATTTTTTGTGCTTATCCGGTATCTATGAGAATCGGCCAACCTCTATTTTTCATCCCCCTAAATGTTGGGGGTAGTCCACACCTAAATTTTTTATTTATTTTTTAGACAAAATTTTTAATTTCTATTTTTTTATGATACAACATACAAAAATACATACAACCCTAAATTTGCACCCCTCTACGATCAACCCCTATTTTTCATTTGTTAATTATAAACTTAAATTTTTTGGCAAGATTTTTAATCTTATTTTGTTATGACTTAGAATTAAAAAATATATATTACTCTTTTAGATTCACAATTAGAACCGGTAGGTGGCGCTGAGATCGGGTTCTGGAATCCTCCTAATCACCGGGAGCGATTTTGCTGATTTTGTTTTTGTGTGTTTGAGTGGTTGGATGGTTGAGATTCGCAATTAGAACCGGTACGTGGCGCTGGGATCGGGTTCTACAATTTTATTTTTTAAAGGCAGGACAACGTCTGCCGGGGCCGCTAGTATATGTATAATAATTACAGTAATCTTATAATTAGTATCTAGTTCAAATACACGCCAACACTATCTTTCCAATTAGATCTTGTCCATCCAAAGGTTGCCTGGAAGAGATCACTTTTAGTGATAAGGCCGCCTGTTGTTTTGCCAAGAACTATTGTAATCGTGCATTTTGTTTTTGTTTATATTGGTGAGCTGTTATCTAATCTAATGTAAATGATAAATTTAAAAAGTGAACGAACGAATGTAAAAGCGTGAGCGAACGAATGTAAAAGAGTGAGCGAACGAATGTAAAGGAGTGAATGAACGAATGTAAGTGAGTGAACGAACGAATGTAAGTGAGTGAACGAACGAATGTAAGTGAGTGAACGAACGAATGTAAAGGAGTGAACGTCGAATGTAAGAGTGAACTAATGAATGTAAAAGAGTGAACGACGAATGTAAAAGAGTGAACGAACGAATGTAAAAGAGTGAAAGAACGAATGTAAAAGAGTGAAAGAACGAATGTAAAAGAGTGAACGAACGAATGTAAAAGAGTGAACGAACGAATGTAAGTGAGTGAACGAACGAATGTAAGTGAGTGAACGAACGAATGTAAGTGAGTGAACGAACGAATGTAAAGGAGTGAACGTCGAATGTAAGAGTGAACTAATGAATGTAAAAGAGTGAACGACGAATGTAAAAGAGTGAACGAACGAATGTAAAAGAGTGAAAGAACGAATGTAAAAGAGTGAAAGAACGAATGTAAAAGAGTGAACGAACGGATGTAAAAGAGTGAACGAACGAATGTAAAAAAGTGAACGAACGAATGTAGAAGAATGAACAAACGAATGTAAAAGAGTGAACGAACGAATGTAAAAGAGTGACTGAACGAATTTAAAAGAGTGACCGAGCGAATTTAAGAGTGAACGAACGAATGTAAAAGAGTGTACAAACGAATGTAAAAGAGTGTACAAACGAATGTAAAAGAGTGAACGAACGAATGAAATAAATACCTGTGTCCGTTTGACATGTGCCAGTCTCGCCAAATATTGCGGCCGGGGGTGCTCTTCGTACACATCAAAGCCTGTTAGATCCCATCGATGCGTCATCTCTGCAGAGTAACGCTTCCAAAGTTCCAAGAAACATGCGGCTAAAAATATATTTTTTTAAAGTTGTAAAAAAATTAACAGAGGTTTTGGCGGGATATTCAAAAACGGATGTTTGTTCCACTTTCAAAAAACATTTATAAACTGGATAGAAGTTGCATAGCAACAAGCGATGTTTGTTGTTGATAGATTCAGATTTTTGAGTATAGACATGTTTATTTAAATAACATTTACTAGCTGTACCCGGGAGAGGTCCTGCCTTTAAAAAATAAAAATCTAGAACCCGATTACAGCGGCATCTACCGGGATCAAAATTTTCATCCTTCTACCACCAACCCCTCTTTTAATAGAGTAGAACAGTTTTTTCTAACAGAGTAGAAAATTATCAAAGTACTTATATCGCTATTAAAAAATAGGGTTTGGTGGTAGAAGGGTGAAAATTTAGAGTTGTATGTATTTTTCAATGCTAAATCATAATAAAAATATAAATAAGAATTGTTGTCATTTAGGGGAATGAAAAATAGATATTGGTCGATTCTCAGACCTACCCGATATGCATACAAAATTTCACACAAATCGGTTCAGCCGTTAAGTTAATTTTACGTATTAGAAGTAAAAGTATAGAGACATTTAGACGAGGGACTTATTTATCGATCATGAAAAACTCATGATTCACAAAGTACGAAACGAAGCCAACCAATTTGCACTAGATAAGTTCGCAAAGTTACTTATTTCTTCATTTAAGTTTTAACTATATTCTTATAACGAATTAATACCCTGGTATAGTTAAATTAGCTTCGAGAAGTTTTTGCGTCTGTAGTAGTATGGTATATTTACAGGAATTCTAAACTTGAAATTTAAAATTCCTTGTACAATCAGCAAAAAGAGGTCCGTTACCTTTTAAGAAAATATATTTACAATCAAAATCAATGGTGAAACTCAAAATAAACAATCATTATTTACATTGCTAATTTTTGTGAGGTTTGGCTGTTTGGTTTTAGTTTAATAATTAATTGATTTTATTTGTAGTTCATTAATATTATTTATTGTTCAGTGTTATTATTTGTTGCTAATTGTTGTTATTCGATATTAAATTTGTTAACAAAAAATAGTTCCGACCTTGAAACGTGGTCGAGGTATGCCTTTAACTTCCCAAATTAAAGAAGTTTTGTATATTTATACAAATATTCCGAGAATTCGTACAATAGCAATCCGAGCAGTATTATGACTCCCGCTCAATTAATTGCTAAATCAAGCGCAACTTCATTGACTTCCAACGGAAAGGTGCTATCAGAAAGCAAACATCATTCTTCAGAACAGGGACCAACAATTTGGTATTTAAAAATATGTTTAATATTAATATTTACTATTTCAATATCGTTTAATATTAAGAGAAGAAACCAGAACGAATGCTAGGATAGTGGTCGATGATGTTATGCTGGAGTAAGTGAATGAGTTTGTATATCTTGGATGTGCTTTTAGCAGGGATGGAAGGTACACCGCTGATATAGAAAGAAGAGTGAATTTGGGGAATAGTTTGAATGGAGCGTTAGGTAAACTTCTAGGCGCTAAGAACCTCAGCCAGAAGGCCCAGCTCGCAATACACAACGCGGTGCTGGTACCTACGCTCACGTATGGAAGCGAGAGTTGGGTATGGAAGAGAGAGCTTGAAAGTAGAGTAAACACGGTCGAGATGCGAGCACTGAACAAAATCTGCGGAGTGACGCTCGCGGACCGCGTTCGTAATACCGAAGTGAGAAAGAGAGTATCGGGGTGAAGGTAAGGAAAGGAATGCTCCGGTGGTTCGGGCATGTGGAAAGAATGCATGATGAGAGAATGACTAAACAAATATACAATGCAAAAGTGGATGGATGCAGAAGTCGTGGAAGGCCACAACACACCTTCCATGATCAAATTGATCGTGTACTAGCGGAGGGTGATGTCAGGAGCCTTAAGAACAGACGAGCGTGCATGACAAGAGTTATGAATGTCAAAGAAGCAAGTGAGGTGTGTAAGAATGGGCCTAAATAGCGCTCTGTTGTCCGTGCCTACCCCGCAAGGGAACTGGCGTGAAGTTATGTATGTATGTATGTTTAATATTAAGTACTTGCCTAAAAAGAGATATAAAAAGTATTAGTTTATTTATGTGCTGACCATACACTAACAGACGCAAAAACGTCTCGAAGCTAATTTATCTGTACTGGACTAAAATTATAAGTCGACTTTCCGTATCTTTCTATAGAATCTTTTACTATTGGTTGCAAATTGACATTAATTGTATGGAGTTTGTATGACTTTATGTCACACTAGGATACACCCGCGACTTCGTCTACGCTTGACTTGAAATTTCCGCCAGATTCCCGAGATGAAATATATCACACATTTTTGCTATCGACCAGTAAAAAAAAATCATATTGAAATTCGTTTAATTTAATCTGGCTATTTTAAATCATACCCAGAAAAATGCCCTCGGGGTTCCCAGGATAAAATGTAGAGCAAAGTTTGAGTCTAAGAATTAGCTGTCGATCAGCGAAAACCATATTGAAATCGGCCCAGTAGTTTTACGTGAATCCTGAACAAAAACACAAGAAATTTTAAAAATTGAATTATGTTCTCCAACGTTTATATAGTCTATTCACGGCAGGTTTAGAATTTTATAATATTATAAATTTTAACCGGTAGTGAGACTAATGGATAGTAAAATATAGAAACCATCTGATAGTGTACTCACCCCAAAAACTCATAAATATGGCGAAGAAGACAGTTGTTGAGTTATCAAATAGATAGGTTACCCTCGACTGCAAACACGTCGCATTCAAATCCCAAAAATCGCAGAAGTAATCACATTGGGGACACATTTTTATCGACGAATTGTAGTTGCATATATCTTCACTAAAAATAATAATCAATGACAATAAATTTTTATACATTAGCACTATTTTTAGTGTTATTATACAACTTTTATGTATATCCGTCCATCTGTCTACCAATATATCTGTACATCTTTCAAAATATAAAGTGTAAAATTCTAGAAAAAGATTGAAGTCATACGGACATATTCATGTTGAATTAGATAAAGCTTGTAGGCTTCTTTAAGAACTTTACAGAAGCCTACAAGCTTTATCTAATCTTACTGTAACTCAATATGAATAAGACCGAGAGAGTAGAAAAATTAGGTTGAACAGTGTGTTTTACACTAAATACTTTTTCAACACATTTGCTCAAGAAATCATTTATATTTAAGAAAGCATTTACGAAGCCTATACACATTGTTCAAGAGTTAAAAATCACGCACCACACATTGGAACGTGCGGTAAAATAGCTACTCTCACCTAAGTACCTATTTTACCGCACACCGTGCGTGGAATAGGTAATTGGGTGAAAAAAAAACTTCATAAGAGTTTCACATTACAAAGATAAATAAGCTGAATAATCGACCCTCCTTGGAGACGATTTTGATCGATACATTTGTCTCGCTTTAATACTATAGAGAAAATGAGACGACGCACGTGACGCCATTTGCATATGCGCGCCATTTTTATCTTAGATACATTAAAGAATGTTTAATGAAAAAGTTTTATTCATTACCTATGGACTTGTATTGCTTTCTCGTAAATGTGTTGAAAAACGTTGTACAACACACGCGCGGAGGTTGGTTTTTACAAACTCGTGACTATCATAAGCCCTCGACTTGGTCTCGGGATTACATTCGTCTACTCGTTTGTAAAAACCAACTTACGGCACTAGTAAAAATAACTATTACAGTGGAAACTTAAGATACATGTTATACTAATCGAGTATACAACAACAAAAAAATAACATAATTTTAGATAAAGAAACTTTTAGTATGCTAAATGTGTTCCTGTGCGAATAAAGCTAACAATTTAAAAATAAATGGAAAAATATAATTGAAAAAAATACTTATTTTTATTATATTTTTGTATTTTCTTTTGTTATACCGTAATGAAAATGGACCTCTGTTGTCTCAAATAACTGAGTTATTATAATTTTTATTCATACCTTGGTTGGTTACTGTACACCGTTGCGGCGGAATAAATAACGCATATAAGACCGACTAGCGATGCTGGTATTAACATATGAGTGTAGAAACCTAGCCACGCGAAATATAAACCTGAAAGATAGCACGTGTTACATATAAAAGTATCTTTTTAAATTATTTCAACAACTTTAACATGATATGACGCCAAATCCCATGCACAAAGGACAATGCCCATTTTGGGTCCACCCTGAAATCGGATGAATATATCTTTCTAGATTTTAAGTATGAAAAAATCTTTCTAGAATCTCAACCAGTCAAATCGAAACTAAGCGTCTCGCATCACCTTTTCTGGTGCGCACTGCCGAAGAGTTGAATAATTTGCCGGAGTCTGTTTCTCCTGACAAATACAATCTTGAAGTCTTCAAGTCACGAGTGAATAGGTATCTTCTAGGTAAAATGCTACATCCTAGACATCCTCATTACTCAACGCCAGGTAAGACAGTGGTCAAACGCAAACCTATACATCCATTTAAAAAAAAGATCTTATATGTTATGTTATTATAGTAAGGTTATAGAATTTTTGGTAATCAAGTATAGAAATTACAATTACACAAACATATTTTTGTTTTTCACTATCAACATCGATCGTCCGTATCTTGACTTTAGGTTATTTACTGACATCTTTACTCTTTAATTCAAGATTCAATAACCCCAAATATTGTTGACTGTTGAACTCACTTATGTATTCGAGAAATAAAACATACCCGGTTAGTATACTGACACTTATAATGTTGCCATTGTGACCATAAAAAGCAAACCTTTTACAAACAAAATGGTTTTAATGTATGGAAGCGAATTTATAACGAACAGCGCCATCTAGTTTTGAATGCTGTAACTTTAAATTTATATTTTTATAAGAAATATTGCTCTAGAAAAATTCAGATTTCTCTTGAACCTGGTTCCAGGACTTAAATTCTGTAAATGTATATGATAATTATTTGAAATTTCTACAAAATAGTGACAAAATTGTAAAGGCTTGTGCAATTTTATATGAAGCCCAACTCTCCTAACAAACTGGGCAATGTCCTTTCACAAAGTTAATAAATAGAAGGACTTACCTATTTTAACACCAAAATAATCCTTAACATAATCTAAAGGCTGGTACTTAATACATTTGGAGACAGCCGCCCATTCGGTATACAGGAGATGCCTCATGGAGCCTGGTGTTTTGAGATCGCCCTGATAAGAGATAAACAACACCATAAGTTCTATCATTAAATACCTCTATTCAGAAGGTTTTTTTTGTTTTAATTAGAGGTACAACAAGCAGATTAAAGTTTGAGCTCATAACGACGTGTATATTCAGGGTGGCATAAGTTAATGTAGTCGCGAACGAAGTTTTGTTCGCAAAATTTAGTAAAGCAGTAATTTTTACATCAAACTAGCGGGCTCGGCAGTCGATTTCCTGCCCTGAAAAAATAAAAATCTGAAACCCGATTTTAGCGCCACTTGCCGAACTCAAACACGCACAAAAAATCAGACAAGTTTTTAAGAAAAAACTAATTTTACACAAGCGCACGGAAAAAATTTCATTAGTTGGCAATAGGAGGTCTATAATCTAAACAAGCGATTCCCATACGAATTTTGTTATACGAGTTATCTTCATTTTATTTTTTCTTTGAAACCGGGCTTGTATTAGCATGAACAAATAAAACAAATATAAATCAGTCAAGTAATTTTTGATTTTTAGCGAGACTAATGAACAACACATGATATTTACAAACATATATAGAATTTATTTTAAATCGCCTCTCCTCCTTCATGTGGTAAGATGAAGGGTTTTCTTTTTTTTTAACTCTTTTATATATCTGTTATTTGTATTTAATAATTTATATTTATTTATTACATTTATTTATATCTATTTTATCACGTACATGGGTATATATGTTGCTGTTTAGGTGCTACGTCATTTAGCACAATTATTTAACGCTCACCACACCAATTATATGTAGATTAGAATGTCATTAGAAATATGAGCTCACATCATGTAAGGGATACGCCGCACTGTAAGTACAATTCGAAATGAGCCTCGTGATGCCGAACGCGAAATCGTCGTGCGGAGATTCGGAGAACTTCTTCCTGTCCAGAATGAACTGGACTATCCGCGATCTGATGGACGGCGTCCAGAAACACTCGGCGTTCGTGTCGAATCTATCCAACAAAAGAAATACATCTAAAGCGCAATCCAACACTTTACATAGAATGATAGATAGATAACACTTTATTGCTCACCAAAATAAACAAATACAAAAACCAAATACATAATTACAATCATTCTTGGCAAACCAACAGGTAGCCTTATTGCTAAACGCAATATCCAGGCAACCTAGCTTAAAAGAAATTCTTAACTAATCTGGCGAAGTAGGTGGAGCAGAAAAAAGATAAGGACTGTATCATTTAAATATACATATTTATAGTAATTTATAAATGTAATACATACATAATTCAGACACTTTTATAATTACATATTTTGCCCTATTTCTTTTTCTGCTCAGTAACTATAATCAATTTCTAGCGATGTAGTATTCAGACTTATCAGTCTGAAGTCTACGTCGCTAGATACTTAATATTGTTGAACAACTTCAGGCTATATACTCTTACAGTAAATTCATCACATCAGAGATTCCAAGACCGCTTTATCATTATCATCAAACCATTCACGTAGAAGCTACATGTTTTGCACAACATTTTTTTGAACTTTTGAGTAGTACTTTGTACAATAAAATTAACAAAACTTTAAAAATACATTTCATGCGCAAATCAGATTGTAGAAAAGTTTTAACGTCTTGTTTACTGACACTCAGTTATGAAGATACTGAAAATTTAACTAAACAGCATATATAATAACATAGTAAACAATCATTATTTATAACATACCTTTATTTACCATATACACACTCACAACACACACACTCAAACTCACAAACACACTTAAACACACAACCACTCAAACGCGCGCGCATTCTTACGCATGCATTCGTTTATTCATCTAAGCATAAAAATGCACTCTTTATATTTACATTTTTCATTAGTTCAATCTTTCAGAAAATATTTGTGGTGTACGAGAGGCGGAGGCCAGGAGTTTCCATAGGACGGGGTTTATTCAGTTTGGACTCCGGTCTCCTTCTGCTTCATTTTATGAAATTTGTGTATCGCATAAGTAAGACTTATTTATAACATTTCATTTTGTTAACTAAAACTTGTATTTTTAAGAGAAAATAAAGATTATTATTTAAAGAATCTACTTAACAACCATAGAGATATACCGATATGAGAAATTTCAGATAATACTTACAAATACTCTTTATCCTTTGAATATATAGCGGTTAATCGATGGCGTCTCTCAGGGAACATATCTGGGTCCACTCTTATTTTCGCCATCGCTTTGTCCCAGCAAGCCTCCACCTGGTCTATGAGGGTGTTCGTTTTCTCGCCCACGTCTTTCAACGCTGAGAACTGTTGAGATTTATTGAAGAAAGATTTTCTTCTAAGTTAATAACAACAAACGTATATGCTGAGGAAATATAGAGGACTAACACAATAATCGATTAATAAAATGATATGTGGTTAGAGGGGTTAATCAATGGATGGCATGATAAATGGATGGATTTACAAAATACGAATGCGTTGATAAACACGTCAATATTTTGTTAAATAGAAAAATGAGTTTATAATTACACGAACCGGTAGGAAAATTAAATGTATAAAAAGACGTATCGAGAGATGGATGAACGGAAATTCATTGAAACTTAAATGGGTGAAATAAGTATTGAAATTGATAACGACTAAGACAAAATTTTACGTGCAAACATTTTGCCTGAATATAATAGCTAATATGCAGCTTTAGCAGCGTTCTCGAATAATACATTTGAAATTCTAAATGTAAAGAATAGCTCAGGTAACATTTGAGAATAGTTACAAAATGAACACCAAAATATTATTTATAACCTAAATGACAATATAACTACTCTCATAAGTTCACAGTAAATCATTTCTACAAAACCAATATTTACATGAACTTTGGAGCTACAGTGATATATTATGATATGATTATATATAATTTTTTTAATAATATAAATAAATCACTTATATTTTCTAGTCTGCGGCAAACTTTATGGTATCTCTCTATCAACCACACATGGCTGTGCAATAATAACTTTTATATGAGGAAACATATATGACACGACCATTTGTTGCTACGAGCAGCCATAAGGTTATGCGCAAACTGTACCAAACCTAAATTCTATCACTACCCTAAAAAAAATAATTCACCAATATTATTTATACTAATGGGTTTAAAAATTAAAGACGACATTAAAAGCACAGGGAGACATGTTAGCACAATAGCGACATTAATTAGCATTTTGCACCAAAGTTAAATTAGATCTTATCACAGAGTGTTCCTTTTTCATTGCAATATTTTAAATAATTGATGAGTTTATAATATGCTCTTCCAACAAAGTCGGGTTACTATACCTTACTACTCAAAGTTTAACAGTCAAAGTACAGTCAAGTCAAAGTATAACAAGTAGGTTTTTTTTAAATAAACTTAATTATATAAATGTTTCCAATAACACGATTCTTATTGCCTCTATTAAGGGGAAGACGCTGTTCATTCGTTCTTTATTAATTTATCGTGATACTTTTACATCACCAACTCAAAAGATTCGGCCCTATTGAGCCTTTTCGCTAGGTCTGTATTATCGAGGATAGCTGGATAACCTCCACATTCCTATGATGATGACAACGTTGCTGGTGAATTTTGGTGTGTTTACAAATTATGTTAGCGACGTGATCCTTTTTTAAATACTCCAAATTAATTAATAGTACATATCTAAGAAACAGACCCGGCATAAGTGACACCTGTGCCCATGATAAATCATAAAGTAATAAAGTGTCTTTGAACACCAACGATATCACAGCTTTGAAAATGTTGTTAAAAAGGAACATACTATGAACACGCATGCATTTTTGATTTTTACTCTCTGCTACAAGATGTCACTATACTCATTTTTAATTATCTGGACTAAAATGACAGCGGAATGAAAATGAGATCCACCTTTTTTATGTTGCAAAATTGTAGCACCTCACCACTGTGAGTACGATCCTATAGAATTTCGATACAAATTATGTAGGATTTAACTCACAGTGGTCAGTTGTTGATTCAACTCACACAGCTCACTTATGAATCAAAAAAAAGGTTTATTGCAGCTGTCATTTTAGTCCAGGTAATTAAAAGTCACAGTATACACGTGCCTTGACTGAATATATGCTGATATCAATTGAATTCATGTTGAACTATTTAATTATATCATCAATTTAAGTTTACTAAAATTCTTTAGCCATATTTATTGTAATAGTTGTAGTGTAAAAAGATTGTAATGATTTTGTGAAATGTTAAACTGAAACCGACAAAATTAAGGAAAAATCAAAAGTTCATTAATAATTTAAAACAAAATTACATCCAACACCAACATATTCTTGTAACACTTATAAAAATAAATATAATATTTTTATATAATAAATTATTATATTATTGACAATGTTGATAATAGCGCCATCTATGATCATGTTAGCGAAGCCGTTGCCATGCGCATGAGCATTATTTGAGACCACGTGACGACATAATGCATACCTTAGACATATACATTGCAGCATTCAGTATCGCATTCGTCCGCGCACTTTTTCTTATCTTACTGCATTCCTACGAACGTACCACACATTTGTTACTGTGCTTTTTGACAACCGTATATGTATCTCTATCGCTCTCGTGCATATGCGAGCGAGACGGATATTGTTTTATGAATTCTATTTATATATCGAATCAAACAAGGTATCAAGAAGTGAATTAATGAGTATTGATTTACATTCTATTTCTCAAGTGTGTAAGTGAGAGAGGATTTTTTTGTGGTGTTGTGCTGGACAAACAAACATAAATAAAAATCAATATAATAAATCATTCTAATTTGTTAACGTCACAAGTGCACATTTACTTATTATTATTAATTATTTCAAACAGTTATATTGTAATCCTAACCTAATTTAAAAAAAGTCTAACGGTAAAGAGTTCACACATAGTTTCACTAAAGTAGTAAAATTAAAAGTTTGAATCACCGACATTATTACCAGAAAATTAATTAGACATTTATTCTAGATCAGAAATAGGTCAGTAACTTGCTAACTGAACTTTACATATCATTTAAATTACTGATCTTTTCTGAACTAGGCTTAGAAATCATAGAACAACTCTTTGGTAATCGTTTAATTACTTTTACTTAAATGCAGTTTTGAAATGTTACTGATAAACTTTTATAGTGATAATAAACTTCAATGTAATATACCAAAAAGTGATCATTTTTGTACGAATAGTGAAATATAAGTCAAATTTAATTAAACTCAAATTTTAACCCGTAGGCTGTACAAAAAATTAATTAATAACCGTTTCATTATTCCTATATGCGATTCAAATCTAAATCCTATGAAAACAATTACGTATCTATTTCTTAAAAAATAATTCACAAAATTTAAAAGCTTATCGCTAAAAGGGCATCTAAACCAGAGAAGAAGAAAATGCTATATATCATATTAAAATACCTTAATTAGGTTACAATCTGAAAGTCCTGCTAAGTTTTTTTGTCAATTTCATAATAATTAATGTTTTATTGCAAGTAAATGATGACATGAACCACATCTATAGTATTTGACTGATATTTCAATATTGAACCAGAACACTTCTACCTTGAAGCGAGAAGCCCTTGGGAGTCTATAGTACCATCAAAAAGCCATAACACGAGTCCTGCGGGAAGGGAGCACGATTAGTTTATATTATACTAAAGTATCATACAATTTACCTTCATAGGCATTCTTAGTTTGAGGATCTCGCTGTAATCACGTAGGACGGACACCGGAGCGTGTATCTGAAATATACAGTATCAAACTAATGAAAATAATGGCCGGAAGGAAATGGAAATTCAAAGGAAATGAGTTCAAATGAATGATGACTTGTCGTACATTACATGTTGTGGACGGAGAACGCCCCCCTGATTACCCTGCCGGAACACAACTTCCGCATTCCCCGCATACCACCAACAAGCTTAGCTCGCATGGTTAGCAGCTAAATGTCGGAACAATAATGCGCCTTATAATGCAACCTTGGAGATTCAAAATATATTCTCTCAAACAGATTCTCCTCTACTCTCCCACCGTTCTTACGTCATGCCCTCACTCTCTCTCTCTCGCTACTTACGTATATTTTTAGCAGTGTTAAGCCTGTAATAATCTTTATAACTAATTCTATGTTTAATTAGTTTAAAATAAAGACCGGAATTCGTATCGAGAGTTTCTAATTCCAACTACCACAAATATTACGCTTATACAATAGTAGCAGATATAACATCTATGTTCCTGAAAAGTAAAGGGTCAAGCCCAGTAACGGTACTTTAATAACTTTGAATTGTGTTCTGGATCAGTGGCCAGCTTCCAGTGCTCCCTTCGAGGTGGATAGGACATTGGCAGCACCTCTGTGTGTTGCAAATGTCCATAGGCAACTAATCTCCAACACAGTTGAGCTGTCAGCCTGTGCACAACACTAATAAAAAAAATCATGTCCATTGATCCCTACAAGATATTGAATTGAACATACAAAAAATACATTCCATCATGTGGGCAGTTAGGCTGTCCTACTGTACTTCAGTAATTAAAAAAAAGTAATTCTTAACAAATAGGCATACCTTAACAAAATTCAAGCCATACAGATCTTCGGGTGCTTCCCTCTCCAGTTGTAGTCCATCTAATTCTAGATTACTCTCGAATATCTTCCTCTGCTCGTAAGCTTCGGGTTTCGTGGCGTCATCTTTCGCCGACTCCCAGACCAGGACGTAATCAATCGACCGGACACCATCGTTGAAGGTCAACGACGGATTGTTCAGGATACCACCCATCACTATCCTGCAATGATAATATCAAATTTAGGAAATAGTAGTAAAAGAAGTTACACTTAAAAATAAAAAGTACTACTTTAAAGACAATAAGCTTTTTTAAAAACGTGATCCTCGATATCATGTAGCAGCAGAGTGCTAGCCAAGACAAGTAAAACGAGCCCAAACACGACTGGTCTATTTAGTTTAGTACAGGAGTTCCTATGGCCACCTTCCGACTCCATCATCAGATCAGCTCCATGGTACCATATTATTGCATTGTCACGCGATATACATATGCGTGCAAAGTTTCAGCTCAATCGGAAACCGGGAAGTTGGTCAAATTTAACTTGCAAGATTCCACCCGAACTTACATACATACATACATAGGTACATCCATTGCAAGTTAAATAAAAGCTTGTAAAGAAGTTACACTTAAAAAATAAAAAGTACTAGTTTAAAGTAAAAAAGAATTTGCTTTCTTGCTAAATAAGCTAGGTAAGCATGCTCCATACTAGACCGCGTTATCACTCAACATCAGGTGAGACAGTGTTCATACGCAAACCGATCTATCTTAAAAAATATGTTCTTTGCGCCAGCCAAACTATACGGCCACTTTTAGTTAGGCTGCAGATACAGTTTTATAATAGACGGTTTTCAGACTAAAAAAGTTTTTGCTTAGCATTTGTAACTAAACTGGACGTACCGAAAAATTTGAGGTTTGTGAGTCGTAGCCTTAAGGCGCTCATTAAATTTAATAGTAGCTAGTCTTTAATCAAACTATAACATAAGAAACAAAACGAGGTAAATCTGTAGATGTTTGATGCACGAATTGTAAGTAGTTGGGTGATGGAATGGGGAGGGGGGAGGCATACTTACCCTTTTTTTTTGGACAGGGGAAATCCGTTTGAGGACAAAGCCGCGACAGGCACAGAAGCTTAGGGGATGTTCGCGACCCGTGTGAGTGTGGGATTCGCCAGATCGGGGGTGGCACTAGCGTGCCCAGTCAGAACTGGCGCTACGCTATTGCCACTCCCCAGTTAGGGATACCCACTAAAACCCCTGGGTGTTCCGTCCTGCGCCTTATGCCAGGGATACGGGAAATGGGCTGCCCGACTACGCGGTGCCCTGGCAGGCGTGGGCCCCGGCTACTACTTGGTCTCATTCTTGCGTAGGGCGGTCTATAATGTGCCCCACGGGAAGAGACATAAGCGCGCGCGGAACACTCGCGCTCTCATCTCGACGGCATGTGCGAGTGAGTGAGAAACCCTATACCCCTAGGGGTCCCATCCGCGCCGCCAGGAATACTTACCCCTCCTACAACCCCTATGATCCGGAGATCTTCACTTTTTTTAATAAACATAACCTCACTTGTTTTTTCACTAATTGCACTTATAAAGTTGAACAATCCATTTAAAGTCAAAAAGAAAGCTGGTAATCAACAGAGAAAGAAGCAAAAAAACAGCGTAATTCGTCAAAAAATGAAGAGAAAACACAACAGAACACATTCACATACACTACAAGAGTAACCATGAAAATATTAAAAATGGCGGCCAATGATGACGAAATTGCGCTTTGGTCTGAAGCTTTTTTTTTTATAACGCAAGGGGAATGTTTTTGGACACCATCCTCGGACCCTTCGGGAGAAGGGTTCGAATGCAGGCATAAGGCCTGCATCGAGGGTGTATGGAATTCTCAGCGACTGGTTCTCCACGCTTGCTTCTAAAACGAAGCTGTCGCGAGAATCTGCCGCCAAACTACCCACTAAACCTAAACCTGCGCCCCATTTATAGCGCTTTTACGAGGCGTCACGGGATCTCGTACAGAGTAACTGCACCGTAACGCCCCTACGCTCTGTAACTAGGCCACCCTGGGCTTTGGTCTGAAGCTGACCTAACCTAACCTAAATCACTGTTCTAGTCACTGGTCGCGAACTTTCACCATCCATCACAATAATGTTAGTGAATAAATAGGTGAGGTTATGTTTACCAAAAATAAATATTTCAAGAACTCCGGACCCTAGGGGTTGCAGAAAGGGTAAGTTCTCTACTTAAAATTCGTGCACTGGATATCTGAGTAGCAGCCCAAAACGACATTAATATCTATTAAGATATTTTTCCATGTTTTTTATACTAACACTACACAAAGGGCTATTGTCCAATTTATTCACATTTGATTTTTGTTTACGCAAGTAACCCAAATACACATGATCTAACAAAATAAAAGAATTCATAACTGTACTTTTAATAAGACTATCAAGGTGACGGACATCAGTTATATAATTCAAAGGTAATCAAGTTTTCTATACCAATAAATAAAATTGAAGTGTCTATCTGTAATTCCGAAATAAATACTCATGTGACGCTTAATTTAAATAAAAAAAATATAGATATTTTTTTCGACAGTGTTTCTGGAAGTTTGTCTTGTAGAGGTTCTAAAACGTCTTCGGCTCAGAAGCAAACTTCATGGAAATATAAGGGATTAAGACAAGAGTTAGATATTAATTTATCGTGTATGTTTTAATTATCCTATAAATATTATAAACGCGATAGTTTGATAGTATGGATGTATGTTTGATACTCTTTCACGCAAAAACTACTGAATGGATTTTGATGAAATGAAAAGACAATAATATAGCTTACACATCAGATAACCATATAGGTTATAATTTATAAAGATATAGTGTGAGTTATCTAAAATATAACGATTTTCCATCACCACGCGGGTGAGTCCGCGGGGCGCAGCTAGTATGAATATAAAGTCGTAGTCACTCGCGACCAAGTGCCGGCCACGGCTAGTTAGAGGCCATCCATAAATTACGTCACTCGTTAAGGGGGGAGGGGGTCGACGAACTGTGACATTGTATGAGGGGTCCTAAATTTCGTGACGTCACATTTCAAAATCTCATATATTCAAGCTAATTACAGGACTGCTGTTTTAATTTAATAATTTCTTGGTGTAAAATTGCGAAATATGTGATGTCACACTAGGGAGGGCGGAGTCTCACGAATGTGACCAGCTGTGACACGAACGGAAGAGGGGTCGAAAATCATGAAGTGACGTAATCTTTGGACGACCCCTTACTCGTATATTACAGAAGAAGGCAACCTTTACTATTAAAGTACTTTGAAATGCGGCATAGAAGTCGGACATAGAAAATAATATCAAGAAAACAGCGCTATCGCTAGCTAGTCCTTTGGAAAAACTTAAATGAAATCAGAAAACTTTTATTCAAAACAATGTTTCAACGTCAATTTCAATAATATAATTATAGTCCCAATTAACATATAGGTCATAAACTGTTCGTTGAAAGAGTGTCGGGGTGAAGGTAAGGAAAGGAATGATCCGGTGGTTCGGGCATGTGGAAGGAATGCATGATGAAAGAATGACTAAACAGATGTACAATGCAAAAGTGAATGGATGCAGAAGTCGTGGAAGGCCACGACATACCTTCCATGATCAAATTGATCCTGTACTAGCAGAAGGTGATGTCAGGAGCCTTAAGAACAGACGAGCGTGCATGACAAGAGTTATGAATGTCAAAGAAGCAAGTGAGGTGTGTAAGAATAAGCCTGAATGGCGCTCTGTTGTTCGTGCCTACCCCGCAAGGGACCTGGCGTGAAGTTATATATGTATGTATAAACTGTTCGTGAAGTTCGTATCTTTTTTTAATTCAGACATTATAATCAACAGACACTATTATGCCCTAGAAGATCCTATACGCATGGGTTACCGTTGTAATATTAAGTGGTCATGGAATTAAAGGTCTTTTGACCATTCAAAACGCGTTCAATCAGTTTTTATCCAACACATGGATAGTAACAACAATAATAAGGAATGAAAATCGCAAGTTAAATAATGTAAGTCATTCTATTCAGTACAATTATCCAAAGCCCATTTCCGAAATAAGAATCAATTTTAAACTTAGAAACAAAATTCAAAATTAATTAAAATTAAGTTAATGGAAGACAATTAATGAAATGAAATGGATGATGATGAGCAATAAGCCAAAAAAGTATTGTAGAAATGCCATTGGTAAATGTTTATTTTGGAGAGCAGTAAAATGTTATCTACATATTATCTGTATAAAATTTTAATTATAACTGTTACACAAAATAAAATGATTAAAAGTGAAGTTGTAAACTCAACTTTTAATTTCTTAATTACTGAATCGTCTTAATATCTTTAAGTAGCGGGATTATGAAAATGTTAACTATTTATCCTAAATACATACATACATAACTTCACGCCAGTTTCCTTGCGGGGTAGGCACGAACAACGGAGCGCCACTTAGGTTTATTCTTACACACCTCACTTGCTTCTTTGACATTCATAACTCTTGTCATGCACGCTCGTCTGTTCTTAAGGCTCCTGACATCACCTTCTGCTAGTACACGATCAATTTGATCATGGAAGGTGTGTCGTGGCCATCCACGACTTCTGCATCCATCCACTTTTGCATTGTATATCTGTTTAGTCATTCTTTCATCATGCATTATTTCCACATGCCCGAACCACCGGAGCATTCCTTTCCTTACGTTCACCCCGACACTCTCTCGATCCTAAATAGCATGGCAATTAAACTAACTTGACCAAATTAAAAAATCTATACATATATTTCTGACTCGTATGACTGTTCGTCATCCTATAAAGTACATACCGTTTCAGTATTAGATCATCGAGGTAACACGTAAGATAAACAATATGGAAAGTAATAAGAAGCAGCGTATAACGATGAAGAGCGTCGACGAGGAACCCGTGTCCACCACCAGCGCAAACTGGTAAGAAAAATCCCATGCGATACCCAACTTTTTTTTTGATAACGCAGAGGGAATGTCTTTTCTTGCGACACACACACAGATCGTGGATACGGGGGTAGACCGCGAAGAACAACGCCTAATGCCGACTGCTCATATGCGTGTGGGACTCTCGTACCTAACGGCAACCGATTCTCCTCCGGTGAAAGAAGATGTCGACAAACTACCCTCTAAACCTACCTGCTTCCCGGTTAGAGAACGAAGAACGTTCACAATGAGTGCCTTAGGCAGTTCATTGTGAACGTTCTAGTGCTCCAACTTGGTACTAAGCCCAGGGACGCAGGGCCGTGCTACTACATACAGTAGAGGTGATTCCACTAATACCACCGTAAACACTACTACTACTCTACCACGGAATTATGGGAGGAATAAATTCTTTGCGTAGCGATGTCTGCGATACCCGACGTCATTCAACGTCCCGCAACATCCGCCAAAATCCCACCGCTCACCGGATTGATTATGTAACAATAACGACCACGCAGTTATAAAGTTTAGTTTTCGTTTGTTTCGGGTTTCATGAAAGTCGATTGGGACTTGGCTTTAATATAATTTGCGCAGAGGAAGACAAACACGACGCCTACCCTTCGCGGTATCCTTCGGCGTACTCTTTAATATTGGAGAGCAGAGAGAAGTCGCTTTTCGAATACCTATCGTAATATCGTTGGCGAAAATGCTGTTACAAGGCCCTTCACTTATGATGGGCCTTGTAATAGCATTTTTCGAGACTCCACACAAGCCGGTCGATTAGTGTTTGGCAGCCCCCAGGGGATTGCCTCCATAATCGACTATGGTCTAATCCCTAGCAAACGACCCGGTATTGGGAGAAATGCATTTCCCTCGCCTTAAAAAAAAAGGGATATTTAGTGATATTTTTTTCGACAATTTATTTACAAGTTACTCAGACTATGTTATGTAACAATTGGGATGAAAAAAATAATTTCGAAAAAAAAATTAATCATAAGGTCCTCTACTGACACCGAAGATATATACCCAGGGTTGCCAAATATTTTTTTTTAAGAAAATATAGTATTTTTGTTTTTCAGCTGCAAAAATATAAGTACTTTTGAGAAATTTACGTGATAAAAAGAGTACACATTTATTTTTCATTCATTACATTAATGCATTTTCCATGTGTTTTTATTACTACTTTTTTTGCTTTGGCCAGCAAGGATCTTTTTTTTAAATAATCTTAAGTATCTGAACACAAAGCGTGACAATTGAATTAGCGATGAAAATATAGTACATTTCGTACTACATATTTTTGCTATAATATATAGTACGATTGGCTAAAATATAGTACGATACGACATATATACTATATTACGGTTGGCAACCCTATATGAATTAATGTCTTAATTCATCAGGATATGAATGAACGTCTGCAAGTCTATCCACCGCTTGAAGCGGACCCTAAGCAACCTTTAACAATATAAGACATTTGTCCTGTCTTTCATTAAAATCATATTTAAATTAAACAATTCACTTGTTTTATCGATCGGATAATGACCTGCATACATAAAGGTCAGGCAACTATCCTAGGAACATTGTACAATGTTATTATGTTAACACATACCAATTCATATGTATTTATTAGCGTTTTAAACATTTCAATCGACTACATGCAAAACCTCATGCAAATTTATGACCAACACCATAGAAACGGCTGCACTGGTAAAATAAATCGCTGTCTTGTTGCAGTTACCTTATCAATGCTGCCATACATACATAAAATAATTCACTAAACATATAAACGTTTGAATATTGAAGTTCGTTTTTAATTATCATAGAGAATTATGAATGTAGTGAAAGTTTGAAGAGAGTAGGTGTGCAGGAGTCGCCTTTAGAAAAACATTTAATCAAGATTTTATAATGCGTATTTCTAAGCGTAATTTATGTAATCTTGTGATATAATTCAAAAATTGTATAGTGAAATTAACGTGTCCAATGTTTGATAAAACGTTTGTCCAATATACTCACGAGCAATGGTTGACTGAAGGTTTTCCATTGCCTTGTGAGCCAATGCGTACGTCTGGCGCCGGTTCACCGCACCAACAATCTTCGGCAGGCCGCGTAGATGTTTCGCTGCCATTGTCCCTGAAATTAGCCTCAATTTTGCATGCGTTGGCTATTGGCTTGCCAATTCTAAAGATTTTTTTGTCATAAAGCCAGACTAACTTGCCAAATTTCACAGCTTAGCAGGGAGTTTTACTAGAAAATCTTTGATAAAATTGAAAAGTATGATTTGGAAACACAATACCAGTTTATTATTATTAAAGATTTTTTTTTAATGTTAATTAATCTTTAATATGACTTTTTCATTTAACTTCACACACACAATACAACAAACCTAAAAAAAAAAAATAGATTTACATTTACTTCACTAAGGTCAAAGCCACACTGGTAAGGTAACATGATAGCAAATTCGTCAAATCAAACTCCGATTATTTAATAAAACCAATGTCACATCACTGATTAATGGCTTACCAGTGATGGCGGTGTGGCCAATGTGTAAATAGCCGAGCATGTCGTGAGAACTATAGTTCTTACACTTTTATTAAAGCATGTTGTAACCACTCTGAATATTTATTTCTAACGAGAAAATAAATACAGATTCAATGTTTAATATCAAGATTCCCATTTTTATAGCACTTCTGAATCTCAACTCACCTCCTATGACGCTAGCTTCTAACTTGGCACGCGTGTTAATAAGCTTACACACATTAGTACTTATTAACCTCTTTTGTAAGTGATTTGTGAGTAGATTAATATAATTTCAACAGTATTTTTAACTGCATGGCTTGTTCGGATTAGTTAGAGGACGCAGAGTATAACCTTATTTTCACTAACGAACACACAAAGTGCATTAAAGCACAGCATGACATTACATGTACTACATATTCCATAAATATATTTAGTTTTATATCATCTTATACTTTAATGCAATTTATGTGCTCAGTGCTTTTTATCAGAATTTCTTACTGGGCAAGGCCATTTGTAGTTAAATAGCGTGGCCATTATGTGTATCGAAATCTCTCAACCATCGCCTATTCAACTAAAAATACTTCTAAAATAACGCCAAGGAGTTTAAACCAAAACTGATTTTGAATTTAGAATGAACTAGATATGTTTAAAGTATTTCTAGAATGACGCCAGGAATATGAGTTTTATCCAAAACTGATTTTGAAATTAGAATTTTGTTGTGAAATATTTTAAAACCAGCTCTGTTGATTAATTTAAAGAGATACAACATCAAATGTTAGTTTGTTTGTTTTTTTAGCAGCCCCCAGCAGATTGTTAGTGTGTGTAACACTACACTTACATCAACTTTAAAACATTATCTCCACTGGAGAAATCAAGAGGGTGCATCTCAATCATCGATGGCAGCACATCGTTTCCGAGATATTGTTGCACCACTTTGGGATAAAGGCTAACCTGAAAAATTGCACTGTCCTAGCCTATTGTTTCGCTAACCAACATTCAAAGATGACACTCCTTTCACTATCTAATAATACACTATCAAATCAGTTTTGTTGATTTCATTCCAAATTTCTAATTTATTTAGTTCTAATGACATGTTGGAACGTCTCTGCTTAGATGTAGGTTCTTCATCTAAGCGTCTCAAAACAATGAACTCTAATACATCTTATAAATCTCAAATATGTTTTTTACCTATTAAGCCCTATTAAGAAAATATTTTACTACGCCTATATGATTTCCAGATGCCCAAATCTCATTAGTTTTCAAAATGTACATAAAACAACAAGTAGATTAATATCAAACTTTCAAAAATCTTCTCCAGTGTAACATTGGAATCGGATTCATTCCGAACTTGTACAATCTGTTTCATATCACATTTGTTAACGAATTATTGCTATATTCATAGAATACTTCTAAGGAATACCTTCTTTTCTCACATTTTGCCTTTTTACAAAGCATATCTACGACATTCCAGCTATCAATTGTTATGATTCTATAATAACGAGGGGCTATTGGCAATGAATGTGCTGTCAATTGGTGAGTTATCATTTACAAAACAGAATTGTTATGTGGTGAATAGTGAGGTCATCCAATTTGAATCCAATAATGGACTGTTGAGGAAAAGGCTATTTGTTTACATTACTCCTAGAAACAATGCAATAATTTTGCGATCTAAATTAGGAAATTAATGGCCTTGTATATTATAATATAAAATAATGAATATAAATCCTAAAAAGTAAACTAAAACCTAAAACTACTCTTTTTGCTACTAATAAAGTCATTAAAATCGTAAATGTTCGTAACTCCCAAGTATGCAGTGTTTTCGTTCTATTGAATTTGGCCTTTTAACTTATTTCTCTTTGTAACTCTCTGTTTTAATACTTGTACTTAAATTGTTACATACTCACGTCATAGTCCTTAAGTTGCTGCGAGGGACTAACACCTAAGAGACATGCTTGGCCTAGTTCAAGTGTTAGTATCCAAAGTCTTAATTTTAAGACAAAATGTAAATGTAATTTTTGAGTCAATAAAATTTGTATGTCTTTAAAAACCACGGGCCATAAAAATGCCCCGGTCTGGGAATATGGGGACTATGGCATCTGGGAATATGGGGACTATGGCGTCTGTTCGGGGAACATGGAAAAATGGGCAGACGGTGACTCGCCACTCCCTGCATGGGCCCCAAAAGATGCCATAGAAGACAGGGGTGCAACATAAGTGTGAGTGGCTAAGGGGTGTTGAGATGTGGGCTGCAGGTTCGCCGAAGCTACTTCGTGTAAATAAAAAAATATTATTATTAACGATTCGGCGTCAAAATAAGCGATCATGGTAAAAGTTAGGAGAAATTATCAAAAACAAAACATAGATAAACACATTCTTGCAAAATTGATTGTATTTAGTGAAAATGTATCGCAAGTTCGTAAAGTGTGAATATGTTTACGAACTTAGGTTAACTACTTATTATGATTCAGTCGTTAAAATGATAAACGTCATGCACTTTTATAAACATACAAAGCGCTTATTTATCTGCTTATTAAATATGGCAACCGTGCGCCTAGACAGGATCAGCTATCCAGAAATATTCAAGTTATATAATAATGTTCAAAAAATACCTCAGCGAAATAGACTATCACCAAACGAGACAATTTTATGTGGCTGGTCGAATAAGCTTACTTGACAGTGGTACAAATAGGAAAATGCTATTTTGCAGTTATCCAAAAGGTGTTCCACATTTTCGCCAGGAATGGGTATCTAGAACATTCTCACGTACTTCGTTGGTGCTCGCCTCGTTTTCCGATTCCCTAAACAAAGGAGCCGCGTACACGAAAACATTGACATGTCTCGTGCTTTTCTCGCGTCCTCGCGAGATCCTTACGAGTACGTGGAGCCCCTACCAGAACACACCTATGTATGAATGTAAGTGGTTTGTTTTTACTATTTACTGTGTTTAACAGATTCTAATAAAAGTCGAATCTAATCAGAATTATTTATTTATGCAAACGTATACGTCTTGTAAAATTAATATTGTACTAGCTTGTACCTCGAGGCCTATTATCATTAACAGTCTTAGCGTGATTAGGAGCCATCGATAAATTACGTCACACGGGGGGGGGGGGGGGGGGGATGTCAAAAATCATGAAATTGTAGTGACGTAATTTGTAGATAGCTTTTTATCAATGTGTATATTTTTTATATTACGCTTCATAGCTTTAACCGATCATGTTACTCTCAGTATAAAATTAGTAAACCCTCCACATGCAAATACAAGCTAAATAAATAAATGAAGGGGTTTGCATAACTTTGTATGAACTAGTGGCGTCATTTTTGTTTCCAGCGGCCAATAATAATTTTAATGTAATTTCATAATGCTGTTTTTATTAGACATATAGTGGGTTTCAGTTTTGCCCTAAGTAATATCAGAGCTGAGATATTTGCATCTGAAGATTCGAAAAAATATCTTCAATTTGAGTACAATAATTATATTTTTATGTTAAAAATAGGCGCATTTTGATGGTTTTCAATAACGATAATGAGATAGGGAGCAGCCTTGATAGTATACATAAGACTTGCATGGGTTCTGTCATCCGACACCCTGGAGCCACGACTGTTCAACCCTTTCAAAGCAGGCTTTTTTTTTTTTGAGGCGAGGGAAAATGCTTAACCGATTTACGCACAAACTGGGTCGTTGCTAGGGGAACGACACGCGTCGGTCGGGGGCGATAACACTGCAGCAATGGTATGCTCTTGGCAGCGCTCCGTCCGCGATCGACGTCACAGAATAGTGTGGAAGACTCCGAGCGTTGCTACACGAGCGAGCAACCCCAATACGCACTAAAAACCCCCTCCTTCCTGACGACCCTGCGCTTTGTATGTGTTGGAAAGGCTGAGATTTAGAACATAGTCTTTCAAAGCAGGCTTACAGCAAGACTGGCTTTCCCGGAGGTGACACAGGGAAAGCTGATCCTACTGCAAACGAAGGGACACCAGGCAGAATCACCTTCCGCCTACCAGCACACTATGCTACACTACATATACCCAAACATATCCGTTCCGATATAGTTTCTTCCACGCTATACAATTTTCATAAGTGGCTGTGGAAATTCAAAACGACGCCAATTTTTACCCAAACCCCTTTTGATTAGCCTTTAAAATACTGAACAAAGTTCAACGACACACCACCACACTGAAAGTTACGGCCACGATGACACAAGCGTTTAGCACACACATAAAACATCATGCGTGAGTAAGGATCTAACCAATTTTCAGTAGTTGCACGGTTTATAAAATCCTAATTATATAATATTATGTGAATAGCAACATTGATATTTATGTAGTTCTACTTTCTGTTTATTTCTACAATAAATTTTACATGTAATTTGTAGCAAGTTTTTAATTCTGCTGCAATAGGTTTATGTACAAATACAACGTTAGTCACCTTTATTGATTTTTTTAGTGGAACTTCATTATTAAATTAACGCTAACGGGAATCCCCGAAGGATACCATTATAACTCTTATTAATTCAATTAATTTGGCCGTTTTCAGTCTCATTATTTTACATACATTTCCTAATATTAAACTTTAACTAATTTTTAATTTCTTAGTATATTAAGACTTGACTTATAGGTTTGAGTACCAAACTCATCCAAACCCAAAGTAAATAATCATGTCTCAGGTGCCTAGTTCATCACTTATTCTCGCATATTCTTTTCTATGGAATTAAAACTTGTGCTCAAAAATGAATAGTAATTAATTTTAATGCTGCAATAAAAGTTTTACATGACGATCGTTAAAATACTTTAAAAAGCATTATTTGCTGGCGTATAAGTTATAAATGTAATATAGATTGATTTATTGCAATAATAAAAACTACATATTTTGGCTACAATATTATAATTAAGATAGTTGTTTTTTCTCCATGTATAAAAATGGCGAATAGCATTGTAATCAAAGTAATTTAGCTTGCTTGAAACATGGAAGATTATCCTTCCAACTTGCTAAAAATCTTAAGAAAACACTTGTACATTGTCACTAGACTTAAATAAACTCCGGGTCAGACCAATGAATGAGTCAGGTTGATGTATGGTAAAGAATACATAATAACGTAACTACCTCTTTTATGCAAATAATAATTTGTACGACACAGACTATCCCAGCAACATTCTGTAAATAGTATATTATCCTTGTCAAACCGAAATCTACGCTTCTGAGAGATTTCCAGGATATTTGTTAATTACTCTGACAATTAAAAGTCATGGTAAGTTAGGCCTTTATATCCATTAATATGGAATCCTTTTAGACTCGCTTATTGTGCTACATGAAAAGCCTATAATTGAATCCAAATTATTTTACAATTTCCAATTTGACGATTATTTTTGTATTAAAGTTACAGAAGCTTAAATCTTCAATGGCAATAAATACTGAGATTTCTATTATACTTATCAAATAAATTCAATCTAATAGACTATCTACTACGACTACTTCAGCAACTTCTTTAGCCACATCACAATGTTACACACATATTAATAAACAACACTCATCAACTCACCGATCTGTATTCATGTCCTGTGATAAGTTGTCCTGATAAGTGCTCAGGACGGACATGGCCTGGAGATCGCCGATCCTCTCCTGCGTCTCTTTCTCCGTCTGAATCAAGCAAAGGCTTGATTGAATCCACAAGACATATTGAGAATCATTCATCCCTTTCTCCCCATTCCATTGCGATCGCCTACCATTCCCTTATCTCCAGACACATATCAATTTTCCTTCAAATCTTTTAACATTAAACAAACTCCAAATGTATGGAATATTAAACGATGTTTTTCTCGTATCAAATCAACAGACGACGATGGTCACACACTATGAAAGACATCATCTATTCCCTTATATAAGTAATAAGTACTGAGACCTTGTTCAGAAAAATCTTTCTACGCGCATACTGTCTCACGAGTGTCAAAAACGTTGTCAAGTCACTAGAAGTTCCTAGGTGCCTGTAGAGATGCTACAGCCTATTATCTAGCAGAATACTTTAATTACTTCTATAAGACGAGTGACACGCGAGTAAAATGCTCTTTCTGAATAAGATCACAAGGAAAGTTTAAATAATCGTAGTTATGTATATAAGATACTGTGAAGCTTGTGGTCAAGTGCTATTTAATAAAACTATTAGTACATTGACTACTAAATAGAAATTAAAGTATGTTCTGTATTTACTAAACTTCTAAATATTCAAAATAGACCTCAAATTTGCGACCGGCTCAAAATCTAGATTACACTTATAAAATAACACCCTTGTTAACGTCTCTTTGTTTCCTTTTTTCTTTCGCCGCATCTGTCACTATGTAATGTGACATAGTCTACGTCCGACCGCTGATCACGACGCTGCTTCCGCGCAAACCTCGTCGCGTTTCCATCAACCCGCGCGATTGAAGATACCCGCTGTATAGTTCTAGCTGGTCCACTAGTCGAAGGAACCGCAAGACGAGAGGACCAGCTACAACGGTACAGCGTGTACTTTCCAGCGCGCGGGTTGATGGAAGCGGGTGTAAAAGCGGCACAACACACCAAACGCGGCGAGGTTTGTGCGAAAGCAGCTGTGCGTCCAGCGGTCGGACATAGACTATGTCACATTACATAGTGACTGATGCGGCGAAAGAAAAAAAGGAAACAAAGAGGCGGTGACCAAATAGGTCGGCGTTGTTTAGGTCGGCGTCAACAACCCTTAAATATATTTTAATGGGTAATTAAATTTTAAGTAGTGTGTAAATATTCGACCATACTTATCACAAATAACTTTTTTTTAATCAATGGTACACAACATTTGAATAATTTTCATATATTGCATGTAATTAAAAGTATGTTTTCATTGTTTAAACTTTATCATCGCTATCTGACACGAATTATTTAATTAAGCTAAAAGAATTGCTGAAGGTAATTTCACAGTAACATAGCAGTGAAGTAGAAACAGGTACTTTTTAAAAACACACCCATAAGGTCGAAATTATTGTATCCTAACTATTATACAATAAGAGAAAAGCCTATCACAAAGCAAAATTGAATGCATATACTATAGCCGCAAGTGTGCTCATCAGAAACTAAGAAAATTTTAGATACAAACAGACACAGCTATAAAGTGTCAAGTGCCCGGGCACTCATTGCTCGATATACTTATATTAAGTAAATAAAGTTAATTTATGAACAAATTTCATAACCACATGTCAAACAAAAACGTTTCTAAACACAAGTTAAACTTTAGGAGATACGGCACGAAAACCTAAAAAAAACTACCATACTTTGCATTTATTACACCTCACACGTCGTCTTCGCGGCAATGCCACATCGAATACTAAATAACTAAGAACTTCAACAATACACTTAAAGAACATTATAAGTTGTTAAAAAAAACTGCATTAAGACTTTTATAAGGCACCGACCTTGGCCACTTTTTCACTCACAGACTGAATCATTGTTTAATATTCTATCTTGAGATATCTCGTATCACTTATGTAAGAAAAAGTGTGATAAGTTTCACGAGAAATTCTTCAGTGTGTGATCCATAGTGCTACTTACACATACATTACATAGTTACACTGTGACAAACGTATAAACAGCGCGGATAACAAACTTGTAATGGAAATGTGTTAATATGGATAAACTCCTTAATAAGCGTACGGTATCCGATACACGATGCGATTTTTTTGTCGGTAATGCGATTTGTCTAAAATATTTATGCATGATTAACAATACAAAAGTATTCACTGTAGGCGAATAAAGAACGACTGGTGAGAATCTTATCTGTTGTATGTTAAGCCGATATTAGACGATTCATTTCTGTCTTTCAATTTTAATGAATCAATCAAAGTGAAGCCATATAAACATTAAATTGAATGTCATTGAATACGGTCTTAATCGCCTAAATTGATTCAATTTGTTTTATATGTCTAATATCAGCATAACCATAACAGAAGGGTTACTCTTTCTCAGGGAATATACCAACTGGTTCATCATAAATAAAGAGACCGTTTTTGTATTTCTGTTCAGTCCTACTGCAAGTCATTGTGATCATCATGGGGTGAATCTTATCAGCGCTTCATTGTCTGTAACCACTTTTTTAAAACACGTGCTAGATCATTAATTTTTGGCGACAATGCCAGTGATTAATGAATGCTCTTTATCGTTATCAAAAAGGGATTTTAATTGAAGAATTACTTACGAAGATACAGGCTTTTAAAATAACTTGGTTGTCAAGAATGCTACACTCAGGAGACTCGCATATTGAATAGTCTATCATTAAATTTGATTATAAATATTTTCAATAACTTAGATGGAACTCACACTGACTGTTATCCCAGCAATTAGGATACATTCCACCGGATAAGGATTCTTGAACTTTATGAGAGTGATGTTGAATGAAATGATTATCATAAACTTGATACGTGCATGTATACTTTTGATAAAGATGATAAACATAGGATACTTTTTATACCGGAAAACGAAACAGATCCCTAAGGATACCTTCAAAGTCTAAAATATTCGCAAGAAGAAGCGTGTTTTACAAAAGAAAATAAATACCAAAATTGATAAGGCATTCACGATAAACAAATACTACTGACTAAACATTTTGGATAAAAAATAATATTTATCCTTGCAATTAAACGGGATAGGGAGATTAAACTAATAATAATTACAAATTAACGAAATAACATTTAGGCATACTAGCCTTCCTTCCATTAAAACAGAAGAATTCCACGCCTCAAATGAAAAAAATAAATGTACCTAATTATCGAAATACATACATACATACATATCTTCACGCCAGTTCCCTTGCGGGGTAGGCACGAACAACAGAGCGCCATTCAGGCTTATTCTTACACACCTCACTTGCTTCTTTGACATTCATAACTCTTGTTATGCATGCTCGTCTGTTCTTAAGGCTCCTGACATCACCTTCTGCTAGTACACGATCAATTTGATCATGGAAGGTGTGTCGTGGCCTTCCACGATTTCTGCATCCATCCACTTTTGCATTGTATATCTGTTTAGTCATTCTTTTATCATGCATTCTTTCCACATGCCCGAAGCACCGAAGCATTCCTTTCCTTACCTTCACCTCGACACTCTCTTTCAGACCAACTCTCTTTCTTACTTCGGTATTACAAACGCGGTCCGCGAGCGTCACTCCGCAGATTTTGCGCAGTGCTCGCATCTCGACCGCGTTTACTCTACTTTCATGCTCTCTCTTCCATACCCAACTCTCGCTTCCATACGTGAGCGTAGGTACCAGCACCGCGTTGTGTATGGCAAACTGGGCCTTCTGAATGAGGTTCTTAGCGCCTAGAAGTTTACCTAACGCTCCATCGAAATAAATATTTGAAATCACTCAATTTCCTTGATCTTAGTTTTACTAAGGCAAAGTATTCAAAATAAAATTTACTAATAAATTACAAGTACAAAACACCACTAATGTCGACTATAATACATGTGCTCCAACATAAAGGACTCCGTTTATATTTGTAACGTAAAATCAAGATTACTGAAAACATCCTAGATAAATTTAAAAACAAACTCATATCAACTTGATAATAAAGGTCATTGTCAATGATAGAAGTAGGGATTTCTATCTGGTAATTGCATTAGACTTAACATTTCTAAGTGGAAGTAGGACTAGTATGATTTATACGAACTTTAACGAGAATTAACTTATGGTATTTAGCATTAAAGTTATAGTGAAGAAACAACAACAACAACAATACTCTTTATTGTATACCAACATAAGAAAAGTAATAAATTTTATTGTTAATAACTATAAGATCGTACAATGGGCGGCCTTATTGCTTAAAGCAATCTCTTCCAGGCAACCTTTGGATGGTCAAGAACTTATTCAAAGTTAATAGTTGGAGTGTAGTAAGTAGTGTAGTACAATATGCTATAAATTATAATTAATAAATTTAATAAATGTATTAGGTTGGGGAAAAAGTTTCTTCGCATTTTATATAAAAATTCAAATGGCTTTTTTATAAAGTTTATTTACATTTCACTAAAGTATGTAGGTGCCATTTTGTTGGATAACTTTTTGCCATCTTGTAGGTAGGGACGTGATCCCATTGCTATAAAAATTTTGGGGTTTCTGATAAAAAAAAACTGCGACAAATGGTTTTGGCAGTCCTCTCGTGATGTTAACCTGACACTGCCTAAGGAATTCTGCAGAGACCGAAACAGGTGAAAATCAGGTGCAAGGTCAAGACTATACGGCGGATGTATTAACACCTCTCAGCCAAACTCTCGTAATTTTTGCTGAGTGGCTAAAGACGTGTGAGGTCTAGCGTTATCATGGTGAAAAACCACACCCCTTCTGTTGATTAATTCCAGCTGCTTTCTCTCAACTTTTTGCTTTAATCTCATCAGTTGTTCGCAGTACAGTTCAGAATCGATGGTCCTGCCTGGCGGTAATAACTCATAATGAATAATGCCCTTCCAATCCCACCATACACACAGCATCACCTTGTTGCGAGTTAACCCGGGTATCGGCACATCCCCCAGGGGGTGCCCCCCGCGGTCCTCACCCCCTCCGACCGCGGTTGGCACACGGGGAAGCGTCCCCGGGGCCCCAGCGGCCATTGTCACATTCCCCTTTTTCTCTCCGTGACAGTGGTGTCCCACCTACGTTCCTATCCTTAAAAGGCTCCTGTGTGTCCCTCCTTCACAACTACCCATCCTTACCAAATTCGACGGGCCACTCGCACTTCTCCGTTCAGCGGAGAGGCCCCTTGCGATGTGGCGGCGACGGGTCCGGTGGCCAGGCGTTTTGCCGATCCCCGGGCCGGCGACGGAGTGGGCTTAAGGGCGGTCCGCCCCCTTTTCAAACTTCGCCACCGTCGCGCGATGTGGGGTGTGGTGGCGGCGGTTCTACCCGACCGCACCCGCACCGCGGAGGAAGAATCGTCATTCAGATGGTCTTGGGTGGAGGTCTCGACTTGTTCGCCCTTAGGGCAAGTTAATTCCCCCACCCTCCCGAAGCTTGGTCGGCGTGCCAGTAGCTGCATGCCGGGAGGGTTGTCCCGGCTGCTAGCGCCCTGTGGGCGGCGTGTAGGGCGCCTTGTATATAGTCACTTTGCATGCCGCTCACAGTTCTGTAGTTTTAAGTCATCCAGATGGTCTCCCATAGTGGAGACAAACTAGTTTTAATAACTCCGTAAGGAGTTCGAAAGAAAAAATGGAATCGCAAGCACAAGAGAAGCTACCCCAGGTGGGTCGATCTTCCGCCCAAAAAAAAAAGGGAGGCAAATCCCACGCCGATGCCGGTACCTGTGGTAAGGCCAGCTGTTCCCCATCGTATTCTGGGGGGGGAACGTCCTTGCGCGCTACAACGACAACTGTCTGGACTAAGTCCAAGGAGAAGATGCCCGAGATGGGCGGTGAAGTAACTTTCGCGCGAAGCAGTAGCAGAATGAGCGGCCGCACTTCTGCTGCTAGTGGCGCCATAAGCGGTTATATGAGCGGGGCCTTGAGTGGAGCTGTTGACGAATCAGACTCCAACATTTCAATGTTCTCCATTCGGTCCCGCTCTAGGACAGGTTCGCGTTCACCTACGCGATCGCGTTCACCGACGCGCTCACGCTCCGGATCGGGACCCGGCATACGCACCGAACCGGAGACTGGGCCCACGAATCCGTCGAGCCAGTGGCGCGTCCAGAAAAAGCGGAGGAGGCTTGCACCATACCGAGGCCCCAAAAAAATCTCGCGGGTGTCCAGCGACGAAGAAACGGTGGCGTCGAAAACCTCCCGCAGGGTGTCTCCACCATCCGCGGGAGTCACAGAAGAGGCCGTTAGTATGGCACGAGCCAGAGAGGCCGTTGCCCAAGCAGGTCGGGTCACCGACCTTGAGCTGGATCACGAGGAGAGCACCGTCGAGCTGATTAGGGTCGCCGAAGAGGCGCGTATCGCTCGACGGGCCCCAGAACTTCTTAGTTGCTCAGGGTCGGTCGCAGTTACGGACGAGGCCGGAGCTAGAACCGCCCAGGCCATAGAGACCGACGTTCGAAATGCCCTGGGGGTCATCCGCCATGTGGCAAAGGTCCCCAGGGGATTAAAAGGGACTTTTATGAAGTCCCTAAACGACTCGGTCTCTATCATCAGTGACGCCTTTGAGGTGTTGAGAGGCCGCACCGAGTCTGACGAAATCAGACGGCTCGAAGCGGCCAATAGACGCCTCGAGGCCGAGATGAAAGAGATGAAAAAGGAAATGGCTAGTCTCCGAGCTGAGTTCACCCGACCCCGGCTGGTACCGGTCTCTAGATCGCCGATGCCGAAGCCTCCGCCTCCGCCGCCCCCACCACAATCGGCGTCTTTGTCTGTAGTGGGAGGGCGGTTCAAGGACCAGGACGAGCTGTTGCGCCATCTGACCCTGTCGCTCGGGGCCATGATGGACGCAAAGCTGGCCGCTCTGGATGACCGCCTTCTCCCGGAGAGGCGAGTCCGCCCGCCGTTGGCTGTAGACGCCCGGCGGGCAAGTACGCAGCAAACTCCTGCATCCGGGAGAAGGGAGGCTAACCGTCCTCCTGAAGACTTTCCTCCGCTACCCGCGAAAAGAAAGCGAGGCGGCGGAAACAGCCAAAATGCGACGATAAGCACCCCTACACAAAAGGGGACATCGAGGGCTAGCACGTCTGCACAAGAGCCCCCGAGGATGGATGAAGGTTGGTCCGTGGTGGCCCGTAAGGCCAAAAAGAAAAAGCCACCGGCCCAACCAAGCGACGCCAAACAGGCTAGCCAGCCCCAAGCGAAGCCAAAGCCACCGGCGAACAAGAGTCCGCGTATGCGGGTGCCTAACACCACTGCGGTGATTCTCACCTTGTTACCCGCAGCGGTGGAAAAAGGCACCAGCTACGCGGACTTAATGCAGAAGGCTAAAACTAATATAAAACTTGGAGACCTCGGTATCCCCGGGGTCAAATTGAAAACCGCGCGTACGGGGGCTCGTATGCTCCTCCTCCCTGGGAAAGATAGCGGGGAGAAGGCCGATGCCCTCGCCGCGCGGCTTAAAGAAGTATTACCTCAGGATGAGGTGAAGGTGTCCAGGCCCGAGAGGTGTCTCAATGTGCGTATCTCGGGTCTGGACGACTGCACGACTGTCGAGGAGGTAGTGGCCGCCGTCGCCCGGGTTACGGACGTCGCCGCTGGGCGAATCAACTCCAGCGGCATACGTCTGGGCCCGGACAGGCTCGGATATGTTATCCTGGCCTGCCCTGTGGCGGCGGCCATCAAATTAAAAGACAGGAAGAGGATAATGGTGGGGTGGGCTTCGGCAGACGTCAAAATTCTGCCGAGCCGGTCAGAGCGGTGCTGGCGCTGCCTTGTGGCAGGACACGTGGCCTGCACCTGCTCCTCCCCTGTCGACCGCAGCAAGGACTGTTACCGCTGCGGTCAACCAGGACATCCCGCTGCTACGTGCCTGAATGCGCCACACTGCAGCATCTGCAGCGCAGCAGGCCGAGCAGCGGGTCATTGGATGTGCAGGGGAGTGCCGGCCGCGCGCAAAATCGCGAGCCCCCCCACCACCGCGAAAAACGACAGCCAAAAGAAGACACCAGCCAAGAAAAAACGCAAGAAAAAGAACAGGAAAGGTCCCAGGCAGGCCGCGGCCATAAACAAGTCACAGCCGCCGCCGCCGCGGCCGCCGCAACCGTTACCACGCTCGCTGCAACCGTCACCGTCGCCAGCGCCCGAGACCACTAGGATGGAGGAATAAAAGGTCGATTCAATGGCTCTCCTAGTGGTCCAAGGAAATCTGAACCACTGCGCCGCTGCCCAGGACTTGTTGGTGCAGAGTTTGGCGCAGTGGGGCATACAGCTGGCCGTAGTCGCCGAGCCATACTACGTCCCCCCCCGTTCTGACTGGGCGGGGGATCTCGATGGCTCGGTGGCTATTATTGTCCGGACCGCCGCTGCATGCCCTCCCCTAGCCGGTGTGGTGCAGGGACGGGGCTACGTAGCGGCAACGATCGGGGAGATAGTGGTCGTCGGTGGCTACTTCTCCCCGAACAGAAGGCTCGCCGATTTCGAGGGATGGATCGAGGAAGTGGGCATAGTGGTGGCCCGCAGCCGGCCTCGCCCCGTGCTCGTGCTCGGGGATTTCAACGCAAAATCCGTGGCTTGGGGATCCCCGAGTACGAGTGCGCGTGGCGAGGCATTGGAAGAATGGGCCATCGAAAAGGGTCTCGTAGTTCTCAATCGGGGCTCCGTACACACGTGTGTGCGCCAGCAGGGCGGCTCAATTGTCGACGTCTCGTTCGCCAGCCCTGAACTGGCGCACCGTGTGCGGGACTGGAGGGTTGCCGCGGGGGTGGAGACGCTCTCAGATCACCGATATATTCGGTTTAGCGTCTCCGCCCGGAACCCGAACCCTCCCTCCCGAGAGCCCCCGGTAGGAGATTGTCCGCGCTGGGCATTGAAAAAGTTGGATCGGGAGGCGTTCAAAGAGGCCCTGATTGTCGCCACCTGGGCATCAGGGACCGAGATGAACCCTCCCGATATAAATGTAGAGCAGGAGGCAGAAAACCTACGGTCGCTCGTTACTGGCGTCTGCGATGCGGCAATGCCGAGGAGGGGCCGATTCCTGCCCTTTCGAAAGGTGTACTGGTGGAGTCCCGAACTCGAGGGACTAAGGCGCGCGTGCAATAGCGCGCGCCGCCAGTACACCAGACATAGAAGACGGCGTCGCCGCGCAGCGGACGCAGCAACCGTAGAGGCTCAGCTGTACGAGGGGTACAGAAGCGCCAGAAGAACATTACGGATCGCGATCCGTAACGCAAAGAACGTGGCCTGGGGGGAGCTCTTGGATAGCTTAAATCAAGACCCTTGGGGGCGCCCATTCAAAATGGCTCGGAACAAGCTCCGTGCCTGGGCGCCCCCACTAACTGAGTCTCTCCCCAGGGACGTCACACGTGACGTAGTTGGCGCTCTGTTCCCTTCACGGGCTGAGCATACGCCTCCTGCTATGGCACCGCCAGATGCGGAGCCCAGCGCGGATAGAGACCCTGTGCCCACTGTGGACCGGGTAGAGCTGGGGGTGGCCATGCTACGGCTAAAGGCCAAGAACGCCGCCCCCGGCCTTGACGGCATACCAGGGCGTGCGTGGGTTCTGTCCTACGACGCCCTGGAGTCCCGACTGATGAGGCTTTTCGGCGCATGCCTAGAGCAGGGCCAGTTTCCGCAACGGTGGAAGACCGGAAAGCTGGTCCTGCTGCGTAAGGAGGGGCGCCCTGCGGACTCACCGTCCGCCTACCGGCCCATTGTGCTGCTGGACGAGGTTGGCAAGCTCTTCGAGCGTATCATCGTCGCCCGCCTCGTCCAGCACCTATCGACGACGGGGCCGGACCTGGCGGACCACCAGTTCGGTTTCCGCACAGGGCGCTCCACAATCGACGCTGTCATGCGCCTGAGAGGCCTGGCGGAGGAAGCAGTCTCCCAGGGCGAGGTTCTGTTGGCGGTGTCCTTAGACATCGCCAATGCATTCAATTCCTTGCCCTGGGCATGCATCTTGGAGGCACTCCGATATTTCGGGGTGCCGACCTACCTCCGCCGTATAGTCGGGGCATATTTAAGCAGTAGAGCCGTCATCTACCCGGTCCATGAGGGCTGGAATCGGCGAGCCATGGTATGCGGTGTTCCACAGGGGTCGGTTCTAGGTCCCCTCCTGTGGAACATCGCATATGACTGGACTTTGAGGTGTCGGGTCCTCCCGGGCATCAGTGTCATCTGTTACGCCGATGACACATTGATCGCCGCGCGCGGGAGGACCCATCGGCAGGCGTGCCTTCTAGGCACGGCTGGGGTGTCGACGATAGTAGGCAGGATCCGGCGTCTTGGTCTGGAGGTGGCGTTACAGAAGACCGAGGCCGTGATGTTTCACGGCCCTCGCAACCGCTCACCTCCGGACAGTAGCATCGTAGTAGGAGGCATCCGCATCGGTATCGGGGAGACCATGAAGTACCTGGGATTGGTCCTCGATAGCCGATGGGATTTTTCGGCACATTTTCGGCAGCTGCTCCCCAGACTCAAGGGGGCAGCCGGTGCACTCTCGCGCCTGCTCCCCAATGTCGGGGGGCCCAATGCCACGTGCCGAAAACTCTTCGAAGGCATCGTACGTTCGATGGCCCTTTACGGGGCCCCAGTATGGTCTAACCGCCTGACGGCCAAAAACGCTGCGCAGTTGCGTCAAGCGCAACGCATATTGGCCGTCAGGGCAATAAGAGGATACCGTACGGTGTCCTTCGAAGTGGCCTCGCTACTGGCCGGATCCCCCCCATGGGACCTGGAAGCCAGGGTCCTGGCGTCACTGTATGTGTGGCGCAAAGAGGCCCTGGCTAGGGGCACCAGACCCGCGCCTCGCGAGATCGAGGCGTGCCGGTCGGAGCTCCGCCAGGTAGCCGTGGGGGTCTGGGAAGATCGCCTACGACGCCCCAGCGCGGGCCCCGCCACCATTGAGGCGGTGAGGCCCGTCCTGCACGATTGGATTAGACGAAGTCACGGCACCCTGACGTTCAGGCTGACGCAGGTCCTGACGGGGCATGGTTGCTTCGGAAGGTACCTGTGTCGCCTCGGCCGCGAGGCCACGTCAGGGTGCCATCATTGTGACACGGGCGACGAGGACACGGCGCTGCACACTCTCCAGGAATGTCCAGCTTGGACGGAGCAGCGCCGGGAGCTCGTCGCCCATACCGGACTAGACACCTCGCTCCCGGCCGTGGTACGCACCATGGTCGGGAGCTCCACCGGATGGGACGCCGTCTCCTCCTTCTGCGAGCAAGTCATGTTCGCGAAGGAGGAGGCGGAACGGGAGCGTGAGCGTAATTCCCTGCTCCGCTCCCGCCAAAGGAGGACGCGCCGACGCCGGAGGTCAGACAGTGACCTTCGGCCGCCGTAAGCGGGCGGCGCGGGTGGGGCCCCTAGGGGTATAGGGGTTCTCACTCACCCGCATATGCCGTCGAGATGAGAGCGCGAGTGTTCCGCGCGCGCTCATCTCTCTTCCCGTGGGGCGCGTTACAAACCGCCCCACGCATGGACTAGACTTAGTAGTAGCCGGGGGATATGTCCCCTGGCATAGGAAGAGGCCCAGTGAGGGGGGCCCACGCCTGCCAGGGCACGCGGAGTTGGGAATCCCGCATTCACGTAGCCCTGGCATAAGGCGCAGGACGGAACACCCAGGGGTTTTAGTGGGTATCCCTAACTGGGGAGTGGCAATAGCGTGGCACCGGTTCTGACCGGGCACGCTAGTGCCACCCCCGATCTGGCGAATCCCACACTCACACGGGTCGCGAACATCCCCCCAGGCTTCTATGCCTGTCGCGGCTTAGTAACAATAAGAAAAATAAATGAAAGTCACACATTTTCCTAATTTGAATTTGGAATTGTCTTCTTTAAAATTAAAACTTTTTAATGATACCAAAGCCAGCCAGATGCAAATGGTATAGCCAAAGAGATCTTATTACAATTTCATACATACTATATGCGAAAAGACTTTTCCCCCAACCCATTATTATAATTTATAGAAATTACATTTTTATTTATTAAAATAATTATATGCACCTATTGTAAACTTATACTTTGTGATTGACATAATTAAAAAGTTAAAAGAGAAAAAGCAACCAGTTATTGACTATTGGATCAAAATCAGAAGTCGAATGAGACAGTCTTTACAAGCAAAATAGATGATATATAAGATTTCATTAGAATATAATTGGGAGGCATTTTTCATAAAGAAAATATGTTTTACCTTGTGATACCTCCATTATATTTTGTAAATTGATCTAAATTTAAAAATTATAAAACAATGGATATAGAGTCACTAAGAGAGAATTTTGTTTTCCTAGTTTTATAAATTTACCTGTTCAATGATCTTTTCAAAGACATCTGATAATTGGGCGGCCAGAAGATAAAATCCCCCAATGTTTTGCAGTGATAAAGAGATTCAAGGTTATGTATTATTAGATGAGTAACACGACTGTGACTGTTTAATTAACAAGAATTAGAAAGATATCATATATGTTTATCATGGAGATCACCTTATCTATAGAGACTGTTTTTCTTTTGCTCCATCATTAAATATGGATAAACTATATGTAAAGTGTTATCGGAAGTATCTTTGGTTGCCGAGATCTGACATCACGGTGTTGCGGTGGAACACTGAGGTGGTTTAGTTAGTAGGTCCATCAGGAGTCCAACACTACCTTACTGCTGTCCTTGGGCGGTATGGTGTCTAGGACGGATTTCACCTCGTTAAAAAAAGAGGTATATGCGAAGTTGGATTGTCAGTATACAGTAACATTTCTATATGACAAAAAGGACAGCAATATTTTGTATTAATACTTCTTAACATGTAACTAGAGCATATATAAACTCGCAAAATTAATTGCAATTGGGAGATGTGCGTGGATAGATACAACAGCATTTATAAGAGATAGACCTAGACAACCACTACCTATTTTAAATTACTGTAACAACTAATATTACAGAAGGAAAGTTTATTCGTTAAATGGAAGTTGACCACTTCAGTAATGTATGATAGTATAGTAACAATAATGTATGATAGAATAACTGCTTGTATTTCACACTAATCACAATTCATTTACAATGACAATGACCTGGTATATGTCTAGTACATGGGAACATAAAAAATACTGTAAGAATAATAACATATAATTGTGGTGACACTCATATATTAGTTTAAGATACTCATAAAAGTCTTACCAAATAAGTGCTATTCTCATTCATACAAGGCATGAAATAATAGTTTGTAATAAAGATTACTTTGATTTTTAAGTAATTAAACTTTAAAGAAGTCTATTTTAAACAAATGAATTTCAAATATTAACAAATCAATTATGACCTATACAAGGTATACCTACAAAGCCTAAGTGCTAAAGTGCTAGTTAATAGAGTAAAAAATGGAATAATATAATATTTAATTGTAGTAGGCTCTTATGAATGCCGGTAGTCCTTCCCACTCCCCTTAGGGTTACACCTGGCTTTGGATTCTGTATATTAATAACTGAGAGTTTTATAATAATGGATTCTAAAGACCAGATGAGCTTTTTAATGTACTGACGAAAGTGATTACCGTCACCTATGGACTTTTTTAACAAACACCAGGGGCATCGCCAGCACATTGCCGGCCTCGGAAATATTTTACGAAATCCTTAAACCCCATGTCGTGCATAGAGGCAAAAACTGAACTGAAGTATAATATTCAGGAAAAAAGTCAACTGGCTACAATGCAATTGTTACGAATCATAACTAATTACGAATCATAAATAATATATAGTAATTATAAAGGCAAAAGTAAATAATATTTTTGTTTGATAGGACCGCTTCACACCGGAACGGTAAAGGCCGGCAGCGGCCGACAGAAATGCAACGAGGAGGGCGGAGCGGGCCGGAGCCGGCCGCGGCAGGCTCGCGTCCGTACCATAGTAATTGGCTTCTCGGTATCCATACTTATGCGGGGTAAAACTACTGTACCATTTTCGCTGATATTTGGTGTTGTCGTCTCAATACGAAGAACGGACAATTGCTTTTTATCCCGGAAAATGGGATAACTTCTTTTTTGCAATATTCTCAATTTTCAGGCGCAAATAGCGCCTAATTAAAAATTTATTGCAATGTAACCTGTATGAATACTTACTATATACATAAACGAGGGATATTCACTTCCGGCTCGAAACGAAAACGCGAGGCAAACTTTAGTCGTAAATAATTCCATTAAAATGATTACAAAATACTTTATTAATATAATCATTTCTCAGGACTTAGGACTCAACAGCTCGTTTTGAAACAGGAAAAACCTAATACAATACCAGTTATGACTGCTCAAAACAAATATTTGTAGTGCAGTGTGTAATTTGCCTATTGAATACACTTATCGCTATTACCATGCTTGGGGATTTGAAGAATGCCCTCAGTTAATAAATTATCTTTTCAACTTAAAATGTATTTCGTAATTAAATATTTACTGTTAATTTATTCATGTGATGAATTGTTATAAATTATTTATTGTTTATTTTAAATCTTTTCGGATTGGTTGGTTTTAAATTTTTTTTTTTTTCAGCTAAATAGTCTTTATTACGATGACATAATTATTCTATTTTTTTTTCCTCGGAAGATCATTTTCGTACAATATAAACAGGATATTTCCAATGTTGAGAATGCTTAAGCCACATCTAAAGTTAGATATTACAGTAGAAAATGTTGTATATTAATCATCTAAAACACAATTTAACTAAAATTATATTCAAAAAATTTTCTTCTAAAAAACTAAAAGGTATATATTGGAGTGCTTTCCTCGACTATCATCAATTCTTGAAAAATCAGTAATTTTCCATTCAAAATACAGATGGAGTGGGAATACTTGGGGTTTTTTCTAGGTAAGCTTCCGAGATACGAGGAAGGGGGGTCAAGATGCAATTTCTTTTTACTTTAACTTGAAAAAAAAATGAATAATGTAACACGGAGGTTTCTTTCCTCAGCGCCAACCATCTACCACCGTTTAGAAAGATATAATGTCACATCATGTAAGACAGACTTCGCTTATATCTGCGATAATATAAGACATTTTCTAATTAATTAATTAATCCAAATTTATCTCTCACATCTTTCACAATTAATTGTGGTACCTTAATATATTTAAAGTACTATAGTGGCGCCCAACGTGGGGCCACTATAGTTGTTTAAATATAGTAAACTACTATAGAAGCCTTCTCATTTAAATGTGATTTAATATAATAACTAAAATATACACAAATAGTGCCTTTTCATTTGTTACCTTACTTAAACTTATATATTTAAATTTTTTAGACACAGATACATTAGAAGATTTACCAAATATTTTACCTGCCTTAAACATTTTATAATAGGAAATAGTTAACACATTCACTTTCATGAAATTTCTAATGAAAAATTATAGTAAATCTATCTTATGTTTTACCACATAAATGAAATATAATTAAGTAAGGCTCTTCTCACATTTTTAGTTAAAATTAGTTCAATTTAAAGTTAAAAACAATTTTAAATATTATTGTGTTATCAGTTGTTACTACTATAACAATGGCAATGTTTTCCTGTGATATAAACATACCACATTTTTATCAAATACTGCTCGTTAACTAAGCTTTCATTAAACATAAATAATACATACATACATACATACATAACTTCACGCCAGCTCCCTTGCGGGGTAGGCACGAACAACAGAGCGCCATTTAGGCTTATTCTTACACACCTCACTTGCTTCTTTGACATTCATAACTCTTGACATGCAAGCTCGTCTGTTCTTAAGGCTCCTAACATCACCTTCTGCTAGTACACGATCAATTTGATCATGGAAAGTGTGTCGTGGCCTTCCACGACCTCTGCATCCATCCACATCCATAAATAATAATTCATTATTATAATAAATCACTGATAAATTTTAATAGTTTGTGGTTTTTTTTACCACAATATTATATATAATGTCACTGCTACATCAGGAATAATGTTTGTAACCTATATAACACAGATGTAGCTGTGTTTCATGAGTTATTTGTGATGCCACATTGGGCCAGAATAGTGACATTCAAAAGAAAAATGTAGTTAGTATACATGAAAGGGTACCCAAATTAGCCCTATGTATGTTTCATCAAAATTTTTAGTTTTTTATTTTCTTTGTTAGCATGTTTATTTGGAAGGTTTTTAATGTAACTAATAAAAAAATATATTTAATATTAATATATGACATAATTTTTTCACTTTCAAGTGCAATTTTTGTAACTTATGTTGATGTTAGGGTGCTGTATATTTTAAATGTAAAAGTACAATTTATAAGGACTTAGTTACATAAAAAAACTTTCAAATAAACATATCAAAAATAAATAAACAAATATTTAAAGCTGTTGCAGTCTAAATTTCCCAAAAATCACAAAAAATAATAACTTAAGAACTAAAAATTTTGGTAAAACATACACTGAGGTAATCTGGACACCCCCTTATGTAAAGTAAGCGGTTTCTTTTGTACCCCACTGTTCTAGCCACCTTGTATAATAATAATAATTGGCAGACACATTGTATATCCCCAAGCTAAGCAAGTTATGCTTGTGTTATTAATACAACAGACCACTTTGGGCCCAAATCCAGACACCCAGACCACAGTAAAAAATGTAATATTTATTTAGGAATTTTACCATACCAGCCAAACACAGAACCTCTCGACCGTAGTGAATTCGGCTAGGAAAGGCTAAGTCTGCTCAACAACAGAGGCCATCAGTTTATTTATTAATCATTAATTATGTTAAACATTGACATGTATGTACATACACTAATGTAGCTAATCATTAATGGCGTTTTTTTAATGCTATAAAGAAGATGTGTTTGGCTACAGTCTCTAGCATTATCCCAGATGCTTAAGGAAAATTATTTACAGACATGATCATTAGAGAAATGTTCATAACAGGTAAAAAGTATGGTTGTTAAATAAAATTTTCAAATTGTCCCTTTAGTGCCACTGCTCCACCAGCATTATTATTAGTGACTCTTCTTTCACCTTCTCCCCAATCAATGTCTTTTCCTTCCATACTCCTCTATTCTGACATATTTATGTCCTCTGTCATATCACAAATCATGATATCAACATTCACATAATCTATCCATTAGTGTTAGTGACTGTGGCCACTTGTAAAATATGTAAAAGAATAATATTATTAATAAAATATAACTACTACTACTTTTAGTTAATTTAGGTTATTTTTAAATTACTTAACCTGTTAACCGAGGGGGACATATAAATATGTCAAACGTAAACAATAGCATGTATGGGTAAGACATATGAATAAATCCTTGAGACATGAATTTTCATAGTTCGTTATTTCCATATTTTGTTGGTATTCTTTTCTATTTGTTTGTAATTTTGTATTTTCCTTTGTGCTATATATATAAGTAAACGAAAACAGATATTTCATAATCTTTTCATTTATACATACATACATAACTTCACGCCAGTTCCCTTGCAGGTTAGGCACGAACAACAGAACGTCATTCAGGCTTATTCTTACACACCTCACTTGCTTCTTTGACATTCATAGCTCAGCTTTTCATTTATTTTAAGCATAAATAATAAAAATATGAAATTATGTTCTCTGGGCATGACATTCTAGTGAAAGAGCTCACGCCTGTTATGTGCTGCGTGATTAAAAAGGGAATTCCCGGTTAACAGGTTAATAGTCTTTCTAGATTAGATGATAATATTAATGAAATATTTATTCTTAAATATTTCATTTATAAAAAAAACACTGTTAATGATTAGCTACATTAGTTATCTGTTAATGAATAACATTGTTAACAATGTTGCATCTCAAATAATGAATTAAACCCCTGGCTATACATTTGTGTGACACTGTACAAACACTAGCACTAAAGTTATCTTACTTTAGCAAGGATATAAGTGTAAGTAAGAGTTATTATATTTAAGTCACAATGCTAGGTTAGAACCATCAATTGGCAGCCAGTTAGGCAGGTGTTGGGGCATTCGCCCATCTGGATGGCTACTACCCCTGATCTAGAGTTTGCCGCCATGACAACCTTGAGTTGTGTTGCAGCATTAGTGGCCAGGTTCCACTCTTCCTTTAGAGAGTGGCAGCACATTGGAAGCATCTTTGTTGTTACTTATGTCCATAGGCAATGGTAACCACTTTCCATCAGCCTGTCTGCTGAACTCATGTTATAAAAAATTAAAAAATATATAGAAACCCAGAAAATTGTACTAAACCCCTTAATGACAGATATCACTATGAAGCAAAGAAAAGAGAAATTTGAAGTGCAAGACAAGAGGAAGATTGATGTCTTCTAGATGAAACCTTATACCACATGCCAAGCCACCACTTTCCAATATTTAGCATTTATTATATCCCATCTTATCTCTAAACCAACCAGAAGCAAGTATACAACAATTATGTTCCAAAAACTACACTACACTAGTTCCAATAGTTTAAAATCATATTGGAATGCACCTAATAAATGAACAATATAATTGTAGGGTGAACTAAGACTATTGATGTTACATAATTAAAACTTCAAATAATGATTCTAATTTTCCATGTGTACAATCAATGGTGAGTTTAGTTTTTTAAATCTAAACCTCAAGATAGAATATCAATCAATAAATATATTCAAGAACAAATACCTTATATGAGATGTTGTTTTTTGGAACTTCCATGTTTAATAATCAAAAGGATGTGGAGACAATCAAAAAGTTCATAATACTCCAAATTAAATAAAACACTTCATAGTGTTCTTAGTTAATCAGACAAACATATAGAAAGTATTAATTGTGCATGCCAGAAACTTGGCACCAGTACAAAAACAACAGACCTTCTAAACTATTGTTCAATAATTTTATAATAAAGACTCAATCTTTTTTTTAAATATCTAATGAATTTTAAAACATTCCTAACAAAAATTATTTGATTAAAGCCACTTTTTCTAATGTAACCATCTGACAGTAACCAATAACTATATGTACCAAAATATTGTATTCTACATTGTCTAGAAAGATATAGGTAATCAGTTTAAAATCAAAATACTTAAGATAGAGAATTCCAATTACATTAATATTTTGAAAACTTGCATAGGATTATGCAAAGTAAAAATATCTCAAGTAAGCATCAATAGTAAGATATGCATATCCCAGTCCTAAATTCAACCATCAAATATTCAGAATTATGTTCTTCATTAAATTTTTTTGTACCATCATCTGTCAATCATGAACAATTATTGGAATAGTATTTTACCTAAACTTAGCAATGTAAAACCACCAAAATGTAATTGATTTTTATTTTAGTACTTTTAACTACTCTTTTTTGGAACTTCTAACATTAGCCATATGTATTCTGATCACTGATCATAAAGTTAAATAAATAGAAAAACCATCGAAGAAAAATATTTTAAGCATTTATTTCTCATACCGCGTGAAATTCTGCATCTCCATCCTGGAATAACTGTTGGAACGCAAGTTCATTCCGTTGAGCATCTGAAAGAAAAGACTCCGTCTCCCCAGCGTCGGATCTTTTGTGATGTAGCTTAACAACTCCCTTGTAAGCAGGTGCTGTTATCTTTGGTGTGAAAACATTCTCCTCTACTTTATCAAGAAGAGATTTAGGAACGTCTTCTTCGAGAGATGGATCACCGTCGGACATCACAGCACTATCTATTCCGTATTTAAAACACTCATTTGAACTTCAACTTTTGTCCAGCAGATAGATTAGTCATCAGCCGGAACGATCTATTGAGAAAAAATCTCGTATTTTCTTGACACAAATTAGGGTAAAAGGTGAACTGTAGTTCAGGGGTTTTCGGATAAATGATAGTATTCACAATATCTTACTATCGTTGTACTATTTATAGAATCTGCTAAAATGATACGATAATAGAAAAAGTAATTTTAAGATTAAGAAAAGATTTAATAACACACCACGACAATCACAACCTTTTCAGGTTGGCACCACAAACTACTATGGATACTACGTATGTTGGCACTGTAAATAAAAGTACTCTGTGTTGGCACTAAAAGTACTCTGTGGGTTGGCAAATGGCAGAGGCAGGTTTATTTAGGTTTATGGCTTGGCAGCTAGACCTTTAAGCTAGATCTTAGTTTACAATTTATAGTTTCTTCATTTTCTTAAGCCTATGTGTAGCATAGCTGAACTGTAGTTTATCACCTAGTGCCATTCAACGGAGTTCTTGTGAAAACTCAAAAGGCCACATTTGACTTTACAGTTCACATTTCTCACAAAAGACATAATTACTACTCAAAAACTATCAATATCCTACAACTATTGTTCATTTTAGAGAAATTTTATACATTTTTATAAAATAAAATTGCACAGCACAACATCTCCTTTCAGTTCCCGCCAAAAACTCCTTTCTAACTCAAAATTTAGGCGTGGTGCTAGGGATGTAAAAAAAGAATAGATATTTCTTTTATTATTTAAACTATACTAGAGTTTACCCCGCGGCTCCGCCGCCCGTCAATCTCTAGTGCGTACCTCTTGTTTTAAGAGCAGGCGTTAATACAGGATATATTGTATTGTATTTTTATGTTGGTGCTATTTGCCCTCGGAAGATTTATTTAATTTTATATTGCGAACTATCCATATCTACCGGGATGAATAGAATATCTATGTCCATTTTTGGTATTCGGACAGACAGATCGTGTGAAAGTCGCATTTTTTTAAAGATTATGAATTTTTATATCTATAAACTTGATAAATGATTGGTCCCCCATACAAACTTTAATACCCTATTTTAACCCGTTCTAGTTTTATTTATATAACTAAATATTGTGTGAACTACACAAACGACCAAAACTACCAAACGTACTAAAACTACCGAAACTACCAAATCTACCAACCAAAACTACCAAATCAACCAACCAAAACTACCACAACTACCTAAACTACCACAATTACCAAATCTACCAATCAAAACTACCACAACTACCAAAACCACCACAAGTAACAAAACTACCACAACTACCAAAACTGTCACAAGTGCCAAAACTACCACAACTATCAAAACTACCAAAACAACCGAATATACCAAATCGACCAACCAAAACTACCATAACTACTAAATCTACAAACCAAAACTACCACAACTACCATTAATACCACTACTACCAAAACTACCACAACTACCAAATCTACCGAAACTACCAAATCTACAAAACAAAACTACCACAACTACCAAAACTACTACAGCTACCAAAACTACCACAACTACCAAAACTACCACAACTACCAAAACTACCACAACTACCAAAACTACCACAACTACCAAAACAACCGAAACTACCAAAACTACCAGCATAAACTACCGAAAATATCAAACTACCAACCAAAACTACCAAAACTACCTAAACGACCAAATTGACTAAAATAAACAAAATGACGTCAATGGCAAACCACAAATAAAAAAGCTATCCAAGTTTCCGGGATAAACTTTACATAAATCTATCCCAAAATCTATCTCAGTATCTGGGATGAAAAGTATCCCTTGGCCACCCTCGGTATTCAAATTACATATGTACCGAGTATCAGCCAAATCGGTCCCATGGTCTTTGCATAAAAGGATCACAAACAGAGAGACAAATATACTTTTATCCCAGAAACTATCCCATTTTCCGGGATAAAAAGTATCCTATGTTCATTCTCAGCATCGAAAATATATATATACTGAGTTTCAGCCAAATTGGTCAAGTAGTTTTTACGTGAAAACGGAACAGACAGACAGAGTTACTTTCGCATTTATAATATTAATAGGGATAAAATCGATTAAACGTTTTCCATAATCGATTATTAATAAATTGATAATATGAATTTCAGAATTTAAATCATTTTTTGTAAATAGTGCCTTCTGTGAAACAGATGAAAAAACACTTAAGTCCATTAAACGTTATCAAAACGATCGAAAAACGGTGCCACATGCATGTACTGAAGTTAAATAAGTTGGTTGGTATTATTTCCTTCTTCGAAGTGTGAAAATAAATTGTTGGTTAACAATAAAAATGTCTCCTAGCAGAAAAGTTAGAAGTTGCTGGTGTTATGGAGTGATTTGTTTTGTAAGTTCGTTTTGAGATCAAACAATTGTCGTTTTTTTTTCTTATTTTTATCATTTTGTATTATTTTAACTGGAATAAAATGAAAAGAACTGAAGATTTGTATCAATAATTCGAATCTGTATTAATAATCTGAAGGTCGTCTTTTTGATTCTTTTTATATTTATTATCTTAAATCATTTTCACTTTAATAAATTGTTTATATTATTCTTTTCATTTTGTTATTATACTAAATAAACATACAGGTTTTCGTCCAGAGAAAATCATTTTATGTACAAAAACGATTATTTCTACAAAAAGCGATTTTTTACAAATCAATTCATAATAAAACGAACAAAATTCGAGCATTAAGTACTCAATTTTTTCATTCGATGTTAATCCCTAACTGGTGCTTGAAATTGACAACAGACAATTGACAACTAGCTTATTGTGAAATCCCAGCGCCATGCTATTTTGCCAAAATTATAAAATATATATTATTTTAAACAGGGAATGTAAAGTTTAAAGGTGGACACATACTATAAATACACTAAGCGCTCTTATAGCACGTGTTACAGGTGAAATCTAAATTAGTACTATTTTCGATAAAACGACACTCAGCTAGTTTAATAAAGTGTGTTATGAAACGTGTACTTCAGGAGAGGCAAGTGGCCTTGTTAATAATATGTTTCCACCCTAAGTCACAACCTTAATTTGAAGGTTTTTAAATTTAGATAAATAACTATTGTGTTAACTAATATATTAATTAGTTATCTTCTTTTTGGAGAATAATTATCCTTATGCGAACAACCTGAATTTTATTAAAACTTTATTTAGATAAGTTGTAATTGTTACTTATTCATGGCAACAATTTATGCCACGCCGCTCGAAAGCTGTCAAATTATCAAATCGCTGAAGTCCGAATATTACAGGAGGTTGCCGGCAAATTTATTTCTGTTTCTGTCCTGTTGTATTTAATGACCCCTGTGATATTTAATATAAAATTTTATTACTGTTGAAAATAAAGTATCGGAACCATGACTGCGGAGACGCAAAGCCGAGGAAGGATTCCTCATCTATCCTCGGACAAACAACTTACATTTATTAAACTCGCTGTTTTATCAATGGCTGCAATATTATGTGAGTGATATTATCATTTAATTTGCATGTTTAGAATGTAACACATCGACAAGACCCAACGAATCTGCCTAACAACTTAAAGTTCGTTGTTACTTACGTGGTCCAATAATTATCTACTTATCATCAAAATTATTGTAAATATTTGGTTTTTGTTATGATTAACGGTGTTAGAAGTGCTTTAACACTGAAAATATAATGTTTTTAATTCTATATATATGGTTTTGTTACAAAATAATTCCATGCAATGCTCTAGATCATAAACAAGACAATAATAACCTAAACAGAAGTCTACATTTCACCAGAAAGCCACTCCGTGGCTTTCTACTAGAATGTGGACCTTTAATCTACCAATTCTATAATTAGTCAAAAAATTCCTGTCTAATTCTCAATTCTGAAGAAAAAATTGATATGAGAGATAAGTTGGTCTTGAACTATCATATGATATTTTAAACAGAGTTAGACTTATGTCTTTAGTCTTATAATTATCATTCACTGAAAGTGGAACATAATATATTTGTAGTGTACCTATTTTATGCATTTCTTATGAAGATGAATGTAATAATAAATAACTATGTCTTACTTTATAATAATACTAGCGGCTCTGGCAGACATTTTCCTGCTCTGAAAAAAAACTCTATGATCCTATCCTAGTGTCACCTACCGGTTCCAATTGTGGAAATAAACCATCTGGAGACCCACTTAAACACACAAAAACGAAATCTTTAAAATCGGTCCAGGTGATTAGGAGGATTCTAGTACCTTATTTCAGCGCCACCTGCCTGTTCTAATTGCAAATCTAAATCATCCTGGAACCCACTCAAACACAAAAACAAAATCACCAGAATCGCTCCAGGTGATTAGGAAGATTCTAGAACCCTACCTACCAGTTCTAATTGCGAATATAAACCATACGGCAACCCACTCAAACACACAAAAACAAAATCACCAAAATTGGTTCAGGTGATTAGGAGGATTCTAGAACCCAATCTCAGTGCCACCTACCAGTTCCAACGGGATAATAAGTATCCTAAGTCCATCTCCCGGTTCTAAGCTACTTCCCCACCAATTTTCAGCCAAATCGGTACAGCTGTTCTTGAATTGTAAATAGTGTAACTAACACGACTTTCTTTTATACATGTAGATTAAATTGTACATTTCAATATGATAACTTGCTGGAGCATTTGCAGTTTCTTGTACAAAACATTATCTATGTATGTATGTTTTGTACAGCACATTCTTAGTCTCTAGAAAACAACTGTAGCAAATATAGAAGGTAGACACAAACTCTTCAATGCACATACTAACATATTAAAAGATGTATGGATGAATGTTGGATAACTATTTCAAGTTTTATATAACTAGCTGTGCCCTGCGGTTTCACCCATGTGGTGATGGAAAATCATTTAATTCTGAATAATTCACACTATATCTTTATAAATAGCCTGTGTGTTATTCTGATGTGTAAGCTATATTATTGTAAAGTTTCATCAAAAGCCATTCAGTAGTTTTTGTGCGAAAGAGTAACAAACATACATTCTTACAAACTTTCGCATTTATAATGTTAGTAGGAAGTGTGTTTTCAGTATCAGCTATGATACTTATGTTTATATTTGATTCTTTCAGCGTTTGCAACTCGTCTCTTCTCTGTACTTAGATTTGAGAGTGTCATCCATGAATTTGATCCGTATTTCAACTATAGAACAACAAGGTTTTTAACAGAAGAAGGCTTCTATAAATTCCACAACTGGTTTGATGACCGAGCATGGTATCCTCTGGGACGCATTATTGGTGGTGAGTGCTAATTTTGCTACATTCATAACTAAAAATAAACAGCTTTAGGTGTTAATCCTAGTTGTGCTCAAAGGAGTGGAGGAGGAGAGAGAAGTTTCCTAATTTTTCTTCTTTGCTTCATTTGATATTTGACATTATTGTGACATCAAATTTAATATAAAAAAAATATTTCCAGACATAAAGGTTTGAAATGAGAGCAAATATTAAAGATTGATTGTCTAAATAAATAGGTACATTTAATACATTAAAATGGATAACTATGTAAATTATTAACTAATATGATAAAGAAGATTGAACCTTAATAAATCTATCAGTTAATTAATTAAATTAATCCTATTAATTAATTAATCCTATTAATTAATTAATTAATCCTATTAATTAATTAATTAATCCAATTAATTAATCATATTAAGTAATTAATTAATCCTATTAATTACATAATTAATTAATTAATCCTATTAATTACTTAATTAATTAATTAATCCTATTAATTAATTAATTAATCCCTTACGACTATGAGTAGTAGAGCCTAGGTTAACATCTTCAGTTTGTAAGGGTAAGGCCGGTTATATTGTCTTGTTTAAATGTAAACCATCTATATATATAAAAAAATTATCTCCATTGAGAGACTAAGAAATGTCTTTTATAGCTAGTCTAACATGGATTCAACCTGTGTTTTGTCTAGTCTAGAAGAACCTAATTTAATATAAAAATATCATAAGTCATTTTTGTTTCCCTTAGGAACCATCTACCCTGGCCTCATGGTTACTTCAGCAACCTTATACAACATAATGCAGTTTCTGAACATCACTATAGACATCAGGAATGTTTGTGTCTTCCTTGCTCCGTTCTTCTCATCTCTTACCACTATTGTCACTTATTTACTGACAAAAGAGTTGAAGGTATGATCTCTTGCAATCAAGGAAATATATGTAAATGTTTATTACCATACTCATTTAAAATGTCATATTATTAAAACTATGTCTTATATTTCGATGTTTTGGCCACTTTATCCATAGCCTTGATCACAGAAACATAGCATAAAAATCAAACACATGCAACACCCAATTTTTGTTTCCTTGTAATTGTATTGATATTATAAATGTGAAAGTAACTCTGTCGGTCTGTTCCGTTTTCACGGAAAAACTACTGGATCGATTTGGCTGAAACTCATTATATATATTTTTTCAATGCTAAGAATAAACACAGGATACTTTTTATCCCAAAAAATTGGATAGTTTCTGGGATAAAAATATATTTGTTTCTCTGTTTCTTATACTTTTACGGATAAAGTACTGGACCGATTTGTGTCAAATTCGGTATATATGTAATTTTAATACTGAGGGTGGACAAGGGATACTTTTTATCCCGGATAGTGGGATAGATTTATGTAAAGGTTATCCCAAAAAGTAGGATAGGTTTTTTGTGATTTGCTTTCGTAATTTTGGTTATTTTAGTCATTTTTGTCATTTTTGTCCTTTTTGTCCCTTTTGTCCTATTTGTTCTTTTTGTCCTATTTGTCCTTTTTGTCATTATTGTCATTTATATAGTTTTCATTGACGGGGAATAGATAAATAAAACTAGGACGGTTTGAAATAGAGGATGCAAGTTTGGATGAGACCAATTATTTCTCAAGTTTTAGATGTAAAAAAATTTCGTCTATAAAAAATGCGATAGTAACTCGATTTTTTTTTTTGTTAATCTTTCACATAAAACTACTAGGAATACTGGATCGGTTTTGCTGTAATTTTGTTTAAATGTAGTTTTAATACCGAAAATGGACATAAATACTTTCATGTTGGGAAATGAGATAGTTTGCGATATAAAATTAAATTAATCTTCCGGGTGCAAATAGCACTAACATAAACATTTAGTATAATGTAACCAGACGCACAGACGCGGGGTAAACTTTAGTAGATATATAAATTACTGGTAGCTGTTGTTTGTCATAGTGTGAAGAGTGGAATCTTCTGATACAGGTACTACAAGAAGATTCCCACCGCCAATGTATTCTTAAGTTAAAGCAGAAACTTCAGTAAAGAATTATTGTTATCATTACAAGAGACAAAAATTAAATGTCAAGTCTCAGTTGAGTAATGTTTACATACATACATAGCTTCACGCCAGTTCCCTTGCGGGGTAGGCACGGACAACGAGTAATGTTTAAGTTATTATTTCGCCTAACCCCAACTTGTTCATTATAATTATTAAAATTTTTTGTTTATGATTATTATTTACTCTATGGGAGCCTAGTTTAATTTACCACCACTTCACATGTTGTGTGTTAACAAAGCCTTTTCTATTTATAGAATGAAGGCGCTGGGCTTGTAGCAGCTTCCATGATTGCAATTGTCCCAGGGTACATAAGTCGATCAGTGGCAGGAAGTTATGATAATGAGGGTATTGCAATCTTCTGTATGTTGCTTACATACTACTTTTGGATCAAAGCTGTCAACACTGGTACTATTATGTGGGCCACTATGACCGCATTGGCATATTTTTACATGGTGAGTATGGTTTTCTTCTAGCTTTTGTACTACTATTACAACTATTGTAAAATCCTTGCCTAGTATCATGTAGGTACAACATCGCTCCATCGTTCAATTTTACTCTCTACCCTCTTTCTGTGTGCGGCGACAGTCAACGCAGGTATAGGAAGCCATTTGAGACATAATTCGCTGTCAACGTTTAACGAGTTCAATGACATTGCTCCAAGCGGTCATCTGTTTTGTATAAGTTAAATAGTTGTAATTACTGGCCGTGCCTATAACTTTTTATTAAGACCTAATCTGTGTACAAAGTGATAGCTTTCAAGTGAAACCATAGTGCAGTGCGCTGTTCCCGAGTGCAACCTGAACCGAGTCAGGAGAGGGCTGATTACAAGGTTGCTTCTGCTTTTCTAGAGCGAGGATCTGGGTCGTATCTCTCTCATAAAGTCCATAATGATAGAACCAGAAAACTAACAGTGGGCTACAGCGCTCCACAATTGTAAAATGCATATGTGTAACATAAAGCGTATGCCAATAGTGCAAGTGGAAACCTGACTGTCTCTGTCAATCCTTATAAGGATGTGCTAGTGATTTTGTACTTATGTGATTGATGCATAATATATGTTAGTTGATCCTTTCCTATGTGGATTTTTTCAAGTAGTTATCAGGTTTTTGTCCAAGTATATACTACTAAATGATTGTCAATATGTACCGTAGCGGAATGAAAAAGTTCGCCAATTTTCAAATCGATTCATTTAAAGTTCCGCGAGCACATGCTACCTTCTCAAATTAAATCACAGATCAGACTGTTCCACACAAAATTATCTTTAACTGTTTGACAATAAATTTTAAAATTACTTTGATATCTTGTCTAAGAAGATTGTTTAGACATGATTTATGATAAGCGTAGTGATTATATCCTCTTTATTTCTTGTTGTTAATCTCAGCGTCTGTCAGTACTAACATAGCAATTTTCTTTTTTCACATTTATTTATAAATACAAATAAATAAAATTGAGTGGTTGTTTGTGACGTCAGAATAAAAGCTTCTTACTATAATAAATGCACATAAAAGTATATATGGAACCTATATCAAAAATCAAATTTTATTTTCTCTGGATGTTCCGGCTACTCTTTGACAGATTTTGATGGGACTTTAACTGACAGATAGTTGTAACTTAGGCTACCTTTTTTTAGAATTCCAAGAAAAACATCCCGCAGATGAAGTCACGGGCACAGCTAGTGTTTTATATACGTAACATTTATTAAAATGTTGAAAGTACAGTTTCTTGTACTTGTGCAAGCAAAAGTCTACTTTAAGGTGATGAACATTTTCATTTAGCGAGTGTACTTTTAAGTATAAAAATGTACCTGTTGTAATTATAACTTTTGCTTTAGAAGAGACTAATTATAATGAGTAAAAAAAGTTGTGACACTGTTACTGCAAAACGTAAGGTTTCATTGAAATTATCTCAGTTATGTAAATAACTTAGACATTTTCATCTAATCAGAAATGAACTTTATTGAAAAATGATTACAGAGACTAAGCCAAATTGATTGGCAAACCAAAAAGCATAGGGATTTTTCTTTTTTCTATGCTTTTTTGTCGATCATAGAGCAAGTAGATGAAAACTTCACACTATCAAAATGTAAAGTTTGTTGGTTTTTGCATTTTCATACATTATCTCACTAGAAAATTAAACAAGGTAATCCACTTAAGAAGATTAATTAACATCTTAGATATAATGTACTGTTATTTGTAGCAAGTCTTGCAGTGGTTTTTAATATAATTACTGTGTAAACTCTATATAACGACACTGAAGGGACAGTGCATTTTATGACGTTATAGAGAGTTGTCGTTAGCTGGAGAGAAGTCTGTTATTTTTGTCTGAGGTCTTTTGCTGCACCAGTAATTTTGTTGTATTTTTTTACTTATTTTGTTCATATTTTGCGATATTGAGGCATCTTGATGATAAAGGAATTACTTAGAAATTTCGATATTTCTTAGAAATTTCGGTATGCATGATGCCGACAGTCGAGTTTATTACGGGCTATTTTTGGCTTTTACTAATTTTGCCATCTTAAAAGGTAATTTTTATTACTTGAAATTGTTGCCGTTATTGAGAGTGGGTGTAATACTATATAGAGTGTATCATTGTATGAAAAACAATCTAAACCAACCAAAGCCAAGTGATTTCCACGCTAAAGGGAGTTTGTCGTTAAATCGAGTGACGTGACGTTACATGGAGTTTACACTATATATGTGAAATTGTTGGAAGATGTGCAATAAACAAGTTCACTTCACCACATATTTAAAAAAATATAACGTCAATTTATTTATATAATATTGTTGCCAGTCCTGGGAATTTTCTCACCTGAAGGCACTATAATTCTGATCCAATTTTTTCCAAGATGAAATCCTATTTACAGACTGCCCACCATAAGGGGGACTGCGGTTACTCCCACCGCGGTCGTGTGTGGTAAGGTAGTGTGGTATGCACCACACTACCCTAGCATGTGCCACCGTAATAAATCAGAATAACCACTAATACCCCACTGTTCTGCACGGCATCCATTATCCTGGCCTGATTACGGTAATTTGGGAACATAATTTTCTTACAGGTGTCCTCGTGGGGTGGTTACGTGTTCCTAATAAACCTGATCCCATTGCACGTGTTGGCGCTGATGGTGCTAGGTCGCTTCTCGGCGCGCGTCTACGTCGCATACAGCACCCTGTTCTGCATTGGAACGATACTCTCCATGCAGATCTCCTTTGTTGGATTTCAGCCTGTGCAAAGTTCTGAACATATGCTGGTAAAATTCTCAATTTATTGTCATATTTTAAATTCAAATTAATTAAAGCAATTAAACACACATTATATAGATTTCCAAACTAGATATGAAATTCTTATATTATACAGGTTATATATACCTCAGAAAAAATCTCATATAGTAAAATAATTTTTGGAGGTAATGTAACTAATCATTCAAATTGTTAATAAAATAGTTTCTGAGGATTATATATACTGAAGTGTTGCTAAAGTTTAATAAGAAAAATGATACATCTCTGTAAATATATACATACATACATACATAACTTCACGCCAGTTCCCTTGCGGGGTAGGCACGAACAACAGAGTGCCATTTAGGCTTATTCTTACACACCTCACTTGCCTCTTTGACATTCATAACTCTTGTCATGCACGCTCGTCTGTTCTTAAGGCTCTTGACCTTAGGATTATATATATTATATATAATATATATAAATATATAGTATATATAAATATTGTAAACGCGAAAGTTTGTAAGAATGGATGTATAGATGTATGGATGTATGTTTGTTACTCTTTCACGCAAAAACTACTGAATAGATTTTGATGAAACTTTACAGTAATATAGCTTACACATCAGACTAACACATGGCTATAATTTATAAAGATATAGTGTGAATTATCCAAAATATAACGATTTTCTATCATCACGCGGATGAAACCGCGGACGCAGCTAGCAGTATATAATTTTTATTCCGGAGTTTTCAGTCAGAATTTTCTTACATATTTATAACACTGTTTTAAAATGAACATAATAAGCAAAGTGACTTGAAAACCTCTGCTAACTTTATATATTGAAAATTAACCTCTAAAATAAAGAAAATCATATAGATTGTGCCCTTGTTTATCAAAATAAGGTTTTATTTTCTTAAGTTTTCGCGACTTGTATACATAATATAGACTTGTATACATAATATAACAAATAAAATTACCGCGCTTAAAATCGTTAAAACGTAGTTTTATTATAAAATAAGGTTTTCTTCGTCAAGTCTTTAAATAAAGACACTCAAATGTTGCCTACTAACTTAAATGGAGTAAAATAATAGATTTTAAAAAATACATTAAATATATTTTGACAGTTTTGGATATACACTATGATTCCATAGAGAAATGACAAAAACATTAAATGTTGTCCCATTACCGAGCGTGTTACAGCAAAGAGTGAAAGAAAGAAAGAAAAACTTTATTTGAAGAAATAGCGACGTAATTACATTATTGTATACTGAGCATATTTTGAGAATGTGTATGCCGCATTTTCAGCAAACAAGGTTTGCACTCAGCATATTGCTGTGCCGGAATTATATACGACACAACGCCGATTTTCAGTGCAAACCTTCCTTGCATGTGAGTGCATGCACTTTGGTTGATTTTTTTGTGTCAAGCTTGACTTATGGATAATTTTGTTTAGGCCTTGGGGACCTTCGGCCTCTGCCAGCTGTACGCGTTCACGCAGTACCTGCGCGCGCGCCTCTCTCCGGCCAACTTTGAGTTGCTCTTCAAGGCGCTTCTGACCACTTTGTTGGCCACTCTGGGCACCACTGTCGTTGCTCTCACCATTACTGGTGTGTATGGCTACTGTTACATATATTTATATCTATTATGTATCATTTGCAGTTATTTGAAGTCTGTTTTTGTTAGGTGTTTTATACATACTCCATTTCCAGGGACAAACAGTTTCCAAATTTATTTGAACTTTTGTAACAAACTGTCGCTGATCCTTAAATAAATAAATCCGTGGCTGGCGGGAATATATTGATATCTCGACATACATCTTTTTTTTTATTCATTTAGACGCTTCCTACGCCTGTGTTTTTATAGGAAAAAAATTGACAGTCCGAAATATTCATAACTTTTTAAGATTTTTCATTACAATTTATCATTAGTAGTCAAACTTTAAAATTGCGCCCCTGTAAAATTGATATTTTGAACATGTCAACATATTCACGCCAGCCACGGAAATATGGCCAGGATACTTGGGGTAGAACATCTTTTTTTTTTTTGTCCAGGGGAAATCCGATTGAGGACTAAGCCGCGACAAGGGCAGAACCTTGGGGGATAATTCGCGACCTAGTGTGGGATTCGCCAGATTGGGGGTGGCACTAGCATGCCCAGTCAGAACTGGTGCCATGCTATTGCCACTCCCCAGTTAGGGATACCCACTAAAACCCCTGGGTGTTCCGTCCTTCGCCTTATGCCAGGGCTACGGGTATATGACCTAGCCTCTCCGCAGCCCTGGCAGGCGTGGGCCTCGCAAGGCCACTTCCACTGCAGAGGGACTTCCTTTAATCCCCCGGCATCCTCAAGCTCTATGTGCGTGGGGCGGTTTGTAACTCGCCCCACGGGAGGAGAGGTGAGCGCGCGCGGAATACTCGCGCTCTCATCTCGACGGCATGTGCGGGTGAGTGAGAACCCCTATACCCCAAGGGGCCCCACCCGCGCCGCCCGTTTACGGCGGCCGAAGGTCCGTGCTGGACCTTCGGCGTCGGCGCGTCCTCCTGGGGTAGAACATCTGCCCAGACTCATCTTAATATTCGTAGAAGTGCAATAGAATTTTAAATATGCTGACAAATTATATTGAAATAATTATAATGATTAGGAGACTCACATTATATATATCTAAAGCCGACCTCAGATGTGAGTAAATAATGAAAAATTCTTTGATGAAATTTAATGAGCTAAGAGGGCGACGTCAGTTAGACCATTTGACCCCATATGCTGTTAATGAATAATGTAGGTTTTTATTATTAAAATTTTGATATTTAATTTTTAAGGTAAAATTTCACCGTGGACTGGAAGATTCTACTCGTTATTGGATCCTTCTTATGCTAAAAATCATATTCCTATCATTGGTAAGTCTTGTAAAGGTTTTCTTCATTGAGCGATTATAATTTTTATTAAAAAAAAAATACACATATATAAATAAATTATTTATTTTATGCAGCTTCTGTGTCGGAGCATCAGCCTACGTCCTGGTCCTCATTCTACTTCGACCTGCAAGTGTTGGTATTCTTGTTCCCCGCCGGGCTCTACTTCTGCTTCACGAAGCTCACCGATGCCAACATATTTATCATCCTCTATGGTGTACTCAGTATTTATTTTGCTGTAAGTATATATTCCTTTCTAGAGCTGACTGATGAAAATGTTTTGTCAGAATGAGGTTAGAGAGAGAATAGAAAATTCCATTCTTTTTTTGTATTCTTATTTTATTTTCTGCCCTTTTCTTTTCCTATGTAATGAATTTCTAGATTTTTTTTATTCTTGATAGAAGTGGATATTGTCGCCTATGGATATTTGCTACATCCAAGGTGATGCCAGCCTTGAAGGGGGACTGGAACCTCAAGTCTATTTTGTAAGCATAGTCTGGACCAGGGTTAATAGCCATCCACTCGGGCAAATGTGTTTTGGCTTGTTTTATCGCCTCTTACGACAGTCGCAGGAACTAGTATTCTTTCTTCGTTCATGTAATTAGTAATGATTGGTGCCTAGTTTGGGGCCAGTAGATAATATAAATAATGTAAATTTACTATTTTGTGATAGTATTACAATTACAAATGATGACAAAAAGAGCTGGAGCGCGTTGTAGACAATGTAGAGTGACAAAACTCCGTTGACTCCGCACTATGACCATATACACTTTGATCGCTGAATATCATACATTGTAACTTCTGCTATGCAAACATTCACCGACATACATTGACCGATACACTCTTTTTACTAACAGGGTGTGATGGTCCGTCTTATGCTGGTCCTGGCTCCAGTGATGTGTATCGTCTCAGGAGTGGCAGCGTCAAGTCTTTTGAGTCTCCATGTGAAGGACATCGAGCCGAAAGTGGAGAAACATGAGAAGAAGAAGAAGCATGAAAATAACCTTGTGTTTAGGTCTGAGGTATCTGGTAGTTTTCTTCTAAGTAGTATTTGTCGGCATTTATTTTCGCGGTTCTTACTAGTATTTTAAAATTATTTTTTAATTATTATAGTTTACCATTCACCGATTGTTGAATGACTTATCACAAAAATAACCGCATACCTTTGTGTGAACTATTCAATTCTTTGCAAAAAATGTTAAGAACATTACGACATATTAACCTTTAGTTATAAAAAACAGAACAAGTAAAATAATTTTTCGTGTGCTATATTCTTATGGGAAATCTAAAAGTGGATGACGACCACCTTAATATTAAAAGCTCATATTTTAACTGACGTGTTTTTATGCCTTCACGAAACTTACTGATCTTATTTATTATACCTTCAGAACTTAAGTAGCATATTTTTTATACCTTCACGAAACTTAATTAGCTTGTATTTATACCTTCACGAAATTTAACTAGCTTATATTTTTCACGAAATCAAACTGGCCTATTTTTATGCCTTCATGAAACTTAACTGGCCTTATATATTATACCTTCACGAAACTTAATCAGCCTACTTTTATACCTTCACGAAACTTAATTAGCTTATATTTATACCTTCATGAAATTTAACTGGCCTATATTTATACCTTCACGAAATCTAACTGACCTATTTTTATGCCTTCATGAAACTTGACTGGCTTTATTTATTATACCTTCACGAAACTTAATTAGCTTATATTTATACCTTCACGAAATTTTTATTTTTTTTATTTTTTATTGGACTTGACTATGTTGTTGGTCCGAAGACCTTACAACTTTACCGGGGTTTTTGGGGCGAGTGCCTTCGCGAAGCGAAGACGCTCGAGCCCGGGGGGGCAACTTGCTCGAGGGAGCTCCCTAAGGAGTTTTACCTCGGCTGGACTGTTGCCATGAGAGGGGGATGAATTTAATGATGCCCACCATAGGGCGACACAAAGCACTAATTGAGAACGGGCGACGGGTAATATAAAGCCCGAGGGGAAGGATCCCGGCGGGCCAGGATCGGCGGTTCGCGGCGGCCTACGCTATCTTACTGCCGTTTCGTAACGTGTTATGGCTGGGAGAGAAGAAACGGCGAAAGAAACTTCCCAGCAACACGCCTAGTCTATCCTGTGGGGGGGCTATGTCTCCTAACGTCCCTCGCAGGGACGTGGAGAGATCTTGATTGGCGGCGCCTGAGACGCCGCCGTCTGTGTCTGTCCGTCCGTGCCTGCCAGCCTGCCGTCCTAACCGCGGGCGGGCTGATCCGGGCCAGCCGTTTTGTGATAACGTCGACCCTGTCCGTGAGGACGTTACGCGGTCGTCGTACGAGAGCCTTTCGCCGAGGCTTATAATCGGACGCGGACACGACGAGCGTTCGAAATTTAAGTGGCCTATATTTATACCTTCACGAAATCTAACTGACGTATTTTTATGCCTTCATGAAACTTAACTGGCCTTATTTATTATACCTTCACGAAACTTAATTAGCTTATATTTATACTTTCCCGAAATTTAACTGGTCTATTTTTATACCTTCACGACACCTAACTGGCCTGTGTTTTTGCATTCATGAAATTTAACTGGACTATTTTTAGACCTTCACGAAACTTAACTGACCTATATTTATACATCCATAAATCTTAAATATATCTCATGAAAATTAATAACAGTCAGTTCCTGTATCTTACCGACAACTGTAAGACATACATTAGGTCTTCCGTGATCACGGCCACTGAAAAGTGGCCGATACGTCGGAATACCAAAAATAGTAGTTTAATTAGTAATAGCAGAATTGGACTGGTGGGTAGGTGGGCGCGCTGTTCGTGTGCGTGCTGGGCTGCCTGCTGATCTCGTACGTGTTCCACTGCACGTGGGTGACGTCGGAGGCGTACTCGTCGCCCTCGATCGTGCTGAGCGCGCGCGCGCACGACGGCGCGCGCATCATCTTCGACGACTTCCGCGAGGCCTACACCTGGCTCAAGATGAACACGCCGCAGGTAATGTTAAAACCTACGTTCTCTTATTATCAAAGCACTGGCGACTTTTAGAAAAGTATTTAATTTTTTTTAATTTTATTATTATTAACTTTTTTATTTCAAGTTATATTTTTCAACCCAAACCTATGCTATATGTCACTGGTCATAGTAATTTTACGTACAAAAACTTATAAATTTACACCCTTATTCATAATAGTTATACGAAGTTTATAAGCTCGTTAAAAAATAGAAATAGATAACTCTTTATTGTACACCAAAGCATAGACAAACACAAGTAAAAATATACAAAAAATAGTATAACAAGGGTTTATCGCTTAAAAAGCGAAAGCTGAAATCTCTTCCAGGCAACCCTAGTCGGGGATTAATAGATTTTTGATACTAACAGTGGTGCAGTATATAAATAATAATAAATGATAAGTATAAACAGTACATATAAATACAAAAACATTCCATTGACTTTAACCTAATCTATTATTTTTCTCTTAAATTACTACAGCTTAATAAACTGCAACTCTGTGTGGGACTCAAGTCCTACAGGTAATAGTTTCACTCCACGTTTACAATGGGCGCGTTCGTTTCGTATCTCACAACGCCCGAAATGCACCGTTCGCCGTTCCACATGGCGACCGCGCTCGTTATGGTCGTGGCGAAAACGGCACTAATGACGTCATTAATTTCGATCACAGCGCTCACCCATGTCAAGAGCTGGGTTGAAGTGGGCGTTGATCACAGAGCATTAATTCTCTCTATCTCTTGACATTGAAAAAGGCGCGATTTTCAAATCAACTATATGTATTTAATAATCCGTTCCACTAGAGTTTATGATGGTAACGTCCGCAAGCAAGTGGAACGGGAAAAATCGCGGTCAATAATATGAGCGATTTTCAAATTACTTGAGTGATTTGAAATTTTTTTTGTTACTTACCTTTCCTATTATACTATACTAACGGTTTTGGCAGAGGTTGTTTTGCCCTGAAAAAATAAAAATCTAGGAACCCGATTCCAATGCCACCTACCGGGTCTAATTGTGAATCTAAACCAACCCTGGACACACTCAAACATTAATTTTTTTACACCTTGGGTTTTTTTAATTTTTTAACAAGTCTGCGGACTCGAGTTCCGTACTCTTTTTTATAACTTAATTTCGAAGAAAGTTTTTATAATGTATACGCGCTTCTTGGTTATTTTTGTTTTTTTGTGACATTTATTCAATGATATTTGTGTTGTGGTGTACTTTACGATTAACCTTACACATCTTGGGTTAAATAAAGTTTTAGTAGGGATCCCTAATTTTTTTTCTAGTAATAAATGTAGCCTGTATTAATCTAGGACAATGTAGCATTCTAATGGTGAAAGAATTTTTGAAATTGGTCCAGCACTTTTTGAGATTAATGGTTACAAAAAATATATCCTATCTCTTAACGTAATAAGTTCTTTAAAAATAATAAGAACAATTGAGTTCAAAGTGCTGTGATCCTTCACCATATATGGAATGACACATATTTGAGCAATTTTTTATTTATTCGACCAACTACCCTCTTTTGTAGGACTCGAAGGTGATGTCGTGGTGGGATTACGGGTATCAGATAACTGCGATGGCGAATCGGACGGTCATAGTAGATAACAACACATGGAACAACACACACATATCCCGGGTGGGACAAGCGATGGCATCCACCGAAGACAAAGCATACCAGATCATGTCCGAGCTGGACGTTGATTATGTGCTTGTTATATTCGGTGGTTTAGTTGGATATTCATCTGATGGTAAGTTTTTTTGTTATATCAAATTCAATTTTTTTCCCAAATTCAAACATTAGTATCTATAAGATATTATAAAATTCTAAACATGCTGTAAATTGAAACTATTAAAAAAACAATTGGAATGGACATGGATATATAAATGACAGAGAACACGTTGCAATATGCCGAAACAAATAATAAAATACAAAATTCATAAGTTTTTATTCAAAATAAGTTCCACTGGATCTTCAGAAAGTGTTTTACTTCCTATTCTATGTACACCACTTTGCAACGTGTTCTTGCTGTTAAGGAGAAGAAGCGGCAAGAAACTCCCCAGCAACACGTCTAGCTAAAAATTGTTTTTCTTTACATACAGTTTAATTAATTATTGGGGTAAAATTATTCAAAGCCATTATGATATTCAGGGCAACGAAACCACTGTTGAGCAGTGTTGTCTGTTAACTTGTAAGACAGATCCACCACAAATTTGTGGTCAAATACAGATAATTGAAATGAACGTGGAACTAATGCTTTCTCCCTCTAACCACATAGAATGTGTATTAGAATAAAAGAGACGACATAATTCCCTTGGATTTGGCGCGGCAATTCATTAGAATTCTATGTATGTACACTATTAGTATACTAATTACCGAAATACGAGAGGAGGAGCCTGCCTACCGCTGCCGTATGCGTGAGAGAAAGGGAAACCAGACAGACTGGCGCCGTAACGCGTTACGTAACGAAGCGGTTTACCCTTCGAGAAGTTTGACTTCAAAAAAAAGTCGGTCCTTGCTCCGTGTGTGTCAGACATCAACAAGTTCCTGTGGATGGTCCGCATCGGGGGCAGCACGGAGCGCGGCGCGCACATCCGCGAGGCGGACTACTACACGTCCGCGGGCGAGTTCCGCGTCGACGCCGACGGCTCCGCCACGCTGCTCAACTGCCTCATGTACAAGATGAGCTACTACAAGTTCGGGCTCGTCTACACCGAGGGCGGTGAGTCGCTACCCTCCGAGTTCAACTTGTGAACTCCATGTAACGTCACTCGATTTAACGACAACCTCCCTTAAGCGTCGAATCACTTGGTTTTGCTCGTCTTTCATACAATGATACTATTCTATTTTTGTTCTAAGTGGCGCCAACGCATAGGCATTGATTTTGCCAATGACATAGAGAGTAAAGTGATAGGTGAAAGAAAATTTATAGAAAAAAGGCTTTAACCGCTATTCAATAGCAATACAATGATACACTCTATATAGTGTTACACCCATTCTCAATAACGACAACAATTAAGTTAAAAGTACCATTTAAGTTGCCTTATACCCCACCCCAGGATCGAGTACTTTGAAAATGATGGATTTGCATACAAACTTTTACTCCCTTAGGGGTTAAATTTCGAATAATCCTGTCTTCGTACAAAATATATAGAAAGTACCCACATGCAAATTCACGATCCTGACCCTATTAGTTTGGGCTTGCGTCGATATGTCAGTGAGGTCAAGTAATTCATATTTATATAAAGTATTAAAAATATATATAATTTTCGTAACTCTAACCTTATTATAGTTTTATTAGAGAGCAAGCATTCACACAGGCTACATTGCATTCATTTTTTAATCTACCGAAAAATTTACTTAATGTTATCGAGAATTACTAGAAATGACGACATGCTGCTTGTTAAGTAGTTAAGCCGATATGTTTGTTCAGGGTGACATAGGATACTTTTCATCCAGAAAATATGCTATTGTTGAGGAATAGAAAACCTTAATTGATTGACATAAACTACGCTAACGCGAGCGAAGCCGCAGACGAAAACTAGTAATATAATTTATGCTGAAGCTGGATTTTAACAAATGAAGAATTAATCGAATAATCCTTGGCTTCGAGGTCTTTGTTACCAAGCCATAAAATCTTTACAGATTTTAAATATGCAAGTGAAGCTAGGACTCTAGTATTATTTGACGGCCTCTGTAGTTGATCGGGCTAAGCCTTTGCCGGCGTAGCCACTGCAACGCAGAGGCTCCGGGTTCGATTCCTGGTATAGTAAATTTCGGAAACCTATTTTTTCCGTTATTTACTATGGTCTGGGTGTCTGGGATCGGCTCCAGAGTAGTCCGTTGTATTATTACCCATAACACAAGCGTAACTTGCTTAATTTGGGGATATACAATATGTGTGTTTGTCTGCCGATTATTATTTATTATTATTATTATTTTTTATTAGGTCGGCCTCCAGGCTTCGATAGAGTACGCGGCGCTGAGATTGGCAACAAGGATTTCAACCTGGACGTGCTCGAGGAGGCTTACACCACCGAACACTGGCTGGTGCGCATCTACAAGGTCAAACCGTTACCAAACCGAGGCCAGTGAAACCTAAATAATTAATTCCATACAGCCTGATCAATCGATGAGATAATTTAAGATAAAGTGCATATTTTAGTATACTCCCATTTTTCTTCAAATTCAAAACAAGTACCACTGGAGTACACTTTTTGATTATCATACATATAAGTTAAAATTTTATTTTACTTCCTAGTCTATGTATACCGCTTCGCAAGGTGTTTGCTGTTAACACGTCCACTGCGAAACGGGGTCTAAGTAGCCCCGGACGCGTCTCACTTGCGGTGCGGTTAAAACAAACATAGAATTCTCTATGTTGTGAAGAGCGTAACTTAAATTTGGTTCAGTGTAGAAAAAAGATGAAGATATATCTAAGATGTGCACTGAAACCAGAGCTCCGTGGTATGCCTACCTTAATACGGGATTACCTTGTCCTAGTACCGCACAACACGAAACAAAAATCCATAAACTATTTTTTATAAATAAGCCAATAAAAGATTTTAGTATTTAAAACGTTACGGGGCTCGATGGTAGTTTTAGTACAAGGTCTAAAAAGCCCCGTACCGCAAGAATGGAAAGTACAGACAGATCAGTGCCGTTGTTAAGGAGAAGAAGCGGCAAGAAACTCTCCAGCAACACGTCTAGCTAAAAATAGATTAACTCAAACTTTTCTATTTAAATAAAAAGTTTATACAGAAATATGTTACACAATTACTGTTAGAAAAATTAATGGAGTTGTAGCAAACAGTGCATACTCAGTAAAACAAGGACAAAAAATAGATGAAGATGTAGCAAATAAAGAACTATCATCACTGCCTATCCCTATGGGAAATAGGCGTGATAATATGTATGTACCTAACAATACCTTAGTAGAGTTTAATAATATGTCCATACATTACCACCATATTCTCTGTTGAGTGGTGTTATAATTGATTATACTTCTCATTCTGACCTGTTAATTTTAACTCTTCAATTGCCTGTTGACAAGTTATTAGTAACTAGAAACACAACTACTTGCAATTAGCAAAATAAAATAAAGAACTTATGTATGGGTTATTGAAAGTGATTGTTGTAGATTTTATAATCTCATTTTAAAAGGCCGATGTCAAAAGAAAAGCATTTTCTTTTAAATTTATACATAACTAGCTGTGCCCGCGACTTCGTCTATGTAGATTTTTTTTTCGCGGAGCCCTAAAAAAATAGTCTAAGTGACTCCTTATAACATCAGCTAACTGCCAGTGAAAGTTCCTCAGAGATTAGCCGGAATATCCAGACAGACAGACAAAAATTCTAAAAATTGCACTTTGGGAATTCTGAATTATCCCCCCTAATTTTTTTCACATTTTTATTTTGATATTACAAACAGACAATTCAATTTAATTTATCTGTGTAGATAATAAAAAAAATAGGCAGAACAACTTACATGTGTGTTATGGGTAACATACAATTAGTCAATTAGAAAATTGGGAGATTTTTGGCATCCAGAGTAGAGTAAATTAAAGAATGTTCATATACGAAATATACCCTCCTGCCCTCTATATACCGTGAAACGTGACAAACACTTGGATCACAGTAGCCGTTATTATAACAGCTTCACTATTTTCTACTTAAATATCATTATCGTTTGATCAAGCTTTTAGTTCTAGCATACTATTTTTTACAATTTGCATTACGATAGGAAATACTTGGATGAAAACATCGGTCAGGTTTACATATTTTATATTTAAGAAGTCAATCCATCTACTACTTTTCGAGTAATACAGATACAAACACACAGAAAATGTTTCATATATATATATATATATATATATATATATATATATATATATATATATATATATATATATATATATATATTTTTGTTGCATAATTACAGATAATTTAAGAATTTCCTTTGAGTCAGGTTGCCTGGAAGAGATCGCTTTTAGCGATAAGGCCGCCTTTTGTTTTACCTAGTAACTATTGTCTTGTTGTACATTTTTTTTGTTATAATTTTTGTTTTGGTGAACAATAAAGTGTTGTCTATGTCTATGTCTATATATATATATATATATATATATATATATATATATATATATATATATATATATATATATATATATATATGAATATGAATATTCCTTCTTCAGCCATTATAATCATAGTATTCAATTTTACCCAAGAAGTTTTGTTTTCGTATTCCATATATTTTTTCTATCATTGGACTATTTATAAAGAAAAGAAAGAAAGAAAGACTTTATTTGAAGAAATAGCGACGTAATTACATTCCTTATACTTTATTATATATACACAGAGCATATTTTGAGAATTTGTACGTCGCATTTTCAGCAAACAAGGTCTGCACTCGGCATATTGCTGTGTGTATATTTGGAGGATAGACTATACACATTCTTCTATTTATAAATATGGCTTTGCACGATTAGTGTAACTAGCCACGTGTCGAGTGTTCATGAATAATCAAGTATAAAGCCTTAGATGCACTAGGCGACAAAATGTTCCTTAGAATGACGCGCAAAGTTCAATCTACGTGATGCTGCAACGTTGCCCAATGTCTCGCAACATTTTAGGTGACGCGGGACCTGACATTTATTAAAGCACAGACTGGTATATCCTGCGAAATATTGCGCAATATTCGTCCTTTGTTTTGTTTCCGCAACATGTTGCTCCATTTGCGCCCTAGTGTATCCGACGCTTTAGATCTTTAAGCAAATTGTAAATAGTGTTCTAGAACGGAATTTTGTAATTTTATAAATGAGGAGAAAATGAATGAAGCGTGTTAGGGTAATATAAAATAATAGTTTCTATATGTAAGTCCGTATGTTGGGTGCGAGTCACAAAACACAGTTGTTTGAGAAAAGTGCTATCATGATGTGTTTGAGACGTTATTTTTTTACAGTTAAGTTTTACATAAGCATTACTTAAATATAATAGAAACGAAAAAAGACAACGGAACAACCTGTTAAAACTTACATTTTTGTAGTCTAAAACTTTTGGTTCATTTTGTAGTGTAAACTCTTTGGTTTTAAGCTAGAACATGTAGTGAGAGAATCGAGGTGAATGTATACACATATACGCGTTTAGTATCATAGTTCTGCCCTACTAATTGCTCTTGCAGTAATCGTCATTTTTGGTTTTTCACTTTCTTGCAGAAACGGTATTCCAAGGAACTGATCTATACATAAAGCTTGATTTTTAAATATTTAAAAATATGTTTACAGCGTTTTTGTAGAAACCGCCATTTTGCAAGTACTGCGTTTGCTATATAAGGAGGGCAGTTGGATAATGCTCTATACTCTTTAACCCTTCACACCTCTCTAGGTATGAATTTCTCCTTTTGTTTAATTCAACAACATATAGGCGACTTTCCTGGTGTTACAAATACCCCATAGGCGCCGATAACCGCATCAGGTGTGCCATCTGCCACTTCGCCTACGTCACACAATAGCAAAAAAATCCATTGCACACTTGCGCCTATGTTAGTGACTGTGTTCAAGTGCATCTTATTTATAGGTCTAAAAAATTACGCGATTAGCTACAGTTGTGAAGTTCTACACCATCAGCTGAGTTATCATCGGTTAATGTTTAATATCATAATAATGTCGCATTAGAAACATTGACTACGTTTACATTAGGTCTTTATTAGGGCGTTAGTTAAAGCATTACGGCGCATGTGTAGCAGAGGCATAAACGCAGAACAGGCAAATCGGTGATACAAATACGTGCGTACAAATAAAACAAAATCATATCTATGAGAGCAAGCAGAGTGTGCAGTGCGCTAATATGCACTTTCACCTTTAGCAACATTTTGTATTCCTACATATATAACATTATATATGTAGCAATACAAAATGTCGCTAACAACACATACATTTTCAAAAATACAGTCCTTTTATTTGTCATTTTATAGTCTCGCAAGAATATAGACTGAAAGGCTGTTCTCTAGGAATTATATTAAACTATATATTGATTTTTAAAGATGGTAATTGATTTTGAATAATATAATTTATATGTAACGCTGTCTATATATTATGTAAAAAAATTAAATATGCTGAAGTGTATTTCCTTTAAATAGTAACACACTTGTTTAATATTAACTTTCACGTTATGTTACTACTAAACAATGACCTAGTTTTTATATCCAGGATTCAAACTTTGGTCCGTTACTTAAAGTTAAATGGGTATTGAACTATCGGCTTGTACAGTACATGGCAATTTTTACGACGATTTTTTTTTATGTCTATTTTTGCACATAAAATCTGCACAACTTGTACCTAATTTAGAGGTCATAAATTTTAACATGGACGGTACCATACATCATATACCATGACATAGAATAGAGGGTAGTGCTAAATATTCTAAACATTTAAGGTTATTAGACCTATGCTCTTGAACTTTACACTTAAGGTCGTGTGCTCGTGAATTCGTCAATAAAATGTCTCAATTATTTGTATTTTAAACGCACATGGCGTATATTTGTCGTAATTATAGTCGCGAACATACACGCCCTTGGGATTGGTATTTTGTAACTGTATTCAAGTGAATTGTGACACTTGAGATGATAATCATGTTAGTATAGTACGCGCAAAACTTTAATGCCTCCTTGAATTTCGTACACGTCATTGCGGACAACGCAATATAAGGTTCACAGACTGAGCTGAGGGGAGAGTGATGCACTCTCGCTCGACCGTATGTCGGACTAGCGTGCAGTCTCTTTCGCACATCATACAATAAGATGTAATAAACATTAACATTTGACTGGACCTGCGCACAAACTTACGGAACTAAGTTCACTCGAAGCGCATTTAAGTTTTGCACGTACTTTTTTTAATCTTACAATACGAATATGCCTACTTATTATCGTACTGTTATAATTTACCTAGTAGTAATAATTTGAGCCATTATAATATCAAGAGTCAGGGCATGATGAGTATAGTTGCCGAAGTATCCTTAAATACCTCAGTTATATGGACTGTGTATCAACTATAGTTTCGGCTCGAATCTTGAGCGGTCGGCGGAATAGTAGGGATTGTTTTACGTATTGAACCTAGCCAATGTGATGTTTATATTTAGTCAAGGTGGCGAAGTCTGTCAGTAGGGGAAGTGCATACACCTCTCATTATTTTCGTGTTTGAATAGTTACGACGACAACAGATCAGTCAGTGAAGCTAAGACACCATTGAGTTCTGTCTTCGAATTTAATTGGCGTTAAATTCCGTTTAAACAAGTTAAAAAACGAGTGGTGTATGAACTTACCCCATTGATGGACTTCGCCACCATGACTATAATATGTTTTAGCCCCTTCATTTCAAAAGGACAATATCGCGTACTTTGAAAAGGACCGGAATTTCAATATGCGTAAGTCAAGGTTAAGGGATCTACCTAAATGGAGTTCACTGTCTCGCTGATATAACGCGAATTATAGAGACCTAATTCAAAATATCGAGTTATTCAATTTTGTACCTTATTTTTTATGTAATAGATATTCAAATCCAATGACTCAACATGTTGATTTAGGTCTATAATTTTAAGGGTGCGAAATTACCAGATTTTTTAAAGATATATAGTCATAGAAGCTACATACAAAAAATGCAAAAATCTTAATCAAAAAATTACGAACGTTTCATAATAAAATTGTGTATTACATTTTGATTCGGCGAAGATTTCATACATAAAAAATGTTTTTGTTTTACAAGATTTTTTTATATATAGAAATGTTTATGAAATCAAAGATTTTTTCGGGAAATTCGTATTTTTTTTGGTAAGTTTTGTGTGATACCGATTTGACGTAGGTAAATTCAGTGACCACATTTTTGGAGATATATGTATATCTCCAAAAATGTGAGATATATTTATATCTCCAAAAATGTGGTAATGCGTGAGATCGCGAATTCCATTTAGGTAGGTCTCTAAACTGCTGACGAATCCCGTCTGGGACTATAATATAGGTCAAGTCGAAGAGCTTATGATTTAAAAAATGTATGGTCGCAATATTATTTTATTAGCAAAATACACATAAATTACAAAATAGAAGTGCACAAATAATCCACAATATTGTTAGTAGTGGTTTTAAACTCGCCACGTATTAAGTGTTCTTGTAATGTTGTATAAATTCATTTTTTATTTTTATTATTTGAATAAATTTTATTGATAAATATCTGTGGTTTTGGTTTTTTTAATTCTTGGTTTTAAATTACTAATAAAGCAATAATTTAAAAAAATCGATGCACCCTATCACTAGATCATCTATGGGCCCGATTAAGTCTAATTAAAATTTTAAATATGGCTTTACATGATTTTCAGATCTAGCCAGTGTTAAGTATTCAACTGTTAACAAACAAAATATTGGCAGTTATAGAGACTGCCGATAGAAGTGAAACCTTAGAACTTAGTATTAAAATTTGAAGTTTCATAATGTTTGATTGAAAACACTATTTCATCAATGCACAGTATAAACACATTGAACTTTTCACTAAATCCATTCAATGTCACTTATAAGATATACACAGCACAATACGTCAGCTGTATAGCTGCAGATATACTGCTATAAGCATGTCGGTGATGCGAACGCACGAGATTTGACCCATTCAAAAAGCGCCTAACGCGCACAGCACACGGCCGCTGCGCATGCGCCAGTCATGAGCATATCGTGACGCGAACCCATAACATTTTCCCCTACCAAAAAGTGCCCAACGCGGCTAAAGAAATTTTCACTTCAAAAAGCCCAGACCGGTCTCATTTAATTTTTATTTTCTTATTTTTCAAACAATAATTAATGCGATATTCAACTCTTTATACCTCCTTGTGACGTTGGCGAAATTTCTCAGTTGATATGACTGGCCGTCCCCTAAATGGATCTTCAACTAACAACCAGCCAAGTTTTTGCAGCAGCTCAGTTACAGTTCAAATTTTCTACAGGTTTACACAATTTTCGTTTAAAATACACAATCCTATTTATATAAATATTATAAATGCGAAAGTTTGTAAGAATGTATGTTTGTTACTTTCTCACGCAAAAACTACTGAATGGATTTTGATTAAACTTTACAATAATATAGCTTACACATCAGAATAACACATAGGCTATAATTTATAAAGATATAGTGTGAATTATCCAAAATATAACGATTTTCCATCACCACGCGAGTGAAACTGCGGGCGTAGCTAGTATTATATACAACTCATCCGTTTAATAATAATTTGTACATTTTTGAAAAAAATACCATTTAAATACTCTTCACAATTTCCTATAGACTATAATGTGACACTCAACAGGCCACAACTCCCCAAAGGGCCATATCCATGCCAGGTGGTAGGGCATTTGCCCGACTGGATGGCTACCACCCCTGGTCTAAAGAATGTCGCCATAACAACCTTGAGTTGTGTTCCGGCATTAGTGACCAGGTTCCAGTTTCCCTTAAGAGAGCAGCAGCGCATTTGTAGCAACTTTGCTGTTGCAAATGTCCATAGGCGATGGTAACCGCTTTCCATCAAGTGGGCCGTCTGCCTGTCTGCTGATCTTCCTGCAATAAAAAAAAATATCGCGGTCCTCGTTTTCCTCATCCAGCGCTTACAATATGGCAGCGTTTGGTAAAATTCCAAAGGCAGATATTACAATTCTTCATCTTCGTCGTCGCCAGTGTCCGAGCATTCTTCAGGACGGAACGTGTCGTCGTTGTTATAGCCAGCAGCGCCATGATGCCTTGCACGGTGACGCGGCCGCCTCTTCGGGCTCTTTGGTATTTCCTTTACATAAGACATGTTATGAAAAAAAAACCCGGTTGAAAAGAAGTTACTTCCGTTTTATATTGAAATGTACTACAAAATGTCATTCTAGATAAACTAACAAATTGTAGCACAATATAGTATTGTACTGCAAAAACTCGAAATAAAATGGCACCATCAGTGAAAGTTGTCCAAACTATTATTGTATGGATAATTAGCATACAACTAATATCAAAGTACAGTAGTATCACTATATAGTGGTCAGCATTTTTTGTTGCAGTTACACTTTTATCTGTCTAGCTCTCATCCGCCGAGCGTTTGAGTAGTAACGTGCGATAAGAAACTTCGTGCCAATAATTATGTGCATACATGAAAATTGTTTGTTATTTAATGCTGAACAATGGTTTTTGAGTTATGGTAACCCTATCTCATGTTCAAACTTCAGTGCATATTCTTGATACATGAATATTTCCTCTTTTTGTGTACTAGTATGTATATATATCTATCTCTGTCCCTCCAATTATGGCTGACTTCACGAAGATGCCGCCTTGGTGTCGTCGGAATTCGTTTGCGGTGTTAAAGCAACAGACATGTAAGAAATAATAAGTTTTTGGCAAATGCAGCGAGTTGTTGAAACAAATTAAAGGTGGCCGCCCGGAAGAGTGATTTTTATTGTTTACATGATTGATAGAGCTGGTTTCAGGATATGTGCAAGATATATTTATGAAGCCAAGGTGGACATTCTTTCTTGGTCAACGGGGTTTTGGATGAGTCTATATAATAGTCTATTGTATTTATTTTTGTTATTAGACAAACCTTTACTTACACAACAACTGAATGCAACAAAATTATACTATAATCTTCACCAATTCCATGTGTACAGAATATCTAGAGTTTTTTTAAACTTCGGATCCGCGTGTACAAAAATAATACGGATTAATTATTTAAGTTTATGGCCTGGTAAAAAGTACTTTAGGTCAAAAATTAAACAATTAATTGATTGAAATGCACGAAAAGGCTGGCTTGTATATTGTAAGTGTTGCTGTACAACGTGGTAACGGGGCCACCATTTTGTCAACTTTTCCAACTGATGGTGATTTGTGATCCATTTATTATTTGTAATTCTTTTTTTTAAATTAAGCTGTACATATTATTTATATTTTAGTTTTAATTTTGTATAGCATGATTGTAAATAAATTGAAAAAATTAAATTTCTCTGGCACTGGCAATTATGGCTTACCTCTCCAACCAGTTTATACGGCCCCACACCAGTAATGAATGCTTCATTAAAAGCTTTCAACAGAGGTTTCTTTTTGAAAACAACACATTGCTGTAGGAGTATCTCTTCCGTGTGCTCGGGACCATCTAAAACAAGTTAATTTACAGTAGGTTACATATTATTCGAATGAATCAGTCCAAAACTGAAAATTTTAATGAGTTTCTGTTTAATTTTTCCCTGATTCAATTTAAAAATATGTTTTAAACTCATACATACACACATAACTTCACGCCAGTTCCCTTGCGTGGTAGGCACGGACAACAGAGCGCCATTTAGGCTTATTCTTACATACCTCACTTGCTTCTTTGACATTCATAACTCTTGTCATGCACGCTCGTCTGTTCTTAAGGCTCCTAACATCACCTTCTGCTAGTACACAACCAATTTAATCATGGAAGGTGTGTCGTGGCCTTCCACGACTTCTGCATCCATCCACTTTTGCATTGTATATCTATTTAGTCATTCTTTCTACATGCCCGTTTTAAACTCAGATAAACAAAATATGTAAACCGAGCCCCGAGGTCTCAGGGTGAAGCCAACTAAAGGAAGCTAATCACACTGCAATGTGTTAAGTAAGAACTTGGTATTCAATAATCAAATTAGTATGGATCAAGTGGAATAATTTTCAGTGGATACATTACTATTAGCCACACAGAGACAAACTTATACTACATAAGATTATACTAGCATACTACATTATACTACTCGTGTACTAGCAGAAGGTGATGTCAGGAGCCTTAAGAACAGACGAGCTTGCATGACAAGAGTTATGAATGTCAAAGAGACAAGTGAGGTGTGTAAGAATAAGCCTAAATGGCACTCTGTTGTTCGTGCCTACCCCGCAAGGGAACTGGCGTGAAGTTATGTATGTATGTAAGATTATACACACATTTGTAAAAAATCCTTCACTTATTTTTGACATCTTTGTTCAGGTAGTGTCTTATTCATCTGAAGTTTTAAATATTAAAATGTTAAAAAGCAAATAAACTTGTAAGATTCAAGAGCTATTCAGAATTATATTTTTTATTGGGCAATCCTGATTCCTAGTAAACTTTTTCAGTGATGAATTGTACGACTCGACTCACCCGTATGTTTAATATTACACTGTTTGGGTCTGGTATCATGCACTCTGTATTCCATAACTAGAACAACTCTTGTAGTTCCTTCGTCTGGATCCCTCTCGTTGTACACTTTGAATGTAATCTCAATGTGTGAAGTGTCCAGTGTTTTGAAGAGTAGGGCATCCATAAAGAGTGATTTCTTGAACAGAAATGTTCATTTTCTTTAAAAGCTGGTTCCTAATTCTATACATTCACTTGCCTTACCAGTGGTAGAAATTTGACATTACTTGTATGGAGTGTATCTCATCAAATTTTAGCCAATTGTAAAACAAAGAATAAGCCTAAATGGCGCTCTGTTGTTCGTGCCTACCCCGCAAGGGAACTATCGTGAAGTTATGTATGTATGTATGTAAGGCAAATGAATGGTTAGTAGAATATAAAACTCAGCCATATGTCAATTGGTGAAAAGATATTCACTTCTAAAGTCATAAATCCATACAGTTCAAATAGTTTAAAAAAGCAATCAACTTGAAAAACACAAGACTAGTTTAAACAGCAACAAATAGACATTTTCTACAACAATTTAATATTTATTTCCAGTTCCTTTATTTATTTATTTTAGTCTCTTGTATCTGCAATCAGTCTCTTAAAACTATTAACAAATGTGTTAAGCACATAGAATGTCGACATAAGCGTATCTCCCTGTGGAACCAACTTCTCATAAGGTCCATATCAACTGGTTTCAGCAGTTATCAAATTTCAAGATTACATGCATTTTTAGCCATGTCTTCCTTTAATTTAACCACGAAATTATTGTTTACTAGTTGTGCCCATCATTTCTTTCGAATGAGTATTTACTAGGATGCACATTTGTCTCATTTTGAACCCATCTGGCCAAATTTTCAGACAGATCAAGACACAAAAATGCTAAAAACAGCATTTATGATTATGCATTTACTTAAAATTTGGCATTTATTTCAAAATGACAGATAGATACTTAATTTTATGTCTATAAATTATGTAATTATTATTTTTGTATATAATTTTGATGTCAGTGCCAATAAAACTTACTTTCAGTTGTTCAAACTGGTTCAACCTGTCGTAGTATGTAATGAGCGCATTTCTGATAGCACCTAGACATTCGGGTGTCATTACACTATTATAATCCTCCATTGCTGTGAATAAATTGAAGCCCAACGGAAGCGAGGACTCTGATATCTGCTCTTTACCTGAAGGTCAGACATTAGTAGATTTATAGCAAAGAGGAATATTTTTCTTGTGTCTTCACAGGTTATTAGGATATGAATGAATACATATGAATTTTAGTGTAGATAGAGTTCATAGCTATATTAAGGCAAGCTTGAGCCTGAAGAAGTATTATAGTCCAACAATATATATATATATATATATATATATATATATATATATATAATAATAATACATTTTTAGTCTGAAACTCCAATATAAGACAGAATCAAAGTTTCTATATGCAAAGCCATTTCTATACATAAAATATGAAAGTGGGGATTTAATCTTCTACATTTCTAAAACAATATAATTCTCTTGTGAAAACCAATCTTCTGATGATAGTTGATGGAATTTATAAAAAGTGCCAAATACATCCCACATTAGCAAATATATTTTAATTTTACTGAATCTTCAAATTTATTTAGGATATTAACATAATTCAGTTTACAATTGACGGAGATATCGTGTTACAAAGAATTTGGTCAACCATTTTCATGAGTTTTCTTAATTCCTTGGAATCCACTAATCACATCCTGACATAGTGCGAATGGAAATAATTCGGGAGTATAACCTTTCGATTAAAAGAACAATGTTGAAAATCGGTTCACAATTGACAGAGAAATTTAGTAACATACAAAGGAATTGAGAACCTCCTTTTTGTTGTCGGTTAAAAAGAAATATTTAAAATTACAATATAAACTTAAAAATAAATTAAATACTGTACTATATTAAAAACTAGAACTACATAAATTAAATAAAAAAGGGAAATCATTACTAAAGATAAAATATTGATCCCAAACCACTTTCACTTATCTGGAACTTTCCTAAAGGTCTGGCAGTATTGCCACATTGTATAGCAAGGCTTAATCTTTGATCTAAATAGACACCAGTCTTTTGGTTGCATAAGACATCTACTAAAGGTTTGATTATGTCACAATAAAGCTTTAGGGCATTATAAATCATTGTCACCTGAGTTTTATCCTAGTTTAAAGTCCTACTTCATCCCTAGTATACTTCCACTAAGTTAAAAAACTTACCATTCCGCAAATCAATCTTCAAGCCATGTTTAAGCATGTTTTCCGAGGTATGTTGCATATGAAACACAACACTACAGTGGTCATTCTCTTTAAAGGACTGCACTTCCATTCCAGATAACATTGAAATTATGAAAATAGCATCTTTAAGCTTTTGCACTTTATTTTTTGTTAATATTATCTGAAAAAAAAATTTATGATCCAAATATAGAATTACTAGCTGTGCCTGCGGTTTCACCCACTTGGTGATGGAAAATCATTATAATTTAGATAATTCACACTATACTTTATAAATTATAGCCTCTGTGTTATTTTGATGTGTAAGCTATATTACTGTAGTTTCATCAAAACCCATTCAGTAGTTTAATGTGTGAAAGAGTAACAAACATACATCCATTCTTACAAACTTGTGCGTTTATAATATTTATACAGATTACTTTGCTGAGTAATTTCATACAGAGATAAGAGAAATTATGAAGAAAGAATTCTTATTTAGGCACTTTATATTTCCTTCAAACTTGGTGTCTTCTAATAAACAACCTCTAGGCGAGTGTTGTCAATCTTCAACATGTTTGCTTAATGTTACATGAAATTGTGGTCAATCATTAACCATACTACAAAAATTATATATTCTCTACAGGTTAACTATAGTAAATTGTAAAATTTTTGGTTTTTTATGAAAGTTTTTTTTCCCCAGCAATCTATGTTAATATTATAGTTGTGGGAACCACATCAAAACTGATAAAAATATAATTAATTTAATTGGACGAGCAAACCCGCGGCATGAGTCTTGTTTCACCAGACTGCAATGAAATCAGCGCGGGCACAGCACTTATTGTGTCACAACACACTCGCACTGCATTCCACCCGCCGCCACCAACAGTCGTCCTCAGAAACGATACATATTAGACGCACATCGCTCTGCTATATATCCATCTGTATATTCGCTAACACTTCTTGAACCACGCAATGAATTTTTAAAAGGTTTTCATCATCAGATAGTTAGGTTTTCAATGAAGGTTTATACATATATCCAATAGCTTTAGCCCGCTATATAGTTATTGCTAAGAGCAGTCATAAAATTTTGTGTAGAATACCTACCAACTAAATAAGAAATCTAATGCAATACTAGCAATATAAAGATTTGACATTGGGCTCATTGTTTGCAAAGTATACAGAAACTGCACTGTTGCTGTTAGATGCTGGATGAGAAACGCTGAGTACAGTGCATGTGGTGCCAACTTAGGAAGCCTATATCCAGCCGTGAATATGGACTGGCTGACACCAATTCAGGCAACACAGAAAGATACCGGATTTTGATTATGTTCGCGAATACCAGAGAGAGTACAGGCAAAAGCTAAGAATACCTCAGTTTGTGCAAGAGGTAGATTAATTTCAGAGGCATATTTCTTCTTTGCCTTTGGTATTTTACGCCTATAACTTTCTTTTTGAAGCTCGAACCACTCATTTTGCTTTTCCTTCAGTTGCTGTTCTAATAGTTGTATTTCTTCTCGCAAGTGATCTGAATCATCCGATTGCAAAACCTCTGAAAGGATACGTAGTACTTTTGAGTTTTAAAACAGCAAAACAACCTGGTTTTGCTAATGTTATTAAACATGGTTGAAATATCATGTAACTTTATTGCTTTTCGTTAGGTATGTAATTATACGTATCTAGGAATACTTACGTGCTCTTTTAAACGCCTTCTTAATTGATATCTGTTTATGAATAGGCATTTCTTAATTATTTTGTTTTTTAACTTAAAAATATCAACGTTTAAAATTCAAATTGTTTAAAATTCAAATGTCAAAACAATGAGTAGTAGTAGTAGTTGTATTCGCCGTAAAAGCAGGCAAAGGAATCTAGTCCATATAGCCAATTCTGATGTTTGTCTTCGTATAATAGTCGCGCAGTTGTATTGTAGGCTATAACTAACGCCATTCAACGGAGTTCTTGTGAAAACTCAAAAGGCCACATTTGACTATACAGTTCACATTTCTCACAAAACACATAATTATTACTCAAAAACTATCAATGTCCTACAACTATTGTTCATTTTAGAGGAATTTTACACATTTTTTGAAAATAAAACTGCACAGCACGGCGTCTCCTTTCAGTTCCCGCCAAAAACTCTCAAAACAATGATATTTTGTTCAATTTGAAACAACGGTCGGCAAATAAACTAAATGTATACATCCTTGTAATATACCAAACTTTATAATCCGTCAAATAAATCTTAAATTTATATTTGTATAATTAGCTTCGCAATATTATTTATGTAATCAAGCGTGCGAGTAAAAAAATACGTGAAAATCCTTAGATCAATAAATACCGTCTTTAATAAATATTAATTAATATGAAGTAAACAATTTTTTAGTTTATTTAAACATTGCTTTGTTGTACGAGTTTTGCGCAATATGTCCATAATTCTTCGTTATTCGATTTATAGTTGAAATTTAGTTTTTAAAGGTCCAGGAAGATTAGACACTTCTATAGTCTATCTAGGATCCATAGTAATCTGAAGTCTATCTACAGTATAAATAAAATTGTTCGTGTAGACTTGAAGATCTAATAAAAACAAAGCACACAAAGGGTCAGAAAATAAAATATTAAACATTTTTAACACAGTTTATTTCTGTATAAAAATATATATTTCTAATATTTCATATAAATTCAACAAACACTTTAATATTCACATTTTTTTTATACATATTGCAAAATAATTATTACGTCTTTTTTAGTTTGTACGTCGTTAACACAATGTCATTTGGATATCTTTGTAAAATTTACGAAAGGAGCTAATTATGACAATCAATTAAGACTGAATTGAATTTAAAAAATGTTTTACACTCTGATTTTCAATTACCTAGACTAAAATGACAGCTGCGATCGACCTTTTTTTTATGTTGCAAGCTTGGAGCAACACACTACGGAGAGTTGAATCCTATAGAAATTCAACTCACAGATGAGCTATTGATTCAATTCCCACACAAAAAAAGTCGATCTGAACTTCGCAGCTGTCGTTTTAATCCAGGTAATTAAAAATTAGAGTGTAAATAACAAGACATTGATTGAAAGTTTAAGAGACATTATCTTTGAAAATAAGGAATTGGTGGCGCCAACTGTGACTGCAGTATGTTACGAGTTACATTTATTATTGGGCGATTTTTATTCCTTCTTACATGACACCCTTATGTATTGTAAAAATATATTTCGGTTTTGTGTCTATGGCATTATCTCGACGATTACATTTACGGTCGCGTAGTTGTTTATGTGTATTTGGTTAATTGTAAGAAAATTATCATCAATCTCAGGAGATTTTTACATTTTTATTTTTTATTGTGAAACTGGCAACGAGCCAGACGGACCACCAAATGGAAAGTGGTTACTGTCCTGTTTTCTTTGTCGTCGTGTTAAATAAATTCTTCAAGGTGATCAAGATTTGTCCTTTGCTCAACGCTAACTGCCGAAGCCATTGAAGAAAAAAAGTTGGTTACTGTGGCCTTTAGGTGTATGCCCTAACAGTGGCGAAACCAACGTTTTGCCAGACTTTTGGATGAGATAGGGGGATGGCTGGGAGAGGGGGAGAGAGAGAGAGATTGTAAAATTAACCCACGAGAGAATACTTGATTAATATTCGAATCTCAAATTCGAAAGAAATATAATTAAACACTCTTTAGTTATATACCATTTAACAGTTTCAGGATATGTTATGTCTTCACCAGTTATTTACCCCAATAGACTCCAGGTCTCTTTCAGATAATCTTCCTTCATTCCATTTCACTTTTAATCTGGAAAATAGGTGTTGTTTGAAATAATGTTAAGAATATGTTAATACAAAAGTGCCTATGGCTCGTAATATGAAATGTGAAACCAAGTTAGATCAAAAATTAAAGTTCTTCATAGTTTTAAAAGTTTTTTTTTAATGTTTAAGGCTTGGCAACTAGGCCTTTAAGCCAGGCGCAGTTGTATTGTAGGCTACAATCCACACCATTCAACGGAGTTCTTGTGAAAACTCGAAAGGCCACATTTGACTATACAGTTCACATTTCTCACAAAACACATAATTACGACTCAAAAACTATCAATATCCTACAACTATTGTTCATTTTAGAGTAATTTTAGACATTTTTAGAAAATAAAACTGCACAGCACAACATCCCCTTTCAGTTCCCGCCAAAAACTCAGTTTTAAAAGTCACCAATTATAAAAGTTCATCAATGAATGAATACAATTTGTTCTTATTGCTCCGTCACATTGTGAATTCTACTTTTAACCCTAGTTCATTTTGAGAGCAAGTACATATTCATACAGGTTATAGAACGCGCAATACTCAAATGCGGCTCATCAGACGTTAGCACTGTGATTTTTGTAGGTCCAATCAAGGGTTAACCTTCATTAAATCTAAAAGTGTGTGGTGCAAAAGAGATGGCATATGACTTTAGACACTGGCTGAGTGACAGCGCAATATTCTTCCTATCCAGCTCTGTATGTGCCATCTCGTAAAGCCTATAATTGTCTTCCGCGCAATGACATGTGCGAACTTCAAGGGCGCATTTCAGTTTTGCTTGTACTGTATGATGCATAAATTTTTTATCCAAGCGCTATTCGCTCCTGGGAAATTCACTCAATTTTATTCTAAAACTATCCCATTTTCGGGATAAAAAGTATAAAAATAATATAATATCGGTATTGAGGTAATATCGGTATCATCTATTCGGTATTGAGGCGATAGCTTATTGATTGTAAACGATACTTGGAAAAAGTGTCAGGAGAGTTTAAATTGTCAAAGGACCCAAAAATCTTATCATTAATAGACTGTATATTTAAAAAAAAACATGTATAGATTTTAATTATAAACCAGATTTTCAGTAATTCCTTAAGTCTGTCTATCATTAAATTTCACTTGAAACAAATAGTCTTTTATCAGACAGTATAATTATACCAAATTTCAAGAAATACTGTAGCATGGTTTTGTGTGAAAGAGCAACAGACAGAAAGATTTCCTTTCGCAGTTAAAATATTATTACAGATGGAGACTATTCCGCAATTCAAAAGTAATATATAGGGATACCTCTCTTCATTATGCTTGACAGACCACAAATCTGGCATATATTTGGGCGTCATGCTGGTCAGGAAATGCTCCCTCCATAGTTCTTCGAGTCTCAGCAACCCTCCAGGTCTTACCAAGAAATATTCTACCACTTTGAGACCATGGGTTTCGTAATCTTCGTTCGGATATCTGAAATAAGTATTTCATAATTATATGATATATAAATTAATCCTCTGCATGAATGAATAAACACTTAATTGTTGACCAAAAATTAAAATTATGTTCTCACACTATTGACTCTTAAACTTCATTTATTACTTATTCTTATACTAAATTTTGTATAACGTTTTTTATTTTTTTATTTTTTATTTTGCTATGCTTGTAAGGAATTTGTGGGGACATATTGCAGCATAACATTTTAGCACGTCATGTCATTATTATAACTATAATATTATTTTTCTTTCTTTTTATTGTCTTGGTCTTATTGAGTATGCATTGTTTGCTACAACTCCATTAATTCTTCAAAAAGTGATTCTGTAACATACTTCTGTACAATACTTATTAAAAAAAAGAATTTGAGATATAAATAGAATATGAAATATAAAGAAAAACAATATTTAGCTAGACGTGTTGCTGGGGAGTTTCTTGCCGCTTCTTCTCCTTTACAGCATCAACACGTTACGAAGCGGTGTACATAGAATAGGAAGTAAACAAAAAAAAAAAAAATTAACTTACATGTATGACCTTCAAAAAGTGTTCTCCAGTGGAACTTATTTTGAATAAAAACTTTTGAGTTTGAATTTGAATTTACCAATTTATATTATTATATTTATTATGTTGTATTTTTTACATCACTGTCATATTTTTGTTTAACTTTACTCATATAAAATTAGATTGTCTTGAAACATATCTTAACACTTACACGACATCCACTTCAGACGCCTCTCTTAAGAGTTCCTCAGTGATCTCCGTGCACTCAGGATAGTACTGCAGCAGGATCTCCTCCAGCTCTTCCACCCTGGCTTTAGGGAGGACGTGTTTACGGGACTGGTACAACAAAGCTCGAGCTGCTGATCTAATTTTCCTGACAAATATATAATATATAATGTTGAAGAGTTTGTTTCTTTGTTTGCTTGAACGCGCTAATCTCAGGAACTACTGATTTGAACAATTGTTTCAGTGTTAGATAGCCCATTTATCGAGGAAGGCTATAGGCTATATATCATCACGCTAAGACCTATAGGAACGGAGCACCAATGAAGAATGTTTCAAAATGGGGGAGTTTTTTTATCCGTGCAGGAACGAAGAAGGCCGGGTGGCCTGTCGTAAGAGGCGACAAAAAACCCCCAGTCAGGTGGTAGGGTGTTTGTCCGACTGGATGGCTACCACCCCTGGTCTAGAGTATACCGCCTTAACAGCCTTGTGTTGTGTTCCGGCTTTAGTGACCAGGTTCCAGTCTCCTTTAAGAGAGCAGCAGCGCATTTGTAGCACCTTTGGTGTTACAAAGGTCCATAGGCGACGGTAACCGCTTTCCGTCAAGTGGGCCGTCTGCCTGTCTACTGAACTCCCGCAATAAAAAAAAACTATTCCACGCGGACGAAGTCGCGGGCAGAAGCTAGTGTATACATAAAGCGTCCGTCATAACATAAAATATAACTTCTTGTTTTATTAATAAGTTTTATTTTATCTTAAGCAGTTGCTTATTTAAATTACTACTATCATTGTATACCTTGTAATGTCGCGATTCATTCATAACTGCAACTTTCTACATTCTAATTTTTAATTACTTGGACTAAAATGACATCTGCGATATTTCGGTCGACCTGTTTTGGATACGTAAGTGAGTTGTGCTAGTTAAATCAACAACTCACCAGTGTGCGTTGAATCCTACAGAATTTCTATAGGATTCAACTCACACTGGTGAGTCGCTCCAAGCTTGCAACATAAAAAAAGTCGATCAATACTGTCATTTTAGTTCAGATAATTAAAAATTAGAGTATACATATTTCCATTTGCTCATTTATATATTAATATGTGAAGCAAAAACTTTGTACCACTTTTTACGAAAACTGCGCGGACGGAGGAGTATGAAATTTCGCACACTTATAGTTTATATAGAGAAAAAGCGATGAATGCTATTTTTTTTTAAATTATGCATAAAAAATACATTAAATCAATTAAAAAAACATTACACACACTACCATGTATTTGAGACACACACGCATATACACTCTTTTGTTTATTGCTCAAGTCAAATTAACAGTGTAGCCTTGGCGAATCTGTGATTATAGAAGTATAGTCTTTGACATTAATTATTATGGTCGAATTTCGACCACGGGCGACCACTAGTTCTTTATTCAATTTCACGCAGTATCTTATGCCGTAATCTTTATTTCACTATTCTTAATCCCACCTTACTATTGGTAAAAATTTACATTATTTGTATCGAGTTTATGTTACAGTTTAACAAGTAGGCCAGGCAAATGAATTATCATGTCGTTTTTATTTTTTTGCATGAGTTCAGCAGACAGGCAGAAGGCCAACCTGATGGAAAGTGGTTACCGTCGCCTATGGACATTTGTAACACTTTTATGTGCTACTGTTCTCTTATAGGATACTGGAACCTGGCCACTAATGCCGGAACACAACTCAAGGTTGTAATGGCGGCATACTCTTGTAGTGGAACACTTACAAGCCAATAGATGGCACTATGCAATAATTGATGTCACAAACGTTTCCCGAAACATACAAAGAATATATACAAAATTTCAACTATAACAGAGGGGCCTAGGCCTGCGAGGAACAACATTAGCCTCGCTGGAAGATCTTCCTTTAAGACGGAGGAGCATTCCATCTCGCTCCTCCACCCTATCCGGGCTCACCCTCCACTCTAGACCAGGGGTGGTAGCCATCCAGACGGGAAGATACCCTAATAAAATAAATTTTGCTTTATTTATTTATTTTTAAAATTTATTTATTGAAAACTATTGAACTTTTTCTGGGATTTTCTCGATTAGCATTACACTTTGCCCCTCGAAACGATTGTAAACTTTAGGTTAGTCCCGGTCGTTATTATATATATGTAAATTAAATTGAATTAAATTAAACTAATACATGTATTACCTCGTAATACCGAGGTAAGAAAGAGAGTTGGTCTGAAAGAGAGTGTCGGGGTGAAGGTAAGGAAAGGAATGCTCCGGTGGTTCGGGCATGTGGAAAGAATGCATGATGAAAGAATGACTAAACAGATATACAATGCAAAAGTGGATGGATGCAGAGGTCGTGGAAGGCCACGACACACTTTCCATGATCAAATTGATCGTGTACTAGCAGAAGGTGATGTTAGGAGCCTTAAGAACAGACGAGCGTGCATAACAAGAGTTATGAATGTCAAAGAAGCAAGTGAGGTGTGTAAGAATAAGCCTAAATGGCGCTTTGTTGTTCGTGCCTACCCCGCAAGGGAACTGGCGTGAAGTTATGTATGTATGTATGTATGTAATACATGTATTGTATTCCTTTATTTATTTAAATGTTTGATATGTTTACATACATAACTTCACGCCAGTTCCCTTGCGGGGTAGGCACGAACAACAGAGTACCATTTAGGCTTATTCTTACACACCTCACTTGCCTCTTTGACATTCATATATAATCTATATATATATAAATCAATTGCTGTTCGTTAGTCTCGCTTAAACTCAAGAACGCCTGGACTGATTTGGCTAATTTTGGTTTTGAATTATTTTTGGCAGTCCAGGGAAGGTTTAAAAGGTGACTAAATATGAAAAAATGCAAGGAATAGAGTAAAAACAACAATTTCGCTTTCCCTTAGAAACTATTCCTACCTGTCAAACATTTGATGTTCGTCCCGTCGTTCAGAAACCAAATTAAATATAAAATATTACTTTTTTTTTTACTAAAGTTGAAACATTCTGCAATCATCATTTAGCTTTTTTAATTTATTGATTCTGAGGTGGTACGAAGTTTGCCAAGTCAGCTAGTATAAATATAAATAAATAAATTCATGTACGATGAAACTCACTTGCATATCTGGTCCTCGAGGTACTTGCCGGCCGTGTGGCTGGCGAGGGGCGCGCTGCACACCCTCGCCAGCTTCTCCCTGATGAGCTGATCGCGGATGTTGCTCTTCTGATGGCATTGCGTGCACAGCAGTAGCACGTCGTGAGAGCTGTGGTCTTTCATTATTTCTACGAACAACGACATATCGGCTGTGACAAATTATAACCTAGCAGGTGGTTGGCAATCAATTATTATTTATATTCGTAAAAAATAGCGCCGAATACTATGGCTGCTGAATGTTCAGCTTAAGATGTGAGCAGTTCGCGCATAACAAAATTCTTTTGATTAGATTCTGATATTATAAACATTATAAAAACTGACTGACACGTAAGATTAAAATGAAAAAAATATCAAATTTGCATTTCATACTACTAAATCTCAATAATTTGGGATTGAAATATATATACGCTCACGTATGGAAGCGAGAGTTGGGTATGGAAGAGAGAGCATAAAAGTAGAGTAAACGCGGGCGAGATGCGAGCACTGCGCAAAATCTGCGGAGTGACGCTCGCGGACCGCGTTCGTAATACCGAAGTAAGAAAGAGAGTTGGTCTGAAAGAAAGTGTCGGGGTGAAGGTAAGGAAAGGAATGCTCCGGTGGTTCGGGCATGTGGAGAGAATGCATGATGAAAGAATGACTAAACAGATATACAATGCAAAAGTGGATGAATGCAGAAGTCGTGGAAGGCCACGACACACCTTCCATTATCAAATTGATCGTGTACTAGCAGAGGGTGATGTCAGGAGCCTTAAGAACAGACGAGCGTGCATGACAAGAGTTATGAATGTCAAAGAAGCAAGTGAGGTGTGTAAGAATAAGCCTAAATGGCGCTCTGTTGTTCGTGCCTACCCCGCAAGGGAACTGGCGTGCTGTATGAAATATATATATATATATATATATATATATATATATATATATATATATATATATATATATATATATTAAGTAATCCATGCTTTTTTTTCACGATTTGGTTTTCGATATTCAGCCAAATAGTACACAGTATTCGGCTGAATACCGAGTAGTTAAAAAAATGACCGAATATCGAATAGCAGACGGGATTAACGTTCTTGGAATGTTCCTGGATAAATGAATAATTAATGTTCCTGGAATTTACGTAATGACATTAAACGATAGTATGGTATTTAAGCGAACGTTTTATTTAATCATATTGTTACAAGTTGCGAGACTCGAATTAAAATGCCGTTGGAATTATTATAAAGTTTATTAGACCTACACAAACACGTATAAGACAGGTACAAATATAACCGAACACAACAAGTCCAAACGTAATGCAGGTCTTAATTCAATACAACGCGCAAAGGCCGTTACTAAGAGATTCCCGATTGTACACACGTCACGCCTTGATTGTAGTTATCGTTGAACTGCCGCCCCCCTCTCCACCAGGCCGTCGTTTTATACTACACAAATGGAAATGAATCCTCAACACCTGGCTCATGATGCTAATGTGCGAGTACAATGGACAATAGGCTATTCTCAATAGTAATTAAAAACGTATGCCAATAAATAAGTGAACAAAACAAGACGATCATAAAAGGGATTACAATAGTTTCAATGTTATTAGTTCAAATGCCGACGGGTAATAAATGTGCTTCTACAAATCAGTACGTGGAATTTGTCTTTGTCGGCGCCTAGGTTGTAACAATATTATAATAAATCTGTAGAAAATTCGAGTTTGTACAATGTGTTTAAAAATTGAAAAATTCAGGGGGGCTAACGAGTAAATTGAGAAAATACAATTTTTAAAACTTGAAAACTACTGAGCGGATAGAACTGAAACTCGACACAGAGTTAGCTCTACATCCCGGAACAACATTTAGAACACTATCCCGATAGATGACGTCGTTTCGATGGGATAGACTACTATAGCGAAAAAGGTAGCGTTGCGGTCGCTTTTTGTGGCGCTGCTGTTGCAATTCATTAACAAACAAAGGAGATTTTGCCGGGAACTGCAAGGAGACGTTGTGCTATGCAGTTTTATTTCTAAAAATGTGTAAAATTACTCTAAAATGAACAATAGTTGTAGGATATTGATAGTTTTAGAGTAGTAATTATGTGTTTTTGCGAGAAATGTGAACTATATAGCCAAATGTGGCCGCCTTTCGAGTTTTCACAAGAAATCCGTTGAACGACGTCGATTGTAGCCTACAATACAACGGCGCCTGGCTTAAAGGCCTAGTTGCCAAGCCTTAAACATAAAAAAAAAACAAATTGCCGTTGTCATGGAAACGCGAACAAAGTAACGCAGGCACATGTTAGTATATAAATAATTTATTTTAATACATGTTACCTATCTAATTTGTAAGATACTATCAGGACTGAAAATTGGCATGCTCTCATTTCAGACGCTAAGATACTCTTCGCCGCTGAGCTAACGGAATTAATTGGTTAGTCATTGGGCACAGTTACCCTACAAAGATTTGTCACAACCATTGTTGAAATGCTAATATTTTTTTAGTATAAACTGACAACTACGTTTGTAAAAAGATAGCATTGTACCGTATGCACAATGAATAAAGTACATACGTGTGTAATACAGATCGTACTGTCGCTGCGCAAGCGCACTGTTACGGCGCAGCCATTGCTCACCACGTGTCGTACCTGCACGACAGTAGCATACACATTTAAAACGGGACTCTCAAAGTTGTCACAGAAATGCTACGTTCCATTAGGGACTCACAACGACCACGTTCACGACCGCCATTTTTCCCGTTCCACTTGCTTGCGGACGTTGTAATCATAAACGCTAGTGGAACGGGTTATGGAGCACTGATGTCATTGATGAATGAATGAATGAATGAATATGCTTTATTGTGTTTTAAAGATACAGTTAACAGAAATAAAATGTTACAATACAATAGGCGGTCTTATCGCTATTAGCGATTTCTTCCAGACAACCTTTGGATGGACAAAAAATTTGATAAGAACAGAGGTATGTTGCATTATTCTCACTAGCGAATCAGTATCTTATAAATATATACATACATTATATAACATAAATACATTAATAAAAATAATACTTATATTAAATTATACTAATACGATATATATATATATATATATATATATATATATATATATATATATATATATTTATCGTATTAGTATAATTTAATATAAGTATTATTTTTATATACTAATACGATAAATATATATATATATATATATATATATATATATATATATATATATATATATATATATATATATATATATATATATATATATATATATATATATATATATATATAGTAATACGATATATGTAAATAAAGTATTATAAAATACACTGAAATAAATATAAACTACAAAAATATGACAATAACTGTTGTATCCTTAATTTGAGCTATAATAATCCTTCACAAGTCTATTGATTGATGTCATACGCATTACGCAAATGTCATTGGTTGATATGAAAATCGCGCCTTTTTCAATGTGTTGACAAGAGAGAATTAATGCTCCGTGGTCAACGCCCACTTCGACCCACCTTTTGACATGGGTCGTTGTGGGCGTCGTGTGATCGAAAATGATGACGTCATTAGTGACGTTTTCGCCACGATCACAACGATCGCGGTCGCCTTGTGGAACGGCTAACTGAGCATTGTGGGCGTCGTGAGTTACTAATGGAACGCCCTAAAAGTGTCAAGTTTGATAGCAACCAAAAAAAAAATCAATTGCATATCCATAGCCATAAAATTCATAAAAACCCATTAAGTTATAAAATCAAATCCAAAAGTCATCACAATAAGATTACCTATAGTTATTTTATTTTTTCATTGCATGAGTTCAGCTAACAGGCAGGCGGCCCACCTGATAGAAAGTGGTTACCATCGCCTATGGAAATTTGCAACAGCAAAGATGCTACCAATGTGCTGCCGCTCTCTAAATTTAGACTGGCCACTAATGCCGGAACACAAGTCAAGGTCGTTGTGGCGGCACCTTTGGTGTTGCTAATGTCCACAGGCGATGGTAACCGCTTTCCATCAAGTGGGCCGTCTGCCTGTCTGCTGAACTCATGCAATGAAAAATAACATTTAACAAAAGAATAAAATCACTCACCGGGAAAATACTTCCTGTATTCTCTTGGCACGACGTTCTTGCGTATGTACGAATTACTGGCCCCGCAGACGACGCACTTGTTCTCCTTGGTCATCTGGTAGTACCTGCCCACGTCGCCGACGGACCTACCCGCGGGCTCGAAGCGTAAGCGGACCGTCAGAGGGTCTTCTTTCACAATGTCCGCTAGTTCTTTCTCTACATACCTACAACAAATAAAAAAACATTGGTCTCATGTCGTTAACATGTTCATTGCTGAACCAATAATTTGTGTTCGAGGTGGCTTCAATTTGGCTTATCACGCGACATCGCGTGAGAGTAATTGTAATATAGTACGAACGAACACTCGACGTCGCACAACTTTACAGAACACGTTAAAGGTAATAATAATACGTAACAATCTGTCGAGGCAAACAATGTGAATTAATATGATTTTCAAGAAATTTCGTATATATTGCATATTTAGATAACGGAAATGTACATACAAATCCGTGAATAAAACCCTTGAGTTTCTTTTTTTTAACTACAATCTACTATTGCTTTAGGTTAGGAGTGCTAGACTTCTTTACTTTAAATGAGAACTCAAATTAGGGATAGCACATTTCACTGATTACCGGTTAATTACCGGTTTTGCCAGGTGGTAGGGTATTTGCCCGTCTAGATGGCTACCACCTCTGGTCTGAATAATGCTGTCATAACAACCTTGAGATGTGTTCCGGCATTAGTGGCCAGGTTCCAGTCTGCCTTTAGAGAGCGGCAACACATTAGTATCACGTTTGTTACAAATGTCCTGTCAACGCTAAACTCATACGATAAATAAAAAATAAAAAAAATCAGTGACAAAATAAATCACTTTTCACTCCAGTTACAAGAATAGGAAACGTCCGTTAAATTTCATTAGAGCGTTATTTCACGTGACATAAACCGTTAACTCTTTAGCTCACTATTAGCACATATGTGTCCGCGATGAGAGTGCAGATCGCGTTTGTGCACGTGATCGTTAATTGTGTTGTTGTCTCACTCTGTTTATATAGGAGTTGTATGATTTGTATGAAATGGGTATATTTTCTTGGTATATTACGAGATAGTGATAGTGTTAGTCTTGCGGCTTTTTGGTATATCGATAATAGTCTTAAGGGATAAACCGCTATGTAGTACAAAATATGTAAAGTAGATAACTAAATGAGTAAACTTGAGTAAAATTAAACTTTATTCTATAAAGCGTTAGGTATTCATTTGTTTGAGTTATTTATAACGCCGTGAAGTAACATTGAGAGTGCAGCGTATTATTTCATTTCACAGTTCCAATAATCACTTGCAGTTCTAATAGTCACCGTGATACATCGCGGTACTGTTATTTTATCGTCACTACTAAAACCTCTGGTGGTGATTTTTCACCGGTGAAATAACAGTGGCAAAATGAAATAACTTCACGTCAGTGATCAATATATTAAATTAGTTTTAATTTCCATCATGTATTCAAATGATAATTTTGAAATACAAAACAGTATAACATACATACCACAAGGCTTTCTTGTTGTCACAGGTGCAAAGGAGCTCTCCATCAGGCGCTTGCAGAAAACAGTTGTGGTATAAGGGTTTAGTGCGGGTCGCGTTCGGATAGCGCTTATTCAGAGCCATCGCCTCCTTGTTGGGCTTTATGTCTTTTAACCTAACAACAAAAGTATAAATGTAATAATTGTAATGTAGTAAAATAAAATAACACAGGTACAAATATAACTGAACACAACAAGTCCAAATGTAATGCAGAAGGTCGTAAGTCAATAGAACGCGCAAGTCCGTTACTAATAGATTCCCAAATGTACACACGTATCGCTTCGATCGTGGTTCTCACTCGACTGCCTCCCCCTCCATCAGGTCATCCTTTTATACTGCACAAATGCAATGTCCCCGTATCTAAGTCGACTTAATCCACCACACCTGGCTAATGACTCGGCCTCAAACTGCTATAAAAGAGAGAAAACTGCTATACAAAAATGGGCTGTATTCTAATCACAAATTTTAAACACAAAGTAAACAAAAGAAGACGACCATAAAAGAGTTGCAATCAGTTACAATGGCGCCAGATTGGGAGTGGCACTAGCATGCTCAGTCAGAACTGGTGCCATGCTATTGCCACTCCCCAGTTAGGGATACCCACTAAAACCCCTGGGTGTTCCGTCCTTCGCTTTATGCCAGGGCTACGGGTATATGACCTAGCCTCTCTGCAGCCCTGGCAGGCGTGGGCCTCGCAAGGCCACTTCCACTGCCGGGGGACTTCCTATTAATCCCCCGGCATCCTCAAGCTCTATGTGCGTGAGGCGGTTTATAACTCGCCCCACGGGAGGAGAGGTGAGCGCGCGCGGAATACTCGCGCTCTCATCTCGACGGCATGTGCAGGTGGGTGAGAACTCTTATACCCCTTGGGGTATAAGAGTTCTCACCCGCGCCGCCCGCTTACGGCGGCCGAAGGTCCGTGCTGGACCTTCGGCATCGGCGCGTCCTCCTTTGGCGGGAGCGGAGCCGTGACTTGCGTTCACGCTATATATATATATATATATATATATATATATATATATATATATATATATATATATATATATATATATATATATATATATATATATATATATATATATATATATATATATATATATATATATATATATATATATATATATATATATATATATATATATATATATAATATATACAAAGAAATAAAATTGAAGTGTCTGTTTGTAATATCAAAATAAAAATGTTAAAAACATCAGGGGGGATAATTCGGAACAGGAGATTCGGAAAATGCAATTTTCAGAATTTTTGTCTGTCAGTCTGTCTGGATGTTCCGGCTAATCACTGACACAGCTGCACCGATTTCGACAGGACTTTCACTGGAAGATAGCTGATGTTATAGGGATGAAGTAGGAAACCTATGGAAATGAAACGTCAATAAAAAATGCGTGCCACTGTGACGTCATTTGGCCACTAAACATGGCGGTTTTAGTGCTGTCCAGAAGATTTTAATGTTATTAGGTTTTATCGATAAACGTCCTTGGCTCATTTTATTTTCAATATTATTGAGTATTAATTATTTGTAGAATTTATACTTTAATAGGAAGTAAGTATATTGTTATGTGCAAAGATACTTTGATTTAGATGTGTGAAATCTAAGACAAGTTCGTGTTTCAAATTTATCAAGTAAACGATATGACGATTTTTAAAAGTTGCTACACTGATTTGATAAAGTTGTTTGACAACACAGTGACCACAAAACATAAACATATGGCGTAGTACAGGGCCATCTGCCCATCTCTAGCATGCTAAATTTTATCGTCGTTTCATATGTTGCCGTCTCGCTCGCACTTGCGTATATGCCGGAAAGGGATGGAAGCTTTATGTCGGCGATAAAACGTTAGCATGCTAGCTAGCTATGCTGTTTTGGATATCAAAATAAGAGTACGTGTTTTTCCTATGAAAAACACGTACTCTTATTTTGATATCCAAAACAGATTAATTAGATTGTAATAGAGAGGTAAGTAGTCTAAACTACTTACCTCTCTATTACAATCTATTTTAATTGTGTGCTGACTCTAAAGTAAGTAACACATTACCGCAACGCACCTCAAGATAGGTGCGCTGCACCATAAGTGAGAGTGATTCAAATTTTAAACTTATTAAGGGCCGCGTGATAAAAAAAAAACAAAACACCTTCAGAACATTTATTTAATAAAAAACGTCATTCCTTATGACTTACGCTCTAAAATCACTTAATTATTAAAAATTTCACGAATTTACAATAGTTTTTATTAAAGTAAAACTAATAAAGGCATAAGTTTATAATATGAGTTTTATTTGTACCTTAGATGTTTTACATGGAATACAAAATTCAAAGAAGTGACACCATCAGTTTTGGTTTATTCCTCTAAAGATGTCAAAGCATATTACTTTTATCTAAGTAGGTTCAATAGCTTCACTATAAAGAGTCTGTATATACAAAATCTAACATCTTCTCTTGAAGCTAAAGAACAGCAGAATCCTTAAATGTGCAGCATTTACCAAGGTAGAGGTGTCAGGACCGGCCAAAACAGGAATTGTTTCCAACTGATTTTCTTTTAATATGCCAGTTTTATGTTGGCTGGCATGTCGCTGCAAAATATTGAAATATTAGTTTAGAATAATTGTGTCCACAGTATTTTTTTCATAAAATTTGCTTAAATTATGACATTATTATTCAAATTGGGCAAATACATTTCTTGGATGGAATCACAGCCACAAAACCCATAAGTTTTTCTAAAATGGTTATATAGAATGAGAATGACATAGACTACAACTAGTAACTAGCATATCAGTAATAAGGTAGCAGCAACAAGTATATCAAAGGCTAAAAGTAAAAGTACAAATTTCAATTATACGAGCAGTCTCCATGAGTGAGAGGCACGAGAAGACATATTAAGGCCTTCGACTGCGAAGACGGAGCAGGAATTATATAATAAGCCGACAGTCCAACGATTATCCTGCTGATCATCGTCCCACCATACAAAACTTGTATATTAATTTTGATCCTTTTATAGCACGTTTTGTTATAAAATAATATGTATGTATTAAAATATGTATATAATTTAAAAAAAGTATATCAATACTAACTATAAAAGTATATACAGTATTAACGTACTCTTACAAATTTGAAGGGCACGGCATCATCTCGTAGTCGAGTCACATCCAGAGTTTTGTTGAAACATTTATCATCAAAATGTAGCGAGCAAATATAAATATATTTTGCATTTGGCTTTATATTTTCCATTCCAATGGCTTCCAGCCACTTTTTCTTAATACGCTCATTTCTTGGGATCCTATACAATATGTTTTAATTATTATTTTTGTATGTTTTAAGCGGGGTAGCATGATAAAATAAGAAATTTTATATAAGCAATCATATTATATCGATATCAAAGTCGATAAATAATGTACAACCCCAGCTAATAAATTAACATTATTTAAGCGTAAAAATATAGTTAAATAAGTTAAATCCATTCATGACCTATAACTGCACATAAGAACCTTGCTAATTATAATGAAAATCTTCCTTTATTTTCCCGGAAACATTAACAATAAGCAATATTTTTAATGTTATTTACAGCGTACCTGTGTATGGTTAAAGATGACTGATTTGGTGTTTTTCTTATGCCGCACCCTATTACACTGCACACGGACATATCTGCGACGTAATTATTTATATTTGGCTTCAATTATTTTAAATCACAAGCAAAATATTGAAAGATAATTAGTTATTTTCATTTATACCACGACTTTTTGACAGGACAAGTACCGGGTGCACTGACTGATAATGACATTTGGTGCACTAAACATGGCGGATTTTCGGCCTCATTAGGTATTTACGTATATTCATGTTCCACTTTATGTACGCACTGAAATACTGTTATATTGTTTTCCTGCGAGTTACAGTGCTGAGTAAGAACGAGATAGATATATGTTTATGTGTGTGTCTTCAAAATGGATGCTATTTGTATAAGCAATTGTACGTATAGAACAATATGTCGCGTCCCTATCCTCTGTCACACCACAAATCATCATATCATCCTTCACACAATCCATCCATCTCTTTTTTGGTCTGTCTTTACATTTGTATCAGTCAATCTTGCAGTTTAACATTCTTTTTGTCACATGACTTTCATCCCTTCTCATTACATGCCCATAGCATCTTAGCCTTCTTCATCTCAATTTTAGAGTCACAGGCTTTCAAAGATCCCCTTATGTACTCATTTCTCACCTTATCCATTCTTGTAACAAAAGTCAAAGCAAAAGTCTATAGGCGGCCGTGACCACTTTCCATCAGGTGGGCCGTCTGCCTGTTTGCTATCTTTTAGCAATAAAAAAAGTTTGTTTACAACAGACGGCCTCTGTGGTTGAGCGGGCTAAGCCTTTGCCGGCCTACCTCACTGCAACGCAGAGGCTCCGGGTTCGATTCCTGGTATAGTAAACTTCGGAAAACGTCTTTTCTCCGTTATTTACTATGGTCTGGGTGTCTGGGATCGGCCCCAGAGTAGTCCGTTGTATATTACCCATAACACAAGCGTAACTTGCTTAATTTGGGGATATACAATGTGTGTGTTTGTCTGCCGATTAAAAAAAAAACAGACATAATCATGGACTAATTAGAAAACTGAATTCAATTGGCTACAACTGAGTGATTTCTGTTCTCACATTATACCTTCCTACTTGTTAAAGTTGAGGAAAACTGATGCACAGTACTTATAAAATTAGTAACACCAATTCAAATTGCAACACATTAATGAATTTGAAGTTTTATTTATAAAATACCAACAAAATTTACAGACCAGTCCTTCCACCCTTTTTTGCACTGACGACATTAATTTAGATGTTGAAAGGATTGTACTGCATTTCATAGACGCCTGTTTCTCATAATTACTAAGTTGTGAGTAAATTCATAACGGTTTAGTTCTCACAGCAACCAAAATTAATTAGGTATAATTTGCAACAGGTGGCAAAATCATAGACTACTAACAAATGATTATCATCATCCAAGCTTCAAATCTATAATATTATAAAATTCTAAAATGCTGTGTCTATGCATTGAAGCTATTTAAAAAAAAACAACTGGAATACACTATATAAACGATGGAGAACACGATGCAATTGTTTAAAATGTCTTGTCTGTTTGTTCGGGATTCACGTAAAAACTACAAGGCCGATTTCGATGCGGTTTTCGCTGATCGACAACTAATTCCTGGACTTAAACTCTGTACTACTTTTTATAATGGTAATCCCGCAGGAATCAACCGGAACATCGAAATAAAAATCAAACAAAATACCGCGCGTAAAACCGTTAAAACGTGGTTTTAATTACGAGTACTTGTCGCGAAAACTTCAGTAAATACATGTATATGAATAACTAACATATTTTTAAAGTAAATAATCTATCTATATCATTTCAATGAGAATTTAATTAAATGTTTTGAAATAAATATGACTCATTGTTTTTTATGAAGAATTCTGCTACTAATTTCACTATCTTGCATACAATTAGTCACAAAATAACATAATGTATTTCATCACAAGCTTGTGTATTTTACATATCACCGGAGATTATTTTTTTGTTCTATCCTATTCTTTTAGTTCTATTATTTTCTTTTTTGCACAAATTGAAATATTTGTAACAAGTATGAAATGAAAGAATATATATATGTATATATATATACACCTATATATTATTTCATATTATAACAATTATTGTATTATTTCATATTGTTGATAACAAGTAGAAATGTGGTCTAAAATGGAGCATGTTTATCTAGATCTAGAATATACCTGTTTACATGAGACTTCCATGATGAGGCCACGACACACCTTCAATGATAAAATTGATCGTGTACTAGCAGAAGGTGATGTCAGGAGCCTTAAGAACAGACGATCGTGCATGACAAGAGTTGTGAATGTCAAAGAAGCAAGTGAGGTGTGTAAGAATAAGCCTGAAAGGCGCTCTGTTGTTCGTGCCTACCCCGCAAGGGAACTGGCGTGAAGTTATGTATGTATGTATGTACATGAGACTTGAAAACACCTAAATTATATGTTTCAGAAAAAACAGATGAGGGTAGAATTCCACTCTATAGTGGTATGGTAAAAACTCAAAGAGAGTTTCGATTGCTTAGTTGGTATTTCCACCATATATTGGTGGTGTGAGGTCCTATGTCTCCTTGTCAGATGTTAAAAAGTTGAGGCAGATATTAATTAATTAATTCGTGCAATATTGAAAATAATATAAATAATAATCTTACCCTCCAACTCTTATCTAAAACAACTCCCAATAAATCAGCAGACAGAACAGCCAAGCCTCCAGTTTGGTATCCACACAGTTCAGCAATATGCCTTACATCTAATGTTGACTTTAACTCCACAGAATAATCTTGGGACAAATATCTGCCATCATCTGCTGCTGCAACCCCTACTTTGTAGATAGTTTCATCTTCCAGAAGATTCTGTGTTTAATGTAATTAAAACAATAATACACAATGAAGTGAAAAATAAAATATGTATAAAAATAATATATAATCATATATTATGTGCCTTGAATCCCTTTATAGATATTCATAAACATAACAAAAATTTCATATTATTATCAATAATTATATATTAACATGAGAGTAACTTTGATGGATGTTATGTTTGTTCTTCAGCCTTGGAAATGAACCTATGCTCATGAAATTGAAACAAGTTTATGTGTACTGGCTTTTATATTATGATTGTGAAAAATGGGACAGTTGCCACAAGACAAGGCTGTTAGTTATGCTCTGGGTTTGGAAATGTTTTGTCGCATTGGCAAAATGGATCACACAATAAATATGAGTAACCCTCTATTGACAGAAGATAGAATACAGAGAAGACTCACCGAATTTTTCTTTTGATGCCGATAATGGAAGCACAACACAGTTTTGTTCTAGGTTATTAATAATTTACCCATCATTATGTTCTGCCATAATAGATTCATGACTGTGGCCCTCCTCTAGGTGGCGAGGCATTTTTAATTTGCGAATTGTGTGAAGAAAAGGCACATAGAAGGCACTCATATTATTACATGTTCCAATTCCTTAATGTATGGCCAATGCAGCTATAAATGAAGTTAACTATGGCAAAAGCTGTAGTTTCACAATTTGACGTAAAATTGTAAATAAGGTTCATTCTCTATTAGTAATGTTAGTTAAATTGTCTTTCTTGAAAATGTTAACATTCTGTAAAAGAATACATAGATAGAAGTTACCTTCAGAGATTCAGGAATTTTCTTTAAGCAACATAATCTAAACAAGCCACAGTAGCCGTCATAGGAAGACAACTGGACTAGAGCAACAGGCTGCCTTCTGCCATTTTCTGTTACCCACTCACAATCAAACCCTAGTGCTCTGTGCGTATTACACCTCCTAAAACAAATAATTTTTTAACTCTATAAACTTAATTATATGTTTTCAAGAGATTTTAATGAATCTATAGTTACAACAATATCTGCAATAAAAACAATAGAAATTTTATCCATTTGTATTCAGAATGTGTTGCAATATATTGAGCAAATATTTACTTTTTAAAATTTGAACAAACATTTTTATACATATCTATCTACATACAAATGATTCTACTGAAAATTATTCACAAATTACAAATTCAGAGCACCATCCATATATTCATTCAGTAAGATTATTTTTCGAATAGAATTTAGTATTTAACTCCTGTAGTTTTTTCATTTATTGAATTGATGTTTAGCTATTTTGATTTCCTCTTTTATAATTTATATAAGCAACATTTTATTTCATTGTCAAAATTAATTAACTGTAGTCTTTCCAAGCATTTATATCACTTTTGACAAGTCAGTGATGGATCAATTAGTAATGTTCTAATGTGCTACCAACACAATTTGTTATAAAAATCGACTTCATTTACAAATAAGTTTTAATAAACTTAACATATCTAGTTTTGCTAGAAATATCATATTGTGTAATAAATATAGCCACATTTCAATTAACATATTTTACATATATTAAAATCAGCCAATAAAACGGCACTTAGGCTCTTATATTAATTGTAGTATTACTTTTCTTTAAAGTAACACATTTTTTATTTTCAAATTGATTCATTTTATTTATTTATGTATATTGTTGATGGTTTAATAGTCTGAGTGTTACATGACTCACAAAACATCAATATTACATCACCGGGTGTGGTATAGTTATAAGCCCGGATTATTATAAATAATGAATGGGAGGGAGGAAATCTTACCCCTTCTGCAACTCTTATGTGGAGAATATGTATAGTTCCTGAGATATTAATGTCTTTGTAAATATAACCTCTCTTATGTTTTTCACTAATATTGCACTTATATCATACGTCCAAAGTTGAAAAATCTAACATGAATCCAACAACTCACATAATTTAAAAAAAAAAACATGAAAATCTTAAATAGTACTTATGTTTTTTTCTTAATTTTATGGTTAGTAACTAGGCTTTTAAGTTACGAAAATATATATTTGTTATATATACAGACTGACTGTTGGCGAGCTTGTGATTATTTGCCTAGTTACAGATAACCTAACCAACTGTTCGTGTGTATAAAGTAAATAGTAAATGGTTACCAGTTGGTTCTAACCTAAAGTTAATCTAGTAACGTCTCCATATAGAGTTATTGAACTATAAAAAAAAACTGTATTTCATTATCATATTTTTTATGATGGCTTCATTATTTAAAGTTAAATTTATTTTTGACTTAAAATCAGTTTTAGTATATTATATAGTGGTTTAAGACAGTTTTAGTAGTCTTATACAATACGTGAGTATATTTCTAAAGTTAAATCATACTTTATTATTGTCAAACTTACCAGATCATTGTCGTTAATTTTACTATAATTAATTGAAAATGTTTTTCTCCACTCAAAACTACTTTTAGTTGTTATAAATAAGTCTTAAATATATTCCTAAACACATTCACCATTAAAATCATCCGGGCTTATATCTATACCTAACCCCATTAAATTTCCTATTGCAAAGCATTTCTCCATTCCTATAGATCTTCTTGTTATAGAGGAAAACTGAAATTCAAATTTAAATTGCATCATATTAACATATCTGAGCATTTATTAATACATACCTCCATAATTCGCTGATCACATCATCGCACACATCCTCTGTAGTAACTACATTAATATTTAGATAATGAAATGCCTCTACTGCATCGCGTAATCGATTTTTTGTCTTAGTAAAATAATAAGTTGCACAAACACATCCTACGGCCACAGCAGCCGAAGTTAGGTATATATGATATTCAGAATCTGATTCCATTGCTATACCACTTGTAATTTACGTGAAGAAAAGTTACCTATTATAATGTAAAAACTTTTACTTATAAATATTCGTAATTTCGTAAATAAACATAACCTTAGAACTTTCCCACAATACAAACTGTCTAATGTCAATTCAATGCAATAACTGTCATTAAATATAAACATGCCAATGAATTTATATATATGCTGATATTGAACAATGAACAGAAAGGACACGTAGGTTTATACTAATAACTAATGCAAAACCAAATCAAGTTTATGTTCACATGGGTCACTTTGGTTGGTTCCAAATTGAAAACCACAAACTACTATGGATACTACGTATTTGAAAACAGAACATACAGACAATGAATATTTTATCTATCGATTTTTTTTTAAATTGTCTTAGATTAATATTGTCAGTTATGTGACTAATGACTTATGTCAAGTTATGTCATAGCGTCACTCGTCGGTATATTCAATTGATGTCACGTTTGTTTTTTGTAATGAAATTATCTGTCAATATGTAAAATATAAATACGTAATATTACTTTGATGTGTATCAAACCTCGCAACATATTCAAAAAGTGAAATCATGGCTAAGGATAGGAGTCCTGAGAGAAGGCGGTCGCGTTCCAGAGAGAGACGTGAAAGAGATCGCTATGACGACCGTGAAAGTCACCGTGAAAAACTTAAGCGCAGAGACCGGTCTAGAACACCGAAGAAAGACCAAGAGAGGTCTAGAAGTGCCACCAGGAAAGATAGGGATAGGTCTAGAAGTCCTATGAGAAAAGATCGTGATCGGTCTAGAAGCCCCGCGCGTAAAGACCGTGGTCGTTCGCGAAGCCCAAAAAGACGAGATAAAGACAGAGAGAGACGTGGTGATGACAAAGAAAGGTCAAAAAGTAAGAAAAACGATGATTATAAACTGGAAGAAGATGAAGTTCAGGAAAGTAAAAAAGAAGAGGAAGCCAAACCTGTTAAAAGAGAGCCTTTATCTTTAGAGGAATTATTAGCTAAGAAAAAAGCGGAGGAAGAGGCCAGAAGTAAACCAGTATTCCTTACTAAAGAACAAAGAGCTGCTTTGGCTTTAGAAAGAAGGAAGGAGCAAGTTGAGGCTATGAGGGCTAATGTTGATCGACCTGCTATTACTACAATTGACTTGACTGGTCCTTCATCTTCTAAGAAAGATGATGATAGAAAATTCCGGGAGGACAGGGAAAAAGAGAGGGACAGAAAAGAAGAAAGGGAAAGAGAGAGGAAGTATGATGATCGTAAATCTGCCACAGATCGTCATGATGATAAAAAGGATAAAAATGAGGAATTCTCAAAAACAAAAGACAAAGAACGTGAAGAAGAAGCCATAAAAGCTCGCTACCTTGGGATAATAAAAAAGAAAAGGCGAGTCAGGCGACTGAATGATAGAAAGTTTGTTTTTGATTGGGATGCTTCAGAAGATACCTCAAATGATTACAATGCATTGTACAAAGATAGGCATCAAGTCCAATTTTTTGGGAGAGGGCATATTGCAGGTATAGATATAAAATCACAGAAAAAAGACTACAGTAAATTCTATGGTAGTCTTCTAGAAAAACGAAGATCAGAGTTGGAGAAAGAGCAAGAGAAGTTACGTCTCAAGAAAGTAAAGAAGAAGGAAGACAAGCAAAAGTGGGACGATAGACATTGGTCTGAAAAGGATCATGATGAAATGACCGAGCGTGACTGGCGTATCTTCAGAGAAGACTACAATATCACTATTAAGGGAGGAAGAATTCCTAATCCTATACGTACTTGGAAAGAAGCAGGATTTCATCAAGATATAATGGAAATTATAAATAAAGTTGGATATAAAAGTCCAACACCTATTCAAAGACAAGCTATTCCTATTGGCTTACAGAATAGGGATATTATAGGTGTTGCTGAGACAGGTTCTGGTAAAACTCTAGCGTTCCTTATACCTCTACTTACTTGGATTCAGTCACTGCCAAAAAATGAGCGTCTGGAGGATGCTGATCAAGGTCCCTATGCTATTATTTTAGCACCTACTCGTGAATTGGCCCAGCAAATAGAAGAGGAGACCAACAAATTTGGAATTCCTTTAGGCATCACATCTGTTGTGGTTGTTGGAGGTTTATCCAGGGAAGACCAAGGATTCAAGCTCAGGTTGGGATGTGAAATTGTCATTGCTACCCCAGGTCGTTTGATTGATGTACTTGAAAACAGATATTTAGTTCTTAACCGTTGTACTTATGTTGTTCTTGATGAAGCTGATCGTATGATTGACATGGGCTTTGAACCTGATGTACAGAAGATCTTAGAATATATGCCTGTCTCAAATATTAAACCAGATTCTGATGCGGCAGAGGATGCTTCAGTTTTACTTGCAAATTATAATTCAAAGAAGAAGTACAGACAAACTGTGATGTTTACAGCAACTATGCCACCAGCAGTAGAACGTTTAGCCCGTAGTTACTTGCGCCGTCCCGCCATTGTATATATTGGCTCAGTTGGCAAGCCGGTTGACAGAACAGAACAGGTAGTCTACATGATTGGCGAAAACGAAAAACGTAGAAAGTTAACAGAAATACTCCAGCGTGGCGTTGAACCACCAATTATTATCTTCGTCAATCAAAAGAAAGGGGCGGATGTTCTGGCAAAAGGTCTCGAGAAGCTCAGTTTCAATGCTTGTACACTGCATGGTGGCAAAGGGCAGGAACAGCGTGATTTTGCTCTGGCTAGTTTGAAAAATGGTTCCAAAGACATTTTGGTTGCCACAGATGTTGCAGGGCGTGGTATAGATATTAAAGACGTCAGTATTGTTATTAACTATGATATGGCAAAGACCATAGAAGACTATACACATCGTATTGGCCGAACAGGTCGTGCTGGAAAGACTGGTAAAGCTATATCATTTGTTACAAAGGAAGATTCCGCTTTATTCTATGATTTGAAGCAAGTACTTCTAGCTAGCTCAGTATCAACTTGTCCGCCGGAGCTGATGAACCATCCCGACGCGCAGCACAAGCCTGGTACAGTGGTCACTAAGAAGCGGCGGGAAGAAATGATATTTGCTTAATTTTTAAGTTTCAAAATTTCATTGTAATCTATGGAAAATATTATATATTATTTTCCAGTAAGTACTTTAATTTATTTCGGCATATTCTCTGTGCGTCGTCGTAATCAATCTGCTTGGAACCCAAGTCTGCTTTCCCATTTATTCAACTCCGCGCTGTCTTCGGTATTCCTAATTGCGAGACAATACTGTGCCTACCTATTAAAAAAGATAAATATAGGCAGCTGATGACGTACTACTCAATAGAAATTGGAGGCTTTTGTTTGTTAGAGTAGACCTCATCATCATCATCCGAGCATTGAATCCCGGTTGCGTTCGCTCCGAAGCCCAGAGTTCACTTTCCTACTTTTTCTTCTCCGCTTCGCAAAAACTTCAGCATCCCCCGTTTTGGGACCATTGGTATGCATGTCATCCTTTACAATGACAAGCCAGCATTTTTTGGGTCTTTTCGTTCAACTGGGACCCATCGGAGGCGGCATAATTAGCCGGTCTCCGTAAAACGTGGCCGTACCAGCGTAAGCGACTCTTGCAGTTTCTCTGCTATATCACGGACATGAATACAGATGCAGGAGTTCCTGACGCGGTCTTTCCGTGTAACTCCACACATCCATCGCACCATATTCATCTCTGTACCATGTAGTTCTTGCTTGTGCCGCTCAAGTACAGAGCACGCTTTACTCCTTTACAAAAGGACAGGTCTAATGATGTATTTATAGACCTGTCCTTTTAATTTAACTGTAATTTTGGGGTCACAAATAACACCTGTTACCTCACACAACTTGGCCCAAGCTGCTGAGATACCGTAGCAGAAGGCCGCTGTTTACGGGGAATCAGGGGACCTTTACCTCTTCTGTAAGTAGTGGTGCAGCCCTGCTTTCAAATTAAATTAGTGTAAATCTATATCTTGTAAATACTTTTTGTATTACCAATGACATAATATCTCGATATGTACACATTACACAGAAAATAAAAGAAATATGTACAGATAGATTGTCTGGAGGATAATGTGAACATGTGTGAATAGAAGAGTATTGAAGAGATACTCTATCGACCCCAAATGATTGGGGAAAAGAAAGTAAAGCAAATCGACGGAGACTTGAAGGTGAATTAAAGGGTCTCAATTCGAGTTCTATTTTAAATTGATTTGGTATACTATTCTAGAATATGGACTGATGACTATGAATATTAGTAATAAATTTTCTCCTTATAATCATTTAGGACAGGTCCTTCAGATGATGAAATTACATTGTAACTACCTCAAAGTGGTGAATGATTTATGCCAGTACGAGCCATCGATTTATTGAGACCCGAGTCCGGACAGCGCTCGGTGTAGCATGAATGGCTTTATAAAATGTTCTTGAAGATTTAAACTTACTGCCTCGCTCGGGCCACATACAGAGAACGGCTCTCACCCGCGCACGGTCTTAAAGCATTCCTACTTCACCCTCCCATGTCGGCATCGAACGCATCGCATCTAACGGATTAGTTTTTCACAATGCGTCGACTGTATCGGCAGCAATCGAATTTGCCGACACAACCACCAGTAATCGGATTGCTGATGGCCATTCGGATTTTCGTAGTGAGAGTACGTGCGGAATGTCTTTGTGTAATAATGGAGGAAAGCGAAGAAGAGCAATTTGTCGTAATTATTTGATAGCAGAAGAGGAAAAACACATATCGCAAAAGTTGCCCCTCGGAGCACAGGCATGGGCATTGCCGATGAGCAGATTCGTGCGCTCTGTACGATGCGGATCAGTGGACGCACTCCTGTTATTTTCTATACAAAGAATACTACGATCTGTTTGATACGATGCGTCCGAAGCTTACGATGCGGACATATGGACGTTTACCTTAACGTCTCTAGGTGTACGTAAGGTTCGACAAAAACGACAATATCCCCTTTTATCATACCAGCCATGAAAAACGTGGCTTAAGGGTTGCAATAATAATAATAAAAAAAACTTAATAAAAATATGATTTATCTACATATATCAATTTATACATCATTTTGTAAAATACACTGAAAATGGCGGTTATTGATTGAACTAATAATAAATAAGGTTGCACTAACACGATGTCGAATCCATTTGAACTTCATGGCGCTGAAATGAGAAAACAATAAAATTAAATATTTTAGTTTAAAACTCTCTAAAATTTAATCCCCATAAAAAAATTATAGGATCGTGCAAGCTTACTAGTGTTTTTTTTTTTATATTGACCTAAATAAATTTAATTAAAATAAATGAAAAAAATCTAATAATTAAACTACTTGAAAAATCTTTTTTTTTTACTGCAGGAATTCAGCAGATAGACAGACGGCCCACTTGATGGAATGCGGTTACCATCGCCTATGGACATTTGCAACACCAAAGGTGCTACAAATGCGCCGCTGCTCTCTTAAGGGAGACTGGAACCTGACCACTAATGCCGGAACACAACTCAAGGTTATAGCGGCATACTCTAGACCAGGCCCAGGGGTGGTAGCCATCCAGTCGGGTAAATGCCCTACCGGCTGGCTGTGGGTTGTTTTGTCGCCTCTTACGACAGGCCGCCCGGCCGCAGGAAATTGTATTCTTTCTCCGTTCCTGCACAGATAAACAAGTAATCATTATAATTAAAGCTTGCTTAGCTTGTGTATATGTGTGTGTACTTTTTTTGTTGTTTGTCTGTTCATTTTAAGTTTATACAATAAAACTTACTAGCGTGGTCGTCTGCTTCGTCCTTTATCACATAATCTGAAATTTCAATAAAGTTATTATTTAATCATAATTCCTCACACATTCTTAATACACATAAATTATATTACAAACGTAAGCCCCAGTGATATTTTAGGCGCCTTAGTGTGCTGCAAGAACATTGTAAAGCTGGATGTAATGAGGACTCACAACCAAGAACCTGGATTTATTAATATTTAAAGAATATGAATAACAGTTAGAATAAATGTTATGGATTATAGAGCATTTATTAGCAGAAGATATTTGTTGAATTGAAGGAAAAAAATCAAAGGAAATATGTTTTCTTTGAATATAGATACTTTATATACAAGAGTATAAGGCGCATAAAGGTTACTAGAGCCATCAGCACCCGACCAACATCAATCGTCTCGCAGTTAAGTTGTTCACGCGCGGACAGCCAGTTGACCAATTAGTAACAACTCGCTTTTTTTTTTATTGCAGGAGATCAACAGACAGGTAGACGGCCCACTTAATGGAAAGCGGTTACCATCGCCTATGGACATTTGCAACAGCAATGTTGCTACAAATGCGATGCTGCTTTCTTAAGGGAAACTGGAACCTGGTCACTAATGCCGGAACACAATTCGCTGCTTTGAGCAATTTGCGTATAGACCTATAAGCAATCGTTGACAGACTACTCGGTATTTGTGAATCGCGTAATATTCAGTCGTTGACAACGCGGCGTCTACCTGTTGAAGGCGGTGCTTGTGGGGTGCCAGATGACTCCAATGACTTCTGACTATAAATCTTACATACATACATACATAACTTCACGCCAGTTCCCTTGCGGGGTAGGCACGAACAACAGAGCGCCATTCAGGCTCATTCTTACACACCACACTTGCTTCTTTGACATTCATAACTCTTGTCATACACGCTCGTGACATAACCTGCTAGTACACGACCAATTTGATCATGGAAGGTGTGTCGTGGCCTTCCAGGACTTCTGCATGCATGTGAATAAGGATGTTGCTATAGGAAATGTTTCATTAATGACAGCAAACAAGAAAAAAGAAACACCAATGAAGTGCATAAAAGCAGGAAGCCTCAGCCATGCCAAACAGTTGATTCAATTTTCTACCTAATCCTGTTTGTCTGAAGGTTTAGAATCCCCCTCTTTAACCGGTGGAGGCATCACAGCCTGTTTGATGGATACCGCCAAAGAGAATGTCATCTCGATAAACTCCGAGAAGTCTTTGGGTAAAGACAATTCGGGGAATTTCACCTCCAGTTGGGGATCCCCCGGTTTCACTATGGAAAATTAAACGTAAGGCTGAAGAGCTAGTTATGGGACACGGGTGAAAGGCTATTTGTCTTAAGTTATGTTTGAAAGAATATCAGAAGAAAATTTTAATGTTTCAAACGAACAAAAAATAAAGCATAATTACTAACTTTATACTATACTCAAAAAAGAAGAACATCCATAGATTTTAATTGGAAAACAGGTACTTAACGTTTCTTTAAGTTTGACACATTAAAATGAAAAAAGCCTAACATGTTAAATCTGTTACAAAATGTCGCTTAAAACAAATAGCCTTTCACAGGCCAAAGGTTAAAACATCTGTGATTAAAAATAACTTGTAAAATTTAAGTGAAACTTATTCATACTCTAACAATCATAAAAGGCATTTTTGTTTTTCAAATTTTATCTGTCTGAAAGTTTGTCTTGAATAGGCTTCCAAACGACCCAAGAATTTTAGAATTTAAAGTTAAATTTCAATATTTAGTATGGTTCAAGAGATATGAATATAAATACTTGCAAAACAACGCAAGTGAAGTCATGCTGCGTAGCTAGTAAAGAATAAATGTAAGTGATTTTGTTTGTATGATTTGATTATCATGAAATTTGGTATTTATCTATATACTTTTGATTGTTTTTTAATTGTAGTTTCTAATAGTTTCGCTTTTGACCACGATCTCGCTCTATGTGGAGAGAAGATATAGTCTACATACTCACATCTTATATTCTTTTAAATAAATTTTAGTAATATTTTTCATACCTAACTACTTTCTAAAATTTAATGTATATATATTAAATATTAATTTTATTTACCTCCATATAAGAAGTTGTAGGCAATATTGATGTACTGCTTAACTAATGCCGAGTTATTTTTAGCAAGTTCTTTCGTTTCTTCTGGGAAGCACACAAATCCCATGCCAGTCGTACCCAAACTGGCATAGAATAACCTCTGAAAGTACAAAATAACTGTATGTTAACTTATGTTCAGAAAATAAGTATTTTTATTAAAATAAAAAAATGGTGTTTTTATGCTTAAATTAGCATATAAAAAATAACCAACATATGTCCGTCTGTACTCATAGTATGAAACATATAAATGAAGTTAATGATATGACGAGTTTGGCTGTATGTTTACTTTTTCAAGTCTTGTAAATAATGTGATCATCTTAATTATTCAGCATTAAAGCTCAACTGATGATGAAGGTGATGTCAGGAGCCTTAAGAACAGACGAGCGTGCATGACAAGAGTTATGAATGTAAAAAAAGCAAGTGAGGTGTATAAGAATAAGCCTGAATGGCACTCTGTTGTTCGTGCCTACCCCGCAAGGGAACTGGCGTGAAGTTATGTATGTATGTAAAGCTCAACTGCACTAAGAACTTCCACTTAAGAGGCTGAATCAATTAACATTTTTCATTTCTCATATTCCGAAAGTATGTTTGGAGCTGCTTGATCACAAGGAACTTTTCGTCAATAGGAAACGATTTTGATTTTCCCTGCTGTCAAAAAATTGAAAAAACTGCGCACCATAGATATTCCATGCGACCTTATGTTCCAACTTTTTTTACAGCCACTGTTAAATGCGGCATAAATTGTAATAATAAAATATTAACAATTTTGTAACATCAATTTATATTTATAAATTACTTTTCACTAAATTACTATTTAATTTATATAAATTTGAGCTAAATATTTACAATAATTAGTGACAAAAAAAATACTGGCTGGTAGAATTCCACAGAAAAAGAAATTTACTTGACGTTTCAAATGTGACGTATTAAATGAGTTCATTAGATTTAGATATGGATTTAACGCCTGATTTCAATAGAGGAGTAGTTGTTTGTTTAAATAATCAGTTTGTATTTACTTTCCTCATATTCGAAATTAAAATCAGAGTGTAAACCTCGGGTGAAAGACTTATTGAGGCACTCGAACTATTAGCGCCCTGGCTACGCTCGTACGACAAACCATCTTATGCCTAAATAGGTCACTTTCAACAATCTACTATTACTACTGTTCTTTACTTAACCACTTATGCATGTGATGAAATCTAAATTTGATAAAACACAAAGTCTGTAGAACACAGAATTAAAGCATGAACTCAGTTACATAATATATTACAATCAACTGTATCAAGGATCAATGTATACTATAATTTTATTCATGTGTGTGTTGTGTGTGTGTTAAATATTTATTTATTGTTAGTCCAATAGCAATATCTCGTCTAATAGGGGCACAAACAGAATCTTAAAGTCCCATTGGGATATGTAATGTATTGGCTTGCTTAGTGTTGCAGATGTCTATTGGCAGAAGTAACCCTTTACAATCAGGTTCTTTTACCAGAAAATACAGACAAAGTTACAGGGGCCCAATTCTACTATTACAATACCTTGTTGTTGTGAAAATATTCAATGAATGATTCCATTCAGATAGTGTAAAAATTCATATTATACTAAATCCATGACATCTTTTCAATATCATCGCAAAAGAATGATTGGTATCATCATCAGCAGAAATGGCGTTAGCCAAAATGAATATACCAAAAATTTTAAACATTTATTTTGCAAGTTTTCACTTGCAAATATTGACAAAGATAGTCTGGCCAGCCACAAGCACGCCATTGGAATTAACAGAATACCGAAATCAGGCAAACCTACAGTGGCGACGATAGTGTTCGGCGATTTTGACGATATAGTAATGGCAGAATTGGGCCCCTGGTCACCTTAATAATGCCACCCCTCAGTCCAAATATGAAACCAGTGAGGCCACCCATGGCCACTGCACCATATCTCACATCCTTATTCTCTTCTTCGCGCAAGTATTGCACAATCCCTGAAATAATATCCAAAGTTCAAAAAATCTATTCAATCTCAAGTCCATGAAGAATAGAGACTTATTTCACACTAGAGTTTACCCCAAGGCTGCGCCGCAGGTCAACCTCTAGTGCATGCTTCTTGTTTAAAGAGCGCTAATACAGACTACTTTGTGCTAAACTTTTAAATTAGCGCATTTGCACCCGGAAGGTTAATTGAATTTTATATCGCAAACTATCCCGTTTCCTGACATGAAAAGTATTTATGTCCATTTTCAGTATTAATACTACATTTAAACAAAATTACAGCAAAACCGATCCAGTACTCCTAGTAGTTTTCTGTGAAAGCTTAACAGAAACACATATCGCGATACTATCATATTTTTTATAGAGGATAAATTTTTACATCTATAAACTTGAGAAAGTATTGGTCTAATCCAAATGTTCATCTTATATTTCAAACCATCTTGTTTTATTTATCTATCCGCTTAACTATGAAAATGACAATAAAGACCAAAAGGAGAATAAAAGAACCTATCCTACTTTTTGGGATAGATAACCTTTACATAAATCTATTCCATTATATGGGATAAAAAGTATCCAGCAGCCAAATCTGTCCAGTAGTTTTTCCATAAAAGTGTAACAAACAGAGAAACAAATATATTTTTATCCCAGAAACTATCCCATTTTTGGGATAAAAAGTATCCTATGTTCATCCTCGGTATCAAATATAGAGTTTCAGCCAAATTGGTCCAGTAGTTTTTTGTGAAAACGGAACAGACAGACAGAGTTACTTTCGCATTTATAATATTAATAAGGAAATAAGGATTTAAATTAGTTGAGATTTATACATACAATCAGTTCTATCAGTCAATTCATGATAGTTATCTTCAACTGTGTTCTTGATGGACTCGGTCTGTTCCCAGACAACTTGCGCCTGTTCCCTGACAGCACTTACTGGCGATAAGAGGGCCGATTTGATATAACTGCTTTTCTTTTCATTGGCTTTGTCCTGCATGTACCTGAAAAATAAATGAATAGATAACCTCTTAACCTTACTAACTCTGTTTGGTACAAATTTGTGTTTTGAGACTTGTGGTTGTGCTCAATTTCGCAAAGAATTTAACATTAAATGATTTATTATTGTTGTCTCACTCTGTTTACATAGGATTTGTATGAAATGGGGATAGACTCTTGGGTATATATACAATTAAATGTTATGATGCAGGTCAGTTGAGGTTTTTACACCTAACTCAACAGGTCTTTTTTTGAGATGGAAACACTTGGCGCATAAGGTTAAGCAAATAAACACTGATGTGTCGACTTACAACAATAGGGATTTGGACCCATGTTACAATAAATGTTAATGTTATCTCTCTCTTTCTCTTTTCTTTCACCATATCCCAATTACTTCGGGTCGGCACAATGTCTTTTCCTTCCACACTCTTCTATTCTGACATACCTCTTCTGTCACACCGCATATCATCATATCATCCTTCACACAATTCATCGCATCTTTTTTTTGGTCTACCTTTGAATTTGTACCCATCCAATAAATGTTAATATTATAACATTCTAAAAATGCCCGTCTGTACATTGAAGTTATTTAAAAAAAAACGACTGGCACAGTTGACAGCCAATGTCATGATGTGTTTTGTGTGTGGTGGTTTGATCACTGTTAGGAACAAAATATTTGTGTGACCAGACACAATTGTTTTTTGGTCTGGGCGCATATTATGTCTGTTATTTGCATATTTGTATTACCCCTTAGATATAGCCTTCTTAATAAAGTACATATACTGGTGTTTCGGGTTGGGGATAGATATGTGGGAGGTGAATTTAACGGTGATATGTGTTTAGGGTGATATTTAAAACCACTAAATCACCGCACCCGGCATTTTATAAAGAATCAACAAATAAAGTATATAAGATTACTTACTCGATGTAGTCGGCATGAGGCGCTTCATAGATTGGCAAGTCAGAGGGCCTCATCGGTGGCGGCTTCGCTGGCCCATTGCTGTCGTTTGCCAAAGGAGTGGCTGCTTTAACCACTGGAATAAGGGCCGCAGCCCCAAAAGAGCCGACTATTACTTTACGGAGCATCTGCAATAACGAAGTTAAAATTTGTACCTTTTCTTGTCTATGCACATAATTACGAAAAGAACGCAATATAAAACATATTTAAGACAATAAATTTCATACCTAAAAGATCTCTAGCCCTAAAATTATATAAATATGGTGACACCTGACAAATGGATTTTACGGTCAGTGTGGCCAACAACTTAGGCCCGGGCCTGATCTCGCGATTTTGACAATAGAAACAATAAATGTATAGCTTAAAGTCGCCGAAAATTTACCGACTATAGAAAGGGATGTTGTCTAAATTTTGTATTTTTAATTTTTATGTTCTACGATAACTTTTTGTTTTTGAACCTATTTTGATTATTCTTTTTTACCTTGGGTATAGTATACCTTCACAATGGTCGTACTCGTATACAAATTTAATTACTGTCAGAGATGTAACAGTAATTAAATTTGTGTACAACCTTTGTGAAGGTACTCTCTACTGTCAGTTAATTACAGTCGCGAAAATATAACACAAAATTTGTAGTGTTTATGACATTGTTTCAGTTATATCTTTTTTGTTCCTGAACTGATTTTAAACATCGTTTTCATCGGATTCAGTATAGTTTCTAGATGGTCGCATACACATTTTATTGGTATTAATAATTAAATTCTGAAGATACCGTAGTATATTCCTCAAAATCAAGTAGCAAACTTATAATAAATGAAATAAGTATATTATAAAAACTACAAGACATTTAAAAATATAGTAATTTTCATGTTCATATTTTTTATTCATATGACAGACCTTACAGTCGTTATATATTTTATTAAAACTTATTCATTTGTTTAAATTAAATGGCTTGTCCTTATAGAAGTCTAATAGGCAATCAGTCGCCTTTCAGATTTTTTCATCACCAATACCGCTCTTAGCCTAAATAACTACTAAGAGCGAAAATTGACGATAAGTTGCTTACGTGGGCCACACTATTTACGATAAATACCAAGAAGCTTAAGCTTCTTGATAAATACTGATAAGTACCTATGACAATCAGCTGCGAACTAGCATAGCATAGATAATACATTTTATATAAAGTCACTGAAGTAGGAAACCTATGGAAATGAAACGTCAATAAAAAATGCGTGCCACTGTGACGTCATCTGGCCACTAAACATGGCGGTTTTAGTGCTGTCCAGAAGATTTTAATGTTATTAGGTTTTATCGATAAACGTCCTTGGCTCATTTTATTTTCAATATTATTGAGTATTAATTATTTGTAGAATTTATACTTTAATAGGAAGTAAGTATATTGTTATGTGCAAAGATACTTTGATTTAGATGTGTGAAATCTAAGACAAGTTCGTGTTTCAAATTTATCAAGTAAACGATATGACGATTTTAAAAGTTGCTACACTGATTTGATAAAGTTGTCGTTTGACAACACAGTTACCACAAAACATAAACATATGGCGTAGTACAGTGCCATCTGCCCATCTCTAGCATGCTAAATTTTATCGTCGTTTCATATGTTGCCGTCTCGCTCGCACTTGCGTATATGCCGGAAAGGGATGGAAGCTTTATGTCGGCGATAAAACGTTAGCATGCTAGCTAGTTATGCTGTTTTGGATATCAAAATAAGAGTACGTGTTTTTCCTATGAAAAACACGTACTCTTATTTTGATATCCAAAACAGATTAATTAGATTGTAATAGAGAGGTAAGTAGTCTAAACTACTTACCTCTCTATTACAATCTATTTTAATTGTGTTGCTGACTCTAAAGTCCGTAACATATTACCGCAACGCACCTCAAGATAGGTGCGCTGCACCATAAGTGAGAGTGATTCAAATTTTTAAACTTATTAAGGGCCGCGTGATAAAAAAAACAAAACACCTTCAGAACATTTATTTAATAAAAAACGTCATTCCTTATGACTTCCGCTCTAAAATCACTTAATTATTAAAAATTTAATGAATTTACAATAGTTTTTATTAAAGTAAAACTAATAAAGGCATAAGTTTATAATATGAGTTTTATTTGTACCTTAGATGTTTTACATGGAATACAAAATTCAAAGAAGTGACACCATCAGTTTTGGTTTATTCCTCTAAAGATGTCAAAGCATATCTAAGTAGGTTCAATAGCTTCACTATAAAGAGTCTGTATATACAAAATCTAACATCTTCTCTTGAAGCTAAAGAACAGCAGAATCCTTAAATGTGCAGCAATTACCAAGGTAGAGATGTCAGGACCGGCCAAAACAGGAATTGTTTCCAATTGGTTTTCTTTTAATATGCCAGTTTTATGTTGGCTGGCATGTCGCTACAAAAGATTGAAATATTAGTTTAGAATAATTGTGTCCACAGTATTTTTTTCATAAAATTTGCTTAAATTATGACATTATTATTCAAATTGGGCAAATACATTTCTTGGGTGGAATCACAGCCACAAAACCCAAAAGTTTTTCTAAAATAGTTATATAGAATGAGAATGAGATAGACTACAACTAGTAACTAGCATATCAGTAATAAGGTAGCAGCAACAAGTATATCAAAGGCTAAAAGTGAAAGTACAAATTTCAATTATACGAGCAGTCTCCATGAGGGTGAGAGGCACGAGAAGACATATTAAGGCCTTCGACTGCGAAGACGGAGCAGGAATTATATAATAAGCCGACAGTCCAACGACTATCCTGCTGATTATCGTCCCACCATACAAAACTTGTATATTAATTTTGATCCTTTTATAGCACGTTTTGTTATAAAATAATATGTATGTATTAAAATATGTATATAATTTAAAAAAAGTATATCAATACTAACTATAAAAGTATATACAGTATTAACTTACTCTTACAAATTTGAAGGGCACGGCATCATCTCGTAGTCGAGTCACATCCAGAGTTTTGTTGAAACATTTATCATCAAAATGTAGCGAGCAAATATAAATATATTTTGCATTTGGCTTTATATTTTCCATTCCAATGGCTTCCAGCCACTTTTTCTTTATACGCTCATTTCTTGGGATCCTATAAAATATGTTTTAATTATTATTTTTGTATGTTTTAAGCGGGGTAGCATGATAAAATAAGAAATTTTATATAAGCAATCATATTATATCGATATCAAAGTCGATAAATAATGTACAACCCCAGCTAATAAATTAACATTATTTAAGCGTAAAAATATAGTTAAATAAGTTAAATCCATTCATGACCTATAACTGCACAAAAGAACCTTGCTAATTATAATGAAAATATTCCTTTATTTTCCCGGAAACATTAACAATAAGCAATATTTTTAATGTTATTTACAGCGTACCTGTGTATGGTTAAAGATGACTGATTTGGTGTTTTTCTTATGCCGCATCCTATTACACTGCACACGGACATATCTGCGACGTAATTATTTATATTTGGCTTCAATTATTTTAAATCACAAGCAAAATATTGAAAGATAATTAGTTATTTTGATTTGTACCACGACTTTTTGACAAGACAAGTACCGGGTGCACTGGCTGATAATGACATTTGGTGCACTAAACATGGCGGATTTTCGGCCTCATTAGGTATTTACGTATATTCATGTTCCACTTTATGTACGCACTGAAATACTGTTATATTGTTTTCCTGCGAGTTACAGTGCTGAGTAAGAACGAGATACATATATGTTTATGTGTGTGCCTTCAAAATGGATGCTATTTGTATAAGCAATTGTACGTATAGAACAATATGTCGCGTCCCTATTATAGAGGTCCATGTATAAAGTCTATTGTGGTCTATGGCTGTGAGCTGTTAAAGTGCCTTCACATTACGGAACACGTCCGTTAGACGCGGATGACGAACATGGCCCGTAATGTGTAGGCCTTTAATGTCTGAATCCTAGGTATTTCTTCGTGCAGGAACGGAAAAAAAATACTAATTCTTGCGACTGGGTGACGTGTCGTAAAGGGCGACAAAACAACCCACAGCCAGGTGGTAGGGCATTTGCCCGACTGGATCACTACCACCCCTGGTCAAGAGTACGCCGCCATAACAACTTTGAGTTATTGTTCCGGCATCAGTGGTCAGGTTCTAGTTTCGCCTTCGAGGCCGCATCTCTGGTATTGCTAATGTCCATAGGCGACTGTAACCACTTTCCATTACAGTTGGGCCTTCAGTCTGTCAGCTGTGCTTCAGCAATAAAAATAAAACCATATCTAACCGACCGTTCATTTGCGTTACTATCGGTTAAAATTTGATAAAAGCTCCATACAAGTAATGTCAAATTTAACCGATGGTAGGGCAAGGGAATTAATAGTAAGATATAGGTTCCGGCTATGACAGCCTTTGAACTAATCAGCTGTTCTTTTAGCGATATTCTTTACTGAATTAGATTAGCAGCATATATTTTAAATTAAAAAATATAAGACATACATATTGCGTAGTACTTTTTAAAAATGTTCTAGATTGACAAACCTAATTTGGTGTTTTATAATATTTTCTTAAAGTTTTCGCGACTTGTATACATAATAAAACCGTTAAAACGTAGTTTATTGGTGTTTTATATTTATTTTATGAAGTTCATAGTCTATGGTCTGATCTTATTAATTTGAGTTAATAGAGTTTTTGGCGGGAACTGAAAGGAAATTTTGTGCTATGCAGTTTTTTTTCTAAAAATGTGTAAAATTACTCTAAAATGAACAATAGTTGTAGTATATTGATAGTTTTTGAGTATTAATTATGTATTTTGTGAGAAATGTGAACTGTATAGTCAAATGTGGCCTTTCGAGTTTTCACAAGAACTCCGTTGAATGGTGTGGATTTCAGCCTACAATACAACTGCACCTGGCTTAAAGGTCTAGTTGCCAAGCCTCAAACATAAAATAAAATTTGAGTTAATACTTTTTGAATAATGTCAAGTGTCTTACAGGGTGACCAGGTCAGTAGAATTCTGAGACTATAACAGAATTAGACCCTCAATTTAAGGTTAAGCAGATTATGTCGCGATGTCACAAAAAAAAAACAGTATAAAAGATGAAACTTAATTCAAATAGAAAAAAGATGTGGTATGGACGTAGATTCATAGTAGTAAAAATACAATTTATTTGTATTGACAAGATATATTTTTATTCGTTTTTTTTTTACATTGATTAAATCCTTATATGCTATATTTAACTCTACGTTTGTAAATCCTAAAGTGCGGTAACCCACGTTCAATGACATCGATTAGGCATATTTTTGTGCATAGATTTAAGTATAAACCAATACCCTATCCAAATATGCTTACATTTACAGGGCGGCAAACTAATGTAGAAAATAATAGTAGCGCCACTTTTGAAAATTTGTCTAAACTCTACCAACTCCAATATCAGAACAAGAGTAATTTTGATACCTATCAGTAAATTTTAGTTCGACATCAGATATCGTGTAAGTATCAAGTTCCTTTAGTTACGACGTACGCATTTTGTCAACATAGAGTATGATGTTTACTTTAATAATAATGACTATAATTTTGTAAGTAAAAGTTTTAACACCTTGTGATAGTTTAAAAAAAGCTTAACTAATCATTACAAACCTATTACGTCGGGTGTATTTTTTTTAGTAATTATCGTCAAATTATAATGAAAAGATTTTTGCTTCAAATTCCACTAGACATCACTGGAAAGTTTAAAAATCACTGCTCATGTGAAACTATTATCCGTGCATCTTTATGCTGTATCTTCATTTTATCCGTGCAGGAACGGAGAAAGAATACATTTTCCTGCGGCTGGGCGGCCTGTCGTAAGAGGCGAAAAAACAACCCACAGCCAGGTAGTAGGACATTTGCCTAACTGGATGGCTACCACCCTTGGTCTAAAGCATGTCGCCATAACAACCTTGAGTTGTGTTCCGGCATTAGTGACCAGGTTTTTGTCTTCTTTAAGAGTGCAACAGTGCATTTGTAGCACTTTTGGTGTCGCAAATGTTCATAGGCGATGGTAACTGCTTTCTATCAAGTGGGTCGTCTACCTGTTTGCAGAACTCCTGCAATAAAAAAATAAAATAATCTAGATATTGTTACATGCGTGTTTAGTTATTCTTTATTGGAATTTAGACTTGAATCAACATTAAAATTAAAATAACATGGCTAAATTCGCTTTTGGAATTAACAGAAAGTAGCTAAATTTATGTGAGCGGCTAGCCGGCTAGCAGAATTCTCAGTTTATATCTGGTCACTCTATGTTGTTGTCATGTAATCTGTCATAGCTTCGGCATGTCATAATCTTTCTCAGTCTCTTTCATTTTTCTATTGTGAATTGCTGTGATTTTTGTGCGCACTCTAACTATACATAAAGTAAAGAAAATTAGAAGTTACTTGATAATTGGAAAAACTGTACATTTTAATATTTATAACGTTAAGTTTCGAATTTTTTACGTCTGTGACTTTCGCACATCTAAATTATGGTTATCGTGAGATTCGTGAGTACGGGTTTAGTTTCCCATTAAGTAAAACCGTTTTTATCGTATGAAATTACGCATATACATTGAAATATTTGATAAAATGTCCGGAATACTTGCTGGAAATGTGTCGAAACCTGGGAGAAACCAGCGAGTAAAGAAGCGCTCAGGTAGGCTCGCATGTTGTTAGAGCTTTAACAAGGAGTTTGGTAGTCGCTCGAGAAAAATATAACTATTAGTTCTTGCTTTTCAACAAACTGGCCAGGGTCATTTCACAAAGAGAATGCGAATTTTTCATTTTTGAGAATGATTAAATGGCTACAACTTTCTTGTACCAACGTCCTATATCATTCATTAAAACTGGTTTTTTCTTTTTAACGGCAAGGTTAACTCATCTTTGCATTCAAAGTGCTAAAAGTTTATTTTTTTGTATTATTTCAATGATTCCTTATACCATTGAATACAATAGCACTTCTTCACCCATACATAACAAGTGATTTACATTGCTTTATGATTGAGATCATTTGTTTGCTAAACAATAAATAAACTTTATAGAATTGTATTTGAATTACCTGATGATGCTTCTGTTATCTCTTTTCAACATTAGCTGTTGCTGAACTTAGTTATTGTTATAATTAAAGTTGTCTAGTAATAATTTGTACTTACACATTTAACTCAATAAGAGAAGTTAAATGAGGATGTGTTGGAATATATTTAGAAACAATGTTGTTTTTTTTATAGAATCATTTATTTACAGAAATTAAACAAAGATGGAGTAATTTAAATCACAATTTCATCCCTTTCATACAATCCCTGTCAATGAATACTAACTATGATATATCTAGGTTTGATTGTAGATTGAATACTAACATAAAATGCCTTGCCACAGGACTGTGAGGTGCATGGTGTGTTTAGACTGAGGTAACTTTCACAAGTTGAGGGCTACAACAAGAGGATATCTTTGGGATGAAATGGTACTATACTTTCCTATATCTTTTACATTCTTGATCGAAATGCAATATCACTGTCCATTGAGATGCCTTACCTAAAGAACATAGACTAGATAAAAATGAAATGTTTGTTTCTTTTATAACATTTAATGGTAGTTCTGATAATTATATCACAATAATTGTGTGGTATAAAAGCAAGGTCTCTTATTTTTTTAAATGTTTTATTAGTTGTTAATTGTAAAGACACAAAATTTATATCATGCTTTATGATATTGAGAATAAAGACTTAGAGCAGTGTTCCGCAAAGTATGTACAGCGGCACACTGGTGTACCATGGTCATTAATTGTTGTGCCTCAGAAAAATAAGGTTAAGCTGCAATTTAAACTTCAGGTTTGTTGATTAATAGTAATAAATACCTTTTCTGCAATTTAAACTTTAGCCTTGTTGATTAATAATAAATATTGTTTTGATGATTAATAAATAAATGTTGATTAATATTACTTAAAAAATGATTTTTATTTGTGGTGTGCCTCCAAAAATTTTCGTTTTCCTAGATGTACCTTGAACACAAAAAGTTTGTGGAACACTGACTTAGAGCTCTCTTTTTGACCTAAAATTATCAAGTTTCCAATTAAAGTATGGCTTCTAAATTTTGAGTGGGTTATCTTTTTTTTAATTTGCTTTTATAACCCTATTTATAAATTCAGATTATGATAATTTATTATGCACAGTGACATTGTGTTTTCATCATTTTAAGCAATAATATTTGTTGGACTTTTAAATGTAATACCTAATTATTGTTAATAATTGGAATAAAGATTCTCACAACAACACAAAAGATAAATTACAAATATTCTTAACTGATGTTTTATGTATGTTGCAAATTTCTGAAACTCAAGGTCTTTAAGTAAACTCTGTAACAAGAATTTGAAAGTTATTTACGTAGTCTCGGATACTTCATTTGTTAAAAATATTTATTTGTTAAAAGGTACAATTGATAAACATACATATCTACATAGACAGACATACATACATTTGCATAGTAGACAGACTACTTGCAAATCATACAATTATTTTGTTCACAATGGGGATTGAACCCATGGGCTAAGGTGCAAGGCAACTAGAGTAATCATCATTAATTGTGCCATGGAAAGAATTATAGTATTATAAAGTTCTAAGTAAAAGCCTGTACTTAAAATACCTTAATACATGAGGGACTATATTTTTCATGGTAATTTTTATATTATTCCAAAAAGTCCTCAAACAATACTTTGATAATTATGGACTACTTAACAGACAAGTTTCATACTTTGGAACATACTTATGTACAGTCGCGGTATGAAAAGGTTTTACACTTTATGCGACTTTTGCTTGTATGAGCACAAGAAATAGGACTGCCAACATTTTAGTAAATGTTATGTCTTGTTACATTTAGAAAATATAGAAATATGTAAAAAGAAAAATTCAATATTGACAATAATAGACACTGAGATTATTAATTTCTTAGACAAGACAGAAAGTCAAACAACTTTGATCTAAGTAATTTTAAATTTTATTCTCAAACAGTTAAACATAACTTTCTGTGGAACAGTCTGTTCTGAGACTTAGTTTAATGATGTAACATGTGATTGGGGAATATTAAATAAATCAATTTGGAATCTGGTGAACCTTTCCATACAACGACTGCATAAACACACTGAGATGGTAAACTATATGACTTCTGTTCAATGAAATTTTTCTTTCTTTCTGGCAACTCAAAGATGAAAAATGATAATGACTTAATTTAACAAGGGTATGGGTATACCTCGAGTCTATTGAGTTCTTATTTTCTGGGTCCTTGTATCTGCGATTGGAAACTGAATGGGACAAAAAAAGGCAAATGTCGTACAATACAATTAAAAATATCAGGTGGCCATGCCTCAAGTACAGTAGAATCCGTTTATAATGACATTGAAGGGAAATGACAAACACGTTACGACGTGTTTGTCACTTCCCTAAGCGGACATCATACAAAGCACAATGCATATAACATACATAGAAAATTGTTATTATATTATTAATACATTTTGTTCTAGCCAACATTAACTATAAGAATAACATATAGCACTGCTATTTTTTATAATAAAGTTATTTTGATTACAGTCGAGGCAATTGATCATTTTAAGCACGACATCCTTTCTAAAAAGGCTATCATTGTCACTATAATCGGCATAATTCATAAAATATGTCATAATAAGCGACGTGTCACTATAAGCGAGGTTGATATGTCACTATATCTGACTTCGTTATAAAGAGTTTTATATGAAAACCAAATTAAACTCTGTAATTATTCCATAGTAAACTTGGTCAATATAGGCCGGATCCTACTGTATTTCAAAATAGTTTCCCCTCTTTTTATGTCAATATTTTTTCAAATATTATCTATGATGTAAATGACGCCGTTTCTTCTCTCCCAGCCATAACACGTTACGAAACGGCAGTAAGATAGCGTAGGCCGCCGCGAACCGCCGATCCCGGCCCGCCGGGATCCTTCCCCTCGGGCTTTATATTACCCGTCGCCCGTTCTCAATTAGTGCTTTGTGTCGCCCTATGGTGGGCATCATTAAATTCATCCCCCTCTCATGGCAACAGTCCAGCCGAGGTAAAACTCCTTAGGGAGCTCCCTCGAGCAAGTTGCCCCCCCGGGCTCGAGCGCCTTCGCTTCGCGAAGGCACTCGCCCCAAAAGCCCCGGTAAAGTTGTAAGGTCTTCGGACCAACAACATAAAGTCAAGTCCAATAAAAAAAAAAGATGTAAATGAATTGTCGACATGGCTGCCTCCGCGGGCGCACGTCCGCAGCCAGTTCATGTGCCCTCCATGAAAACATGTCGTAAAATTCAACTTTACACTTTCCAAATATAAAGAATTTTTTTCGATCACATGTACGTGAAAAAGATATTGATACCATGCCGTTTGCCTCACAATTATACATTTTACACTTTTGGAAGAATTTATTTCTAGTTTCCAAAAATTTCAAAATCTTGAGCCTGTCTTGGAGTTTATAAATAACCCATTCGCAGGTGATATTTAGGAAATGACTAAAAACTATGTTGGTATAGAAAACTATGATGAAATAATAACCATGAAGAACTATTTGATCCGCAAATCATAGATGAGGGACAAAAGCTTTTGAAATAATGTTGTTGAAAATAAATATCCCGTTTTAAGAACATTTTATTTGCGTCAATTATTCGTGCGCCCTTCTTGAGTAAAACATTTTAGAGTGTGCCCTTAGGCTGGATAAGGTTACCAACCTCTGATCTAAATGATGTAAATCAGTTTTTGTTATTACATTTCATAGTTCAACAACCTTTTTACAAGCATTAGATCATCAATAGAAAAAAATGTATTAAGTACTCTATAGCTTATACAGCCTGGTTTTGAGTTTAGTTTGCATGTATAGAGCTATAAATTTAATACTATTGGTTTGGCTGCATGTTTCAAGGTTTCCGAATATTTCACGGCCTCTGTGATTGTATATGCTAAGCGTTTTCCGGCCTTTTCCCACAGTACTGCAGAGGCTCCGGGTTCGATTCCTGGCAAAGGAAATTTCGTAAACAAATTTTCTGTGATTTACTATAGTCTGGGTGTCTGGGATCGGTCCTAAAGTGGTCCATTGTGTATTACTCATAAGACAAGCGTTACTTAGCTTGGGATCTACAATGTGTGTGTTTGTCTGCCGATTGTTAAAAACAAAACCGAATAGAAGACTGTATGTGGTATATTTATGATATGAGTATAATATACTATAATTACGCCTTTAAAAAAAATCATTCTGTCTTCAAGACTCGCAAACTGTAAAAGGATTGCACACCCACACCTGTAGTCTTGCGAAGGTGGATCGTTATGTTTTTTCCTTCAAAATAAGGATTCAGATAAGCAAAATAAAAATAATTTCTGGAGTACTCTTAACATTTCGTAAGACACGGTGTTTGAACACCGAAATACTGCCGTGCAACAACTTAATATGTATTTGTTTATTTATATTCTTCTAAATGACTATAATGAATTTCTGCTAAATTTATATTTCTGTGAAACGAATAAACCTTTTGGATTGTTATCGGTAATATACAACTAACAACTCTGAAGCGAATGGCACCCAGATCAGAGTAAATGTAAGCAAGAAAAGAATTGTTTCCGATATTCTAATTTCTAGTGAGACACGCATGTAACGTTTACCGGTTGTAGTCATGCCCGGGTACTTGATAGTCGAATCAATTAAGACACTCTTTATCATCATACACTTTTATGAAGTGACGTTTCACAGCTTATTTCATTTTATTTGGATGTATAATGCTTTATGACGTAATAATCCTATGGAGTCAAAAGTGTTAATAATAGCTAGATGTGTAAACGTATGTTCTTCTTCACGGTGTTTTAGAATTTATTGTAAAATCTGTCATATACCCAATTGCGGTTAACCCGATATTAGACGGTTCATTTCTGTCTTTCAATTTGCATGAATCAACCAAGATGATCCCTATAAACACAAACTTGAATGGTTCAGTTTCATTGTATACCGTTATGTCCTCTCAGTTCTATGTTTTACAATCAAATTGATTAAATGAAGCATTAAGCCGATGTTAGACTATTCGTTTCTGGACATTCAATATGGATGAAGTAAGCAAAGTGATCCTGTTTGGTTGCTTGCAGTTTGCTTGTCTAACATCAGCAGTAGATTGGCAAAAGTGAAACTTAGAGTAACTAATTAAGAATGAAGCATCGTATTCAATTATCCCCAAATACCACAGGCGTCATTAAATGTGTGCCAAATTAGCGATAACTAGACGATATCCTAGAGTATCGTTGTTATGAATGACGGTTGTGAAACACCCGATACTGAAGCCAAGATACAACGTGCGTCATCTCCAGACTTAGAATGTTAGGCGTGAGAATGACTTTCTTAGGTAGCGGTTACTAGGGCGCATTTCTAATGTTTAGTGTAGATACTAAAGAAACTATATAATTATCATTGTTGTAAAAGTTGAAATGAGCTGTTGTCTAGCGGTCTATAATAGGCCAATTGTATACGAATATAAAGAGGAAGAATATTACTAAGGATGGCAATCGTCTTGGTAAATAAAGTAACGTAGGCTACGCACTAGGCAATCTGACTGCAGCAACCAATCTTATCAGACCCTCTATTTTGGCATTCTAATTGTTGCCGAAGACAGTTCTTGACCACCGAGTACGCGAGCTCTAATAAGCTATCATATAGCGGAGTGACTACCGAAGCCTTCATGCCTAGTGCGGGGCTACCTACTTCTGAAAAAGTCTTTAATGGTAGTCTCTCATCTCTCTCATCAGCGTCAGTCTTCGTGTGTGTGACATAGTAGATATAATGCGAGAGTGTCACTTACGCTGGGAAGGCCACGTTTTACGGAAATCGACCAGTATTTTAGGGAGCAATAGTTTATGTCACCTTTCACTAGATCCCGGTAGTAGAGTTAGGCTCAAGGAATGCTCGCTTGACATCGAGAAGGATAACATCCGTACCAATGGTCTCAAAACAAGGGATGCCTAAAATCGCGCGAAAGAGAAGAAAAATAGGAAGCGAATTTAATGCCCAGATGATAATGAGTAGTTTTTTATAAAAACGTACGTACGTCTGTTTCGATCTTGTACAAATTACTAAGGAACTCTACAATTATCATAACGTTCTAATCTGCTTCTGTGTTGAATTTCAAACTGATTAATGCCGTCGTCTTGTTTGGTCTTGTACCGTCGCGGAATGAAAATGTTCGTCACCCTAAAGTCAACTTTGCTTGCACGAGTACAAGAAACAATACTTCCGACATTTTATTAAATGTTACGTTTATAAAATATAGAAACGTGAATAACGAAAATTGCAATGTTGACAATGACAGACTCTGACATTAACAATAAGAAACAGAGAGAATATAATCCCTACGCTGAACATAAATAGTAAATAGAGCCAGTAAAAAGGTTTTACGTGTCTAAAAATTTTCTTAGACAAGATAGAAAATCAAGCTTTGATAAAAGTATTATTAAAATTTATTGTCAAATAGTTAAACATAATTTTCTGTGGGACAGTCAGTTCTGTGACTTAGTTTGAAAAGGTAACATGTGCTCGCGGAACGTTAAATGAATCAATTTTAAAACTGGCGAACATTCTCATACCACGAGTGTACATCGATATCCTATGTAGATATAAATCAGTTTTCAACTCCTAGCAAAATAAACCGTTAGCTCATTCCCGTTACAAATATGATCTCATCGATAGTCTAAAGCAATAAAAGTTGAATTTTGATTGTATGATATTAATCTTCGTTAACTCGATTCAGTTTGTGCTATGGAACATTCAATCGTGAAGTTACTATTGAAAAAAAATTATTATCGAATTAGGTCTTGGAATGCTTTCTCTTCTTATTTAATTTTTCTAAGCTTAGGTTTTGGGTAAAGACTAATAGTTGATTATACAATAGCTACTTATCATAAAAATCAAATTCATTGATTGTGAAAGTGTCTGTAAAGGTACGCTTGACTGTCTATCAAGGGGGTGTTGGTGCCAACACTAATGTATAGCAGTGAAGTTGGGTATTATGGCAGAAGAAGTATGAAAGTAGGAGAAACGCAGTCGAAATGAGAGCTTTGTGAAGTATATGATAAGGAACAGTGTAATAAGGGAACGTTGTGGATTGAAAGATCTAATAACAATAGTTGAAAAATGAATGAAATGTTAAGGTGGTTTATGTATTTAGAATGATTGAAAGTAAAATCACAAAATAAGTGTATGATAGCATTGTAAATGGTAGAGTTGGTGCCGGTAGACCGTACACACCATGAACAAATAGCAAGTGTTAAAAAGGGGTTAGGTAAAAAGCATCCTGAATAAACGCGCATGCATGAAGAGGTTAATGACAGTAGATGAGGCGAAAGCTGTTTTTCAGGATCGTCGCAAGTGGAGGTTCATAGTCGCTACCTACCCCCATTGGCAACAGGCGTGATAATTTGTATGTATGTATATGCATTTTTGAAATCTACTCTAACACTAGGTCTTGCGATTGTCCCACTACACGCATGGCATTCAAATATATGATTGCCTAATCGGGGTGATTTTATAAGGTCTTGGAGTCCGAAAACTACGTCCTTCCCAAGTTCCCGCGACATCTCTTTTTTTGGCAGTTCGTATTATAAGGTTAAAGATATCACAAATGAACTGATCACAACTGCCTTTTCAGTACCCCCAGGAGTTTTATGATTTAAATCTATCCTTCATTAAAATTACATCACATTTCATGTAATTTTAATTCCGTACTTTAAATCCTCCAGGGATCTTTTTCCAAGAGTACCGAAACATGTATTGCTTTATTTGCTGTAAAAAGTTTTAAGTATGATCTTTCATGTCCCTAAGTTAGTAACAATTACCTATATACAGTGTAAACTCCATGTAACGTCAGTCGATTTAACGACAAACTCCCTTAAGCGTCGAGATCACTTGGCTTTGGTTGGTTTAGCTTATCTTCCATACATTGATACACTATATAGCATTACAGTTACTCTCAATAACGACAGCAATTAAGTAATAAAAAGTACCTTTTAAATTGCCAAAATTAGTAAAAGCGGCGCAGCTGTATACGTTCTTTTATCGCTTTTTTATCCTAGCCCATAATAAACTCGATTGTCGGCATCATGCATTTCGAAATTTCTAAGAAATTCCGAAATATCGAAATTTCTAAGTACACTTCCCTTATAACCAAGATGACTCAATATCGCAAGATATGAATAAAATAAGTAAAAAAATAAAACAAAATTACTGGTGCAGCAAAAGACGTCAGACAAAAAATAACAGACTTCACTCCATTTAACGACAACTCTCTATAACGCCATAAAATGTACAGTCCCTTCAGAGTCGTTATATAGGGTTTACACTGTGAGTGCGTGCGTGTGTGTGTGTGTGTGTGTGTGTATGTATGTGTATGTATGTGTATATATATATATATATATATATATATATATATATATATATATATATATATATATATATATATATATATATACATACACATACAAACATATCTTAATTTCATCCGATTTTTGAGACAAAAGGTAGCCTATGTCCTTGTCCAGGATACAATCAAGCTTGTTGGATTTCATTAGGATTCGTTCAATTAGTAGTGAAAATGTAAGAAAAGAACAAAGTTATAGTTTCGACACAAAGGAAACATTAGAAGTTTAATGTTTGATTGAAGTAAACACATATATCCAATACATTCGCATCGTGACACAGTATTGACACGCCTTAAGGTTCGATGGACCGATGATATTGCGGAACGAAGAACGTTTAGTGTGTTGAAATAAACATGTTTGCGATCGCCTCAAGTGGGCTCCGCGCCGTCTAAATAAAACGTAGATCGGGCGCTGATAATGCGTGTTGATTACATTGCAAACGGAAACAATCGCCCAGAAAGAGCCAAATATTTACTCGTGTAAGTTCGGGGAAAGTAAACTCCAAGTTTTTTATGTTTTCACTTTCACGGACGGATTTATTTATGTAAAAGTTTACAACTAAACTTTACAAAACAAAAAAAAGTAATTTTCGAAGCACAGATCGTGCCACAATGTGGAAGAGTTTAGCATCTTAATCTAATACTATCTACGGTCTACGGTCACAAACTATGTCCCAAGCAGTGGAAGCCGTAGGAGCATACCGTCGACTTTTTTTATTTTGAGCATGATCCAGCTGAATAGCCGCAGATGGATGTTTCAGCGATACCGGACTTTGGGGGCTTCTCGGCCGTGGGAGTGGAGGTTTAAATGCATGCCACTCTTTAACTACTAAATTGTGCAAAGACTATCGCGTTTAATAAATGCACAGCGCCATGTATTGTCGAGTAGTAGGTTTAGTGTGTTACACTCCTTGTTTACCTGAGAAAATAAATGGCTTGCATTAATTTTATCCAGTCATGTTATATGAAGCTGAATGTTGGGCCACTAAAGTACTAAACCAAAAACGTCTTTGAGTGGAGGCTTGTTTCATATATCCATCTCAACATTCTCATTTCAGCCGTGTGACTGAAATGAGACTGCGAACTAGACGACCGCGGGTCGCGGTTGTCGCAAACCTGCATACGACTTATAAACCACTTTCTATGCCGCGGTATATCTTTAATTTTTTAGGGAAATCGAAATGTTAATCCTATTTTCTGAAACCAATTAAAACCGTATAGACAGAGCTGAGACAAATAAAAATCTGACAATGAGAGACAGAACAAATAACCTTAACTAGCAACCTTCTATAGCATACTGGAGACAGGGTTACCTAATGACTATCGCAAGACCGCAATTGGCATTGAAAAAGGCGAAGGTTTCATGCTCCAAGGCCGGACGATATGGCGAGCTGCCAACTACAGAAAAATACTGGACAGCCAGCGTCTTGTAATACAATATTTCGATGGCCTCTGTTGTTGAGCGCTCTAAGCCTTTGCTCGCCCAGTTCAGTGAAATATAGAGGTCTCTGGTTCGATTTATGGCGTGTCAGACTTGGTAAAAGATCTTTCTGTTATTGCGTTTTGTATTACCCATAATATAAGCATGTCTTGCTTAGCTTGGGGATGCACAATATGTAGTTTGTCTTTTTATTGCCTGAGGCGGGTCAACAGGTAGATGATCTACCTGATGGAAGGTGGTTACCGTCGCCTATGGACTTGCTAACGTGTTACGTCTCGTTATTATTATAACAATAATAATATTCTTTTTTCCCCTTACTGCATCTCTGTCTCTTAGTACTAAGCATGCACTGTTTTGTACAACTCCGTTAATTCTTTGAAAAGTAATTCTGTAACATACTTCTGTATAAAACTTATAGCTTTAGCTAGACGTGTTGCTGAGGAGTTTCTTGCCGCTTCTTCTCCTTAACAGCTGTGTGCATAGAATACGAAGTAAAATTAAATTTTAACTTAACATGTATGACCTTCAAAAAGTGTTGTCCAGTGGAAATTATTTTGACTAAAAACTTGACTTGAATTGAATTTGAGTTACCGGCCTCTAAGGGAACTGGAATATGGCCACTGATGCTGAAACGACTCAGGGTTGTTATGGCCTCATTTTCTAGACCAGAGGTGGTAGCCATCCAAACGAGCAAATTCCCTACCTGGTTGTGGGATGTTTTGTCGACTCTTACGACAGAGCGTCCGCTCAAGGAATTAGAATTCTTTCTCTGTTTCAGCACGGATAGACATTTTGCCAATTATAATAACAGCTCATAAACGTCCCACTGCTGGGCTCGGTCCCTACTATAGGGGAACGGGCAGTATACCCGCTACGCTTGTCCATGGCTGCTTGGCAGCTTTGACACATCAGTTATATCGATGTGCAGGTTTCATCACGATGTTTTCCTTCACCGCTGTTAGCACGTGGCAATTGTAACAATAGGCACATTGTCTCAGTAAACTATGTAACCGGTGCGTTCCGGCCAGGATTTGACCCACGCCCTTTGAGTTCGGGACTCGTGCGCTAGCCATTACGCCACCACGACTTTTCAAGTCTTCGAATTTTGCTGATTGTCTGCCATATAAACCAATAATAATACAAGCCATGCATCATATATAATTATTATGAAGGCATACAAAACATGACGACTTGCTAGTGAAGTTTGTTCTAATCGTCTCGAGTTAGGGCCATATGTTTCATTTGTTTCCACGACACGTCGCCGAACCTTTCCTTTATTAAATAATGTGATCAAGGAATGCCCTTCTGCAACCTTCTTTCTTTGATCTTCCAATTTCCTTGCATAGTGTGATGGTAGTGTGTCACATCTCGCATAAGAATAAGTTTTAATTATGTGTTTTTAAACAAATGGTATTTTAACATTCTGAAAAATCGCTATTAAGAATATACCAAATGACTAAATAAAACAAATAAATAAAACAGCATCCACAGATGTTATCTCAGATTTCTATGTAGCGGGATGACGTCATTGTTTTACAATAAGAGGTAATGAGAAGAGCTCACTGTCAGGCTCGTAATTACCATAACAATGTAGGACGAACGAACAATTGCAAATATAATTAACCAGTCGTTTCCAAAGTTTATGCAAGCCAACTTGGGTCAGTTGAATTCAAAACTTTTATATACATTTTTATTTTTGTATTTAGGTTTTTGGAATGCTTGATCATTCGTTATTGTAAATATATATTTTATATTAAATTTAATTGTCGGTTCTAGGGGATTTGTAGAAATTTGTTAAATCGAAAAATCGTTATATTGAGGTTCTTTGTAATAAGGTTTCACTGTATATCCTTCGTAGTGGCCGAAAAAGTACCTTATGAACCATTATTATTAATATATTAAAATTAGGAAGTCAAAAACGTTTTAATGCTTTAAAGTCATCCATTGAGCGACACGAAGAAGGTTTTAGATTCATATTAAACGACAAGACAAAACGACAAGAAAAATAGTATTATAATTCGGTTTTAGTAAGTATAAATGTTGTGCGAAACCATAAAAACACTTCATGTTTCTAAGTTATATCGTCATTCATACTAAACTTCAATATTTAATATTTAGCTTTAGATTGTTTCTATATTTATTAAAATATAAAAGAAAAATAAAAGAAAGAAAAATATTATGGGTCCATTACTGGAATAAAAAAAGCTGTATTAATGCACAGCGTCCACAAATCTATAGCTTTCCATATTTAATTCTAAAATGTTATTATTTTTTGAATAGTCGGAAATTTTATACAATGATTTTTGAGGAAGTATATATTTTTTACACTTCATTTTACGTTAATAGTCGATAAATGCATACCCCCAAAGAAATCGTTCCTTTGAGAACCACTGACTTCAAGTAATACTAGACGGTCGACTTCTGTCGTTTTTCGACAAGCCGCTTTTTGTGTAATTGATTTTAATTGGTCTGAATTAGTTTTTATTTGATAGTTGTCATGTATGAAGTAGTTACGGGCATTTAGTGAATATGTCCCCATAATAATTGTATTGGTAGTAGTTGCTTTTTTTTTTTGAAAATTAAACTCGATGTAATAGACTGTATGATTATTGATATTAAACTATTTACATGAATCGAAATATACATAGAATAAGTGCGCGAGAGAGTCGAGTGAGAATGATGTAAGAGTGGCAAGTAGTACCTGCTACTTGCCACTCTTACACCTAACAAGTAAGTTCTTCGGCCTCCAAAGCCGCTCATATATCCCGCATTCACTCCGACGCCTAGCTGCTAATGGTGCGAGCTATGGACGTCGGCGGTATGCGGGACGCGGAGAGTAGGTGTGCTCCGGCGGGCTGGTCAGGGGGGTGCTCTCTGTCCGCAACAAATTGCTTATTACCTTTAATACCCATTACGGGCGCTCCGTAAATTACGCCACACATTAAGGGCGGAGAGATCAATGAAGTGTGACATTGTGTGACAAAGGGTACGAGGGATCCTAAATTTCGTGACGTCACATTTCAAAATCTAATCTATTTAAGCTTAAAAACACGTAATTTGAAATATTAATGAAAAACTTCATTCTATTTCCAACTATATCTTGTATAAACACAGTGTTTAACTTATTAAATGGAAATATAACCAATTACAGAACTGCTATGTTAATTTAATGATTTATTAATCTAAAATTGCAAATAATGTGATGTCACATTAGGGAGGGAGGAGTCACACGAATATGACCAGTTGTGACAACGACTGGGGAGGGGTCAAAAATCATGAAATTCGTGCCGCGTAGTTTGTAGATGCCCCCTTATATTAATATGACATTATCCAAATATGAATACGGAGGTAAGACTGAAAAATATCAATATTTAATAGAAAGAAAGAAATAAAAACTTTATTTGAAGAAATAGCGACGTAATTACATTCCTTATACATTATTATACATTATTATACACAAAGCATATTTTGAGAATTTATACGCCGCATTTTCAGCAAACAAGGTTTGCACTCAGCATATTGCTATGCCGGAATAATATCCGACACAACGCTAATTTTCAGTGCAAACCTTCCTTTTGGCGTAAGAGCAAAACGACTCAATTTTGTTAATTAAATAATAATTAATAAAAGTAATTCTATTTATGTAATATTTAATTAATCAATTTAGGACCCCTCCCACTCTGTTGTGTGAGTTCTTCTTGCTGTAATCACTACAGAATTGTGTAGTACAGATTACATATTTCTACAAAATTTGTTTTATGTAAACCCAATTTTCGAGTGAAATAATTGTGACTTGCAAATACAGACAGACGAAGGTAGCTACATGATTTCCTAAGGGCTTTATTGTTGCCAAAATAGCTACGAAACCCCAAAGATAAGTAAGAAATCTTTCAAGTTTATGCAATACCTCCACACCCAATAGTTTAGGTTGCCTTGAAATGATTACGTCATCGATACGATCATTTATGCTTTAAAATATTTTGTTTGATATCTATTAATATTGCAAAACAATACATAATCTTTTCAAAAGAACCCATCAAAAGAGAGGAGGCTTAAATTTTAATACAGTCAAGAGTTTGAATTCACATAATTGCTTTTTATCGAGTTCCCAAGCGTCATTATATCGTCTCTTGATCTATGTTTACATTCGAGTGTTTTGTTTGGCGTGAGAATACAAACTCATTTTGGGAAAAACCTAGCGAAGTACATACATCGATACTGTACTAATCAAGACGATGTTTATATTCTAGAACCCATTCACTAATGAAATGGAATACTTTTACCTAGTATTGTGAATATGTATTGTTAGAAGATGTAAATGTATTATTATACATGGATTTAAGCGACTTTGTGTCACTGGAAGTGACTGACAACTTGTTTGAAAGTGTTGTGCCCAAACAATCTTAAAAACATACCCCGAACAGTAATAAAAATATTTATAATTAATGTAATTTATCTGCTGTCCGTGTATATCATTAATATTTTTTCTTTCTTCGTTAATATGTAAAAATTAAATAAGTGAAGAATTTCCTTTGAATGAGTCAGGTTGCTAGGAAGAGATCGCTTTTAGCGATAAGGCCGCCTTTTGTTTTACCAAGTATGTAACTATTCTCTTGTGCATTTTAGTAATTTGTGTTTTGGTAAACAATAAAGTGCTATATCTTATCTATCTAATAATTATTTATTTATTGGTATATTAGCGGTCCCGGCAGACCTTGTCCTGCCCTAAAAATAGAAAAAATCCTGCAAAGAGATCGCATACCCCCTACCTGGTTAAATTACACAATTACACTCAAACGATCACAAATAATGTTTATCGTCAATCTTCGAAATGTATAAATGAATGAATAAGTTAGTAATGGTCGATGATGTTATGCTGGAGCAAGTGAATTAGTTTGTATATCTTGCATGTTTTTTTTTTAATTGCAGGAGCTCAACAGACAGGCAGACGGCCCACTTGATGGAAAGCGGTTACCATCGCCTATAGACATTTGTAACACCAAAGGTGCTACAGATGCGCTGCTGCTCTCTTAAGGGAGACTGGATCCTGATCACTAATACCGGAACACAACTCATGGTTGTTATGGCGACATACTTTAGACCAGGGGTGGTAGCCATCCAGTCGGGCAAATGCCCTACCACCTGGCAAAATGGATGTGCTTTTAGCAGGGATGGAAGGTACACTGCTGCTATAGAAAGAAGAGTGAATTTGGGGAATAGTGTGAATGGAGCGTTAGATAAACTTCTAGGCGCTAAGAACCTCGGCTAGAAGGCCCAGCTTGCCATACCCAACGCGGTGCTGGTACCTACGCTCACGTATGGTAGCGAGAGTTGGGTATGGAAGAGAGAGCATGAAAGCAGACTAAACGCGGTCGAGATGCGAGCACTGTGCAAAATCTGTGGAGTGACGTTCGCGGACCGCGTTTGTCATACCGAAGTAAGAAAGAGAGTTGGTCTGAAAGAGAGTGTCGGGGTGATGGTAAGGAAAGGAATGCTCCGGTGGTTCGGGCATGTGGAAAGAATGCATGATGAAAGAATGACTAAACAGATATACAAGGCAAAAGTGAATGGATGCAGAAGTCGTGGAAGGCCACGACACACCTTCCATGATCAAATTGATCGGCACTAGCAGAAGGTGATGTCAGGAGCCTTAAGAACAGACGAGCGTGCATGTCAAGAGTTATGAATGTCAAAGAAGCAAGTGAGGTGTGTAAGAATAAGCCCGAATGGCGCTCTGTTGTCCATGCCTACCCCGCAAGGGAACTGGCGTGAAGTTATGTATGTATGTAATGAATAATTTAATAAATTTATATATATATATATATATATAAATCCTTTAGCCTACATCCGTCAACATATTATAATTCAAAATACTTTTCTTAAGTATCAGTTTCAATTTTTGACTGTTTTAGTCTAAAAAGTATTATCAGTTTTATCTAGGTCCAAATTGGACCTATGTTTAATCATCGGTCTTATAGAATGTAATCTGTGCTGCACAATCTAAAACACGTATCTCATTCTCTCGCAGGCTTAGTCTTATGGATTTATGTGTTTATCTCTTTTTAGTGTCGCTTTTTCGTTTCATCGAATTTCAAATCAACGATTCTAAAGAGGTTTCATTGCAAAAACCCACAAAAAAGTCGTTAAAAACAGTCCTTTTTTATAGCTCTTTGCTCGTCTTACACTAGTGACGTCGCTTTAAACCCTCCGGGGTTTTGTTAGCAATGTGTAGTGTTGAGCATGTTATAAATAGTTCGTGTTGCTCGGCCTCCCCAGGATAGGGTTAGATCGCATGTAATACGGAATATGCAGGATTAAAATAGGGACACGCCCCTTAATCCACGGCCTTGTTCCATTTTGGTACACGTGAATAGGAAATTTTATATTATTATATAGGTACGCTCTTATTCATAGAGAGTTAGAGTAAGTTTGAACGCTGCTTTATAGTTCTTAAAGAAGTGTTACATAAGACCGTTACATTATAAAGTTGTATTGTTGTAAAAAATAGTTAGGGTTTGCCCACCTGATCTAGTGTCTATTGATTTATTAATTGCAGTGCTTATCCTACGACTTAGTGCTTGAAGTATTGCAGGCATTCTCACGAGCCGCCTGCTTTGCAACACCAGTGGTATTGGCTATTGCCAACACTGTGTCCAGTCAGCTAAAAAAGATGACATCTCCTTTAAATATGTCATACAATAATGCTATGGAACTTCTTGTGTATGTTTTGAACATTATTTATGGCCGGTTTCTATATCTTACGATTGTTTATTTTATGTATTATTTATGGTAAGGAAAATGAATAAATAGTATGTATGATATACGAACCGGCCATAACGTCCTAAAAGAGCCGTTCTGAACCTTTATGCTGTATCTTCATTTTATCCGTGCAGGAACGGAGAAAGAATACAATTTCCTGCGGCCTGTCGTAAAAGGCGACAAAACAACCCACAGCTAGGTAGTAGGGTATTTGCCCGAATGGATGGCTACCAACCCTGGTCTAAAGTATATCGCCATAACAACCTTGAGTTGTGTTCCGGCATTAGTGACCAGGTTCCAGTATCCCTTAAGAGAGCAGCAGCGCATTTGTAGCACCTTTGGTGTTGCGAATGATAAAGCCGATAACCGCTTTCCATCAAGTGGACCGTCTGCCTGTCTGCTGAAATCCTCCAATAAAAAATAAAAAAATCTTTTAGTTTGATAAATCATATTTTCTTTTATTTTTAAACGTTACGATATGAACCTATCATATATCTTGTAAATACAAATTTATAAATTAGTGTAAGTCTGTATATTTAAATTGTACAGTCCTATCTCTTTTCTGCTCCACCTACATCGCCAGATTAGTTAAAAATTTATTTTAAGTTAGGTTGCTTGGAGGAGATCTATTTTAGCGATAAGGCCGTTGTTTTGCCAAGAAGTATTGTAATTATGCATTTTGTTTTTGTTTATTTTGATGAACAATATATCTATCTATCTTGCAGACATGACGTGGAATCGATTATATAATTAGGTATTATTCAATAGAAACACATGCCTTTTTATTGCATGAGTTTAGCAGATAGGCAGACGGCCCAGTTGATGGAAAGCGGTTACCATCGCCTATAGACATTTGCAACACTAAAAGTTACAAATGGGCTGCTGCCCTCTTAAGGGTGACTGGAACCTGGCCACTAATGCCGGAACACAACTCAAGGTTGCTATGACGGCATACTCTAGACTAGGGGTGGTAGCCATCCAGTCGGGTGAATGCCCTACCACCTGGCTGTGGGTTGTTTTGTCGCCTCTTACGACAGGCCGCCTGGCCGCAGGAAATTGTATTCTTTCTCCGTTCCTGCACGGATAAAATGTCTCAATTGAGATAGTAAATTACTATATTATAATCTTTAAATCTGCTCTTACACGAGTAATTGTTGTTTGGCAACAGTAATGAGGCAAAATTTTCCGGAACATTGCTTCTTCTTCGTCGCCATATGAGTTGCCGAATATCCAATCGGTTTGGAAATTTTTAGGCAATTTTCTTTCTATCTCATTTGTACGTATAACTATGTTACGTTTTCGCGAGAGGAACATTTAAGTTGCTCCATATTGCATGGTATTGTGTGGCCGTATCTCAGCAATAGCTTGCTACATATTGCAATCGCCCTAAAGTGCTTGATCTAGTCGTGACATCATAGTTGATGAGAATTGACCGGGATTGAGCAATTTTAGTTGCTCGTGTAAGAGCACCTTTATAACTTAAATGATATATTATATACATACATACATACATAACTTCACGCCAGTTCCCTTGCGGGGTAGGCACGAACAACAGAGTGCCATTTAGGCTTATTCTTACACACCTCACTTGCCTCTTTGACATTCATAACTCTTGTCATGCAAGCTCGTCTCTTCTTAAGGCTCCTGACATCACCTTCTGCTAGTACACGATCAATTTGATATATTATATAGATATGATATATATACTATATATCTCTTTATATATATATCTTTTGTCTCCACGATTATCAGATAAAGCCTTTGTACTTAGTAACGTCTGCAAAGAAAGGATATGTTGCTTAAAGCTTCTTTAATTATTATCTCTAATCAATTTTTTACATAAATTTTCTTCGAGGATTCACTACATAACTGTGTAAAGACTACAACTTCTCGTCTTTCATCAATAAGACGCAGTAGGTTTTGAGAAATATTACTGTGCCATATACAGACAGACATACTTATAGGACGATTTTATAAAAGTTACGTTTTTACGCCAAAATGATGCGGAACCCTAAAACCAGTGACGTAAATAGCCTTTTCTGCGCCCTATGCGAGCTTCTATAGCTGCGACCTTGTTTTTTTAGATACTATAGGTACCCTAGCTAGAGCAATGTTATGTATAGGCCTACTTTATTTCATTCGGGGTGATAAAATAACGCACTAGGACCTTGGTGTTGGTGGACCAATTATCTAATACTTTGGAAGAAAAATATATTTTTTTAAAGAACTAGAACACAACTACGCTCGTGCGCTACCAAAAAAATGAGCGGAATGTTTTGTCTAATTTAACAGACGTTTTTGATGATACTGGCATGTAGTTACGTATGTGTTGGAATCAAGCACTAGGGGCGCAGCAGGAACTTATCAAGAGCAAACCGAAAAAATAATAGTCCTGCCTGGTCTGGCGATTCTTGCGCCCCCCAGAGTCTACGCCCTATGCCTAGGCACCGGTGGCACCGGCCTATTTACGGCACTGCCTAAAATACATTTTAAACTGTTGGGATATAGGGCACATTTATTAATTATAAACAGATCTGATTCTTTTTTTTTATAACTACACAAAACTCACTTTATATCTCAAATAATAAATAAATGTGGTAAATAATGTTGTTTAAAAGTGTAGTTTTTCTTTCTGTGTCAAACTTGCAGAAGACGAAAGACTGGTTGCGCCATGTATGTTAGGATTTAGCACGCTTGTAGATTGCCTAGAAGGCACTGCCGACAGATACCGCATCGTCACCGCGGTATTCTCTTTTCTGTGTATATGCGGACGTTGTCTGCTATCCCATTCCGCTGACGCCTATTGGATGTCGAAACTGTGATGGCGGTGTCATGTTATTGGAGAGGGAATAAAGTAGTAAATTATTAAAGAAATAAAGGTTTCTATATTAGTGTATAATTTTTGAACGATTTTTTTCTAATTAACATATCTATATTTAAAATATTCAAATTAAAAGTAAAAGAAAATAAAGTCTTTTTTGTTTTAAACACGCGCCTTTCGGAGCGCGCGCTTTTCCAGAATTGCGTGTTTTGCGAGACGGTTTTCATTGTATTCTTTTATGTCCATGCTAGGATTTAAAACATATATATAGATCATTATGAATGAATAACTTTACTGCACATATATATTAAAGTGCAATGGGCGGTGTTCTCGCCACAGGCGATCTCCTCCAGACTGTCCGTGGGACTTTGGAATAAGCTCCCAGTCGTGGTTTTCCCATAGTGCTACAATATGAAGCGTTTTTAAAAAGGGCCGTCATAAAATTTCTTCGAGGCCGGTAGCGCGTTTGTAACTGCTGGTCTAGAGTATTCCGCCATAAGAACCTTGTGTTGTGTTCCGGCATTAGTGACCAGGTTCCAGTCTCCCTTAAGAGAGCAGCAGCGCATTTGGTAACACCTTTGGTGTCGCAAATGTCCATAAGCGATGGTAACCGCTTTCCATCAAGTGGGCCGTCTGCTTGTCTCCTGTATTCCAGCTTTAAAAAAAATCTTATACAATTATTATAAACACCGATTTTACAATATAATTTTATTTGTATAAACTTCATCGTTTGCCTATTACTAGTGTTGCCACATTGTTCGAATTATGAGACCCGATAATTACATGCCCAAAACAGTCTCGAGAGCAAATGATCGGCGTACGACAAAACGGTTTCACACATTAACGCGTCTGTATTAGTTTGCTCGTAGAATTAGCTATTGTTTGTTCGATTATCGGGTTGTTTTGCATGCAAATTGAAGATAGCAAAGATAGTCGTGCCGTTACATTGCTAATCTATAAACATTGCAAGTAGGTCTTTATAAAGTTTGTTGTTAAATGATAACAACGGAATGCTGATTAATAATAATTCTTCATGTCCGTCCGTGTTTATTACGGCTATGTTTCTAACAAAAAATGAAGAACGCCTGTATGGACAAAATTTGGTAGCAGGATGTATTCTGTATATCGCTACGCGATAGTGTAGTGACAAGATAAATCTTTAAAAAAAGAACAAATACAATGGGTGACGTTTGCATCGTGATTCACTAATGTCCATGGAAAAATTGCTGTGATCAAGACACGTGAAGTGACTTTTAAAACATACATAACTTCACACCAGTTCCCGTGCGGGGTAGGTTATTCTTACACACCTCACTTGCTGCTTTGACATTCATAACTCTCGTTATGCACGCTCCTCTGTTCTTAAGGCTCCTGATTTTTAAAATATTATATAGGTATTTCGGAAAAAATGCTTTTCAGGGTTCCGTTGCTAAACGTTAAAATAGTACAAATGACGACAAAAGTCAGCCTTCAAGTTTCTGCAAAAATGTCTCTAAAAATAGTTCAGTGTACATAGTTTGATTGGTTGACCCACTTTCCCTGTCATTAAAAAATAATTTGTCTATAATTAGTGTTAAATTGGCGTGTAGGTACATACCATAAAATAAAATAACCGTAACAAGATATTTGCCAAACTAAAGTAGAAGTACGGAAAAACTCCAATAATATTAGTTGTCTCGGGACTGCGACTAACCTGGCTCTGATCTTACTTCATCACGCGACGTCGCGTAACAGACAGTTCGATCGGGCACTCGACTTCGGGTGATTGACATCACACGTGGAAGAATTAGCAAGAAAATCTCTAGCTAAAATTATTATACATCATAATATTTGTTCATATCATGGCTCTTTTTAAAAAAAAGTACATACATAAGTAAATTATACAATTATTTTTCGAAAATTTAATGGAGTTGTAGCAAAGAGTGCATAACAACAGAATAAAATGCGTCTTTATATCGGTAAGACATTTATCCGTGCAGGAACGGAGAAAGAATACAATTTCCTGCGGCCGGGCGGCCTGTCGTAAGAGGCGACTTAACAACCCACAGCCAGGTAAGGCACTTGCCCGACTGGATGGCTACCACCCCTGGTCTAAAGTATGTCGCTATAACAACCTTGAGTTGTGTTCCGGCATTACTGACCAGGTTCCAGTTGCCCTTAAGAGAGCAGCAGCGCATTTGTAGCAACTTTGCTGTTGCAAATGTCCATTGGCGATGGTAACCGCTTTCCATCAAGTGGGCCGTCTGCCTGTCTGCTGATCTCCTGCAATAAAAAAAAAGACCTATGTACTTCATGCTAGCATAAAAGTCGTGGTAGCGTAATGGCTAGCGCACGCGTCCCAAGCTCAAAGGGCGCGGGTTTGATCCTGGCCGGAACGCATGCACCACTTAGGCAGTATTCTGTGAGCGGTGAAGGAAAACATCGCGATGCAACCTGCATATCGAGTATACTGTCCGTTCCCCTATAGTGGGAGCCCCGAGCCCCGCAGTGGGACATTTATGGGCTGTTATTACATACGTACTTCATAAAGTGTAAATCCCGCGAAAACAAATTTAATGGGAACAGTTTACAGTAAATACTTTTGAAAACTAATAATCGTAAGTAAAATAGAACTTTTAAGACTGAGTTTTCAATTTATAGACTTCCAAGAAGCTCTTCTTAAATGGGTTTTGTTGATCATTACGTTGACCGTCTATTTCAAGCCAACATCAATTTAGGAAAACTCATTTCAAGTTTTCCTGCTCGAAATGAAAACGGCTGCGTCTCTGTGCTTTACTTAGGATAAAAAATAAATATTGAACACTTCTGAAACTTGTACCCTAATAGACTGATGTCATATTATTTGATTTATTGACGTCATTTGCGTTAAGAGAGCTATTTTTTATAGCATGACAATGTGTAATAAATACTATCAGTCAAAATGTAGTCATAATATTTTGTAAAAAAAAAACCTTTTACGATGTGAGCGTCTGAGTTTAGAACTACGCAAAAAGCTAATGGAGCCAGTTTTTATAATCACCACCTGTACAAGTGGCTGTTTGAAAAGGTGATTGTCTTTCTATTGTGACTTTGTGTAGGTCTGATTGTCGTAAAGTGATTTAGTTGTCCTTACGATTTATCCTTCATTGCCCAGATTCGATATAGATAAATATAAGAGATAATAATGAGATTATGTAGAGTGTAAGTGTAATGTAATTTTATATGGAAATATTAATAAATACATACACAAGATATAAATCATTACTCATGTATCTACGAATTTGTTCCTTGTATTAGTAGCCAATATGGAATTTGACTGTTCTAGTCACAGGTATCATTTAACACACCATATAAGAATGATCTTTGAATCATTCTTCTTTTACGACTTATATCAATAAGTCCTTTTGAATGACCTCTCTTTACCTCCCCTGCAGTCATTCCCCATCCACCGAGTCTGACAATAGAAATTCACATGATTCAGAAGTAATTCACAAATCACTTACCCAAATTCGGCTGTACGGCTTACCTACACGGTCGCCCGTTTCGCCATCTTGTTTTTGTTCCTTTGTTAACAACTTTTTATAACTAAACTATTTCCTCGTCGCGCTCCCTCACCCCCGCTATCCTTTGCGTTCAGAAATGTATTAACCTTTTCGCATTTCGCGACACTGATCGCGTAATAGGTTAGATAACAATCAAGTCAATAGGGACACGGACACAAGTTATAATAGATACTAATTGCAGGCGCGATGCAATGTCCGGGAGAAGGCAAAGGGAAGAGTGATTTACCTCGCCACCTGTCCACCGCCACACTGCACACATCCCCGTTTTTTTTTCAAGGGGAAATCCATTTGCGGACCCCCCGCCGGGGAGACTTCGGCGGGGGAGTATGGGACTCGCCGGCTATAGGAGCCGGAATACTCACTAAAACCCCTTGGTGCCACCTGACGCCATGGGCCGAGGTCATGGGATGTGCGTAAGCTTTTCTAACGCGACCCCGGCTTGCACACGCCCCTCGGGGTTCACACTTCATTACGATTTGCTTAGGACAATAATTAAAGTTATTTGAATTAAATTAAAATGGCTCTTTTTTATATTGTGTTCCAACTATATTCTTTTGCTATATATTGCGATGACAGCAGTGACAGGAAGATGAACGTTTGTCTTGCTTTGCGCATTCTTCATATGGATGTTTATTCTTTTCTTGATGGCGAGGATGGGAAGGAAGAATTTATAAGGAGGTGTTCCCCAGCACAACCACTAATTGATTAGTGTTTTACATATAAAAGGACAGGAGTTAAATTTACATTTTATTATCAACTTTTAAAATATCGTGATACTTTTTGAATAATTATTAATGCGCTATTTGACTCATTTTACTTGTACCTACTTATGACTTCATAAGTAGGTACACTGCCCTGGTACAAAATCTATGGGCCTTTGGCATTCTGTGAAAACTAGTATCTCAGTTGATTTGATTGTCCGCTTCCCTATTGAGACGTTTTCTATTATTTTACAAAACGGTCTATACAAAAGTCCCTAGATTTTGTACCAGAATAGTATGATGTCAGAATTATTGTTTAGACAGATATCATTATATTAATACGTGAAGCAAATTGCGCGGTCGGAGGAGTATGAAATTTCGCACACTTATAATTTACTAGCTGTGCCCGCGACGACGTCCGCGTGGAATTTGTTTTCAAAGCCCCCCCGATTTTGAAACATTTTTCATTGCTGCTCCGCTCCTATTAGTCTTAGCGTGATGATATATAGCCTATAGCCTTCCTCGATAAATGGGCTATCCAACGTTGGAAGAATTTTTCAAATCAGACCAGTAAGTAGTTCCTGAGATTAGCATGTTTAAACAAACAAACTCTTCAGCTTTATAATATTAGTATAGATATAGAGAAGAAGTGCAGAATGCAAATTGTTGCGGACAGAGAGCACCCCCCCCCCCCCCCTGACCCGTCCGCCGGAGCACGCCTACTCTCCGCGCCCCGCATACCGCCGACGCCGATAGCTAGCACAATTAGCAGCCAGCCGTTGGACGGTACGCGGGATATAGGAGCGGCCTTAGAGGCAAAATTTATTAATTCTTCATGTTAATTCTTCACCACAATTCTGATTGACGGTTTACCACTCTCGACTCTCTCGCACAATTTGTAATTACGTATTCCTTTATGTATATTTCGATTCTAAGTTATATCTTAATAATAATCATACAGTCCAATTTTATATCGAGTTTCATTTCCAAAGAAGAAGCAACTGCCACCAATACAAAGATTTTTTTAAAATTATGCATAAAAAGTACATTAAATCCACTACCATGAATTTGACACACAACACACACGCGCATATATATTCTTTTGTTTATTGTTAAAGACAAATTAACAGTGTAGCCTTGGCGAAATCTGTGATTATAGAAGTACTAGAGTTTACCCCGCGGCTACGCCGCGGGTTAACCTCTAGTTCCTGCTTCTTGTTTAAAGAGCAGACGTTAATACAGGTTACAATGTACACCATTTTTATGTTAGTGCCAGTTGCACCCGAAAAATTCACTTCATTTTATATCGCAAACTCGATGCTTGATATATTCTCATGCCGATCTCCTGGCATGAGTATATATGTCCATTTTCAGCATTAAAACTACATTTAAACAAAATTACAATAAAAACGATCCAGTATTCCCAGTGTTTTCCGAAAACTTAACAGAAAGACATATCGAGTTACTATCGCATTTTTATAGACGATGCATTTTTATATCTATGAACTTGAGAAATGATTGGTCTCATCCAAACTTTCATCCTCTATTACAAACAGTCCTTGTTTTATTTATCTATCCCCCGTCAATGAAAACAAAAAGGACAAAAAGAGCAACATCAGCAAAAGAGCAAAAGAGCAAAAGAGCAAAAGAGCAAAAGAGCAAAAGGGCAAAAGGGCAAAAGGGCAAAAGGACAAAAGGGCAAAAGGGCAAAAGGGCAAAAGGGCAAAAGGGCAAAAGGGCAAAAGGGCAAAAGGGCAACAGGGCAAAAGGGCAAAAGGCAAAGGGCAAAGGGCAAAAGGGCAACAGGGCAAAAGGGCAAAAGGACAAAATAACCAAAATAACCAAAATGATGAAAATGGCAAATCACAAAACCAACCAAAGCCTGTCCCACTTTTGGGATAATCTTTACATAAATCTATCCCAAAATCTATCCCAGTATCCGGGATGAAAAGTATCCCTTGGCCACCCTCGGTATTCAAATTACCTATGTACCGAGTATCAGCCAAATCGGTCCAATAGTCTTTCCATAAAAGGATAACAAACAGAGAGACAAATATACTTTTATCCCGGAAACTATCCCATTTTCCGGGATAAAAAGTATCCTATGTTCATTCTCGGCATCGAAAATATATATATACTGAGTTTCAGCCAAATCGGTCCACTAGTTTTTACGTGAAAACGGAACAGACAGACAGACAGACAGACAGAGTTACTTTCGCATTTATAATATTAATAGGGATAGTCTTTGACAACAGAATCTTAATAACGTTCAAACTTATAATTTAAATGAATTATGGTCGAATTTTGTACTCTGGGCGACCAGTAGCTTCAATTATTTTATCATGATATTTCAAAGATAAGGCCTGCTTCTTTATATGAAAATATTTTCAGTAGTAACATGTGACAACTACCTTATTTTCTGAGCTATGAAGAACCTTTTTATCGAAAGTACTTATTTCAGAAAAATACAATAATTAATAAGCTTATACATAGTAGATATAAATATAGGAAATTAATACATGTATCAGTGAATTTTACTGTTCCATCCTAAAATGCGTTCGTGTTTTTGGAGCATGGCGTTTTTAGGAATTAGAAAGAAAATTACTTATTATTATTTTACGGCTTAATAAGGTATATGGCTCCTGCCCACCTGATGGAAAGTGGTTACCGTCGTCTTTGGATGTTTGCTCCATCAGAGTCGTAGCCAATATATATTGTTAGTGCAGGATTTATATAACGAAACACGTAGAACTTGAATATTGTTTTATTTGAAATCAAAACGAAGGCTACCGAGCTTAATTACGTTATGATTCTCGCATAATAAATCAATAATTAGCTACCTTAGAGCGCTACTATGACATGCGCATCCGAAAGTCGAAATGAGAATGATATTTCCTCGCTGGGCCCGCTCGCTTTTATTTCCGAGTAGTAATCATAACTACCCGCAATTATTACAATAATAGGTGGTATTACTTATAACAAATGTTATTAACAATATTCTATCCTGTAAACTAGTGAATACATTTGTTTTTATTATGTTTACCTACATTTGGTGTATGGTATGAATTTGAAACTGTGTATGGATTTTGATTAATTTGTTTGTATAAATTTTCCAGTTTTGAGAATGATGGCAATAATGCAGGACAGAAATAGCGAGGAAGTACCAAAGGAGTTCCTCGAGACCGGCCGGACGGGACGGCGAAACGCGATGCCGGACATCCTGCATCCGCAGGGCGCGGAGACGACGACTGCTGATCTGCCGTCCAGGTTACAGCAGCTCGTCACGACTGGTGAGTGGTCTATACGACTTCTTAGAAATTGTTTAAACTTCCATACTAGCCATTAGTGCGAAGACTGTATGAATGGCTTATCCTAGGTTAAGTGCGAACAGACTACACCATAACATAACCAATGTGTCATATTTTTTATATATCACACACATTATAGAGCGACATGTTAAGCAAGTTTTTTTTATTGCATAAATTCAGCAGACAGGCAGATGGCCCGCTTGAAGCAAAGAGGTAACATCGCCTATGGAAATTTGTAAATGTACTAATGCTCTATAAAGGGAGACTGGAACCTGTCCAATAACGCCGGAACAAGGTTGTTATGGAAAGTTGTAAAAAAGGGTATGGAACTCGAGTCCGGAGAGTTGTTCATAATATATAAAAAAAAGGTTGTTATGGTTACGAAATTTACTACGCTAGAAACCGATTCCTGGAGCACAATGGAATGCTGGGGTTCCATTGTGCTAGGCCGTCAAAGCCTTAGCCCACTTAACCACGGAGGCCGACTTTACGATTTGTTATATAAAATTGTCATGTCTGTCCTTCCGTGTGGAAATGATTGGCTTTCATTTTTTATGAGCTTCGTAAAATTGGACACGTCGGTTATCTCGATGTGCAGGTTGCATCACGATGTTTTCCTTCACCGTTGTTAGCACGTGGTGATCGTAACAATATGCACATTAGGTCAGAAAACTGCCGAAGTGGTGCACGCGTTCCGGACAGGATCGAACCCGCGCCCTTTGAGATGGAGACGCGTGCGTTAGCCATTACGCTACGACGACTTCATTTTTTTAAACTATAATAACAGTCCATAAACGTCCCACTGCTGGTCTCGGGCCTCCCACTAATGGGGAAAAAATATTTTCAACATGTTCCTTTCACAATGGTTATGTATGTTTTGAAATATGGGGTATATTGAAAGAAAGAAAGAATGGTTTTATTTAGGACAAATAAACACATTAACAATACTGAGAAAAATAAAATAAAGGCATCAATATAAGTCCTAAAATTGGACCCAGACTCAGCGTAATGCTAGCCGCTAAGACCAGCGCTGTTCTTCCGCCTGGTACCAGCAGGTGGAGTCACGGAGAACAATACAACACAAATAATGTAAAATCGATTCAGTAAAATAATTATAAATAACTTTTTTTATAAAAAGGTTTATAAATACAAGCTTTTGAGATCCTGGATCTCATGTAGCAGCGGAGTGCTAGCCAAGACAAGTAAAACGAACCCATACACGACGGGTCTATCTTGTTTAGTACAGGAGTTCCTATGGTCACCTCCCGACTCCAACATCAGATCAGCATCATCCATGGTACCATATTACTGCATTGTCACGCGATATATATATATGCGTGAAAAATTTCAGCTCAATCGGAAACCGGGAAGTTGGTCAAATTTAACTTGCAAGATTCCACCCGAACTCACTTATATACATACGTAGGTACATCCATTGCGAGTTAAATAAAAGCTTGTAAAATAAAATGGGTTATTAGACAAATTTACATGAAAATAATAATAATAAACATATACAGAGATATATTCGATCAAATGCTATTTTTATGCTTGTATGGATGTTTGTTTCCTTGACGAAATCCTTCGTGGTACTGTGGACTGACAGGCACTTGCCCGATTTTATAGACTAAGATTTTATTACCGCATTCAAGTACATAATACAGTTGAAAGGTGTAATCAAATTTGTCTGAAGTAGAGACACTTTAGCGGCTTCACCTTTAATGTTATTCGGTAAGCCGCGTTCCAATTTGTGTAATGAAAATTATTCAAGTACCTCCTGCGGCCGGGCGGCCTGTCGTAAGAGGCGACAAAACAACCCACAGCCAGGTGGTAGGGTATTTGCCCGACTGGATGGCTACCAGCCCTGGTCTAGAGTATTCCGCCATAACAACCTTGAGTTGTGTTCCGGCATTAGTTACTAGGTTCCAGTCTCCATTAACAGAGCAGCAGCGCATTTGTAGTTTTTGTTGTTGCAAATGTCCATAGGCGATGGTAACCGCTTTCCATGAAGTGGGCCGTCTGCCTGTCTGCTGAACTCATGCATAAAAATAGAGACAGCTGGAATTGACCTTTCTTATGTTGCAAGCTTGGTGTTTTGTTCATTCATAAGTGTGTACATACTGTTTAGTATTTGGCAACACTAAATTGTCACTTCCCTTTCCATTTGTGCATGTTATACAAAAATACGTATTAAAATTAATCTCTACATATATATTGTAATAACACATTCAACTTGTATCAAATATCATAAATATAATTTAATATGTGAAAATAAAGATGTTGGACAATTGATTTTCTTTCAATGACATCTTTTTGGCCCTTCGAGCCGGATCTGAACCAGCGACCTATGGAGCTACAGTCCACTGCAGTCCACAGATATACAACACTGCACCAAGCGTAGAACATGAAAAAGTCGATCGCAACTGTCATTTTAGTCCAGGTATTTAAAAGTCAGAGAATACATAGTGGTTAACGATACCCCGTTAATCAGAATTTGAATAAACGTAATGATGGATAAAAAGCAATAAAATGAAAGCAATGGATAGCGAGATCTTAGCACCCAAAATCGGTAAAACTGTCAGCCCCTAATTTTTAATATATGAAGTTACATTTTTTTGAAAAAGGCAAGACCGTAGAGCTTAAATAATACCTTCGACTGAAATTGTTTTGAACAATATTTGTTGAGTACTTTTGGAGATATAGGATATTTCGATTGCTTGATTGAGTTTTTTATTTAGTTCAGTAGCGAAATAACGAAACCAGTCAGTATTTGTCACTTCTACAGAACACTTCCTTATGTCGGATTGCAGAGACCTTACCTAATATATTAGGTTCATGTTTATAAATACGAACCTTATATCTTTATTTAGTAAATAAAGAACGTAATAGATATCATTAACATTTTCACCTAGTCCTTTTACGTAAATATTTTTGTTTATTTCTCTCGAGGTTATCTGATATGTTTCGATAGGTACCTATTTCTTCTACAATACCAGTAACTGGGGATATAGTAACTTCGAGTAAGCGTCGCTAATTAACTATCTGGTAAGAGAGCGTGGTGAACAACGTGAACTAATTGCGTGCCGTGTTATGTGTTCATATCTAGTAAAGCAAGAATTTCTGTTACACAATATTATGAAGATACTGTGGGATTTAGTTGATGTGTTTACAACAAAATACAATGATTGCAACTTTATTTTTATCCCATTGTTCTTTAGTTTCAAGTTTATTTTTATATAGAAACTAGCGGAACCGCCGGACGTTGTTCTGCTCTAAAAAATAAAAATTTAGGTCTCGGTTGCAGCGCCACCCACTGCGTCCAATTGCGAATTTAAACCATCCAGGGACTCGCTCAAATAAACTCAAAAAAAATTGACATAATTCTGGAAGCCGATTCCAGCGCCACCTACCGCGTGCAATTGTGAGTCTAAATCATTCTCGAATCCACTTGAAGACGCACACAAAATTTAATCATAATTTATCCAACTGTTTAGGAGTTCAGTGACATACACACGAACAGAAGAATTAAAATAAAGATAAATATTGGTGTAATTATATGAGATTGACTAACTTCAATAAAGTTTGATCGATCACCAAGAAAGTCGGATATCAATTTCACTTTAACTTGTCTATACAAATTGTGATAGCGCCAATGGCGTAGCTTGCCTTTGACGGGCCTTGTATCAAAATGCGTGGAGGGCCCCAAAGGAAGAGTAAACTTTTTTATAAAAGAATCAAAAAATGCTCGAATTGAATTAAAATAATTATATATTGATTATAAGTTATTACTTATACCTAATGCTCCTAGGAGCTGAGTGATAAAAAATTCAAATCAAATATAAAAAGATTTTTCTCGCTTTTTTTCGGCAAGCTTATTTATTCAATTCTCCATAGCTGGAGATGATTCTAGTTTTTCTAAATCTTTCGCTATAGACAATATAACAAGTCTGATAGCCGTTCCTGTTGGCCCAGCAGTTATTCTCTAAAATGTTATTAATCTATAAAAGATTGTGGAGAACATTTTGGGAATTTTTGCTTACACAATTTCGGGACCCCTGTAGCCTGAGGGCCCTGTATCATCGATACGGCTGATACGGCGGCAGCTACGCGCCTGGATAGCACATCACACTTCTATATCGTATCACTGTTCGTGAGTAATATTAATATACATAGCCTTAGGTCTCAAAAAAATCCCTTCGAGGCTGAAAGGACGTTGATAGCGCCTCTGATGTTGCATATATCCACAGTCGACGGTAACTCCTTTCCGTCAAGTCATCATGTTGTCTTTTGTGCTCCACCAATAATAAAAATTTAAAGAGGTAAAGGCAACTAGCAGTTTTCGGCCTAACATCTACAAAGACAAAACTTGTACTAAAAAATATAACCCATAACAACTTTGAGTTGTGTTCCGGCATCAGTGGTCAGGTTCCAGTGTCCCCTTCGAGGCTGGTAGTACATTGGCAGTACCTCTGGCGTTGCTAAGAGTCGACGGCAACCGCTTTTCATTACAGTTCGGCCGTCAGCCTATCTTCTGTGCTTCAGCAATAAAAGAAAAACAAAAAAATATCCCCTTGTTTTCTAAGACAATAGCATTTTGTTATTCAAGCGGGTTGACTTAGTCTTAGATGTTTTTCTTAAGTAGATCGCCTGTTTCCGATACCTCTTTGCTCTGGCGCCGCTGTTTGTCAGGTAATCCTTAATTTACAATTGACGCAATAAGCGTTTATCCGTATCATATATTTATCTTATCGCCGATATCTGTATGAAATATAGCATTTTTATAATCAATGGGCTTTTGTTGTAGTACGAATGAATGGCATATGATTAGACGGGTCAAGGATGGTTATACGGTTTATACCGAATTTTGATAGCTGGACGAGTATATATTAATACGTAAAGCAAAAACTTTGTACTCCTTTTTACGAAAATTGCGCGAACGGAGGAATATGAAATTTTGCACACTTATAGTTTATATAGAGGAGGAGTGCAGAGTGCTAATATTTCTTTTTTAAATTATACATATAAAATACATTAAATCAATAAATAAAAAAATTACACACACTACCATGTATTTGACACACACACGTATATATACTCTTTTATTTATTGTTAAAGTCAAATTAACAGTGTAGCCTTGGCGAAATCTGTGATTATAGAAGTATAGTTTTTGACATCAATTATTATGGTCGAATTTCGACCACGAGTGACCACTAGTCTTATTAATTAATCCTAGGAATTATTTTGTACTTCGCGTACTACATTAGCGCGGACTTGAAAACTGTTAGGAACGACAATCTCAGACTGAAATATTTAATTTTGAAATCCTACACGACTATTGCTCGGTTACTATATCTTAGTATTAATTAATTTGCCTTATTACTGGGTAAAATTTGACATGACCATATGAGTAATGTCAATATACTATCAATGATAAGTTAAGTAATGTGAAAGTCTTAGTGGAATTATTTTCATTCTCAGCCTCTCCATTTCAATGGAAGGGACAGCATGTACTCGCCATGCTTTTTTTTTATAACGCATGTCTTTATTACGACACACACTGGCTATGAATACCGCCTGCACGAGTACGTGTGGGACTCTCGTATGATATCGGTACTTCAACTCCGAAGACAGCCGACGAAGTGCCCACTAAATCTACCTGCGTCTCGACGAAAATTCATTTTGTAAGAACGTCACAGGATCTAGAACAGAGTTTACTGCACCGTGACGTCCTAGTGTGGAAGAATAGTGCAGACCCAAATTAGATATACCCGCGATGCTTGTCCAACGCTGGTTAGCGCTATCGCATATCTCGATATATACGTGTCTTCACGATGTTTTAGCTTCATCTTTGACGCATTACAACGCGTGTAAATGCACATTAGATCTGAAAACTGCTTGAGCTGCGTATATGCTTCCAAACCAAGATTCGTATACACATTATTTGAATGAGATTCGGGTAGTTTTAGCCTCTAAGGCCTCTAAGCTATCACGACATATATAATATAATAAATCTGTTGTTTAAGAAGGGCGTTATAAAATTCCTTAGAGGTTGGCAACGTCCCTGGTGTTGCAAACGTCCATAGGCGACAGTAAACACCTTCCTTCATGTGGGCCGTTTGCTTGTTAGCCTGCCACCGGCAAGAAAAAAACTCTATACTGGCGTCGATCAAGGGTCTAATTCGGACCAGTAATCTATTTAAATACAAGTTTTAGAATTTTGTGTCAGTTAGAGCGTCACGTGGAAACTACTGAACGGATCTAAACGAAACTCGACCCAGAGCTAGTTTATATTCAGGGCCAACGTGGTTTCAATCCCGATAAGTAACGTCTTTCCGTGGAATAGATGAATATAACTAAAGAGGTGACGTTACTATCGCGTTTTTATTGGTCATCGTTGCAATTTACTAACAAAAGTCGTCATCATGGCAACGCGAACGAAATTTCACTAGCACATGTTAGTATTTCGTAATATCAAACTTGTCTAAACTAAATTCGATTAGATATTGTAATAATAGACCTTTGATTAACGAGCTGCTCGTGTGCTTGACATAAATATTAATTATTCATGTTTAATTTCAATATCTTGCTGAATTCAGAAGATATTTATTATCTATATAGATATATAAAATTATAGTGTCTGTTTGTAATGTCAAAATAACAGCTTTTTATTAAATGCACGAAAGTGTATACGGTACTTATATCAAGAAATCATTTTCTTAAGTTTTTGTCTGTCTGGATGTTCCGGCTAATCTCTGATATGGCTGATGTTGTAAATTATAAGGAGTAACTTGGCTACTTTGAAAATTGGGTTCCGCTACAAAAAATTCCACGCGGACGACAGCTAGTGAGAATATAAAGTCCAAGCCCCGCGCGAATGAGTGACTGCCATGGCTAATCTATATATATATAAAAATCAATTGCTGTTCGTTAGTCTGGCTAAAACTCGAGAACGGCTGAACTGATTTGGATAATTTTGGCTTTGAATTATTTGTAGAAGTCCAGAGAAGGTTTAAAAGTTGGGTAAATATGAAAAAAGTGCTTGCAATATAGTAAAAACAACAATTTCACTTTCCCTTAGAAACTATTCCTACCTGTCAAATATTTGATGTTCGTCCCGTCATTCAGAAATTAAATGAAATTGAAAAGTGAAGATTTTTTCATTTTTTTGGTTTTGAATGTCAAACATTTTATGATCGTCCCGTCTTTCAGAAATCAACGTTTTTTTATTTATTGTTTCTGAGGCGGTACTAAGTTTGCCGGGTCAGCTAATATTCAATAAAGACGATTATTAGACTCTGTTTATAATGCAATCTAGTTATCTCCGTCCGGCTGTCAGTGGCGTGTAATTGAGTGCATTGCCATGACGTAATTGAGGTGATAACGACGCGGTGTTATCGCGCGTTTACGCGGCGAAATGATAATTGAAATGACAGAAACACTCGTGCGTGTGTTACTCGACGACTAATTGACGATCGAGATCGTTGTAATCGCGATGTAGTGTTGTTATCTATGATTCTGACTTTATGATAGCTTTTTACTTCTGTATATTTTATATTAAAGTCAAGTAAAAAGCGCCTCAAATAAAACCGAACCGACTTTATAGATAGATAGATAACACTTTATTATACACCAATACAAAAATGAACTTGAAAGACTAAAATTATATCTAGTTATGTACAAAGGGCGGACTTATCGCTAAAAAGCTATCTCTTCCTGACAACCCCAGGAATGAATGAGATGATAATGACAATGGTTGTATACGTAACATATAGTACGTACGTACGAACGAATTACTTTTTACTAACAGACACACACACACAAAATATATAAATGTTTATAGATGAATTTAAATATCATATTCCAACGACAGGTAGGTAGTATTTGTATATGAGTTGACTGTTTTGAAATTAATATTTCAGGAATATTATTAATTCATGTAATATCAATTTGGCAGTAGTACTAGGTTTGCGTCATAGCGATATGAAGAATAGAATAATTCGCTGCATATTTAACCTTGAGTGGTGTCATACTTTACAATGACGCCAGCGGCAACTGACGCGCAGTGCTGTTGTTGGCCCTACATAGTGAAAGATTCTTTAGTGGCGACAAACTCGGCTGTTTTTGTCATTTGGTTAGGGAACAATAAAATACTCCTTTCAAATATTTCGACCTAGATTAATTTTAGGTTCATACATATAGTTACTAGAGTTTATCCCGCGGCTGCGTCGCGGATTAACCTCTAGTGTGTGCCTCTTGTTTAAAGAGCTTACAACACAGGTTACATTGTATTACATTTTTATGTTACTGCTGTTTGCCCCGGAAGATTCACTTCATTTTATATCGCAAACTATTCCATCTCCCGGATGAAAAGACTATGCCAATTTTAGGTGTTAAAACTACATATACAACTACATATATATGTAACCCAAGAACAACTTAATAAACTTGAGCGCCTCCAAAATTTTTGTATAAGGTTCATATTTGGACTACGCAAATATGACCATGTCTCTGAATTCCGAAAAAAACTCAAGTGGTTGCCAATTCGATTTCGCCGGAATACTCACATCCTTGCTTTACTCTATAGTATTTTATTTGTCCCTAATACTCCTGATTACCTCAAACAAAATTTTGAATTTCTTTCGTGCTCTCATAATTTACGCCCTTCCACTAAACTTAAATTGAACACTCCTGCGCATAACTCAACTTTTTATAACAATTCTTTTACTGTTAAGGCTATACAGCTCTGGAACGCACTTCCTGTTACAATCAGACAAGCAAAATCGCTAGCGATATTTAAAACTATGATCAAAAAATACTACCTGTCGTTGGAATATAATATTTAAATTCACTTATAAACATTTATATATTTTGTAGATATGTATTTGTATGGTATGTATATTAAGTATATATCTATGTAATATATAATATTTCTGCATATATATATATATATATAATGTATGTATTTATTATTAAAATGTAAGTATTTTGTACTATATATTACGTATACCACCATCGCCATTATCATCTCAATTCATTTCTGGGGTTGTCTGGAAGAGATCGCTTTTTAGCGATAAGACCGCCCTTTGTACATAACTAGATATAATTTTAGTCTTTAAGTTCATACTTGTATTGGTGTACAATAAAGAGTTATCTATCTATCTATCTATCTATCTACACCAAAATGACTAAATCGACCGCATCGACTAAATCGACCGCATCGACCACATCAACCACACCGACGACACCGACCACATCGACCACGCCGACCACATCGACCAAACCGAATACATCGACCACGTCGGCCGCATCGATCGCATTTATAATATTAATAAGGATTTATTTGCCTTAGGGGCCATCCACAAATTACGTCACACGAATTCTATGATTTTTTGACTCCTTCCCAGTCTTTGTCACAGCTGGTCACATTAGTGAGACTCCTCCTTCTCTAGTGTGACATCACATATTTTGCAATTATTTCCATTTGAATTATTTTTTAATAATTTAAACACTATTCTCAGTCAGATAAAGTTTTTCGTTAGTAGTTCAAATTTCGTGTTCTAAAGCTTAAAAATATTAGTTTCAAATGTGACGTCATGAACCTTAGGACCCCTCCCAGCCCTTGCCACACGTTGTCGAAGCCAAGTGTGACGTAGTTTATGGATGACATCTTACTGCTGGTTAAAATTTGACATATAAACTTCCATGTACAAAATACCATATTTCTACCACCTGCAAAGTCTGTACTATAAACAAAACAACAATAATTTTGGATAAGGTATACTGAGTTCCTCGGGTAATTGACGTAGCTACGTAAACTAGAAGTGACCCACAACTTTGTTAAATTTAAGCACACGGGTAGGTTCTAAATCGCCTCATTTGTCATCAATCGCCTCAAAAGGCCAAGCTGTTTATCTTTGATATTTATGATCAAACATTTTTATATAATGTTAGAAAACAAGCTTACGTTATGAATATCTTAATCATCTCAAAACTCACATCCTTTTCTGTGGGTGTATTCTGGTATCCGTGCAGAAACGGAGTAATAATACAATTTCCTCCGGCGGGGTGACCTGTTGTAAGACGCCATAAAACAACCCACAGCCAGGTACTATTTGTCCGTCTGGATAGCTACCACACCTGGTCTACAATACGCCGCCGTTACAACCTTGAGTTGTGTTCCGGCATTAGTGACCAAGTTCCAGTCTCACTTTAGAGGTAGTACATTGGTAGCAAACTTTGGCGTTACAAATGTCCATAGGCGATGGCAACCGCTTTCCATCAAGTGCGCTGTCTGTCTGTCTGCTGAAATCATGCAATAAAAAACCTAAGTCCAATTCTCTTGATCATTCCATCTTCGTATAGCTGTCTTGAATAATTTTATTATGTAAACAAGAAACACTTGACATTCAACTCATATACTTTCGAGGTATGAATCCATAATTGATTGATCAAGTGAGTTCTCCAAGACAGTTCTTTGTCAATGACAGTCCCAAGATTTTTTACAGGTCCGTTGATATCGACTTTCACACCAACAAATTCAATGTGAGGAAGAGTACACCAATCTATCTTGGAGATTATTAGCCTGCAACTACCAACCATTATAACTTTTAGGATTTATTAAAGAACTGTGTGCAGTCCATCTAAATTAGCCTGCATGTAGAATTGTAGATCATTTGCTATGACGAATGTTCTTGTTGTTTTCTGATTCACAAAATATACTATATCCTTTTCCAAAATACAACCCATGTCCTTGAGATCCGTTCAACCATAATCGTTATGAAGTAGGTACGGATACTCTAAAACAAAAGAGCCTTTTACAATTAATTTAAACATTCCATTTTGGGCACTTTCTTCCTGCTATTTAGTTGTCAAGAAAGCTTGTGAATCAAATAATATTGTTCAGTCGTCCGTTAATTTAAGTATCTCTAAAATATGTCAACGTTCTACTGAAACCCTTCATGCGGATAATTCGTATCTGAATAATCCTGTCTAAGGGATCGACATGCGTGACTTAATCCGCAAAATCCGGTGACGTGACTTCAATATGCTTTGTAGGATGCTAGGAAAATTTAACTCTCTGTGACTGTATATTTTTATACACGTATTGCCAAATAATTTCTAAAAACATGACTTAATAGCAGAGCAAACTTACACAATGGTAGGGTATTCTAGAGATATCGTTACAATAGAATTGGATATATGGTGGATATACGAGTTAAGAGCTTTACACGTAACGCATAAGTGTGGAACAAATTGCCGGAATCTGTCTTTTCCAACATTTATTTACGACTGTCCTCAAGTCCAGGGGTTACGCCCCTACCGCCATATCAGCCGTATCAATGATACGTGGGCCCCAGGCTACAAGGGCCCCAAAAGTATGTAAGCAAAAGTTCCTAAAATGTTATCCCACAATCTTTTATAGATTATAATAACATTTTTGAGAATAACTGATGGGCCAACAGGAACGGTTGTCAAACTTGTCATTATTGTCTATAGAGGCAGAAAATCTAGAAAAACCAGTCGTTTTCAGCTATCGATGATTTGATAAATAAGCTTGCTGAAAAAAGGCGAGAAAAATGTATCTTTAATTTGAATTGTTTATGTAACTTAGCTTCTAGCAGCATTAAGTAATAACTTATAATCAATATATAATTATTTAAATTCATTTCGAGCATTTTTTCTTTTATAAAAAAAAACTTTACCCTTCCTTTGAGCACCCCAACACATTTTGATACAGGGCCCGTCTAAGGCAAGCTACGCCACTTTTCGAGTCCCATGTGAATCTACGCTTTCTAATTACGCGTGCTCCATCTTAAACCAGACGAGATTATAGTCAAATGAGAAAATATGATTATGCTATAAAAAATTGGACATTTCTTTATTTAGTTTATTAGTTTAAGTATATATCTCTTACGTAGAGGCGCGAACGAATAAAATACATTTTTTTACTATAGCCAGGGAAGAAAAATACTCCTTTCTTGATATGGTAGTTGTTTGCAGTTGGCTACCAACTATTGTTCTAAACTGAAAATAGCTTTATTCTGTTTGCCTATTACGCTTTCATGGCAAGACACATTATGGTATTTGTACACAAGATTCTAATAATGTAGATGAAGAAAACGATATTTCTTATCTCAGAAAATGGAATATTTTACTCGAGCGAACCTTCGTTTCAAGCTCTAGTACTGCCTACCTAGTACCTACTATTGTATAAATCATATCTTATCACTTTTTTTTATTGCTGAAGCTCAAAAGACAGCCTGACGGCCTAACTGCGATGGAAAGTGGTTACGGTCGCCCATGGACATTAACAGTACCAGTGGTGTTGCCAATGCACTGCCGGCCTTGAAGGAGAAACTTGAACCTGGCCACTGACGCCGGAACACAACTCGTTATAACCGCATGCTCTAAACCAGCGCTGGTAGCCATCTAGTCGGGTAAATGCCTGTGGGCATGTGGGTTCTTTTGTCGCCTTTTACGACAGGCCGCCCGGCCGCAGGCAGTATGTAGTATTCTCTTTCCGTTGCTGTACGGAATATGGAACATCACATCATGTACATACTTGTCTTAAATTAGAATTTACGTAAAATCAGATTATATATTGGAGTAATAATTTGTCCTTGTATACTAGCTACAAGGCAATAAATAATCTAAATTTGCGATTAATGCGTTACCGAGTAGTAATTAAGTATTTATGACTCATGGTAACGTAGTATCTTCGGATCTTTCACATATTATATCTGTGACGTCATTTTTCATATTTATTATCAGACATTCTTTTCATACATCTTATTCGGTTAGCATTTAGGTAGCTTATTGTTTTAATTTAAACTAGCTTTTTTTCGCGGCTACGCTCCAACATGGATGTCTAAATAACAACAAGTCATGAAGTGGATTGGAAAGAACCATGACAGTTGTTGCCAAGATGCGTGGGGTAAAACGCGTTCGGAGCGCCATCTTTTCTTCTATCCCTTGGGAACTGTAATTTTTTTTGGATGAAAGTTACCCTATGTCCTTTTCTAAACTCCTGACAACGTGTAAGCAAAATTTCGTAACGATCTGTTGCGTAGGGGGCCATACACAAATTAAGTCACACGAATTTCATGATTTTTCGACTAAACCCCCGAGTAAGCAGTACTAAGAACTAGAAGACCGCGGGTCGCGATTGTGGGGGGCGGGAGAGGTTGTCATCGGCAAACCTTCTACGCGCAATTTATACCTCACATTGCTATACATATAGACTGAAAAATACATTTCTGTTAGATATATAGCAGCAACCCCAAATTTTTAGTACTTTCGTGATTTCACCATACTATTATCTATACACTAGGCTTGGCCCGCGACCTCGTCTACGCTTGACAGGTAACGTAGATTACAGTTATTTTGCCAATATTTAAATTTAAAGGGTATATTCAGCAGGGCAACGGATTTACTAGTATGAAAATACATTAATCCCGAAGATTCCCGTAAAAATCCGGGATAAGTGATGTTACACACATGATACATAAAGATAAATATATAAACCGTCATATTGAGCAAGTTCTATTTAATATCACGTGGTTTCGAAGTTAGAAAATCCCGGGAAATATAAATAGTCCCGGCTTATATTGTTTTAATATAAAAAAATATAATGTCATCAGCGTAATCTTTGATTATTATTTATCACCCGCGCGATGATGGAAAGTCGTTATATTGCATAATTCACACTATATCTTTATAAATTAAACATGTGGAAAGAATGCATGATGAAAGAATGACTAAACATGGATGCAGAAGTCGTGGAAGGCCACGACACACCTTCCATGATCAACTTGATCGTGTAATAGCAGAAGGTGATGTCGGGAGCCTTAAGAAAAGACGAGCGTGCATGACAAGAGTTATGAATGTCAAAAAAGCAAGTGAGGTGTGTAAGAATAAGCCTGAATGGCGCTCTGTTGTTGGTGCGTACCCCGCAAGGGAATTGGCATGAAGTTGTGTATGTATGTATCTTTATAAATTATAGCCTATGTGTTCTTCTGATGTGTAAGCTATGCTATTGTAAAGCTTAATTAAGTTAACATTCAATAGTTGTTGCCTGAAAGAGTAACAAACATACATACATCAATACATTCTTATAAACTTTCGCGTTTATAATATTAGTAGGATAGGACGCTTAACATGTGTAAATGTTAAGCGTCCACAAGCGTCCAACATGTTGTTTTAGAAGACGTGTAAAAAAGATGTTAACCGATAAGGCATATTACAGTATCGATGAATATTTAAATGACAAAACTATAATATAAATTGTATGAATTTTAATTGACATAATCATAATTTAATACACAATTTTATAATTTATTGGTTGACATTTTATTAGGTAAATAACTAAATAAATAATAAGATAAATATATTATAATAGAATTTGTAAGCAGGATACTTATACATAATTATGCATCCCGAAAGGCGGAATTTGGAGAGCTGTAATATGTTAAATTTAACACCTTTTGTATACCCATTTTCGCATTAAATAAATTGAATTGAATTAACCGAACATTGTATTGATTTATTTTTATCGGTGATGTGAAATTAAGTTTTTATTTTTTTCACGATCCCAGACTTTAACATGAATCATTGGTTCGGATACAATTTTAAGCTTGGCCACTGAATCGAATAATTTGACATTGTGATATTAAGAAATAGTATTTTTATAAAGTAGATGATAATCTCTAATTGTTTCACGGTTAAGGCTGTCGAACTTTGGAATACATTGCCTGTTGCTGTCAAACAAGCAAAATTTCTAATAACATTTAGAACATGGTCAGGAAATTCTATCTGCAATATTATGATATGTAATGTTATATAATTAGTATTATATTGCATACAGCTATATATCTATTATGTAAAAAATAGCCCACAGCCAGGTGGTAGGGTATTTGCCCGACTGGATGGCTACCACCCCTGGTCTAGAGTATGCCGCCATAACAACTTTGAGTTGTGTTCCGACATTATTGACCAGGTTCCAGTCTCCCTTAAGAGAGCAGCAGCGCATCTGTAACACTTTTGGTGTTGCAAATGTCCATAGGCGATGGTAACCGCTTTCCATCAAGTGGGTCGTCTGCCTGTCTGCTGAACTCATGCTATAAAAAAAAAGTTTAAATTGTTGCATTTTATCACTATATCTTGTATATGTATATAACTCATGTATATAGTATTATATATTTATTATTAAAATGTAAGTAATCGTACAATAATTATGTATACCACCATCGCCACTCCTAATCAGCAATATTCTTGCCACGGGTTGTCTGGAAGAGATCGCTTTTTAGCGATAAGACCGCCCTTTGTACACAATTAGAATAATACTAGTTCGTAAGTTTTCTGTAAGGGTGTACATTAAAGTATTATCTATCTATCTATAAGTAGTAGACAACAGATACGTCATTATATCCGCAAACTAAACAATTCACGTTTGTGTTCTACTTAATATACTGTGGGCCGATCCCAGACACCCGACTGTAGTAGGTAATGGAACGGTCGTGTCGAAATTTATCCTGCCAGAAATCGAACCCGAGACTTTTGTTAGCCTACTCAATCACATATGCCGACGGGCTAATGGTTATAGCAGTCGCGTCTCGTTCCGAAGACCTAGGTTCCGCTTTGGAGGTTTTCTGGTTTGACATATTGCTACAATGAAATATTCGTTGAAAGTCTAATAGTACATACATACATACATAACTTCACGCCAGTTCCCTTGCGGGGTAGGCACGAACAACAGAGTGCCATTTAGGCTTATTCTTACACACCTCACTTGCCTAATGCCTAAGTCTAATAGTGTTTTACTATATTAAAACGCAAGAGAGCACAGACCTGTGGCTCCCTCTGGAAATGATTTCAGGGCTTCTTCAGAACTACATATTTTATTGGGCGATTGTCATTCTTGCAATTCTTCTTCCATAACCATAGTCACTTACCATCAAGTGGAAGAACCGTTGATAGACGGTGATCGTTTCGTGAAATATGATTCAGCTCGGATTTGCGATGTTATAAAAATCGACAAAAAGATCTCCACGTGGTAGTTAAACATTCTTATCGGTCGGTCACATTTCAATGCGTATTATCAGCGGTATTAAGTTGTTGACTTTTGGATATTGAATTCATATAACGGCTCAGTCATCAGTGTTACTCGTCAACTACTTGAAGTGACACGTGTTGTTATAGATGGAATTTAAGGTTACGTGTATATAGGACCTCTGTGGTTGGACGGGCTAAGCCCTTCCTGGCCTATCTCACTGCATCGCAGAGCCTCCTGCGCTGGATCGGACTGGGCGTAACTACGTTCTAAGTCTCAGCCTTTCCTACATAAAAAGCGCGGGGCACATGGGAGCGGAGAGGCCCGCCCCTTGCTGGGGTCGGCCCACGCCAGCCTGGGTCGCGGAAGAAAAGCTCACGCATATCCCGTGACCCCGGCTCATGGCGTCAGGTGGCACCAAGGGGTTTTAGTGGGTATTCCGGCTTCTCTAGCCGGCGAGTCCCACACTCCCCCGCCGAAGTCTCCTCGGCGGGGGGTCCGCAAATGGATTTCCCCTTGTAAAAAAAAAGGGGCACATGGGAGGAGGGTGGTTTTAGTGGGTAGTGGTTGTTGCCCGTGCAACTTCCCTGAGTCTCCACACAAGCTGGCTTGATTATTGTTCGGATTGCCCTTTATCAAAGGGGAAAGCCTTCATGATCAACTATGGTCTAATCCCTTGCAAAGGACCCAGTATTGTGCGTAAATAGCATTTACCTCGCCTTAAAAAAAAAAAAAATCGCAGAGCCTCCGGGTTAGGTTCCTGGAATTATAAATTTCGGAAACGAAGTTTCCGTTTTGTACTAGTCTGGCTGTCTGGGTTCAGCCACAGAGTGGTCCGTTGTACATTACCCATAACACAAGCATTACTTACCTACTTAGCTTGGGGATATACAATTTGTATGTTTTATCCGTGCAGGAACGGAGAAAGAATACAATTTCCTGCTGCTGGGCGGCTTGTCGTAAGAGGCGACTTAACAACCCACAGCCAGGTGGTAGGGCACTTGCCCGACTGGATGGCTACCACCCCTGGTCTAAAGTATGTCGCCATAACAACCTTGAGTTGTGTTCCGGCATTAGTGACCAAGTTCCAGTTTCCCTTCAGAGAGCAGCAGCGCATTTGTAGCAACTTTAGTGTTGCAAATGTCCATAGGCGATGGTAACCGCTTTCCATCAAGTGGGCCGTCTACCTGTCTGCTGATCTCCTGCAATAAAAAAAATGCCGATTATTTATTTGTTTTCTCAATAACTAGACTCCTCGCGTTTCCGTCCAGTTTCTCTGTTCGTGTACCCTGTATTTTTTTTTATCACGTGTAGGTTCGCGTTTCACCATTATCACGCTCGATTTGAGCGGAGATATAGTCTAAGATCGAGCACGCTTGCCTAGAAAGTACCTACCTATTCATACGAGACTTGAAGACACCCAGGTTGTAGGTTTCGGGAAAAACAGACTCCAGTTTTTTTTTTAAAGTATTTGTTCGTCTGGATGGCTACCACCCCTGGTCTAAAGTATACCGCCACAATAGCCTTGAGTTGTATTACGGCATTAGTCGCCAGTTTTCAGTGTCCCTTTTGAGAGTGGCAGCACATAGGTAGCAGCACATCTTTGGTGTGACAAATGTCCATAGGCGATGGTAACCGCTTTTCATCGGGTGGGCCGCCTGCCTGTCTGCTGAACCCTAACTCGAACTGCCAAGCTAAACCAGAAATATCGATTGTAATATTTTGTCAATAACAAAATTATTTTCCGATTACAGACCCAGATAATCCCCAGCCGGGGTCATCGAAGACGGAATTAGAGAAAGTGGACAAAGCGCAAAACAAAAAGGAGAGTTGCAGTTGAGCTGCCTCCCCCACTCAAGAGTCCAACGGTGGACCAAACTAGACTTGCCCAAAGCTGAAGTAATCTCAAGAGGTAAAATAGTATTATGTACTGAGTAATTTAGCCCCACCTTGCTGGAGTACACTGTACAAATGTAGTATGTATGGTTAGGAAATATAGACTTGGGTAATGTTAAGTTTTGTGTTTAGAGGTATCGTACACGACACGCATATTGTCTGTGAGTTGTGACGGATTTTTTGTATGTGTCAAGGACTAACTGAATGTAAAGTTAATGTTTTCAAATCGTGGATTTGTAATTGTAATTGTTGAAAGGAAAAGTTATTTGTTCGACTTTGTTTTATAAATGTGATTATAGTACGCAATTGTGATTTTAAGTTATATACAGGTGAATTTTTCAAGTGGGCCTTCGGGGCTAAATCCTATACCGGTAAATAGCGAAAGTCACTCAAAGGAGTTTTGAGACCGATTTTGACGAAAACGAAAGTGGTATCATTAGATTTTTGAAAAACCAATTAGGGTTCAGGAGTCGAGTCGACTGATTTTGAATAAATAAACATATCCCGTATCATAGTGTAGCTTGTAAAGATCAATTTCTGTGAAGGAATGTCAAACCACAAACCAAGGGAAGGGTTGTTTTTGAACAAAACGTTCTATTTTCCATATATTAGTTAAACCTCTCCTCATTTTATGCAATATGGAAATGACGAAATTTATTCTATTTTTAAATAAGCATCTAATAAATTAATATTCGAAACGCACGTCATTTTACTGCAATTAATCAAGTCAATAAGTAAATATTGATTGCGTTCACATGAGATGCAGTCAAATGACTGGCGCAATTTGATGTTTTATTAATGTATGAAAATTTTCATTTTGTTCAAAAATAACCCTTTCCCTTGGTTTACTATTCCATTCCTGACAAGGGTAATTGATTATTTCAAAAATCTAATACCACTTTAGTTATCGTCAAAATCGACCTCGACACTTATTTGAGTGTTTTTCGCTATTTAACATAGTTTAGGATTTGGCCCTGAACACCTACTAAAAAATTCCCTCCGTAGAGTTTATTAATGATTTTTAAGCTATTTTTAAAGATTAATTAGTAGACGAATAAATAAATGCACAAAACTATATATTGAACAACTTGTTATATAATAATTTCATATCACATATATTTTATACAGCACAATTGAAAGCATAAAAAAAGAATTACATAATCTTAATCCAATTAATAAGTTTTTATGCATTAAACACTGTTTGATATAGGCACCTAGAGATGTATTTTACTTACTTGCTATAGTTTAATAGGCTTGCATAAAATTCAGTTAGAAAATCTGTCCCGAATAGTTTAAGCATTCGAGTCGTGAGGCTACATTTGCAAATTTAAGTTGCATACAATTTGTACTTGCAAATTGTGCGTCGTGTGGGATACCTCCTACGGTATTCTTTCGAATTTATATTATTCCTTTTAATTTTTAATTTACTATTTAATCACTACCGAAAGTAATAAACAATCCTTTCTACTTTTCTTTAGAAGTGTTTGTTTTCAATGGTCGATTAAATGATAACTTTATATACAGCATGCGAGAACTCCACACAGGCGAGATGATAATTAATGTAAATTACAAGTTAATAGTGGGGTAGTTACGCCGCATGCTGATATTCCCCGCAAGCGTTGTAACGACCAATGAAATTCCTCGATCGGTATTAAGCATGCGGGGTACGGAAAGTCGTACGTATTTATTTAAGTGTTATTCTTTCGATTCAACTGCTTCTAACTTGCTGACGTACGTACTTCATTGCGACATGCTGTGTGCAAACAGTAGTAGCGTTAGATGCGATTGAGCGTAGCCTTGGGCGACTCTCCGCGTCTTTTGAATACAAGCCTTATCATTAATAATACCTGTTAAACGCCAAACCATTGAAGTTTTCTTTGCCTGATGTATTGTGTTTTTTTTATGTGCATTTATGGCTAAAGTCGACACTGCATATGCGGACATCGAATAGTAAAAACGATTCCCCCGTACGGGACCTTTTTCAAAAGCAAAAAGAGATCTTCCGCACCCCGCATGCGGGCCCTATCGACCAATGAAAATCATCACTACAGACAAATAGCTGGGCTGTAAAAGCTATGATCAAAATTTCCACGTTGATCGATTATTCATTTGTATTAATATCGATTATTTGAAGTCATTATAGATGATATAACGGTGAAAATGTTATCGTTTGCCATTTATATTATACCAGCAAATTGAGATTTGTAATCAAAATGTGTAAATAAATGTTTGACTTATTGTACTTTAACTATTATCTTAATTTTATTATTGACTGTTTACGTGGTTTAGCGTGAGTTCTTCTGTATTCTGCTTTAACATTCGCATTTCCAAGATAATGAGTACTTTATGTATAGAACATACGAAAACATTAGAATCAAACAAACTCGCATATTACACATTTATGTTTATGGCAACTGCTATCTGAATATTTATATAAATTACCAAGTATATAGATTTTATGATAATATTATTTTCTTATTCATGGAAAAAGTCATGCATAACATTATAATAATTCGGAACACGCAAGTTATAACAGCATTTATAATGTATAGTGCGATCCAAATAAGAATAGGAATGTCAATAACCTCTATCTGTCAAATGTCACTTGAAAAGTATGGTTTGCAAAAAACTTATTTGCATATCAATAATAATAGCCTTACATCAAATTTAAATAAAAAGGTTAAATTAGTAGTATATACATACATACATAACTTCACGCCAGTTCCCTTGCGGGGTAGGCACGGACCCAACTCTCGCTTCCATACGTGAGCGTAGGTACCAGCACCGCGTTGTGTATGGCGAGCTGGGCCTTCTGGCTGAGGTTCTTAGCGCCTAGAAGTTTACCTAACGCTCCATTCAAACTATTCCCCAAATTCACTCTTCTTTCTAAATCAGCGGTGTACCTTCCATCCCTGCTAAATTAGTAGTAAATTGTCTTAATATAATATTTAATTATTTACAGTTATTTAAAGTCACAATATGGCGTAAAGTCGATCCTATTCTCATTTGAATAGCATTATAACAGTTTTTAGTGCTTTGTGTGTCTCAAATCATAAATCAGGGCTAAAATAATAATTACCATATTGTAATATCTATTAAGTTACTGTATTTAGATATTTGGACTTTACCGGCGAAAGAGGTTAAGACGAGTTTAAAACCACAGCGGTGAGCGGTGCTGAGGCCTTACTCTGTAACGCCTTTCGTCTTTATTTTTCGTCCGATCAACCCGAAAGAGTCATTGAAGTTTTAGATAGAAGAAAAAAAGAACAAAGATTTCTATAAAACTATAATACAACGGACAAGTGGAAAAACGAATCGCAACAAAATTTTATCTTGAAGTTTTACGGGCAGATTGTTAATGTCCAATTTGAAAACTTGCCCGTAAAACTTCAAGTTCAAATTTTGTTGCGATTTGCTGTGCCACTTGTCCGTTGAAGTTTCACTTCTACTATGTGTCCCAGCACACATTTCGATTTTTCGCAGGTTTACTGCAAATTATGATTTGGTTAGGTTATCTACAGTTTAATGAATACATTTTTTATTTAAACATTTTATTTTATCAAACAAAAAAACTGAATTCGATTCGGAACCAAAAAAAAACATCCATAGTCTAGTCTAAATTTACGCCGCCCCTCCACGCGACCGTAACGCTTTTTCGTGACAGAACCAAGACCCCCCGTCTATGTAGAAGTTTCACTTCAATGTAGTCTATTTAACACAAAATTAATGAAACATACAAACGAAGCGTAGAAGACCGTTATTAAACGTCAACTATAAGCCTGTTGCTTATACAAAAGCAGCTGATTTAGATTTTTCATAGAACAAAAACTGCAAGGAAACTTTTTAATGACTCTGCTATTATATATATATACATACATACATACATAACTTCACGCCAGTTCCCTTGCGGGGTAGGCACGAACAACAGAGTGCCATTTAGGCTTATTCTTACACACCTCACTTGCCTCTTTGACATTATGTAAACCTATATATATATATATATATATATATATATATATATATATATATATATACATATATATATATACATATATATATATATATATATATATATATACATATGAATATATATAATTTGACGGCCTCTGTGGTTGAGCGGGCTAAGCCTTTGCCGGCCTACCTCACTGCAACGCAGAGGCTCCGGGTTCGATTCCTGGTATAGTAAATTTCGGAAAACGTCTTTTCTCCGTTATTTACTATGGTCTGGGTGTCTGGGATCGGCCCCAGAGTAGTCCGTTGTATACTACCCATAACACAAGCGTAACTTGCTTAATTTGGGGATATACAATGTGTGTTTGTCTGCCGATTATTATTATTATTATAAATAGCCTTATACACTTTTTAGGGGACATCATATTTATTTTCATTTAGATGTTTGTGCAGCTTAGTAGTAGATTCTACCTAAAAATATACGCTTAGTATATAAAATCATTATCATTGCTTCTTGTTACTTTTAATATTATATGTTTGTTTTGTTCAATGGAAGTCCATAGCTGTTTATGGAATATTGAAAACAATAACCTCAGACGAACGAATAAATGTATATAGACGGAGTCACAAAAAACAAACAAAAGCGTCAGATGAAGTGAAGCATTGTATAAAACTTGTGTGCGTAAAGTTATGTAGTATTCGCATGGCTTACGTCTGTGTGGTTAATAGTAAAGTATCCATTGGACACTACATATTAACACTTTTACATACATACATACATAACTTCACGTCAGTTCCCTTGCGGGATAGGCACGAGCAACAGAGCGCCATTTGGGCTTATTCTTACACACCTCACTTGCTTCTTTGACATTCATAACTCTTGTCATGCACGCTCGTATGTTCTTAAGGCTCCTGACATCACCTTCTGCTAGTACACGATCAATTTGATCATGGAAGGTGTGTCGTGGCCTTCCACGACTTCTGCATCCATCCACTTTTGCATTGTATATCATCATCATGCATTCCTTTCCTTACCTTCACCCCGACACTCTCTTTCAGACCAACTCTCTTTCTTACTTCGGTATTACGAACGCGGTCCGCGAGCGTCACTCCGCAGATTTTGCGCAGTGCTCGCATCTCGACCGCGTTTACTCTACTTTCATGCTCTCTCTTCCATACCCAACTCTCGCTTCCGTACCTGAGCGTAGGTACTATTAACACTTTTGTCTGTACTAATTCGATTATCTACACTATAATAAATTTGTAAATGGTCCGAGTTTATATAATGCATTTAAAAATGTGTAAAGAACCCCCACCCCGGGGGGGGGGGGGGGCGTCTGATTTGGACCAGCCGATTCTGACAATAGAATTTTTAGAATTTTTGTCTGTTTGTCCGTCTGTTAGAGCATCACGTAAAACTACTGAACGGATTTGAATGAATCTCGACATAGAGCTAGCTTATAACTCAGGATACTTTTTATTGCGATTATACGTCGTTTGCGTGGGATAGACGAAAATAGAGAAAAAGATGGCGCTGCGATCGCATCTTTTTTGGAAACTACAGAACGTATATGAATGAAACTCTGACATAGTGCTGGCTTATAACCCGAGTTAATACTAGGGATACATTTTGTTTCGACAATCGACGTCATTTCATTAGACTGGATGGATTAGCAAAATGTATGGCGCTGCAATCGCGTTTTTCATTACACTACCGTACATTATCATAAACAACATGTCATTCATTGTAATACTTTAAATCAGGTTGGCTTCGACTCGCTTCTATGTTTTGCTGGGCAGTTGTCTAGAATTCTAGACTATATCAACTTAGTTTCTTTGTTATTATTATAACTAACTAACTAACTCCGTTGGCTCAACGACCCAAAGTGAGTCTTGGCCTCCGAAACGAAAGCACGCCATTTTCCTCTGTCCTGCGCAGTGTCTTGACAGTTGTGGGCTCGTAGTGCGGTCAGGTCCCCCCACTGGTCCCCCCACTACCACAGGTCGCTCCAAGTATGCTTTCTTCACTCCCCGATCCTCCTCCATCCATTCTACATGATTGTTATTATTATATGTATTATTATTTTATGTGTAAAAACAGAATTAAGTTTTTATGTAAGTAAAACAAAACTACTGCCTAGGATTTTGCACGCGGCGTGGCCGCGGGGCAAACTAGTTTAATACTAAGTTCTCGTAGCGCACTACTTCCTTTTAGCCAGTTTCACTTTGGGAGCTAGGGGTTCGGTCTAACTATTTCGTTCGTCTGAGACTATATAATCTGAGAATAACTAATAATACAATTGTGGTAGCTGAAATCAGTACATTTTTGATGTAAGAGATAAAATATCGGCAGCTAGTTCCTAATATTTAAATAGGGATTAATTTGCAAGCAAAGGGTTCGATTCCTGGCATGGTAAATTACCTAAAGGAACTTTCCGGTATTTACTATGGTCTGGGTGTCTGAGTCGGCCTCAGAGTAGTCCGTTGTATATTATACATAACACAAGCGTAACTTGCTTAATATATACAACGTGTGTGTTTGCCAATTATTATTGTTAATGGTGATTCTGTAACTATGACGCTTGCTTAACATATTAAAAACGTCGAAACTGTAACATGAATAGCTCAAATAAGCACAAAAAACACATCACAAGTCAATTATATTTGTCATAATCGTACATGATGAGCAATGGTCGGAAAAGTAGGGCTAATTTATCGAAAATTAATGAAATGTTGCGATATATATTGGTATATAAATATTATAAACGCGAAAGTTTGTAAGAATGTATGGATGTATGTTTGTTACTCCTTCACGCAAAAACTGCTGAATGGATTTTGATGAAACTACAGTAATATAGCTTACACATCAGAATAACACATAGGCTATAATTTGTAAAGATACAGTGTGAATTATCCAAAATATAACGATTTTCCATCACCACGCAGGTGAAACCGCGGGCGCAGCTAGTACTGGTATACATACATACATAACTTCACGCCAGTTCCCTTGCGGGGTAGGCACGAACAACAGAGCGCCATTTAGGCTTATTCTAACACACCTCACTTGCTTCTTTGACATTCATAACTCTTGTCATGCACGCTCGTCTGTTCTTAAGGCTCCTGACATCACCTTCTGCTAGTACACAATCAATTTGATCATGGAAGGTGTGTCGTGGCCTTCCACGACTTCTGCATCCATCCACTAGTACTGGTATAAATAAAGCTAAAAAAATGTAGTTGACTTTCTTTAATGGTCGTCCGTATGGGTTCACGTTTAACCGCTGTCTCACCTGATGTTGAGTGATGGCGTGGTCTAGGATGGAGCATGATTACCTAGAAGATACCTATTCACTCGTGACTTGAAGACTCCTAGGTTGCATTTGTTAGGAAAGGCAGACTCCGGCAAATAATTCCATTCTTCGGAAGTTACAGTTTATCCGTGCAGGAACGGAGAAAAAATTCAATTTCCTGCGGCCGGGCGACCTGTCGTAAGAGGCGACTAAACAACCCACAACCAGGTAGTAGGGCATTTGCCCGACTGGATGGCTACCACCCCTGGTCTAGAGTATGCCGCCATAACAACTTTGAGTTGTGTTCCGGCATTAGTGACCAGGGCCCAGTCTCCCTTAAGAGAGCAGCAGCGCATTTGTAGTACCATTGGTGTTGCAAATGTCCATAGGCGATGCTAACCGCTTTTCATCAAGTGGGCCTTCTGCCTGTCTGTTGAGCTCCTGCAATAAAAAAAAAATCCATTCTTCGGAAGTTACATGATTTACTATGCCTGACAATTTAGACCAAGCAATCGTAAGTGATTCTCCAATTCTGCGCCTGTCAACCATATTGATTCAATTTGGTTCAAACATGGAACACGGCTTTTAGGGTTTCCGGTTGAAGAAACCATTTACATGTTGGTCGTTTTAAACAACTCTCATAGCATTTTATACTATACCATATTTTTTTTTATTGCATAAGTTCAGCAGACAGGCAGACTTGCACTTGATGAAAAGCGGTTACTATCGCCTATAGACATTTGCAACACCAAAGGTGCTACAAATGCGCTGCTGCTCTCTTAAGGGAGACTAGAACCTTGTCACTAATGCCGGAACACAACTCAAGGTTGTTATGGCGACATACTCTAGACCAAGGGTGGTAGCCATCCAGTCGGGCAAATGCCCTACCACCTGGCTGTGGGTTGTTTTGACGCCTCTTACGACAGACCGCCCGGCCGCAGGAAATTGTATTCTTCCTCCGTTCCTACACGGATAAGACCTACAGCAAGTTAATAAATAATAGTGAACTTTGAAAGAGTAATTCTAACACAGTATGCGTTGATCGTTGAAAAAGTTATAGTTCTCAATGCGAAGTACCCCGTCATGATAAAATTAAATAACTAACGATTTTGTCTTTAAGTAAATGGTGATAATTTTTGAACCGTAAACATATTTACTGTAGATCTTGTTATATGTTTTCAAATTAGAGTTATAAATTTTTGAATATTTTTTTATATCTATATAAATAAATAATAATAATAAATCTTTATTGCAGAAAAATCATATATAGGCACTGAATCAAATGCCTACTACTACTATCAATCTAAATCAGTGTCCTCTCACATTTATAGTTTTAAACTCTCATATACAAAGCAGTAACAGTGTTTATTTTAGTAGTAGACATAGAATGTAAGCGTTGCATGTGTGTGTGTATGATTGTGTATGTGCGTGTGTATTCATGTTTGTAGAGTGAAGAAGAGTTCAAATCATAATATAAATACACTATAATACACGCTACTGCCCGCGACTTTGTCCGCGTAGAATAGTTTCAAAAAAATCCCGATGATGAAACATTCTTCATTGGTGCTCCGCTCCTATTGGTCTTAGTGAGATGATATATACTTCTAGCAAACAAACAAAGTCCTTCAGCTTTATACATCTTTATATATATAATTCTTCTTTACGTGTGTTGACAGTGAACTCCTCCTAAACGGCTGGACCGATTTGAATCAATTTTTTTGTGTGTGTTCAAGTGGATTCGAGGATGGTTTAGATTCACAATTGGACCCGGTAGGTGGCGCTGCAATCGGGTTCTAAATTTTATATCTTCAGGGCAGAACAACGTCTGCCGGGACAGCTAGTTAAGTATAAGATTTATATACGTTATATAAGTATGTCAAAGAATAAGCAACAATATCAGCTTAAAGAAAAAAATACGATTTAGCAAAGTGTCAGTTATTTACTTTTACTGTGAAGGGGACTTTTAATAAATAAAGATTATGTAATAAATTGATCGTGTACTAGCAGAAGGTGATGTCAGGAGCCTTAAGAACAGACGAGCGTGCATGACAAGAGTTATGAATGTCGAAGAAGCAAGTGAGGTGTGTAAGAATAAGCCTAAATGGCGCTCTGTTGTTCGTGCCTACCCCGCAAGGGAACTGGCGTGAAGTTATGTATGTATGTATGTAATAACTACATTTATACATTTTTTAAATTTTCGACTTGACTAATGCATTGAAAATAACTCCATTGTAAGTTGATCATTTCGCCAATTTTAGGTAAATTAACCCTACTTTTCCGGTGATTAATAATGAAAATAAGGCTGCTTTTATGACCTCATTTAAAGTTTCATACGACTCTTACATTGGATTAATAATAATTTATTTGTCGTAATGCTAGATATAGTATGTAGTGTACAACACCTAATGTAATTGTTGAGTGAGACAATGAGTATAAGGTCTTCAGTACACGACAGTCTCTGCGGTCTAGTAGATATGTTAGTACACATAGGTTATTAGAATACGGAATCCACAAGTTGGGTTCTGGGCTAGTTTTGTGCTAAGCGATCTTTTCGTAATTTACTCTGGTCTGGGCGTAGATGGGTTAGACCTATAATTCCATCCGATTGATTGGAATCGATTAGTCTTAAGTCTCAACGGTATTTGATGTATATGTTGGGTAGGCACTTAATGTTGTTTTATAAGTGTAGTTTAGCAGCGAATGCAGCTGTATAGCAAGTGTATAGTGTATACCAAGAAATTTTATATTACATCTTTAAAAAATGTGTGCTGGGACACATAGTAGAAGTGAAACTTCAACGGACAAGTGGAAAAATGAATGGCAACGGACAAGTGGAAAAACGAATGGCAACGGACAAGTGGGCAGGTTTTTAAATTGGACAAGTAAACTAACAATCTGCCCGTAAAACTTCAAGTTAAAATTTTGTTGCGATTAGTTTTGCCATTTGTTTTTCCACTTGTCCGTTGCGATTCATTTTTCCACTTGTCCGTTGAAGTTTCACTTCTACTATGTGTCCCAGCACACATTTCGATTTTTCGCAGGTTTACTGCAAATTATGATTCGGTTAGGTTAGGTACAATTTAATGTATGGATTTTTTATTTAAACATATTGTATTTTATCAAACAAAAAAACTGAATTCGATCCGGAACCAATAAATACATCGATAGTCCACTCTAACATTATGCCGCCTCTCACCACGTCTACTCTAAAATTATGCCGCTTTCACCACGGCCGTAACGTCTATATGGGAGTTTCACTTCAAAACGACATGAACATCGACTATATTTTAATTAAAACTATTTATTAAGTTGATTTGAAGCGATACCATATTTTGATATAGTCTTCACATGTTTTGGCAAGCAGAATACACCAGCAACTGCCTAGTAAAACAATGAATGCACAAGCATTCATTTTAAAAATGATGTCAGTTGCGAATTGCACACCCAATTAGTTACAATTCTCGGGTGATTCCTTACCTTGTACAAGTGTAAGGAACGTTGATTAATTAAACAAATGACAAGCCGCTTCTCAGTGAAACAGTTACAAGATTCTAAATTTCTACTAATTGTAAATAGGCTTTATGTAGAAATATTGTATCAAAGGCTTTCTTCATCCTAAACTATATACTTCGTTTAAACGTGACACGAACTAAAAGTTGTCGATAGTTTTTTTGACATTAATAGAAATTTTTATAGATGTTCAAAAGAGGTTAAGACCAAACTAGTTTATTTATTTGTATTTACATCAGGTTTAAAGTTGTTAATAGCCGTTTGGCACTTATAAAAATTTATAAGTAAAAGGAGTTTTAACCGAACTACCATATTTGTATTTATGTCAGGACTAATAAATAGATCTTGAAAGCTTTTTGGCTCTAATAAAAAGTTTTAAAATGCCGAAAGTGGTTAAGACCGAACTAGCGTAAATATTTGTATTTACATCAGGACTAAAAGTTGTTGATAGCTTTTTGGCACTAATAAAAATTTATAGGTAATATAAGTTGTAACCGAACTACCATATTTATATCAGGACTAATAGTTGTTGAAAGCTTTTTGGCACTCGTGGAAAGTTTTAAAGTGCCGAAAAGTTTAAAACGAAAGTAGTTTGTATAATTATGTCGGAATTAAAAAGTTGTTGACATCTTTTTGGCACTAAAAGTTGTTGATAGCTTTTTGGCATTAAAAGTTGTTGATAGCCTTTTGGCATTAAATAAGTGCCCAAAAGAGGTCATTCCCGAAAGTGGACGAGTTAGGATAATTTATATGTATGCTACAACTAAAATCTGTAATAAAAGGAAATTAAATTATGATATTGATTAATTGAGATTGAAAAATGCGGAAAGGAAATAGAAGTAATGCCAAGACTATATGAGGTTATGTTTAAATTAATTTATATAATGTTTGTTACGTGATGATTTCTAATAATGTAATAACGATGTAAAACATGTTTATATCATTAATTATATTAGTCAATTTGATGTTAATTTATGTCTATTAGACAAGTTTTGTTAATTAAACAAAAGTGAATTACTTTAGGTCTATACAAAATTGTAAAAACAGATTGTGTTTGTGTGACATATTGAATCTGGAATCTCAATTGCATTGAAAAGCTTCGAACAAATTTGATAGGTAAGTAAATATTATGTATTTATTGTTATATAAATGCAGGTTTGCCAGGTGGTAGGGCATTTACCCGACTGGATGGCTACCACCCCTGGTCTAAAGTATGTCGCCATAACAACCTTGAGTTGTGTTCCGGCATTAGTGACCAGGTTCCAGTCTCCCTTAAGAGAGCAGCAGCGCATTTGTAGCAACTTTGCTGTTGCAAGTGTCCATAGGCGATGGTAACCGCTTTCCATCGAGTGGGCCGTCAGCTACTCTGCTGATCTCCTGCAATAAAAAAAAAAGTTTTACGGCGGAGTCACATTATTGTAGTATATCGTGTTGCGCTAGAAGTATGCAATAATAAAAAGCAAGTGAAAAACTTGTAACACCTAAAAATGTAGGAATTGGGAGCATTATCGGACATCTATATAGTTATGTAAGTAATATCGAGCCTTTACCGCCACATTACCGTAAGCGACATTTGTACCTAAGTATATTTTTTATTGTTATGCACATATGTATATATCTATGTATGGGGTTATTAGAAATAAATGCGTGTTCTTGAAAACCAAGATTATTTATTCACTCACATATGTACATTATATTATTAGAATGAGTAACGCGTCGCGGGTATGGGTGATGGAAGACAACTGCCACTCGGAGCGCGTCGCATGACATTCGATGCATTTCACTGAGTAGACAGTGTTCCCACAGTTGCAAAAGCTAATTTAAACTATTATTTTGTTTTAAATTTTTCACTTTAAGTTAGATTAGATCGCACTGAATCAAAAACTGAAAGTCTTAAAGCAAAATAATAGTTTAAAATACCTTTTGCAACAAAAAATATAAATGGCGGTAAAGGCTCTATATAATACATATACGTAACTGAATTGAGTAGTGTACATCATTCCTATTACCAGTACACGTGTGTGTAATCAATATATTTTTCGTTGGTTCTCCATCTTGTTCTCCGATTATTGATGACTTTTTGACCCAAGATAAAGGACAGTACATGTAGTATGCCGACATAACAAGCTTGAATTGTGTTCCGGCATCAGTAACCAGATTCCAGTTTCCCTTAAGAGAGCAGAAGCGCATTTGTAGCACCTTTGGTGTTGCCAATGTAATGGACATTGGTACATTGGTTATGGTAACCACTTTCCATCATATCATCATACCAAATATGGTGGTAATAACCATATATCATATTAATGAGAAAATAGAATTGTATCACTTCTTTAGCTCAGTAGATATATTGAATAGAAATCGGAACGACACCTCTCGTTCTTTCAAAAGCCGAAGGAGCTAGAGCGAGCCGTATTGTGAGACAGACGGTGATTTTAGTTCATATTGCCACTTATTTTGTAAATAAAATATTTCTGATCTTACTTTGAAAGAAATAAAAATGAATATGTTATAAAGATGTTATACTATTTGTTATTGTTTTTAAACTATTCTCAACTTTATTTTTATAGATACAAAGATCTATTTACATCGTAAGTAATAACGACGTTCTGCTCTGTGTCGGCAACTGAGCCGTTGAGCTATTTATTTACTAACCGAGCGAATGCAACATATTATAATAGGAACGGGCTCAGTTTTATGTCATTCGCTAACTACCCAAGTACTCGCGTTCTCGTGAAATTCTCGCGAGAATGCGGAGCGCTCTTTAGGATATACTATTATAATCGATCCGTTATGATTATAATTATCATTTCGATGATTTTTCTCGCCCTGGCCGAAGGATACTGTCTTTCTTCGCTTAAATTGCCTTAAATTCTTTAGAAACATCGAATATTCAACGCTTTTTCTAGACTTTTTGGTGTGTAACTGTGTATACCTCCCAACCCTTGATCAATGTTGTAAATTTAAAAGGGTAAATTGTAATGCACTGTAAATCGAAGAAAATTTGTTGTTATTTATAAAAATACTCACGTCATTTCAATGCTTTCAACATTGATTTTGATCAGGAGTTTTTGGCGGGAACTGAAAGGAGACGTTGTGCTGTGCAGTTTTATTTTCTAAAAATGTGTAAAATTACTCTAAAATGGACAATAGTTGTAGGATATTGATAGTTTTAGTTGTGTAGTAATTATGTGTTTTGTGAGAAATGTGAACTGTATAGTCAAATGGGGCCTTTTGAGTTTTTACAAGAACTCCGTTGAATGGCGTTAGTTGTAGCTTACAATACAACTGCGCGACTATTATACGACTTAAACATCAGAATTGGCTGTATGGACTATAGATTCTACTATACTACTGATTTTGATCAATTGATGTAAAATTATAATAAAGAAAAGAAAATACATTTTTGACAAATTAATAATAAAATGTTGATGTACAGTTATATTAATTCTTTCTTCTGTTCATATTTTGTATGTATTTATGTTTATGGTATTCAAAAGTAAGATACTAAATATAAAATTCATTAGAAATAAAAACTTGTGACAACAGTTTCTTCTTTTCATAAAATTGTCTGATATTTGTGGGAAATGTAAAATGTTATAAAATAGTATTGAAGAATGTAACTACTTACTTATATTAATTAATCTTCATTTTTCTTAGATCTCTAGATACGATGTCAATAAATGTAAGCTGGTATAGATTTCATTTTGTGTTGTTTGTTTAATAAATAAGGTAACCTTTTTGATTTAACTCGATGTGTAAATAGATTATTTATTTTAATTTTATTATTTATTCAACGGTTAAACGCACAAAGAAACGTGTACGTTGTTGGTTTTAAAAGTTTTCGACAAGGACTTAAAGGAATCAAATCAAGCTCTTCCTTGTTCTCGGTCAAGTTATGAATTTATAACCTGCTATGCTTGTACAAAATCCAGGAGGCGTCTGCGATTTTTGTTTTTTAGATGATAAAAAATGTCTTAGTTGACTCTCATTGTTAATTCGTCATCTTTGTTCATTACGGAAAAAAGTCCTATACAAAAACGAGACCATAGACTAAATTTGTCTACGTCTACGTAAGGGAGAGAGCTGCACATGCGCCCCGCGGACGCCGTCCGTCCGTCCGGAAACACAGGTACGCGCAAAATCTCACATTATACCATCGCAGGGGTCCGCGCATCGTGGGGATGCGACGGGCCCAACCTCTGTTGGTGAAGTGGATCACTCTGCATCCCGGAGTGGCCTAAGCTTGTTGCGCAGTTGAACAATGGGTGTAGCTTCGCTCGTCATTTTGTGTTCTGCCACACAAGCGTCGGGTATGGGACGCAGGTTTTGCGGAGTAGTTGGGACGCCTTACCAGAGTCTTCGCGCACGCTGCGCGGCGTTTATCGCCGCGGTCGGTCCCACCTCCACGACATTGAGGGACTCGGTATGGTACGAAATGTAATCCCCCTGCGCATCAAAAACAAAAAAAGCCCATATTTCGCGCGCTCGTATAGTGCTCCCAACTTTATGAAATGAACAGAGTCGCTGTGTTCGCTCCAGTGTTGTCAAATCTATTAATATTCATCAAAGAAATTTGAATATATCAATCGCATTACTCTAAGATAATCAATATTACAATGCTCGGGCTCATGCGAGATATTGTTATAGTTATTGACTGTAAGAAAATTCGTCTTGTTTATAGCATTAAATATAACGCCGTTAACTTTTTTTTTTCTACTGGCAGCCTTAATTCGAATGAAATTTTAACATAGCGGCTGTAGTTCCATTTATTGCCTTTTGACAGATAAGTTGGACGGGCTATACTGCGTATTCCAAGTGACACTAGTACAAGGTACGAGGTTATCATTTTTAGACGATTAATAACAACTTAAAAAAAGGGGAAGTTCTCTATTTATCTGTAAAGATTTATTTGCTTGGCCGTTTCTGTGCGTTTAATGGGGAATGTAGACAATTATTTAATCTAAAGTAAATAATAATATAAATATCACAAGTACAATGTTATTGAGTTCTATTTTTGCATTATTGTTAAGTTATTTTTGCACCACATACAAAGTCTACAAATAATGTAAAAATATTTGAATTATTGTTAGCACAAAATTGACATATCGTTAGTTTGTATTAACAATTACCACAAACAATTCTTGTAGCCTTTTGATTGACTTCACAAAAATAATTGTAATTATTTTTGTTAAGAATTTCCTGACAGTTCAATAAAAATTATGCAAGACAAACCACGTGGTTAACTGATCAGTGATCTGACTAAATCATAGACAATGCCAGGTCTTATAAAATTCTGGCGTTGAAAAGGCTAGAATATCATATTGTTTAAGCTAAAATTAAAAAGGACATCTATAAAAGAAGTTTTTGTATTATCAAAATTAATCATTAATATATTACTGTAATTGTTTAACGTATAAATGTTGTAACACGAAAAACCAAACTTTTAAATATGTCTATTGTTGAGTTTCTACATCTTACTATCCTTCCATTTGCCTTGCTACTGGCAAGTACAGGCAGATAGGTCCCAGTGCGATACAGAACTGCATCCGGGACTTGCACATCCGTGTCTAAAAATGTACATCCAGGTCCCATATCCGTGAAACCTATATGGGTCCGGCTGACTACCGAATGCAACGGCCTATAGAGTATATTGATCCGTTAAACCAAATTTATTTAGGTCATTTAATTCGATACGGGTGCGCGGAAATGTGGAATCAGGTCTTGTGGTCCCGCGTAAGGTTACCAGTACTGTGGAACCGGTATTCGAAATGGTGTTGGTTGTACATCTATCAATAATACGAAGGATGCAGTTGTTAGGATTCGTATCCATCCGGACCTACTCGCTTCTAATGGCAAGGGGCATGCTACTAGTTAAAATCAATACATAAAAAACTCCATGAATTGATGAATCTTTATTTGCAGATATACAGATAGAAGTATGTCGACAATAGTTGATAAATAATGTAACTAGTATCACAGTATACAGCGCGTTCGATTAGTAGCTCACAACGGCCAAAATGCTCCGTTAGCCATTCCACAAGGCGACCGTGGTCATTGTGGTCGTAGCGAAAACGTCACTAATGACGTCAACACTTTCGATCACACAACGCTCACAGAGTCATGTCAGGAGCTGGGTCGAATAGCCGTTCCACTTGGGTTTACGATTGTAACACCGGCAAGCAAGAGTCCCTAATGGAACGTAGCCATAGTATATAGTCAATGTAAATTTCTTGTCTATGTTAAGGTAAACGAAGGATAGTCAAATAAGGAAACCCCACTTAGCAAACCCGGACGTTAGATTCTGTATTATCCACGTCATATATTATGGCCTCTTCAGATAAATTACAGAATGATGCGTATTACAGTTTACACAATTTATATATCCTTATCGGCAGTTTTTATTTAACAGAAAAGTACAGACATTTATATTGAAGTTTATTCCTTCAGCGATGAATGCATAGCAAGTGTTCCTTGTTATGCATTTATTGCTGAGGCCTTTAGACAAATGATATTAGCGCTTCACGAATATAATAGAAAATGTATACGAATGACATATCGTTACGGTAAGTATTATATCATTCCCATACATTTCCATTCTATTCGTTTAGCGCTAACGCTACTTGTCTACAGGTGCTATTTCGCTTACACGATGACCAACAAGTAGTTCAAAGTTCATCGAAGTTTCCCATGCTACTAAAATTGGTCTACTGCACAGGAACATAATTATTAGTTGTGTAAAACTGTACCTGATTTTATATAAAATGCGCCTATTGCGCACCTATCTGTTTTTAATGAAAATGAGTGTACTTTGTTTGCTTTTATTTGATAAAATTGTAGTTAAATAGTTTGTTTCACGAACAACTTTTTATGTTAAAAACGCAAGGGTGCAATATGAGATCAAATTAATTTAATGTAGTAATAGGATTAACGAATTTGTATCGTTTTGTATCGTGTTTGTTGGTCAAACAAACAGAGATGAAAATAAAAAAAATAAAAATATATTTTGGTTTTTTTTACATTTTATCCTCCTGGCGCCCACGGACCTTAAAAAAGTAATTTAAAAGTATTTCTATAAAATAGTGAATAAAGCCCAGCACCAAATCTAATTTCATGAAATAAACGCCCATGGTACTATTTTAAGTATCCCAACTTAAGCATTGCTGCTAGTTTCAATTTATCGCCTTTCTATAAAAATTACCCGCTACCCATTTTGATTTCAGCCGTCTATGTACATAACACTCCATTTTCTTCGAAACCACTGGGTTTACTTTGGAAAATAGTAGTAGTGATATTTAAATGTTAATTTTTATATATTTGCCTAATGTATTGTGAGTTAATAAATATTTTAATTAATTACCGGTTCTTGTATCTTAGCGACCGTTCATTTGCCTTACTATGGGTTCAAATTTGAAATAAACTCCAATACAAGTCAAGGTAGAGTCAAGTAAATGTAAGCTTCCAAAGTAGAAAAACCCCTGTAACTTGAACTATAAGTGGAAAAACCTGATAAAATTCAAGATGTAGAATATAAAAAGAATCTTCTTGCTAAATACTTACCGTTTTTTACATCGGTTTATTGAAATAAAATTTGTGTGCTCTGGAAATCTTTTAAAAGGTTTTATTACTTAAAAAAGCATTATACGTAAAGACCCTCATGGATTTGATAATTGGAAAATAATTTGTAACTCGGTTACGTTTAAATTGTTTAACCATTCTTGCTAGAAAGCTTTATAGTGAGTGATATATACCAGACTACGGTTATACCATCTGTTTTAAAATCAGTTCTACAACGTGACAATGAGACAAAACAGGTGGTAATGATGTCATTGATGGAAGGGTAGGGCCCATGGCCCATTATGATGACTGATTGATGACGATAAGATAAATAATATATTGCAGTATTTATCCAGGAGATGGCGTTATCATGCACTATATTTCTATTTCACTGGTTGTGTAGTAAACGAGCGAGAGAGGAAATAGCCAATTAGATGACAAATGTCAAAGTGACGTATATATAGTTGCCATTATATTGAAATATCTATAGGAGTCTTGTATTTTTTACGATTATGCTGATATTAGACCATCAATCAAATTGAATAAATTTGGTTGCGAAGCACACAACAGAAAGGAAATGATATTTAATGATCTTAAATAGTTTATGTTTGTATAGATCGCTTTGGTTGATTCATTCAAGTCGATAGACGGAAATGTATTGTCTAATATCGGCTTCACGTAATCTTTAATGAAATTGAAAGAGCCCTTCATTAATTCGCGTGGTGGACAAATAATGTAATGCAAAGGGTGATTGTAAAATTACATGAAAGATGCTTAATTTTAGTAATTCTAATTTGGTTATCAATGTACTATTAATTAAACCCAAATTATTTTGGAAGCTTAAATTTCAAACATAATTTTTATTTTAGCCTTATTTGTGAACTACTATTCTATACTTACGCTGATATGAGTGTCTCAGATTGGCTCCAGAGTCGTTCATTATGCGTTAACCATAATAAGAGCGTCACTTTTAAAAATTATGAATCTACAATGTGCTTATTTGTCCACCGATTACAAAGTTATTTACAATTATAATCTTTTAATTATGGCCTTTCCTGAATAACACCAAGACGTGCACAGCACCTGATTGGTACAACTTTAGATGTTTCATACACAAATTTTAAGTAGCGGGTTGGTGGAGTGGACAGGGGGGAGGCATACTTACCTCTACTACAACCCCTATGGTCTGGAGTTCTTGAAATAATATTTTTAGATAAACATAACCTCACTTATTTTTTCACTAATATTGCAATTATATCATAGGTCCAACGAACCAAAAAACAGTGTAAGTAGTATAATTTTTGGTAAGTAAAAATAATAGATGTTTCTTCGTAAGGCATAGTAACTGTTCGTGTATATAAAATAAATAGTAAATGGTTACAGTCGGTTCTAGCCTAAAGCTAACGTAACCTAAATCACTGTTCTAGTCAGTCGTGATCTGTCACCACCGATCACAATAACATTAATGAAAAAATAGATGAGATTATGTTTACCAAAACTTAATATTTCAAAAAGTCCGTACACAGGGGTTGCAGAAAGGGTAAGCATACCTCCACTCCGCTCACCCACTACTTAAAATTCGTGTACCAGAAATCTGAGTAGTAGACCCTGATCTCCTATGGAAAATATATTTTTTTTCCACTAAAGCTAAAGAGTGGTTGAAAAGTTTGGCTAAAACATTTAATCGGTAACATTTATAAAGTTTTGAAAAATGAATTTCATAACTTGGCAACTCAGAACAAATGTCTGAAAAGCACAGAGTACTTTTATATACTGGAAATAGAGACCAATCTCGAGGGTCAAAAGGGGTAACATGTAACAGCGCTCTCTAGTTCGTCTAGTTAGTAACTATTTTTACCAGTATTCGAAATAGGCCTTTTAAGTTTAATAATTGAATGTTATATTTAATAGGATGTCCAAATGAAAACACATACAAAATAATTATGTTTTTTATTTTAAATATTTACAAAAATGTTATATGGCTTTTAATTGCTAAATATGATTGTCGCCACACTGTTTTAATCTCACCATCATATAAAATGGCAAAATACTTTCATTTTACTTATATACGAGTGAATGTTTTACCAAATCCGAAACTATAAAAATAATAACTATAATCCGAACTAAGAATTACTTTCATGTGTGTAATATTAAATGTTCGATAGCTAAAAACAATAATATTTATTAATGATTTCGTTGTCAAATATTCTTGGTTTTTTTTTCTATATTACACAGATTAATGAATATGTCTTTCCTAAATTATGTTTCTTTATTCAGAATTTATATCCAGGTAACAAAGATTTTGTTTTGATATGTCTTTTTATTTAATTTTTTCTATTTTATGGTTTCCGCAAAGAGTGTTAAAACAGTGACATCTATTTTCTCTAGCTCATATCAAATTATTATAATGCTACTAAAATCAAAACACATGTTTACTGTTGGAATTTCCGCCATTACATATACTTCGTAAATTATTGCCATTATCGACTATTGTCATTACCAATCACAAATGTATTGAGATTGTAGGCTCCGCTGAAAAGTCTGAATTTATTTCAATCACATACGTAGAGAAAGTAAAATTATAAAATAGGCAGTTTTTCAAGTTCCAAGTTAAATAATAGTGAAATGAATGTTTCTTCATTTTGAGAAATGTTCATTATTTCGCTCAAGTGTATTCACGAGTGCCAAAATACGTATAGTGAATTACTACAATGTTGCAAAGTTGTGATTTTTGACTTGCTAAGAATCGCGTGTTTTATGTGATTATAAGTGCGTTTTGGTTATTTAGTGAACAGAACCTGAAAATTATGCGTTTTTTGTATTTAAAGACTATAAATATGGTTTGCTATGGTGTAATAAGGACACTAAAATTATCGGAAACCCGTCATTTAGGTAAAAAATTAAAAAAGAATACAATTAATTACGTTAAAAACCTGCATCATATAAATAAAAATAATGTTCAATTTTAGCGTCACGACTCACCTAGTTGTGATAAAAACACAATCACTTATTTAATTTCGGGATTAATCTGCAAATGTAACATATATGACATGACCAAAATAATTAATCATTATAAAATCAACTATTACGGCATTGCTAAAAAACCACCATATTTTGTAATTGGTAGGTGAAACCTCAGATTAATAATATTAAGAGACAAAGTTTTTACTTCACTTTGCTACTTGTTAGGCAAAGACACTAAATCCATACAGCATGAATATCAATATTATTCAATCAATCTGAAGATCATTGAATGACATGAAAGTATGGAATTTTAGATTTTTCACATTATTGTAACTAAGATAATTAATATATTTTTCTAGTTTGTATATATAAATACCGACTACATGCAATACCAATGTAAGCAGAACAAAGTATAGGTGTAAGGGGTGGTCGAAGGTGTAACCAGTGACAAGGACAGTGGGTTAGGTTAGGTTATCTTTAGACGAAAGCCCACGAGCCGAGCGGACGAAGCGAGTGGGCCGCGGTGGCGGCCGGCGAGTGCCAGAACCAACTGGTTTCCATTTATTCGTTGATAATTTTGATAAAAGTTAAAGTCGGTTCTGCCACTCGCCGGCCGCTGCTGCGGCACGCTCGCTTCGCTCGCTCGGCTCGTGGGCTTTGGTCTAAAGATAACCTAACCTAACCCACTGTCCTTGCCATAACCTTCGAACACCCCTCACACCTATATATTGTTTGTCTAACATTAGTATTGCATGTTGTCGTTAATTATATATACAAACTACAAAAATATAATAATGATCTTAATCACAATAATGTGAAAAATCTAAAATTCCGTATTTTTATGTCATTCAAAGATGTTCAGTTTGATTGAATAATATTGATATTCATGCTGTACGGATTTAGTTCCTTTGCCTGACATTTAGCAAAGTGAGGTAAAAACTTTGTCTCTCAATATTATTAATCTGAGGTTTTACTTACATATTACAAAATGTCGTGATTTTTTAGCAATGCCGTAATATTTGATTTTATAATTATTAATTATTTTGATCATGTCATACATGTTACATTTGCAGATTAATCCCAAAATTAAAGTAATTGTGTTTTTATTATAATTAGTAGGTAAGTCGTCACGCTAAAATTGAACATTATTTCTATCGATATAATGCACGTATTTCGTAATTAATTGTAATGTGTATTAATTTTTTGTCTAAATGATGGCTTACCGATGATTTTAGTGTCGTTATTAAACCATAGCAAACCATATGTAAAGTCTTTGAATACAAAAAAATGCGTAATTTTCAGGTTCCGCGTTTATGCAAATTTACCATTTATCATATAAAGGTTTCATTATAAACCCTAAGAAATAAATTCACAGAACACTACCCATGTTCTGTGAATTTATTTCTTGAATAAAATTTTTAACTGGTCATAGTTTTACAAATACATACTAATTGATTATAAATTATATGTTTGCCATATACAACAAATTATATAACTTTTATATAAGTTAGGAGAAAATGGGCACCTTTTAAGGAGGCCTATGTTGAGGATAAGGCTGCCTGTCCACGGAAGCGGGACGAGGCTGCAGAGCGGAGATACAAAGAAATATTAACCAATAGAATTGGCTGCCTGTCCACTGACACAATTTTTATGCAATCCTATTGGGTAATATTTCTCTGCTTCTTCCGCAGCCTCGCTCCGCTTCAATGGACAGGCAGCCTAAGCTAGAGAAATTTATAATATTATAAATATGTAGTTGTTATATAAGCATGTATGTGCATACTATATAATAGTAAAGCCTTTACTGTTGAAGAAAAATTATAATTTTGAAATATCAATAAATAACTGCATAATTTCCTGACAACCTTTTATTCTTCATCTTGTTGTCTGACATAGGCCTTCTTTAAAGACTTATCTCAATCTATCTCTTGCTGTCATCCAGAGAGCCCCTGCTCTTTGTTTATGATGGTTTTCCCACCTGTTCATTTGTCTACCTCTGCTTCTTTCACCCTGTGTACTGTGATTGCCAGCAGCTTAGAACTAACCGGGGTCTTTACCTTTAATGAGAGTCTGATGTAGGATACAACTTTATATTCACTATCAAGATGCTTTTATATGAGATGTATTCTGCTTGAAGGCCAATACAATAATGTATTCTATTGTTTTGGGAGGCATTCTTTGATTTTATTCTCAAATAAATATATTTTTTAATTTATAACAATGACTAATTTAAGCATTAAATACATACATAGTCATATGCCTAATGTGGTTAGTCTTTACAGTACACACTATTTATAATTTAAATTAAGTATGTATATTTAAATTTTTTAGTCTTGTCTTATTTTCATTTTCTTTGCCAGATTGGCTAAGAATTTCTTTTAAATTTTCTTGCCTGTTAATGATCAGGCCTCCTATTGGTTTTCCAAAAAAGTATTAGAAATATGCATTTCTGTAATGGTATATTTTGGTGAGCAACAAAGTGTTATGTGTCTACCACCGAACTTGGAAAGCAACCACTGGTTTGGCTCACCACAGTTTCACTGTCAAGCTATATGGATGTGAAAGTAATGTTGTAATTTAAACTACACCACATACATAGTAGTGAGCAATCATGCCATTAATGAAAGTGCAAGTTGTTTGTTTTAATCAGATCTAGAGCTCAATGCATGCAGAACCTGTTATTTTGAAAGTTAGAGATACCTGAAGAGTATTTAGATTTCTTTTTACTTATAATCCTAACTGTTGTGACAGTTTTTTGAGCTTTTTTATTGCTGCAGTACAGTAAACAGGTTCAAATGATAGCTACCAAGCTCATTCCGCAATTATTCATACAAATTACTTTGTTAAACCTTATAAAGAAAACAAAAAATAAAATAGGCAATAAGCTTAGTTTTTAAAATATATGAGTATATAATGTACACATTAAATAATGGAAGTGGCCTCTGCGGCATAGGCCTCCCCCAACTTTTTCCAATTTTCTCCTGTTCTCCATTTCATTCTGCACATTTTTACGAAAACATCTTCCCATCTCTTTCTGGTTTTCCTCTTTCTCTTTTCCCATCTCTGGGTAGCCAATCATAGATTTTCCTTGTCCATCTATTGTCTTCCTGCCTACTTGTGTGTCCTTCCCATTTCCATTTCAGAGTCCTTACTCTTTTTGATGATGTCTGTTATTCTAGTCTTTTTTCTTATGATTTTATTGTGAACTTTATCTTCTAGTTTTATACCTAACATACTTCTTTCTTCTAATAATTATAAAGATATGTTGCTGAGGAGTTTGTTGCGCCTTTTCTTCTTTAACATTAACTAAAAATGTTGACAACACCAACAAACAATTGAAATTTGACTTTTGTCACATAAAATTTTTCCTTCAACATGTAATGGTGCTAATTTAATCTGATAATAAAATATCTCTCGCAGTGCAATTTTGACCTTTCCTTAATAGTTTGATTTAATCAAAAATGCTTTTGAAGCAGACACTGTAGACTCATGACTATAAATGAGTAATCTATCAGATTCAATTTTGAAATAGATACCTACATTAATTTTCAATGGCAGAATACCCAATGATGGAATGTGGGGTATTCACATTTATGTACTTGAGACACACTCAACTATGCAAGGGTTCTTTAGAATATTTTTTTTTATTCACCGCCTTCTCCTCCCTCATATGCCAAGACAGAGATTTTATTTTTACTAGAGTACATTGTTATTTGTTTATGTCTATTTTGTTTATACACACAACTCTTATATCTATTACATGTTATTCCTTACTAGCACATCTCTACAATATTAATTCAATGTACAATCACAATTTGAAAGAAGAAATTCTTACTGAAGTGTTTTCTTTGCACTTACCAGACCAGGGGTGATAGGCATCCAGACAGGCAAATGCGCTGTCATCTGGCTCTGAGATGTTTTGTCAACTTTTACGACAGGCGATCTGCCACAGGAAATTTTATTCTTTCTCTGTTCCTGCACAGATAATTAATTAATGAAAATAAGTTTTATTTTTAAAACACCCATACCATAGTTCATTTCCATTATAGAATTTTATTACTATTGCTTATTTAACCTTTTAAGACGGAACCACCACAAATTTGTGATCGAATACAGATAATTGAAATGAACATTGAACTGATGCTTTCTCCCTCTAACTACTTAGAATTTGTATTAGAATAAAAGAGGATATAATTCTCTTGGTTTTGGTGCGGTAATTATGATGGCAGCTGGCAAATTATGGACAAAAATAATATTAATTTTGGTCCCTTTTAAGGGTTAAATGGTTTTAATAAGTTGATTATAGGTTTCAGACCTGTCTTATCTTATCAGGAATACATTTTTTTACTAAAACAATAATAGAACACAAAATTGCTAACTGCAAAATTAGGCATTCTACATGCATAAACATCAATGGAGCCATAACCATAATTAACATTTACTCTTTTTTTTATTTGATATAAAACCACTCTTAATAAAACCAATTTTTATTAAAAGTGCTTTTTAAGCTCTATTAAAGTTTTCCATCATAGTTTAAAAGTTAGAAGGCATACTTTTTATGACTGTGTAATTGAATATCCTTGCAACTGGCAAACTTAAATAAAATATTTTTTAATAAAAATTAATAAATCTCCATAAATTTATACCAATAATCAATCCATACAAATCTAAAACTATATTTTATCCTTATTGATCATTAACTGATTTAAATGAAAGGTAAATATCTACTTCAGGCTCCCAAGATGAACATAATACATAAGCTAGAAAAAAATCTAATTTTCGCATGATTGAATACATAAATTAGTATTTTACTAAAAAGAACATGGAAATCCTCCTACTTTTCATATATTTTTATTTTGTGTGTATAGAACTAAATACGATATCCTCATAACAATTTATATGTAGTATCACTGTATCCTGCCACATTTGTAGTTTATAAAATACTCGAATATAAAATTATTAATTACAAAATACGTTTCACATAATAATGATGATTACAAATAAACAAATGTTGGAAAATCTATTTGCAGAGTTTAGCGACAGCTGTGGTCCAACTATTCACAACAGAAGGTCCGGCCCATTCGGAATGGAAGAAAAAAGACACGGGCGTCCTCTGCCTAATCAAAGACAATGGAAAGCGCTCCTATTTCTTTCGCATATATTGTTTGTATCGAAAAATATTGATATGGGAACATGAGGTTTATATGCAAATCGAGTACAAGAGTCCCAGGCCTTACTTGCATACCTTTGAAGCAGAGGTGAGTCATTGTATTATTTTTGTTGTATAAAAATAACATTACTAATGAGTGTTTGTGGCTATATATACTTATATATATATATATATATATATATATATATATATATATATTGATATATATATATATATTGATATATATATATATATATTGATATATATATATATATATATTGATATATATATATATATATTGATATATATATATATATATATAGATATAGAGAGGTTTTCCCTCTATGCTGGATTTGTTATAGGGAGGGCGTTATAAAATAATGCGTGGTAATTTTTTTTTTTTAATTGTAGTATAGAATCGCGTTTGTCCACGGTTTTGCCTTATGTGGAGCGAAGATATGGTCTAGGATGATGTACGCTTACCTAGATGGTACCTATTCACACGGGAGTTGAAGACATCCAGGTTATAAGACAGACTCCGGCAATGAGTTCAACTCCTTCGCGGTGTATATGATGAAGCTGATGATGCAAAGCGCTTCGTTCTTATAGGTGGAATATCCACCACCCGCTCACGGCGGCCGAAGGTCCAGACTGACCCTCCGCCGCCGACGCGTCCTCCTTTACAGGAGCGGAGCAATGACGTCCTTTGCAAGCATAACGTGCTTGCAGAATGAGAAGATGGCTCGTCCTAAAGGATGACAACAGGTTGGCTTCGCTCCTTGTGCGACAGAAGCCTAAAGGCATTGGTAAAAGCAATTTCCATTAGATGGACCGTCGGTTATTTCACAGCTTCACAACAAAAAAGGTCCTTCGAGACCGACAACGCGTGGGCGACGCGTCCCTTTTGTTGCAAACGTCTATAAACTACGGTAACAACGTTCCATCAATTGCACCCTCTACTTATTTGCTTGCTTCAGGCAATAATAAAAATAACTTCATAAAGAGTTTAGATGTACTTGCATATTGCATAGAGTGAACATGACTACAGCAGTATGGATCCATTATTTTAAATTAGTAAAATTAAATATAAATTTGTCCCAATACAATATATATATATCTATATATATATATATATATATATATATATATATATATATATATATATATATATATATATATATATATATATAGATATATATATATATATATAGATATATAATAATAATAATAATAACTGCAAATATTATTATATAAGACTACTCATATAAAAATAAATACACTATGAAAAAAGTAAAAATAAAAATAACAAGTTACTCAATGACACTTCCACGAAATCTATATCCTTGTTTCTTTTGGTTCGACGGAACTTTTAACTTGCATGTACAAAAAATAAATGAGAACTACCTGCAACTTTTAACTTTACAACTTATTTTTCAACAACTTATAAATGTTCTCATAGTTTTAAGTGAATTGTAAAAAATATTTTATAAGGAATAAAGTTTTTAACCCGAAAAATCATATTAAACATGCACAAAAGTAGTTTTAGTTACGTTCAATAGCAGTGTAAATGGAAGAGAACTTAATTCAGCGCACCCGTACAAGTATGAAGTCTAAGAAATTATGTAACAGGACAATGTTTGTAATAAGTGTTGCGTTAACAGAAACTGCTCTTATACAAGGAAAACAACACTATTGTTAATGTGATATTTTTTCAATAAATTGTCCTTAAATCCCGTAAAATCCTGTTTTTAAGCCATTGGTGGCAATGAGTCAATAATGCAATAATACCCAAAGGGGATTCCGTGGTGTGAAAAGACAATCGATTGCCGTCACACGCGGATATTTACTGAATTTTATGTCTATTTATTATATAAATTTTGTTAAGAAAATGATGTCAAATTTACTCACCTTAACCAACCGCAAAGTTATTAAATTAATAAATATTTTATATCAAAATAAAAAAAAAATACAAATAGGATTTTTAAAGTAATTTGGCTATGGGGGTGAGGCTGAGGTATCAGTTCATTTTGGGAAAGGGATCTCTTGCCTAAAATAGTTTGGGAATCCCTGGTCTAAGCTCTAAGTCTAAACTAACGAGATATGCAATGGTTGTGGCAGTGGGTCTGTTTAAAAAATCTAACTGCTCAGCGGATTATGGAGCGACCTGTAGTGGGTGTTTTCCGTATAGATAAAATCCTAAAAAAATATATTCGTGATAGAACCAAGGTTACCAAACTCGCAAAATATACGAATTGAAGTAGTACTGGCCCTATAGACAAGTAGCATTAACACTAAACGAATAGAATGAAAATGTATGGGAATGACATAATACTTAATGTAACGATATATCATTCCCATACAAATTCTATTCTATTCGTTTAGCGCTAATGCCACTTGTTTAGAGAGCCTGGACTGGCCTAATTTGTCGCAGGCCTAATAGCCGATAGAGGAGACGTACCCTGGAGTAGACTGAATCTTGGTAAATGTAACCTGTGAAAAGTTGCTTCTATGACGGTAGGCTGGGAGAATTCTGTTAGCTAACAACGTTAAAGCGTCGACAATTATTCAATCTTTGAAGGTCTTGCAATTTGGAGTAGAATAGGAAGGCGGATCTCAGCAGCAGTCGAAATTAATTGCACAAGCCAAAAGAAATACTACAGTTTCGTTAACTTCCTTATGTGTATAATTACTCTTTGTTTATAACTGAGTCAATGAGATAAAGAAACTAGGTTGTTTAATTTAAACTTAAACAAATACTATAATATTGTGGGATGTCTTTTTTTTTAATTGGACGAGTTCAGCAGATAGTCATACAGTCCACCTGATGGAAAGCGGTTACCGTCGCCTATGGACATTGGTAACATCAAAGGCGCTACCATTGTGCTGCCGCTCTCTTAAGGGAGACTGAAACCTGGCCACTAATGCCGGAACACAATTCACAGTGTTATGGCAGCATAGTCTACACTAGGGGTGGTGTAGCCATCCATACGGGCATAAAGCCCTACCATTTGGCTATGGGATGTTTAGTGGCCTCTTACGACAGGCCACCCTGCCGCAGAATATTATATTCTTTCTCCGTTCTTGCACGGATATAGTCTACACGGTTTCCCCAGAGCCTCTATACCACAGAAGAAGACTAGTAAGAATTATAATTGCCTAATGGAAAACAGGACTCAGAAAAACTCTGTCTATATGACTAACTGACGCAACAGATCGTTCTTCTTTAAGTTTTGTATTATTATTGAAGTAGTTTAGTATCTAATAAAACTACGTTTTAACGGTTTTAAGCGTGGTAATTTATTTGATTTTGGTTATTCCGACGTTTCGGCCACTTTTCAGTGGCCGTCATCACGGAAGACCGTTAAAACGTAGTTTTATTATGTGTACAAGTCGAGAAAACTTAAGAAAATATTATAATTATCCGTGCAGGAACGGAGAAAGAATACAATTTCCTGTGGCCTAGCGGCCTGTCGGAAGAGGCGACTAAACAACCCACAGCCAGGTGGTAGGGTATTTGCTCGACTGGATGGCGACCACCCCTGATCTAGAGTATGCCGCCATAACAACCTTGTGTTGTGTTCCGGCATTAGTGGCCAGGTTCCAGTCTCCATTAAGAGAGCAGCAGCGCATTTGTAGTCTTTGGTGTTGCAAATGTCCATAGGCGATGGTAACCGCTTTCCATCAAGGGGCCGTTTGCCTGTCTGCTGAACTCCTGCAATAAAAAAAATGTATTCTTGAAAATATTTTTTTTAATAAACCAGTCAATAAGTTGAAAGGCTTAAGCTACATACACGCTAAGAAAAATCACTGGGTCTACCTAAGAATTCGTGTCGTTTCTACACACAAACTGTGTGCATTGCTCCGGCCTCTGACAAGAAAAAATCTTGTCTGCGCTAGACACGACGCGTCTGTGTTGTTGCGATGAAGTCAAAGGAAAAGTTGAGAAGTGAGAAGGTGAAACTTAACCAGTGCAAGCAGATATGACAATTTTTCGTGGCTTGATCCGACTAAATTCTAATAGTGTACACGATAAATCAGTCCTATCTGCCGCAGGCACGATGAAATTTCTCAGCGTGTACAATGGCCCTTGATAATGCTGATGTTAGACGGAATAACCAAAGTGATTCGGGAAGCACACGACGGCATTCAATGACGTCGAATGACTCAATTTTATGTTTGCTTACATGGACAAGTTTGGTTGCATCATCCGTATTGAAAGACAGAAATAAGCCTAATATCGGCTTAAGTTTCTTTTCAATACTTGTCTGATTTGTTCTGATATATGGTTTAAATAGTAAAAATTAAATAATGAGAAAAGAATGATTTGAATTGAACATCAGGGGCCCAATTCTGCTATTCTATTGCTATATCTTGACGTTGCGAGAAAATTCAGAGTACGATTCTATTGTGATAATGGCAAGAATTCTTATAACACTAAATCGGCAATATCTTCTCCATATCATCGTAGCAGAATAATAGTAGAAAAAATTGGTGTTACCATTAGCAGAAATGGCACTAACCGAAATTAATATTGAAAAGCTACCATTTTTTTTTTAAATATATTTCGCGAGCTTTCGCTTATAAATAAATATATATACGTGTACCACGGGCACGCTATTGGAATTACCAGATTACAGAAATTTTAATATATACAAAAAGCAACCTTTTAAGCGTAACGTTAAAGAATTCCTTCTCAAACAAGAATATTGTTACGAGTTTAGCGGAACTCTAATTAAAATGCCTTTGGAATTATTATAGAGTTTATTAGAACTATACAAACACGTATAACACAGGTACAGATATAACCGAATACAACAAATCCAAACGTAATGCAGAAAGTCGTAATTCAATAAAACGCGCAAAGTCCGTCACTAATAGACTCCCGATTGTAGTACACACGTCTCGGTTTGATCGTGGTTCTCGCTCGACTGCCCCTCCCTCGAGCAGGCCATCGTTTAATACTGCACAAATGCAATGTGCCCGTATCGTAGTCGACTTAATCCGCCACACCTGGCTAATGACTCGGCCGCAAGCTGCCATAAAAGAGTACAACAAGTTTAAATACTGACAGGTAATAAAATGTTTTTTGTTTCAGATATGCAGGTGGATTTTGTTTTTGTAGGGACCTGAGATGTAACAACAACATTATTCTGTTGACGATTATTTTTGTAATAAAACTACGTTTTAACGGTTTTAAGCGCGGTAATTTTATTTGATTTTGGTTTTTCCGACGTTTCGGCCACTTTTCAGTGGCCGTGATCACGGAAGACAAAGATGTCAAGTGTCAACGAGTATTGTTAAAGTTTTATTTAGCCTACCGCCAACTTATTAATTTTAATTATTTAATTTTTTTTATTTAATTTTGTTTATGGTTATTATTTAATCTATGGGAGCCTAATCTAATTTACTACCGCTTCGCAACATGTTATGGCTTGAAGAGAAGAAGCGGCGCAAGAAACTCTTCAGCAAACATGCCTAGCTCTAATAATTTTATATAATATTAAAATGGGTGGAAGGAAAAATAAAAGTAATTATCAGTCAAGTTGGTTTGTGTTCCGTTGTACGCAGAAAGAGCTCACAGTGTCTTGAGGTCTGGCAGCTGGTTTTTGCTGGGTTTGGGTCTTAATAGTTTTGATAATTGGATCCCAAACAGGTGGTACTTGCCAACCATCTTCTCTATTGAAATTTGGGTGTTTTTTGATTTCAATAGCCTCACGCATCATTCTAGGTATGAAACGATTCTCTTTCGCGAGGATTTGTGGGTTATCGAATCTGATGTAGTGGTTGGGTTTATCCAGCGTGTGTTCACTGATCGCAGACTTCGTAGACCTTGTGTGTTTCATGTCAGCAATGTGTTCTTTTACTCGTGTTTTTATGCTCCTCTTTGTTTGCCCAATGTTTTTTGTTCTTAAATTTTAATATGATTATATAAAAATGCCTACCTATTGACATAATATTTATTGTAAAATTGAAATTTTTATAATGGTAATTATGACTATTACGTATTTATATTCAGACACAAATATTTTTGTTAATGAATTAATATAAATAAAAATAAATAATCAGGCAAACCTACGATTGAGACGATAGAGTCCGGCGATTTTGATGAGATAGTAATAGCAGGATTGGCCCCTAGGTGGATAGCATGTTGGTTTGCTATGTTCTCACTCTGTTTAACAGAAGGTAACTATTATTTCAGGAGTATATGACAGCGTTCAATTTCGCGCACGAAGATGAAGCTAAGATCCTTAGGAATATACTTATTGAGAAAATCGAACTTCGGAAAATCAGACGAGAAGGTATGTTTCACAATTGTTAAATTAGTTTAAATAACACTCACCAAAATAAACAATTTCGACGCCAAAATGCATGGTTACAATAATTCTTGGCAAAACAACAGGCGGCCTTATCGTTAAAAGCGATCTCTTCCAGGCAACCTATCTTAAAACTAATCTGGCGATGTAGTTGGAACAGGGAACAGATAGGCATGCACAATTTAAATATACATATTTACTGCACACATAAATCCAGACACATTTACAATATATACGTATATACGAAATTATCTACATAACTAAATATATTTATTAACATTATACATATATGACAAGCACTTTATATTGGCACATATTACATACATACATACATACATAACTTCACGCCAGTTCCCTTGCGGGGTAGGCACGAACAACAGAGTGCCATTTAGGCTTATTCTTACACACCTCACTTGCCTCTTTGACATTCATAACTCTTGTCATGCAAGCTCGTCTGTTCTTAAGGCTCCTGACATCACCTTCTGCTAGTACACGATCAATTTGAGCATGGAAGGTGTGTCGTGGCCTTCCACGACTTCTGCATCCATCCACTATTACATATAGTAGGCACATATTACAGTAGATAAATAAGTAAATTCTCATTATATTAGACATATCTCTCTCTCTCTCTCTCTCTTTCTCTCTCTCTCTCTCGCGTGCTTCATAACGTATACGCAAAAATGCCATTCTTTTGTTGTTTACTAAAAATTTTGCATGTTACAATTTAAAAAGTCTTACCAGTATGCAAGTGTGCCTAAAAAGAAGGGTATTCCAAATTTCAGCCTTATGCAATCAACCAGTTTTGTTTTATTCACAATTTTGTCCCTTGTGTAAAACTGCACTTTTGTCTCTACGCCCATTTGTTATGAAGCCTTCGATATTGTATACATACATACACAGACATTATATCTATATATACTAGCTGTCTCGGCAGACGTTGTTCTGTCCTGAAGAAATAAAATTTAGAACCCGATTGCAGCGCCACCTACCGGGTCCAATTGTGAATCTAAACCATCCTCGAATCCACTTGAACACACACACAAAAATTCATTCAAATCGGTCCAGCCGTTTAGGAGGAGTTCACTGTCAACACACGTACAGAAGAATCTATATATATAAAAATTAATCGCAAAATGTGTTGGTAAGCGCATAACTCAACAACGCCTGGACCAATTTGGCCAATTATTTTTTTGAAATGTTTTTTGCAGTCCAAGGATGGTTTTTACGGCGAGAAAATTTCGAATAATTGCCGGGAAAACCCTAAAACAGCCCTTTTCTTTTTCCCATACAAACGTTTTCTAACTAAAATGTAGAGTCAATTTGAACTTTATTGTTATTCAATAAAGTTCATATTAAATTACAAGCCTTCACTGTTGTCTAAACAATGTAGGTGTGTTCCTAACGCTAAAGAGTCAATTTGCACTTTATTACCGCTGCACAAAGTTCAAATTCAATCATATCTGTCAAAACAGTGTGCGTGTGCGCGTTGGAGGATCTAATGTCGCGTGCCGAAACTAAAACAAAAGAAATAATATCGCGAAGCCGACCAAATTGAAAATCAGTACTAATGATCTAGTATGATAGTTCTTACATTTTGTGACTATTCAATTTAGTTGGTCAAGTGGGTCCCAGAAGGGTGGCCAAAGTTCGTGCAAGCGAAGATACTTTGGTCACCCGAGCTGAACCCCACACACCGCCTTATCACCAGGGTGACGGTTCTGTTCAGGAGAATTTTTTGCCCTGGCTATAAAATAGGTAGGAACAAAAATCTGCCACATTCCAAATCTTTTTGACAGAACGAAGTCTGGCGGGTCCGCTAGTTATATGTATAAAGATATACATTGCTATTGAATGCGTAATTTAAGTTGACATCACAACAAGTAGTATTTTGTGACGTATTATCTACTTTAAATTGTAGTCTTACTATCTTAAAATCATAATCATTCTACATCGATACACATGTCCAGATATTTCTGAATATGTATATGTAGTACATATATCTATAGATATAGAACAGAGATAAAGTGATTTAATTGGTGTTTTGCTAGGTTTGTCTTCGTTTTTTATTTTAAATCTAAAGCGGGTGATAGACGCGTGAGCAACTATACGTATTTAGGGCGAAGCCACAACGCTGCGGTCCGATGCTATCGCAAAAACGTCGTAGCACCGCAACGCGATACGATAACGCAATAAGAAAACTTCAACGCATCGTACAAGTTGACGATGACCATCGGGTCGTTATAAAAGGAATTCGCACTAAGCTTAAAAAAAAATCCGGGCAGAAACGCAGAAAGAATACAATTTCCTGCGGCCGGGCGGCCTGTCGTAAGAGGCGACAAAACAACCCACAGTCAGGTGGTAGGGCATTTGCCCATCTGGATGGCTCCCACCCCTGGTCTAGAGTATTCCACCATAACCTTGGGTTGTGTTCCGGCATTAGTGGCTAGGTTCCAGTCTCCCTTAAGAGAGCAGCAGCGCATTTGTAGAAACTTTGGTATTGCGAATGTCCATAGGCGATGGTAACCGCTTTCCACCAGTGGGCCGTCTGCTTTTCTGCTGAATTCATGCATTAAAAAATAAACTTCTACAAGCATGCATCCATTTCTAGCTATTATAAATTTTCCACGGTGTGTTGTGCGACCTCGTATATTATATTTCGGCGGTGCGTTGTCGTACCCGCAGCGTTGTGGGCTCACCCTTATAGCTGTACAATCTTTTTCGCCTTATTTATTTATTATGTAAATTCGGGTAGAATCTTGCAAGTTAAATTTGACCAATTTCCCGGTTTCCGATTGAGCTGAAATTTTGCACGCATATGTAGATACCGCGTGACAATGCAATAATATGGTACCATGGAGCTGATCTGATGATGGAGTCGGAAGGTGGCCATAGGAACTCCTGTACTAAACAAGATAGACCCGTCGTGTTTGGGCTCGTTTTACTTGTCTTGGCTAGCACTCTGCTGCTACATGATATCCAGGATCTCAAAAGATTGTATTTAAAAACCTTTTAAAAAAAAGCTTTTTATGAATATCTGTTGATTGAAAAAGCGGCCCTAAGTTTTACTTTGGAACAATCTAAATACGAGATTATTTACGCAACTAAATCGATCATAAAACTACAATGACATTCTTTCATATACGCCAAGTATTTTTTACGTCGTCATTCCATTACCGCTTGCAATTAATTAGCGAATTATCGTGTGAAAACAATACCCAAAGTTAGATAAATTAACAGAGAACGCTTGCAGTATGACCTCATGATTGCGTATTGTTTATTGCAATACATGAAAAACTATCCTATGATTTTGAATCACTCTTGTTTACAAACAACACTAGTCCACTACATTCAACTGATGGGCTTCATAATGGCATTATTGGGCCGTGTATGTCATGTTGTATTTCCTTTTATAACAAGCCATGTATAGAACGAGTAGAGATTAAAAATTAAATAAAGAAAGAAATAAACATTTATGTGGGATGATGGGCTGGCAAGTAAAACAACACTTTACGAGTTTCCGTTACTGGCGATATGCGCGTGCGTTTGTTTTGTATTAATTTTAATATTGTTACGAGTTGCAGGACTCGAATTAAAATGCCGTTGGAATTATTATAGAGTTTATTAGAACTATACAAAATATAACTGAACACAATCATTTCAAACGTAATGCGCGATTCAATAACACGCGCAAAGTCCGTCACTATATAGATTTTCGAATGTACACACGTCTTGTCTCGGTAGTGGTTATCGTTTGACTGCCGATCTCTCCATTGGGCCATTGCTTTATACTGCACCGATACAATATGGCTGCCCGCCTGCGTAGATCGAATTTCTTAGAATCAGTTCGACACATCTGTCTAATGACTGCCATAAAAGATTACAATACACAATGGACTGTTTTTCTCATTACAAATTTTAAACACAAAGTAAACAAAAGAAGACAGTCATAAATAGTTTCATTGTTAGTAGCTCAAACGCCGGCAAGTAATAAATGTGCTTTGTCTACAGGTATGCAGGGGGCCCAAATTATATACGTTTTTTATTTATTGATTATGAGGCGGTACAAGGTTTGTCGGGTCAGCTAGTATTATATAAAAAAAATATTGCTGATTAGGAGTGGCGATGATGGTATACATAATTATTGTACAATTACTTACATTTTAATAATAAATATATAAGTTATGTATTTATAGTATAGTCCATTATGTGTTTAAGTATGCTTTAGTATGTATTTGGTTTGAAGACTGAAATGTAATCCTGCTTAAATTCCTAAAACCTCAGTGTTAAACAGTGTTTTTGTGGCAATATTTTCCACACAAAATATAATTCTTTTTTAAAACAATCATTACGATATAATTATGGACAATTTTTAAACAGTTTTACAAAGTTCTAGAGTTCTGTAGAGCTTTTATGAGAAAAACAGAATCATTATTTATTTATTATGGACCACCAACAGGAGATACATCATATACTTTCGTCTGAAATCTAAACAATGCTCATACTTAATATACTTCCTATTATAGGTGGTCATATCATGTCATGTATACTAATATTATAAAGAGGTAAAGTTTGTGAGTTTGTGACGTTGTAGGGGGTAATCTCTGGATCTACTAAACCGATTTTAAAAATTCTTTTACTGTTCGAAAGCTACGTTAACAGGGAGTGTCATAGGCTATATAACATGATGCTATGTACCACGGGAGCGGGACAGCGCGTTCGAAACCGCGCCGGGCCTCTAGTATATTATAAGATGTCAAATTTAAATTATTTCCATGGTTTATTTTTTTCTTATGGTTTCTTACATCGATAACAAGTATTAATTAGGCATTAAATGGCACTTTTTATTTACATAGTTTTAGAATTTATTATAATATGTGTCAAATATCCAATTGTAGAGAGAAGACAGCGATCTATGGTGGCAGCTCGTCCGAACAGCCAGGAGGTGCAGTTGCGGCGGCCGAATGGCGTGCTGCCGCCGCCGCCGGCGCCCATTGTGGAGAGGGAGCCCGAACCAGCCCCCTTACCACCACCACCGAAGACTACTATGAACAGTGAGTAAATCTTATTGCAAACAGATATCCAAAGTGCCAAGGAGGCGGGCAACACATTGGCTCCCTTGGTATAGTTAATATTCCTGGGCGACGGTAACCACTTACCATCAGGTCGGCTGTTTGATACTTTGCCTGCAAGAAAACCTTTAACCTTTTTTTATTAAAGGATGTTTTCAAGATGAAAATGTCACACCCTTTAAAAAAAAGAAGTAGGGTACATTATACAGTTGTGGACACCCCACCCAATTAATTGGTATCCACTCAATTTATTCGATATTAAAAAAATATATTTTAGAGACCTACTGAAATATATAATTTTTTATTGCACGAGTTCAGCAGACGGCCCTGATGGAAAGCGGTTACCATCTCCTATGGACACTTGCAACGCCAAAAGTGCTATAAATGAGCTGCTGCTCTCTAAAGGGAGACTGGAACACAACTCAAGTTGTTATGGTCGCATACTCTAGACCAGTGGTGGTAGCCATCCAGACGGCCAATACCCTACCACCTGGCCAAATGTTAAGATTTCTTAGTGTTTTGAATAAAATAGTAGGGTGCCAATTATTGGTATAGTTTCTTCCCATACATTGTAGAAAAGGTCTTTTCATAACTGTCAATGTCTATGGTGGTTAGGCTTAGATCACTGTGGATTTTTTTAAATTAGAATTATTGCTGGATTAAAATTAACTTAATGTTAATTTACATTTTGTGTTTCGTTGGTTTGTGATATGGTTCTTTAATAATCATTTACTGTAATGATGTTTGATGTTGTAAATACAAATTTTTTTTCAGCTAATGATCTCTAGTAACTAGTGGTTGCCCATGGTCGAAATTCGACCATAATAATTAATGTCAAAGACTATACTTCTATAATCACAGATTTCGCCAAGGCTACACTGTTAATTTCACTTGAACAATAAACAAAAGAGTATATATGAGTGTGTGTGTGTGTGTCAAATACATGGTAGTGTGTGCAATGTTCTTTTTTTAAATTGATATAATGTATTTTTTATGCATGACTTTAAAAAAATATTAGCATTCGTCGCTTCTTCTCTATATAAACTATAAGTGTGCGAAATTTCATACTCCTCCGTCCCCGCAATTTTCGTAAATAGGGGTACAAAGTTTTTGCTTCACGTATTAATATATAGATAAGCGATACATTTGAAAATTATATCAATGACATACATATGTCACGTTGTTTTCGGTTGCCGGGAACGCATGCCATAGATCATGCTTAATTTTTGTTTCATTTACCACAGATACAAATACACTGAAGAGTTCGAAACGAAAGGGCAAACCGAGGATCACCAAAGCCGACATTGGAATGCCGCAGAACTTCCAGCACATATCCCACGTGGGCTGGGACGCGCACAAAGGTAACGAATTTTAAAAGTTTCCGATGTTATTTGAACGTATCTGAGAATATGTTTCATCTAGATGGCTTAGTTTTGTTACATAGAGGTAATTAGGAACCTTCGCAGTCTCACTCTTCTGTCTGTCTGTCTGTGTGCTTGTCGCAGTCAATTATCTCTGTAATAATTGTAAATACAGATATGAGATTTGCTACACTTATATATGTACCATGTCTACCTATGCAAGATGTCAAAATTGTGAATGTTTTTGTATATTGAGTAGAGCAATTTTTTTTTTAAACCAATTTTTCAATCGTTAGGTGAAATCCACTGATTAAATTATAGCCCTATAATTTTAAAAGTGAAACAATTAAACTGTTTTATTCATTTTACTGTAATAGTTAATTTTTTTTATGTTGTATTCATTATAGGTAACTTATTAAGTTAAAGTACAAAGTGTGATTGATGCAGGTGAAATACCGTAGTAATTAGTTTTTAATATTTTATGGCCTTATTCATATTGAGTTTAGTAAGTGTTTAAGGTTTTGCAAGAAGCCGACAAACTTACTTTAATTGGATATGAATAATACTGTTAATGTTTATTTATATGTTTTTAATGGAATTTTATATGAAAATGTGTTTCCGAAAAAAGGATATATTAAAATCAGTAAAGTCGTTTTCAAGTTACGCTCGTGCACGCGATAATGAGTCTTAGATATACCTATATATCTAAGACTCATTTTTATTTATATAGATATAAAATGTGCGAGAAAAAATTGTTTTTTTTATTATATTTATATAAATTATTTTTATTGCTAAAGCACGGCAGACTGGTTGACGGCCCAACTGTGATGGAAAGTGGTTACCGTCGCTTATGGACATTAGCAATATCAGAAGTGGTGCCGGCCTTGAAAGAAAAACTGGAACCTGGCCACTGATGCCGGAACACAACTCAAGGTTGTTATAGCGGCATACTCTAGACCAGGGGTGGTAGCCATCCAGATGGGCACCCTACCACCTGGCTGTGGATTGTATTGTCGCCTCTTACGACAGTTCCTGCACGGAGTTTTGTATTGTTTCGTCAGGTTTCGACGTGGAAACGACGCAGCCCAACGAGGAGCTGCTGTCGTTCTTCAACATGGCCGGCGTGTCGGAGACGCAGCTGCAGGACGAGGCGACGCGGGAGTTCATCTACAGCTTCATAGAGACGCACGGAGGCATCGACGCCGTCAAGGAGGACCTGCACACCACCAACGCGAAGCCCGTCAGGAGTGAGTTCATTTACTTAATTACCTCTGCGAATTCAAAACCTTGCAAGCGCCTCCTGTGAAATGTTATGAATTTTAAGTACATGCAATTCTAAAACTATTTAGGGGCCGAATTTCATGTTTTTTTGACCCCTCCCTCATCCTTGCCACAAGCTGGTTACATCCATGAGACTCCTCTCTCCCTAGTGTGACATCATATCGAGGTCTTCATAACAAATGGGGCGTATATGCAAAAATGCCATTCTTTTGTTGTTTACTAAAATCTATGAATGTTACAATTTAAAAAGTCCTACCAGTATGCAAATGTACATAAATATAAGGGTATTCCAAATTTCAGCCTTATACAATCAACTAGTTTTGTTTTATTCACAATTTTGTCCCTCGTGCAAAGCTACGCTTTTGTCTGTACGCCCATTAGTTATGAAGCTCTCGATATATTATGCAATTTTGTATCAAGAAATTATTAAATTCAAACAGCAATTTCGTAAGTAGTTTTATTTCCATTTAGTTTTTAATCATTTAAACACTATGTTGGTCACAGACCCTAACACTAACCCAGGTGTAGCGTGGGCATAACAAGTTTATGGTTTACAGGTGGCAGTAGTCGCAGTGCGGGCGTGGGATACTCGCCTTCGCCCGCGGTGCCGCCCCCACCGGCGCCGCCTGTGCCCGCGAGAAGTCCGGCGATGACGCACCCACCGGCACCACGTAAGTTCATAGACCGCATGTTTTATCAATCCATCCATGTTTACAGTAAGTGTCCAAAATGGCTGCTCTTACACAGAAAGACAGCAAAACTTATGGAGCGATATTCTTACCTACCTTATACTAGGTAAGGAGCGAACACGTCTTTTATTTAAATCCGGCTCGAAGGACCAATTATTTAAATCCGGCTCGAAGGACCATTTATTTAAATTCAGCTCGAAGGCCCATTTATTTAAATCCGGCTTGAAGGACCAATTATTTGAATCCGGCTCGAAGGACCATTTATTTGAATCCGGCTCGAAAAACTATTTATTTAAATCCGGCTCGAAGGACCATTGATTTAAATCCGGCTCGAAGGCCCATTTATTTAAATCTGGCTTGAAGGACCATTTATTTGAATCCGGCTCGAAGGACCATTTATTTGAATCCGTCTCGAAAAACCATTTATGTAAATCCGGCTCGAAGGACCATTTATTTGAATCCGGCTCGAAGGACCACAATCACAACAGTATTTAAATTGAGACGTTATAATTTCTACATAAAATTACCGTCTATTATTTAAAAGAGCATACAATTTAATCTATATGCGTATATATGATGAGATGAGAGCATTTTTCTTATTTCAATAAGAAATAATGTTGAGCTAATTGTGCACAAAAGGCTGTCTTATCGCTAGGTGTTAAAGTAGTGTTTAATATTGACATTTTATACCTTCAGCGTCGAGGGCACCCCCACCGCCGCCTCCCTCCAGGGGCGTGCCCCCTCCCCCTCCGCCGGTGGCCGTCGTTCAGAGGAATCCCCCACCGCCGAGGCCTATGCAACGTAAGATACATTATTTCACCTTATACGTACGATGATAATAATTTTTAATGTGCAAACGTGTTTATCCATAATCTATCTATATTGATAATATTATAAAATTTGAACATGCAGTGTCTCTACATTGAAACCATTTAAAAAAAAACTATATAAATGATCCATTTTTTTATTTATTTCTTGTCTGTTATTTCGGGATTCAAGTTAAAACTATTAGGCCGATTTCGATGTGGTTTTCGCTGGATGGCAGCAAATTCTTAGACTCAAAATCTACCCTACTTTTTATCTTGGGAATCCCGTGTATTTTTTTCTAAGAATTAATTAAAATGGCCAGATTAAAAAAATTGAACTACAGCAAATTTTATGTAATAAAATGTCTCATACTTTTATCGTTTTTAGTTGTTCGGGTGCATAGCATAGCTTATTCCGACACAGTTTTCACTAAAACTGTAGCTGTGGTACTTTGTGTCCCGGGAATCAAGTCCGGGAATTTCAAGATGGAACGAAGTCTCGAGCACGTCTAGTATTTAATAAAATAATAAAAACCACCCGTAGTACAAGCTTAACTTGTATAGCTTGGGAATATATAAAACTAGCTGATACCCGCCCGCTTCGCGTGCCGTAAAATCCGTTCTTAGCTGACTTCTACTTGGCGAAAGGAAGGTCCATGCCAAATTTCAAGTCTATAGTCTATATATAGATGTGTGTTTGTCTGACGATTATTTATGTATAAACAGCTATTTATTATGCGTTTTGCTTCTGGTAGCGCCGTCGACCGCCCCTCCGTCGGTGCCTCCCCCTCCGCCGCCGGGTGTGGCCCCGCCCCCTCCGCCGCCGCCCCCGCCGCCGGCGCCCTCGCCCCCTCCGCCGCCCGCGGCGCCGCCCCTCCCCGCGCCCTCCGACGCCGCCGCCCCGATGGATGCGCGGGCCGCCCTCATGGAGAGTATACGCAGCGGCAACAAAACGCTCAAGGTAAGTGTAAAGGTGGCGGTTCGCGTCGCGACAAAGACAAGCGACCGAAACAGGTGACTGCGACAAGTGTCTCGGTCTCATCTGCATGCATTGTGTGGGTCGAGACCGAGACCGCAACTAAAGCTAAATTCATTCAGTATCAAAAAGTCTGTCGATGGAGTCAGTTGTGTTGTGTTGTATTGGAGGGTGCTTTTTGATCAGTTCAATCGGCTTTTCACGGTCTTCGTCAGAAAAAGTAGTTAATTTTTACAATAAAGAAAGAAGAAAGAAAATCATTTTATTCAGGAAAAAATTACATTGGTGTAGTGTAGGTATAATTGTTAACAAATTTAAAACTAACAACATAATCTTGTCCTGAAAGGGGCATCAGACTCAGCATAATGCTGGTCTTTTAAAACCAGCGCTGATCTTCCGCTGAGCCCTTAAGGCACTGTCACGGCAGACATTACATCATTGCAAAGCATGAAGGGAATCCTAAATAATATATATATATATATATATATATATATATATATATATATATATATATATATATATATATATATATATATATATATATACATACACACACATACACATACGTAGTATATACAAGAAATAGGGAAAATAATAATAATGAATAAATATATTAGTGTTTTATAATGTATTGCAAAAATAAATTAAAAGAATCGAATTAACAATTAAATTAAATACCACTTGTGTCAAGTTTTAGATGGTGTTGTGAAAGCTGGTGCTCTTTTAAAAATATCTTTAATTGAGTTCCGAACCCATTAATATTTTGTAGATTTCTAATGGGTGGTGGAATATTATTCCAGCACCTTGAAGCTGCGTAACGAAAACTCCCGCGAAAGCCAGCCGTAAAATGGCGTTGCGAAGCAAGTTGTATCGCACATGTCCTAGAACTGACCATTCTACGGCTTGATACCCAGGAGAGCTTTGCATATAAATAATGTGGGGTTTTGTGTTTAAACACGTGCTTTTCGCGCGCGACCCGAGACACTACTAGTCAGGGGCAGCACAGTCGTTCAGTCTCCTGTCTCGCGTCTCTGTCTTCTATCTCTCTCTCGCTCGCGAACTGATGCTTATACATTGCTTAAAGTCAAGTAATGGTCGCCTTTAGGGGTTTGTAATAAATTAGTTACATTTGTTTAGTCTTGTCATTCATCCATAGATGGCGTTGACTTATACTGTGCTATGGTTTGCTATATAAGATGGGCTCAATATTGCGCCTTAATCGTATGAGTGCAGTATTTGTTGGAAAAATCATTGCAGTGTTTCTGTTTAGTGGTTAGAATATGAACAGCAAGATTTTTTTTAATTTTTATGTTTAAGGCTTGGCAACTAGGCCTTTAAGCCAGGCGCCGTTGTATTGTAGGCTACAATCGACGTCGTTCAACGGAGTTCTTGTGAAAACTCGAAAGGCCACATTTGACTATATAGTTCACACTTCTCGCAAAAACACATAATTACTACTCAAAAACTATCAATATCCTACAACTATTGTTCATATTAGAGTAATTTTACACATTTTTAGAAAATAAAACTGCACAGCACAACGTCTCCTTTCAGTTTCCCGCCAAAAACTCGAACAGCAAGATAAATCGTTAAATATACTAGTGTTGGGCAGTACATGATTTTAAAATGAGTTTGTAAGAGTAACATGACATTTTGTACTGAACCAGTACATTGTACCACTTCAAATGAAGCGAGGAGATTTGTACGGTTTGTACCGCGGCAGTACATTTGAAGCGATGAGGCGGCGAACGTCATTCCCTCATTTGTCCCGTTGAAAACTAGTTCGGAAATGTTCGTTAATATCGGATGTGTTCGGCCTCGGTCACCTCGTTTTACTATGACATTGTCATGTTGTCCCTTTTTGTCATGTGAATATCCCGTAGAGGCTATTTGTACTGTTGTAGCATAAGCCTTGTTCCATCCTTCCACTTTTGATTAGTAGTGCAACAAAAATTTTGAAATGGTACATTTCAAATTTTGGACCGTATCAGTACAAATGTATTTTCTACGGGACAAATGTACTGGCTCACACATGTACTGCTCATCGCTAAAAATATATACCGTTCAATCTGTGCAGGAATGGAGAAATAATACAATTTCCTGCACTAAACGACCTAAAGCCAGGTGGTAGGGTATTTGCCCGTTTGGACGGCTACGACCTCTGGTCTAGAGTATGCCGCCATAACAACCTTGAGTTGTGTTCCGGCATTAGGGGCCAGGTTCCAGTCTCCATTAAGAGAGTAGCAGCGCATTTGTAGTCGTTGGTGTTGCAAATGGCCATAGGTGATGGTAACCGCTTTCCATCAAATGGGCCGTCCGTCTGTCTGCTGAACTCACGCATAAAAAAACAACCTCTTATTCATATCAATTATACAAGATTTATAGGTTGATTATAAAAAGTTATGCATAATCACATTCAGAATTCATTCTTCTTGTTAATCAACCTATAAACCTCCTATAACTATTATGAAAAAGGCGATACAGTAGCTAATTTGTATCGTTGTTTAACGGCCGGTTTCTATATCTTACCATTTGGTTAAGATTTGATATAAGCTCCATACAAGTAACAACAACATTCTAGCGATGGCAAGGCAATTGAATGAGCAATAAGATATAGGAACTGGCCATAAATAATGCTTCTTTTCTGTATATATTTATGTGTTTCCAGTATATGAAGTCAGTCTTTTTCTTCAAATAAATTTTTCTTTCTTCTTTCTTTTATTTATTATTTATTTTTTTCTTATACGAAGTTGAACAGACAAACAGTGCGAAGCCATATTTCGAAAAAAAGTATAGATATGTAATAACTATTAAAAATTTACAAATGTATATCCGTGTATATATATGTCGAATGCATTAATTATCTTATTTTAGCGTGTCGAGGTTAACAAACCGGTGGTTGAAGCCAGCAGGAGTAATCTGCTGAGCGAGATCAGACAAGGAGTTGAACTCAAAGCTGTAAGTAGTCTTATATTTCTTTCAAAGATAGGATATATGTGTATGTATAAAATTTTATCACTTTTTTTTTCTTTAATAAATAGCCGCGACTGATAAATGTGCCCGGTCATCTTCCGCGCGGTTTCAGCGGTGCAAACTCTCGTCACAGAAATCGCACTTTTTTACTGAAATACCTACGTGAATTGAAATGTTATTGCCGAGCAACAAGTATTTTTAACCATTTTATTTATAATATTTTATTAAGTTTTCGCGACTTGTATACCCAGCAAAAACCAGCTGCCAGACCTCAAGACACTGTGAGCTCTTTCTGCGTACAACGGAACACAAACCAACTTGACTGATAATTACTTTTATTTTACCTCCCACCCATTTTAATATTATATAAAATTATTAGAGCTAGGCATGTTTGCTGAAGAGTTTCTTGCGTCGCTTCTTCTCTTCAAGCCATAACATGTTGCGAAGCGGTAGTAAATTAAATTAGGCTCCCATAGAGTAAATAATAACCATAAACAAAATTAAAATTAACAAGTTGGCGGTAGGCTAAATAAAACTTTAACAATACTCGTTGATACTTGACATCTTTATCTTCCGTGATCACGGCCACTGAAAAGTGGCCGAAACGTCGGAAAATCAAATAAAATTACCGCGCTTAAAACCGTTAAAACGTGGTTTTATTATTTTATATGTTCTTACTGTACGTTTAAACAACCAGACATCTTGGTCTTCTGTGATCACGGCTACCACTGAAAAGTGGCCGAAAAATTTAATATTATTATTTTTTCCACAAGCTGCCATCAAAATTGCCGCGCCAAAACCAAGACAATTATATCGTCTCTTTTATTGTAATACAAATTCTATGTAGTTAGAGGGAGAAAGCATCAGTTCAACGTTCGTTTCGATTATCTGTACTTGACCACAAATTTGTGGTGCTTCCCAATTAGCCGCTATGACAGTTCGAGAACAAATTTGTGGTGGTTCCGTCTTAAAAGGATATTATTCAGATAAAATACCGCGCTCCAAGCTGTTAATACTTAGTTTTATTATGTGTAATAGTCGCGAAAACTTAAGAAAATTCTAGAAGAAGTATTTTCTTCCGACCGTTCATTTGCCTTTACTATGGGATAAAATTTGACATAATCTCCATACAGTAGTAGGACCCAATTAATCATCGCTTTTGTGTCTCGATGCAGGTTTCTCGTTCGGAGAGTACCACTGGCAGCGCCAGTCGCGCGGTGGCCACCGCTCCCGCGTGCAGTCTGGCCGGCGCCCTAGCCCGCGCACTGCAGGAGCGCAGCCGCGCCATCCACTCGGACTCCGACGACGATATGAGCGACGACGAGACCACCAGCGACGGCGAGTGGGACGACTGAGCCCCAAGTGTGATACGACGCTCTTCTACTGCTACACTGCCCAGGCCCAGAAGACGAGTGGCATTAGCGCTAACCCATGTTAAATAGAGGTAAGGAGTACCGTCTTATATGGAGGGGAAGGTAAACAAGTGTTCAAAAACCTACCACAATAACGCTGGCGTACGAATAACTACGATATTTTCTAAGTTTTCGCGACTAGTATAGATAATAAAACTACGTTTCAATTTATTTCATTTTTATTATTCCGACGTTTCGGTCATTTTGCAGTAGCCGTGATTACGGAAGACCAAGATGTCAGGTGTCAATGAGTAATGTTAAAGTTTTATTTAGCCTACCGCCAACTTGTTAATTTTAATTTTGTTTATGGTTATTATTTACTCTATGGGAGCCTAATCTCATTTACCACCGCGTCGCAACATGTTGTGGCTTGAAGAGAAGAAGCGGCGCAAGAAACTCTTCAGCAAACATGCCTAGCTCTAATAATTTTATATAATATTAAAATGGGTGGGAAGGTAAAATAAAAATCAAGTAAATTACCGCGCTTAAAACCGTTAAAATGTAGTTTTATTACGATATTAATCAAAAATTGTTATTTAATGAATAAAATGCTAGTATATAAAACCTCAACTACTTAGGTAGTCTAAAATAATGTAGTAAATATAATGCTGTGAGAAAACGTGTAGAGTCAGTTAATTACACTGTGGTCGGCAACCAAATGCTCCTTTATATAAAAATCAAAAATCCGATAAATATATATAATTTGACATGCTGAATTTAGATCTGCCTTTAGTTTCTTGCCAGCGTGTAATTTTTTTAAAATTTTGCTCCTAACGCAATATTTTTTGCACGAAACCTTTTCTTTTTATCAAGCTCCAAAATATCATGACAGTAGATTCAATTTTCCTTTCCGCAAATCTTTAAGGAATATGAATGTGCTAAAAGCTTCTAGCAAGGTACATATACAAAAACAAAATCAAAGAGGTACAAAACTTTTATACTATTTTGAGAAGTGTGGAAATTATAAAATAAATTGCAATAGTTAGGAGAGAATTTTTTTGCCGAGTGTTATATTGCATTTTTATTAATAAAAAACAAAGCGGAAATCATTCGGTCTTTGTTTATTTTCTATGTCCCTCTAAATACTTAAAATCTATCCTATGCCACCGCAGCGCCACCCTTATTGTCCGCGTTTTGACGAGCACTTCTTCAACAGAGAGATGGCACTCCTTACCTCTACCCTCCATACGCTAAACGAATAGAAAGAAAATGTATGGGAATGACATAATACTTATTGTAACGATATGTATATGATATGAATGCACATCAACCTAAAAAAAAAAAAGTATTTTATAAAACACAAAATATTTTGAAAAATAATGTACATAACATTGAAGGCAATGAGACCGACAATTCAGCATTAGCTACATTCCCATACATTTTCTCTTATTCGTTTAGCGCTAATTCCACTTGTGTACAGGGCCTGTAACCAGGCGTTCTTTAATATATTTATTATTACTAAAGCTTTCTCGTTATTTCACTTGTGTATATTCAAAAATCATATCCAATATCCCATTTTTGGGATAAAGAATATCCCATGTTTATCCCTTGGGTTATGTTTGTAACCGTTGTAAATTGTTGACGTTGCCTGGAACATTGTCAATGGTACGTTACATAATTGACAGTTGTCAAATGTCAAACTTCTTTCTTTAATAGAGAATTATGGCTCCAACACAATTAGCATTCATTTTGCCAATGTGGATGATAAAATGTCAGATGAATATAAAAATAATAAGAAAGAGAACATTTTGGCCTGTAATTTTTCATCCTTTGGACAAAACAGAGATATATAGTGTTAAACACTACAGATATAATATGTTATTTAATGTTAAAAACTTTGATAATTTATATTATACATGTTTCTTATCAGTTAACTTAAAAATATTTTGACATAAGTTTGACATTTGCAACTGTCAATTTAGTCTCTGTAGTTAAAATAACTTTTTTTCTTGTTAAAAATCAATACATATGAGGTATTGTTAGATTTTTGGGGTTCCTCCTGTTCTTATAGTCCGCGCGAAGAATAGTCTCCGCCAATTAAGACTGAAGGCTGCGCAGTAATTGATTTTGCAAAAGTAAATATTAATTACGTAATCATCTGTGGCTAATTAAGAGCGGCTGTAAAATTTACGTGGACTATAATTTCGAGCCGGAATTTTGGAAAGCAGAGCCATGTGTTTTATTACGTAGTTTGTTCTGTATACGCAATTTCGATGTACTGTTTCCAAAAAATATGTGATTTTGATGTCTTTAATTTCAAAATGTGCACTCGGGACACACAATTATCGTCTTTACGTACAGCAAAATGTTTAGATAAATATGAAGGTATACTTGAGAAATTTATTTTCTTAGATGTCAAATTAAATTTAATCTACACATAAGAAATTTATTTCAGTATGTTAAAGAAAGAAAGAAAAACTTTATTTGAAGAAATTGCGACGCAATTACATTCCTTATACATTTCTATAGACAAAGCATATTTTGAGAATTTGTACGCCGCATTTTCAGCAAACAAGGTTTGCACTTAGCATATTGCTGTGTCGGAATAATATCCGACACAACGCTGATTTTCAGTGCAAACCTTCCTTTAGGTGTAAGACCAAAATGACCCAGTTTTGTTAATTAAATAATAAATGAGAATAATAATTAATAAAAACTAATTCTACTTATATAATATTTAAGTTGTAAAAAAATAAATTTTAATAAAAAACCAACAATAAATACATACATACATACATACATACATAACTTCACGCCAGTTCCCTTGCGGGGTAGGCACGAACAACAACAACAATAAATACGTTGCTACAAAATTAAAATAAATACTCGTGTATCAACTTGTATCGAATAATTTATTCGAATACAAATCGCTAGTGCTTGCCGAGTATTAAAGCAACAGTATATTTGTTTAGGACCGATTTCTCAATTATCAGATAAAATTTATCAGTGGAATAAATTATAACCTGAGTGAATACAAAAGTGGAACCATTCAACTATTTTGTTCATGCAACTGACATTTTCAATTTTTACATGTTATATATAGAGAAATCGGCTCTTATTGAAATAAATTGAGAATTTGATATGTTAGGTCTTTTTTGGAAGTCAATTTGCACTTTGATGTAGTTTATATGTCTCAGTCAGAGATATCGTATACCTGAAATAAAGTTTAAAGTAACAATTACTTACATAAAAAAAATCATCTTTTTTGATCAGTATTTTTTTGGAAAGAGTTCATCGAAACATCTATACCATAATATTTATATTATACGATCTTTGAGTTTTTATTTTATTGCATATATATGCAAGGGTAATAATATTAAAATCTAATAATAGCATATAATATGCTTGGTGTACGCAACTGCGTGCTTGACTGAAGAATTTATAAAAAAAAAACATATTTAACTTGTCTTTTACTGGATTATTGTAAGATACATTAATTACGTGAGCTCATATGTAAAGGAGGGGGAGGGGGGGGGGGGACATTCGGCAAAATCTAGTGTACGGGAGCTTTAATATGCTGTCTGTGTTGAAATTTGGTATACATGTACCTTCAATGACGAATATGAACATAGGATAATTATTATCCCGCAAAATGTGATAGTTTCTACTACTTGCCAGGTGTGAGAGGGTATCTGCCCGTCTGGATAGCTACCACCCCTGGTCTATAGTATGCCGCCATAACAACCTTGAGTTCTGTTCCAGCATTAGTAGCCAGGCATTTGTAACGCCTTTAGTGTTGCAAATGTCCATACGTGATGGTAACCACTTACCATTAGGTGGGCCGTCTGCCTGTCTGCTGAACTCGTGCAATAAAAAAAAACTTTCTTGCTGAGAGAGGATGTCTCACCACATCTTAGTAATTTACTCATTCCATAAACCCTTTCTCCAATGCAGCAAATGGTTAATGTAAAACCAAAACCTCACGTAATTAATGGAACTAGTGTATCTAACAAAATAACAAATTATATAACGATGTATTAAATAATAGTTAATCAATACAAATAACGTTCAATATTTATCTCAGACTAGGCCAGTAATTTAACTATATCTCAAGATATTCAGCCAATTTTTTTCTAATGCGCAGGACGCCTACAAATTATCTATATCACGGAACTTTGTAGTACAAAGTGAAAATGAGGGTATTTATTTCAAAATGGAATCTTACAGATTACTTATTGAATGCCACGCGTCTATCACCGCTTCCAAAGCAATGTTACATACATACATAACTTCACGCCAGTTCCCTTGCGGGGTAGGCGCGAACAACAGAGCGCCATTTAGGCCCATTCTTACACACCTCACTTGCAATTTTAGTCACGGTTAACGGAGAAGCGGCGCAACAAACTCCCTAGCAACATATCTTTACTTCTTAAGCATTATATTAATATGTGAAGCAAAAATTTGTACTGCTTTTTACGAAAATCGCGCGGACGGACAAGTATGAAATTTCGTACACTTATAGTTTATATAGAGAAGAAGCGACGAATGCTAATATTTTTTTTTAAATTGTGCATAAAAATACATTAAATCAATAAAAAACATTACACACACTACCATGTATTTGACACACACACACGCATATACACTCTTTTGTTTATTGTTAAAGTCAAATTAACAGCGTAGCCTTGGCGAAATCTGTGATTGTAGAAGTATAGTCTTTGACAACAGAACCTTAATAATGTTCAAACTTATAATTTAAATTAATTATGGTCGAATTTCGACCACTGGACGATCACTAGTTATTGTTATTAGTCTTTTTTTATTGTGGTTTATACTAATATGTACAGGTCACGTGATATATCTATTTTAGCAATTTCATGAAAAGCGTGGGATCAAGTTTTAAAATATAGTCTAAGTGAAAATCACTACGAGACTAGGTTGTTCATAGTTTTTAGTTTCTTAATACGAGTTGAATAAGTGGAATTGAGTTTGGGACGCGACTACGCTAACCACATGGCTACCAAGCCTATACACTTGTTAGGTATGAATTACTGGCCAAGTCTAAATGAGGCTGTATAAGCCTGCCTTAATAATGTTCAGTTCTAACTTACCTTCATATGTATAGTAGTGGGAAACTTGCATGCCTTTATTAAACTTACAAAGGAGCGCATAGCGATGTTAATTTTAACTCGATGTGTTGTTGCGAGAAAATATTTAAAATCGGCAGACAAACACACACGTTGTATATCCCCAAGCTAATCAAGTTACGCTTGTTTTATGGATGTAATACAACGGGCCACTCTGGGACCGATCCCAAACACCCAGACCGTAGTAAATAACAGAAAGTTCGTTTCCGAAATTTACCAGCCAGGAATCGAACCCGGAGCCTCTGTGTTCTAGCGAGTTCGGCCGGCTAAGACTTCACCCGCTCAACCGCAGAGACCGTCAAATGTCTATGGCTTGTTTGGAATTGGCGGTAGATTTGTTTATTGTACAATAGGCAAAAGCTGCGGTAAACCAGTCATAAGACTAAAATCGCCTGGCGAAAACTTTCGTTAACAAGGCAAGCACAACGAGTAAAATATCGGTTTTATGGACGGAGCTTTATTGTTACCTGTTTCGGGTTGGCAGGGAGGCCATAAAATCCAAGTCCCTAAACAAAGCGAGATCAGAATACAAAAGAAAAAGGCCGTCGTCAACCGGCAAAGTTTATATTATTGCAACTAAACACGAGTAATTGTTTCCTCTAGTTTAAACATTACAGAATCGTCCCGATTGGTGTATGTGAAATTTGAGAGTGTGCGTGGCTGTGGAAACTTTATGAGCAGTTTAAAGCAAAATATTAAAGAACTGATCAAGGAGGAATTTGGCCGAACGTACATTACATATGATACAAGTATGATCTGCGCTTAGCTTAAGAATATACGATGTGTGTTTGTCTGCCGATATATTAGGGGCGTGAGCGCTGTACTCCACGGATAATGTGCTGGTTCAAATAATGATGGACTATATATGGTTGACATGACCTAGATCCTTCCACTAAAAAAGTAGAAGCTCCAAGAACCTTGTGATCCGCTCTTGCCTGGCTCTGTTCAGGTTGCACACAGGAACAGCACACGGCATTAAAATCCACCTTAGAGCAAACATTTCATGAAAAGTTCAAGTATAGTAAATATTCTTGGTACGGCCAATAATCACTGAATGTGAATAAAAAGGATGAACGCACGGCACGGAGTGATTCTCGTCAAACGTCGATAGGAAGTGTCCAAAATGGCTGCCCTTACTGCTATTGCCGTCGCTTCACACGTAAAGAGGGTAGACAGCAAAATTGATGGAGCGATGTTTTACTTACTTTGTACTAGGCAAGGACTGAAGAAAGGATAAAGTGTTTTCGAGAGGAAGTATTACTCATTACAGTTTTGTATTTGAATTAACACATACTAGAGATCACAACTAGAAATGTGTCTATTTTTAATTTAGATATTAAGCTAATATCTAAATAAAAATAATATAGGCACACAAACAGATATTGTAAAAATACTTTTTTATTATACACCGAACGGAATGATCTTGGAAATTAAAACTAGATTTAATTGCGTATATACACTACGAAGTTGGTTAAACTTCATTTGTATTGACTGAAATATAACACCCAGATCAGACTAAAAATGAAAAAGTAATTTCTATGATTTCACTATCAGGACGGACCTGTCGGAGCTTCTAAATACAGAAATCAAAGCGACGAACGCACAGACCACTACACGATAAAGGCCATAAGATATCTGTTTATAATCAATTTAAAATACCAAACGAGTTTATTTATTTTAAAAGCTTTGCATTGCCAAATTTTGATAATGTTCCCTGGCAACATTGCAGGTATTTCTCTAACAGTATTTTATTTCTATTTTTTCTCGCAACAGCACATATTAATATTATTCTGTATAATAAACAATAATATTAGTTTAGTGGATGTATATAAATAATTGTTCAATAGATAAATGACTGAAGAAAATTGGTGATTCTAAAGTGTGTATTACAATTTAGTGTTGTTACGGTTTGATCGGATCTTCTCGGATTTTTGTCATTTTTTTTAATGTTAGAAAAAACCATTAAATGATAAGTTCCGAAGAACCGCATACTATTGCATATCATGTTAACAAGATATATATTTAATTTTACTTTAAAACTGAACTAACGGTTTTCAACATTTTTTTAAAATAATATTTTAATATTTAGATTATATTTGAAACTTCATATATACATACTAATAAAACTACAATAATTATAAACAAAAATATAAACTACAGACTATACAATATAAAAACTAAAACTAAATAAAAAAGAGGAAAATATCTAAAGATAAGTTATTGGTCCCAAATCACTGTCACTCGCCGGAAACGTTCCCAGAAGGCTGGCGGCGTTTCCACGTTGTATAGCAATGCTTAATCTTTGAACGAAATAGACGCCAGTCTTCTGGTAGCGTGTGACGTCTACCAAACGTTTGAAGATATTTTAATTAACAAGTTTTAATTCTGCATGGGTAAAAACCTAAACTTTTTAAAATAAACATCATATTATAATATTTGGTAACATTCAGTTTTGCCAGTTCTGCTACATTTTTATTTAAATTAGTGAATATGTCACTACCCTTATAAAATTCCCATATAGTCCAAATCAGGATTAAATTCTAGTTACTATGTGAAAATTTTGGTAGTTAAACGCACGTAATCGATTAGTAAAAAAGGTGTTAAAATGATATCATTCGATGTTCAATTTAGGCCATTTTCTCTTTATTGTGGCAATTCCGAGGAGATCCTTTTAGTGGCCTTTTGTCATTCAGTGCAGAGACAGCGAATCTAAGGCTTGGTCCACATCTGTATTATTTTGAACAATCCGACCTGCGCCCGTCTGAAGCTACGCGGTGATTTAGATGAAAAGTACATCTTAAAATTCGCAACAATATAAAGATACAGTTCATTTTATTAATGTTTTAAGTTGAAACACAACGGCGATCGGATTGATTAAACGATACAGGTATGGGATGCAGCGAAATTTTCTGTAAAGTGATATGTATGTATATTATTTGGGTGCGATTGGTGACTTCAGAACCTTAAAGAAGCCTACAAACGTATTCTAACTCAATATGAATAAGACCTTTAAGTTATAAACCTAAGAGCAAGCGTAGACGAATGCAATCTTTATTTATAAGCCCTATAACGTCTATAAAGCTTGCGAATTGCGTATTTAGATGGAAATTTTCTGCTGCCGCTTTTGCAGATTCATATTGTAATTCTGACAATAGTCACGAGGGTTTCATACAATTATTAATTATGCAAATTAGTTGAATTGTATACCGTAAATGTGACATACCTATCTAGACATAGTCACGTTTACAGTACGATCCTGCATAAGTGGTTCCAATACTGTACCGATGCTCATAGTGACGCTCAATATTATTTGGATCGAAATTGTGCTCTTGCTAAATGTTTAGTGCCTGGACAGCCAATTTCTATATTCTTGTATGAAATTTAGTCTAATTTCGGTACTCTTGTCAAATTTCAATTTGACAGGCTTTTGCTATTATGTAAATACTGTGTAAACTCCATATAACGTGACTCGATTTAATGACAAACTGCCTTAAGCGTCGAAATCACTTGGCTTTGGTTGGTTTAGTTTGTCTTCTATTCAATGATACAATTCTATATAGCATTACACCCACTATTAATAATGGCAACGGTTAAGTAATCAAAAGTACCTTTTAAGTTGCCAAAACTAGTAAAAGCTGCGCAGCTGTGTGTATGTTCTTTTATCGCTTTATTGTCCTAACCTGTAATAAACTCGCATGTCGGCATCATGCATACCGAAATGTGTAAGAAATTCCGAAATACTGTAATTTTTAAGTAATTCCTTTATCACCAAGATGCCACAGTATCGCAGAATATGAATAAAATGGAACAAAATTACTGATGCATCAAAAGACGTCAGACAAAAATAAGACCTCTCCATTTAACGACAACGCTCTATAACGCCATAAAATGCACAGTCCCTTCAGTGACGTTATATAGAGTTTACACTGTATCTTATTTTTAATAAAAACTTAGACGAGCACGTAATTTAAAACAGTCATCAGAACACAAAACGAGTGCCAATAAATCGACAGACAGTAATTCCAAGTGGAAAATATAGCGGTAATTGACATTTTCCCATTTATGGACAAGAGAAAACTATCACATTTTCAAAAATATTTATTTAGCTTTTCCAACTTAATTTATTGTCTATGTATCAATGTTGCCAGATTCGGTATTGCTTATAATATTTTACAAATCTGGCAAAATTTTCATGTTCGGTGTTTATTTTACCTGCTTAATATTTGTAATGAATGATGAAAGGAACTTATTAAGATTAATTGTAATAATAAACTCGATGTATTTTCTAATATATAAGTAGACTTGTTTTATCTATATATATTTTTGTAAGAAGTTGGTGTCGAGTTTCAAACTTGTACGTGCTGGGATCCTTTATAATTGAACATAATGAGATTCGTCACGTGATGGACAAAAGTGAAAGCGAATCATATACACCGTAATAATAGGCACGGGAAAAAATTATTCATCCGATACGCCATGTTCTATGCACGTTATTTTTAATAAACTTTGCTATTCTAATTTTAGTCGGTCGCGTATTCGTTTTTAATAATGGCCGTTTCTGGTTCGAAGGGCCATAAACAAAATTTTGTTAGGCACTAAAATTTTAAGAAAACTCCCATTTGAAAACTAACTTCACATAATTGCAACATTGTTGTCAATGTTTATTTACGTGCCTTAAATTTTAATTTGACACAGTTCAGGCTTTAAAATTTTGAATTCTCTTTCACAATTGGCCTCATTTGAAGCGTGCATTAATAGTGGTGATGTTAAATTTGATTCCGTATTTTATAACGGGTCTGTATAAACTAGATCAACGCTAAATTTTGGGTTTTAGGGCTCCTGGATGGGTGTCTTTGTCACTGGTAATCCCCCGTTTTTATCGGCCATTAGCGACGATGCCACATTTCCTTAAATCCCCTTTGCCACTTGTCACATTTTGTTACATCATGTGATATGTATCTCCCTTCCCCTGTATGCGAACGCACTGGCTACGTTCCATTAGGGACTTACAACGACCACGTTCACGATCGCGATTTTTCCCGTTCCACTTGTTTGCCGGCGTTACAATCGTAAACCCAAGTGGAACGGCTATTCGACCCACGTCAAGACGTGGGTCCTTGTGAGCGTTGTGTAATCGAAAATGATGATGTCATTGGTGACGTTTCCGCCACGACCACAACAACCGCGGTCGCCCTGTGGAACGGCTAACGTAGCATTTTGGGCGTTGTGAGCTACAAATGGAACGCCCTGACTATGAACGTCCCCTAAACAATCATTATCGTTTGAAATTAATACGACTTTTAAGAGCTCATAAAATTATGGTTTCAGAGATTTACGTTTAACTGCAATATCTATTCAAGGAATTGGCCGGTAGATTATACACATAAGTTCTATTACGTTGAGCCCGAATTGTTTGCAGTGTTGCCGTGTCGAACATGGTGGAAATCAATTCTTACTCAAATTATATTTTTTCGTTGGACTACACTACACGTAACCAACGACTGATATTTATACCTTTAGGTATAAAAACATTATTATCATGTAAACTTGTTACTTTTGCAACTTTGTTCTGTTATGGTGGATCCCGGCGCTTAGGATGTAACAATAATCATGGTTATATTTGTTTTTTCTTTTAACAATAAACTTGTCGGTTATTAAAATATGTGTATTATTTATACCCGAATACCTGGCAACTTTCAGATATACGTCATAATTATGCAAACCGACATTTGAAATGATAATCCGTCTAAAATGAAAAGTATTATTTTGTATATTGAATTCTAATTTTACAAAGGATACGTAGACAAATAAAAACACACGTATAAGTCGAAGTAAATTATTATTCTAAACACAATTTACAATATGTTTTTAATAATCATAATTTTACTTTGCAAATGGACATTCCGTAAAACATTTAATTTTCCAAATACAAATCACCATATTCAGTAGAAATAAAATGCAAAATCTGAAAGCTACTGTACCTAAAATAAACTTACCATACGAGACCATTTTCAAAAACCTATCCGTTGGCCTTTCTTCTAGTGCAGATAAAATTTGTCTAGGACTTCGGATAGGCTATTGACAATTGCAACATCATACATTATCAATCTCAGAATTACGATGTATTACAGCCACTTCATAACAAAAAGAAAATAAAAAACAGTCATATTTTTAATAAAAACATTTAAAAATCTAAAACCATTATCATCACGTTATTATAATCACCAATCATACTTAAAAGTATAATTGCTCACTCATGGAAGGGTACTTAAGTGGGAAGCCTTTTTTAAAAAAGGTCGCGAGGCGTTTTGAATTATTTACTTCACACAAAATTAATAACTTACATGAGGCATAGTAATATATATATGTAACGTTTTGCTATATATGAAAACCACCCTATGCACTTTCGTCACCTTAGATCGATTTCTTTTTATTGCAGGAGTGCAGCAGACAGGCAAACGGCTCATTTGATAGAAAGCGGTTACCATCGCCTATGGACATTTGCAACACCAAAGATGCTACAAATGCGCTGCTGCTCTCTTAGGGGAGACTGGAACTTGATCACTAATGCCTGCCGGAACACAACTTAAGGTTGTTATAGCGACATACTTTAGACCAGGGGTGGTAGCCATCTAGTCGGGCATATGCCCGCCGTACCACCTGGCAATCTGTCTTGTCCATCGTTTCAGAACTCGAATGAAAATCACCGTTAGTTAACAAGCGTTTTCTTTATTATTTATAAAATTTATATAGAACTAAAGTTTACCTCGCGGCGTCAAACTCTGGTGCGTACCTCTTATTTAAAGAGCCGGCGTTAATACAGGTTACATTGTATTAAATTTTTATCTTAGTGCTATTTGCCCCGGAAGCTTCACTTCATTTTATATCGCAAACTATCCCATCTCCCGGCATGAAAAGTATTTATGTCCATTTTCGGTATTAAAACTACATTTAAACAAAATTACAGCAAAACCGATCCAGTACTCCTAGTAGTTTTTCCGTGAAAGCTTAACAGACAGATCGAGTTACTATCGCATTATTTTATAGATGACAAATTTTTATATCTATAAACTTGAGAAATGATTGGTCTTCCACACAAACTTTCATCCTCTCTTCCAACTCGTTTTAGTTTTATTTATCTATACCCGTCTATCTACCTGTAAACTACATAAATGACGAAAATTACCAAAATGTCCAAAATGAAAATTACCATAATGACCGAAATGATCAAAATTACGAAAATGACCGAAATAACCAAAATGGAAAATCACAAAAAACCTACCTTACTTTCTGGAATAACCTTTACATAAATATCTTTCATTATCTGGGATGAAAAGTATCCTTGTCCAAACCCTCGGTATTAAAATTACATATATACCGAATTTCAGCCCTAATCTATCCCATAACTTTTCCTAAAATCATAACAAACAGAAGAGACAAATATATTTTTAACCTGGAAATTATCCCATTTTCCGGGATAAAAGTATATATAAAACACTGAGTTTCAGCTAAATCGGTCCAACAGTCTTTCCGTGAAAGTGTAACAGACAGATAGTTACTTTCGCATTTATAATATTAATAGGGATTTACAATACTTGCATGGTCCTTCAAGCCGGATCATATAAATATTAACATATGTTAATATAAATTGAATAAACTATAAAGAGTACACTGAGTAAAGCTGGTGATATTTGTTCTGGAAACGACACGAAAGACAAAATATACAAACAGCCTTGATAAACTGGAGGAGTCGTTACGATTTGGTACATAATAAGGACGATATTACAAAAAAAAAAAGGTTTACACATTCGTCAATACTAGCTGAAACTACGATCAAAAACTATATTCACAGATTGTATCGTATCGGATTCACTGACACAGGCTATTTAAACCACAATTACCCACAACCGGTTTGAAAATCAGTGCTGAATACCCGCCACGCTTGTTCAAGGCGGTTTGGCAGGTTTGACATATCGATTATCTCGATGTGCAGGTTTCATCACGATGTTTTCCTTCACCTTAGTTAGCACGTGGTAATTGTAACAATATGCACATTAGGTCAGAAAACCGCCTAAGTGTTGCATGCGTTACGGCCAGTACATTACATACACTAACTGGTTAGCACAGTATTATATACTGTATATATAAAAGACCAAATATGATCTGATCCGTGTTTCTATTATCGAAAGTAATTTACTTTATTAAAAAAACATTATTTGGTATAACAAATCTCATGCCAAACACACAGTTCTCGCCAAACTTAATATGGCCGCTCTTAGCAATAGATGACGATGGTATACGCCTTCTTTAAAAAAAAATATCTCTGCAGCTTTTAAAAGAGGACATCAAAATTGACGTAGAATATAGAAAACAAGAAAACGTAGCAGTTTTGAATACTGCAAGGGCTATTTTGGTAAGGCAAGACATTTAGAATATAATTATATCAAAAAAGTAATTTACGTAATCTATGGCAGATACCTCCTATAAAAAAAAAAGAAAAAAAACATCCGTTCATAACTATTTGTACAAAAGAAATTAGTAACAATGGAATTATACACTTACAGCTTAAGACTAACTTATAATAGCTGACTTGCTTAATTTTTAAATATCTAAAAAATAGTCTATTTACTATAGAAGTAGAATACTAGGAATGACTATGTCAAAAATACAGCAAGTTCTTAATAGCACGAACTAAATCGACTATAACTGGCAAATGTCAAACTTGTGTCAAAATGTATATTATTTTTAAGTTTGACATTTGCAAATATACCGATCAAAAAAAAAATTGTTACCCATTCCCATGTTATTTTTGATATTTAAACAATACCAGTAAATATTGGTTATAAGTAAAGCTGTAAATTTCTATATCAAAACACAAGTTTTAGGACAACCTTTAGCATGGTAGAACCTAAAGGCTTTTACAGAGATATATATTTACTGGGGGACTAATATTCCTTGTGTTCTTCTTCCATACTTTCAACACTCAACTCTTCCTTTGGCTACATATTTTAAATGTTAAATTATACTGCACCACAAAAATCAAACGAAATGAAACATTTTACTCCTAGAATTATTGCAATGAAAAATCAGTATTGGTGAGATTTTTCAAGCCTACTTACTTACTCTAAATATACCTACCGAAATTTCTCTTTATCAACTTAAAAAAATAACACTATTAAAGCTGTCACAAAAAACCAGTCCAGGTGCGTTAGTCATGACAGTCCGCGCACAAATAACTAAATAAATAATAGTATTTATTACACGGTTCATTTGTTTTTCAATTCAGATGACGCAACCAAAGCGATCCATGTTAACATAAAAGTTAAACGCAGAAAATAAAACGATCTAAAGGTTCATAGTTTTCTACTTCTGCGCCTTTCAACCAAATTTATTCAATTTAATTAACCGCAGAGTTAGCTAACTTTAAATAAGGTCAATCGAATTTCTGCACTTACTGTTAATTTTAAAATTGTAAATATAACTAACAATAGTTTCATAAAACGAATAATGATAATTTAACTATATAAATTTAATCATATTTTTTTATTCTTAAGTTAATCGCCCTTAAATTCTCTGAGTACGACAGTAATTTATCCTAATGATTGAACATAATAAATTAGGATATGCGAACCAATGGACTGACAATGGAGACGTTCAAGATCGAGCGAAGTGGAGTAACTTACGGAGAAAGCAGCCCGAAAAATGACTCAAAGTAATAAATGCCGGGAAGAACGAAAAATTAATTCAATAATTAACATAGTACGAGATTCTCGAAACATTCGAAATTTACAATCAACCCATTCATTATCACAATATCCTATTCACTACCATACCATAAATCATCTATTAATCTGTTTAATCAACCACCATCAATTGTGCCGAGCTTTCTATTGACATACCCTTGTCATATAAAATATGGCACGAAAACAACACACCACTTAAAACTACAGCAAACAAAGAAGTGCTGAATAAGAATATTCTTTAATCGAGCCGGGATCTTTTAACACGAATTTTAACATTACAAAAATTGTGTCGGAATATATCTCGTTTTTTGTTCATATATGCTATGGTTTATTAAAAAAAAAAAAAACGTAGAGAACATTCTGACAAAAAGTTTATATATACCATCAAACATCACCTACAGCCTCTCCAGATTCATTATAGAAAATTGCCAGAATACAGAATATCTGATATTCTATGTAAAATTTACTGATCAGTCGTCTGCAACTAAAAGCTTCTGTCGAGACGCCCGATATAAATAAAGGATTTGACAATAAACGAACAAGGCTTGAATTCTCGAACTGGGTTTGTTCACGCCACCGCGTAACGAACGATGATTCCCCGAAAAAGTAATTTACCCCGCACTTCCGCGTCTCAACGATCAGTCTGAATCGATCCGTCGTAAAAACATTCACGCATCGCGCGCGCATTTGAGATATCCACCCAATTGCAATACTAATCGGGTTCCAAGAGCTTGGTGATAAGTGGCAAGTGAATCTAGTTGTGAAGCGGGAGATATATAACAAGAGAACACGCACTGCTGCTCCTGTATCGCAGACGCTCCGGTTACTCAGCTCATATTATTACGGGTGAGTCCATTTATCTCCATTCCCTCTTACCCTTGCACCCTTGAAATCTGGCAATCGGCCAGATCATATGGTCTTTCGAACCGAATATTCCAACTGGCGACCTATTTATACAGTCTGCAACAACCGTATTTTGCCATTTTATGGTTAATTCAAACCAAATTGTAAATTTTCACATACCTAAAAAGTTAAATAAACAATCATTATCAATCTGCCCATTTACCCGTTTTCTGCCCTTGTTTTTTCTTTTTTGTTTTCTTATAAACATATTACTTCTGCCCTTATATATTTGAATACCCATTCCACATTCCTCAGATAATTACGCAAATTGCTACACGATAACTATTTTTTGGTACGTAGGTAGGTTAATATAACCTCGAGTACGTATTCTGTACTTTATTCAGCACACCTATTCTCGAATACTTGCACTAAACGTGATATCGGATCGATATAATAATATTGAATATTATATTCGTTTCACTCGGTGTGGTTAGCTTGCCGTGCAACTTTTATAGCTTATATATAGCTTCGTGTTTATTAAGACTCAGCGCACACGACAGTTTGATATATATTTTTTTTTTCCTAATCATTTTTATTTATTTCGTATTTCTTACGTTTCTCTGGCTGCTTTCTTGCGTGTTCTTTATTAGCATTAGTAAAAAAAAAAAATTTTTTTTTTTTTTTTTTTTTTTTCGTTTGCTTTTCCTTTTCTTATTGTGCACTTCTCATCGTCATGCCTACCAAATCGCAATCTGCCATCTTTATGCAAACCCATAAGTACATAACTTTCCTATTAGAGATAGCTAACCTTATATTAAAAGGAGACAAAAAGTATAGTGTAAACGATTTCATAGGGCGCTTTACAAAATTGGACGATATAAAGGGCAAGTTGGATACAGTATATTATGAGATCTTGGACTCTAAAGACCTTGACGACAAAGTGGAAAAATGGTACTTTGACTACTACACCTCGGCTATAGAAGCATATGAAAAAATTTTGGTGGCAAACATCACCATCAGCTCAAGCATCAAACCAAGCTCGCCCACATTCTCCACGTCTACTGTTCTGCCCAAAATAGATCTACCCAAATTTTCTTCCAAGCTTGAGGATTGGCCATCTTTCATAACTATTTTCAAAAGCCTTACGGACACTGCCGGTAATTTGTCAGGTGCAGTTAAATTACACTATTTATTTTCTTGCCTCTCCGGAGAAGCTCTCAGTATGGTATCACACCTCAAGGTTACCGATGAGAACTACGATGTAGCGATGACAACACTTGCCAATCGCTACGAAAATCGCCGAGTTCTCATTGATAGGTTTATAGATATGATACTAGAGTTACCCCACATCACCACCCGCTCACAAATCAGACAGTTATTTTTAGCCCCTCTTATTTCAACCCAATCGGCGCTTAAAAACCTAAACTTACCACTACATGACTCAGACTACGTCCTAGTGTCAATAGTAGTGCGGAAGTTAAAGGGCGAGCTTCGCACATTATTTGAACGAACGCATGGGTCTTCAGACACTCTGCCCACCTTAAAGGATGTAATCACATTCTTAGAAGACCATGCACGTTGCACAGAAACTGAGACATATAACCCACCCCCCCCTCCCCTCAGCCCGACATACAGACAAACTGAACGTGCTTCTCCCTCAGCACGGTACCAACCACGCGCTTCTGCACCCAGACCAGAAATTCGGCACGTTCGTTTTCAGCCCACTACTTCCGTCCGCCCACCTTTAACGCGCCCTGCATATCCTCTACAAAGTCAAGCGTACCCTGTACAGTACGCTCAAGGATACCCACAGTCTACACAATATTTCGAGCCCATAGCACAAGATTCCGCCCACCCACCAGCACCGACCAATAATTATTACTGCCCTTGGTGTCACGTTAGAGGACACAGGTTGCTGAACTGCGGTGAATACCTAAGACAGCCTACGCAAGGGCGCTGGGATTTTATCCAAGCTCATGAACGGTGCCGTAAGTGTCTAGGACCCCATTACTCTGACGAGTGCAGATCCACAGGACGGTGTAGAGAATGTGATAGCGAGAAACACCATACCACCTTACATCGCAGTGGCTTTGAATCACCCACATATGACAATTCTCACCTCTTGCCCCCACAACTAAGAGGACAAGAACACACCCGCCCAACCACGGAATCAAGAAACTCTTCTCGTCGTAATTCACCTATTAATTCACAACAATGACTACCTGCTACTCACTTACACAATACTACACTACACCCACCCATACCATCGCTACAATATACACCATCCACTACATCACGTAAACAAAATAAATCCCAGTTTCATACTCAGCACTATGATAATAAAGTTTATCATAATAATCACTTGCCCGGCAGCCCTGTTACTTCCTCTGATAAAGCTAACCAAAATGACAGTCACATTTCAGCACATACTCAGCACATTACAGTACACGATCCACCAGTTTTATTACCCACTGTGTCCCTAGAACTAGCAGACAACGCTGGAGTATTTCATAAGGCAAGAGCATTATTAGACAGCGGTTCCATGCTAACCTTGTTAACTAAAACTATGACACAAAAATTACGTTTGCCTGTCGAGCACACAGAACTAAAAATTACAGGAGTCGGTAATCAACAGACTCAAAACTCTAGTTCTTCAACTACCATCACATTCCGCCCTATTCACACCGAAGTCCCAGTAATTAGCGCAAAGGCATACATTCTACCAGATTTGACAGGTCTTTTACCATTAACAATGTTACCTGACGTTGTTCCACTCCTCGACTCGACACAGCTTCCCCTAGCAGACTCGTCTTATCGTTTTCCAGCCGCTATTGACTTGATTTTAGGTTCTGATGTCTTGGGCCAAATTTTGGATGGTAACAAAATTTTTTTGGGCCCCGGCAGGCCAATAGCCTTCGGCACGATCTTCAATTTCGCTCTTTTAGGTCCTATCAATCCAAACTACACAAAGCCTGAGCCTCAAGTTAATTCAGCACTAGTAAATATTGACTGTTTACAACCCCAACACTCAAATAAAGAAATACACTCCGCTCTGGAGAGATTCTGGGAAGTCGAAGAAGTGCAATCAAAGGACAACTCAACCTCTGACGAGTGTGAGGAGAACTTTCGTTCTACCACTACACGTGATCCCACAGGGCGATACATAGTATCCCTTCCCTTTCTTACAAAGGCACCTAAGCTCGGTGCAACCCACGCTATTGCACTACGACGATTCCTTAATTTGGAGCGCAAACTCCAAAGAGATCCTACCCTCCGCTCAAAATATATCGACTTCATGAAGGAATACATTGACATGGGCCACATGGCTCTTTGTCACCCCAGCACATTCAAAGGAAAAGACCATTTTTACGTCCCGCATCATGGCATCTTCAAAGCCAACTCTGAAAAACTTCGCACGGTTTTTGATGGCAGCTGTAAGAGCTCTAATGGTGTCAGTCTTAATGACTGTCTGCACACTGGCCCACCGCTCCAACGTGATATTACTGACATCATTCTAAATTTTCGTACTCACAAAGTGGTCTTTAGTACAGACATCCAGATGATGTTTAGAAATATACTAGTTCACCCAGACCACAGACGGTTCCAACTCATTCTATGGCGCTCTTCTCCAGATCAACCTCTGCTCACTTACGCCCTGTCCACTGTCACGTATGGCCTACGACCCAGCCCCTTCCTCGCCAATCGATCTATTATACAGCTGGTCACTGATGAAGGTCACCGTTTTCCCCAGGCTGCACAGGTTCTTACGCACTCCATATTCGTGGATGACATTCTGACTGGGCATGATTCAGTTGACAAGGCAATAGCTCTGCAGACTGAACTCATTGAGTTACTAGCCCTAGGGGGATTTCATTTGCGAAAGTGGACCTCAAACTCTCGTCAGCTTTTAGAACGCTTCCCGGATGATCAATGTGACATACCCAAGGATTTTGATGTTGTACCCGACTCCAATGCAATCAAGGTACTTGGTATGCAATGGATACCACAAACGGACGAATTTACATATCACATTTCGGTACCTACACTGGAAAAATTTACCAAAAGGTCAATACTCAGTACCATCGCTCGTTTATACGATCCTAGTGGATGGATCAGCCCAGTTATTTTCCGCGCAAAACTGCTCATTCAGCACCTATGGACTCTAAAGTTAGACTGGGATGAATCGGCTCCCAATGATGTCACATTTCAATTTCAGCACATTTTTGAAGACTTACCTCTACTCTCTGCTCTTCGACTCCCCAGAACAATTTGCACCAGCAAAGATTCCACCTACACCCTACACGGTTTTGCCGATGCATCCGAATCCGGATATGCAGCCGCAGTCTATCTTCATGAAACGAATATCACGGGTCAGGTACACGTCAGACTACTTGTTTCTAAATCCAAGGTAGCCCCCATTAAAACCCGACAGACTATACCAAAGCTGGAACTTTCAGCTGCACACCTCACTTCGCTGCTCATTTCTCGCGTCTCTGTTCAACTTTCTGCCCACATTACCATTCAGCAACACTTTTGTTGGTCAGACAGTACTATCGTACTCGCCTGGCTTAAAACTCCTTCTCAATCCCTACAGGTCTTTGAGGCCAATCGAGTCTCTGCCATTGCAGCCAATCCATGTAACCCTACTTGGAGACATGTACCCTCAGCTCTTAACCCTGCCGACTGTGCTAGCAGGGGAATATCAGCACAGGAACTCTTAGCCTATGACCTATGGTGGTCGCCTACTTGGCTCAAGGCCCCACCTGATACCTGGCCCACGATGCCCCCTGCTTTGGGTCATCACGTACTGCCTGGTCTAAAACCCAGAAAAATGGTAGCTCACATCGCGGTTCCTGATCTAGACACGGATTTACTCACGAGATTCAGCTCCTTAGACACACTTGTAGGCGTAACCGCATGTATTAAACGTTTTGCACACAATTGCTTGGTATCTTCTCACTCTCGCATCGTTGGTCCCATTACCGTAGACGAACGTAAGAAAGCGCTCTTACACTGGGTACGCTCAGTCCAACAAAATATGTTCGCTGAAGACATCCACCGACTGCAAACTAACAAATTATGTACAGTGCGAATACAACGCCTCTCGCCCTTTCTCAAGGATGGTCTTCTTAGAGTAGGAGGGCGCTTGTCCAACTCAGCCCTTAGATATGACACACAACATCCCCTCATCTTACCCAGTTCAAGCCCCCTTGTGGACCTAATTATAGATCATTTCCACACTATACACTGCCACCCGGGCGCAGATACACTACACGCACTACTCCGTCAACAATACTGGATTTTATCTGGAAGGCGAGTCATTCGTCACCGTGTCTTTAAATGTGTACGCTGTTTTAGGCATCGAGCTCAGCCGAATCCCCCTTTTATGGCCGACCTACCGGCTGATCGAGTCAGCCCACAACCGGTGTTTAGTCAAGTGTCCACGGATTTTGCCGGACCATTCCTAATTAAATCAAGTACTCTACGCAATGCCAAACTTCTCAAAGGCTACTTTTGTGTTTTCGTTTGTCTCGCCACCAAGGCAGTGCACTTAGAGGCTGTCTCGGAACTTTCTACGGACGCCTTTTTTGCGGCACTGCAAAGGTTCGTTAGTCGGCGCGGAATCCCTACCCTAATTCGCTCTGATTGCGGTACAAACTATGTCGGCGCAAGAAATCAGCTCATAGAAGTACAAAACTTCTTAAAGGCCAATGATGATAGAATTACGCACAAGCTAGCCACACAGCAGATCACATGGTTGCTCAATCCGCCCTCAGCTCCTTCTTTTGGCGGTCTGCACGAGGCAGCCGTGAAATCTACTAAGCAATTACTCTATCGCGTATTAGGTGAGCAGCATCTGACCTTTGAAGAATTTTCTACACTCTTAGCCCGTATTGAGGCCGTTCTCAACTCTCGACCACTCTGCCCTCTGTCTTCAGACCCTACAGACTTCGAAGTCCTAACCGCTGGTCATTTCCTTATAGGTCGCCCACTTACCGCATTACCCGAACATTCCCATGAATCCTCTCCTCCATCAACCCTACGACGTTTTCGCTTAGTGCAAGCGTTGGCTCAGCGATTTTGGACCTTGTGGTCGAAATCCTACCTGCACACTCTCCAATCCCGATCTAAATGGACTACGGAAACCAGTCGACCCAAGATTGGTGAGCTGGTACTCATAAAGGAGGATAATCTTCCCAGACTCCAGTGGAAGATGGGAAGAATAAAGAAGATTCTGCCCGGAAAGGATGACGTCGTCCGAGTCGTAGAACTCAGCACCAAGGATGGCAGCTTAACGAGACCAGTCACAAAGATTGCTCGTCTTCCCCCCGACGACAACAGCACTTAGTCAGCACTATAAATGGGAGCCGTCACCTTTTCCCCGGGCCCCAGGATGTTCACGCCACCGCGTAACGAACGATGATTCCCCGAAAAAGTAATTTACCCCGCACTTCCGCGTCTCAACGATCAGTCTGAATCGATCCGTCGTAAAAACATTCACGCATCGCGCGCGCATTTGAGATATCCACCCAATTGCAATACTAATCGGGTTCCAAGAGCTTGGTGATAAGTGGCAAGTGAATCTAGTTGTGAAGCGGGAGATATATAACAAGAGAACACGCACTGCTGCTCCTGTATCGCAGACGCTCCGGTTACTCAGCTCATATTATTACGGGTGAGTCCATTTATCTCCATTCCCTCTTACCCTTGCACCCTTGAAATCTGGCAATCGGCCAGATCAGGGTTTAAATTCAAAGTAATGTTAATCATTGATCATTCAAACCAATCATACATTATTAGATTTGTTGCAACAAATCCAAACTAGTCAAACAGTCAGATGCATGTGCATTACAATATGCATCTGATAGCTTAGTAACACCAAACCTTCTGATAACCTACCATTTTAATTCAGCTGTTAAATTACTAACTATGGGTGACCGGAACAAGGAACATTATACAATTACAAAAAGTATTTAATTTTTATCAACTATATTCTAGTGAAATGTGAATGAAATGAATGTCTAAACGTTTTTCTATAACGTCATCTAATGAAACTTTTACAGACAGAACTATATTTACAACGGTTCTAAAGACAACACTAGAACATGAAAACAATATATGAGCTATTTATTGAAATGAGTTTGCCTGCATATGGACTATACTAAATAACTCGTCTAAAATATCATAGAAAACATTATCAACAATTCGTTATTCATATATTAGTTAATTACTTTTTCACTTTTACAGAAAAAATGTAAAATTACACTTTGAAATAAGAGAAACTTATCGACAAATTGGAATTGATCTACTCGTCTCTAAATGTTAATTTAAAATCCTTATAGTAGTTGAAGCAAGACTTACAGCATTCTAACTCCAAAATATTAGTTAAAATATATTATTGATCTTTACGTAACATGCATATTTTTGCTGAATTATTATCATAATTCTCCAGTAAAGTACAATTATTTGACTATTAAAAATCACTTTCAGAGAATGTATCAACAAGCATGACTTGTATTTTTTATAGACAAAATAGATAATTTAATAGTAGATGTCTTCTTTTATCATATTGAGTTTATAATTATATAAACTCAATAAATATTTATAATTTATTATAAATTATATCATGTGTATTCAGTATTTCAGAAAGTATGTGAAATTTCATCTAGAAAATATGTTAAAATTTTCAATCAATCACAATAATTTCGTCTTCATCGCAAAGACTTATGACGTCCCTATCGTCCAATATACTTATCTGACTCTTTGAATCCTCCTGACTTACCTGACTCATATCATCACCATCTTGACTTTTCGCATCTTGACCATCTTTCTGCTGAAATAGGGACAATACCCCCGAAATAACTGGTCTCGTGCCCATCTCAGGATTACCTGCATTCTTTAGTTCATCTTCATCCTCACTATCTTCATCATGACCATAGAATTTTTCGTCATCCTTCAAATCCTTAGGAACATAAGAATTAATGAGAGCTTGTAAATTCTCATCACAAATAAATACTTTACTGGGATCGCTGTCTTCTTCATCACATTGATGTTTCGAAAACAATTTAGCTGATGTGAAATATTTCTGGCAACCATCGCATCTGTTCAGCAAATGAGCTCTATAATGATTGTGAAGATTTGGGAAATCCTCTTTACACACAACACAAGGCTCAGGCCTGATTTGCGCTCTATAATGCAGTTTCTTCGTTGATTTATGCACGGATTTCATATGCTTTATAAACGGTCCATATCGCACAAACTTTTCCCCACACTTCTTACATTGTATGGGCTTCTTGTAGTACTTCCTACTACGGTGCGAAAATGCATGTATATTGAAGGCGTCCAATGTCTTGAATTTAAGAACGCAGAAACGACATGAAATAGCGCCCGAACCCCTGTGGATAATTTCGTGAGCTTTCTTCGAACACGTTCGAGTCACAGGTTTAAAACAAAATCTACATTCTTCATATTTATTTACAACAGTACCATTAGCGGTTTCAAGACATTCATCATCACTTTCGATGGTACAAAGATGGTTATCGAAATCTACACGCGAGTAGAAATATTCGCCACACTTCTTACATTTATTTTGTTCATGGTATGTTAGATGCTTATGTAGATTAATGAAGGTCTTTTTGCATATATGGCAATTTTCCTCAACAGACTCTTTGGGCAGTACTAACCAATCGCTATCGTCTTTGTGGACATCACGCATGTGATATATCATATCTCTAAAGGCAACAAAGGTTTCGTCGCAGTGGTCACATTTCGTTGGATTATCTACATTCAACTGTGAGTAATGATGATTTTTATGTTTATTGAACAAAGTGAGGGTATTAAACTTCTTTTTACAATAACGACAACCATAGTAACCTATGGTCCGGTGGTATATTTTATGATTGCTAAGAGCATATTCATTCTCAAACAACCTAAAGCAGTAATCGCAAACACATTCTTTCTGTTCTGACGAAGCTTCTCTCGACACTTTTATATCATGTTGAGTGCGCAAATGACAATCCAGTTTTACTTGCAGGTGGAATGCTTTGTAACATATCTCACACTTGATCTTTTTTGCATGGACTTCTGTGTTGCCAACTAACTTTTTCTTTTCACAGCTGAATGCCAAATGGCCTTGGAGGAACCGGTGAGTGCCGAAGTACTCAAAACAATAGTTGCAACGTAATGAATTATGATAGTCTAAATGTCGTTCAAAGTTACCCTTACTTGCTAAGACTTTGAAGCAGATTGAACATTGTAAATCTTTCAGAGGACCATCTAAAATACGCTCCGAACGTTCGGCTATCCATGTTTCTTTGATATTATGAACGTCACGAAGATGATAATGCAAGTCGTATCCTCGAATGAACCTCTCATCGCATTGAGGACACTTCAATGGGTTATCAATATGTTTAGTCACTAAATGGGCTTTGATGTGTACTCTGTGATTCTTCAAAGAAATAGTCTTCTTGCCACAAAACTTACATTTAAAGAACTCTGGCTTCCTTAAATGAGCTTCTTCGTGGTTTTGCAATCTCCGAGGATCGTAAAATACTTTCGCACACAACTTACAGCAGTAATAGATTGGTTCAGGTGCATCAGGGTCTTCTTTTATCATTTTACTTTCTGGATGCGTTTTTCTCAAGTGCCTAATAAGTTTAACCATATCTGCAAAGAACCGGGGGCATATAGGACATTTTACTTTATCCTTCCGTAATCTGGCAATTCTGTCTTTATGGGATTGGTGGTCAAAGTTGTGGCCTTTTACATGCCTTTTGAAGTAATTTTCGTCAGTGTAGCCGACGCCGCAAATCGTACATTTGAATGGGCCGTTTTCGTCCTCATAATGCTTCCTGACGTGTATTTCCATGCGCTTCTTGTTAGTGAAGTGCAATTTGCAAATGTGACACTCGTGTCGTGCTCCATAGAGGAGGCCTTTAGAGTTATGCCAAATAATATGATGCTTGAGTGATGTTTCAGAGTGGCAAATTTTGCCGCACATGTTGCATGTATGGGTACCGTCGAAGAAGTTTTTGTCAGCGGTATTCGGTAATTCATGACCAACAATAGTATTTTGACCACTTTCACCTTTCTTATAATGTATGGCCATATGGGATAAGTACACTTTCCTATCTTGGAATACTCTTTTGCATATGGAGCATTGATAGTCTTTATTTTGAAAGCGAGTCTGTTTGTGGTAATTCATATGCGCTTGGGCCGCACGAAGATTTTTGCTCTTACGATTGCAAATTGAACAAGTGAGAATTTTAGGGTCAAGATTAGGATCATTGTAATGTTCCCGCATGTGAATTTTGTAGTGACATTGAAATCTGAATGTCTGGAACAAAGCGAAAATCCAATTTTGATATATCACATAATAATATAACTGAATATTCAGATATACCATGTTTCAAACCAACATACAAAAAAATAAATATGAACTACTAACTTCAATATAATTGTAAACAAGCGGCCTAGAAAAAGTTTAGTCTATCTTCTAAGCCCTTCCTCCTCTACTTCGTTCGTCGAAGTAGATAGATAATGCCAAGAATTTCATAATTATTATCCTAGTGTTAAATCCTCTTTGAAGCCCAGAATCCTATTTCATAAATTTTCATTCAAATTTCGCACAGTCTTCAAAAGTCACTCACGATGAGACAATTGCATGGGCATGGTTAAACATTTGTTCCTTACATAACTAGCGGATGTCTGTAAATGAACCACCATAGATTCTCGCGATTTGTCTATTATATCACGTAAATAAAAGCTACCGTTCATGCAAGATTTCCTAAGATACCTTTCTATATGAATCAACACATGTACAACAGTACATTCATCTATATATAGCTATTGCTTGTCACTCAAGCAATATACATCTTGAAAATTTAAAAAATGTCTAATGATGGAGTCATAAACCCAATTGTATAGTTGTAATTCTAGGTTAAAAAAATAAATTAAAATCATACAAACAGTCTTACCTCTTTACAGACGAAACACTCAATCTTCTTGGTGATATTGTTGCCCACATTTGAGTGCCAATTGACGTGCCGCTTCAGTGATATGAGAGTGGGCATTTTCTTCCCGCAAAGCGGGCAAGTGAAACCATTAAGATCAACGGCTGCTGCGTTAGTTATTGGAACCTCGCCAAAGTCGTTGTGGCTCTGGTTTTCGTCCAGGGGTTCCGGTTTAGTCACAACGACTTCGCAAAAATCCGACGGATTAATTTCCATATCTTGAGAAGATGTCGGCATATTTGGTATTGTTGATTGTTTTAGTCTAAAAACATTTTCTTCATATGAAACTGTGCAATCTCAGTTGTCAGTACAAGAGGTACGTTTAAAATGAAATCATTCCAAAAAAATCAAGAATTGCGTGAAGCCACCTATTTCAAAACTAGAGACACTACAAGACGAATTAGATATTTCTTAGACATTATACATAAAAGCTAAATAACGTTAAAATTTTCCTTTACCAACAAAAAGTATCAGCATAAAATTGTTAGCTTTGAGCCTACACTCGTGTTTTACACAGTGAAAGAGAATTCCAATGACTCACTTTCCCCTGCCCCTATTCCATCAACCTGGAACACTTTGGCACAGGCCCTACTATTACAAACGTCTATAACCACTACGTCCATCACGAAGGTAACCACTTTCCGTCAAGTGGGCGTTTGTTTATTACCTGTTTCAGACAAAAAACTTAGCATAACATCATTTGTATGATTAAATACGGTGCGACTATTTCACATTGCTACCACATAAAGTACAAATACTACGTGTATTTCAATAAATAAAAAAACAGATTAGAAGAAAGATTAAAAATACAATTAATTCGACACTTACCTATGAACAATCTTAATATGGTTAGCAAGGACTGAACAACTTTGAAACTGTTCCTTACATTCTCCACAAGTATATACATTCCTTGGTTTTATACTCATTGTAATATGAGATTGGTTGTGCTTATTTATAGAGCTCACTTTCATCTCAACATCACACAGTAAGCATTTTGCTGTACAATCTTTTAAGGTTATATTGGCCCGTTTTAATCCTGAGGACATGTTGTGTTTTCTTTTCTTGTGTTGTATTAACAGGCGCCTGTATGCGAAATCTTTGTCGCATATATCGCAAGTGTTGCTTTCGTATTCATCACCACTTGACTCAGAATCTGAAGCTCTGAGAGTGTCATTGTTACCCGTATTGTTAGCATCACTTAACAGAGAGTTCTCATGGGCTGCAATCTCTTCTGGAGTATGTTTATCTAAATGTGTTTGAAGAGATTTTTTGTAAATGAATTCTTTATGGCAAATTTTACAGTGCAGATTCTGTTGATTGGAGATCGCTGGCGGACCATGACCAGAGTTGTTTTGAAAGTTGTCCCTAAAATTGAAAATTAATATACAGGCTAACATTATACAGGCATATTTTCAAGCGAAACACATTATGATTGGAATATGACTGTGAGTAACGTAATGGATATAACTAAGCCTTATCCCAGTAACACTCTCTAGAATTGTCATGTTTATAATTATTAACGAGCATATAATATATCATACTAAAAATCAATACTTTTAAAAATAAACTATACAGTACAAATTAAAATTAACATATAAAATGACCGCTGCCAGTTGGAAACGTGCCCAAAAGAGTTGCCACATTACCTCGCTGAATGGCAACGCTAATGCGTTGCCCGAGGTATAGACCTGCCTTTTGGTCACGTGATATCCACATCCATCAGATGTTTGACTATGTCTCGATAAAGATAGTTCGCCTCAGGCCTCCATGGTCCCAGGGTGTCGGACCTAAAAAGCCGCATATATGTAGTCATTTCCGATGGCTGAGTATTTGCGGCATTTTAGGCCTTCTGCTGTGGTGCAGCTGTACCCGCAGACTTGCTAGTGCCTGGTAGATGGGACGTTGCCAAAGTATCGACGCACGACGCGTCCAATACTTAGTGGCGGGCCATCTTCGTGGGACACCTCTACTTTAAATTTATTCCCATTTTTTTTAAGTTCAGCACCGTATGTTTTGCGTCTGAACTTTTTTATTCTAGTATACATTTTTCATATCAGACTTTCATGTCAGTCTACAAAATTCACCCGTTTTAGTTACGACCGGAAGCAGAATAGGTCCTACGAGTTTTGTCCTACCAATAATTACATGTCAAGACAGCATTCCAGCCCACCGAGGAGGCCAATAGTAAAATCTCTAGACCAAAAGACAATTTTATTTAATATTTGTTGCTTTTTGTTTTTTAACTATATTATATTGACAAACACATCAAAAAGACAGTGTAACAAAGTGATACATAAATAACAATGATATTATGTTTCTACTATTGAGTATTTTCAGTTCTTTTCCCTATAATAATCTCGTAAACATATGATAAAAATTTGCTTTTACAAGTCTTGTGCCAATTATAATAACAAAGTGGTAACAGGATCTCATACCTGATTATAATGTAAAACAATATTTCTCATGTAAGCACTATTACTGGATATACGCCGATAAGAGCTGCGGTTAAAAGTTCTCATGGTAAAATAAGAGATAACTCACTATTCAATATGATATGACATACTGCATATTTTAAACAAGATAGCTATTACCGAAAATAACTCAAAATTGACGTACTACAATCATTAGTGATAAGTTAGTTATTGATGAAAGAATAATTCAATGTTGGCTTACGAGTAAACCCAGCCGGACTTAAAGCCGAACCCATTTTTAATAAGTATAGAAAATATAGAAATTGAATTTGATACACTTTATAATCAGTGTGAAAAAACGCTGTATTTCGTTCTAATGCAATTATTAGTGATAAAGTGTAAGAAAAACTACTATGGGAAAAGAAATATTAACAGAATTTATTATCTTCTAAAAGCAACTTAACTAAATCGATGGGGTAGAGTGTGGATTAATTGAAGATATAATATATATAAATTATATGAAGTTAATACAAAGAGGGTTTCCAATATCAATTATGTGTTTTTGGTACAGAGTATTGAAGCTATAAGACTTAAAAACGCAAAAGTTCTGCTCAGAGGTCAGACCATAATTTGATGAACACATAAACGTTAACAGATTCATGGAATAGCTGTTATATATAAAATACAAACCTGGAATCTCCGAAGCTATCGTCATTATCATCGTCTTTTGTCACGTGCGTCGCCAAGTGCACAATCAATAACTCTTGTGTCGCCAATTTCTTTTTACATTTCTTGCACTCGAAATACTGCGGCCAACTTCTTACGAGAAAATGCTTACCCCTCAAGTGTGAAAAGTAGTTTTGCCTTTTACCTATAGCTTTTTGGCAAATAGGGCAAATGTGAGGGTTGTTTGATTCAACCCTTTCTGTACAATTTATGAAATGATTGCAAAAGTCGTCATAATCAGTAAATGGTTTTTGGCAGAAGTTACATGGTACTGTAACAGTGACTTCTTGTTTTTCAGGAACTTTGAGAGCAGCAGCATGCACAATTCTCATGTGCTTCTCCAAACCTTCAATACTTTTATAATTGCCTTTGCAAATTTCACATTCAAAATAATCAGAACTGGTTTTCCAAATATGATCGATAGGCTCTAAAGGCACCGTCAACTCCTTCTTTGAAGGTGAACCATCACAAACTGCACTATGACGGTTCAACATGATCTTTAATTTAAAGTTTTTACCGCACTTCTCGCAGTTTAATTTGCTATCCGAATCTTGGGCATCCACAATTGATTGTTTGGGTATATCAACCACTGCATCCGTACCCATGCTATCTTTGCGAGAATGAATTCTCATATGAGCACTCCGACTCTTTGCTGATGTGAATTTTTTTGGACAAACAAGGCAGTCAAATGTTTGTTTGGTAAATGACTCATCAGAGTCAGTTTCCGGTTGGTAATTCGATCCAGCATCTTCATAATCAGAGTCCATAGGGTAAGTCTCTTTTCTTGGTTTCTTTTGACGTAGTTCATTGACCCGTTTGCTACCAAGTCTATCATCTTGGCGACTACTTTGGGAAACATCGCTTTCGATACTTCTTTTTCGGTTCCTTGCAATGGGTGTTTTTTTCTCCTCAACAAATGAATTTGTTTTCGTCAAATTGGAGCTGTCTGTGTGGGTCGAAAAGGCAGAGTCGCTGCTTTGTCGGGTCGGCGGGGGAGGGGTTATACTAAAACCTAAAAACATTAAACTTGGAATGCAATATCCTAATAAAAAGTAGCCTGACAAAACAGGAAGAATGGATATTTGTATAACAGCAATTACGACACTTTTCACTGTAGTTTTTTACACGACATGCAGGCCAACTTTTAAAATATGAAAAAATAAAAGTATTGATTATTCTTCAGATGAGTTAGCAGGTACCTCAGGGAGGTAATTTAATGTTTTTTAACTTAAAACCTATTTTGTGAATTTATAATGAGGATCCATATCACTAGTATGAATTAATACAATAAAAGAATGGTAAAGTAACATCTTTTTATTTATGTAATTACTAAGCTGATAAATTAGGTCTCTTAGTGAAACAATGAATAATAAACATCCAAATTATGAACAACTTATAAACACAACAACTTATAAAACTTGTTTTCTGATATGAAAGCAAAATATATGAACAATTAATAGATCTTGTTTCCATAAGTATATTTTGTCATGTTATATATATTTTCCTGCTTAAGATGTGTCCTTTCAAAATCATCTACAGCAGGTTCTACTTTACAAACAAGAAAATGAAATCATTTTGTACTTCATACAGCATTCCTAATGTTAATTCTTTTCCTAGATTCATTTGACTATTACAACTAACTACTCCTAACAGTTTAACGTCTATTATAAACCACTGTCTCTGAACTAATTGAAAAAAATTAATTGCTTATATTGAATGCCACCTACTCACCTGCTTTTAATTCAACATGATTAGTAAAAACCTCTTCAATAATATTTTATACTATACTTAACATAGCTTTCTAAAGTCTGCGATACAATTGCATTAGTTAAGAAGCCAGGTAACAGAGTTGTTTTAAGCATGCGAATCAGATGGCGAATAACAGCATACCAATATAAAATTTATGTTCCATTTTATGATTCTTGAACCATTTTGTCAAATATGGAAACATTATGCAATACTCATGTCGACCGTCTGTCTGTCGCATGGAACATACAGGTATAAGGGAAATGGGTTTCGCTTTCTAGGCACTCACGCCGGTGTGCCACGCACCCATTACACCTGAGTAAAGACGGCTCTGCCAGTTAACTTATGAAACTGGCGAGTTAAGCCCTTGTCATCGTTTAGAAAGATGTATTTAATTGACAACTTATTACACCGGTCCACAAATAAATGTGTTTTCTCGCTGAAGATGAATCTGAAGTCAGAATTGAGGGTTAGTTAACAAATAATCAAGAAAAACCCAAAAGATCTTGATTCTTATATTTTTTTTGGGTTTTTCTCGATTATTTGCTCATTGGCCTACAATTCTGACTTCAGATTCATGTTTACCAGGAAAAAATACGCCAGAAAATGGATAGTCTGGCACCCAGCGTACACAACTTTTTTTTGTTTACCTGTGTTATTAACTGCCGAATTTCTATCCATATGATCATAAGGGCTTAACTCACCCGTTTCTAAGTTACCTATCTTTTTAAGTGATACAAATCAGACTTTATTAATAATTTATTTAGCAGCAGCAGTTTCTGAATATACTAGTCTGTAAGGTTTCTGGAAAACATTAAACGGAAAATGATTGCGGAAGAAATAAAAAACTTACCAGGAGGTGGAACATAGTTTCTCCGTAGCTCCTGATCAGATCTTTCACACTGCTGTTTGAATATATAAGCACTGCTCAATTTCTGTATACAATCAGAGCATACTTTGTCAGGCAAACCATCACCTTCGTACACCTAAAAGGATATTTAATGTAACCAATCACCATGAAAACTGGCACATCTATATTTTTTTTATAGTAAAGGGTTTGTTGCTACAACTTGCGATTAGATTGTGACATTGTTGTTTTCCTCAAAATTGTGATATATATACATGTCGTCGTCTGCCAATCAACGTCCACCGTTGGACATAGGCCTCCCCAAGTCGGCTCTACTCATCACGGTCCTCTGCCTTCCTTATCCAGCGCCGACCAGCGACCTTGCGCAGATCGTCAGTCTATCGGGCTGGAGGGCGTCCGACACTACAATTACCGAGACGCGGTCTCCACTCCAGGACTCGTCTGCTCCACCGGCCATCAGTCCTGCGACAAATATGACCGGCTCACTGCCACTTCAACTTGCTAATTTTGCGAACTATATCGGTTACCTGGGTTCTCTTACGGATATCCTCATTTCTAACTCTATCCCTAAGAGAAATACCCAATATAGCTCGCTTCATAGCCCGTTTACTGACTTGACATTTGTAGACCGTCAGTGTCCACGTCTCGGCACCGTAGGTCAGGGGAGGATGCACTGCTTGAAGACTTTTGTCTTCAGGCATTGCAGGATGGTCGACGAAAAGACTTGACGAAGCTTACCGAATCCTCTCATTGGCTTTCTGTATTTTCTGTCCAAGATAGACACATTCCTGCACAACCTTAACAGGGGTGCCATTGACGTTTACCGGTCTCGGCATGACGTGTTCATTGAACATGACTTTCGACTTTCCGAATTCGTGCCGAAACCGGAGACCGACTCCTCGGGATGATTTATTTAAGCTGCCCAGCAACTTGGTAAGATCCTCCAAGGTCTCTGCAAAGATAACGATATCGTCGTCGAAACAGAGGTGAGATATGCTCTCGCCGTTGATGTTGAGCCCCGTCCACTTCAGTCCAGAGTTTTGAAGACATCCTTCATCGTGTTGATGAACAGTTTTGAGGATATCACATCCCCCTGTTCCACCTCACGACGTAGGGGTATAGGCTTCGCCCTCTGGTTTTGGAGGTGGACGGTCGTCGTTGTGGCGTCGTACAGATATCTCAACAACTTTATGTATCGCCAATCGATACCACACCTTTGCAAATACTGCAGAACAGCCCAAGTTTCGATGGAGTCGAAGGCTTTCTCGTAATCCATGAATGCCATACACAGTGATTATACTTTTTGGTCTTTTGTATAATCTGCCAAACACTATGGATGTGGTCTACATTGCTGTAGTCTTTTCGAAACCCAGCCTGCTCCGATGGTTGGAATTCATCAAGTCTTCTGGTGAGATGCTTTGTGACAACCCTCGACAACATCTTATAGACGTGGGTCAAGAGTGAGCCTTTTGGCCTGTAATTCTTCAAGAGAGTTTTATCACCCATCTTGAAGAACAAGACCACCATTCTCCTGCTTCAAATCTGCAACGCAGTGCTCCGATGGATAACGGAATTGAAGAGCTCAGCCATGTATAATTGTAAATACATGTAATATGTAACAATTCTGAAGAAAAAAAAAATATCACTTAAAATTTAGTTAAACACAGGGTAAATTAGAGTTTTTAGACTCTTCTTTGATTGACTAACAAGAATCACAGGACAAAGAGTATTCCATAGTGCCATAGCAGATAGCCTGGCTGTGTGAAGAAGGAAATGTCACTATGACCTTTTTATTGTATGTAATAACACTGTGTTTGCTGATGAAAGTGAATAAATTAAGGCATTACTCCCTCTTTCTCTTTTCATTGGCCTTTTCCCAATTATTTAGGGTCGGCACAATATGTCTTTTCTTTTTACACTCCTCCATTCTGACATGAATCCTCTGTCACAACAAAAATCATCATATCATCCTTCACACAATCCATCCATCTCTTTTTGGTCTAAGGTCTTACTAAATAATAAAAAAGAAAAGAAAGAAGAATGAATTAATGATACAACTATTTCAAAAATGGCTATATATTTGATATTAAGCACCCTACACTTTTTTTACAATAAAGTTATCTATATATCTATATATTTTTATTCATGCAGGAACAGAGAAAGAATTCAATTTCCTGCGGCCGGGCGGCCTGTCGTAAGAGGCGATAAAACAACCCACAGCCAGGTGGTAGGGCATTTGCCTGACTGGATGGCTACCATCTCTGGTCTATAGTATGCCGCCATAACAATCTTGAGTTGTGTTCCGGCATTAGTGACCAGGATCTTGTCTGCTTTAAGAGAGCAGCAGCGCATTTGTAGCACCTTTGGTATTGCAAATGTCCATAGGCAATGGTAACAGCTTTCCATGAAGTGGGCCGTCTGCCGGTTTGCTGAACTTATTCAATAAAAAATAAAAATATCGCAATACAAAATTATTTTCTACCTCTTAGTTCTATTTGCTACCAAAGTAAGTTTTTTTTAATCTAACGAAACAGGATGCAATGTTTGTTTTGAAAGCTGTGAAGTGGCACCCCAACCCACTCACTTTGAACTAGAGGCTGATATGAAATTGATCCTAAAATGTATCTTCAATAGACATTAGTTTGACCATTATACATTCTGTAGTTAATGAATACCGTGTTTTTAATTAGGTACGTTCTAGGGTTTCATAAACAAACAACAAACAAACACAAAATGCTCATCACATTAATGCATCCTTCACAGGGTGATCTGACATACTTAGAAATTTGTTACATTTCATACCTAAGAATTTTACAAACACTACTACTAATAAGAAAGTTTGGATACATTGGCCTTACATATGAAAACAAAGAAAAGCTGTTGTAATATAACTATTAGATGACATGCACAAATAAATCTAAATGGGAATACAGTAAATATGAAAATAGATATATAAAATATTCACAACACAAACAACTGGCCATGAGACAAACAAGACAGCAATCTATTTCAGGGTTGGGGGAAAAAAAGGAAAAGTCAGGGGCCCTTAATACATGAAAACAACAGAGTTCCTCTCTGTATGCTTCTTTGTTTTACTGTCACAATATGTAACATCTGATTACTAATGAATTTTAAATGGACAGGCATTGAGTAATTTTCACAGTTGCATTTGCCGGCTTTTCTTCTGTCTGACAAATAGTAGTCCCAGACTATATAAAAAGTGTTGCAGTCTAGGACATTCTTATTTGGCAATACATTGGTTCATAGATCCCGCTTTACAAGATTAAGCCAGTGCTTTTTTGGCCACTCAAGACAGAGCTCACCTGGAAAAGCTATAGGCGAACTTTAGAATACCAATCCTGAATCTGAGGGAGGGGGATGTTTATGGAAGTCAACCACTAGCATTTCTGGCTGTTAGAGATGTTTATTTTTTATTTATTTAAGAAAAGCTCATAAGGGCCAATGGGGGATTTGTTACAAGTATCATGCTAATTATAAAAGGACAGCTAGAAACTCACAAATCAAGATTTCCCACCAGAATCCATATCATTTATTTAAAAATGATGTAGAGAGTGGGTTTTTCTGGGATGTTATATAGTAATAACCATGAAGACCATGGCGGGAATGAAATAAAGCTCCCGCCTTAGTCTCATAACTAATATTGACAGAATTTGGATGGATTTTGATGATTAAGTAGTTCTAAATAATTAATTATTTACACACATTTACATTCAAATAAATCCAATTTAGACAAAAAGCAGCAGAAACTGAGGGACCGAAAATAAAATTGACAGTTATGTTAATTAATCAAAAAGTGGTAAGATTCAAATATGATTTTGATATTAGCTATATTTCTTTAGATGTTAAAAATAACAAACAATTAACAAAAATCTTTGGTTTCATGCATTTGTGAGTGTTTACTTCGTCCGCATGAAATAGTTTAAAATAACCCCTGATCTTGAAACATTCTTCATTGGTGCTCCACTCCTATTAGTCTTAGCTTGATGATATAGCCTATAGCCTTCCTTGATAAATGGGGTATCTAACACCAAAAGAACTTTTCAAATCAGACCAGTCATACCTGAGATTAGTTTGTTTAAGCAAACAAACAACCTCTTCAGCTTTATATATTAGTATAAGATACATACAGATATAACTTCATGCCAGTTCCCTTGCGGGGTAGGCACGAACAACAGAACGCCATTTAGGCTTATTCTTACACACCTCACTTGCTTCTTTGACATTCATAACTCTTGTCATGCACGCTCGTCTTTTCTTAAGGCTAGTATAAGATAAATTTAAAAAATTAAATTTAGTTATTTCTGATTAACCTCGGCAGCGAAAATTGTATTGAGAAGCATAAAATGGACCTCCTTCACTCTTCTACATTCACATATTCCTGAAATTCAGGGTGCGAAATTCTGACCCAAACTTGTATATTCTTGAAAGCAAAACTATAATTGTAGGTACATAACATACATCCCCTAGCTATAGCCATGGCCTAGGCTCAAAAAATCACATCCCATCAGAATATAAGCCTCACAGCATAAGGTATCCTTTATCAGCAGTATGAACCTAATACCGGTATACTAAATTATAAGAAAATCGGATCATAGGCAAATACATGAAGAGGGAACATTTACTGAAATAACTGAAGAAAATTCTTATCACATTATCATTTAGTACTGATTTTTTATATAGTTCTGGCAACTTTGTAATATAAGCTTCTGATATAAAAATCATTTCACCTTCTCTATGAATCAAAAGAATTTTGAAACGATCGCCATCTCAGATTACAAGCAAGAAGTTATTCATTTGCAAGGACATTAGTAAATCAAAACACGCGATACCTTAATTCGTGCACATTCCATGACCATTTCGGCGAGTTGCACGGAATTGTCGACGGTGAATATTGAATAAAAGTCGCCCAATTTGAGGCAAAGCCTGCATTTTCCCAACTTAAAGGCCATATTGATTTCTGTAGATTACGTTTCATGTCACCAAAAGAAACATTTTACGGTGATCAACGGTTTATTCCTCACACTAATATATCACACAATAAAGTACTGACACATATTTATAGTTTTATTGAAATTTGTTTGTCTAATAAACGATATTTTGAGGATTAAAAAAGAAAAACTTTTCTTGCTTTGCTACCCGGCGATTTCTTCACAAAAAGTAGGTATAGGATAGACAATATTGTACAAGATTTTATTAGGATTTATGGCTTGGTAACAAGACCTTCAAGCTAAGTTTACTATGTGATCCGTGTAGCTGTAAATAGTTGACAACGGAGAGTTTTCTGTTTCTATTGACTCATGATAAGAATTAAAGTAAAGAAGCAATGGAACTTTAAAGTTACATTTTTTTAAATAAAGGCTGTAATCATTATTAACCCGCTACTCGACGCATGAGACGTTTTTAAACGTTAACAACACTCACAAGTTAACATGACAAGTTAGATAGTTCCATGTTTCTTGACAGTTTCCGAAAAGTTGACGCGTGGAGTGGAGTTTTATCTAGAAACACACTTTACACACACAGACGTGGCGCGTTGGGTAGTGTTTTATCACCTTCTGTATATCACGAACACGTTGATCTGGAGAGAAAAGATCGCGATGCATGACATCGATTGTTTATAATCACGTGTCCCTGGTCATAGAAAAAAGTTCTTTTTATTTGACTTCACAAGCGTCATGTGACATCGGTTCGCGTATTAAGATGTGTGCATACTATAAGTCGTGACTGACGGACTTGGCTGAGGGGCGTGCATTATTACGTATCTAGATAAAGAAAGTCCGTTGAAGTGTGCATATTATAAGTTGTACCTTGAGGACGTGATCTTGAGCGTTAGGACGTCCTAAAGCAATCTAGAGAGTATGTTATGGCACTGATGTGCACATTGTTGGCACGCATCTGATGGACGCATCCAACGGACACGTCATGTAATCGTGGGCACCTTTAAAATTGAAAAGTTTTTATTCTAAATAGGTTCCACTGGAGAACAATTTTTGGCTACATTCCACCAGGGATTCACAACGACCATGTTCACGACCGCGATTTATCCCATTCCCCTTGCTTGCCCGCGTTACAGCCGTAAACCCAAGTGGAATGGCTATTCGACCCACCTCTTGACATGGGTCGTTGTGAGCGTTGTGTGATCGAAAATGATGACGTCATTAGTGACGTTTTCGCCGCGACCACAACGACTGCGGTCGCCCTGTGGAACGGCTAACCGAGCATTTTTGAGCGTTGTGAACTACCAGTGGAACGCCCTGTTAGTGTTCTTTATATGTTGTATCCATAGTAGTTTGTGGTTCTTTGCTGTGGTGTAATTTAGTTAATGTTAAAATAATTCTAATTTATAAAATATCACTGAAGTAGGAAACCTAGGTCCATGTAAAATATTAATAAATATTACCAGTTGCATTGTAACATAGAATAAAATAAATATTTATTAAAAACAAAACTACTATTAGATATTAGTGATTTTATATATTATGCAAATTGTTGCAGGAAACAATTTAAATCATCAATGGTTTTATGATGATTTGATTATTTCTGAATTTCGAGTTATAACAGCTGAAAGTTTATGTAACTTACATTACAGTAGTGCTGAGTTACTTCAAATAAATTGGTTTTACAATATTGTGAAAATACAAAGTTGTTTTTATTTAATTGGGTTTGTCAACAGTGAAGAAACCGTTCGAAAAATAAAGTTACCCGACAATTGTGATAGTTCAAATGTTATTGTACTTGGAAATGATTACAAACTAATAGTTGTAGATAAAAGCTTATGCAAAATATGGGTTTATAATTTGGAGGATGAAACAGAATGCAAGTGTATTAGTTTAAAAATTGAAGCACCTGAAGAATGTTCAGTAAAAAAGAAGAAATTGGAAGATCACATATGCAAAGTTTCACTACTTAATGATAGTATACTCTATTTAACTGAAGCAGGAAGCGTTTATTGTGGTTTATTACCTTGCTATGTAGACACAACACATTGTGTAGGAAAAGTTATTGATGTACAATGTGGTTATGAACATTTTATCTTGCTTACAGATACTGGACTAATTTATACTTGGGGTAACGGAAGGTAAACACTATGTTTTAAACTCATGATCAAAGACATTAAAAATTTACTTTTAATGATACAAAAGTAAAACTAGGTATACATATATAACATTACCTTTGATTAATTAATTGTTGAAAACTTATAGTGAGTAAACTGTCATTAACTAGTAATTATTAAGTATCTATGAATATTCAAGTTTCACAGTAATCCTGAGGGAAAAGCCTAAGTAAAATTTTAAATTCTGACAGACCATGAATCTGTAGTCTGTTTAAGGTAATTAAAAGTTATTATAGTAGCTTGAAAACACACATTTAACCAAACAATTGAGATTTTTAACACAAACACACTATTCTTTGTTTAAATAAATCCTATGACTAGTGTAATATAATATTTTTATGAAAATAATACTGAAAGCAAAACACTCTTCAAGTTCCCATTAAAAGAGCTGGACATGTCATTCTGAAATAGCAATAATGGAATAAATTTTCGTGAGTAGTACACATATTTATAACTATGTTTTAATAGTAGTAGTAGCATTTGCCACAATGGCAGTCATAGGATTCTTAGTCCATACAGCCAATTCTGATGTACAAGTCTTCATATAGCACAGCTGAATTGTAGGTCTTCAATTGAAACTATATAATGGAGTTCTTTTGAAAACTCAAATGGGCCACATTTGATTATACAGTTCATATTTCTCACAAAAATATGTTAATTACTATTCAAAAACTATCAATAGAGTAATGTTATACATTTTTAGAAAATAAAACTGCACAGTAAGAATGTCTCTTTTCTGTTTCTGCCTCAAACTGTTTTAATAGTTTTAAGTGTAGCATTTTTTTATTTTGATGTTTTAGCCACTTTTCGGTAGCTATGATTGGAAGATTGAACATCAAAAAAAAGAAAAGTAAAACTCAATTAATATACATACATACATAACTTCACGCCAGTTCCCTTCAATTAATATGCCACACTTAAAACCATTAAAACATAGTTTTAATAATTATTTTTTTGGTTTTAGGAGATTACAATTAGGCCATGGAGATATAAGTAATCTTGAGATACCAACAGAAGTTGAAGCATTGGCTGGAGTTAAAATTATTAAAATATGTGCTGGAGGTTGGCATTCTCTTGCCCTTAGTGAATTCGGTGATTTGTATGCCTGGGGCTGGAATGATACTGGCCAATTAGGTATAACAGCAAATGAAAAATATAGTTGTTCATTACCAAGCCTAGTTGATATTCTTGACAGTGATACTGTAAATACTAAAAATGTTAAAGATATTGCATGTGGGTCTAAATTTTCTGCAATCTTATTAGAAGATAAATCTGTTTGGACTAGTGGTAATAACAATTATGGCCAGCTCGGAATCTCAACTGATATAAAATGTATCACAGCTTTTAGAAAAGTATACCAGTGCACCAATGATTCCAAATTGATGTGTGGACCCTGGACAACTGCAATTATTGATAAGTGAGAATATAAATATTTAGGGGTAAAAGGCTATTTGTTTCAATTTATATTTTGTGAGAAAGTAACAAAATATTTTTTTCATTCTCATGTCTTAACTTAAGAAATAGAATTAATTAATTTCCAATTAAAAGCTGTTAACACTTACTTTCCTCGCATGTTCCTTATTTTATTAAAGTTATTTTTTGGGTCATTTGGAATATTAAACTTTTTTCCTGACAATTTTTCATATTGTTGCTTTAAAAAAATAGCCTTTCATCCCTAGCTAGATATATTATTACGTCGCCATAACATGAAATTGTAAAAATATATAGAAATGTTGGTAGATGCAAAGTAAAAAAAAAATATCTGTAAAATAGCATATTTTGTTAATTGTAGATATAATTTACTGAAATTTTCATCAGTTTAGAGGGTAGAGGTAAGGAGTACCATCCTATATGGAGGGGAAGTTAAAGTGTCCACCAGAATTTTTTAAATAGAGGTTCAAATACCTACCATAATAGCGCTGCCGTACGATTAAAAAAATGTTAAATTGCCTTAAATACCAAGTATATGCTAGTATAGAAAACCTCAACTATTTACGTATTCTAAAATCATTTATTGAATATAAAGATGATGATGAGTGATTTAGTTATTGTGAATTTTTAATACTAATAAAAACCAAACATAACGGAAGTCTTTCGGTCCTTTATTTTCTATTTTACTCTGATTGTTTTTGGCGTTTCCTTTAAAATTTATCATATGCTACCGCAGAGCTATCCTCATTATCCTCGTTTTAACGGACACAACACAGATGGTATATACCTAGTCGTATGGAGGGTAGAGCTAGAGGCACAAACTACTATGGATACTACGTATGGTAAGAGGTAATGAGGACCATCTCGTATCATAAGGGAGAATAGTGTCCAGCTGTAAGCTGTAAATAACAGTCCAAAATGGCTCTGGTATAGATAAAGGGTATAATATGAATGTATATCTTTAGCAACCAGAGTAGTTGGTGATAGTACACCTCTCGTAAAAGAGTATTGAAACCTCAAAGAATTGTTATGAGAAAATGTGAAGAGTGATTTAATTTCGTGAATTTTGAATAATAGAGATTATTAATATTTAATTTTATAAAACAAAAATACTTTATACTAAATACAACTCTAATGGATTTTGGCGCTTACTTAACAATTCACCCTGATGCTAATGTGGCGCTACCCTAATTTAATACATTTCGTTGGACCTACAGGGCGGCAAAATAAAGTAAAAAATAAAAGCGGCGCTACTTTCGCAAATTTGTCTAATCTCTAGCAACTTCAATATTAGGTCAAGAGTAATTTCGATACTTACTTGTAATTTTTAGTACGACATCAAACAACGTGTAAGTATCAATTTGCTTTAGTTACGATGTACGCATTTTGTCAACATAGCCTATGATATTTACTTCAATTTTGTAAGTAAGAGTTTTAACACTTTGTGTTAGTGAACAGGACAATTATTTGATTAAAAGAAGCTAAACTAACCATTACACACCTATCATGTCGGCTGTTCTTAGGTAAATATCGTCGAATTATAACGTAAAGATATTTACTTCAAATTCTACTAAACATCCTTGATAAACTTTAAAAATCACTGCTCATGTCAAATTTCGTATTATTACATGCGATTTAGTTATTATCGGGGCATTAGCCTTCTCAGCTTTGTCGGGAAATTATATGCTAAAGTGATGATTAAACGGGTATTGGAAATAACAGAAAGTATGGGATGTACAAGCGGGTTTCCGAAAGGGAATGGGATTTGTGGACAAAATCTTTACGATGCATAAGTGAAAAGTTTTTGGGCAAAGGTCAAAAAGTATACTAGTACGCTACGCATTCATAGATTTGGAAAAAGCTTACCACGGAGTGAAAAGAAGTGAATTGTGGTCAGTGCTAGCTAAGTAGGGATCAGACGATCTGATACAATCACTGAAGTCTCTGTCTAACGATTACAGTGCTTGTATTAGGTTTAAGCGCGCCTACACTGAATGGTTTGGCATTGAAAAAGGTATTAGACAGGGATGCTTAGCGTCGCCATGGCTGTTTAACCTACTCATGGATAGTTGCTTGCACGATTTAAAAGAAAGAGAAAGTGGTTTAAGAATGTATGGGTTACTTATCAAATATCTTCTCTACGCTACTTGCATCATCGGTAGTAGAGTTAGAGCAGATGGTAACAATTGTGGACGTGTGTTTTGAGAGAAAGGATATGGAAATTAATGTGAACAAGACGAAAGTAATGGTATTTGAAAGAGTTGAAAGTATGACAATTTGTAATATACAGGTAGGAAGCTAAAAGTTAGAATAAGTCAAAGAATTTGTTTATCTAGTGTGCATGTTTACCAAGTGTATTTTACCAAGTGTATTTTATGCAAGTGATATCTAAAGAAGAGTAATTGCAGATGATAAGGTGAATGGAGGGCTAAACTCTTTTATAAAAAGCCAAAAAAAGTCTGTAAAGACACGCTTGGCTGTTCATCAAGGGGTATTGGTGCCAACACTATCGCACGATAGTGAAAATTGCGTGTAGCAGAAGAAGCATGAAGGTAAAATAAATGCAGTTGAAACGTGAGCTTTGAGAAGCATATGTAAGGTAAGCATGAATAATATGATACGGAATAGTTGTTATTACATCTTCTTTTAATCCACAACGTTCCCTGTTGTGGATTGAAAGAAGATATAATAACAAGATATGCAAAAGGAATGTAAAGGTGGTTTGAGCATGTAGAGAAGATGGATGAAAATATAAAAAACAAGTGTATGACAGTGTTGTGAATGGAAGAGTTGGTACCGGTAGACCACGACATCATGATCAAATAACAGAAGTGTTAAAATGAAGTCAGGTAAAAAGCACATCAAATAAACGTGCATGTATGAAGAGGTAAATGAATGTAGATGCAGAGAAAGTTGTTTCTCAGGATCGTCGTAAGTGGAGATCTCTGCCTACCCCCATGGGAAACAGGCGTGATAATATGTATGTATTTAGATATTTTTTTAGTGCCTTTTAAACCCGGATCAACGCTAAAATTAAAATAATATGTATAAATTCGCTTTGTTTATCAGGGCGTTATTAGTTAGCCATTCCACAAGGTGACCGCAATAGTTGTAGTCGCCGTCGTGGCGAAAACGTCACTAATGACACACATGAGTCACAACGCCCCATGTCAAGGGGTGGGTCGAATAGCCGTTCCACTTGGGTTTACGATTGTAACGCCGGCAAGCAAGTAGAACGGAATAAATCGCGGTCGTGAACGTGGTTGTTGTGAGTCCCTAATGGAACGTAGCCTATGTTTCACTAACCTTGACTACAGATAAAATATTGCCAGAAGCAAAAAAAATTAGTTCATTTTCTAGACATTTTGGTCGAGTTGTACAAGATGGTTCACTTTACCTCCACCCTCCATACTTACTCGGTACTTCTTATAGGTACCTCTAGCCTCTACCCATTACAATGTAATCTTTGCCTCTACTCTTTCATAACGAAACGACAGCATTTACAGTCGTTAATCTCAGTTGACTAGTATTTAACTTAAAGAGGCCCAATTTCTATCCTGCAGTGCAGTTCTGTAGTGGGCTGAGCTTGCAGGACTCAAAAAGTGTTCTACTCGTAGTTACTGGCTGCAACAACATTCATGTTTCACAGTCCTGTATTACGCGGCGGACTGCCACGCAGGATTGTGAATGAGCCCCTGTAGAGTATTGATCGATTACGTATTTGTTTTCTCTGTCAGTACTATAATAATTAGTATAAACATAAAAAGGACAGCATATCTTAATTACAAACCAAGGTTAGCCGATTATTGATCGTTTGTTTACTTGCAATTGCAGAATATTTGATAACAGCTTTGAAATTATATTAAAATAATAAATATTTATTTTAATAAGTGGCTGTGAAATACGAATTTGAATAGCAAACAATCTACTATTTTTTTATCACACCGTTTGTGTAAGTTTTACATTTTACTTACCTGTTGCTATACTAGAAACGTCCTTGTAATTACCCTATAGATATTATTTGAATTTATTTTGAGATTATGGAGGAAATTGCCCGTGAATATATTTCGTACGCTCGTCAGCTGTCTACAAACTCTTGTTATAGCAAGGCGTTCGATCTTTTTATTATGGCATTCGAGAAATGTCCCGGCATGAAAACAACCCATGAACCTGAATTCAGAATGGTCCTTACTCGTCTTAACGAAGTGCTGGCAGCTGGCGGTAAAATGGAGGATATATTCTCTAACTTCGGCAGAGCTATTAAGGAATTCCCTAATAGTATCTATTTCACAAATGACATTGGAAAATATCTTTATAAGTTTGGATTTTACACTGAAGCTTGGTGTCATTTCCAAAAAGCTCTTAATATGGACTCTGGGTTTGTAAATGCTGAAAAGAATTTGAATTCAGTGAAAAACCTATTAGTTGAACGCTGGCATTTTCGTATGTTAAATGACAGAATCCGTAATGAAGCTTACCACTCTGCTATATATGAAACAATGTTGCCATTTGTAGATACTGTTCTTGACCTGGGCACTGGAACCGGTTTGCTTGCAATGTATGCCCATGAACGTACCCCTATAGCTACTACAGCATGCGATGGATCTGAAGTAATGACTAAACTAGCTTCAACTGTTACTATGGAGAATGATATTGACAATATTGTAGTTGTAAACAAATTGTCCACATCAATGGATTATAAAGATATAGGTGGTAAAAGATCACTTTTGATTACGGAACTATTTGATGCAGGTTTATTTGGAGAACATATATTGCAGACTCTGTCTCATGCTTGGGAATATTTGATCAATAATGTGGGTAGAGTATTGCCCAACAGAGCAGAGTTTTTTGTTGTTGGAGCGCAATGTGATAGATTGCACAAGAAATATCAGTTAAGCTCCTCAATTAAAGCTGTCTTGAATATACCTAATTTGAGAGTTCATATTTTAACATATGATGAGACATATGATTGTGAGGATGTTCACTTGTTTAAAGATATAACTTATGTAACCGAACCAGAATCTTTGCTTAAAATTGATTTTAACAATTACAATGATATACAGGATAAGCTTACACCTAAAGACCCATACAAAGCTGAATTTAAAGTTAATCAGGATGCTTCAATTAATGTTGTTATAGGATATTTTAATTTGTACCTGACAGACACAACAATGATTACCACAAATCCAAGGGAAAAGAACAGGGCCAATGCATGGCAACAAGCAGTTTTCTTTGATAATGAACCACTGAATGTTTTTGAAAATCAGAATATTTTTGCTGAATTTGTACTCCACAATGGGAAATTGACAATGGAGCCTAACTATGATTCTCGAATTATGCGTGTTTCTCCAGAAACCATTAGATTTTTGAATGATGAAGTATATATAAACACTATTAAGAGCTGCATTGGCATGGCTTCTGTTTATTTAGGTCAGATAGCTGAGATGTCTCAGATAAGCATTGTTGATCTTTGCCCCTTTCCATATTTCGGATTATTAATGTTAAAAAGAGGTGCACAGTCTTTGGTCTGCTGTGCTAAAACTGATAGTGACAAAAAATTCTTCAGGAAAGTATTCAAAGCAAACAAGATAGCAACATCAAAAGTGACAATTGTGGTAGGTGATGAGTGGTCCCAGGATGTTTTTGGTGATGAAAAGTTTCACGCTGTATTCTGTAATATTTTGGAGGTTTGTGGTGATATTGATTTGAGACAGCGTGAGATGGCCCAACATTTGCAGCATGCTCATTTGCTCCAAGGTGGATTATTTTTGCCTGCGAAAATTAGTATGGTTGGACAGTTAGTGAGCAGTCACTGGTTGGATATAAACAATAGGGTTTATGATGAGAATGTTAGTAACTATAAAATTGGAGAATTTATAAATAAATATCAGGTGTCACAAAACTTCTGCATTGATTTTAATCATTTGGAGTATACACCCTTAACAAACCCCACCATTTTGGGAGTGTGTAATAGTGGAATCAGATCTCAAGTTTTTAATATACCGATTGTGCAGAATGGTGATGCAAATGCTATTCTTTGTTGGTTCAGTATTGAACTCATGGAGGAAATACCTGAGATCTCGACAAATAGAAGTAACAGTTTCATAGATGGTATTGCTTTTCTGGCGAATCCCAGAGTGAGGATGGTATATGGGCAGGTAGCTAATATTTTGTGTTGTGCAGATCCTGATGGGGCTTTCAAGCTGATGATTGACATTGAAGCTACTTAAATTTTCTGTATAAGTAAAATTAAATCTATTGAACTATAATATCAAATTGATGTTTTACATGTCATTTAAATTACACATTGATGTCTCACCTAGTTTTAAAGACTTAACTGTCTCATTTTTTTTAATCTAGTGGAATTATGATCTCGATAGTAACTTTGATTCACAAAATGATACATATTGTTATACATGAGTGGTCCCAGGATGTTTTTGGTGATGAAAAGTTTCATGCTGTATTCTGTAATATTTTGGAGGTTTGTGGTGATATTGATTTGAGACAGCGTGAGATGGCCCAACATTTACAGCATGCTCATTTGCTCCAAGGTGGATTATTTTTGCCTGTGAAAATTAGTATGGTGGGACAGTTAGTGAGCAGTCACTGGTTGGATATTCATTGTTATACATCTATGCCTAGTGAGCAGCAAATAGATGCTGTTCAACTTCCTCCCCCACCCATTAATATAGATCCAACTCTGCTAGTTGATAAATACATTAGAGCTACCATCTCTTATCTTTAGCTTATGTATTATCAATAGTTGTGAATAGAAATATACCAATCCATAATTATTATAATATCATCTCTATAATCTATAACTAACTTATAGTGAATGTGTAGAGTAAAATATATGTTCTAGATTAGTTTCTCTATATAGTTACTTATAAAATTGAATTCTTTATCCAGTTTCAATTTAAAGATCTTGAAAAACTCTTATTCTAGTTTTAGCAAAGTATTAGGTAAATAGATGATGTAAGTGTAAACTATATTGGCACCCATTCAATTCATACAATTTATTCAGAAGTCTTAATATTTTTTATTATGTAACCAATGTAATCATTGTATGGTTACAAAATAAAAAGATTATCAAGATTACTTAATATTTTGAATAATTAAGTGTGCCAACAATAGCCTATTTCTATGTAGATCGATTTTAATGACTAAATAAAATAAAATTTAATAATATAAGTAATATGCAAATATAACAATAATGCCATTTATTGTAAGTAGATTTTGTTTTGAACAAATGGTGTTTCAAATTGTAAATCACATACCTAATACCCAAAAGCTTAACTTCAAGTCATGGCTTTTAACGGACATATTGGCAATTTATTGTCTCCTCTTTTGTATTTAAAATGAACAGGGTGAATGAGCCTTGAATTTAGAACGATTTTACTAAAGCATTAACATTCATGCTTATTTATGTAAACCAGCTTAGGCATTTTATACATAGTATATTTTAATTATAGTTATAAAATATTTAGATCTATTAATTTACAGATGCTCACGGACCAATTCTGCTATTTCAATATAAGGCCGTTGCGAAGATATTCAAAGTACGATTTCATTGTCAGTGTTAAAATTTAGTATTCTAGTAAATCCATAATATCTTGTTGAAATTGTCGCGGCGGAATAATAGTATAAAAAATTGGTATTACTATTAGCAGAAATGGCGTTAGCTGAAATGAATATTGAAGTTACTAAAAATATTAATATTTATTTTGCGAGTTTTCGCTTATATATATAGTCATGGTGGCGAAGTCTGTCAATGGGGTAAGTTCATACACCGCTCGTTTTTCAACTTTTTCAAACGGAATTTAACGCCAACTACAATTCGAAGACAGAATTCAATGGTGTCTTAGCTTCACTGACTGATATGTTAACGTCGTAACTATTCAAACAGCGTAGGCCGCCACGAACCACCGATCCCAGCCCGCCGGGATCCTTCCCCTCGGGCTTTATATTACCCGTCGCCCGTTCTCAATTAGTGCTTTGTGTCGCCCTATGGTGGGCATCATTAAATTCATCCCCCTCTCATGGCAACAGTCCAGCCGAGGTAAAACTCCTTAGGGAGCTCCCTCGAGGAAAAGCAAAAACCCCGGTAAAGTTGTAAGGTCTTCGGACCAACAACATAAAGTCAAGTCCAATAAAAAAAAAAACCGGTTTGGGAACTCCATAGTTCCCCCACTGATGGACTTCGCCACCTTGACTAATTATTTATAAGGATAGAGTGCCACGGACACGCCATTGGAATTAACAGAAAACCGAAATTGGGTAAACCTACGATTGATAGTAATAGCAGAATTGGACCCCAGATCGAATTCTTTAAGTTGTAATTTTTTTAATGTATTAAATTCAACACTATTTCTATCTACAATGTGCAGTGTTATAAAATCCTGTTGTTTCAAATTTTGAACCTTAACTACGTTTTAGAAAAAATTGTATTGTTGTTGTTAAATGGATGTATTAAATAAATTCAATGTGAAGACATATTTTATTGCAATCCTCAAATAAGCATAAAATCTTAGATCGCAAGGTAATTCACAGACGTCGGAAAACTTTCCGTGTCCGAACAGGAAGATCCTGAACGAATCAATTTGCAATCCGACGGAACGTGACTAAACAAATCCTGTCGCGTTGGAAACATTTTCCATGTGTCCGTTTCAAGTTCCGTCGGATTTGCAAATCAATTCGTTCGGGAACTTCCCGACGTTTGTGAATTACCCTACATATATATGAATAGCCGAATCGCCATCAGAACTGCAAACACTAGTCACAATGATGAAAGATGACTGTCAGGCGAGAGGCTTACATTTGAATGCGAAGAAAACAAAGCTTATGGTGTTTGAAAGAGAAGAAACCAGAACGAATGCAAGGATAATGGTCGATGATGTTATGCTGGAGCAAGTGAATGAGTTTGTATATCTTGGATGTGCTTTTAGCAGGGATGGAAGGTACACCGCTGATATTGAAAGAAGAGTGAATTTGGGGAATAGTTTGAATGGAGCGTTAGGTAAATTTCTAGGCGCTAAGAACCTCAGCCAGAAGGCCCAGCTCGCCGTACACAACGCGGTGCTGGTACCTACGCTCACGTATGGAAGCGAGAGTTGGATATGGAAGAGAGAGCATGAAAGTAGAGTAAACGCGGGCGAGATGCGAGCACTGCGCAAAATCTGCGGAGTGACGCTCGCGGACCGCGTTCGTAATACCGAAGTAAGAAAGAGAGTTGGTCTGAAAGAGAGTGTCGGGGTGAAGGTAAGGAAAGGAATGCTCCGGTGGTTCGGGCATGTGGAAAGAATGCATGATGAAAGAATGACTAAACAGATATACAATGCAAAAGTGGATGGATGCAGAAGTCGTGGAAGGCCACGACACATCTTCCATGATCAAATTGATCGTGTAATAGCAGAAGGTGATGTCAGGAGCCTTAAGAACAGACGAGCGTGCATGACAAGAGTTATGAATGTCAAAGAAGCAAGTGAGGTGTGTAAGAATAAGCCTAAATGGCGCTCTATTGTTCGTGCCTACCCCGCAAGGGAACTGGCGTGAAGTTATGTATGTATGTATATATGAATAAATTGAATATTAAATTTAGTTTGAACTGAAAACCCGTCAAGTGTATATCAAACTCGTGCAGTGAAAAGTAATCCTGATTTAATAGACTTCGATGATCTTCCAAACACCTAGTGACCTAAATAATAGTTTTTTTCTTTAAAAGCATACCTTAAGTTTCATTATCTTTTTCACAGAATTTGATGTAATTTCCACGGATACTCTCTACTCGCTAGTTAATTACATACATATTTTCTAAGCAATGTCCCGGTTACTGGTTTCTATAGAAGTTTTGCTTTTGAGCCAATTTCTATATCTTACAAAATGTTCATAGTTTGCCTTACTATCGGTTATTTTTCATAAGCTCGTTAAAAGTAATATCAAAACTCAACAGATAAGGCAAATAAATGAATAGTAAGGTATAGAAACTGGTCATAAATAAAAGCTAAATTTTTAAAGTATTTTATATACTGAAGATTATCATGAAAATGCTTCGTTAAAATTCAAACTGCAAATTAATTATTGCATGCATAGGTATTTAAATTATAAAATAAAAGATGCTTTTTATTCCAATAGGCGTTTATTACGAGCACTTTGTGAAGTCGGCCGCCATTGGGTGTCCAGCCCGGCGGCGTTGACTCCCCAGTGGGTGCAGGCAACAGGCCTGTAGATCAAAACACTGTACTATCGAAATAGGTTCTTGTTTTTTAAAATACCATAAAAGGTGCTCCACATTCTCTCGACATTTATGATCCACAAGAATGTGGAGTACCTATAAGATTTAATTTTAAATAATTATCTCCTATTTATTAATACAGTGGTTGGATCGTGTTTAATCGAAGAGACCAAAGCCCATATCGTCGTCGCTCTCAGACTCCTCTTTCTCTTCCTTCTTCTCTTCTTTCTTGTCAGCAGCCGGGGCGGCGGCGGCTGCGGCGGGCGCTGATGCGGCTGCTACAGCGGCGAACTTGGTCGGGTCCTAAAGAAAAAAACAAAGGATAATCTAAAAAACTGAAAATATGTCATATATTTTAGGAATATTATGAAACAACTGTCCTCAATTTCGTTCATGGGGAATTTAAGACTTTGTATTCATAAATCTGAACCTGGTATTGAAATGAAACATACACACAAACATTTCAGAACTGATTTTCTGTTTTAATTCATTTCTTTTTATTTCAATCCATTAAGCATAAATCTTAGGACCCAAAATTTTCATAGGTTGCAAGTGAAAACATTAGATTGATCGGCTTTATCTATACATATTTTTTTTTTCATTGGGCTAAAAATGGAAGTGTACTAATTCATTTTTTAAAAGAAACATGAAGAATCTTGTATACTACACATTTATATTAGATTTTTTGAGGAATGTGACTTCAAAATGCCAGTGCAATGCTCAGTACAAAGTATCACACTAGGATAAATTTGAAGAGTTCAATGTTGTCTGAAAGCGAAGCCATAGGGCTAATATTACGCCCTCTGGTATTAGAACAGACATGATTAAATTACACGAGTTTATTGTAAGAATGATCAAAATGGTTGCCAACTCATTATTCACTCGAAGACTAAGTATTAGTAAGTATGCATTGCATCTTAATTTGTATATTATAATATCTGTTTCTTTAAGAGTATATGAGAACAAAGATGAATGTTTTCTCATTTCTTTGGACTAACAAACAAAAATACATTAAAACTTAAATTGAGGTACTTTCACAGCTTAAAGGTGTCTGCCCACTACACTACCATACCATGATCCTGGGAGGAATGTATCCGGCAAAACAATATTCTTTGTATTGAAAGTAATAAACAATGGCCACTAGATCATTCAGACATCGACCATCAACAATTGTTAGTAAAAATATATTGATACATACATTCTAGTGCGTATAGTAGATCATATTGAATTTATTACAGTGCCTGATATGTACATGACACGGTCATGGTATGATCCGGTGTAGTGGGCAGACACCTTAAATGATTTCAGATTACCATTTGATTTTGTATCATGACAATAATTTTACCTTGATAAACTCCTTGATGGTCTCTGCCTCCTTGAATTCAACTTCAGTGACAGCAGCAATGGCCAGCAGGTTCCTGAATCCGTTGGCAATGGAGTGTGGTGCGGATGCAACAGTCGGGTATCCAATGGACAATGACAAGGCTGCCACATTGGCCACACCAGCGAGGAACTTCTCACGGAGGTCCTCAGGTTTGATGTCCAGGATTGCCGGGGCAAAGATAGTGCCAGAGTCATAGACCTGGAACAAATGTATAATTAGCCCATATTTTAGTATGGCAAATAGCGATGGCACATTTCACTGATCACTGGATAAACAGTGGTGATATAAAATAAATTGATTTTCACTCATTCAAGTGCCACATAGTTCAAAATAGCTAAAGTAGTTATTTGGGTAAAATTAAACCTTATTTTAAACATGTTAGGCATTCATTTGCTTGAGTTATTTATATCCCTGTGAAGTAATGTTGAGATTGCAATGTATTATTTAAATTCATAGTTGTAATAATCGTTTGCAATTCTAGTCATGACAGTAACAGGTTGCAGTGCTGTCATTTTATTGTCAGTTCTAAAATATTGGGTAGTGATTTTTAACCAGTAAAATAATTTCATAACAGTGATATATTAAAGTGGCTATAATTTCCATTATTAATAGCAAAGCATACACAAAAGACTGTCTACCCAAAGTACACTAGGTCTTTTTTTCGTTTAATACTGTGAAAAGTATAATTTATGTAGACAGTGTCACTATATATTACTTGTGACCGGTTCCTATATCCTACTATTCCTTCACTTGCCTTACCCTCATTAGAATTTTGACATTACAAGTAAAGTAGTACTAACAAGTATTACAATTACCTTAAGACAAGTTTTAACAAATAGTAAGGCAAATATATACACAGATATAGGAACTGGCCATCATTGAAAGACATAATTCTACTGAAACTTCCAAAGCTCAACTATTGTTATTCAAATTTTCAGTAACAATGTATTATACATTGTTCAGCAAAATATTATTTTCTGGTAAAGTTGCATATAGAGCCTTCAAAAGCAGCAATCCTACGACACAATATAGACACTAAAATCTTTCCATATTTATAGTTAATGGTGCATAGGGAAATATTTGTATGCTGCATGAGTTAGTCAGTTGGATGAATACCAATATGACAAAAAAAAACCACACAGAATATGATATACCAAAGCTAAATTATCAGAGTGCACATTAATATACAGCCTGTACTCAACACTTTGGAATAATAAATCTTTAAAATACAAGTATTTACAATGTTTTGCCTATTTTCATAGCTTTCTCTCAACCTTGATTAGTCTATCCAAAATAGGAGTTGCTAATAAGTCAAAAATTAAGCGATCAGTGGAATTGAGTATTCCTGACTTGTGCTTTTTAAATGACATTGCTGCCTGATGTGATCTATCATGGTAAAAAGTACAAAAATACACATTTTCAAACTACTTTACCTAAAAACAACTGTCTTTTGCACCTTGTACAATGACGCAAGAATGCAAATAGCACAAAAAAAAACTGTGTAAAACAAGACAATTAATCTTACAGCAACCATGACACTCTTTTTCCCAGTAACATGTAAATGCTTTGTTATACAATCTAGACTCTAGATTGAACATTTTTTTTTAAAGTTTATGGCTTGGCAACTAGGCCTTTAAGCCAGGCGCAGTTGTATTGTACACTACAATCCACACCATTTAACGGAGAAATCTTGTGAAAACTCGAAAGGCCACATTTGACTATACAGTACACATTTCTCACAAAAACACATAATTACTACTCAAAAACTATCAATATCCTACAACTATTGTTCATTTTAAAGTAATTTTACACATTTTTAGAAAATAAAACTGCACAGCACAACGTCCCCTTTCGGTTCCCGCCAAAAACTCTATTGTACAACAAAGCATAGTACGAACATAGAATACTCTAGATTCTAGAGTATTCTATGTTCGTACTAAATTCCATTAGAGACTCACAACGACTGCATTCACAACCGCGATTTTTCCCGTTCCACTTGCTTGCCGACGTCACAATCGTAAACTCAAGTGGAACGGTTATTCGACCCGTTAACCGACAACGAACAAAATTGGTCGTTGTGAGCGAATATAATGACGTTTTCGACATACCCATAACGACCGCGGTCGCCTAGTAGTACGGCAGACTGAGCAATTTGGGCGTTGTGAGATACAAAAGGAACGCGCCCTAATTTATTTAGGCATCCTAACCTTCATATATGATTGAATTTTTTTTTTATAGCAGGAGTTCAGCAGACAGGCAGAAGGCCCACTGGATGGAAAGCGATTACTATCGCCTATGGACATTTGTAACACCAAAGGTGCTACAAACGCGCTGCTGCTCTCGTAAGTGAGTCTGGAACCTGGTCACTAACTACACTAACTACAACTAACACTAACTGGAACACAACTCAAAGTTGTTATGGCAGCATGCTCTAGACCAGGGGTGGTAGCCATCCAGTCGGGAAAATGCCCTACCACCTGGCAAAGCTAAGCACCTGTTTTGCTAACATGTACTAACAATAAGATTCATTGCCAAACTGAATAATGCTGTGCACAACTCTTAGGAGAGTATGTACCATATTCTTTACTCCTGAATTTTTAAATATGTAATAGATGTCATACAGAAGAATTTAATAATGGAATCAAGATCTAAATATATGGTAACAGCTGTCGCCACATACCTGCTTCACGACAAGACCATATGAGAACGGAGAGATGTTCAACATGTTGAGGAGGGTGGCTTCTGAAGCGCCCACTTTGTCTCCAGGCTTCAAGATGTGCACATCGTTGATGATTTCAATGGTACCTGTATACAATGGAGTATGCCTTTACATCTCACTCAACAATTTCATTATCTAAAATGACATAGAAAATTTCATTATCTGACAATAATTATTTGGAGTATACGGTATACACCCAAAGTACTGCAGTAGCTACTTTAGAAATTAGAGGCACAGCATATCTCTTGTTGAATAAACAGTGTATTTTTAATTTAAAATTCAGTCCTATTAAATGCTTGTTATGTTTTATGTGAAAGAAAGAAAAATATTTTATTTAGAATAAAAACTAAGTTAATATAAATAGAAATAAAATAATAAGTCCTAAATTGGACCCAGTCTCGGCATAATGCTAGCCAACAAGGATCAGCGCTGTTCTTCCGTCTGGGACCATAAAGTGAAGTCACGATGGACAATACAACACACATAACAACAATATAATACAGCATAATGAAGGTAAATGAATTGCAGATTAAAAAAATAATAATATATATAATAAAACAATACTTTAAATAACACATACATATACTTAAAAAATTGTAGCAACACACAACAAAATGAATAACATATCTATAAATTAACCAAATTATAATAAATTAAGACAAATAAATTTTTAAAGTCATATAGCACTTGTGTCATGCCTGAGATCGCATTGTGCATTTTATTGTGCATTTAGAAATTTCTTGAGTTTTATCCTAAACAATGAAATTGAAGGTACATTTCTAATAGGTGGAGGGATGTTGTTCCAACATCTTGATGCCGCATAGCGTAAGCTTTCTCTGAATGCTGCCATACTATGTCGTTCCATTGTCAGTTGTATTGCACATTGCCATATTCCTATTTGTCTTCTGCTAGATGCCCAAGAGAGCTTCTCGTATAAATTGGAAGGAGACTTGTGCCTCATGTGTACCTCAATTTCTTCAGTAGGCAAAATAAATGATTGTTAACCCACAATATATGTCTAAATTATTTTACGACACTAATTCAGTCATATCAAACATTATTTGAAATAGATTACTTAAAAATACTGAAGTATGAGGTTTAAGCCTGTCCCTTCAAAATGCCAGTGCAATGTTCAATGTAAACAATCACACTAGGATAAATTTGAAGCATTTCAATTTAGTCTGAAAGCGAAGCCGCAGGGCTAATGTTACACCCTTTGGTATTAGAACAGACAGTTCAAAAACAGCAACTTTAAATAAGGGCATCCAAATTTTATATGTAAATCAGAAAATTATAAACCAGTTGTATGCATAAAGTGTAAAGTTTTATTTGATTGGCAACTGGCTTTGTCTTTATCAAACCATCATTACTGCTTGTATCAGATAAGAAAAACACCAAGATTTAAAAATGACAAAGAAAGCTAATAAATATCAATGACAATAATAAAGCGTGAACTCTATATAACGAACAGAAGGGACTGTGCATTTTATGGCGTTATAGAGAATTGTCGTTAAATGGTGAGGAGTCTGTTATTTTTCTTTTGCTGCACCAGTAATTTTGTTGTATTTTTTTACTTATTTTATTCAATCTTGCAATATTGAGGCATCAAACCATTTCACACTAATATTTCTAAGTACTTCCTTTATCACCACCAAACCGCACCAAAATTTCTAAGTACTTCCTATATCACCAACCAATAAAGCAAGTACTTAGAAATTTCGGTATGCATGATGCCGAGACAGTTGAATTTATTACGGGCTTCATGATAATAAAGTGATAAAAGAACTTACACAGCTCATGCAGTTTTTACTAATTTTAGCAACTTAAAAGTTACTTTTTATTACTTAATTGTCGCCATTATTGAGAGTGATTATTGAGAGTGGGTGTAATGCTATAATATAGAGTGTATCATTGTATGGAAGACAAACTAAACCAACCGAAGCCAAGTGATTTTGACGCTTAAGGGAGTTTAGTCATTAAATCGAGTGACATTATATGGAGTTTACACTGTACATACAGAATAATAAAGAAAAAAAAATGCAGTGGTCTCAATTTTTTTTTCTCACAGAATATTTGCCAATTTCATTTTTAGACTGATTTACTTGATATCTATAGTTTATTATTTAGTAATGAATAAACTATTTTTAAAAGTTATTTATTTATGCCTAACAACACCGAATATTAATTAAGACCTAAGTCTTATAAACTTGGTCTCACCCTTGGAAATCTTGGTGGGGATAGACAGAGCCTGGAAGAAGGAGGTCTTCTCAGGACCCAAACCAGTGTTGTGCGCTGGGATGACCACAGACAAGGGGGCAATGGCACCCGGACGGGCCGGAGCGCGCACCTTGTTCTCCAATAGCTTGTCACGGACCTACATGCAGCAAAACAAATTAAACTGAGACCATTGTGATATTTTATATTAAGTACATAGGACTTAAATTAGAGGGTCTGGTATAGATATAGGGCACATTTATTTATTATTTGAAATATAAAGTTACTTTTGGGTGGTTATAAAAAAATAACCACGAAGGCTAAGGCGGGTGCTCCGCTTCGTTTCGCACCTGCCTTAGCCTTCTAACCTATATTGAAAAAGTTCAGATTGGTTCATAATATATAAATGTGCTGTATAACTATACCCCACCCTAAAAAGTTTGGATCTGTTCATAATAAATAAATGTGCCCTATAACTATACCCCACCCCTTAAAAATTAAACATATGCTTTGTTAGTTAACTGTTGAGATCTTTCATGAATGTTCTAAAAACCAGTCTGTGGCTAATATACAATTAATACATTGAAATACTGACCTCAACAAGATCTCCACGAGTGAACACAAAACCAACATTGCCCTTGATGTGTGGCAGCAATTTCTCAAGGGCTGGGTTGGTTTCCAAATGGTCCTTGATGGCTTTACGCATCATGGTGTTCTTTCCCATGAGCACAATGCTGGAGCCACGGAGCGAGATGCGGATTTGTTGCATCTGCTGGGACCCTACGTTGTCCGCACCGACGATAAAGCATTTTGGGTACTCGTCTAACAGTTGCTGAAAACAAAGGCAAGTATTAGCATTTTGATCAGTTTGAGGTTATGTATGATTATAGTAAATTAAATTTATTGTATACTCACGATTATTTTTACGAAGTACTTGGACTTCCAGGTAGCCTTGTCCTCCCTACCCATCTTGATGCAAGTAGGGACTTCTTAGAAATTTAAGGACTGAAAAGAATAAACCACAAACGTTATAATATGTGTCACCTATTTACAACATTTTGCCTAAATAAACAGATAATCTTTAGCGTAATTCTATTGTAGTAATTTAAGCGGTTGATAATTATAGAAATTTTGGAAGATTAATGAAATAAAAGTGGAAAATATAACGAGAACACTCACCAAGACCAAACGCACAGACTTTCGTGCGGGACAAAAAAATGGCGAAGATAGAGCTGTGATGTGATCAGTTATCGGCTGTACCTGCGGTTAAATTATGTCAATATTCTAAAACCGATTGTAATCGAGTTGCCTAAGTCGACTAAATTAGTTTAAATTCAATAAAAATATAGTAATATAGTGTATATTGATATGATATAGATACAGATAACTGAAAAATACATAGGGAAACTGAAGATCATGAAGAGTGGAAGAGGAGAAATAAAGGTAACAATTAGTTACCTTTGCTCGGGGTCTCTTTGATACTGACAAAGCAGACCCCGAGCTCGTAACAGATGTTCTCTGGGATGCAGTTTAAGTATTTAAGAAAACTAAAATAAAACGATGGCTACGTTCCATTAGGGACTTACAACGACCACGTTCACAATCGCGACTTTTCCCGTTCTACTTGCTTGCCGGCGTTACAATCGTAAACCCAAGTGGAACGGTTATTTGATCCACCTCTTGACATGAATGGTTGTGAGCTTCGAGTGATCGAAAATGATGACGTCATTAGTGACGTTTTCGCCACGACCACAACGACCGCGATCACGTTGTGGAACGGCTAACGGAGCATTTTTGACATTGTAAGCTACAAATGGAACGCGCTGTATGTAGGAACTTGAATAAAAGGCAAGTATTTTAATTAAGTGAAATACTCGACTATAAATTTATTAGTGACATGCCTATGTGGCAAAAGTCCCAAATAAATATAGATGAAAAAAAATTTATTAGTGACTATCGAATGAATTTTTTTATTTAATTGGCAATACTTTGCAAACTGTCAGTGTCAGTGTAGGGAACTGTCATTGCTATCAAAAAACAATATCGTTTTTATTTCACTGTTTCGGTTTCAGAAATATTTCAGAAAATAAACGTCTTTTTAAGATAAAGTTCGTTAAATGTCGCTTAAATAACGATTACTTGAACTGTTTAACTTTTGTATAACTCGGTCATACAATGTCATTATTTCGGAAACCTAAAAAAATCCAGAGACGCGTGTTTTGTGCTGACGATGACGATGACGCCGACCCTGAGCCTCCTCCGCCACCTGTCATCAGCCAAGGAAAGAAGGAGAATAAATCTGCTAAAAAAACTGCTTTGCTAAGTTTTGCAGATGAAGGTAACCTGTGTGTAATTGACATAGGTTTCATTTGAAAAATACTCTCACCTAGTCGGCATTGACTTCTCAATTTTTGAAGATGTTTTCAGAGTACAGTATGCTAATGAACATCCAATAAGAAAAGCCTTTATTCAGGTTATTTTAAAACAAAATAAACAAGGAACAATAAATATTATGTATTTCTAATTCGATCCCAATACATGATGCATTGGGGCCAGTTACAGGTCTCAATTTTTCTTTATAAGAGATTTAAATAAATTGGTTTACTGTGTGTTTACTTCCCAAAGTGCTTCCCAATGTTGTTTTAAGAATTCAGTAATCAATGTTTGATATATATTTTTGCCATAATGGCACCCACCCTATAAAATTTAATATGTTTTGTTACTGTTCCTTTATATTGTTAATAAACATTGATGTAGTTCTATTTTTGTCATAATTTTGAATACAGTTCTGTATTAAACTTAAATGTCTTTAATAATTCTTATTTTAGAGGAGGAAACAGAAGTTTTCAAAGTAAAGAAATCTTCACAGAGCAAAAGGCTGGCCAAGAAACGGGAGAAGGAGAAAAAACAAGTCCCAGATGGTGATAATAACAAATTTGACAATAATGATTATGAGGTGAGGTGTATATGTGTAGCATGTCACAAGAAAAGACTCATTTTCTTACATTTTCTACTAAACCTCTTAGGGCTTTTAAATTGGAATCAACTAGTGATTTGTAGGCTGTACCTGTTATAGGTACAGCTTATATGAGCTGGCTTGTTTAGATTGCCAGTAGTACCGGAGATGGTTTAAATTGGATGGACTTCTGTTTTTACAGGATGTAGACATACATAACACCTTATTACTGTCTTCATTATTTTTATCCCATATCTAAACGGCCTCTATGGGTTGTCTATGTATCACAAACTATCTAATGAACTCCTATAGTCTGTTTTTTAATAACCTGGACTAAAATAACAGCTGTGATTGACCTTTTTTCATGTTGCAAGCTTGGAGTAACTCACCACTGTGAGTTGTTCAGTTGTGAGCAGTATATTTGTAATGATATGGCTCAAAATTTGAAATGTACCACTTTAAAATTGTTGTCATGCTATTACTCAAAAGTAAGAGGAAGGACGGAAAGAGGCTTGTGCTACAACAGTACAATAACGCCTCTATGAATATTGACATGACAAAGAGGGACAACATCACAATGTCATATTACAACTGTTAGTAAATTGAGGTGACCGAGGCCGAGCACCTCCAATTCTTATCGAACATTTCTGAACTAGTTTTAAATGGGACAAATGAGGGAATGACGCTCACCGCCTCATCATTTCAAAAGTACTGCCGCTGTACAAATGTCCTCGCCTCATTTGAAGTGGTACATTATACTGGTTCAGTACAAAATGTCATGTTACTCTTACAAACTCATTTTAAAACCTTGTGCTGCCCAACACTAGAGTTGTTGATTCAACTCACACAACTCACTTATGATTTTAAAGAAAAGGGTGATAACAGCTAGTGCAATTAAAAATCAGAGTTTAAGTAATAATTGCGTTTTCACATTTTGTAAAACTTTTTGAATGAATATAAACTACATTATTTTTTTAACTGAATCCAACACTATTAGAAATATAATGAACAAGGAATTTTTCAGTGATTATAATTAGATTTTACCCAAAGTGCAGATTATCTTCACTTTATGGATTGAGCCTTCTTTAAGAAAATCCAATTTATTTAATTGTTTATCCATGCCATTTACACTGAACAACATATGGAGTCTTGTCTTAATATTAAAATATGAGAACTCTTGTTTTGATAAGAAACAGATTATGGGTTATCTTAGTTTGGCCTTACACCCATAAGTTTTGTGTAGTAATTATCTAAGGCTAAGAGCACACTATGAGTTATCAATATCAGACTTAGCTGTAAAGGGATTAGTCCACTATTGATAATCATAGTCTGTGCTTAGTCTTAGAGGCTTACATAAGTAAAATTTACACCGAATACGAACTTCGGCCGAACATTCGGTTAAAACAAAAAATTCGGCCGAACTTCGGTTTGATTTCGCCACGCTTTCTCAAGAGCAACACATCGTGACCTGTTGACAACGTCAACTTGATAACACCGAATTTTTGGCTTTTTTACACCATAACCTGCCTCTAGTAAATTTTAAGTATGAGTAGGTGGATAAAAGAATAGATTTTTAGACCTTTGATTGAAAAAAAATCACCATTTCATAATTCTAAATTCATAATGTTTAATTCGTAAAAAGTGATTTCAATCAAAATTAAAGTTATAATTGCTGATGTCCCTTAGACGTGTTTTTTTTTAAATTCAAGTTACGCATTATAATTAAGCAGTTGCACTACTTACTGATGTTTCTTAGAGGAATAATAAGTTTATTTTATTTTTGTTTTAATTTGATGTCTATTTAATTAGGCAAAGACTCAATCAAGAACTAATTTTATTTATTTTTTATCACATTGCACGTTAAGATTTACATGTTCCTAACTAAAATAAATGACCATGAGTATATAGATGCCAATTTTTATATTACGGTTATGATAGATATGATTTCTATTAACTTCAGTCAAAATCTTAAGTTACGCAAAATAATTAAGCAGTTGCACACTGGTACTGATGTTTATTTTATTTTTGTACCACCCCTATGTCTATTTAATTAGGCAAAGACTCAATCAAGAACTAATTTATTTATTTTTTATCACATTGCACGTTAAGATTTACATGTTCTTAACTAAAATAAATGACCATGAGTATATAGATGCTAACTTTTATATTACGGTTATAATAGATATGATTTCTATTAACTTCAGTCAAAATAGTACAAGTAGGTATTTTAATTTTTCCTTGTACCGAATGTTTGGCATTTAAAACGAATTTCGGCCGAATGCCGAAGTTCGGCTTAAGCTGCCGAAATTCGGTCAAACCGAATGTAAAACGAATTTCGTCCCATTCCTAATTTAAATGATCTAGGCAGATTGTGAAAGGTTAATTATTTCGAAACGGAAGTGTATTCAGCAAAAAAATGGTCTATGAGCAGAAACGTTCAACAAATTTAAATTTAACAGGCTCGCGAGCTCGGTGACTTTGTACCGGTGCCATCGGAGGCGGCGCCTGGTTCGAGGCTGATCAGAGACGACGGCTCGGGGGATGACGAAGAGGAGGGCAGGATCCACGTCAGAGGCCTGGACTTGCCCAGTGATAAGCCTAAACGTAAGTAATCTATGGCAATAGATTAGAGAGCTGGAGGTTTTCAGTCGAGGTGTGACGTGTTTAGGCTTTTACATATTACTGTATTTAAATCTGCTCCATCTGTTTACTTCAAAAATGATCACAAACAAGACCAGAGCATCTAAAAATTTGAGTTGCAGACTGGGAATAAATAAGAACACTACCTTCATACTTTTTAGACTCCATCCATCTGTTCTATATCTTGTTACCAGTTTAACTAATAAATGATTTTAGAGAGCTCAGACATTTTTTTAAATACTTAAATTGTCTACAAATTTAAAAATAGTATGGAAGTTCTTTACAATTCAACCAATGTTTTACTACCGTTTGGCGCATGAGTAGTGTCGGTGACGGCGGTGGCGGCGCACATGTCTAATTCCATTTATAATACAGTGTAAACTCCATGTAATGTCACTTGATTTAACGACAAACTCCATAAAGCATCGAAATCACTTCAATACACTCTATATAGCATTGCACACACCCTCAATAACAACAACAATTACGTAATAAAAAGTACCTTTTAAGTTGCCAAAATTAGTACAAGATGTGTACGTTTTCTGTCGGCATCATGCATACCGAAATTTCTAAGTACTTCCTTTATCACCAAGATGCCTCAATATCGCAAGATATGAATAAAATAAATAAACAAATACAATAAAATTATTGGTGCAGCAAAAGACGTCAGACAAAAATAATAGACTTCTCTCCATTTAACCACAACTCTCTATAACGCCAAAAATGCACAGTCCTTTCAGTGTCGTTATATAGAGTTTACGCTGTATTTCAATGTGAAAGTTTGTTTATATTATTATTAGTTTATATTTATGTTTGCAAATTTCATTTTCATGCCTCTTGGCTAGATCCAGGGGTAGAGTGCGGGATGACATGTAGTCAGCAACGGTCTTGGATTCAAGGGATGCCGAAGACTGTGCAGGTTTTGCGTTGGGCTGGGCAGAGATGATGTATCTCCACTATAAATGATCCAGATAAAATATTTCACTTCATCTATTTTCATTAAAATATCATCAACTTAAAAAAGTAGGAAAGTGAACTCTAGGCTTAGAAACAAAAAGGGTGTAACATTTGTATGATGATGATTCTTTATTACGGTTCCAGGTGGCACAGCAGCAGCTGTGAGCGAGGAAGAGTTGGACAGCGAAGCTGAGGAGTGGGAAGAACAGCAGATGCAGAAGGCTATGCCTGCCATTGTCGATATCACTGGTATGTTTGTTATATTTATTAGATCAATCCATCAACAAGCTAATGTCATTTGGTAGGTGACAGATAACACTTTATTATAGACCAATACAAAAATGAACTTCAAAACTAAAATTATATATATAATAATTATTGTTCAAACAGTAATTAAGAATGTTATGAGTCGCGAGACTCGAATTAAAATGCCGTTAGAATTGGTATAGAGTTTATTAGAACTATACAAAAACGTATAACACAGGTACAAATGTAATATTACACAACAGGCCCAAATATAATGCAGAAGATCGTAATTCCATAAAACGCGCAAAATCCGTCACTAAATAGATTACCGAATGTAGTACACACGTCTTGCTTCGCTCGTGGTTATCGCTAGACTGCCTGATCTCTCAATTGGGGCATTGCTTTATACTGCACAGATGCAATATGTCTGCCTGGCAGCATGGACCGAATTTGCTAGAATCAGTTTGTTCTTTTAAATCCGAAACACCTGGCTAATGAATTTGGTCTTCTTGACTATTGCGTATGCCGCACTAACGTTTGGGAGGAATAACTTAGTTACACTCGCTGTTGTTCCACCAGTGTACCTAGACTCCCACCTCGGCACCGCCTCCATCTGAATCTCTTTCTTAGAGAAAGCGACCGGATATCGATCATACTGGGGCATTTGGCCGCTGTAGGTTAGATTATAATATTTAGTATTGTAATAGATGAAGAATTACTTTTACATATAAAAACAATCTTTTTTCTACAAGGACTTTAATATTTAATATTGATTTATATTATTGTTTCAAGGCGATGGTGGTATAGAGGTGAATCCGTTCAGCGTGGCGCCGCCCCCTCCGAGTTTGCACGATGCACCTGCGCACTTGCGCCCTTTGAAGACTGACGCCATGCAGCCACCGAGCACTGCGCACGAGTTGGTCGACGCACTCAGAAAACGGTACCTGTGCATCTTTCTAATTCCTCTGCTACACCTGTGACAATGTTAATGTTAGCTACTGTGTCACGCAGACATGACCTAAGCTTTTATGTGTTATTTTAGATGCGACATTGTTAATTATGTTAAACCCCAAACCGGTTTCCAGGCCTTTATGTAAGATATGTGTAATCAAATATGAATGTAGAGTTTCATCAGAATCAAATTAAAGCTTTATGTGCGGGTTTGATTGCAATCACATTGAATTTTCAATCGTCAAATAAGAAAGCAACTAGTAACATGCCCTCCAAATACAGTTGGCGCCACCAGTCTGTTTTTATTCTTAATGAAAATCTCTACCAAAAGTTATTCTCACACAACTTTTTGAACTGAAACTTCTTTAGAATGGTTGTAGTTTGAAACTCGATGAAACGAAAAAGCGACACAAAAAAATGATAGAAGCATAAAATTCAACCTTATTTAATTCGAAATAAAACACATTTCTCTTTACCTGTTAGTATTAATTTTGAATTTAAATAAAATTTTAAAGATTTCAAATGAATTTTAGCTCTATCTGTATATATTAGGTTGGGGAAAAAGTTTCTTGCATTTTATATAAAAATTCAAAAGGTTTTTTTATAAAGTTTGTTTATATTTACATTTGACTAAAGTCTGTAGGTGCCATTTTATTGTATAACTTTTTGCCATCTTGTAGGTAGGGACGGGATCCCATTGCTATAAAAATTTTTGGGCTTTTGATAAAAAAAATGCGACAAGTGGTTTTGGCAGTCCTCTCGTGGTGTTAACCTGACACTGTCTAAGGAATTCTGCAGAGACCGAAACAGCTGAGAATCTGAAGGTGCAAGGTCACGACTATACGGCGGATGCATTAACACCTCCCAGCCAAACTCTCGTAATTTTTGCTGAGTGGCTAAAGATGTGTGGGGTCTAGCATTATCATGGTGAAAATCACACCCTTTCTGTTGATTAATTCCGGCCGCTTTCTCTCAACTTTTTGCTTTAATCTCATCAGTTGTTCGCAGTACAGTTCAAAATCGATGGTCCTGCCTGGCGGTAACAGCTCATAATGAATAATGCCCTTCCAATCCCACCATACACACAGCACCACCTTGTTGCGAGTTAACCCGGGTTTCGCCACAGTCTGTGAAGCCTGACCGGCCTTTGACCACGATCTATTTCGCACGTTCTTGTCGTACGTGATCCACTTTTCATCACCAGTTATCAGCTTCTTCAAAAATGGTTCGGTTTCATTACGTCGTAATAAAGAATCATAAATGAGTACACGGTTTATTAGGTTTCTTTCAGTGAGCTCATGAGGCACCCAAATACCGGCCTTTTTTGTGTACCCGGCTTTTTTCAAATGCGCCAAAACCGTTTTGTGGTCAATTCCCAGTTTTCCAGCTACATCGTAACTACTAATATGCCGATCTTGCTCCACTTTTTCAAAAATAGCATCAATTTTGTCCGTAACAGGGCGACCAGAGCGACGTGCATCTTTGATATCAAAATTTCCGGATTTAAAACGCTGAAACCAAATTTGCGCTACTCTCACAGATACTGCATTAGGTCCATAAACATCACAAATTTTTTTCACGTCTTGTGTTGCATTTTTACATTATTTGTAGTAAAATTTTAAAATATATCGAATTTATTCATTAGATTCACTCATTTTAACACTAAGAAAAACAAATGAAAATCACACATTTTCTAATTTTAATTTGGAATTGTCTTCTTTAAAATTAAAACTTTTTAATGATACCAAAACCACCCAGATACAAATGGTATAGCCAAAGAGATCTTATTACAAGTTCATACATACTATATGCGAAAAGACTTTATCCCCAACCTATAACTTATGACAGATATTCTCTTCTACGTTCTCTTGTATGTAGATTAAAGGAAATTGTGCGTAACAGTGCATTGAATTTTGAACTTTACGCTAATGATTAAAAGTGTAATTTAGATTGAATTATTACGAATAAGGGTTAAAATACCTAAGAATAAATACGTCTATAGAATAGAAATGCGAAAATTCTTATTCTTTGAAGTTTTACATCTATTGTGTGTGAACTGCACACACACATTCGTTTTGGTGCGCGGTAACTAAGAGTATTAGCGCCAACAAACACCATGCGCAATCCGATGGCCCTATACCTTCTCCTTGTACCCAATCTTCCCTATAACATCCCCCTATTCCAATCCAATATCCCATCACCTTATTCCAATCCCGTATCCCATTCCTCTATTCCAATCCCAAATCCCATCGCCCTATTCTAATCCTATATCCCATCCCCCTTTTCCAATCCCATATCTCATCCCCATATTCCAATCCCATATCCCATCCTCCTTTTCCAATCCTATATCCCATCCCCCTATTCCAATCCCATATCCCATCCCTCTATACCAATCCCATAATCCCCTATTCCAATCCATATCCCATCCCCCTATTCCAATCCCATATCCCATCCCCCTATTTCAATCCCATATTCCATCCCTCTATCTCATTCCTCCTGTCTGATCCATCTATGTCATTACCTTATCCCATGTTCTTTATCCCGTCATAATAGGATAAAAATCGCAATAAAAAATAATCCTTTCATCCATTCACTCTTCATGTCCAAACCACCTTAACATTAATTTATCAACTCTTGTTATTATTACATTTTCTTTCCAAGTCTCAGTGTGACTTTTGTAGCACGTGGATGAAATGAAAACACAACATAACTTACTTTTATACATATATTTTCTTGTTTTCTACATGATAGTTGTAATGGACTGTTAGAATAAGCTATGCAAGTTAGTGTTTACATGATGATGAATTTATAAACATATGTTTCTCTATAAGGGTACACTGAAGTGTGTATTGATTTTTCATAATAAAATAGAGGACAAGTCTTTATTTTGCACCAGAAAAACTTATCTTTATAAAGAAGGTTGTAGACAGTAGTGCGTACTATCGAGCTACAAGCGTACATATGAACATTATAAAAAATAAACTTCGCCAACGTCTTACAATTTTGGCGTAGTCGGTAAGATACAGTAGTGCGTACTATCGAGCTACAAGCATACATATGAACATTATAAAAAATAAACTTCGCCAACGTCTAAAAATTTTGGCGTAGTCGGTAAGATACAGTAGTGCGTACTATCGAGCTACTAGCGTACATATGAACATTATAAAAAATAAACTTCGCCAACGTCTAACAATTTTGGCGTAGTCGGTAAGATACAGTAGTGCGTACTATCGAGCTACAAGCGTACATATGAACATTATAAAAAATAACTTCGCCAACGTCTTACAATTTTGGCGTAGTCGGTAAGATACAGTAGTGCGTACTATCGAGCTACTAGCGTACATATGAACATTATAAAAAATAAACTTCGCCAACGTCTTACAATTTTGGCGTAGTCGGTAAGATACAGTAGTGCGTACTATAGAGCTACAAACGAACATATGAACATTATAACAAATAAACTTCGCCAACGTCTAACAATTTTGGCGTAGTCGGTAAGATACAGTAGTGCGTACTATCGAGCTACAAGCGTACATATGAACATTAAAAAAAAATAAACTTCGCCAACGTCTAACAATTTTGGCGTAGTCGGTAAGATACAGTAGTGCGTACAGTCGAGCTACAAACGTACATATGAACATTAAAAAAAAATAAACTTCGCCAACGTCTAACAATTTTGGCGTAGTCGGTAAGATACAGTAGTGCGTACTATCGAGCTACAAGCGTACATATGAACATTATAAATAATAAACTTCGCCAACGTCTAACAATTTTAGCGTAGTCGGTAAGATACAGTAGTGCGTACTATAGAGCTACAAACGAACATATGAACATTATAACAAATAAACTTCGACAACGTCTAACAATTTTGGCGTAGTCGGTAAAATACACTAGTGCGTACTATCGAGCTACAAGCGTACATATGAACATTATAAAAAATAAACTTCGCCAACGTCTAACAATTTTGGCGTAGTCGGTAAGATACAGTAGTGCGTACTATCGAGCTACAAGCGTACATATGAACATTATAAATAATAAACTTCGCCAACGTCTAACAATTTTAGCGTAGTCGGTAAGATACAGTAGTGCTTACTATCGAGCTACAAACGTACATGTAAACATTATAAAAATAAACTTCGCCGACGTCTAACAAGTTTAGCGTAGTCGGTAAGATACAGTAGGGCTTACTATTGAGCTACAAACATACATATGAACATTATAAAAAATAAACTTCGCCAACGTCTAACAATTTTGGCGTAGTCGGTAAGATACAGTAGTGCTTACTATTGAGCTACAAACGTACATATGAACATTATAACAAATAAACTTCGCCAACGTCTAACAATTTTGGCGTAGTCGGTAAGATACAGTAGTGCGTACTATCGAGCTACAAGCGTACATATGAACATTAAAAAAAAATAAACTTCGCCAACGTCTAACAATTTTGGCGTAGTCGGTAAGATACAGTAGTGCTTACTATAGAGCTACAAACGAACATATGAACATTATAACAAATAAACTTCGACAACGTCTAACAATTTTGGCGTAGTCGGTAAGATACAGTAGTGCTTACTATAGAGCTACAAACGAACATATGAACATTATAACAAATAAACTTCGACAACGTCTAACAATTTTGGCGTAGTCGGTAAGATACAGTAGTGCGTACTATCGAGCTACAAACGAACATATGAACATTATAAAAAATAACTTATAATGACATTAAATATCTGCTAAGTAAAACTGGGTCCTTATTACACATTTATCTGATCATAAGTTTAGCCGAATAACATTTTTTACTATTAGTATCACCTACTAATAAATATACATGTAAACCTACAACTAGCCCCAAGACAGGTGCAAACCCAGATTGAGGGTTAGGATATATCGTCAATTTATAAACATGTGTGTACATTTTATTTAAAAATAATGTTTATATCACTGTATCTGGCTTTACAATAAATAAATTAATTTAAAAAAAAATAAGGAGGCAAGAAACACATCGGTAAGGACCTGGTACGGTTCCCTGAGATATTTAAAACAGCTTGACGAACCTAAAACTATGCATATCTTCATCTGGTTGTGTATGTGTAGTTTGAAACGTGTTCAAAAACCCATTCTTTTTAATAATCATTTCTATTTTATCTGTTATCATTAGATTTATCTTTTTTCTCACAAGGACCGCTAAAATTGTATTATTTGAATTTAATACTAATTCTCCAATATGTAATTAATTAAATGTTACAAATTTAATGACTTTAAACCCATCACTCGACAAGCAATCAAGGCGACATATATAGATTTACTAGATAACGTCTTACGATATTTAAATAAATAAATTTAATTACCCAATCCGCTGCAGTATTACGTGCTTCTAACATTCATTCGCGTTAAATAATAGGTCCTGGCTTTTCCAATGTGCATAGCACACAATATTCTAATTGGGACCAATTAAAATCATTTCTTATTGAACGATTCTAAAACGTGAAAACAATATATCACGAGATGTTAGAAATCCGGCCGATGTTTCAAAAGCCCACTGAATCGGTTATGGAATATTTTCATAACGTGAGCAATCTTAAACGTTTTTAATAAATGGGCTCAACAGCCATACAGGTATTATGTTGAGAACCAAGGACCTTAGTAAATTATATGACGTAGGGCAATTTGCCATGCAGGAAGATACAATTAGAAAAATGAATGCTGCAAGACAGCCGTAATTTAGAGCATCAGTACCCTATAGTCGGTTTCCAACATCACGACATTCGTCACAACGACAACCTACTCAATAACACTCCGTATAAAACCCGAGGTACAAAAATCCCAATCATCAACATACTGCCATCCCCAACAGAAACAATTTATTTGGCAACTATTGCAAAAACCCAGGGCACGCAATCGCTGGCTGTAGGAAGAGTCAATAATAATAAGAAGGAAATAAAAAAATCCAGTCCCCTAAAACTTGTAATTTAAACTCGTATCCGGCTAACGAGATGATCCCCAACAGTAAAAAATTATTTGGCAACTATTGCAAAAACCCAGAACACGCAATCGCGGACTTTAGGAAAAGAGCCAATAATAATAAGAAGGAAATTAAAAAACCCAGTATCCAATCCCCTAATGTTTGTAATTTAAACTCGCATCCGGCTATCGAGATGATCCCCAACAGTAAAAAATTACTTGGCAACTATTGCAAAAACCCAGAGCACGCAATCACGGACTTTAGGAAAAGGGCCAACAATAATAGGAAGGAAATTAAAAAATCCAGTGTCCAATCCCCTAATGTTTGTAATTTAAACTCGTATCCGGCTACGAGATGATCCCCAACAGTAAAAAATTATTTGGCAACTATTGCAAAAACCCAGAGCAGCAATCGCGGACTTTAGGAAAAGAGCCAACAATAATAAGAAGGAAATTAAAAAACCCAGTATCCAATCCCCTAATCTTTGTAATTTAAACTCGTGTCCGGCTATCGAGATGATCCCCAACAGTAAAAAATTACTTGGCAACTATTGCAAAAACCCAGAGCACGCAATCGCGGACTTTAGGAAAAGAGCCAACAATAATAAGAAAGAAATTAAAAAATCCAGTGTCCTATCCCCTAATGTTTGTAATTTAAACTCGTATCCGGCTACGAGATGATCCCCAACAGTAAATAATTACTTGGCAACTATTGCAAAAACCCAGAGCACGCAATCGCGGACTTTAGGAAAAGAGCCAACAATAATAAGAAGAAAATTAAAAAACCCAGTATCCAATCCCCTAATCTTTGTAATTTAAACTCGTATCCGGCTACGAGATGATCCCCAACAGTAAAAAATTACTTGGCAACTATTGCAAAAACCCAGAGCACGCAATCGCGGACTTTAGGAAAAGAGCCAACAATAATAAGAAGGAAATTAAAAAACCCAGTATCCAATCCCCTAATCTTTGTAATTTAAACTCGTATCCGGCTACGAGATGATCCCCAACAGTAAAAAATTACTTGGCAACTATTGCAAAAACCCAGAGCACGCAATCGCGGACTTTAGGAAAAGAGCCAACAATAATAAGAAGGAAATTAAAAAACCCAGTATCCAATCCCCTAATGTTTGTAATTTAAACTCGTATCCGGCTATCGAGATGATCCCCAACAGTAAAAAATTACTTGGCAACTATTGCAAAAACCCAGAGCACGCAATCGCGGACTTTAGGAAAAGAGCCAACAATAATAAGAAGGAAATTAAAAAACCCAGTATCCAATCCCCTAATCTTTGTAATTTAAACTCGTATCCGGCCATCGAGATGATCCCCAACAGAAGCAATTTATTTGGCATCTATTGCAAAAACCCAGAGCACGCAATCGCGGACTTTAGGAAAAGAGCCAACAATAATAAGAATGAAATTAAAAAACCCAGTGTCCAATCCCCTAATATTTGTAATTTAAACTCGTATCCGGCTACGAGATGATCCCCAACAGAAGCAATTTATTTGGCAACTATTACAAAAACCCAGAGCACGCAATCGCGGACTTTAGGAAAAGAGCCAACAATAATAAGAAGGAAATTAAAAAACCCAGTGTCCAATCCCCTAATATTTGTAATTTAAACTCGTATCCGGCTACGAGATGATCCCCAACAGAAGCAATTTATTTGGCAACTATTACAAAAACCCAGAGCACGCAATCGCGGACTTTAGGAAAAGAGCCAACAATAATAAGAATGAAATTAAAAAACCCAGTGTCCAATCCCCTAATATTTGTAATTTAAACTCGTATCCGGCTACGAGATGATCCCCAACAGTAAAAAATTACTTGGCAACTATTGCAAAAACCCAGAGCACGCAATCGCGGACTTTAGGAAAAGAGCCAACAATAATAAGAAGGAAATTAAAAAACCCAGTGTCCAATCCCCTAATATTTGTAATTTAAACTCGTATCCGGCTACGAGATGATCCCCAACAGAAGCAATTTATTTGGCAACTATTACAAAAACCCAGAGCACGCAATCGCGGACTTTAGGAAAAGAGCCAACAATAATAAGAATGAAATTAAAAAACCCAGTGTCCAATCCCCTAATATTTGTAATTTAAACTCGTATCCGGCTACGAGATGATCCCCAACAGAAGCAATTTATTTGGCAACTATTACAAAAACCCAGAGTTTCAAAATACACAGGGCCAATCGCGGACTTTAGGAAAAGAGCCAACAATAATAAGAAGGAAATTAAAAAACCCAGTGTCCAATCCCCTAATATTTGTAATTTAAACTCGTATCTGGCCATCGAGATGATCCCCAACAGAAGCAATTTATTTGGCATCTATTGCAAAAACCCAGAGCACGCAATCGCGGACTTTAGGAAAAGAGCCAACAATAATAAGAATGAAATTAAAAAACCCAGTGTCCAATCCCCTAATATTTGTAATTTAAACTCGTATCCGGTCATCAAGATGATCCCAACAAAAACAATTTATTTGGCAACTATTGCAAAAACCCAGAGCACGCAATCGCGGACTTTAGGAAAAAGGCCAACAATAAGAAGGAAATTAAAAAATCCAGTGTCCAATCCCCTAATGTTTGTAATTTAAGCTCGTATCCGGCAACGAGATGATTCCCAACAGTAAATAATTACTTGGCAACTATTGCAAAAACCCAGAGCACGCAATCGCGGACTTTAGGAAAAGAGCCAACAATAATAAGAAGGAAATTAAAAAACCCAGTGTCCAATCCCCTAATATTTGTAATTTAAACTCGTATCCGGTCATCAAGATGATCCCAACAAAAACAATTTATTTGGCAACTATTGCAAAAACCCAGAGCACGCAATCGCGGACTTTAGGAAAAGGGCCAACAATAATAAGAAGGAAATTAAAAAATCCAGTGTCCAATCCCCTAATGTTTGTAATTTAAACTCGTATCCGGCAACGAGATGATCCCCAACAGTAAAAAATTACTTGGCAACTATTGCAAAAACCCAGAGCACGCAATCGCGGACTTTAGGAAAAGAGCCAACAATAATAAGAAGGAAATTAAAAAACCCAGTGTCCAATCCCCTAATATTTGTAATTTAAACTCGTATCCGGTCATCAAGATGATCCCAACAAAAACAATTTATTTGGCAACTATTGCAAAAACCCAGAGCACGTAATCGCAGACTGTAGCAAAAGAGCCAATAATAATAAGAAGAAAATTTAAAAAAACCAATATACAAATTATACAATCCCCAATCCCCTAATATTTGTAATATAAACTCTGTTGTAATCGCCGAAAGAATACTTTATTACAAATTAAGAAAAGTAATGACATCGCAATGGTGTCCACCAGGTAATTTATGCCTGAATATCAATTAATGGTATTCAGTCTAACTGTACATTATTCAGTTTAAGTTATATTATATTGATTTTTCACTAAAGGTCACTTTAAATAACTTAACGGTAACTTTAGAAAATAATAAATGTTGAACACCAAAATATATAAAATAAATCTACCGATAAAATTGCTAAGCTGGCCACACTAAAATGATTACGATGTGTCATAATGAATAATGACAGTAACATTTAAATAGTAGCACAGATTAATATGATTATTTTCTTTTTATAGGCAAAGGAATTAATGTAAAGTTGTCCCCAATGACGTCATCGGATAATTTGTTTAAAAATTGAATTAATAAAAAACTAACTCTTAAAACACAAAAATATTCAAATTAGTATCTTAAAATACCCTATTTTACATAATAAAAATATAAAATCAGAGGGTAATTTTTTTTGAACAATCCCCATTAACAAAGTATAATTAAGTTAAATCTCAGTATTAAGGCGTCAACTACCTATTTAAAATACCCTGATCGATATACTGTATTCACTCCGTAAGTAACAAGTTGTGTATTTAAAAAAAATGTGATTGAAATAACTTTAAGACCTAGACTTACTCGCTGCCAACGTGTCCTTACCGTCTCTCCACTGCTGCACAAAAACTTGCCATTACAAATTGGTGTCAGAAGTGCGAGATATTTCCGGAAAAGTCTAAAAAGGCAAGCTAAGTAGTATAAGTACGTCGAGGGTTGCAATCGGTATCAACGTGTGTGCAATATTCGACAACCATATACCGGCGTAGACGAGGTCTACTTTGACGGGAGGCGAAACTTCATGGCATTGGTCACAGAGGACTTCATCTTAAATTCCAAATGAGTTTGTTATAAGTGTTAAGTAAAGCATTTAGTAAAACCGTTAATGCATAATAATATAAATATGTCGTACGAAGCATCCACCATAAATACTTCAAATTAGTTAATAGACATCGGGTTAGCCGAAAGAATGATAAATAGATATAACGGGGATAAATCAAACTTACATGTTTTTATAGATAACTGTAATAATACACATAATTTATTAAACGCAATCTATAAAGTAACATTTGTATCATTAGTTTTATTAAAAATAGGAGGAAATTTGCGATCGACTCTATTAAATAAAAACTTTACTTCTTGGGAAGAACTAAAAAACCATCTCGTAGAAAATTATCCGGAAAAAAGATCATTCGCCCAATGACAATTAGAATTAAATTCGTGTAGACAGGGCCACAACGAACCTGTTTTAAATTATTCTAATAGAATTGAAAATGGCTATATAAAATTAATAAAATCATTAGATCCTTAATTTAGTAAAGAGGCACGTAACGCGAACATGACTTGTTCAAAAATCAAACATTAAATATGTTTATAAGTGGGCTTAATCCACAGTTACTTAAATCGCAACAATCCGTAACCTTTGAAGAAGCTATGTCAATCGCTATTAGCGAAGAACAGAGAAATTAGATCTAGACAAGAAATGTCTTCAAAATATTTCCAACATAAAACAAAAAAATGTTCACATTGTCATGTGACAAATCATTACAGTTATGAATGCAGAAAAAAAATTATAGTTACTAATTATAGTCAATTCAGACAGACAAAATACCTACTTGTTTTAATTGTAACAAAAAGGGCCATGTTTCTCAAGATCGTTGGAATAAACGTAATTATAACAATTCAGGGCCACGTCGCCAGTACGACAATAGTAATACTAATTCTAAAAATATCCGAAATTTAATAAAAGTTAACTTAGGAAATGATGAAAACGCTGTATACAGAAACACACCGTTATCATTTCAGATACTACTTCGGTGGTACCAGATCACTTTCGGAAACAGAGACAGAATCGGTAAATACAAAATGAGTAAATAAACAACAGCCAGATAATTGTGTTCAAAGTCGTTTAGATAAAATAAAGCAAACTTTGCGAACTAATAATTTAAATATTGAAGAAAGGAAGAGTCTTACCGATTTGTGTAAAGAGTATAATTACATATATCATTTAGAGTGGGACAAATGGACAGCTACAGAAACAGTAGTACACGAGATACCAACAAGATCACACGAACCTATAAACACAAAGTCATATAGGTACCCCGAAGCGTTAAAAAGAAGTTACAAAATTATTTAAAATGAGAAGGAATAATACTAGCGCATACCACCCACAATCGACTGGAGCTTAAGAAAAAAGTCACAGTACTTTAGCTGATTATCTTAAAACATGTTAATCAAGAACAAACAAATTGGAATAATTGTTTACAATTCGCTATATTTTCTTTTAATACAAGTGTAAATACATCGATACAATTTATTCTATTTGAATTAGTTTTTGGCATAAAACCTTATTGGCAACCTCAATTATAAATGAACCTGATTTGAAATGTAGTTACGATAATTATCTCGATGACTTAGTTTTAAAATTACAAAAATCTAGAAAAATAGCTAGAGACCACATAATTGAAAGTAAGGAAATAAATAAACGTATATATAATAGTAAATGTAAGGACATAGTCTTCAATGTAGGAGATTTAGTTTGTGTTAGTAATAAACAATCAAAGTTAGGTATGTCTAAGAAATTATCTGCGTATTGGTTAGGGCCATATAAAATTATTTAAGTTAATTCTAATGTAAATGTACAGTTAGGTAAAAGACAAGTTAAGCTTTATAGTAATAGACTGAAACACGTTAATGTTTTAGAATGACTTTCATCAAATGGATAATACGATTTTTATTACTAATACCCGAAAATAATGTAATCATTTATAATATTACCGAAACTGGCAGATCTGAAATATGTATTGAACACGTAGGAATAGTAAATCATTTTGATAGCGCATAGAATCTGATAACCTAGTTAGATATCTCGGATATACCAAAGAAAATCAATCTTGTGGATGATGTATTTATAAAAACGAAAATAATTTGCGATCATGAAAAGTTTCATTCATTAACGATGTGTCATAACTAATTATTTTAGAACAAACTATACTGCAGCGTATAAACAGGCAAGGATTTTAGAAGAAGTCATAGTAGACGAGTAAAGCGCTCATATTGACGGAATAGGAAATATTTTCAAGTTATTATTCGGAACTTAGGACTCTGAAGGCGCAAAAAGATACGATGAAGAAATAAAAAAATTAAATAAAAATGAACATGAGGTCTTTACCGTACTAAAAACCCAATCGGATATTGTAAAAACTACTATAGCAAACTTTAACAACAGTATAATTGATTTAACCTTAAATAAAAAGATATTTAACAAAAATCTAGAAACTCTAAGCAATCACACAAAAGCAGTCGATGAAAAGCTTTTTGATATTACTAGAAAACAAAATATAGAAGAACATATATCATTATTCTAACAACTAGGGATATCAACAATGAGATATCTATGATAATTAATGCTATTTTATTTGCAAAGAATAATGCTATTCATCCTTTGATTATAACACCAGAACAATTTATAACACAGCTTCAGAAAACGGTTTCTCATTTACCTTCATAAACGAAATACCCCCTTGAGCTAACTATCATGAATGCATCGGAATTATTGTTACTTAGTAATTTCGTGACATATTATGCAAATAATAAGAATGTATTTTTAATCAAATGGATGAATGGATTATGATTTATATAATGTTTTACCTGTACCAATAAAAAATGATGATAATACCTTTACATTTATAATGCCTACGTTTTAAATATAAGCTCACTACGCGAATTTTGAGAAGTGGAATAATTGTAAAAAGATTTCAAATGTATTAAAGTTTATTTGTAAATTGTAAACACCTTTATATTCTGTTTATGGGAATAAAATTTGTGAAACAGAATTAATGTTAAATAAAATGAAGATTCCTATTGAATGTAAGTAAGAGTAAGCTTAATCAATAATGAACAATGGTGTAAAATGTATCATACAAATAACTGGATGTTTGGTACACCTAAACAGATTGTTGCAACATTAAATTGTAAAAATGTAGAACTAATAGATATTAACCTAATAGAATCTGGTAAATTGTCTATTAAAGATGATTGCAAGCTATATTTTTTTTATGGCAGGAGTTCAGCAGACAGGCAGACGGCCCACTTGATGGAAAGCGGTTACCATCGCCTATGGACATTTGCAACACCAAAGATGCTACAAATGCGCTGCTGCTCTCTTAAACGAGACTGGAACTTGGTTACTAACAACACAATGTCAATCACATCCCTAGATTTAACATCGGGCTTTCACCAACTCGAAGTAAATTCGAAAGATATTGCGAAAACCGCCATTAGCACACCATATGGTCATTGCGAGTTCAAGGGTATGCCATTTGGGCTTAAAAATGCTCCAGCTACATTTCAGCGAGCTATGGATAATATTTTACATGAGCTACAAGGCGAAAGATGCTTCGTATATTTAGACGATATCGTAATATTTTAGTCTTGAGGAACACGAAGACAAATTACGCGTAGTGTTTGATAGGCTTCAAAAACACCAACTAAAATCCAACCAGATAAATGCGAATTTCTCAGACGCGAAGTTGCTTATCTCGGTCATATAATATCAAACGAAAGCGTTAAGCCTAGCCCATCAACTAGAAGCCGTACAAAAATATCCAATTCCCAAATAACAACCACAGATAATCTCGTCTACAATAAGAAACTTTAACGAAACTATTTATAAAATATCACATGACGAACAAATTATTAATGAAAGACTAGTCAGTATCAGTAAATATATGAATGATACTAGCAAAATTATATCAGGTATTAAATTAAATGAAGAACCATCTTCAATTTCTACGCAGTTACTAGAATTAATCTTATCCCTTAAACAAGAATTAAACGATATCACAATAAGAATTTTATTTGCAAAATCTGCAACTATACACCCATCTATAATCCCCACCACAAGACTTTATCAAAGATTATTAGTAAATAGTCACTTAAGATCTAATAAAGTATTAGTCGCTCCAATCACGTTAAATAATATTCACCAGATTCTGGAGTCATTCAACTTTCATCTCATATATATATATATATATGAATAAATTAACCTATATTTAAAATTTTCCTTTAGTCAGAAATGATATATTTACCTTTTACCGAATTTATTCCATACCTATCCAATATTCCGATTCACCTCTTTGCTCCACAATCCTCCCTGAACAACCGTCTTTAGCTACGAGTTCAACTCGACAACAATACGCCGACCTCCAGTCGCTGGACACTTGCAAGACATAAGCTGAGAGAAAATTAGCCTGCAAGGATCTTCCTGTATACAACCAAAACATTCGCCTCACATGTGATGTGTCCATACTTACAAGTACCGATACCGAGCTCCTTCAACAAACAAATGACAACAAATGGATCTATAGTCTAGAACACAAAACACCAGGTGTCCTCCAATGTCAAGACGAAAAACCAATTTTACACATTCTCGCATTCGCCACTCTATGCGCCTTGAATATGGAAACAACAAACATAAGTCAACCGATTGCCACAGTTAATATACAAGAAGACTGCGAGGAGTAAGATTTCGAGAACGTACCACCCCCAGAACTTTTGCACATCAAACTTAATACCATCTCTCTGGAATCTTTAAATTCTGTCAAAGAAGAACTTCGTGAATATTCTAAGAAACTAAAGAGTCACCGAAATGCTACATTCATTCAACGACATTCAAACACTATGTCGATATTCGCTTCTATCCGTGCAGGAACGGAGAAAGAATACAATTTCCTGCGGCCGGGTGGCCTGTAGTAAGAGGCGACTTAACAACCCACAGCCACAGTAGGGCGTTTGCCCGACTGGATGGCTACCACCACTGGTCTAAAGTATGTCGCCATAACAATCTTGAGTTGTGTTCCGGCATTAGTGACCAGGTTCCAGTCTCCCTTAAGAGAGCAGCAGCGCATTTGTAGCACCTTTAGTGTTGCAAATGTCCATAGGCGTTGGTAAGCGCTTTCCATCAAGTGGGCCGTCTGCCTGTCTGCTGAACGGCTGCAATAAAAAAAAATCGCATACTTTATGGGAATAACAATGCTGTTATTTTTAATGTACAAATGTTGATGTTGCCGGCCGACACTTTCAATGTTTCGGAAAATGTTCCAGCCTAACGAGAACAACCGCATTCAGATATTCAATAATTGCTTTAGAAGTTTAAGAAGAAGAGATTATAATGTGGTGATTCCACTGGCTGACAGATCGCCGCCAACGTCCTGCATCTCAGAAGACGAGGATCATCTTCCGCTTCCGCAAGACTTCCAGTTCCAGCCCCCTACAAAACTCCGGTCTTAAGACCAGATCTTTGTTCTAAGGGGGGAGGTGTTACATCAGAGTACCCCTAGTTCCTTAAGTGGTATATGATTCACCTAGTATTATTTATTAAGTATTAATCAATGTCAATTAGTAAGTAGAGAAAGTAGATAATATACAAAGTAGTTGTACACTAAATTATGATTATAAAATATTGTGTTTCTTTAGCATAAGTTATTTCGATTCTGACCTTATAGGCAGTGAGACGTAAAATTATTAATTAATAAATTTATTTTGATTTTATTTAAGAAAAACATAGTTTCACTCGCCATTTCCTATCACAGCCCGCCCGGCCGCAGGTAATTGTATTCTTTCTCCGTTCCTGCACGGATAAAAATAAATGTTTTGTATAAGTTATGAAAATATATATCAAAACATATTTTTTAACACTAGCAATAAAAGATTCAAAATATTGTTGTACTCATATTGCAACCTTTATTAATTTTAGAATTATCAAGCGAAATAATAATGTAAATGTAGAAATATAGTGTCTGGTCTTTCCACATATATTGAAGCATGTGTAGCTCAACTAAAGGAACCGTAAATACTTAACGTTGAAAGGATTTTGAAAATTGAATAATTTAGAAAACTATCAATTTCATCATACGTAAACATTATCCGATATAACGAGAAACAATTATCTAATGAAGGAGCACATGCTTAGTAAATAAAATAGAATCATTAACAAAAGGTAAATTAACTTAAGAGGAAATTAATGTTTGTTCTTCTCATGAGAACATAATTTAGGTATGAGTTATTATTGTGTTGGTTATTTAAACTACTACTACTAATATATAAAGCTGTGAAGAGTTTGTTTGTTTGCTTGAACGCGCTAATCCCAGGAACTACTGGTCTGATTTGAAAAATTCTTTCAGTGTTAGATAGCCCATTTATCGAGGAAGACTATAGGCTATATATCATCATGCTAAGACCAATAGGAGCGGAGCACCAATGAAGAATGTTTCAAAATCGGGGTTTTTTTTCCTTTTGAGAGCTTCCGCTGCGTGCGCTGCGTAAACGGTTAAAGTTTCGCAAAAACCATGTGTGACAGAATTCTTCCCCTTTAAAAGTTCTAAAAAAAAGTCCGCGCCAGCATATATCGTATTTTAAGGTTGGTTCACTATAACCTTTTTTATGCTAACCAAATTTGTTCTAAAATAATGCATTATTTGCGAAGGTGTTTTTATAAACATGATATTAATCCTTATCCAAATAAATACGTTATTCATCACAGGTATCTAATTTAAAACAAAATGGCCCTTACATCATTCGATTTCAATGAATATCTTAGGAGATATCGCAGTTTTAAAATAACATCGCAGCAAAATAATGATTTGCAAGGCCGGCGGGCAGTCATTAAGATTTAAAACTATTTTCACCTTCTACGTAAACAAAGTCGCGGGTTAAAGTTAGCGTTAGCCCAAAGTAACTATTCCACGCGGACGAAGTCGCGGGCAGAAGCTAGTATTATATATCTATCTACGTATACTACTTATTTCGTAATATTTTTCCATTTAAGAATTATGTTGCTTTATGCCGTTCCAAAGGTCGCTAGGAAGAAATCGCCATGGGCGATAAGACCGCCGATTGTACTTGAATATTAATTTTCTTGATTTTATGTAGCATTTTTCTACAATAAATTATATTCTGACGGCCTCTGTGGTTGAGTGGTCTAAGCCTTTGCCGGCTTAACTCACTGCAACGCAGAGAGAGTTATTTACTATAGTCTGGGTGTCTGGGATCGGCCCCAGAGTGATCCGTTGTATATTACCCATAACACAAGCGTAACTTGCTTAATTTGGGGATATACAGTGTGTGTGTGTTTGTTCGCCGATTTAAAAAAAAAATCTATTATATTCTATTTTTTAAATGTTTACCCATAACAGTCTCAGTCAATCGCGATCTCTCCAAGTTTGCTTCACTTTCTTTATCCTTCTGATGTTTGTAAGCTCACTGCCTTTGACCGCTAGTTTAGCAACTCGTGAATGTAATCCATCTGTCAACTGGTATAGCAGTTTATTGTCTTCTTTATCTTACTATGATGATTCAGCTCCAACCAGTGTTATCCATTTAATAATTGAACAGGGTCTATTTTTAGAGGTCGCCTTTCTTAACTTTTCGACATCTAGGCCTGTCTTCGGCAATCATAGTTCTTCAGGCAAATTGCATTTAGTTTGATATTGATTTGTGTTGAAAATCAGTCTGCAATGTGCATATTATTTTTAATGGATGGAATCTCTGAAGATATTATAGTTTTCTCCAATCTTTTCATATTGGAATTGAAGAAATCACTTCCTGTAAACAAGTTTTATACATGTCTTAAGAGAACACTCAAGTGTTTTTTGCGTTTATTGTGATTTTGACTAGACCTGTATATTTAGGTATATTAATTGTGAAATGTGAAAGAAAATTTGTTCTTTCTTAAGTGCCTTGCGAATTAACCGGTTTTAATGAGATATAGTTGATATGTATTTACATAATTATGATAAAGAAGATGACAATAGAATATTCTTATCTCGGTTAATAGGATAATAGTTCGATGCTTAGTAAAGTGAAGCTATATTACATTTTGTATCTGTAGTCTGGTGCTAAAGGAGTCATTGTCGACAAGTTATTATTTGCATGTTAAAGGAATGTCGATAAACATATATCTGGCGTTAAAATCATGTAAATATGTGAAACATACATGTGTGGTGTAGATGTAATATGCCCGTACCTACCTGATATTTATTTGTGCACCGGCTCCAAATATATCTCCTTTTTTTGGGTTTCTGTATTTAGTGTACAGCCAAAGAAATAAACAGTTCGTAATCACGTTTATATTGTAATTAACTAACCATTTACAACAATTTATAAAAGAAATGTTACGATTAAATGTTTACAATCAGTTCCGCGGTATATACAATTTACTCTTTGGTGCCGGTTTTTGTTTAGTTTCTCTAATGTCAACCCGCAAATTGCAAACTTCACTCTATACTTTATTTCACATGCGGGCCACTCGCGGCGCTGGTGCGCCTGCGCAGGGGACCTGCGCATGCGCGTCAGCGGGTGGTTGTGTCTTTATACGACACGACCGATGATGGTTTATGACTTACGACCTTTGGTCGTAGGGTTGGGTCGTGTCGATATATACTTACAATATAACTAGCTGACCCGGGAAACGTTCTGCCATAAAATAAAATAAAAACACCATAGAGGGGTGAAAAATACTTTACGACCTATTCTCATATATACTAAATATCAAAAAAAAAACATTAAAATCAATTAAGCCGTTTCGGAGGAGTCCGCCCACATACACTGTGGACACGAGATTTTTATGTATTAGATACTCATAGATTTACATCCTATATCCTATATATAAATATTTATATAAATATTATAAACGCGAAAGTTTGTAAGAATATATGTATGGATGTATAGATGTATGGATGTATGTTTGTTACTCTTTCACGCAAAAAATACTGAATGGATTTTGATGAAACTACAGTAATATAGCTTACACATCAGAATAACACATAGGCTATAATTTATATATGTATGGATGAGTTTTGTGCGTGCGTGTGTGTGTGTGTGCACTCACAGACTCAATTCATCAATTGTCTCATATACCTTGGATATAATGCACTGCAAGACGGTTTTGGATGTTCTGTTAGAGGAAGTTTTAGAAAGTTTCCTTGTGATTTGTATTCTATACCTTTCGCTAGATTATCACTCTTCAGTGTTTGGAATGTTATTTCACGTTTACGCACTGCAATTGAGATTAATTTAAATTATAATTTTCTAATAAAAGTTGTTTCTAATTTGTATAAATTGAATTGTTTCGTGAAACTAAAAAAAAAACGGTTTTTCAAATATCACTGCTGGGTTATTAACACGTCCTTCATGTATCTATTTTAACTTTGTCACCACATTTTTCTACAAATATTCAAAAATTTGATTCCTTAAGGTACTTTTACAAATAAACGTTCTATTATTGCTACGTCACATTATATTAAAATATTTAAAACTCACTGATTCGGCGTTTATACTGTCGCTACTATGAAGAGCTCTCGTATCACGTCGACAGACAAAACGCAACTGATTGCCCCATGAAGAGTGACAATTGTTTTATATTTGTTTACAGGGACTTTTGAGTCAGTTATTTGTGGAAGAATAAGTAATTAGTTAAGTTTATAACTCGTATTTGTTAATGATCATTAGCGTAATTGATTTGTATTCTTAATATATTTCACGGATAAATAATTACTAATTACAATAAAATTAGAACTTTTATAACTTGGAAATAATACCTATATTTTTGATATATTATATAACGGGTTGGTATTGGTAGTGTCAACAAATAAAACTGAAAAGCAATCTACTCAAAATTCTTATTATTTCTTGCCTCCAAAATCTAATATAATACACTCTAAAAATGTCAAAAACCATACAATCCGCCTCCTGTCACCTCTCCTCTCCTCTCCTCGTCTCTCCTTATCTCATAAACTTAACGGCTTGGCTTGTCTGTCTTACAATTATATGTTCAGGGATATCGTTTTGGTTTCTAAGCCGATTTCTACAATTCTTTGCGTTGGATTCAGTGTAGTTTGTAGTCGGTCCCATATAAGTGATTTGAAGATGTTGTGTATATTATTTATTTTTTTGCTTTTCAGTTACTTTTGAAGTCGGTTTGTTTTTGCTAGAATTTTTTTATATTTCCAACCTTCCTGTATTGTTTTTTTGTTCTGTAGTTAAATGGCAGTAGGGTATCCTTATACTGTCATCATTTTCGTGCGTTCGTCGATGTACGTGTGCTCTTATAATGATTTATATGTAAAGACAATCTCTGTGGTTGAATATGCTAAGTCGTTGCTGGGTGAGCTCGCTAGGACGCAGAGGTGAGGGTAGTTTCCTGGCATGACAAACAAAATTTTCGTTATTTGCTACGGTCTGGGTGTTTGGGGTCGACTCCAGAGTGTTCTCTTGTGTATTACCTATAACACAAGCGTAGCTTGCTTAGCTTATCAATATACAATGTTTCTGTTTGTCTGACGAATAATAAAAATATATATTATTTACTACATTAATACATGGCGCTCTGTTGTTCGTGCCTACCCGGCAAGGGAACTGGCGTGAAGTTATGTATGTATGTATGTATGTACATTAATAATTTTCGGGCCATTTGGCGAAGAAAATTGTGATAGTTTTCACGGGATATGTATTCTAAATTTACGAGTAGAATTCTCAAGTAATATTATATATTAATTATGCCTGATGTCATGGGCGTAGCCAAGTTTTGAAAAATAAAACAACAAAAATATATATAAACTGACACTAATATTCATGTTAGACTCGCATTCGGGGGCAAACTCTGCCCTTCCCCCCTGGCTACGCCCCTGCTTGATATATGAAGAGACCCCTCAAGCTCTTACGCTCCTGTCTCATAATGAGACTTGGCATTAGATGAAGGTGCAAACCTGAAACGACTGCATCATAAAGTTTATCATTTATCAAAATAAAGAGAAATTTTTCTTTCATACAAATCCTATATAAACAGAGTGAGACAACAAGAATAAATCGTTTCGTTTTAAATTCGATTGCGAACTTGTACCAATTCGAGAGCGCGACGCTGATTCACGAATAGGACATATTTGTCCGACACCAAAGAAAGTCGATGAAGCGAAAAGTGTTTGTCAGGATCGTAGCAGCCGGAGATACATAGTCTCTGCCTACCCCTACCCCAATAGGAAACAGGCGTGACAATACCTACATACATAACTTCACGTCAGTTCCCTTGCGGGGTAGGCACGAACAACAGAGCGCCATTTAGGCTTATTCTTACACACCTCACTTGCTTCATTGACATTCATAGCTCTTGTCATGTACGCTCGTCTGTTCTGAAGGCTCCTGACATCACCTTCTGCTAGTACACGATCAATTTGATCATGGAAGGTGTGTCGTGGCCTTCCACGACTTCCGCATCCATCCACTTTTGCATTGTATATCTGTTTAGTCACTCTTTGACTAAACAGACAAAGAATGACTAAACCATGACAATAATATGTTAATTTTGTTTCTAGGCTACAAGAGCTATCTACGGCTCGCAATACGACGCTTTCCAAGAAGGACGAGCTGAGAGAGAGGCTCTTGAGCGCGATGCGAGTGCGCGAATCTCGCTCGGCGAGATGTAGCGAGTTGGACGCGGCTTACAGGAGAGCGCAAGCTGCAAGAGGCTATCTCACCGACCTCATAGAGTGTTTGGATGAGAAGGTGGGAATCAATACCTCCATTACAGCTCTTACTATATATCTATACTATACTGTCTTACTATATAGGTACGTGGGACACTCAGAAAGTTTTGCGAAAATAAAAAAAATGTTCTATAGGTAAATCTTTTTATTAAATCTTTTCAAAGTACCCTCCATCAGCCTCTATACAAAGTTTCATCCGTCAGAAACAGTTTTTCCAGTCTGCCGCAGACACCTCGTTTACAGTTTGCTCAAACGCTGACAGGTCACAGGTATCCCTTTGAGCTGATTTCTTATTTTTCTACTTCGCTTTTTTCGCAATACTTTCTGAGTGGCCTGGTATGTATATATATATACGCGAAGTGCGTACGGGTCAGCTAGTTTAATATAGTTTTTTTTTAAATTATGATTATTATGTTTTACATTTGATGGAAATTAAGTACATTAACTATTTAATAAGTCTATGTTTTAACGGTTTTAAGCGCGGTAATTTATTTGATTTTTGTTATTTCGAGGTTAGGTTCGTAATCACGGTAGATGAGGATGTCAAGTCTCAATGAGTATTGTTAAAGTTTTATTTAGCCTACCGCCAACTTGTTCATTTTAATTATTTAGTTTTAATTTTGTTTATGGTTATTATTTACTCTATGGGAGTATAATCTAATTTACCACAGCTTCGCAACATGTTATGGCTTGAAGAGAAGAAGCGGCGCAAAAAGCTCTTCAGCAAACATGCCTAGCTCTAATAATTTTATATAATATTAAAATGGGTGAAAAGAAAAATAAAAGAACTTGTCAGTCAAGTTGGTTTGTGTTCCGTTGCATGCAGAAAGAGCTCACAGTGTCTTGAGCTCTGGCAGCTGGTTTTTGCTGGGTTTGGGTCTTAATAGTTTTGATGATCGGATCCCAAACCGGTGGTACTTGCGAACCATCTTCTCTATTGAAATTTGGGTGTTTTTTGATTTCAATAGCCTCACGCATCATTCTAGGTATGAAACGATTCTCTTTCGCGAGGATTTGTGGGTTATCGAATCTGATGTAGTGGTTGGGTTTATCCAGCGTGTATTCACTGATCGCAGACTTCGTAGACCTTGTGTGTTTCATGTCAGCATTGTGTTCTTTTACCCGTGTTTTTATGCTCCTCTCTGTTTGCCCAACGTAAAATTTAAGAAAATATTACATTAACTATTTTTAATTACGTTACATATGTATAATGCAATATTTGGATATTATTCTGACGCTCGCGGACCGCGTTCGTAATACCGAAGTAAGAAAGAGAGTTGGTCTGAAAGAGAGTGTCGGGGTGAAGGTAAGGAAAGGAATGCTCCGGTGGTCCGGGCACGTGGAAAGAATGCATGATGAGAGAATGACTAAACAGATATACAATGCAAAAGTGGATGGATGCAGAAGTCGTGGAAGGCCACGACACACCTTCCATGATCAAATTGATCGTGTACTAGCGGAGGGTGATATCAGGAGCCTTAAGAACAGACGAGCGTGCATGACAAGAGTTATGAATGTCAAAGAAGCGAGTGAGGTGTGTAAGAATGGGCCTAAATGGCGCTCTGTTGTTCGTGCCTACCCCGCAAGGGAACTGGCGTGAAGTTATGTATGTATGTATTCTACAGCATGAAAATATGTAGAAAATACTTGTAAATATAACACATTGTAATATTTAGGTTATGGAAGAGTGGGATCTTCTGATATAACAAAAAACAAACTACAAATTGTACATGTGTTTCTTGATAACAAATATGCCGTTTTCATAGAAATGTGTTTTCGCTTACTTATAAAACGTGTTTTTTTTTTAAATAGATGCCTCAACTAGAGACTTTGGAGGCGCGCGCTTTGGCCGTCCACAGGCGCAGGTGCGACTTCCTCGTGGAGCGAAGAAGAGCGGACGTCAGGGACCAAGCTCAAGACGTACTCGCATTAGCTGGTGAGTGTCATCTATATTATAAAATTCTGAACATGCCGTGTCTGTACATTGAAGCTATTAAAAAGAAACAACTGGAATAATAATAATAATAATCGACAGACAAACACAAAACACACACATTGTATATCCCCAAATTAAGCAAGTTACGCTTGTGTTATAGGTAATATACAACGGACTACTCTGGGGCCGATCCCAGACACCCAGACAATAGTAAATAACGGAGAAAATATTTTTCCGAAATTTTCTATACCAGGAATCGAACCCGGAGCCTCTGCGTTGCAGTGAGGTAGGCCGGCAAAGGCTTAGCCCGCTCAACCACAGAGGCCGTCAATATAATAATAATAATAATGGAAATAATGGAGTTGTCGCAAATAGTGAATACTCATCAAAACAAAGACAGAAAAGAAAAGACAGGAAAGAGGAATATAAGTGGCGTTACAATTATGTTGAGACGTACTAAAAGTTTATACTGGAACTTATCTCCCCACGTTCTTCATAGTTACGTACATATACATTATTTACGTAAAGACTGCATTATTTACGTACATATACGTAAATAATGTTAAAACGCGTCGTAGGTCAACCTCTAGTGCGTAACTCTTGCTTAAAGAGCAGGCGGTACAGGTTGCATTGTATTAATTTTTTATGTATTTGCCCCCGGAAGATTCACTTCATTTTATATCGCAAACTCTCCCATCTCCCGTCGATCTGTAAAGTACATAAATGACAAAACTTGAGAAAAATGACAACATGGATGAAATGGACCAAGTGGACGAACTGGACGAAAAAAATCACAAAACCTATCATAGTTTCCGGGATAACCTTTACATAAATCTATTCCATTGTCCGGGATGAAAGTATTCCTGGGCCACCCTCGGTATTAAAATGACATATATACCGAATTTCAGCCAAATCGGTATAATACTTTTCCGTAAAGCTTAACAAACAGAGAGACAAATATATTTTTATCCCGGAAACTATCCCATTTTTCGGGATAAAAAGTATCCTATGTTCATCCTCGGCATCGAATATATATATATACTGAGTTTCAGCCAAATCGGTCCAGTACTTTTTCCATGAAAACGGAACAGACAGTCAGACAAACAGAGTTACTTTCGCATTTATAATATTAAATAGGGATGTGCCCACATCCCTAGTTGGCTGACCTGATACTGATTAATACATTTTTACTAGGCTCTATGCATTTTGTTCCTTTGCCTGTCATTGTGGCGAAAGAAATGAAAAACATAATTATTACCGTAACACTCGACACAAGAATATTTATATGCTTTACTAATTTTTTTTTCATACCAGCTCGTGCCGGTTCAGTTAAACAAGCGGATTCCGAGGAAAAGATCCGTCGTGCAGCGGAAAGGGAAGGTAGGCGACGCGCTAGACGGCTAAAGCGGGAAAGCGCTGCAGCGGCTGCCGGCAGCGCCACAGTCAGCCACAGGGACGGAGATTCGAGCGATGACGAGCTCCCTCCCCACGAGCACCAGCACTACAGACTCGAAAGGGGTGAGATTCAAACTAACCTTGATGTATAAAAAACGATGCTTTATAGCAGAGATTCCCAAACTTTTTTGAATAAGAGACCCTTTTCCAAAATGAACTGATACCTCAGATGGTGCAGGAACGGAAAAAAATAATAATTCTTGCGTTGGGATGGCCTGTAGTAAAAGGCGACAAAACAACCAGCCAGCAACAGCCATGTGGTAAGGCATTTTCCCGACTGGATGGCCACCACCCCTGGTTGTGTTCCGACATCTGTGACCAGGTTTCGGTTTATCCTTCAAAGCCGGTAGCACATTGGCGGCACCTCTAGTATTGATAATGTCTCTAGGTGACGGTAACCACTTTCCATCACAGTTGAGACGTCAGTCTGTCTGCTGTGCTTCAGCAATATAAAACGACCTCCATGGCCAAATTACTTTCTTGTCTTATCTTGACTTGTATACTCGAACTCATTACCTTGTACGAACTTGTCCACGCTTATTGGTTTGTTGAGTTTTTTAGAAATACAACAATGATAAGTTCCTACTAAAATATTAGTCATTCTTATGACAAATTGGTACATGTATTACAACTTATATAGTATCTTGAAAGTTTCAAATAAGAATTTGTGTTAATTAATAGGAGTTGATTTTTAGATTTCGTCGACCTCTAAAATTAGTTTTCGTTATGTCGACCCTTGGAAAACTAATTTCAACCCCAGGGGGTCGATATCAACCACTTTGGAAATCCCTCTTCTATAGTGATTTGACTTGCTATATTTTTTTAAAGATGTTCTTTTTCAGTGTCTACCCTATTATATGTACTTTTAAGTCGGGTATTTAAAATATAAAATACAAAATACAGCATTTCAACTATATGTATTTAAAATATAAAATACAAATTACAAAATACAAAATACCGTCAGGTGTTAGGTTATGTAAATAAAATACTCACAAAAATCAAATAATAATCATTATTAGGTCCCTTGCCTATGAAATTGCCGTTTTTTCTGAAATAAGTTAACCTAATTTTATTATATTTTTTTATTCTAATCTCCACGGCCTTGAAGATAGGGATATTTCCATCTTGTAGGTACGCGTAGATTTTGGTGGTTCCACCCGAATCTATACGTGCGTATATCGGTCCCATGGCAAGGAATGCACAAAGACTAAAACAGCTTGCTTTTCTTAACTCGTTCATGAGGTGATCGACAAAGTTTTTGGGCAGTATCCTTTAGCAGAGGTAGTCATTATCGAAATTTTAATGCTCATTACGTTGAGTGGTTGGGTTCCTCGAGAATTGATCTGTCAGGAACTACTGCCTACGATTTTGCTCTCGCCCATGGATTCACTCAGCTGTCCAAGGAAACTTTTGTCGGGCGTCTCTTCCACCTCTGCGCACAGTGGACGACCGTCTGGTACACGCCGCTAAAGATAAAGTCAATCTTCTGGGTGAAATCTTTGCGGCCAATTCAACTCTTGAGACATAGGAGAAACTCCACCTACAATCCCTGTGTGAGTCTAGAATGTTGGAGGTGCGCTTTACTCAAAAAGCAGTCCGATGTGCTCTCTTCTCCCTCGACGTCAAAAAGTCTTCTGGCCCTGATGGCATTTCTGCCATTGTGCTGCAGACGTGTTTAGCTGAGCTGTCCCCAGCCAGTCCTTGCCCGACGTTTCACTCTCTCTTACTACAAGGGTTGTGTCCTCGCTTCGTGGAAGATTGCCCACGTGCACCTTGTCCCCAAAAAAGGGTACGTAACAGACACGTCGAATAGGCCTATAGCAATAACCTTTTTACTCTCAATAGTGATGGAGCGCATTATCAACGCGCAGCTCCTGTGTTACGTCGAAGATTACCAGCTGCTAAACGATCGGCAATACGGCTTCCGCCACAGTCGCTCAGCTCAAGATCTCTTGGTTTACCTAACCCACCGTTGGGCTGAAGCCATTGAGAGCAAAGAGGAAGCACTGGCAGTTAGTCTAGAATTCTAGATATTGCTAAGGCCTTCGACCGGGTCTGGCACAGGGCTCTTCTATCGGAGCGGCCATCGTATGAAATACCCGAAGGGCCTTGCACCTGGCTATCCATCTCTTTTGATGAGCGCAGCATTCAAGTCGTTGTCGACGGTTGTTGCTCAAGTTTCAAGCCCATTAACGCTGGTGTGCCCCAGGGTTGTGTGCTATCGCCAACGTTGTTCATCTTACATATCATTGATATGTTGTCTATTCGCAACATTCATTCCAATGCGGATGCCAGCACAGGCGATGCGCAGTACTCTGGTCGTGCAAACGTCCCTCGATCATTTGTGGAGGAAAGTTGGGTTAGACTTGTATCTGAGTAGAGTATTCCTTAGAGAGAGTCTCTGAATGAGGGAGACAAAACCTTGTCCATTTCAACCCCAAGAAGACATAGGTCTGCGTATTATCTGCCAAAAAAACTCCATTCGAGCAATCGCTTCAGTTCCAAGGAACTCCCCTTACCACCTCCAAGAGTATTGGGATCCTCAGTGTTGACATCGCGAACGATGTTGAGGAGCCATCTTGAAGGCAAGGCAAAACTTGCCTCTAAGAAGCTGGGAATGTTAAACCGGTCCAAGCAGTACTTCACACCGCGGCAACGCTTTGTGCTTTGTAAAACCCAGGTGAGCCCGCATATGGAGTACTGCTCACACTTTTGGGCTGGAGCACCTGGCTACCAACTCGATCCCCTAGACAGTATTCAACGTCGAGCTGTTCACGTTGTTGATGATCCCATACTCACAGGTGGTCTAGATACGCTTGGCCTTATGAGAGACTTCGCTCTCTCTACGTATTCTACTGACTGTATAACGGAGTGTATTCGGAAGAACTGTATAGAATGGTGTATTCGTCCTCTTTCTACCACCGAACCGCTCACCATGTGTTGGGATTTCACCCCCACTTCCTTAAGCCGTTTCGCTCATGTACGCAACGGTTCTGTAGAACCTTTTTCCTGCATACCGTGGGGATTTGGAATGAGCTCCCAGCCGAGGTTTTTCCACAGCGCTACGATATGGAGTTCTTCAAAAAGGGTGTCATAAAATTTCTTCGAGGCTGGCAGCGGGTTGATGAAATCTCTGGTGTTGCAAATGTCCATAAGCGACAGTAACCGCTTTCCATCAGGTGGGCCGTCAGCCTGTCTGTTGTGCTCCAGCTATAAAGAAAGGTCGAAATTTCCAGAATGGAAGCGGGAAAACCAATAACAAGTGGTACGTTCATTGTAGTGTTCGCTCATAAAGGTTGTTGATGTTGCTTGTCGCTCTTGCCGCGTTGCTGCCACGACGGTACTCTTATTCCATAATTACTCGAATTTTTAACTATCCATGATGATGAAAAAGATTCAAATGCGAAGAAAACATAACACTTATCAATAAACAAATGACTAATTTTAAAAAAAGAATTTCATGTTTTCAAAGTAAAATTAATTTGAAATTATATATCTTAGCGAAACAAAAATATTTCTTTTAAATGGCCAGTACTGCAGAACTTACCTAATATTTAGCGGTCACCATTTTCTTATGAAACTTATGAAAGCTATCGAGCGCTATTTTCTGAAGAACACACCCATCAATAAGGTAGCTAAATGTATTTTGTGAAATGTATTTTGCAACCATAAGTATTTGAAATACTAATTACAAAATACCTCAGCGTCAGGTATTTGAAATACTAATTACAAATTACATTTTGAACAAGTAATTGAAATACTGCCTGCCGAAACTGCTGGCTCCTTACGTCAGGCATCAGGTATATACCCTTCTGGGACAGACGCAACAGATAGTTGTGGCAATGGCAAAAACCTTTTATTATTTTTTCAATCATTATAGTAGGATTATAGAAATTTTTGTAACCGCTCATAGAAATTACAATTAAATAAATATACTTTTGTTTTCTGCTATCAATATCGATGGTTCGTATCTTGACTTTTATGTTTTGTTGACTGACACTAGTGATGAGTAGTACACGTGTGAGCCAGTACATTTGTCACATATAAAATACATTTATACTGATACGGCTTAAAATTTGGAAATTTGAAACTTCAAAATTTCTGTTGCGCTACTACTCACGCTTCAAACGTAAAAGGAATAACAGAATGAGGCTATTCACATGACAAAGATGGACAACATGACATGTCATAGTACGACTGCTAGTAAAATTAGGTGACCGAGGTCGATCACATCCGATCTTTTTTTTTTTAGGGGACATCTTGCAATCTATCAGCCAGACTATGAGCAGATTTGTTGTGTGCTGTTTTGCATTTGGTGCAAGATCCCCATCAGGACCTTTCCACGATTCAGCGGCGACGACTTTGATTGGCCGCCTCTTGAGTCTTCTTAAGATCCGATCTTTAACGAACATTCCCGAACTAGAAGTTTTGTACGGGACAAAATACGCTCACCGCTTCATCGCTTCAAATGTACTGCCGCAGTACAAACCATATGTTTCCTCGTCTCATTTGATGTGGTACATCGTACTGGTTTAGTACTAAAGTCATTTTACTGTTATAAACTGATTTTATAATCATGTCCCATCCAACACTAACTAATATCTTTCTTATCTTTGGGCTTGGCTCGAATTTTTACATCTTTGAGACAACATTTTATGTACTAACCCAAAATTTTACCCAAAAAACGATTTTTGGGGATGATAGTCCTTAATCTGTAGGCTACGTTTTGGAGTTTCAATGTCGACTATTGACCTCTATATTGCCACTGGACAGGCTGCTTTGTACCTGTTTAATTCCATGCTTATATCTAATGAAAGATGGTACACAAGTGTTTCTGTTGCAGCTAATAATGTGGAATCCTTTAGCAGATGAAGACAATGAAGATTATGAGAAAATGGATTGGTACAAGTGAGTAAGGGAAATTACAAATAACTATACATACATACATTGTTTATTTTAGAAGATCATTTTGATACAGCACACACACAATTTTTTAAATCAAATTGTTTTAATGTCTTAGTCAACTTAAAAAATCATCGAATGTTAGATATTAAAGTAGCAAGGTTTTAAATTAACCATCTAAACACACAAATTAACTACAATTTTATTCAAAAATGTATCTTTTAAAAAACAAATATCCTTGATATGTTTGTTTTTTCAGGTTGATTTTTCAGTTACTAAATAAATGTTATTGATTAGTCGAATAAAACCTTCTTTAGTTGTTGACTCATATCCTGCCCGAAGGACCATGAATGAAACCACCATTAATTAAATTAAAATCTAATTTAAAAACAGCTAGGTTAATTATGAAAATATTAAGTAGTGTTAATAATAATAAAACTACGTTTTAACAGTTTTTATTTGATTTTTATTATTCCGACGTTTCGGCCACTTTTTTTCTCCCACTTATTTTAATATTATATAAAATTAATAGACTAGGCTAGAAAAAAAAAAGACTAGGCATGTTTGCTGAAGAGTTTCTTGCGCTTCTTCTCTTCAAGCCATAATATGTTGCGAAGCGGTGGTAGATTAGATTAGGCTTCCACAGAGTAAATAATAACCATAAACAAAATTAAAACTAAATAATTAAAATGAACAAGAATGGCGGTACGCTAAATAAAAATTTAACAATATTCATTGACACTTGACATCTTTATCTTCCGTAATCACGGCTACTGAAAAGTAGCCGAAACGTCGGAATAATAATAAAAATCAAATTAGTCAAAACGTAGTTTTATAAAGTACTAGCTGTCCCGGCAGACGTTGTCCTGCCTTGAACAAATAAAAATCTAGGCCCCGATTCTAGTGCCACCTACCGGTTCTAGTTGTAAATCTAAACCATTCGGGGATCCACCCAAACACACTCAAAATTTAATCAAAATCGGTAAAGTCTTTCTAAAGTTATGTGCGTACATACATTTCTACGATTCATTTCTATGTATAAGATTTAAACGAAAATACATCATCTCAATAACCACCTTGCTGTCACCGTTGGACAGCAGCTTCTCCAGTGATAATGAGAATGATGATTCTTGAATAACCAGATGCCTGATGATGTACGGCATCCGCTCGGAGAAGCCGTCGAGCGAGTCCTCGGACTCTGCCCTGGAGGAGGAGGAGCTCAACGGAGAAGTGACGGCCGTCAGCGAGCGGTCCGTGCGCGAGGACCCCGACCTATGCCTGGTACCCACCATTATCAACAAGGTGGTGTTGCCGAAGTTGACTGGTAAGCGATTTCAAATTTTAATTCTCTTCTAGGATATGCCCGCGACCTCGTCCATGTTTGTTTGAATTATTGCAACAACTATTTATGTAACCTTTTTTTGTCAACCCTACTGACCATCGACGCGTGACGTCATGAGGTTATCGGCAAACCTTTTGCGCATTTGAAGCAAATATTCTATGAAACTAAATTATATTTAAGCATGTGTCCATTGACACTTTACTTAGTCATTGTCTGTTAGGGCGCATTTACAAGTTGTCATGCCCGATACAACTATTATGAATGAGGGCATAATGGCTCCGGGAGGACTTCATTATGTTGGCAATCAAGGTAGTCACTAAGGTGGTCAATGAAAATTCAGGCAAGTAAAAACGCTGCATGCATATCACGCGATATGCAGCTGCGAGTGTTATAGTAAAATAGGTAATAAAATGTATACCCCGAAATAGCCGTTAAGATCTTTATATAAAAACAACAGCATAAAATATAAATTTAAAAGTGAAGTAAACTAAGATATATAAATTAATTGCTGTTCGTTAGTCTCGTTAAAACTCGAGAACGGCTGGACTGATTTGGCTAATTTTGACTTTGAATTATTTGTGGAAGTCCAGGGAAGGTTTAAAAGGGGAGTAAATATGAAAAAAATGCCTGAAATATAGTAAAAACAACAATTTCGCTCTCCTTTAGAAACTATTCCTATCTGTCAAACATTTGATTTTCGTCCCGTCGTTTAGAAATCAATTAAATGTAAAAGTCGTTCAGAAATCAAATTAAATTTAAAAGTGAAGTTCTTTTTTCCTTTTTATTTGGTTTTGAATGTCAAACGTTTGATGTTTGTCCCGTCGTTCAGAAATCAACGTTTTTTATTTTTTGATTCTGAGGCGGTACGAAGTTTGCCGGGTCAGCTATATATATATATATATATATATATATATATATATACTAGCTGTCCCGGCAGATGTTGTTCTGCCCTGAAGAAATAACATTTTGAACCCGATTCCAGCGCCACCTACCGGGTCCAAATGTAAGCTCTGTGACGAAATGACGGCCTCTGTGGTTGAACGGGCTAAGTCTTTGCCGATCTACCTCACTGCAACGCAGAGGCTCCGGGTTCAATTCCTGATATAGTAATGTTCGGAAACGTATTTTCTCCGTTATTTACTATGGTCTGGGTGTCTGGGATCGGCCCCAGAGTAGTCCGTTGTATATTATCCATAAGACAAGCGTAACTTGCTTAATTTGGGAATATACTATGTGTGTTTGTCTGCCGATTATTTATTATTATTGATAAGCTATCCTATCTTTCAAGTCGGATCAAACTGCACACAGTGTGCAAATTTGATTAAAATCGGTCAAGTAGTTTAGGAGTCCATCGCGGACAAACAACGTGACATGTAATTTATATATATTAAGATTAAGGTATATATATATATATAATAATGACAGCCCATAAATGTTCCACTTGCTGGGCTCGGGCCTCCCATCATAGGGGAGCGGACAGTATAAGGTATATATAATAAGATTAAATTTATAGGTATAAATAACAATGTTTTAGAGTGTATAAATATATAATACTAGAGTTTACCCCGCGGCTGCGCCGCGGGTTAACCTCTAGTTCCTGCTTCTTGTTTAAAGAGCAGGCGTTAATACAGGTTACAATGTACACCATTTTTATGTTAGTGCCATTTGCCCCCGAAAAATTCACTTCATTTTATATCGCAAACTCGATGCTTGATATATTCTCATGCCGATCTCTTGGCATGGGTATATATGTCCATTTTCGGCATTAAAACTACATTTAAACAAAATTACAATAAAAACGATCCAGTATTCCCAGTGTTTTCCGAAAACTTAACAGAAAGACATATCGAGTTACTATCGCATTTTTATAGACGATGCATTTTTATATCTATGAACTTGAGAAATGATTGGTCTCATCCAAACTTTCATCCTCTATTACAAACAGTCCTAGTTTTATTTATCTATCCCCCGTCAATGAAAACTACAAAAATGTCAAAAGGGAAAACATCAGCAAAAAGGACAAAAAGCGCAACATGGACAAAAAGGACAAAAAAGAGTCGAAGAGCAAAAGAGCAAAAGAGCAAAAGGGCAAAAGGGCAAAAGGGCAAAAGGGCAAAAGGGCAAAATGGTAAAAGGGCAAAAGGGAAAAAGGGCAAAATGGCAAAAGGGCAAAAGGGCAAAATGGCAAAAGGGCAAAAGGGCAAAAGGGCAAAATGGTAAAAGGGCAAAAAAGCAAAAGGGCAAAAGGGCAAAAGGGCAAAAGAGCAAAAGGGCAAAAGGGCAAACGGGCCCAAGGGCAAAAGGGCAAAAGGGCAAAGTGGCAAAAGGGCAAAATGGTAAAAGGCCAAAAAAGCAAAAGGGCAAAAGGGCAAAATGGCAAAAGGGCAAAATGGTAAAAGGGCAAAAAAGCAAAAGGGCAAAATGGCAAAAGGGCAAAAGGGCAAAAGAGCAAGAGGGCAAAAGGGCAAACGGGCCCAAGGGCAAAAGGGCAAAAGGGCAAAATGGCAAAAGGGCAAAGGGGCAAAAGGGCAAAAGGGCAAAAGGTGAAAAGGGCAAAAGGGCAAAAAGGACAAAATAACCAAAATGATGAAAATGGCAAATCACAAAACCAACCAAAGCATGTCCCACTTTTGGGATAATCTTTACATAAATCTATCCCAAAATCTATCCCATTATCCGGGATGAAAAATATCCCATGTCCACCCTCGGTATTCAAATTACATATGTACCGAGTATCAGCCAAATCGGTCCAAAAGTCTTTCCGTAAAAGGATAACAAACAGAGAGACAAATATCCTTTTATCCCGGAAACTATCCCATTTTCCGGGATAAAAAGTATCCTATGTTCATTCTCGGCATCGAAAATATATATATACTGAGTTTCAGCCAAATCGGTCCAGTAGTTTTTACGTGAAAACGGAACAGACAGACAGACAGACAGACAGACAGACAGACAGACAGACAGACAGAGTTACTTTCGCATTTATAATATTAATAGGGATTAATGAAAGAAACACTAAAGAGGAAAAAGAACACCCTTTTTCTTAAATTATGAAAGGCTTAATGATAATCCCACGTCTGTTGACGCGTGTAGAGATAGTGGAGCACGCGTGGGATCCGATGTGCGTGCGCGCGTGCGTGCGTTTACGCCAACTGCTGATCCGGTTCGCGGCGTTGCCGGACTCGGACTCGGCGTTACGCCACTTGGCCGCCGCAGTCAGAGTCCGGCTGTCCGCCGCGCTCAACGCCGACGTGTTCCTGCCCGCGTTGCCACCGAAGTGAGTATAATTAAAATGTATCTGTTTCGGGAGTTGTCGTACTGTGCAGTATTATTTCCTAAAAAAAAGAAGTTTTTAAATACAAGCTTTTGAGATCCCAGATATCATGTAGCTGCAAAGTGCTAGCCAAGATAAGTAAAACGAGCCCAAACACGACGGGTCTATCTAGTTTAGTACAGGAGTTCCTATAGCCACCTTCCGACTCCATCATCAGATCAGCTCCATGGTACCATATTATTGCATTGTCACGCGATATATATACGTGCAAACTTTTAGCTCAATCGGAAATCGGGAAGTTGGTTAAATTTAACTTGCAAGATTCCACCCGAACTTACATACATAGGTACATCCATTGCAAGTTAAACAAAAGCTTGTAAAAATGTGTAAAATTACATTAAAATGAATAATAGTTGTAGGATATTGATAGCATTTGGGTAGTAGTTATGTGTTTTGATGAGAAATGTGAACTGTATAGTCAGATGTGGTCTTTCGAGTTGTCACAAGAACTGCGTTGAATGGCTTCAGTTGATAACCTACAGTTCAGCTGAGCTATATACATAGGCTTAAAAGAAAATGAAGAAACTATATTGTAATTTAACATCTGGCTTAAAGGCCTAGCTGCCAAGCCATAAACCTAAATAATAATAATAATAATGTATTTAATATTTTCTTAAGTTTTCGCGACTTGTATCCACCCATTTTAATATTATATAAAATAATTAGAGCTAGGCATGTTTGCTGAAGAGTTTCTTGCGCCGCTTCTTCTCTTCAAGCCATAACATGTTGCGAAGCGGTAGTAAATTAGATTAGGCTCCCATAGATTAAATAATAACCATAAACAAAATTAAAAATTAAATAATTAAAATTAATAAGTTGGCGGTAGGCTAAATAAAACTTTAACAATACTCGTTGACACTTGACATCTTTGTCTTCCGTGATCACGGCCACTGAAAAGTGGCCGAAACGTCGGAAAAACCAAAATCAAATAAAATTACCGCGCTTAAAACCGTTAAAACGTAGTTTTATTAAATAATGTATTTGTTTCAAAAATGGAATCTTACAGATTAGTTATTGAAAGTCACGAGTCACCACCGCTTCCAAAGCTTAGTTACTGTTAAAGGAGAAGGCGCAACTCCCCAGAAATATATCCACGAATTGATTGTATGAAATTTCCATATTAGGGACCTTATATGAAAATCAGTTCTTAAGGAGTAAACTCACGAAATAAGTAAATGGCCCGGGACCATTATTGTTCTAGCCAGTATCGAGTATCCACGAATAAACAGATAATCGTCAAGCAAAAGCCACAGCCAAATTGTAGGTCGTTTTTTTATTGCATGAGTTCAGCAGCCAGGCAGACGCACCACTTGATGGAAAGCGGTCACCATCGCCTATGGACATTTGCAACACCAAAGGTGCTACAAATGCGCTGATGCTCTCTTAAGGAAATGCCGGAACACAACTCAAGGTTGTTATTGCGTCATATTCTAGACCAGGGGTGGTAGCTATCCAGTCGGGCAAATACCCTATCACCTGGCTGTGTGTGGTTTTGTCGCCTCTTACGACAGACCGCCCGGCCGCAGGAAATTGTATTCTTTCTCCGTTCCTGCACGGATAGCAGGTCTATGTGTGACGCTAAACGAGGGAATTCTTTTGGGCAGCTCAAATAAATTTGTGACTTAAATCCGACACTGGTTACTAACTATCTGTTTTAGACTGGTGTGCATTGAAACTTAACGGACGGTTAAAATAAAATAATCGTTAAATAGTCATATAGTTTTAGCTATTATTTTATTTTAACCATCGGTTAAATGTCTATGCACACCAGTCTAAGACAGTTAGTAAATAAAATAATCGTTGATAATCCATATAGTTATAGCGATTATTTTATTTTAACCATAGGTTAAATGTCTAATGCTGGTGTGTACCGACATTTAACCGACAGTTAAAATAAAATAATCGCTGGTTATCCACACATTTTTAAGATGATTTTATTTTAACCATAGGTTCAATGTCTAATGCTGGTGTGCACCGACATTTAACCGACGGTTAAAATAAAATAATTGCTGTTTATACATACATTTTTAGCGATTATTTTATTTTCACCATAGGTTCAATGTGTAATGCTGGTGTGTACCGACATTTAACCGACGGTTACAATAAGATAATCGCTGTTTATGCACAGATTTTTACGATTATTTTATTTTAAATACAATATGCTTATCCTATTTGCATGTGAATAAATACTTATGTCTCGACTAGTATAATGGAGACGAGCGGCGGTGCGTTCTGGCGTCGTTGTTTGGGCGCCGGCGTGCGGTTACTGCGCGCGGTTCTGGCGCTGACGGGGCCGCCGCCCATGCTGCAGGCGGACCCACTAGTCCTCTCACTCATCGGTAAGTAGCGATAGTAACATTGCTGGTTACTTTGATGTATTGATTTAAAAATTTGCATTCGTTTTAATTATGTTGAAATAAAATATATTTTCAATTCTCATATTCGGAAAGTACGTTCGAAGTTACCTGATCAGAGGCATGAAAACGGTTCTTTTCGTCCCTGGGAAACGATTTTCCTTGCTGTCAAAAAAATTAAAAACTGTTAAATCGCGGTATAAATTTGTAATTAAAAAATATCAACAATTTTGTAACATGATTTTATACTTTTAAATTAGTTTTGACTGAATTATTATTTAATTTACGTAAATTTGAGCTAAATATTTACTATCATCAGTGACAAGAAAATACTGGCTGATAGAATGCCACAGAAAAAATGATGTCTCATATGTGACGTATTAAATAAGTTCATCAAATTTAGATATTGGATATAATGTCTTATTTAATTATCCTATTTATTTAATTACCTATCCGTGCAGGAATGGACAAAGAATACAATTTCCTGCGGCCGGGCGGCCTGTCGTAAGAGGCGACAAAACAACCCACAGCCAGGTGGTAAGGCATTTGCCCGACTGGATGGCTACCACCCCTGGTCTAGAGTATGCCGCCATAACAACCTTGAGTTGTGTCCCGGCATTAGTGACCAGATTCCAGTCTCCCTTGAGAGAGAAGAAGCGCATTTGTAGCACCTTTGGTGTTGCAAATGTCCATAGGCGATGGTAACCGCGTTCCATCAAGCGGGCCGTCTGCCTGTCTGCTGAACTCCTGCAATAAAAAAAAATTAAAAAAATAACGGATTAACGAGTTAATGCTCAGCTATGATAGTGTTATATATTGATATGATAGATTTGTTATTTATTTATTATATAGCCCAAGATAAGGTTGTCATTATTCATACTGACCGAGAAAAGTGATTAATCATGCAGTTTTATTTATATTGCCCACTTGATACGGGCATTATTTATACAGACCGGTCATTATTCGTAGTGACCGGATTTATCAAATTGCCCGTAACATCTATATCGACGTAGCGATAAAAATGGAGACCGATTCAACAGAGACGTTGAGCTGCGGCGCGGGCGCAGCCCCGGCCACGTTCATGTCGCACGCGTGCGTCGCGCTCGCCGAGACGCTGCCGCGGTCTGGGTCACTCCGGGCGAAGGCGCTCAACCGGCTGGCCGTCTTGGCCAAACTGGCACTATCCAGACTGCAGAGCGACAACCCGTTGCATTTGTGAGTATATTGGAAAAACTACGTTGTCTTTTTTAAAATATGATTTTGTATTCTAGGTATGGAAGTGGTAAGTTGGTTTTTTTTAAAACCTCTAGTAAACTTGTATGAACGAAGAGATTAATGAATGTAGATGAAGTAAAAGGTTATGTCAAGATCGTAACAAGTGGAAATCCATCGTCTCTGCCTATGCCTGTTGGAAACAGGCGTGATGATATATATGTATGTAATTTTAGACGAATCTTCAAGTAAGAGAGGATAAACTAGGCGAAGGTTACCACAACACATAGTAGGCGAAGTTATGCCAAATTAGGGAGCGGACAGCCAAATTAACTGAGATACTCTTTATCATTTTAAAAAACGCCGAAACTACTTTCATTTTGTACGAGGATAGCAAGTTATGACGTCATATCTTCAATAATTCTTACAATGAATTTTAAATAATAAATATATACCAATGGTCATAATTAATTTAAATTATAAGTTGGAACATTATTAAGGTTCTGTTCTCAAAGACTATACTGGTATAATCACAGACTTCGCCAAGGCTACACTGTTAATTTGACTTTAACAATAAACAAAAGAGTATATATGCGTGTGTGTCTCAAATACATGGTAGTGTGTGTAATGTTTTTTTTATTTAATGTATTTTTTATTCATAATTAAAAAAAAATCTATTATAATTCTGTATATAAACTATAAGTGTGCGAAATTTCATACTCTTCCGTTTTTGCTTCACGTATTAAAATTTAGATAAGACAACTCTTCATTACTTCAAGAATGTATGCAATAAAAACGATGTGTTTCTCTGAATAGACAAAAAAAACGACATTCAAAATCAATTTACATAAATTGCTAATTAAATAATATTATAAACTGTTATTTAACACTTTTTTTTTTTTTATAATCGGCAGACAAACACACATATTGTACATCCCCAAATTAAGCAAGTTACGCTTGTGTTATGGGTAATATACAACGGACTACTCTGGGGCCGATCCCAGACACCCAGACCATAGTAAATAACGGAGAAAATACGTTTCCGAAATTTACTATACCAGGAATCGAACCTGGAACCTCTGCGTTGCAGTGAGATACGCCGGCAAAGGCTTAGCCCGCTCAACCACAGAGGCCATCACACTAATCACTATTAAAAAAAACTATTTTTGTATCCACCGTCACTCGCAGATTTAACTATGTGTCACTTAGGTCGCGTTCCACTTGAATTGTCACAGACTGTTTTGTTGAACATTTATGTATGCGTTCACTGGATAACAATTTGTAATTGTATATTTAATTTCATTACATATATATGTCTTTCTTCCAGAAAAGCGTTGGAACAAGCGAGAAGCGTGATATCGGAGGCCCGTGCTATGGACCGGGAATGACGAAAGGATTTCATTCGTTAATAATTTGATAAAATTTGGTTTTCTTAGACCTCTTAATAAATAAAAAAATATCCTTTAAGTGTTTCTTATCAACCTTCACACCATATTTCAGGTCATGGTAGAAAAATACTGTAGATTACCCATGAAAATCGCATCGAAAAACCAATTTTTATGTATGGGCTGTGAGGCTTGGACTGTCTTTAGAATGGTCGAATTGTTTTGTCATACAAAAGTAATCATTATGACGCCTTTGCTCGATCGTTTTGACTATATTGTAATAGTAGAATTGGGGTTCTGGACACTCACTTTTAAAGAAGAGAATCATGTCTTGGCAGAGTGGAAGGTTCGCAGAAAAATCTTAGCCCCAATAAATAGAATCCCTCGTGGCCTTTTTTTAATGGGGGGAAATCTGATTGAGGACTAATCGCCCTGAGGGAAATGCGGTGGGTAGCGTGGGATTCGCCATGTTGGAGTGGCAATACACTATGGACGCGTTCCTTTAGTATCTTACAACGCCCAAAATGCTCCGTTAGTCGTTCCATAAGGCGACCGCGGTGGTTGTGGTCATGGCGAAAACATCACTAATGACGTCATCATTTTCGATCACACGACGCTCACAACGACCCATGTCAAGAGGTGGGTCGAATAACCGTTCCACTTGGGTTTACGATTGTAACCGCGGCAAGCAAGTGGAACGGGAAAGATCGCGGTCGTGTACGTGGTCGTTGCGAGTCTCTAATGGAACGGAGCCTAAATCGTATTTTGCGTACATTCTGTGGAAGGTCTAAACAAGCGTTATGTTAATGTGGATATAAGCGAGAAATGAAATTTGCTATTATTCGACTCTTAAGGCGGCATTTAAATCTGTATGCTAGCCTTAAGATTTTTATTAAAAAATACTTCTATGACGAAACTTTGTGATTGGTTGTTTCATCGATAAAAAATTATAAGGATGTCGTGTTATTTATGTATACAGCTTGTATATAAGTAACGTGAACTTTATAAGAGAAATAAATGATATGATGTGGGTATTGTTGTTTTCTTTACGTACTTCGAAACAATTAAGAAAACCCATTAACTGTATGGGAGCTGCATACGTCTAGTCATCGCAGCGGACAACGAACTACTGACTAGCGCAGCGCGGGAGCGCACATTTTAATAGTTGCTCTATCTCGCTCGCACATCATCTCTCCCGCTAACACATTTTGCTATACATTATACTAGCAGTACGAGTTGTTAATATTTGTACTTAAGGTTACTGTTTCTAAAATAAATTCGTTCACTTCAGTTCATATCAGTACTCGACAGTGAATACTACTCTCGGCCATCTGAAGTATTATTTAAACCAATACCTCTCGCTGCTACAACTGAAAATTCCAGTCGGATGTCAAAAGTAGACTGAGTACTACCCTCATAAATGCCAGGTGTCCGTCTGTATCGTACTACCTCACCATTAGTAGAATATTTACATTACTTGTATAGAGTAACCTTTAATCACAATCATCTTTAATTCACGAGGCAGGCAGCGCGTTGATGACACCTCTGGTGTTGTAAACGTTCATAGGCGACGGTAACCGCTTTCCATCAGGTGGGCCGTCTGCCTGTCTGCTGTATTCCTGCTATAAAAAAAAACAAATTTAATCAGTGGTAAATTAATGGATAATAAAAATTTCAAGAATTTTTTGGAAAGACAGAAACTTAGTAACTATATTATCATTCGGAATCGTGTATGTATTAGAGATGTGCCGATTATGGCTTTGGCCGACTAGCCGACTAGCCGATTAGTCGGTTGTAAAGAGGCTGACTAGTCGGCCAAGCCGATCACTGTTTCGGGGATTTCTGTGACGCTTCGTTTATAGCTGATTCGCACACAAGTCGCAACCGCCGCATGCGAGCGTATCGGAACTATTTTATTTATTTCGCATTATTTCTTGATTTTTGCTTTTGTACGGGTTAGGGCCGGTGTTTATGTGTAAAAATAAAAAAATGTTTTAGTTTAAAGATTATTAAACTGTTATTGTTCATTAAAGCGAAAGAGCTCAATTAAAATTTAATCATGTCAAAAAGAAAGTCTCGTGTATGGATTAGCAATTACAAAGTATTAGTAAAGTATAGATTACAAACTACAAAGTAAGAAGCCGAATAGTCCGCGCTCTTTGCCGAATTGTGCCGACTACGATAGTGGCCGGATAGTCGGCTTTACCGACTAGTCGGACATCTCTAGTATGTATGTGGTGTTACCAAAAGGTGGAGGCTTGTTATCAGCATTTCTTTTTTATATACAACTTTTTTTTACTATAGCTCATATGTATTAGTCTGTAAGCCTTCCTAAAATTCAATAAATAAGATTTAGAAATTAGTCTATACAAAACAACTAAAGTACATTATTAAGACGATCTTAAAAAGTATAAAAAGGTACATTATAGTAACACATTGAATTTTGTGAACGACAAATAGGAAGTTAGTGTAGTTTATAGTTTATATTTGTGTTAGTCAAGTAGTTAGTCGTGGTAGCATAATGGCTAACGCTCGCGTCCCAAGGTCAAAGGGCGCGGGTTCGATCCTGGCCGGAACGCATGTACCAATTCAGCAGTTTTCTGACCGAATGTGCATAATGTTACAATTATCACGTGCTAACAACGGTTGAAGGAAATCATTGTGATGAAACCAGCACATCGACATAACCGATGTGTCAAATCTGTTAAGCCGCCTTGGACAAGCGTAGCGGGTATACTGTCCATTCCCATATAGTGGGAGGCCCGAGCCCAGCAGTGGGACATTTATGGGCTGTTTTTACAAGTAGTCAGTTTTTTTTTATACTGTGAAGCTGGCAAGCAGACAGACTTTAGCGTTGTCTATAGACATATGCAACAACAAGGGTGAGGTCAACGAGTTGCTGGCGGATTAAGTTCTTATCACCGTTTGGCCATAACTATTAGACGTCTATCTAAATGACAATAAGGACTTATTCTTAAGTTAAATTCTTACTATTTTAAATAAGGCTTGGTACGTTGTAAATACAGGCTATAAACCATAAACAAAATGTCGCCCATTTGGTGAAACAGACATTGTAATGTTATCAAATTTGAGTTAAGTTTGTTGAAACACCTGTAACAAGTGACTTATCCATTTGGAGGAATATCGACGGTATTGTATATCTAATATGTTATATACGGTATAATCATAATCCTACCACCAGTTCCTTAAAAATTCAAGTCCAAAAAAACCACAATCGATCTCTGGTAAAAATGCAAAACTCTCAACTACGTCAATATTCTACCAAATGAGCGATAAGTATTGTTACGAGTTGCAGGATTCGAATTAAAATGCCATTGGAATTATTATAGACTTTATTAGAACTATACAAACACGTATAACACAGGTACAAATATAACTGAACACAATCAGTCCAAACGTAATGCACGATTCAATAATACGTGCAAAATCCGTCACTATATAGATTATCGAATGTACAGACGTCTTGCCTCGCTTGCGATTATCGCTTGACTGCCGATCTCTCCATTGGGCCATTGCTTTATACTGCACCGATACAATATGTCTCGACGCAATACTCGACCGCGTGGACCATCATAAAGATTACAATCAACAATGAGCCGCCTCTCTAATTACAAATTTTAAACACAAAGTAAACAAAAGAAGTCCAAATGCGGGAAGGTAATAAACTGCAGGTGTGAATCGGTCTTTGTCGGTCGTAACAGTATGTTAACACAGAACCAGAGGAAAAAATACAAACTAGTATTGTTTAAAGTATTGTTTATTTATATTAAATTATATACATGGATCATATTTTATATATATACAATTGTTTATGACATTTGAACGTAACTGGAAATAGAATTATGTGTAATAGTAGTAACCCTTTTAGTAACCGTTGTTTTTTATCTGGTGCTGAGGTTTTTATAACAGAGTGCATAGTTACCTTAGCAACAGATAGTTGCGCAATAATCACTTTCTATAAAAAACATATGTCGCAGTGTTCTGGACATTTTCATTCATTCATTCATATTCATTTGGAAAGGTTATAAATTTAGGCGCGCAATATACCTATGAGAGTGCCTTAATTATTCGCAAACTTTTACATGGCAATACTAAAACAAATGTCAATATCATTTTACTAAAATATTGTCATTATAGGGCTCAACTTATGTGTGAAATGGCAAAAAATGTAATTACAGCCGCGATTGTTAAAATTTCATAAGAGTTAAGGCTGCCAGCGTTATTTTTAACGCTATAAGTAAGACGCATTTGGCCACATTCAATAATTACAATATTAGCCCAGATGGAGCATGAACTTGTATGATTACTGTTACGTCGCGTACATGGAATAATTTCTTGCTACATAATTAACAAGGTTAAAAGTGAGTAGTCCTGGTACCTGCCAAAATCTGTCAATACAGGAAGCAGACAAAACTTTCAGAGATGCATCTACGAACATATTTAGGTTTTACATATTTTCACGTAGCAATCAAGATTTCTGTATATATAGTCTTAAGTTTATATTTACAGAAATCTGAACTAATCTGCTACGTGAAAATATGTAAAACCTAAACATGTTCTTAGATGCGTCTCCGAAGCTTTTCCGTTGTCTGATTTGACAGATTTTGTCACGTACCTGGACTACTAAGTTTTAACCTTGCTAATTATGAAGCAAGAAATTATTCCATGTACGTGACGTAACAATTATCTTAGATTAATGTGACATATTCAAATGTCTTTGATGATTATTCATAGATTGGCAACACAGAAGCGAAGTGAACGCAGCGACGCTCTTCATTTCACAAATAAGTTGGGAGCACTTTATTACAAATTTTCTACTCTCATTAGCGAGACTGTTTTTATAATTGAAAACTTTTTTATTGTGTATTTGATTTACAAGTCTGTGCGAACAGTCTTACATTATGAGAATTATGAGTACTATTCAAAATACTACTATAACTCATTGAGTAGTTGTAGTAATATTTTTGTTCTTCCATATTTGAAGAACAGGCAAAGATTGCAGACCATACAGCCTCTTCATTTGTATTTGACAATTGTGACTCACGAGTCTGCCTCAGTTGTATAATTAACACGTTTCACAATAAAATCCAAAACAATTAACATATAAAAAAATCAGCGTTAAATAAATACTATGTTACCATTATACCATATTTTTAATATTTCATCATACAAATAATTTTAATCACACTATTTGACTCGTTAAATATATGACGTCATAACTTGCTACGCCCATACATAAATCTGTACGAGTAGAAGTCTGTTCTATGTAAATAGTGTTAGCATCTAACATTGCTGTAACATGTGTTCATTGTATTCGTCCATCCTGTTATCCAGTTAAGTTCAAATGTTAATACATCTTGTAAGTCTTATATGCAAGTTTCGTCATTATAAAATCCACCCTTCGATAAATTTAAAATCTATAACTAATCACTATTAATTTTTATTATAGTTAACTTAAAATTTAACATTATCTTTCATACTATAGTTTATATATTACACTGAGAATGTCTTATTTTATTGCTTAATATTTTTTCTTTATGGGTTTATGCACTGAACCATAGACATCAGAGTAGCTTATTTAATCAATCAATTTATTTATTTGCTTAGAAACATGGTACGTAATATGTTAGGGCATATACAGTTTCACATGTTATTTACTTATTTTTTTAATGCATGAGTTCAGTAGACAGGCAGACGGCCCACTTGATGGAAAGCGGTTACTATCGCCTATGGACATTTGCAACAGCAAAGGTGCTCTACAAATGCGTTGCTGCTCTCTTAAGAGAGACTGGAACCTGGTCACTAATACCGGAACACAACTGAAGGCTGTTATGGCAACATACTTTAGACCAGGTGTGGTAGCCATCCAGTCGGGCAAATGCCCTACCACCTGGCAAGCATCATCATTTAATGGCGTGTTCCGGCATTAGAGGCCAGGTTCCAGTCCCATCTACGAGTTCGGAAGCACATTGGTAGCACCTTTAGTGTTGCAAATATTTATAAGCGGCGGTAACCACTTTCCATCGCAGTTGGGCTACGCGTGTGCGACAAATGCGCTGCTGCTCTCTTAACAGAGACTGGAACCTGGTCAGTAATGCCGGAACACAACTGAAGGTTGTTATGGCGACATATTTTAGACCAGGGGTGATAGCCATCCAGTCGGGCAAATGCCCTACCTGGCTGTGGGTTGTTTGGTCGTCTCTCACGACACGAAAATTGTATTCTTTCTCCATTCCTGTACGGATAAAATATACTCATTAGGCGTACAAATTCAAAATTAGTAAAATTAATACTATATTATAGAAAATTTTATTTACTAAATTATGATTATTATGTCACTTGTGTTTAATTTTATTATTGTCATTAAAAAATCCATAATACCATTTGTTAATTAACCATTTGTGTAATTTAGCTACAAATAAATTTGTTGATAAATTTTTCCATGTCTCTCAGGTAGCTTATTATATATTAATGGCGCCATATAATATGCGTATTTTTTGTAGAGATAGATTACATAGAGGTATTACCACTCTATTGTTTGTTAAGATTCTGTTTTTTCGGCTTCGTGTGTTAATAGTACATTATGGTACTAGTGTGTAACATTGGTGATTACCGCCGAGGCGCCATTGAGACTCGAGCCGTAGGCGAGGGTCTTAAGAGAGCCGAGGACGGTAATCATTAATACACACGTGTATCTTACGACGTTTTTCAACACACTTGTGAATAAAATAACAACAAAAACTCATTTTATTTAGTAGATAAAAAAAGTTATATATGAGTGAAAGTTTTATTTATTAAACACGTACGAGTTAAAATTATCTATTTAAATAAGAAGTTGCATGAAATGAGCAAGCAATAGGAACATTAATTTATTTGTTCTATAGAACACGATCTTTTTTTTTGAATAAAAACTTTTTAAGAACAAAGCAACTTAACCAATAAAATTAAAAAAAAATTCTATAACTCACTAGTGAGTTATAATGTTTTTTACTCACAGTTTGATAATGGGTGTCATTCTGTGCCTAATTGCGGTGACCATAGAGCCATTTGATTCTTCACCAGCGTGCTTAGTGCGAGATTTTTTCACTACTCGATCATGTTCAAGTTAACGCAATTTTGTATGTATGGCACGACTTATACTCCCTCCATGCTCACGAGATGGCGCTAAGTCATTTCCGTGCAAAACTGTGTAATAACTTGAAAGTGTGGAGTGAATGATACTAGAAATATAGAAGGAGTTGATATTTTGTTAGGGATTTTTTTTTTCAGGAGATCAGCAGACAGGCAGACGGCCCACTTGATGGAAAGCGGTTACCATCGCCTATGGACATTTGCAACACCAAAGTTGCTACAAATGCGCTGCTGCTCTCTTAAGGGAGACTGGAACCTGGTCACTAATGCCGGAACACAACTCAAGGTAGTTATGGCGACATCTTTTAGACCAGCGGTGGTAGCCATCCATTCGGGCAAATGCCCTGCCACCTGGCTGTGGGTTGTTAAGTCGCCTCTTACGACAGCTCGGCCGCAGGAAATTGTATTCTTTCTCCGTTCCTGCACGGATAGAATATCAATGTTATTGTATCAAGGTGGCGAAGTCCGTCAATGGGGTGAGTTCATACGCCGCTCGTTTTGTAACTTTCTCAAACGGAATTTAAGGCCAACTACAATTCGAAGACAGAATTCAATGGTGTCTTTGCTTCACTGACTGACTTGTTGTCATGGTAACTGTTCAAACACGGAAATAATGAGAAGTGTATGGAGTTCCCCCACTACCGCCCTTCGCCACCTTGACTATAACTTTATTCTATTATAACAAGCACACGACTATAACAAGAATATATCCGTTTCGAAAGACGATACCTATAAGCCGCGCGCAGAAGATTTGCCGATGATTACTTACTATTATTTTATATACTTATGCAAAGTATATACAACTGGTTGCGCCCCGCAGTTTCACCCGCGTGGTGATGGAAAATCGTTATATTTTGGATAATTCATACTATATCTTTATAAACTATGGCCTATGTGTTATTCTAATGTGTAAGCTATATATTATTGTAAAGTTTCATCCAAATCCATTCAGTAGTTTTTGCGTGAAAGAGTAACAAACCTGTATGTATACATTCTTACAAACTTTCGCATTTATAATATTAGTAGGATAATAAAACCTTTTTTGTCAACCCTACTGACTATCGACGCGGGACATCATGAGGCTATCGGCAAACCTTGTGCGCACGGGTAGTACGTGAGACGGCTCGCAAGGTCATTGAACCGCACTGCCGATCGAACGAGGCAGGTGCGTGTCCACGGGCGATACCCGTCGCGATGCGCAGGCGCACCCGGCGGTGAGCTGCGCTTGCGCATCTTCGTCGCCGTTTGTGGCTGCGACGTGCTGATAGTATGGTGCGATTATTATATGTGACGGAAGGTCACAAGCGTCGAGAACGATCGATTAGTAAAAAAAACTCGCGATAAAACTACTTCTGCCTGAGACACATATTAAACTGGTCCTTTGAGCTCGAAGCGACAAAATTTTAATGACATATTTTTTTACAAGTATACTATTTTTATTAAGCCACTCTGGTCTTAATATCCTTTGAACTACATTACATATCGATGGCTATTATTTGTTTTAAACGACATTTTTTAAAATTGTCAGGAGAAAAGTTTGAAGTTTCAAATGACCCAGAAAAACACATCACTAACGAACTACTTGAAAACAGAACATCTATAGATTGAAACTAGACATCGACTTCTTTATATTTCTTTAAGTTGAGTCATTAGGATAAGAACCCATAGTGTTAAGTCTCACACAAAATGTCGCTTAAAACAAATAGCCTGTCAACCCTCGACATCCATAGTCAATGCAAAGTAAATTATTTTACCTACCACTCACAAAGCCCTTACAGTAACTAGACGATTCGAATTAATATTTTGGCTGTATATTAGCTACAAAATTATTCCTCTTTCCATATACATAAAAGCTGCCAACTAAGAATATTGGTCAATGTAAAATAACTTAGTCAATGTGGATTAAAAGGGAAATTTGAAATAGTTCAATATTAAAAATTATAACAAAATCACAGTCAACACTCAAATCTACACTTTCATACGAAACCTAGATTCAAAAAGTTTAATGGCCGGTACCTAGAACTTGCTATTCATTCATCTTGCCATTGATATGAATTTGAAATTACTTGTATGGAGCTTAGGTCAAATTTTAATTATAGCAGTGGAAGCGTGCTGCGCCCATAACCTATTGCACTTAAATAGTATTATGGGAAGGCACCAGTAAAACCATAAGAATTCTATTAATACTTTATTTCGTATAAAGAGATCGTCCATAGCACAACGACACACAGCGGAGAAGGAAAGGGGCGAACGCAGCGCCACGGGCAAAATGTGTTACATATATTTAACCAGGCTAGGGTGTGAAATTCATAATACCAACAATAGTAGTAAGGCATTTGAACGGTTAGTAAGATCTAGCTATATATTACTGTACATTAATTTGCCTTGCTATGGTTAAAATTTCACAAATTCCGTACAAGTAATGTCAATTTTCTACCAAGGGTAAGGTCAAGATAATATATCTATATAGAATCCTGGGTTATAAAGTTAGGACTGCCAATAAGTTGTTTGCATGTTTGCAGGTTTGTATGAGAAATAATGTAAATATGAAAAAGTGAATACTAATACAGATTTAAGACATAGTATAACACTGGCTTACATAAAAAGTGGTCTTAATTTTGATCATATACCCTCAAATTTTTGAGGGGGTATTTATGGACCAAACTGACCTGACAGATTCGGATTCAGCGCATCGAAATACATAAGAATAGGTCTATTCAAAAGTGCAGACCACTTTTTTTGAGGTCCGGCGTAATAATTGCAGGTAGAACGATGAAACATTTCACATATGTAGGTGGGTAGTCAATATATAATATATATTGTTTTAATATAAATTCTTCAGATTATGTTTGCCATTATGAAAGATACGTTAAAATGATCAAAACTGGCCCAAAATGTTTTTTATAAAAACTTCGTCATATGCGAGTCGGATTTCACATTAGAGATATCCACTATAAATATAATTGCAAAATAAAAAATGTATATAATTTCAGCTTCTTAACCCTTAACTGCATCTGGGGATAGGGAGGTCTCCTGGGTCTTATAAACCCTTGTGGGATTTTTTTTTATTGTAGGAGATCAGCAGACAGGCAGACGGCCCACTTGATGGAAAGCGGTTACCATCGCCTATGGACATTTGCAACACCAAAGTTGCTACAAATGCGCTGCTGCTCTCTTAAGGGAGACTAGAACCTGGTCTCTAATGCCGGAACACAACTCTAGGTTGTTATGGCGACATACTTTAGACTGGGGGTGGTAGCCAGTCAGTCGGGCAAAAGCCCTACCACCTGGCTGTGGGTTATTTAGTCGCCTCTTACGACAGGCCGCCCGGCCGCAGGAAATTGTATTCTTTCTCCGTTCCTACACGGATAATTTTTATGGTTAATTAAATAAAATACATTTTTTTAATTACTTTTTTTACTTTGAAGTACGCAAATATAAAATAATGTTATTAGTACAATGAAAACTGTTTCCCACATTTTTATAAAAGTAATGTCTCTTATGATGAAAAGTAAATTTACCACATTTTCTAAGTTCGATTATTTTACACGATAATGATAAAAAGGGGCAAATAAAAAAGTCACACGATAAAATAACTCAAAAAAACTACAAATACACTAATTCAAATACTTACTGTATTTTTTTTGCGACATTATGTTTATTTTTTTAGTTTATTCCAAGCGACAGTTAGCTCAAAATCCGTAACATATGTCAATCCACAGATAAAAATCTTACGTTCCGTTACACGCTGTATAGTAAGATGATTGTACCTTATTTTATTTTGACATATTGTGGGAAAGCTTGAAATTTTGATGGCTCAGAGCTCCGAAAAAAAGGTGTGGGAGGTATACTCCTTCAATCCAATTAAGGGTTAATAAGGCTAAAATTCTATATGTAAGCGAGTTCTAAGAGACAAACGTACAGAATGAAACGTGAAAAATCCCTTTTACTTATTTATCAACTACCTAAAGATATTATAATCAGTATATTTAATCGAGAAAGAAATGTTTGTATATTTTAAAATTTAACCGCGTTTTCTCTCTTTCTCCTCTATAAACTACGTATTTTCCTTCCATACATCTTAGATAGCGTCTGGAGTCATGTCATCTTTCACACATACACACACCATCCACACATACATAATATACCACACACTTAGCCCTGGTTTAAATTATGCCCAATTTCCTTGCTTGCTGCACATTAACATTTGTTCTCACATGATTTTACTCAAGTTCCAATTATTACCTAAGTCGGAAAAACTCAAATTTTAAGCAACGAACATAAAACTCAAATTTAAGTTTATCTCTTAATATAAGCTATTTTAATCTTTACATAACTTTTATCCAATCGTGTTTCTTTCTGTCAAAATTACTTTTAACACTAGTGGCGGATGTCTATAACCTACTTGCTACCCATCCTTTTACCCTACCACTGGTAGAAAATTGACACAACTTGTATATAATCTGTGTCAGATGTTAACCAGTGCTTAAGGCAAATGAATGAATAGCAAATGTAAAAACCTGAAATTAACTTTTCAACGGAAAACACAGCGTTTATTACTTGTATAGTGCCTTAACGTTTCACATAATAAATTTATATAATCATAGTGTAAGTTTGTTCATAAGTCGACGTGGTGGGGCGTTGACGTGGACTGTTGAACTACCGGCAATGCTGCCACACCTAGAATATAGGAGTTTAAACCTTAGAAACGATTTGCAGTCAAGCACTAGCCCTCTTATTTATAGTGAGCTACGACATTTGACATGTTCGTTTTCCGTGATCACGGCTACTGAAAAGTGGCCGAAACTTCGGAATAAAAATCAAATATAATACCGCTCTTAAAAACGTCAACACGTAGTTTTATTGTGTGTACTAGTCGCAAAAACTTAAGAAAATACTATGCGAGTAACCTTAGTTTAGTTTCGAGCGTTTAGCATCCTATTCCAAAATTGGCATCCTTTAGCCGGCCTCACTTTTGGAGTCCGAGACTCCGTCATTCTATTATGCTGCGTTTCCACGCTTGCCAAGGCTCGGCAAGCGTCCACAAGCACAAGCGTGTAAAGAGGGCGTTTGGCTTGGCTTGCGTGAGCTTGTGGACGCTTGTATTCGATCCGGGCTAGTGTCGGTTTTTGGACACAAATCAAAGGGCGCGCGCTTAGTAGCCGCATATACATATACACCGGCACCGTTAAATTTTGAATACCGTAAATTTTTAGAAGGTTTTAGGTTCACCTTCTAAATTTTTTTGAAGTAACCGAAATATCAATTAAACTGAAAAACTTATTAGTTACCGGGTACGATTTCTATGAATCTTTATCATCCACCATCTTCGTGGTCGTCGGGCTTTCCTTGCTTTTGTTTTACTTTGCTTGTATTTGAAATAAAAGTAGGTTAAACCAAACGTAATAGCCGATACAAGTTCGACGTCCGCCATGCTTGAATGTACGTAACACACTGACGGATTCACAAGCGTGTAAACGACTCCCAAATGCCAAGCGAGATATGTGGACGCTTGTGGCTTGTGAACGCTTGCCGAGCCTTGGCAAGCGTGGAAACGCAGCATTAAGGGTCTAAGGCCCACAAATTCAAACTATGGAATTCGTAATCTACGGAAAAAAGTTTATTGATGTTTTAAACCTGTGCCATAAGATCAATTCAAAAATATGGAGTGATCAATTAAACTTTGAATATTGCTTTTTACATGGCAGCTCTATTTCAGTCGTTCTTTCAAACCATTTTTAGTGCTATGGCAACTATTGTATTGTTAGCAACACTGAAAATAAAGGTCGCTATTCAACGGGTAGATACCAAATTTTTTGTCCCGCGCTGCTGTTGTACTTTGTTTGGCTATTTGAAAGAATAAGACAAAACCTTTTGAATTCATTAATAATGACAAATGCGTGGTTTAATCCACAGTCCGAGCAAATTTAAAATTTTGTTGATTGATAAACTGCTATTGATATTATATAAAAAAAAAATTGAAGCGAAGTATTAAACTCGGTTGCATAGTTTAAACTACTATTGATCTTCAGGCCTAAGCTTCAAATATATACTTTTATTTGTATTCTAATATATACAAATTGGCCAACATGACCAAAATGGCAAATCACAAAAAAAAACAAAACCTGTCTTATTTTCTGGGATAACCTTTACATAAATAATAATAAATGGACAGATGCGCTAATAGGGGTAAATGTAAATTAAATGTAACTAGTTATTTATCTGTAAGTGAATTGTAAATTCTTTTGAGAAATAAATGTCTTAAACCTAAAACTAATAAATGTATCCCATTATCCTAGATGTAAAGTATTCCTTGTCCACCCTTATTATTAAAATTACATATATACCGAATTTCAGCCAAATCGGTCCAATAGTTTATCCGTAAAAGCATAACAAACAGAGAGACAAATATATTTTTATCCCGGAAACTATCCCATTTTTCGGGATAAAAAGTATCCTATGTTCAATCTCGGTATCAAAAAAAGAAAAGAAATATATATATATAAACTCAGTATATATATATATATATATATATATATATATATATATATATATATATATATATATATATATATATATATATATATATATATATATATATATATATATATATATATATATATATACTGAGTTTCAGCCAAATTAGACCAGTAGCTTTTCCGTGAAAACGGAACAGACAGACAGAGTTACTTTCGCATTTATAATATTAAATGGGGATATCTGCACATGTACTTACCTATCTGTCCCCTGGCCTCCGTGTTGATGGAGTGGGAGTCGGAGTGGACCATGGGGTCCCCTCTCCTTCGGGAGGACGGGTTGTGTCCGGCCGAGCGCGTCCGCCGCGCCCTGCGCGTGCGCCGCTCGCTCACGGCGCTCACTACGGGCTGGATCAACCGGCGGGTGTCTTCACTGTTACTTGAACAATATTCAAAATATGTGTAAATACTAATTCTATCATCAATAAATCGACAGACAAACACACATATAGTATACCAGCTGCGCCCCGCGTTTTCACCCGTGTGCTGATGGAAAATAGTGATAATGATGATCATTCACGCTATATCTTTATAAATTATAGCGTATGTGTTATTCTTCAAATTCAAATTCATTTATTTTTATAAACTTATTTCTAGGCCTTATATAATTACATCTAAAACTTATATAGTAGTTAAAATTAAGGCTACAAATTATTTTTGGCGGCGGTTGCTGCACTAGACTCTAGGTCTGTATCGCGGCACCCAACACAATTTTATTATAGAAACTTAAATATAATTGATTTATTAATTAATTAACCTAAAACTATGAGTGCGTGTGGTTTTGTGTGTGTGTGTGTGTGTGTGTGTGTGTGTGTGTGTGTGTGTGTGTGTGTGTGTGTGTGTTGGCGGGTGTGTGTCGGCGGGTGTGTGTCGGCGTGTGTGAGTGTGCCCTAGTGTTGTGGTCAGTTTAGTATTGTGCTTTCTGTGTCACTGTAATTTAATGTTTTTAACCATTTACTAACTTGGTGTTTAAACTTTGGTGCTGACATTTCTTTGGCGGAGGGTGTGTTTTGGTTCTTTCTGATGTGTAAGCTACATTATTGTAAAGTTTCATCAAAATACATTTAGTAGTTTTTGCGTGAAAGAGTTACAAACATACATCCATACATTCTTATAAACTTTCACTTGCGGGGTAGACACGAACAACAGAGCGCCATTCAGGCTTGTTCTTACACACCTCACTCGCTTCTTTGACATTCATAGCTCTTGTCATGCACGCTCGTCTGTTCTTAAGGCTCCTTACAAACTTTCGCGTTTATAATATTATTAGGATTCCCAAATTAAGCAACTTGTGCTTGGTTTGTATTGGTAATATACAAGAACTTCTCTGGGGCCGATCCCAGACCATAGTAAATAACGGAGAAAACTCGAGTTACGAAATTTACCATAGCAGTTATCGAACCCGGAGCCTCTGCGTTGCAGTGAGGTAAGCCAGCAGAGGCTTAGCCCGCTCAAGCACAGAGGCCGCACACATCATACACGAGGGTCAAACACAAAAACGGAAGATAAAGTGTTCAAATTACATAAATTCCATATGTACATTATTTGTTCATGTATTTTTTTTTACTATATAAGATTATGTTGTGGGTATGTCAGATTTGACAGTCTTGTGTATTTGAAAAAAATAAATTATTTTTTCAACACACTTGCTCATAAAATGGCTCTATGGTCACCGCAATTAGGCACAGAATGACACCCATTATCAAACTGTGAGTAAAAAACATTATAACTCACTAGTGAGTTATAGATTTTTTTTTAAATTTTATTGGTTGAGTTGCTTTGTTTTTAAAAAAGTTTTTATTCAAAAAAAAAGATCGTGTTCTATAGAACAAATAAATTAATGTTCCTATTGCTTGCTCATTTCATGCAACTTCTTATTTAAATAGATAATTTTAACTCGTACGTGTTTAATAAATAAAACTTTCACTCATATATAACTTTTTTTTATCTACTAAATAAAATGAGTTTTTGTTATTATTTTATTCACAAGTGTGTTGAAAAACGTCGTATGATACACGTGTGTAATGGCAGGAGATCAGCAGACAGGCAGACGGTCCACTCGATGAAAAGCGGTTACCATCGCATACGGACATTTGCAACAGCAAGTTGCTACAAATGCGCAGGAAATTGTATTCTTTCTCCGTTCCTGCACGGATAATAATTATAGAAATATGTAAAAATTAAACAACCTTTCATAAAGCAATCTATGTTTGCGAATCAAAACATATAAACATATTGTTTCAACATTTGTAGTCTTCTCCTGTAGACACGTAATACTTTTTTTCAACACACTTGCTCATAAAGTGGCTCTATGGTCACCGCAATTAGGCACAGAATGACACCCATTATCAAACTGTGAGTAAAAAACATTATAACTCACTAGTGAGTTATAGATTTTTTTTTTAAATTTTATTGGTTGAGTTGCTTTGTTCTTAAAAAAGTTTTTATTAAAAAAAAAGATCGTGTTCTATAGAACAACTAAATGGATGTTCCTATTGCTTGCTCATTTCATGCAACTTCTTATTTAAATAGATAATTTTAACTCGTACGTGTTTAATAAATAAAACTTTCACTCATATATAACTTTTTTTTATCTACTAAATAAAATGAGTTTTTGTTGTTATTTTATTCACAAGTGTGTTGAAAAACGTCGTATGATACACGTGTGTATTGATGATTACCGTCCTCGGCTCTCTTAAGACCCTCGCCTACGGCTCGAGTCTCAATGGCGCCTCGGCGGTAATCACCAATGTTACACACTAGTACCATAATGTACTATTGTGTTTGACCCATATATACCTTGGTTTTTTCTTAATAGATAAACTAATGGATAAAATTCGAGTTAAAGTTGTGTCTAGATGATTAATATAAAACATTTTCTATTGTAATAATTTTAGATGTGGCTTAAGTTGTCAAAGACGGAACCACCACAAATTTGTGGTCATATACAGATAATTGAAACGAACGTTGAACTGATGCTTTCTCCCTCTAACTATATAGAATTTATATTAGAGTGAAAGAGACGACATAATTTCCTTGGTTTTGGCGCGGCAATTTTGATGGCAGTTGGCAGCTTGTGGACAAAATACTTCATTAAATAGTTTAGTACATTGCAAAAACCCTGTTTGTAATGTACCAAAATGAGCTTCTAAAGATAAACAATGTATATAAACATTCAGTTTCCATATTTTAACGGAAATTAATATGAAATTTCTGTTGAAATCCCTACTTTTTTCATTGAAATCCCTTTTCAAAAGCTTGTTGATTACAAATTATGGGACACACAGACAAAAATGTTGTTTTTGTTAAAGGAGTGGAACTCGTTGCTGGAGTCTGTCTTTCTCCAAACCTACCACCTGGGTGTCTTCAAGACTCGTGTGAATAGGTGCCTTCTAGGTGTGCTCCACTTTAGATCATATCTTTGCCCGAGATAGGGCAAAATGATGATCAAAAGCGAAACTACATTGTAATAAAAAAAAAGTTTGTCTATGATTAGGCATGAATTTTTTTTACCCGTGCAGGAATGAAGAAAGAATAAAATTTAGTGCAAACAAAAAACACAAAAATCTAAAAACAATTGCATCGTGTTTTTCATCGTTTATATAGTCTATTCCAGTTGTTTTTTTTTCTCTTCTACCTTCAATGTACAGACACGGGATTTTTAGAATGTTATAATATTATTATAGATAGATAACAGAAAATACTATTTCCTGCGACCGGGTGGCGGCCAGTCTAAAGAGACGACAAAATAACCCACAGCCAGCTGGTAGGGTATTTGCCCGTCTGGATGGCTACCACCCCTGGTCTTGAATATGCCGCCATAACAACCTTGAGTTGTGTACCGGTATTAGTGACCAGGTTCCAGTCTCCCTTAAGAGAGCAGCAGCGCAAAGCACGTTTCATATATCTTTCTTTTCAGCATATTTTGAAATCATAGACAAGAGACAGTTGCAAGTTTTTTTTATGGGCATAGATATAGGAACTTACTTTTCTTCATTGTCATTCACTTCCACATTTCCTTGAGGGGCTGGAGTTGCCTGTGAAAAATATATTTAATATAAAACTTCACAGTTACACGGTTTAAAAATACTGTCTGTAAGTATTCCTATGCACTTGACATCGGTCGACGAAGAGCGCGTTCCGTTAGTAGTTCACAACGCCCAAAATGCTCCGTCTGCCGTTCCACATGGCGACCACGGTCGTTATGGTCGTGGCGAAAACGTCACTAATAATGTTATTATTTTCGACCAAAAAAAGAAAGAAAGAAAATAATGTTTATTTAGAGTTATTTAAAATGGAGTTATATGGATGGAATACTTAACACAGTATATTGCACCAAATTGATCAAAATTTATTGGTAAAAAAACTCGATTTTTATATAAAATCGAATTGGTAATGCTTTAGGTTATCACAAAAAATTCAACGATCGACTTGTCAAAAAGAAAATAAATCGCTAGACGAATTAGTGTTAAATTGTTCATTATTTTTTTATATAAATAAATAATCGGCAAACAAACACACATATTGTATATCCCTAAATTAAGCAAGTTACGCTTTTGGTATGGGTGATATACAACGGGACCACTCTGGGGCCGATCCCAGACACCCAGACCATAGTAAATAACGGAGAATTTTTTTAAATTTATCACACCAGGGAATCGAAGCCTCTGCGTTCCAGCCACTTCGACTGACTAAGACTTCGCTCGCTCAACCATAGAGGCCATCTTGAGAATGAATGAGTGAAATGAGGACTTTGAGAGATCAGTGTTGTGGAGCACTGTAGCCCCATGGGAAGTTGCTGGTTCTATACTTATGGAATCTATGAGAGAGATATATAAACTAGATCCTTGCACTAGAATAGCAGAAGCTCCACCAACCTTGAGAGCCGCCCTCTCCGGACGCTCGGTTCAGTTAGTTGCACACAAGAACAGCAGAAGGCACTAAATTCCACTTTAGAGTGACTTGGGAGTATCTTATCCAAGACAAGGATTAAAACGTTGACAGCTAGTCAACAAAAAAATGGCTGCCCCTATGTTGGTATTATCGTACCTGGACATCAACTCGTTAATCCGTTAATCGTTAATTAACGAAGTTAACACTTCGAGTAAGGGATTAACTTTTAAGTTAACTTAAAAATATGTTAACGGACTCGTTAACTTCCGTTAAATTTCCCAAAGTCCGTTAATCGTTAATCAAGCACAAAGGAAAGCAAGCATATACAACAGTCAAAACGAGCCTCGCTTTCAGACGAAAACTTCAACGTATTAATGTTCATGAAGGGGATATTCATTTTATGCCAATTGACAGATAAATTGGACGGGTTAGTATCGTTTCGTCTAAGATGTAAGTGGTCTTTGTAGCAATTCGTCTAAATAGCAATTGGTCATTATATTGCTATCAAATCGTCTTAAAATTAGTTCGTCTAATTAGTGTTTCGTCCAGAACGCAACTAGTCTATCGTAATAAAATAAATTCTAAACCTTAATCCAAATGTATGAAAAAACATTGTTTGTCAAAATGCCTATATTAAACACTAATAATTATACCCGTCTTTTTTTCTACCCTGTTAACTTCCAGAAACAACAGTTTTTATAGGAAGATGCAATTTTTATTACATGTTAACAGATTAACGTTAACTTGCGTTAAATTTTATGAGATATAACGCTTTAACTTTTAACGACGTTAACTTTTTCAGTAACGCATTAGCGATTAACGAAGTTAACTATTTGATTAACGGTGCCCAGCTATGGGTATTATGAATTGCACACCCTAGCCTGTTTAGATACAAAAAGGAAACATGTTACACTTGAATATACACGTAGTTACATAAACGATTTTTTTTATGGATTTACAAGAATAAAATTTAATTTTAAGACAGAATAACAGTTTTTCAATTTTTAAAACAAAGACATTGTCATTCTCAATTTAACACTGATGACAACCTAACAGACGTAAGTAGTCACATACATAAAGAGGTGTAACATCGCCAACACAAAACAGCTGGTATAGCTTTGGTTTTGTTCAACAGTTACACTAATTGCCCGTGGCGCTGCGTTCGCCCCTCCCCCTTTCCCCGCTCTGTTTATGCTAAACAAAGTTATAGAATTCTTATGGTTTTACTGGTGCCTTCCCATAATACTATTCAATGGCAATACCCTACCCTGCTCTGTATTGGCCTTCGCCTCACACAGAATGAGGGTAGACCGCAAAATTGATGGAGCGATGTTCTACCTACATCATACTAGGCAAGGACCGAACAAGTGGGTTTGATAGGAACCGCGTTACCTCCGCGCTGCTCTCGTCGCGTGCCCTGGCGCGCAGCCGCGCCATGAACCTCGCGGCGCGGCTGAACGGGTTCTCGCTCTGCTGCTCGAACGTGCCGCCCTGTAACAATCACATCACCTTAATACAAGTAAACCGAGACAAAAATGTAACAGTTACAAGTGAATAAAATAAACTTTACAATCTCAAAAAATGAGACGAGAATATTGAGATGGATGTGTGGTTTTACAAGAATGAACGAATGAATGAATGAAAACTCTTTATTGTTCACCATAACTTAAACCTAGACAATTTAATGTGAATTGATAAGGTGAGAAATTAGTACATAAGGGATCTTTGAACGTTGCACTCATGACTGAAAAATCAAGAGGAAGAAGATTAAGGTGGTATGGGCATGTAATGAGGAGGGATGAAAGTCACGTGACAAGATGAAAGTCAAACTGCAAGATGGATGAGTACAAATTTGAAGGTAGATCAAAAAATCGAAATGTGTGCTGGGAGTTGAGACACATAGTAGAAGTGAAACTTCAACAGACAAGTGGAAAAAGCGAATGGCAACAAAGTTTTACGGGCAGGTTTTCAAATTGGACAACTACATTAACAATCTGCCCGTAAAACTTTTTTGTTGCCATTCATTTTGCCACTTCTCCGTTGAACTTTCACTTCTACTATGTGTCCCAGCACACATTTCGATTTTTCGCAGGTTTACTGCAAATTATGGTTACGTTGGGTACATTTGAATGAATGCATTGTTTATTTAAACATATTTTATTTTTACAAACAAAAAAAAGTGAATTCGATCCGGAACCAAAAAACGCATCCATAGTATACTATAAAATTATGCCGCCTCTCACCACGTCTAGTCTAAAGGGGAAAGCCCATATGAGGCCCTCAATGAACAATTGACTAGAGAAAAAAATACTATATACATAATTTTTGATATTAAAAATATGTATTTACCTACATTGAAATCGGCGCTACTACAATAGATCACAATTCGATAAAAAAAAGTAAGTTTAATAAAAAAACAGGAAGTTGGGGCAAAAAATTGCCAGTATCAAACTCATATTGGTATTATGATTAATCGATCGACCGAAATCGATCTATACACAAAATATGCATTAACATCAACGGCATACTTACGGGACTTTTATGTGGTTTTTATTACAAAACAACTAAAACGAAACATAAAACTAACGTGTACTGTTAAAGAAAGGAATATAATAATAATATTTTAATTAGGTAAAAGAATAATCGACTTTTCTTTCTTTTATTTACTTTTATTCTCCAGGTGGTAGGGCATTTGCCCGACTGGATGGCTACCACCCCTGGTCTAGAGTATGCCGCCATAACAACCTTGAATTGTGCTCCGGCATTAGTGCCCAGGTTCCAGTCTCCCTTAAGAGAGCAGCAGCGCATTTGTAGCACTTTTGGTGTTGCAAATGTCCATAGGCGATGGTAACCGCTTTCCATCAAGTGGGCCGTCTGCCTGTCTGCTGAACTCCCGCAATAAAAAAAAAATAAAACAAATTTTTTCCTTGATAGTGGCAACACTGAATTGAATCTGACATGTCATTCTGTCATCCTGAGAGGCTAACTGACAATTCGCTAGTTGCTTACGCGCGATTTGAATGTGTATTGATCTTTCTTCGACTTCTACTGCAACCTATATAAACCTATATATTTTATGTTACGAAGACACTGTTTATCATAATTTAATTATCAAACAATGAAAAAAGAAAATTTTTTGAATTATTATTGTCTCACAGTTGTAGCAAAACATTTTCATATAGAAAAATAACCTAAAAACTTTTGTGTTCTTTTAAATATATCTACAATAGAGGCGTCAAAGTCACAAACACATAACTAAAAATAAAACTTATACACATACATACATCGCATTGCATTACACGCACACTCACAAACAAACCAAGACACACAAAGAGTCTAAAAATTAATAACCCAGACACAGAAAAGAAAAAACCAACACACATGGCACTAGATAGGACTATATATAAGTATAGATATAAGGCCAACACTGCACATGCACTTCCTCACAACACCAGCATGTAACAGATACACTCTACATTAGTATAAGTTAAGTATTAAAAATAGGATAAATTAATATAATAAGTTAATCTTAAGGTACTCCATAACATATAAATCACTAAATTAATGTCACACACTAACAAAAGTAAACAATAAGCGTGTATGGACTCCAAAATTTTTCATAGAAATTAAGTAGTAAAAAAAGGTACGGAATTCGAGTCCGTAGATATGTTAATAATAATAATAAAAAAAAACAATAGTGGCGTCAATGTGAACATAATTTTTAGATATCTAATATCATTATTAAAGAAACTCAATTTTTATTGTAATTTTTTATGTCCTTCTGAGTCGTATGGGCTATGTCCCCTTTATATCGCTTCTCCACGAGGCTGTAACACTATTTCGTGACAGAAAAATCCTAAGACGCGTTTATATAAAAGTTTCACTTCAAAACTATTTACATCATTTTTTTTTTAGTCTTTCTTTCATAAATGGGGTTTTGTCACTTTGTGATAATGTCACCCCGTCCAATCTTACAATTATTTCTACTTCCTTAAACTAAGTATACAGGTACAATAACTGAACGAGCACTCTGGCCTCCCCAGAGAATGGAGAAGACAGAATACTGCTCCAGCTACCCACATTATAATCGACCGCAGGCTGACGCCGCAGCGTCTCGCGACACACTCCACCAACACGTGATAGATATCTTTAATTTTTTGGCATTCCGAGCAATTTGGTGAATTAGAAGCCTTCATCATATATTTGAACATGTTTGAAGGAATGTGCCCGGAGCGAAGTCTTAGTAGAGCTACAATAGTTTTCCTGTCCAATTCTACAGATGACAAGGCGAACCACGGGCATCGATTGAGTCGACATTGGATGGTTTAATACCATATGCCCTTCTAAAGTGACCGTTCATCAAAATATTCTTGCCGCTGTTCTCTGATATGCACTTTAACCCAACTCAATGTTTCTGTGTGGGTTGGAGAGCAGTGATACAAGATACCGTCAGTCGTGGCCTGCCTCGCTGCTTTGTCGGCTTCCTCGTTGCCCATGATGCCTACGTGGGAGGGTATCCACTGGAAATTTACATAATTTGAAACGCAAGAAAAAGGCGTTTGGTGTAAGGAAGGCAGAGTGGCCGACCTGCGTGGCGGCGGCGTGGTCGCGCTCGCCGCCCTCGGGCAGCAGAGGCTCGGTGTCGTCCGAGTCCGAGTCGGAGTCCGGGCGCCGGCGCTCGCCCGCCGTGAACACGCGCCGCTTGCACACGGGGCACACGCGCTTGTTCTGCGTCAGCCACGGGTCGATGCACACGCTGTGGTACGCTGCAAACACGTCAATGGGGGAATTAGTTTAGTGACCAGGCTCCAGTCTCCTTTAAGAGAGCAGCAGCGCATTTGTAGCGCCTCTGATGTTGCAAATGTCCATAGGCGACGGTAACCGCTTTCCATCAAGTGGGCCGTCTGCCTGTCTGCTGAACTCCTGCAATAAAAAAAAGTCTTGAACGCATGATGTGATGAATGTAAGATGATGCCATAGTGTCAAAGACGTGACGAGTAAGACAGAGAGTAAAAGATTCGGATGGACGACGCTCTTATGTATTTTAAGATATTGTACGTTGTATCAAAATTAAAAAAAATAAACGCACGCGCATCGCGATAAAGTGTTGTTTTACTTGCCAGCCCACCGTTCGACATTTATTTATGAGTTTTCGGCGGGAGCTGAAAGGAGATGTTGTGCTGTGCAGTTTTATTTTCTAAAAATATGTAAAATTACGCTAAAATGAACAGTAGTGTGATATTGATAGTTTGTGAATAGTAATTATGTCTTTTGTGAGAAATGTGAACTGTAAAGTCAAATGTGGCCTTTTGAGTTGTCACAAGAACTCCGTTGAGTGGCATTAGCTGATAACCTACAGTTCAGCTGTGCTACACATAGGCTTAAGAAAATGAAGAAACTACATTGAATCTAAGATCTGGATTAAAGGCCTAGCTGCCAAGCCACAAAAAAAAAAATATTTAGGTTTATGACTTACCAGCTAGGCCCTTTATCGTTTTAGTGAAAACTGTGCAGGAATAAGCTAATTTTTATGCACCCGAACAACAACAAACCGCTCCCGGGATAAATAATATCATACATTTTATTACATTAAATTTACTATCGATCATAAAAAAAATTACACTGCAATTAGATTTTATTTTAAATATGGCCATTTTAAATTATTCCTAAAAAAAAAACATTCCTGCGGGGTTCCAGAATACAAAGTAGGTATTTTAAGTCTAAGAATTTCCTGTCGATCAGCGAAAATTTGATCGAAATCGACCCCGTAGTTTTTGCGTGAATTTCACACAAACAGACAAAATTCTAAAAACAATTGCATCGTATTATATAGTCTATTCCAGTTTTTTTTTAATAGGTTCAATGTACAAACGCGGCATTTTTAGAATGTTATAATATTATTATAGATAAATAACAGAAATTATAAATTTCCTGCAGCCGGGTAGCCTGTGGTACAAGAGGCGACAAAACGACCCGCAGCCAGGTGGTAGGGTATATGCCCGTGTGGATGGCTACCACCCCTGGTGTAGAATATGCGGCCATGACAACCTTGAGTTGTGCTCCGGCATTAATGACCGGGTTTCAGTCTCCGTTTAGAAAGTGGAAGTGCAATGTCCATAGGCACCGCTTCCATGGTAACCGCTTTTCATCAGGTGGGCCGTCTGCCTGTCTGCTGAACTTCGATTGTTGGAGGCAGTCACCATGTGCACAGGGCAGCACCCTCAGCTTGTCGCCCTCCTGGTAGTCGTCCAGGCAGATGGCGCAGGTCTCGTAAGGGTCTCCCTTGCTGAACTTGCAGGTGGGGATCTTCATCAGCGCCCGGTTCGGCAATCTGTGGCGGCGCGCGCGGCGCCTATCCTTTATGCATTTCACTATCTGTAACCAACCAAATTTAAATATGTAATATTATAATATTCTAAAAATATCGTAACATTGAAGCTATTTAAAAAAAAAAACAACTGGAATACACTATAGACGCGTTCCGTTAGTAGCTCATAACGCCCAAAATGCTCTGTCTGCCGTTCAACATGGCGACCACAGTCGTTATGGTCGTGGTGAAAACGTCACTAATGACATCATCATTTTCGATCACACAGCGCTCACAACGACCCATGTCAAGAGCTGGGTCGAAGTGGGCATTGACCACAGAGTATTAATTCTCTCTATCGATTGACACTGAAAAAGGCGCGATTTTTAGAAGCTTTTATTTAACTTACAATGGATGTACCTATGTATGTAAGTTCGGGTGGAATCTTGAAAGTTAAATTTGACCAACTTCCCGGTTTCCGATTGAGCTGAAATTTTGCACGCATATGTATATCGCGTGACAATGCAATAATATGGTACCATGGAGCTGATCTGATGATGGAGTCGGAAGGTGGCCATAGGAACTCCTGTACTAAATAAGATAGACCTGTCGTGTTTGGGCTCGTTTTACTTGTCTTGGCTAGTACTCTGCTGCTACACGATATCCAGGATATCAAAAGCTTGTATTTAAAGACCTTTTTAAAAAAGCTGTAAAAAGTGTATATATATATATATATATATATATATATATATATATATATATATATATATATATATATATATATATATATATATATATATATATATATATATATATATATATATATATACACCTAATTTAGTTTTATCGGCAGACAAACACACACATTGTATATCCCCAAATTAAGCAAGTTACGCTTGTGTTATGGGTAATATATAACGAACTACTCTGGGGCCGATCCCAGACACCCAGATCATAGTAAATAACGGAGAAAATACGTTTCCGAAATTTACTATACCAGTAATCGAACCCGGAGCCTCTGCGTTGCAGTGAGGTAGGCCGGCAAAGGCTTAGCCCGCTCAACGACAGAGGCCGTAATTTAATTTTATGTAAGTAACATACGAGTTTAACACGCGGGGTAGCTGCGGGGAAATCGTTAGTAATAAAATATAATAACCAGCAGGATTGTTAGGAGGTTTCTATCTCTGGACCTATCAGGAACTTGGGTTTCAGCCACCATTGCAGATGTATCAAATATAAAGATTTTATATTGTTGAAATCAATATCTTAAAAGTTATTTTGACAATTTAATTATTTAGGTATATTAGTAGGTATTTATATTTGTATGTCTAATTAATTTTAATTTGACTTTTGACGGCGAAAGGACTTACAGCATAGGTCGCCGCACCACACACGCTACGAACGCTGCGGGCTTCGTAGCGGCAGGCACGTCTTCCTCGTGATCCTTTCTTCGCGTCTTGCGGTTCCTTCGACTAGTGGACCAGCTGGAACGGTACAGTGGGTACCTTCCAGCACGCGGCTTGATATAAGCTGGTGTAAAGTGGGGGCACAACACACAAAACGCGGCGAGGTTTGTGCGGAAGCGGCGTCGCGATCAGCGGTCGGACGTAGACTATGTCACGTTACATAGTGATAGATGCAGCGAAAGAAGAAAGGAAACAAAGAGGCGGTGACCAAATAGGTCGGCGTTAACAACTTTGTATATTATAATTGTTTTAACTAGTTTCAAATATGGTACCTACTATTTGCATGCCTGACGAGTAAACATGTGAAACTCTAAACAAAGAACCATGTATCCTTATCCGTATGTATCCGTGCAGGAACGGAGAAAGAATACAATTTCCTGTGGCCGGGCGGCCTGTCGTAAGAGGAGACTTAACAACCCACAGCCAGGTGGTGGGGCATTTGCCCGACTGGACGGCTACCACCCCTGGTCTAAAGTATGTCGCCATAACAACCTTGAGTTGTATTCCGGCATTAATGACCAGGTTCCAGTCGCCCATAAGAAAGCAGCAGCGCATTTGTAGCACCTTTGGTGTTGCAAATGTCCATAGGCGATGGTAACCGCTTTCCATCAAGTGGGCCGTCTACCTGTCTGCTGAACTCTTGCAATAAAAAAATATATAATAATAATAAACAAATTTAATATAAAGAGAGGTCAGGTAAAAAGCATTTCAAATAAACGTGCATGTATGAAGAGGTTAATGAAAGTAGATGAGGAGAAAGTTATTTGTCAGAATCGTCACAAGTGGAGATACATAGTCTCTGCCTACCCCCATGGGAAACAGGCGTGGTCAATACAAGATCAGTCAACCTCTATTCTCTATTAATCTCAACCTAAACCTGATAACTCTTTCACAGTGCAGGCTGTCAAACTCTGGAATGCGTTGCCTCTTACTGTCAGAGAGGTCAAAATATTACCTACATTTCGGAACTCCCTTAGAAAGTACTATCTGTCTTTAAATAAATATGTCTAATACATTAAACACTAGCCGCCTCAGAATCAATAAATAAAAAAAGCTGGACGGGACGAATGAAAAAAAAAATCACTTTTAAATTTAATTTGATTTCTGAACGACTTCTAAATTGAATTGATTTCTAAACGACGAACATCAAATGTTTGACAGGTAGGAATAGTTTCTAAGGGAAAGCGAAATTGTTGTTTTTACTATATTCCAAGCGTTTTTTTTCATATTTACTCGACTTTTAAACCTTCCCTGGACTTCCACAAATAATTCAAAACCAAAATTAGCCAAGTCAGTCCAGCCGTTCTCGAGTTTTGGCGAGACTAACGAACAGCAATTGATTTATATATATATATATATATATATATATATATATATATATATATATATATATATATATATATATATTGATTTATATATATATATATATATATATATATATATATTGTAATATACTTATATGTTAATATAAAATGCTTGTCACATATAATGTTAACAAATATATTTATTTAGATTGTTTTGTATATACGTATATATATCACTATTATGTTATATATGTATTAAATTTAAAAATTAGTGTAAGTATGTATATTAAAATTGTAGTCCTATCTTTTTATGTTCTACCAACATCGCCAGATTAGTTAAGAATTTCTTTTAAGCTAGGTTGCCTGGGAGAGGTCGCTTTTAGCGATAAGGCCGCCTGTTGTTTTGGCAAGAATTATTGTAATTATGTAGTTTGTTTATTTTGGTGAGCAATAAAGTGTTATCTTATCTATCCAACCTTAATAAAACTCCTCGTATTTTAAACTTTCAAATCAATTATATAGTATGGATGAAAATATATCCGTTATCGGACGCCAGTAAGTACTTCACCGCGAAATTCGCACCAAAATTTATAAAGTGTATAATCATTGGTAAAAAGTCAAATTTAGTTTATGAACTAGAAGATTATAACACCAAAAAACCCCTCGGTTTTCACCACATAAAAGACCTTCGAAGCAATAACGAAAAGCCATAAATACAAATATTAACTCCCATATAAATCAATTAAATTAACTTAAACAAAACGAAAGTTTAAAATATAAAAATTACTTTATTAATTTAACACAATCAACAATATAATAAATAATCAACAAATATAATAAACAAATATTTAGCAAAACATGAAATATATCAAAATATAATTAAAATAAATACCCATGAATATCTAGATAGCACACAATAATAACAAATAAACAATAACAAACCATAGACAAACATAAAGACCGATAGCGATATTATATAATAGCTATATCAATACAAACTTGTTTCAAAGTTAATTAACACAAAATTCTTTAACAACAATTATTATTTACATACATATTTAAAATAACGCTGTTAAGGTATTTTATTAGGGATGGGTCGAATGTGGTTTGAACCCAATACGAACTTCGGCCGAATTTTGGTTTAGTTTCGTCACGCTTTCTCTAGAACAACACGTCGTGACATGATAACGCCCGAAATTTTAAGTATGAGCAGGTGGATAAAATAATAAACTTTTAGACCTTTGCAAAACAATCACCATTTCATAATTATAAATTCATAATGTTTAATTCGTAAAAAGTGATTTCAATCAAAATTAAACTTGTGAATGCTGATGTCCCTTAGACGTGTTTTTTTTTAAATTCAAGTTACGCATTATAATTAAGCAGTTGCACTGCTTACTGATGTTTCTTAGAGGAATCACTCTATCAACTTCATAGTATATTAATTTCACAATTTACAGCAGCACAATTTGTTTGACAACGTATGTTTAAAGAAAATACAAAAAATTATATTTCTTCAGACGTATATTTTAAAACTTTCATTGTCCATCGTTTGACAGGACCGAGGGCGAGGGGGAAGAATGAGACGAGAAAGACGGAGATAGGGAAAAGGGAGATGGGCGTTACTAGGACAATAGCCCATTAAGCTTATACTACTTTCTTTAGATCGTAACTCGCGCTAGTTCACATCCATCCGTGATCTGTGATCCGCATCTGTGTACAATATTCTAGATACTCACCATAAATATAAGTATGATGAGCAAGCATAGGACGACGACCACCGCAAACGGAAGCAGAAGGTTCGTGTTGATGTTGAAAGGCAGGTCTCCGTTCACCATTATGTAGTACCTGAAATACGCGTAGAATACATATAACTCTATATTTCAGTTACTAACTCACTGTTTATCGCTATTATCGCCGCAATTAGCAGGTAATGTACGAATTTTGAAAATTAAACTATCATAGCCCACCCAATTTATCTGTGAATTAGCAATACAAATTAACAATACTTCCCTATACACTGAAAAATAACAGTAAATTGTGATACGAGAGGTGAAAGTGACCTATTTAGGCCAGAGATGGTTTAGCGCAGGAGCGTAGCGAGGGCGCTTATAGTTCGAGTGCCTAAATAGGCCTTTCACCCAACACTCTGCTTTTCATTTCGCATATAAGGAAAGTAAATAAAAAGTGATTATTTAAACAAGCAACTACTTCTCTAATGAAATCAGGCGTTAAACCCATATCAAAATCTAATGAACTCGTTTCACACGTATAGAATGACAAATAATTTTGTTTGTCTGTGGCATGCTAACAGCCAGTACATTTTTGTCACTGACGATAGTAAATATATAGCTCAAATTTATGTCAATTGAATAGATAATTTAGTGAAAAGCAATTTATATGTATAAAATGATGTTTGTTAGAAAATTGTTGATATTTTTTTATTAGAATATATGTCGCGATTTACAAGGTGGATGTCAAAAAAAGTCGGGACACGAGTCCCATTTTTTTTTTCAGGCGGGGGAAATGCTATTTACGCACAATACCGGGTCCTTTGCAAGGAATTAGACCATAGTCGATCATGGAGGGGACACGAGTCCCATGTATTATCTATAGTTCACATAGTTTTTTAAAGTTTTTGACGGCAGGGAAAAACGTTTCCTGAGGATGAAAAGTACTACGTTTTCATCCCTGTGAACAGGCAACTCCAAGCATACTTACAGAATATGAGAAATGAAAAATAAATGAACATACCCGTCGGTGTATAGAAAGTTGTCCAGAAGATCGCTGCCAGCTGTACTGCTGACGAATACTGACGGTATTATGATACCGGTAGGGTCTTTCGCTGACATAGTCTCTGAAAGGCGAAACGATGCGATTGGTATAATAAACTTACTACGCGACTAAATTTAATACGTGAAATAGACTCAAAAACTAGTGAGCAGATTATGTTTATCTTGACCTAAGATCGAGATCTTACGATTAGGACGTATATCAATAATACTAAACATACACACAGGAATGTGCCAGTAGTTCAGCAGACAGGCAGACGGCCCACTTGATGGAAAGCGATTATCATCGCCTATGTACATTTGCAACACCAAAGGTGCTACAAATGCGCTGCTGCTCTCTTAAGGGAGACTAGAACCTGGTCACTAATACCGGAATACAGCTCAAGATTGTTATGGCACCATATTTAGACCAGGGGTGGTAGTCATCTAGTTGAACAAATGCCCTACCACCTGGCTGTGGGTTGTTTAGTCGCCTCTTACGACAGGCCGCCCGGCCGCAGGAAATTGTATTTTTTCTCCGTTCCTGCACGGAAGTATGTGTAATTATGTGCTTATGTATTTATTCTAATTTTAAAGTAACAAAGTATTTCATTGTTGGTTTTATTTATTTAATTTACTAATTAAATATTATACAAGTAGAATTAGTTTAACAAAATTAAGTCATTATGGTCTTACACCAAAAGGAAGATTTGCACTGAAAATCAGCGTTGTGTAGGATATAATTCCGGCACAGCAATATGCTGAGTGCAAACCCTGTTTGCTGAAAATGCGGCGTACAAAGTCTCAAAATATGCTCTGTGTATAACAATGTATTAGAAATCTAATTAAGTTATTTCTTCAAATAAAGTCTTTCTGTCTTTACGTAAAAATAGAGCGAAAAAAAATGAGTTTTTAATCGACAGACCAGCACACGCATTGTATATCCTTAAGCTAAGCAAGTTACGCTTGTGTAATAATTAAGACACGACGGATCTTTCTGCCTGATCGCAGACACCCAGACCATAGTAAATAACGAAAAGTTCATTTATGAAATTTACCATGCTTGAAATCGAACCAAGAACCTCAGCGTTAGGACCACAGTAATTTCAGAAGTATAATCAGTTGCGGCCTATAGACAGACAGCTCAGTGATCCGTTCCTTTTGCCTCTAGGTATGTATAGCAAAACTACACGAATCCACTGATGGAATAAGTGAAAAGGAGAAACCCGTTTCTGGGCCTAATCGTTACACGAATGGGATATGTACCAAAAACTTCGTCTATTTTGTTTGATTAACCCGTTTAAATCTTAACCTCATTAACAATGGCCAAGTGTAGAAATAAATACCTTTGCAAAATTTTGTAACATTTATTTCATTATACGTAACTAACTCCACAAACGCACGCATTAGCAATAGGGCATCCCTAATTAACAAATGTCAGCCAGGTAATGATTTAAGTGGGCCTTAATAAGCATACTTTCAGTTGAGAATTTCAATAATATCAATCAAATAAATCTGATATCACCACCTACGCTTTTTATGTACCTGCCAAAAACCTTATCGTGATAAGCTGCAAGCACACAGCGCATATGCCTTCGTAGGAGAAGGCCTCAAAAACATCATTTTTTATTAAAAATCACTCCAACAATAAAAATAACCTAAAATGTAAACATTCTCTGATTTTACCAATTTGGTCATTGCTGGGAGACGTGAAAACTGGGCTCGTGAAACCTTCTTAGGTGTTGTAATTTATGCCCAAATTCTAGCCCTGTAACGCCAGGCCCAAGTTTGTATGGATTTCAGGTTTCTTCTTTTGTAACCAATCAAAGAACATTGTTATTTACATACATACATAACTTCATGCCAGTTCCCTTGCGGTGTAGGCACGAACAACAGAGCGCCATTTAGGCTTATTCTTACACACCTCACTTGCTTCTTTGACATTCATAGCTCTTGTCACGCTCGTCTGTTCTTAAGGCTCCTGACATCACCTTCTGCTAGTACACGATCAATTTGATCATGGAAGGTGTGTCGTGGCCTTCCACGACTTCTGCGTCCATCCACTTTTGCATTGTATATCTGTTTAGTCATTGTTTAATCATGCATTCTTTCCACATGTTATTTAAACAATTAAATATATCGTTCAGTTTATTATAGAGGAGAAAACAATAAATTACATTGTATTCTCATTATTATGTGATAATTAAGATAAAGTGCTCTTGTATTTATTGTCTTTAAATGATTCTTTATTTCGCTTATCTGTTGTTGTCATGTATGTATATGATATACATTATATACGAGCCTTTACCGCCATTTTATCGTAAGCGACATTTAGAGCTAAATATATTTTTTTTGTTGCAAGAGCTAGTTTAAACTATTATTTTGCTTTAAGACTGTCAGTTTTAGTTAGATTAGACTTTACCGAATCAAAAACTGAAAGTCTTAAAGCCAAACAATACTTAGGTCCAAATTATGGAGGGTAGAGGTTTTTTTTTAATTTTTTTATTGCAAGAGTTCAGCAGACAGGCAGACGGCTCACTTAATGGAAAGCGGTTACCATCGCCTATCGACATTTGCAATACCAAAGGTGCTACAAATGCGCTGCTGCTCTCTTAAGGGAATCTGGAACCCGGTCACTAATGCCGGAACATAACTCAAGGTTGTTATGGCGACATACTTTAGACCAGGGGTGGTAGCCATCCAGTCGGGCAAATGCCCTACCACCTGGCAGGTAAAGAGAATAATCTCATATAGGAAAATAGTCGAAGAAGTGTCCAGTTGTAAGCTGTAAATAACAGTTCAAAAACCGACCACAATGGCGCTGATGTAGACAAAGGGTATGGTATGAATGTAGCTGTTGTAGAACTAACTCCGTTGGGTCAGCGACCCAAAGTGAGTCTTGGTCTCCGAAACGAGAGCACGCCAATTAATTATCCCCAATTACTCTATAATACTAATCTAAAACTTTTGGCGCTTTCTTTAAAATTCACCCTGATGCCAAAGTGGCGCCACCCTAATTTAATGCATTTCGATGGACACTTCATCATATACAGAGATCGTTCTCCTTACCTCTACCCTCCATAGACTAAATGTCGCTTACGATAAAATGGCGGTAAAGGCTCGTATACATGATTATGTCAAAGTGACTTTGTTTGTATATAATGCTTGTTCCCTTTTCAAGGACTTCTGCGAGGTATGGAACAGAAGTTAACACTGAAGAAATCGTGGATACTATCTAATAATATTGTACTAAACCATTGACAGTAAATCTATAATGTCTATAAGTCATCGACGGTAATGTTTACCAAAAGTAAATATTTCAAGAATTCCGGACCCTAGGAGTTGCAGAAAGGGTAAGTATACCTTCCCCCCAACACACTACGCCCACCCACTACTTAAGATTCGTGCACCGGAAAGCTGAGTAGCAGCCCTATTGACTTTCTTTCTATAATATAACAAATCTGTTGAGCGTGTCGAGTGTGTACAATCAATTTAAAAAATAGAAAAGTAGTCAGAGGATCTTATTCAGAAGAGTAGATTTTGAAAATGTTTTTTTGTTAAATTTTCGTCTATCTGTCTGTTATTAGAATTACGTGAAAACGACTGAATCCGTACCGGACTTTTTTCAAATTCAATTTATGTACAAACTCGACCCCTCTATATAGATTTATTACATAGTATAGATCAGTATAACATACATTATTAGTGAACTAACTTACCATAGCGTAGTGTTGTTTATAATAATCCACATGAAATGACAAGTCAGACCATTTATCGCAGTCCATTTTAAAAGATAGCAATTTATTAATACTTGACTCAGATGCATATAGTAATATGAACAAAACAATAACACCGCGTTTTTCCCGGAGCAATTCAACGAAAGAGAAATGTTTCTCACATCAATAACTATACCACGAGCACACTTTCATAGAAAAAAAAAAAATTTAATACACCAAAAGTTTTAAAATAATCCATACTACACACTGTATTTTTTTAAAAAACCACAAGCCCACTTATTTTAAGATAAAAACCAACACAAAAACATTCAAACAATAATTAGATTAATAGGGTAATTTTAAAATGTTTCAATGAATTAATATTGTACTACCCTCATTATTCAGTTACTCAAAGACACATAATATCCTAACACAAAATATTAATCAATTTATTAAATAAAAATAGTTGTTCGAAAAACAAAATAATCACACAATTTACGCCTTGTCCCTACAGAAGCAAGTATTGCGTAGACTTCTGCAGCTGATCAGGAGATATTTGGCGCGAATTGTATAATATCGTACAGACGTGTGCACTCATACGAAGACACAAGTGAATTGTTCCCTCTGATATCATCTGGAGTGCACCGTGCACTCGTTAACGAGCCGGTTTATCACAACTGTCGTTATAGTTGATTAATTACACATAATATGCGTGGGTAGTAGGGGTTGGGACATTTCCTGATATAACTCTCTTCTTTTATGTATGGCATAGGAATTATTTATCCTATCCTTAAAGCAGGTTATTGTGACACAATATAATGGGATAATTGTCAATTAAACTCAAAAACTCCTCTAGGGGCCATATATAAATTACGTGACGCGATAAGGGGGAGAGGAGAAGGTCAACGAAGGGCGCGTTCCTTTAGCCCTTAAGACTATTATCGATATACCAAAAATCCGCAAGACTAACACTATCACTGTCTCGTAATATATCAAGAAAATATACCCATTTCATACAAATCATACAACTCCTATATAAACAGAGTGAGACAACAATACATTTAACGATCACGTGCACAAACGCGATCTGCCCTCTCATCGCGGACACATATGTGCTAATAGTGAGCTAAAGAGTTAGTATCTCGCAACGCCCAAGATGCTCCGTCTGCCGTTCCACATGGCGACCACGGTCGTAATGGTCGTGGCGAAAACGTCACTAATAACATAATTATTTTCTATCACACAGCGCTCACAACGACCCTTGTCAAGAGCAATTCTCTCTATCGATGACATTGAAAAAGGCGCGATTTTCAAATCAACCAATGACATTTGTTTATTTAGTCGTTAATGTCATCAACGCTCCATAATCCGTTCCACTAGAGTTTATGTTTGTTGAATTTGTTGAATCACGGTAGGAGATTTTGCGCATATCTGCGCCTCCGGGGCACCGACTGATGTCGGTACCCGTGAGACGCATGCGCACCTCTCTCCCTCTCTCGCTCAGCTGCCTCCTTTTGAGAAAGACATTACTGTCTCGCAGAATATGGACGCTCCCTCCCATGATCGTCACTGTGTAGCATGGCCTGGACCAGACTACTAGAGACTTCTTTCTTCTGCATCTTCCCTAACTTTTACAATATTTCGGTCGCCATTAAGCGAATTGATAAATAATTTATTTTATTTATTTACCAGCCATTCACCATTATAATATAATAAGTCCGAGCGCTGACCGCTTATTTCTATTTTTTTAACAAGGGGAAACCCAATTGTGTGCTATCAGTCGCGCGTAGGGGGAAAATCGCAGCAGGTGTATCAGGATTGGCCACGGCTCTAGGCAGAACTAAATATGCTATTGGTACAACACAGTTAGGGGTACCCAGTAAAACCCCTCGATATTCCATCCTTCGCCCTTAACACCAAGGCCACGGGGTTATGGCCATAGCCCCTTCCGCTAGCCATGCCAGGCGATGGTCCATCGGCCTTATCCACTGCCGGGGAACTACTTCTGTCCCGCGGCATCTTCATGTGCTTATTGCGTGGGGTGGCGTCGCGCCCTCATATCGACGGCATAACTACGGATGGGGAACCTTTTCCCCAGGGAAGCTCACAGCGGCCGAAGGTTCAGACTGGCCTTCCGGCGCCGAAGGATCCTCCTTTAACGGGAGCGGAGTAAGGATGTCCGCTCAAGCTCCCGCTCCACTTCCTCCTTCATAAGCATAACGCACTCACAGGAGGAGACGGCGTCTCATCCGGGAGCGCGTTCCACTACGCCAACCGCCACTTCGAAAAAATGCTAACACAAATGGTATTTATTAGAGGTGTGCGAATATCGAATCGAATATTAATATTGGATTCGAAATTCGAATCGAATTATTAGAAATTTGACGAATAATTCGAACAATTCGCGAATTATCGAAATATCACTGGATTTTATATTGTTTCCAACTTGAATTCCATTAAATCGTGTATCCAAATATTCTACTTACGAATAGTATACTTTTTGATTAAAAATCAATTACCCGGAGAAAACAATTGCTCAATTTCAATATATGTAAATTTCTGTGAGTACCATAAAAAAATCTAGATACTAATATTGGCAAGAGATCTTTTCAATTCATTTTGGTTTTTATAATTATTAATTTCCGTTTGAAAAAAAGCTATAAGAAAAAGGTTTCACATGCAATGTTTTAAAATACTCGAAAATTTGCGAATAATATAATAATAATTCGGAAAAAATTCGAACTATTCGAAATTTTTCGAATTATTCGGTAACTTTCGAATTATTCTATTTGAGTTTCGAATCGAATCGAAAATATTCGTTTCGGAATGAATAATTCGTAAGTTCGAATTATTCGCACACCCCCTAGTATTTATGTGGCCAGAGCCGCGTCGAGAATTCTATTTTCTAAACGCTTGGCCATCTGGAGTTCCCACTTCGGGTACTTTCGTTTCTAGCCAAGCCCTGCAAATGCTATAAATTTGAGCGAAATCAGTGATGGCGAGAAAAGTGGCCAGTAAAATAACGAGAAAATTGAACAAGACTTGAAGACGCCTCAATTGTATGTTTCATGAAATACAAACATCGCTAATGAGTTGGAAGCAGAGCGCTTCGTCTGCTTGATTGTTTATCATGTATACCCTAATAACCTAAATGTTGATGAGTGCATAGAACTGACCTAAGTCACTGGCATTAACGTTGTGTACGATGGCGCAGTTGTAGCCAGCGTCCTGAGCATTGCGCACCTTCACCTCAAAATTGCAGTTATATCTGTGGACAATGCACAAATGTATAAGCATGTTGCCATTACTACTAATCTATATACATACATACATAACTTCACGCCAGTTCCGTTTCGGCGTAGGCCCGAACAACAGAGCGCCATTCAGGCTTATTCTTACACACGTCACTTGCTTCTTTGACATTCATAACTCTTGTCATGCACGCTAATCTATATATATATATATATATATATATATATATATATATATATATGTATATATATATATATATATACACACACACACTAGCTGTGCTCGCGGAGTCGTCCGCGTGGAATTTGTTTTCAAAACCCCCCGATTTTGGAACATTCGTCATTGGTGCTCCGCTCCTATTTATTTATTTTAGGAAGGCTTACAGTCTAATTATACAAAATATAGAAACAATAATATTTTAAAAAATTGGTCTTAGCATGATGATATATGGTCTATAACCTACCTCGGTAAATGGGCTATCTAACACCGAAAGAATTTTTCAAATCAGACCAGTAATTCCCGAGATTAGCGCGTTCATTCAAACAAACAAATAAACAAACCAACAAACTCTTCAGTTTTATATATTAGTATAAGATATAAGCGAAATACCACTCACTGACTGACTCATCACGAGATCTCCGACAGCATATGTCCTATACGTACTTCAAATTTTGCATAGGTACTACTTTCGCAACGTAGACGTCCAAAGAACAATCTTAAGAAAATCTTAGCCAAAGTATTTTTTTAAATATTCTGGATGAAAAGTAGTCCTTGTCCACCCTCGGTATTAAAATAACGAATTTTAGCCAAATCAGTCCAATAGTTTTCCGTAAAAGCATAACAAACAGAGAGATAAATATATTTTTATCCCGGATACTAGCACATTTTTCGGGATAAAAAGTATCCTATGTTCATCCTCGGCATCGAAAATATAATATATACTAAGTTTCAACTAAATAGGTCGCGTAGTTTTTCCTTAAAAACGGAACAGACAGACAGAGTTACTTTCGCATTTATAATATTGATAGGGATTTTAAAGCGCATACCTGGCAATAAGCACGATCCAATGTCCGGTGAAATTTTCAACCAGCGGGGGCTTTGTGAGAGGTGCGCAGCCGTCTGAAGGCTCACCAGCGACGAGGAGCCCCCGCAGTCCTTCTACAGGCAAGTCACCACCGAAGCTTGCTGGCATGTCTAGGTACTCGTCTACTACCTGCAGAGAAATATACTTAGGTAATTTTTATTCCATTCATGACCGGTCCCTATATCTTACAGACCGTTCATTTGCTTTTGTACGGGCTAGCAACAGCCGTACATTGCCGTGTCAGTGGTTTACGCCGACACGTGCATTTTAACATAGCATACAACATTCATCAGTACTAGTTTAGCACTGTCCTCGGTCAGTCGGTAAAACAGCCATTGATCTTAGCACAATCATTTCATTACATTGTGTCATTAGCATAATTTTAGCAATAAACAATTTATATCTACAAACTTCCATCATTTTTTTTATTGCATGAGTTCAGCAGACAGGCAAAGATGGTACCAATGTGCTGCCGCTCTCTAAAAGGAGATTAGAACCTGGGCACTAATGCCGAAACACAACTCAAGGTTGTTATGGCGGCATACCCTAAACCAAGGGTGGTAGCCATCCAGACGGGCAAATACCCTATCACCTTGCTGTGGGTTGTTTAGTCGCCTCTTACTGCAGGCCGCTGAATATTCCGATAATTTCCGAGGGATAGATAGACGAATATAGCCGACAAGATGGCGCTGCATTCGCGTTTTGGCGCCACCGTCGCAATTCACTAACAAATACATCGCCACGGCAACGACAATCACATGACAGCAACGATTTTAACTTGTTGCTCTCATGGTTAGTTCTACTTCGCTTCGCTAGATGGCGTATAATATTGTTATAATTACCACGTCCTAATGGTGAAGGAAAACATTGTGGTACCTGCGCATTGAGATAATCGATGTTTCAAACCCGCCAATCTGTCTTGGACAAGCGCGGCGGTTATATTGTTTGTTGCCCTAATTAAAAAAATGGGAATACCGAGCCTAGCAGTGACATGTTTTTAGGCTGTTATTATTTTATTATACAAACTAGTACTAACATAATGCTGCAACCCGATGATTTGCATTACTTTAATCATATTTACTGTGAAAATGTGTACCCCCATTTTTCAACCACTTCTTTACTCTCGTTTACACAACACAGTCATGTAAAAATGCAATTCAGAGCTTCGAAATCCAATTTCAAATCCCAGCTTTCATGAGAGACGCAGCGAAGATTCCTGTCAATAGTGCTTGAAGTATAAGCGATTTACTCTCGTTTTCACAGTCATGTATAAAATGCAGTTCAGGGTTTTGAAGTCGAATTTCCAACCTAAACTTTCACCAGAGACAGCGAAGATTCCCTTCAACCACTTCTTTACTCTCGTTTACACAACACAGTCATGTACTAAATGCAATTCAGAATTTCGAAGTCCTATTTCAAACCCAAACTCATGAGAGACGCAGCGAAGATTCCTGTCAATAGTGCTTGAAGTATAAGCGATTTACTCTCGTTTTCACAGTCATGTATAAAATGCAGTTCAGGGTTTTGAAGTCGAATTCCCAATCTAAACTTTCACGAGAGACACAGCGAAGATTCCCTTCAAACACTTCTTTACTCTCGTTTAGACAACACAGTCATGTACAAAATGCAATTCAGAGTTTCGAAGTCCTATTTCAAACCCAAACTCATGAGAGACGCAGCGAAGATTCCTGTCAATAGTGCTTGAAGTATAAGCGATTTACTCTCGTTTTCACAGTCATGTATAAAATGCAGTTCAGGGCTTTGAAGTCGAATTCCCAATCTAAACTATCACGAGAGACACAGCGAAAATTCTCCTTCAAACACTTCTTTACTCTCGTTTACACAACACAGTCATGTACAAAATGCGATTAAGAGTTTCGAAGTCCTATTTCAAATTCACACTTTCATGAGAGACACAGCGAACATTCCTTTCAACAGTGGTTGAGGTATTGTTACTCTCGTTTTCACAGTCATGTATAAAATATTTTTCAGGGGTTTGAAGTCGAAATTCAAATCCAAACTTTACGAGAGTAGTTAGTTGGTTGAAGTATAGAAGCGTCTTTACTCTCGTCTACACAGTCAGGTATAAAATCCAATTCAGAGTTTCGAAGGCGAATTTTCAATCCAAACTTTCAAGAGACACACCAGATGATTCCAAAACCACTAATTTCACACTTTCAAACAGTGTAAGTTTTTCACCCGATACCGATACGGTCGTTGCAAGTTTTGTTCGCAGTGTCCATTAATGTTGGCGAATTTTTTCACTCACTTTGGCCTAAGTAAATTTCCATGAATAAACTGGTAAAAAACGTCTACGTATCTATAATATAATCAATTAGGGGTGTCCAATTTGTATAATGAATTTAAAAATATGAAAAAAAGTCAGGAGTCTAATTCAGACCAGCAGATTTAAAAAACGCAACTTTTAGAATTTTTGTCTATCTGTCTGTTAGAGCATAACGTGAAAACTGCTGAATTTATTTTAATGAAACTCGATACAGGGCTAGCTCATATCCTAGTTCAACACTTGGATACTTTTTATCCCCATATTTAAATGACGTCGTGTCCGTGGGAGAGACGAATATAGCTAATAAATAATACGGCGGTGCGGTCGTGTTATTGTTGTGTAACGCGAACGAAGTTTCTACTACTATAGTGTTGAATATTTTTCTAAAATTTCACAAACTGAATATTTATTCTATTTTATTACAAGAGTCTGTTATAGTTTAATAACAATACTCTCTAGTATCGTGGCAATGTTACAAACTTTATAAATGACGTACTTATATAAAGTATATCTCTGTAAACATACAACTCTGAAATGGCTCTGTGTGAGTCGGAGTCGAATTTAAATTATTCTTTGTCAAGTATTACATCAAAGTACCCTTAGTTCCTTATATTGTATATGATTCACCTAGTATTAACTATTAAGTATTAATCAATTAGTAAGTACAGAAAGTAGATAATACACAAATTAGTCATAAACAAATTAGTTTGTAAACTAAATAATTAATATAAAAGATTTTGTTCCTTTAGCATTAGTAACTTCGATTCCGACCTTATAAGTAGTGAGACGTAAAATTATAAATTTATTTTAATTTTATTAAAAAAAAACAAAGTTACACTCGCCATTTCCTAACACAAGGCACAGGAAAAAAAATGGTTGCAACAAATTGCTACCTGTCTTAGGTAGTTGAAACTACAGCGTAAACTCCATGTAACGTCACTCGATTTAACGAAAAACTCCCAAAGTGTCGAAATCACTTGGCTTTGGTTGGTTTAGCTTGTCTTCCATACAATGATACACTCTATATAGCATTACACTCACTCTAAATAACGACAACAATTATGTAATAAAAAGTACCTTTTAAGTTGCCAAAATTAGTATTAACTACGCAGCTGTGTACGTTCTTTTATCGCTTTACTATCCTAACCCATAATAAACTCGACTGTCGGCATCAGGCATATCGAAATTTCTAAGAAATTCCGAAACACCGAAATTTCTAAGCACTTCCTTTATCACCAAGACACTTCAATATCGCAAGATATTAATAAAATAAGTAAAAAATTCAACAAAAGACTTCAAAAATAATAGACTTCTCTCCATTTAACGACAACACTACAACACCATAAAATGCACAGTCCCTTCAGTGTCGTTATATAGAGTTTACACTGTATATGAATTCCGTTTTTTGTAATTTAGCTTAAAAAATATATTTAATAAAAAAAAATCTTCCACCAATCACAATATATACCTAAGCGTCTAAGTTTACATTTCGTTTGAAAAAACTCATGCCATATTAGTATAAACGCAGAACTTGTTGGTTGCTATTTAAAAAATGAAAAAAAAACTTTCAAAAATACTATATAAAAATGCCCTCATGTTTGCAAAATTATGTTTCTATAATTACACCTACAGGAGAAAAACTACTATCACATAATAACAGTGAAGTTCTATGTATCATTTTTTACCAGCTTAAAAAAATAGAGTTAAAAATCTATCACGAATAGTAACTGATACTTGATACAACTTTATCCTCCACGTTAAAAATTAAAACTGGACTGTGGGCGATGTATATTTCCACCAAGTTCAGATAAGATTACCTATCTACGAGCGAGTGTTTGTAATTTAGTATCATTTGACACTGAGGGAAGCCACTTGTAATTGGTTGACTCGATTTATATTTAAACAGGGATGCGGTTACATGTATCAATATATATTTAAAATTTTACATATGAAATAATATACTAATATTATAAAGAGGAAAGATTTGATTGTCTGTTTGCATTGAATAGGCTCTAAAACTACTGAACCGATTTGAAAAATTCTTTCACTGTTGGCAAGCTTTTCTTTTTCAGGCGGGGGAAATGCATTTCGCACATACCGGGTCCTTTGCTAGGGATTAGACCGTTGTCAATCATGGAGGCATTCCACTGAGGGCAATCCAAACAGTAATCGACCGGCTTGTGTGGAGACTCGAACCAATGGACAAATGCCCAAGGGCTAATACCCCACTAAAACCACCCTCCTCCGATGCCCCGCGCTTATGGCAGGAAAGGCATGAGACTTAGAACTTAGTTACGCCCACACCGATCCTAGCGCAATAAGTGCCTGAGAAAGCCCCTGGATGAGCTAACTCACTTCGACGACAGGGGTGAAGACTCCTCTGCTCCCTTGATGCAAGAGGGCCCCTGAAGCGGTATTATTTAGGGAGGGAAGTCGTGCGCATATCTGCGCCTCCGGGCCCTCGGCTGACGCCGCCGCCCATGAGGAGGTGCATGAATACGCGCAATTCCACTTCTCTCCCTTTCACTGTTGGCAAGCTACACTATCCCCGAGTGAAATAGGCTAATATTATGTGAGTAATATATTTCAAAAAAATTAAGGATCCCTACTAAAACTCCAATAATGTAACCCAAGGTGTAAAAAAATTACCTAAAATAGCTTGCGATGCGAAAACTATTGATGATAGAATAAAATAATGTACTACTACTTTGCAGAACACATCATTATTTACCTAAAGTGTCGCGACAGCATATGTCTAATTAGTATTATAGTTATGCCCCAGGTGTTCCTTTATTTTTAAAAAAATTATTTAAATGCCGCCGCTAGAAAAGGTTCTTTATTTGTATCTTGGTATTCATCCTTATCAAAATACATTACTTCATATTCAAGACTGCTTCAATATCTTTATATACATTTTTGAATTATTCAATTCAGAGATTCCATTCGAAAGACATCACGTGTTTAAAAATGTAAATATTACAAGAAAGTTGCGTGGTCGCCGCTGCTCGGCTAGCTAGGCAGCACCTTATGCGATGTAGGCGTCACTGGGGTACGGGCCGTACGGGAGGGGAAATATTTTGATTTCTTTTTGTAGGTAATTAAACTCAACAAAAAATTAATTTTGGATACCCGTGCGAAGTCGGGGCGGACCGCTAGTATACTATACGAAACGGGCTGTGAGGTTAAAATACTAATAATACAATTAAATTAGTTCGTTTGAATTTATTGCGTAGCTTTTAAATTCAAATTGTTTCAAAAATTTATTTTCTAATACACCTTTGACAATCGTCATTTGCCAGTAGTTTCGTTCTAACGCTTCAAAGACCAAGTATAATAGAATTTGCTAGCGTTATAATATCGAGGGGTCCAAGGTTATTTGTTTTAAGCGACAATTGCGAAATTGTGTCGATAGAGGAGTTTGAAGTTTCAATGACCCACAAAAAGACTTCATTAGTAAACTATATACTATATTTAAAAAAGAAAAAAATCTGTAGTTCTCAGTTGGAAACCAGGTTCATTATAATTCCTTAAGTTTGAGACATTAGGATGCAAGAAAACCATCAAGTTAATTCTGTCACAAAATGTCGCTTAAAACAAATAGCCTTTCACCCCTCGATATGTTCTCATAACTGCAATACAGATTATTATATTGGAAACTAAATAATTAGTTTATTGCTAGAAAGCCATTTCATGGTATTTATTTGGATGATTATAAACTTTGCATTGAACAAGGAAACCCAAACATCTGTTGTGTTGAAAAATAGTAAAAAATTGGGTAAGTGCTCGGCAGTCTGAACTAAACTATACATATTTATATCAGTTATTGAAGTCTCTGACCGCCAGAATGTCGAACGGATCCAATGACTGAATAGTACTAATAGTACTATTAAGGATTACTAGTTCAGTAATCGAAATGTACTAGAAAAGAGCGCTCACTTTGATGAGCGACTAAGCACAAGACTAAGGCTCGTACAAAATCTGAGACCGCGACGTTCTGTAAATTTATAAAAAGTATCTCGGTTGCTTTGACTTTCCGCCCCGCTGTTTATTTATTTAAATAATGCGAAAATGGGTAATTACATATACTAGTGGGTGGCCCGTGGTCGAAATTCGACTATAATAATTAATGTCAAAGACTATACTTCTATAATCACAGACTTCGCCAAGGCTATACTGTTAATTTGACTTGAACAATAAACAAAAGAGTATGTGTGCGTGTGTGTGTCAAATAGATGGTAGTGTGTGTAACGTTTTATTTATTTATAATAATAAACAGGCAGCATCTATCCTTAACATAGTAATTATGATAAGATATTGATAGTAAGTGCTTGATTGAGGTTAATAATAAAAATTCAATGCTTTACATTGACCTTAAGGATATGTTATCAATAAATTTCTTACCTTAAAATTATATAAATGGTAAAAACTTTCAAGTATTATATATAAGGACGGGGTATGAGCATTAAGAGGTCACTTACAACTTTGATTCATCGGCTGAGCCATAAATAAAGAATGCTTACTCATATTATCTTAAGTTTTCACGACTAGTCTACATAATTAAATTACGTTTGAAGGGTTTTAAGCGCGGTAATTTATTTAATTTTTATTATTCCGAGGTTTCGGCCTGCGGCCGGGCGGCCTGTCGCAAGAGGCGACAAAACAACTCACAGCCAGGAGGTAGGGTATTTGTCTGAATGGATAGCTATCAATCCTGGTCTAAAGTATTCCGCCATAACAACCTTAAGTTCTATTCCGGCATTAGTGACCAGGTTCCAGTCTACATTTAGAGAGTGGCAGCACATTGGTAAACAACCTTTGGTGTTAAAAAAGTCCATAGGCGACGGTAACCGCTTTCCATCGGGTGGGCCGTCTGCCTGTCTACTGAACTTATGCAATAAAAAAATTTGTAAAGCAAAATAGAAATCCTCAACAATGTAAGCTTAATAAATAATTTTTAATGTTTTCTATGGCTTATCCTTTGTCTAGGCCGATTGAATTCAGTAGTATTAGCAGTGGTGGATTTACCAATAGGCTGAGTAGGCTGGAGCCTAGGGCGGCAGATATCGGAGGGGCGGCAAATTTGGGGCCAATTTTTTTATATATTATGTTTTACACAATCTTCAAACTACGGTAAAAAGGAGGTCTAATTCAAGATACTACACAAATCATAAATTTACAATTTCATTGACAAAGAAATGATCTAATTAATATGATTGTGAATTAGGGTATCGATTTATCGGTAGGGGCGGTAAAATTTGAATAGCCTACAGGCGTCATATTTCTAAATCCGCCCCTGAGTATCAGTAGTGTACTTACAAACAGCGCTAAAAGTAGTTACAGTAGAGTAGAGCCTCTAATCCGGACTCCTGGCAATCCATTGATAGCGATAATCACGAACGGGCGGAGGTCTTAATACTGCTTAGAGATGGGCGAAAAATAACGAATTTGACAGCCACGAAGTTACGCTTAGAGACCGAGTTTTTGAAAATTAGTACGAAAATCATAAGCAGAAGAGTATTACAGACATTTTCAAGAGGAATTCAATTTCTGTTTTTTTTTAACTTCATGTGTACATATTGTGACGACCGAGGGTATTACTTTCTGGCAGCGTAAGCCGGTCTCAAGACTTTTAGAAAAAGGTAGAAGATTCTGGAAGGAAAAGACAGAGGTAGATTTTATCCGTGCAGGAACGGAGAAATGATACAATTTCCTGCGGCCTGGCGGCCTGTCGTAAGAGGCGACTAAATAACCCACAACCAGGTGGTAGGGTATTTTTGCTCGACTGGATGGCGACCACCCCTGGTCTAGAATATGCCGCCATAACAACCTTGGGTTGTGTTCCGGCATTAGTGACCAGGTTCCAGTCTCCTTTAAGAGAGCAGCAGTGCATTTGTAGCACCTTTGGTGTTGCAAATGTCCATAGGCGATGGTAACCGCTTTCCATCAAGTGGGCCGTCTGCATGTCTGCTGAACTCCTGCAATAAAAAAAAAGATAGATGTTTAGAAAGGGATAGACAGTAAATAAAGGAATAACGAAAAGAAGATCGAAATAATGGAATCTAGAAGATTCTTCCGGGTGTATAAGCAGCGTAAGGCGCGCCTGCCAGAGTACAGTTGAAGACAGCTAAGCGACAAGTGCGATACGAGGAAGTTGGGAAGAAAAGTTTAGAAGAAGACAGTGACGAGTTTAGTGAAGAGTTTCGTAGTGAGTTTAGTGGACAGTTGAGTGAAGGAGGAGTTTAGCATAGCTGGAAAGGAGAACCAGAAGCGAGCTACGCGCAGTAAATTCGAAGGTGAACACCGTAGCAGCAGGAGGTGGTCTACGCAATATCGGTGACGATATTGTGAGTGAGACATCTTATTGTCGGGATAATGCATCGTTAGTTGTGCGTGTAAGGGCAACCCTACGGAGAAAAATCACGTACAGCTATGTAAGTTAATAAAAGCATTTAGTTAAAAATCTGGTGTTTCCTTCAAATCCTAAGTGCGTACCCCCGCTCGCACGTAACAATATGTTTGCCTTGTTTGTCTCACTTATCTTTACTTACTTTATGATAATGAATAAAACTTAGATTGAACATGTGTTTTATTACGAGTACAATATTGTAGGCCAGAATTCGGACGCCTTGATAATCCGCACAGGGCTTTGTTTTTGCCTGTCTAGATTACCGAGGCTGCATTTCAATCTAAAACGTCTCCACACAAGCAACATTGAATCATTGACTCTGACACCGCGCAAACACAGTTGAGCGGAAGAGCTTAATTATTTAAATAGCTCTGAAATTAAAGAGTTGATTAATCGCGTATCCAACTGGCAGACGGGCAAAATTTAAAATAATAAAACTATTCAATATTATGTACGTCACTGTACGTGGTCATGTCTTCACTCGTGAAGTTAGGATCTGAGAGTCTATTTTCTCAAATGCCTTTTGTAGCTTGTTTATTGATAATTTCACTGCCTATTGTGCCTGTCTTTCTGGAATACAGCAAAAGACGAAATACGCAGGATAGTAGTACCACGAGATCCCATCATTATTTTATCATTACACTGCGCAAAATCTGCGGAGTGACGCTCGCGGACCGCGTTCGTAATACCGAAGTAAGAAACATAGTTGGTCTGAAAGAGTGTCGGGGTGAAGGTAAGGAAAGGAATGCTCCGGTGGTTCGGGCATGTGGAAAGAATGCATGATGAAAGAATGACTAAACAGATATACAATGCAAAATTGGATGTATGCAGAAGTCGTGGAAGGCCACGACACACCTTCCATGATCAAATTGATCGTGTACTAGCGGAGGGTGATGTCAGGAGCCTTAAGAACAGACGAGCGTGCATGACAAGAGCTATGAATGTCAAAGAAGCAAGTGCGGTGTGTAAGAATAAGCCTAAATGGCGCTCTGTTGTTCGTGCCTACCCCGCAAGGGAACTGGCGTGAAGTTATGTATGTATGTATTATTTTAATTTAAACGCCTTTTGTTTTATACTTTTAAGATACGCCTACTCAATCTTATCTAAAATCTTAAAAAAATGTAATTTTTTTTTTAAATATATTTTATGAGTATTAATATTTTTTTCAACGTTTTAGATATATGTACTTATACATGGAATTCAAATTAGCACTTGCACTTACGCACGCTGCTGGTATGTAGTTCCAAGCGAGCTATAATGGTTCATTTTTACTTTAATTATCCATTTTCCTCTAACCTCTTGATAAGATAAACAATATGTATAATCTTTGTAACAAATGTTTCTCGAATACTGCAAATCCATAGAGCAGTGATAGCTTAATGAATAAAAACAACTTGATAATAACATATGATCATCTACTACATTTCTTTCATATTAAGGTAAAACGTGTGTAGATGTTGCTATTTGTTTACTAACTACTAGGTTAGCATGTTTCACTCTAGATTGATAGACAATAGACAAAATTGTGGTCAATTATGTATGATAATAAACACCTGCTTGGTTCAGCCAGTCTTGAGTTTACTAGCAAATTCAAATTCAAATTCATTTATTTTATAAACTTATTTCTAGGCCTTATATAATTACATCTAAAACTTATATAGTAGTTAAAATTAAGGCTACAAATTATTTTTGGCGGCGGTTGCTGCACTAGACTCTAGGTCTGTATCGCGGCACCCAACACAATTTTATTATAGAAACTTAAATATAATTGATTTATTAATTAATTAACCTAAAACTATGAGTGCGTGTGGTTTTGTGTGTGTGCGTGCGTGTGCGCGCGCGTGTGTGAGTATGTGTGTGTGTGTGTGTATGCATGTGTGTGTGTGTGTGTGTGTGTGTGTGTGTGTGTGTGTGTGTGTGTGTGTGTGAGTGAGTGTGTGTGTCGGCGTGTGTGTGTGCCCTAGTGTTGTGGTCAGTTTAGTATTGTGCTTTCTGTGTCACTGTAATTTAATGTTTTTAACCATTTACTAACTTGGTGTTTAAACTTTGGTGCTGACATTTCTTTGGCGGAGGGTGTGTTTTGGCATACTTTATTATAAATGGATATATGGATATATGGAGGAAGGCGTTTGGCAAAGGATGTATGTATTTTAGGTAAGGGTATATTATAAATTCTACGGGAGCTGAGGTATTGGAAGTTAGGGGCATTTAGATTTTGTTTATGAATTGCTGTGGCTACCTTGCAAATATAGAGTTGTAACAGCACATAATCTACTTTTCCTAATCCTATATAGATACGACTGTACACCTATTATTAATAAATTGTGTTATAGAGTTCCTACTAGGACGCATTGCCGGGGCCCTTGCCGTTTGTTTGCGACTACGCGTTGCCGAACAAACGCCGGCAAACGATCTCCGCATTACCAGCTAGTGCATTCATATAATCACAATTTCTACTTAATAGATATAGCGGCAACTAGGCCCAGCACTTATAAACAAATGATCGTTGAATGTTTGAAAAACAAGTACACCACTATATCAAGTATTTCTGGTAATTAGCGTCCTCCTTGCGGCTGGTCGCAGGCATTCGGTGTGCTCTTGGCTCTGGCTCTGCGTTCTGGTGAGGTCTCCCTTTCTTCTTCTTTTTAGATATTGTATACCAAACCTTGTTTTTTTTCCTCTCTTTTGCTTTTACTTACGGTAGCTAGTATAATTTCAATTACTTAATATGTGGCAAATGATGTTGGTGTTGTATTAAGTCAAACTACTTATGTATAAGATTCATAATACTAAACTCTGTACAATACTGTTTTTTTGTCCAAATAAATGAAAAAAAAAATAGAGCATAGAAGTGCCATGGCCAAACATTTTTCCCCATGTAACTAACTTATTTCTGTAAAAGTAGTCGCCTTATTATACATCACAATATGTCAAACAAATTACTGTTGTCTGCATATTACTTTTGCAGTATAATTTTGAACTACCTTCATTTCAGGCAATTAATCCAATACTGAAACTATCCAATATTTTGCCAAATCAATCGTAAAGCATGGATATATGTGTAATAGCTCTAATGCTGGTTCAAAATTAACCGAAATATCCACTGGGAAAGCATTGTAATAATGCATATTCTTTGTTCATTATTGTTCACTGTTTTTAATATATTATATTATATATAATAATTTAATAAAGCAGTTTTAATCGTAAACTCAGACTTCGAACGCATTCTGCAGTATGGCAAGTGATTTGGGCTCCGTGTGAACCTCGAAAAAACTAGTCATGATCATTGTAGATCATGGATGCTGAATAAAGTTGACTGGAGTGCTATACCTAGCATAACTTTCAAGGTATTATATTTAACAGGGAGCTCTGTCTTGTCAACCTCATATCACCGAATTAAGTTGGAGACTATTTCTCTTGTCCAAATCCCTTGGAAGCTTGAGGAATTTCTTACTCTTAACCACCAAAATTAGGTTAGCAGACTCCCTATTACTTCCTATTCTTGATTATGCTTGAGTGCTCCACAATTTCTGTATAAGGTTCATATTTAGCATACGCGAATATGACTATATCTCTGGATTCCGTAAAAAGCTTAAGTGGTTGTCAATTTGATTTCACCAGAATACTCACATTTTTTCTTTTCCCTACAGTATTTTATTTGTTCCAAGTACTCATTATCATAAAGAACGTTTTAAATTCCTTTCTTGCTCTCATAGTTTACGTTCTTCCACTAAAATTAGATTGAACATCCCTGGGCATAATTCAACTATTTCTTTACTGTCAAAGCTATCCAGCTTTGGAATGCGCTGCCTGTTTCTATTAGACAAGCAAAGTTGCTACCAATATTTAAAACAATGATCAGAAAATATTATCTATCTTTGGAATATGATTATATTTAAACTTATATATATATATACATACATACATACATAACTTCACGCCAGTTCCCTTGCGGGGTAGGCATGAACAACAGAGCGCCATTCAGGCTTATTCTTACACAGCTCACTTGCTTCTTTGACATTCATAACTCTTGTCATGCAAGCTCGTCTGTTCTTAAGGCTCCTGACATCACCTTCTGCTAGTACACGATTAATTTGATCATGGAAGGTATGTCGTGGCCTTCCAAGAGTTCTGCATCCATCCACTTTTGCATTGTATATCTGTTTAGTCATTTTTTCATCATGCATTCTTTCCACATATGTACATATGGTCATCTATAAATATTTATATATTATGGTAACAGACAGGATATAAAAATGACCTGGACTTTTGGAGGATTTGTAAGGGGCCATGGAAAGGTCAACACGTAGAGACCGCTTGACAAATTTAATCTCAATGTGGAGTGACACTAACCAGCGATTGTGTCCCTGTCTGCCATATAAAAATACATCCAAGGACAAGCCTAATCAGTGTAGGACTATTGTAGGGAATGAGAACAAAAGGTACCGGTACCAAGCTATTGTGATGAACTGGTAGTGGAGTTACAGATTGGGGACTATGGCATCTGCCTGTCTCAATGTTCAAGGAACATGGAAAAAATGGGCAGACATTGACTCGCCACTCAGTGCATGGGCCTCTAAAAATACCAAGATTGGCGAGGGGCAACATGAGTGTCAGTCACTAAGGGGTGTCGAGAGGTGGTGGGCTGCAGGTTCACCGAAGCTACTTCTGATGTTATGCCATTTATCACTTCCAACCCTGGAGCTTGAGTCTTAGCTCTACCGGTCTCCATGCTGGCTGGCTCAGGCCAGCATGGTGGCGGGGGCCCTACCTTGGCCCCCGGAGTCAGGTTCGAGGTGTCATTACTCACCTAAGGCTTCGCCACAAAGCCCCCCTGCGGGTTCATTTATGTATTTATTAAAATGTAAGTAGTGGTACTATATGTTATGTATACCTCTATCGTCATTATCATCTCAATTCATTTCCAGGGCTGTCTGGAAGAGATCACTTTTTAGCAATACCTTTTGTGCATAATTGGATGTAGTGTTAGTCTCAAGTAAATTATCTATGTATCATGTAATAATACCGATATTTGTTTTTGCTCTCCTGTAAAGTTTACTTTTTTGGATAGTGTCAGTATTGGATTGAATATATGATAAGAGGCAAACACTTTTTTATATTCAAATTAATAACAATATATACTTACAGAGTGTGGAATTGTCTGTGTGTAGACAATCACATTGCCATATGCTGTTGTCAAAAGGCCCAGAAGGGCCACAATCACCAGTCCAATCATTGTGAGGTATAATTGCACTTTTGCTCACATTTCATACACCCCTACTTGGCTTGTAGGTGGATGAAACTGCATTCTGAATCTGAAATAATAATAACAACTCATAAACTTCATACCATTGGGCTGTGGCCTCCCTCAGGGGAATGATATACCAGCTTGTGTTTTAAAATATATACATCATCAGTGTCAGTGCAGGATAGGATTACATATTTCATCTACATATATACCACAATCACAAAGCGGATGATATGTGTATGTATGTACATTTTTAGTCATTTAAATATTATAGAATGACTAAACAGATATACAATGCAAAAGTGGATGGATGCAGAAGTCGTGGAAGGCCACGACACACCTTCCATGATCAAATAGATCGTGTACTAGCAGAAGGTGATCTCAGGAGCCTTAAGAACAGACGAGCTTGCATGACAAGAGTTATGAATGTCAAAGAGGCAAGTGAGGTGTGTAAGAATAAGCCTAAATGGCACTCTGTTGTTCGTGCCTACCCCGCAAGGGAACTGGCGTGAAGTTATGTATGTATGTATGTAAATATTATAGGAAACATCTCACATGGTGCAGATTAGCATATTGCATAAGCAAATGTTTTTTGTCAGAAACACTTATAATTGTTAGCACAGGCTGCTACAGGATAAAACCCTCATGTTAAATTTTTTTTTCCAATTAGCTGAAGTATTTTTTTTCTATTGCCCACTTATCTTTTTCCCAGACCACCTATATTGCCAGATTAGCTAACGATTTCTTTTAATATTAGGTTTCTGGAAGAGAACACTTTAAGCGATAAGACCACCTACTGTATTACCTAGAAAATATTGTAAATATGGATATTTTTGTAATTACTTTCTTTGGTGTGCAATAAAGTTCTATCTATCTATCTACCTGCCCTGTTAGAAATAAATGTGTATTATTAAACCCAAGCACATCATAAATTATGTGTAATTTGGAGATCTGATGGATTAAAATATCCATGTTACAGTTTTATATTATGAATATGACAAGTATCAATGTACAATGGAATCTTGTTAGAATAAATTAAGTATATTGCTAACATCTGGGACTGAACAACCTCAGGAGGTAGAGCCCCATCTGGATGACTACTACTGCTTGTCTAGGGTATACCACCATTACAACCTTGAGTTATTTTATGGCGAACGGGGCTAGATTCCAACACTCCCTTCGAGGCCAGAAAGCACATTACTAGTAACCACTTTCCAACAGATGGGTCATCAGCCTGTCTTCTGTAACCCAGCAATAAAAACAAGAAATCATTAAGATATCTTCTTTATCATAATTGTCATTTAGCTGTTTATCATATTCATTTCAGCATATATTCCAAATGTCTATACTAGGTTTTATATAATATTATCACCTACATGCTACATTGTTGTCAATTTCCCTTATTGTGATATAGTTGGCATGCACATATATAATATCAACCTGCCATTCTCTGGGTTTAGAATGTAAAATCCATTATCCTAAAAAACTTTAATAGAAATAAAGTGCAGCATATATTTTATAAAAGCATTTTAGGACTTCTATTACTATAGAGGTTGTAAATTACTGTAGAGCTTCTAAAATGCTTTTATTTCAAATTACACATAACCTTTGTTTAGAACTAAAATTAGATTAGATAGATATTTTTTTTTTCAATAACATTTTAATCTTAAATAATAATAGCTTCAATAGAATAAGCATTCAAATCTAAATGTAGATGACAAGCTTCAAGATGTAAATAGGTAGTTGATTTGGTGAATTATTACAATATGGAGCCATAGTTTTGATTGAAGTCAATGACCTATCAAATTGTTGATTTTATCCATAGAATTTTAACAAGCAGCTACTTTAATAGAAATACGTATCTATTATGCACAAAGGAAATGTGTTTTTTGCATGATAACCGTGCGGTTTCGTAATCAAAACATTGCAACGCAAAATTAATTACCTAGCTAGTACTTGCTACTACAGAGCTATTAGAATAAGCAAAATTTTAAAACAGTAAATTTAATTATTGCGAGAAGATCGACCTTGGATCACGTGTGTGTTGACAACAATAACTTCCTCAGATGTTCTCATACAGATCAAAAAATGCAAATATTGGAACTAGCTATGTAACGTAAAAAATTGGTTTAAACTGACAATAATATTACATACTTACGACAGCCGATTACTGTATGATAGCCGTTAGCATAAGATCTCCTTAATTTTATATCACTTGTGCACTTAAAACATGGGATATAATTATGGAAAATTTAACTTTAAAAATAATTACGCCTGATTCATTCCCTATTCGCTGCAGATAAATTGACATTTGACAACATGACAGCTGACAAATGAAGTCACAATGTCACAGTCAAACAAGTGCGCATTCGAAAACTGGTTTATTTATTTTGCCAAACAGTACATTCATTTCAATGCTGTTATTTTGAACGCGTAGCTGTAGTTTTGTTTGTTGATCGTAAAATAAAAAAAAAGTATCTAACCTTGTTAGAGCTCGAATTAAATGGTAATCATAATATTATCATAAGAATCACAATATATTGTGAATATAAATAATAAACACACTTAGCTTTCGAACGCAAATCATTACTGTATGACCTTTTCTGACTTTTCTCGACATGAAATAACTTTAACAATTAAAAACCCTTTTTGCTCAAACGATGTTTTAATAAAGCATTATTTGCTTTAATTACTATAGGAAGGTCAGTTATACGAAATAAAAGAATATGGAAGTGAAATGGTAAAATAGCCATCTGAATTTATAAGCTAACGCCTGTTAATTTTTTTGAGCAATACGATAAAAATGAAACTTTGCTATTTTTTTGTTAAGTAACTTGTATTTTAATAATCACTGTAGTGTAGTAAATATACTAATTATTTTTATGAGTATAAAAGCTATCTTGTTTAAAATTATGCTATTGTCATATTTGATAATTATTGAAATCAGCTATATAAAAAGTGCTGTCTTTAGAATAATTTTATCCGTGCAGGAACGGAGAAAGAATACAATTTCCTGCGGCCGGGCGGCCTGTCGTAAGAGGCGACAGAACAACTCACAGCCAGGTGGTTGGGCATTTGCCCGACTGGATGGCTGCCACCCCTGGTCTAGAGTATGTCGCCATAACAACCTTGAGTTGTGTTCCGGCATTAGTGACCAGGTTCCAGTCTCCCTTAAGAGAGCAGCAGCGCATTTGTAGCATCTTTGGTGTTGCAAATGTCCATAGGCGATGGTAACCGCTTTCCATCAAGTGGGCCGTCTGCCTGTATGCTGATCTCCTGCAATAAAATAAAAAAAATCGGGTAATCCGATCAATGATGTTGTGCTCATCCCAGTTGTCGTGAATAAAAATGACCGGCATTTACCGTTTCGCTCTGTATGGTAATTATATATTAATCCAAGCAGCCAGAATAACCAGTCTTTGTTCCTGTTCGCAAAATTGTTGTTTGTTTGCAAAAATTTTGTCATCCCTAGTTGTTAGACTATTGGATGTTGAGTTCCGTAACGTTTCAGCTGTGGCTGTTATACATTACAAGTATATTCTTAAATTAAAATAAGAATTTTAATTTTAGAACGACGCTACTAATATTATTACAACTCGATTTTCTTTTAATAATGATAATGTAAAAACCCAGAGGCCAGTATTACAACATTTAAAGAAATAAGTATTTATTCCACAACACATTCATTAATTACGTAGGGGTCCCGAGAGGGAGGGGAGGTTATCTGAGGCGGGGTTGAAACCCATTCTTACGTAATATTTTACAAGTCGAAATTTTATATTCGAAATCTAATTCTATTTCGGATGCCGAATGGTTTTCTACATTCTATAATGTGCACTTCGATTTACAACTTGTTTGACTTATTCTCAGAATTATGTGACTGATCCTTTTCTAACAACGTTATTCAGAAAAAAGAGTTTGAATCTTATGTAAGAAGAGCGAGGTGGGTTTCGAGAAATCTTATGTAGGTATCCTTACATTGAGTTAAGGGGTCAAAATCATCCTTCCGTAATTAATGCATGGCCTCTAACATGTCCGTGTAAACAATTAATTAAATCCTACAAGCTCAGCAATTTGTAAAGGTCGTGACCCTTTAGTGGGTCAACGGATAGACTTTTCCTTTGTGCATTTTTTTACGTTGTTTGTTATACAGAGAGGGTGGCGTAACATTTAAACGTAAAAAGTTAGCCTATTTGAAGGGTACCTCAAACACCCAGTGGTGTTTTAACATTTTATATTTATTTTTTGAGTTATTAAATTTCGACCGCACGTCTTTGATAAATGACTGTGGCATACAAAGACAGACGGACGGACGGACATCACGAAAACTTAGGAGGTCCGTTTTTGCCAAAACGGCTACGGAATAATAAAGAATAGATCGTAATACTAGGGCAATATAAATCATTGCAGGTCAATATATACTTAGGGCGTAGGCCCAGAAAAGCGTTTTGTTACTCACACAAAACAGTTCAATGTCTGTTTGTATGCCGTATTTGGAATGTCTTGTTGACTTAATGAAACATGCATATATTACAATAACTGCTGTCGTACTATTTACGTGCTTTTTATAGACTGTCTGAATGCTTTCCCTTTTTTCACAGTTAGGAGCTACGACTTTTCTATAAAAGAAATTGGTACGAAGCGAGTGAGCCGAGTGATTGAAGCGATTGCGTAGATCTTTATAATTAACTAGATATGCCCGCAACTTCGTCCATGCTTGACTAGAAATTCCCGCGGGATTCCCGAGGCAAAGTACCACAGCATTTAAAAAAAGAATTCAAGCTATCGTTTTAGTGAAAATTGTGTCGAAATAAGCCAATTTTTATGCACTCGAACAATTTCACACGGCTCCCGGGAAAATTCCCGTGGAATTACCGGGATAAAAAATATCACCCATTTTATTACATAGCATTTGCTATCGATCAGGGAAATAATCACATTGGAATTAGATTTTTTTAATCTGGCCATTTTAAATCTTTCCTAGAAAAATTCCCGCACGATTCCCAAAAATTAGCGCAAATTTTAAGTCTAAGAATTTGCTGTCGATCAGAGAAAGCTGCATCCAAATCGGCTAAGTAGTTTTTACGTGAATCCCGAACAAACAGACAAAAAATCTAAAAAAAAATGCATCGTGTTTTTCATCGTTTATATAGTCTATTCCAGTTTTTCTTAAATAGTTTCAATTTACAGACACGGCATGCTTAGAATTTTATAATATTGTACAACTTAAAGTAATTAACCGAATTGTAACTGTTGTTTAATGAACACTTGCTTTTTAAAAAAAAGTTTTCATTCGCACATCTATCCCGGGGTTTCTTTACCGATTTTCGTAATAAAAAGTTAAAAATATGTTACACTTATTTCCGTTGTCGAAAGGGTTTTGTTAAAAATACACTTCATTTTAATAAGTTTAGTTTGTTTCTTATTAAGACAAAAGAGACGAATACTATTTTAAAAGGACATAAGCAAGTATAGAGTAGTATCATAAATCTCTCGTTGTTGAAACAATTGTTTCTTTAAATGTCTTCTAACACTGGTCATATCTATCTAGTGAACTGGTATTCTTTATAAAATAATATTCAGAAACAGAAAGTATAATAAACATCAACTTTCACGATAATTTGTTAATTCGCACAAAATATTATAGGAATGAAGCTAAATTGTCCCATATAACTCCTTCCTTGCAGGAATTGAGAATACAAATATATAATATATATGTGTATTTTATTGCATGAGTTCAGCAGACAGGCAAACGGCCCAGCGGCCTGATAGAAAGCGGTTAACATTTCCTATGGAAGCTAGAAAGAAGCTCCAGTGGGGCGCTCATATATCTAGTCTCTCAGGTAAACTTAGTTCTGCTACATATGCGGTCAGAAGAGCTAGGCAGTTCACTGACGAAGAGACTGCTAGACTTAGTTTATTTTAGTTATTTTCACAGAATCATGTCCGATGGTATTTTACTTTGGGGCAACGCTGCTGACTTAGAGACCATATTGTTTTACAAAAAAGAGTAGTAAGGTCAATTTACAACCTCAGCCCTCGGGAGTCTATACGCGAACGCTTTAAGGAAATCGGTATTATGACGGTCGCCTGCAAATATATTTTTAATAATATAATTTATATTCGTAATAATTTGAGTGCCTCTAAACAATATCTATACTGTAATAATATTATAAAGCTGAAGAGTTTGTTTGTTTGTTTAAACGCGCTAATCTCAGGAACCGCTGGTCCGATTTGAAAAATTCTTTCAGTTCAGTGTTTTGAATAGTACATTTATCGAGGAAGGGTATAGGCTATATTAAATTTTCAAAAAAATTAGGGCTTCTTACTAAAAGTTCAATAATGTAACCCAAGGTGTAAAAAAATGACCCGAAGAAATCCTTACACGGCGTGCGCTGCGAAAACTATTGATTATAGAACAAAACAATGTACTATCACTTTGCAGAACATATAATTGTCTAGAAAAAATATTGCTTAACCATATGTTTAGCTATTGTAGTTATCTCACAATAAGTGTTTTCTTTTATTTTTTAAATAATTAAAATGCCGTCGCTTCAAAAACTTTTTATTTTGTATCTTGGTATTAATCCTTATCAAAATAAATTACTCCATATTCAAGACGAATTCAATATCTTTCTAGAACTTTTTGACTAATTTAATTCGGACGTTTCATTCAAAAGATATCGCGATATTTAAAATGTAAGTATTAGTGTTGTAGCCAAATATACTAATATTGTTTGATTGAACGCGCTAATCTCAGGAACTACTGGTCTGATTTGAAAAATTCTTTCAGTGTTGGATAGCCCATTTATCGAGGAAGACTATAGGCTATATATCATCACGCTAAGACCAATAGGAGCGGAGCACCAATGAAGAATGTTTCAAAATCGGAGGGATTTGAAAGCAAATTCCACGCGGACGACGTCGCGGGCACAGCTAGTCTATATATATAAAAATCAATGCCACTTTTCGTTGTAATTTTATAACTTGAGAACGACTTTACCGATTTTGATGAAATTTTGTGAGTGTGTTTGAGTGGGACGCGGGATGGTTTAGATCCCCAATTGGAACCGGTAGGTGGCGCTGAGATTGGGTTCTACAATTTTCCTTATCACCTGGAGCGATTTTGGTGATTTTGTTTTTGTGTTTGAGTGGGTTCCCGGATGGTTTAGATCCGCAAAAAGAACCGGTAGCTGGCGCTGAGATCGGGTTCTAGAATCCTCCTAAGCACCGGGAGCGATTTTGGTGATTTTGTTTTTGTGTGTTTGAGTGGGTTCCCGGATGGTTTAGATTCGCAATTAGAACCGGTAGGTGGCGCTGAGATCGGGTTCTAGAATCCTCCTAATCACCGGGAGCGATTTTGGTGATTTTGTTTTTGTGTGTCTGAGTGAGTTCCCGGATGGTTTAGATTCGCAATTAGAACCGGTAGGTGGCGCTGAGATCGGGTTCTAGAATCCTCCTAATAACCTGGAGCGATTTTGGTGATTTTGTTTTTGTGTGTTTGAGTGGGTTCCCGGATGGTTTAGATTCGCAATTAGAAACGGTAGGTGGCGCTGAGATCGGGTTCTAGAATCCTCCTAATCACCTGGAGCGATTTTGTTTTTGTGTGTTTGAGTGGGTTCCCGGATGGTTTAGATTCGCAATTAGAACCGGTAGGTGGCGCTGAGATCGGGTTCTAGAATCCTCCTAATCACCTGGAGCGATTTTGGTGATTTTGTTTTTGTGTGTTTGAGTGGGTTCCCGGATGGTTTAGATTCGCAATTAGAAACTGTAGGTGGCGCTGAGATCGGGTCCTAGATTATTATTTTTTCAGAGCAGGACAACGTCTGCCGGGGCCGCTAGTAACTTATAAAGATGTTCACATTTTCAACACCAGGCATAGTAATAGACTGATATTGCCATCTTTTAGATTACAAAAAGTATTGTCCTCATTCTTGGGGGTTGATATACGCTTCTTCCATAAGATTCCAAATGAAATGTTGGATATGCCTTTCACTAAATTTAAAACAAAATTAAAAAGTATCTTGCTAAAAACGGGATACTACACTAATGAAGAATACTTAAATAACAAGACTTCATTAACATGGTAGCTCGCTCCAACATCTTAAATACTATATTTTGTATAACATTTTTATCTTGCCAAGCACGTAACGAATTTATGGAGATATGTTGAAGTATAAAATTTGAGTACGTCATGTCATTATTATAACTATAATAATATTTTTTTTCCTTTTATCGTGTCTTTGTCTTACTAGAGTATGCACTGCTGTAGCCAACTCCATTAATTCTTTGAAAAGTGATTATGTAACACATTTCTGTATAAAATTTATTAAAAAAAAAAGAAAACTGAGTTAATCAGTTTTTAGATAGACGTGTTGCTGGGGACTTTCTTGCTGCTTCTTCTTCTTAACAACAATGACGAGTTGCGAAGCGGTGTACATAGACTAGGAAGTAAAATTAATTTTTAACTGATATGTCTTGACCTTCAAAAAGTGTTCTCCGGTGGAACTTATTTTGAATAAAAACTTTTGAATTTGAATATGGACATTTGTAACACTAAAGGTGCTATCAATCTGCTGACGTTCTCTAAAGGGAACTCATTCTGCCAGGCAGTTTGGATCCCTTGGTCTAGCCAAAGCATGTCGTCAGAACAACTTTGAGTTAGTTCCGGCATTAGTGGCCACGACCCAAGCCCCGCTTCGATTCCGGCTGCATTCGGCAGCATCTTCGATGCTGCCAATGTCCCTAGACGACAGACCACTTTCCATCAGGCAGGTCAATGTCTGTCTGCGGAATACCAGCAATAAAAAATCACTGAATTATAACTCAATAGCCCAGTCCCTTTTGTTCTCATTTTATACAAATTATTGTAGAAAATAAGTACAGGAGGTAATCCTGTAAGTACAGTATTACCTGTACTTATTTCCTTCTGAAATGCATTCAAATAGTTCTACTGGAACAAGCTTCGATTGGTGTCATGTCAAAATAAGATTAAATTGTCACAGACGACTTTACCTGTTACCCTGTCTATGGCCCAACACAAACTTTCAAAATCCCGGCAATTTTCATGGCCCGCGAGGAAAGTTGGCAGGACAAATTCTAAAGTATCTGATGGTCAAAGAACGCTTTAAGGGTTACTTTGTTGTTTACAGTTACTAAAAGCTTAGTTTTGTTAATTCAGGGTAAGGTATGTTTACAAGTAATAACATTTTAAGTGACCTTGTATGATTCAAAATTGATTGACGGACTTCCGAACTTGAACTTCGGTCAATATTACAGCAATGCCGCACTGCGACCGTCTGCTTCCGAACTTTCTTCCGAAATAAAGAAAATGAACTCGCTAACCTTCCACTTTCGAGGTCTTTTATCTTATCATTGAATTTTAACTCTATTATATAGGCAATAAGGTCTGTTATTACTTGTGTTATTTCATACAATTGTAACCGTTCATGTACTGAGGCATCTCGCATCCAGTGTGTATACGTGCGAACGTGGAGCGCGGTCGCGCTTGCCGCTTCTATTTTTGAAATCGCGTGGTTTTGTTCTTTCACACATTTTATTATTATAGTGATTTAATATTGCAGTTTTTAATATTATTCGGTGTATTAAAAAAAATAAATAAATAAATAGGTCGTCTATTAATAAACAGCGTTTTGTTTCAATATGGTAAGTTGGCACATGTTCCTGTCTTTTGTTTGTTCCGTTTTCAGTACGCATCCGTTTAATAATATGCAGCTGCATACAATAGTATGGGTGATACGGGTAAACAAAACGTGAAACGAAATGCAAGTCTAAACAGTAATTTTAAAACAAAACAAAACAATACGTAGTATCCATAGTATTTTGTGTCAAAACACTTTTGTGTTTTAGTTTGTGTCCATTGCAGTGCGATTGATTTAATTCGCTACGATGTAATTTGCATGGTATTGAATTACAGTTGTTAGATAAGCTCGCTTGGTAAATTATATTTAGATAGTTTGCTAAAATATAAGCTTATTTTTTTATCTATTAGAAAGCAGGCGTATTGATCACCAAAGGAACTATAGTTACCGGCACGAGTTTTGAGCGATCGGCGGAACAGTAGGGATCGCTTTACGCATTGATCGTACGTCGCCAATGTAATGAGAATTATCGACATGTCGACAATATTTGGGTTTTGTCTCTCTAGAGAACAACTCATACTTCAAAAGAGGATCGAAGTTTCACTTCGTAGGAAAATATGACCGCTCAAGAATCGTGCCGAGGACTATACCAATTTGGATATATACTTTATTTTCAGCGGTATTATGAGATTTTGAAGGAATATTTAATACGTATTTGTCACATTTAAATTGATTGAACATAAGTAGTCCACGCTAATGTTGTCATCAGTTAATCTACTGCTGGATATAGACCTCCCCAGGTCGCGCCACGTGGCCACTTGGTAATCTATATAATATTATAAAATTCTAAACATGCCGTGTCTGTACATTGAAGCTATTTAAAAAAATACGACTGGAATAGACTATATAAACGATGGAGAACACAATGCATTTTTTTAGATTTCTTGTCTGTTTTCTCGGGATTCACGTAAAAACTACTGGGCCGATTTCGATGTGGTTTACGCTGATCGACAGCAATTTCATAGACTTAAAATCCGTGCTACTTTTTATCACGGGAATCCCGCGGGAGATTTTCTGGGATTTAATTAAAATGGCCAGATTGAAAAAAAATCGAATTCCAATGCGATTTTTTCACTGATCGGTAGCAAATGTTGTGTAATAAAAGGTGTGATATCTTTTATCCCGGGAATTATCCCGGGAGCGGTGTGAAGTTGTTCGAGTGCATAAAAATTTGCTTATTCCGACACAATTTTCATTAAGACGATAGCTTTCATACTTTTTTCCCCGCGGGAATTTCAGGTCAAGCGTGGACGAAGTCGCGGGTGTATTCTAGTATATTCGTGTTTTGTTTAGCACTTCTTAGCGGCTGTATTAACCGATTATTATGAAATCTGATATAAAAGAAATTTGAAAAGGGATTAAAGTAGGGAAACATTTTATCCTAGAAAATGGAATAGTTTTCGTGGAATACAGACCCGAAATTTATCTGTTAAAATATGCCCAATTATAAAGTAAGTAGGACGCTTAGATAATGTAACATTTGCCCGAATGAAATCTAGAGCACATAAGTTATTATTAGCTAATAACATATAAATCCTTAAGTCATATCTTTATGTATAAATCATAGCTCATTAGAGCGTTGTAACTTAGTGAAACGGTACAACTGTCAAGTTCTAATGACATGAGTTCCAATCCTGTCCGAAAGAAAGTATCATTGGGTATTTTTAACCGACTTTAAACAGGAGGAGATCTGAATGCGTCTGTATGTTTTTGTATGGTCGTTATTTGATTCCTCTGTCATTTGTGGACTTTTTTTTATTGCAGCAGTTCAGCAGACAGGCAGACGGCCCACTTGATGGAAAGCGGTTAACATCGTCTATGGACATTTGCAACACCAAGGTGCTACAAATGCGCTGCTGCTCTCTTAAGGAAGACTGGAACCTGGTCGCTAATGCCGGAACACAACTCAAGTTTGTTATGGCGACATTTTAGACCAGGGGTGGTAGCCATCCAGTAAGGCAAATGCCCTACCACCTGGCTGTGGGCTGTTAAGTCGCCTCTTACGACAGGCCGCCCTGTCGTAAGAGTAAATTGTATTCTTTGTCCGTTTCTTGCACTTTCCGTCTCTGGTAAACATGCAGCCTAAGTAAACAAATCTAGTAATGTCAGTAAGCTAAAGTGGCAGTGGGCCGGTCATATCTGTCGCAGAAACGACTCCGCCTCTATCCGAAATTATTTCAAACTTTTCGGATACGGATAGAATTTTATTTCGGATATCCGATAGTTTCAGTTACGATTACCTCAATAACATCCCTGCTCTAAACAACGCAACAAGTTGCAAAAAATATAGCGCCATTATAGTATTGTAATTTACATGATTATGCATTATTAATTCTTAACTATGATTTTAGCAATCATTGACTTCATAAATCGCGAGATGTGGCAATGGATTCACAAGTTTTGTAATATTATTATTTTCGTCATCCAAATCTAAAAATGTTTTCATCATCTTGTACCTATCAAACTAACCGTGTTCAAATGATTGATGAAAAATGACTCCGTTTGCATAGTATTACAACACTTTCTTAACCCTATACATACCAAAGTGGGATATCTTCGAAAATTTAAGATAATTTATCTGAAATTTTGGAACATGTTCGAACAGCTAGTATAATATAACGACTAACCTCCTTAGCCGTTATAATATACTAGTTGACTCGTGTCCACTTCACTGGGCGTCATTAAAACTTGACGCGCAGGGTTACCAACAATCAAAAATATTAACACCTTAAGCTAGAGTCAAAAACATCTAAACTCGTGATAATTACTAGAAAAATCCGACAAAAATTAAGAATAATTTATGTTTTGTAATAATCTTTATTTATAACCTATTTTATAACACGATACTGTGATGTTAATTTTTAGAATTTGGTAACCCTGCGCGCCAAGTTATCGTGAATGGGGAATACACATGCACTCACGCCCGCATGTCAAAGAGAGAAGTGCGCATGCGGCTCGCGGGTACTGATGTCAGTCGGGTCTCTGGAAGTGCAGATATGCACAAAATCTCGTCCCGTGATTCCGCTACAGGGGTCCTCCAGCATCTGGGGAGGCGGTGGACCTAAGCCTCTGTTGACGACGCGAGTTTGCTCTGCTTCCCGAGGCAGTCTCAGGCCTTGATGCGCAGGATCAGAGTAGGCGTAACTACGTTCTAAGTCTCATGCTGTTCCTACCACAAGAGCGGGCACATGAGAGGTAGGTAGCTTTAGTGGAGTAGTGGCTCATGGGGAATCACTTTACCTTGCCGAGTCTCCACACATGATGAATGATTTTGTTATTTCACATTTCCAGTCTTCGCGTGGTCTAACTCTCGCCGCTTTGGTCTAACCCCCACAAAGGACCCGGTAATGTACCATATGTTTTCCCCCTGCTTTAATAATAAAATAAGCTTTTGTAGCTGGTTCGTGCTTTTAAATATTGTTTGGAGTTACTACGAAGCGAAATGGTGATTTTTTGCCAGAAATGCAACGACGCCATTGAATGTTAAAAACGGAAGAGGATTTTTTTTTTTAAATGTGTTTTACATGACATTTATACTTATAAGGTAACTGATACACTTTCAGGAAATTAAAGGCGGCGCCAGATATTCGCGTCGGTAACAGCTTTGTAATCTTTAATTAATTCATAAACGTAAAAAGCACTCACAGTGCCTTGTACGAGGATGTGCGTATTTCTTGCGTGGAACGTTATTGCTGTTACATATTTGACAGGCATTCCCGTGCAACTTTACCGGGGTTTATAAAAAGAATTAAAAAAATTATTAATAACAATAAAATATAGCCTATATCACTCGAGAATAATGTAGCTTTCCACTGGTGCAAGAGTTTTCAAAATCGGTTCAGTAGTATCGGAGATTACCCCGAACATCCAAACTTACATGTTTTACCTCTTTTTAATATTAGTATAGATAGATTAAAAATATACTTACTATGTTGGCTCAGCGACCCAAAGTAGGTCTTGGCCTCCGAAACGAGACCATTTCCTTGACTTACGCATTTTCTTGCCAATTATAGGCTCGTATCCCCGACAGCTCAGTCTCCACTCTGTTTTTTCAGCGATATTTGGGACGGCCGACCGGACGCCGACCTGCCGGCCGTCCGGTTGGTCCGTCATCTCTTGTAAAAATGTCTTGAAAGAGAATATAAAGTTATATCCTAAACCAGTTTCTCATTCAAACTTAACTATGGAAACCGCTAAACAATTTCGGAGTCTATTCGACACAAACATTCAGTTAGAGAAATAAAAATTCTAAAAACAGTATTTTATAAACAAGCGGACATTTCGGCCTTTTCTTACCATCAAGGCTACTTATAGACTAACAAGTCGCTTTTTGCACGTATAAAAAACTTGAATCCGTAGAGTTCTATGGTAAAACGTTGCAAAAAGCCGCGCGTGCATCTTTATTTTAATTTCAGTTGGGTTATATAATAATATAATTTCATTTCTGGTTATCCGTTGTAGTAGCCACAATACACACTAGAATGATGATAGCAATTACTCGCCTCTGCTCTTATTATTGATATGTGGAGGAACGAGATGGAATGCTCCTCCATTTCAAAGGAAGATTTGAGAAGATTCCAGCGAGGCTAGTGTTGATTCTCGCAGGCCAAGCCCTTCTGTTACAGTCTTTTTTTTTTTTTTTTTGGAACTGGACCCAGCTGAATAGCCGCAGATGGCTGTTTCAGCGATACCGGACTTTGGGGGCTTCACGACTCCGTGGGAGCGGAGGCGTTCGGCCCGGGAGCAGCACGCTCGAGGAGGCACCTCCTGTGAGGTTCGACCTCGGCTCGACCGCTGCGGGGGATTGACTCTATATTGGGAATTAGCCGTTAAAGGCTGAAAGAGCTAAGCCAACAGGCTGAAATGATTGTTTTTTTGGGGACCAATTATCGACTCCGCCGGCGGAGCCGATCCTAGTCTATCGTTACTACCGCTTCGCAACGTGTTATAGCTGGAGGAGAAGAAGCGGCGGAAGAAACTCTCCAGCAACACGCCTATGCTAATCATCTGTTACAGTCATAGTTGTAAATTTGTATATATTCTTTGTATGTTTCGGGAAACGTTTGTGACATCAATTATTGCACAGCGCCATCTATTGGCTTGTAAGTGTTCCACTATAGATATAGCAATATTGTGTACACGACTCTCTGTGGCACTAATAAACCCATGAAGTTTCTTTGCCACACTCAAATGTGTTTCTAATATATATTAATGTAAGCATATTGAACAATAAATTTAAAAAAAATGACTTGTGCAAATTGTTTATTTTTTTATTTTGCCTTATAAGACGATAGCGATATAATGAAACAAACCAAAACCAAATAAAAAGGAAGCTGTCAGTCTCTGTAAATCTTCTACTCCAGCTGTCTGCATCGGCATGATGGTCGTGAACCTGCTAGATGAAAATAATACTATAGCACTCATTTGGGCATACTAATAGTATAAATGATGAGTTCATCCTATTGTAACTGGGCATCTATATATTAAGTTTAAATCTAATAATAAATAGACTTTGGTTTTACCTACACATTATTTTATTATTAATAATAATCCAATTCAATACCTACATATACACGAGGAAAAACAGTTAACTTTAACTAGTAATATACATATATATTTTTTAAATAAAAGACTAATGTATTTAAATAAAAACCAAATGCTAAAAATAAACCAAGTTATAAATAAGAATGTGGTCTAATTACAAACTATGTACCAGACTACGGCTAGAAAGAAGGATGCCCAGAAGAACATGGGTAGCATAAATTATTTTTTGTTACGTTTGAAGAAACTCTTTTCTTATGGACTCTATTTATCTAACATTACAAAAACAAACGATACAAATATATAACCTCCTTCCCAAGGAGCCATACTTGTGCAGCTGATGAAGCAGCATTACTAACTCCTGAAGCAGTCATTGGAAGACGTTATGGTGACTAGTATCGACGAAGACATCTTCTATAGTTGTAATTTTATCCGTGCAGGGACGGAGAAAGAATACAATTTCCTGTGGCCTGGCGGCCTGTCGTAAGAGGCGACTAAACAACCCACAGCCAGGTGGTAGGGCATTTGCCCTGGTCTAGAGCATGCCGCCATAACAACTTTGAGTTGTGTTCCGGCATTAGTGACCAGGTTCCAGACTCACTTAAGAGAGCAGCAGCGCATTTGTAGCACCTTTGGTGTTGCAAATGTCCATAGGCGATGGTAACCGCTTTCCATCCAGTGGGCCGTCTGCCTGTCTGCTGAACTCCTGCAATAAAAAAAAAAAAAATAATCATCTGACAAACAGATAGTATAGCCGTAAGAAAACTAAGCAAGTCAAACTTGTATTATGAGCAATATACACATTGTGTAAATATTGTGTAACATACACCGGGTGACTTTCTTGGTTAATGTTCATTTACGAAACAAACCAGGCCAGGCTCTGTAGATATAGATACAGATCTTTCTCCGTGCAGGAATGGAACAAGAATACTAATTCCTGCGGCTGGGCGGCCTGTCGTAAGAGGCGGCAAAACAACGCACAGCCAGGTGGTAGAGCATTTGCCCGCCTGGATAGCTACACCCCTGGTATAGAGTATACCGCCATAACAGCTGAGTTGACTTCCGGTATCAGTCGTCCGGTTCCAGTTCAAGGCCGGCAGCACATCGTCACCACCTATGGTATTGCTAATGTCCATAGGCGACGGTAACCATTTTCCATCACATTTGGGCCGTCAGCCTGTATGCTGTGTTTCTGCAATAAAAAAAAGATAAGTGGCATTATATAGACAATAGAAAATGTATAGGAATGACATAATACTTAGGCTACGTTCCATTAGGGACTCACAACGACCGCGATTTATCCCGTTCCACTTGCTTGCCCGCGTTACAATCGTAAACCCAAGTGGAACGGCTATTCGACCCGCCTATTGATATGGGTCATTGTGAGCGTTGTGTGTTCGAAAATGATGACGTTTTCGCCACGACCACAACGACCGCGGTCGCCTTGTGGAACGGCTAACTGAGCATTTTGGGCGTTGCGAGCTACAAATGGAACGCCCTGTTAGTGTAACCATATGTCATTCCCGTACATTTCCTATTATATTCGTTTAGCGCTAATGCTACTGGTCTGCAGGGCTAGGGAATCTAACGCGGGACATCTACCTTCCAGTGAGCTATGCAAACCAAAGCTTATACACCATACTGAGGTAGTCGTAGAATGGTGGAGTATTCTTGTATTATATCAAACTTTTACTTTAGTTAGATTAGACCCTAATGAATCAAAATCTGAGTCTTAAAACAAAATAATAGTTTAAAATACGTTTTTCAACCAAATATATATATACTAAGGTCCAAATGTCGCTTACGACAAAATGGCGGTAAAGGCTCCATATCGTTTAAATTAATGTGAGAAAAAATTCCTCAAGACTTCCCCGCTCGACTTCTATGAAAGTTTAACGAACACCTGCGCTATTGTATCCAGCTAAGTCTTTATTAGGTCACCGACCCCTTTCCCGTTTTCCTTAGTGCCTAGGAATTGTTGTAATTAGGGTCTAAGTAAGACATGTTTATGTTTAATACCTACGTGGGTTGGGTATATGTGGTAAACGGATTAGGAAATGTATTCTCTTCTTTGTATTCTCCGTACACATTATATTAAGATTGTTTCCACGTATTATAGGATAAAATATACTTTACTGTACAAACAAATCAATATAGCAAACACAAAAGCGGCTTAGAACTACGTATAAATGACGACCTATTCGCTGATTGCGATCTCTTCTAGCCAACTTAGGATGGAGAGAGAAATATGATACAAAACCTAGAGCAGAGATTTTTCTGCACAATATTCTAAAAACATTTAAATGTAGTTATAGTATGGTTACAACCTACGCGCCGACAAAAGTGGATTCACACCTGCATACCATAAAAGCACACTTTATTACCTTTCCGCATTTGGACATCTTTTGTTTATTTGTATTTCAAATTTGTGATTTAAAAAAAACAGCACATTGTGTATTGTAATCTCTTATGGCAATCACTAGCCAGGTGTGTCGAACTGATTCTAAGAAATTCGGTCTACGCGGTCGGGCAGCAATATTGTATCGGCAGTATAAAGCAATGGCCCAATGGAGAGATCGGCCGTCGAGCGATAACCAGCCGCGAGGCAAGACTTGTGTACATTCGATAATCTACTTAGTGACGGACTTTGCGCGTGTTATTGAATCGTGCATCACGTTTGGACTGATTGTGTTCAGTTATATTTGTACCTGTGTTATACGTGTTTGTATAGTTGTAATAAATTCTATAGTAATTCTAACGGCATTTTAATTCGAGTCCTGCAACTCGTAACAGTATTTATATTGTGTAAAGAAATATTCAAATAGATTTATATATAAACATATAGAGTATACTAATTTTTTCATATAATAATAATATTTTATTATTCCTCACCGTCTGCCCATTTTTCCATGTTCCCTGAACATTGCGACGGGCAGACGCCATAGTCCCCATATTCCCAGACCCCTAGTACCATTAGCAGTTCACCCCAATAGCCCGGTACTTTTTGTCCTCATTTCCCACAATAGTCCTACACTGGCCGGGACTTGGTCTTGGGTGCATTACTATATGGTGTAGACAGGGATAATCGCCGGTCAGTGTCACGCCACATTTACATTAAATTTGTCAAGAGGCCTCTACGTGTTTGCCTTCCCATGGTCCCACGCAACCCCTCCAAATGTCCCGGCCATTTTTATGGCCCGTGGTCTCCAAAGACATACATTATATTATAACATAATCCATGCTTGCTTTAACCAGCCGGCACGGAGTGGAGATCGCTAGAGCTAAGACTCAAGCTCCAGGGGTGAAAGTGATAAATGGTCTAACGTCAGAACTAGCTTCGGTGAACCTGCAACCCACCTCTCTACACCCCTTAGCCACTCACACCCATGTTGCCCGGCCTTCTAAGGCATTTTTTGGGGCCCGTGCAGGGAATGACGAGTCTTCGTCTGCCCATTTTTCCATGTTCCCCGAACATTGCGACGGACAGACGCCATAGTCGCCATATTCCCAGACCCCTAGTACCACTAGCAGTTCACCCCAATATCCCGGTACTTTCTGTTTTCATTTCCCACAATAGTCCTACACTGGCCGGGGCTTGTCCTTGGGTACATTATTATATGGTGTACACAGGGATAATTGCTCCGCGCAAGCCCTCCAAAAGTCCGGGCCATTTTTATGGTCCGTGGTCTTCAAAGCTCTTCCTAAGCTTAGATGCTAGATGAAACAGGATTGTTATTTCATAGGACACCTATCGGATCCCGATAAGTCGATGTAGCGATATGATCGAACACCGAGGTAGATAGTAAAACGATAAAAAATGGAGAAGAATTACCTTTTAACTCAAAAGCGTTACGTCTTTTTGCGCACCGTACATAGTGCACCTTTCACATCGCGTACTGAACGAGTCATTTTTATAATCAACTAGCTGTCCCGGCAGACGATCTTCTGCCCTGAAGAAATAAAATTTAGAACTCGATTGCAGCGCCACCTACCGGGTCCAATTGTGAATCTAAACCATCCTCGTATCCACTTGAACACACACAAAAAAATTCATTCATTTATTTTAGGAGTTTACTGTCAACACACGTATAGAAGAATTATATATATAAAGATATTGTATCTCAATATTATACATTGTCTTACAGCAGGCAAATAGACAGGTTTGAAGCGATACCAAAGCGTTGTCAGCCTCTAGGATCAGATAGAGGGGAGAGTTAAGATAGGGCAGGAATAGAGGTTATGAAATAGGCGGAAATATGTAGGGGTGAAATTGGACAGAGGACCACCGAATCTCTCACTCACTTACGAAACACGATTAGCTCATATCTAATAATTTCAAGCGGATATTCTGTGAGAGCATGGTTGACCGGTGTGGTGGTCAAGTTTACCCAGCGAGATATAAACAATATAATAATGATTCCAGCATGGGTCAACCACGTCCGACAGATAGTATTGCCAACTCGACCTTAATTTAAATATTTTCCTCGTCATTTATTTAATGACCTATGCAAACTCACGAACGAACATCAACGGATAAGACAATGATAAGTATTCACAACGATTGTCTCTTTTTAAAATGTTTAGTTTTGAATAGTAATTTAAGCATGTCATTCATTATTGCTGAAACACGTATGTGTAGGTAACGATCCTTTGAATATAATCGTTGTTTAAATATATATATATATATATATATACATATACATACTATATATATATATATATATATATACATACTGTATATATATACTGGCTGTCCCGGCAGACGTTGTTCTGCCCTGAAGAAATAAAATTTAGAACTCGATTCCAGCGCCACCTACCGGGTCCAAATGTAAGCTATCCTATCTTTCAAGTCGGATCAAACTGCACACGGTGTGCAAATTCGATTAAAATCGGTCAAGTACTTTAGAAGTCCATCGCGGACAAACAACGTGACACGTAATTTATATATATTAAGATATATATATATATATATATATATATATGTGTTCTCTATAAATATTATAAACGCGAAAGTTTGTAAGAATGTATGGATGTATGAATGTATGTTTGTTACTCTTTCACGCTAAAACTAGATTTTGATGAAATTTACAATAATATAGCTTACACATCAGAATAACACATAGGCTATAATTTATAAAGATATAGTGTGAATTATCCAAAATATAACGATTTTCCATCACCACGCGTGTGAAACCCCGGGCGCAGCTAGTATATATATATATATACACATACAGTAGAGTCTCACTAAAGTGGCACTATTAAAAAAAAACTAAGAGGTGCCGGAATATTGGATTATGTAAAAAAATAATAATCTATATATATATATATATATATATATATATATATATATATATATATATATATATATATATATATATATAAATCAATTGCTGTTCGTTAGTCTCGCTAAACTCGAGAACGGCTGGACTAATTTGACTAATTTTGGTTTTGAATTATTTGTGGAAGTCTAGGAAAGGTTTAAAAGGTGAATAAATATGAAAAAAATGCTTAGAATATAGTAAAAACAACAATTTCGCTTTCCCTTAGAAACTATTCCTACCTGTCAAACATTTGATGTTCGTCCCGTCGTTTAGAAATCAATTAAATTTAAAAGTCGTTCAGAAATCAAATTAAATTTAAAAGTGAAGATTTTTTTAATTTTTTTGGTTTTGGATGTCAAACTTTTGATGTTCGTTCCGTCGTTCAGAAATCGACGTTTTTTAATTATTGATTCTGAAGCAGTACAATAAAATAAAGCATGTTACAGTTTACTTTACATTATAGCTACACAATTTTCAACTTGAAAACGACGGGTAAATAAATAAGGTAAACAAAAGCTGCTATTATAATAATTTTTGACGTTATACTGATTCCGGTGCTGAGCTAAGCGCGAAATGAGAGTAGGGAGTGGTAAGGGAGTCGTGAGCGAAGGATACCGGAAGTACCGGACTAGTGAAATGCTGGATTAGTGAGAGTCTACTACAAGTCGTGGTAGCGTAATGGCCACCGCACGCGTCCCAAAATTCAAAGGGCGGCAGATTCGACCCTGGCCGGAACGCATGCACCACTTAGACAGTTTTCTGATCTAATGTGCATATTGTTACAATTATCACATGCTAACAACGGTGAAGGAAAACATAGTGATGCAACCTGCACATCAAGATAAGCGATGTGCCAAACCTGCCAACCCGCCTTGGACAAGCGTTTTTTTTTTTTTATTTTTTATTGCCGTAGCTCAGCAGACAGACAGACAGCCCACTCGATGGAAAGCGGTTACCTTCGCCTATAGACATTTGCAACACCAAAGGTGCTACAAATGCGCTGCTGCTCTCTTAAGGGAGACTGGAACCTGGTCACTAATGCCGGAACACAACTCAAGGTTGTTATGGCGACACACTTTAGACCAGGGGTGGTAGCCATCCAGTCGGGCAAATGCCCTACCACCTGGCTGTGGGTTGTTTTGTCGCCTCTTACGACAGGCCGCCCGGCCGCAGGAAAATTGTATTCTTTCTCCGTTCCTGCACGGATATTACGATTACTGCAGCGTGGCGCGTGTACTGTCCGTTGCCTCTATAATGGGAGGCCAGAGCCCAGCAATGAGACATTTATGGGCTGATAGTATATATATTATACAATATAATATAATTTTTTACAAAAAACAACTGTCCAGTTACATACTACACAGATAAACTTAAATAAATAAATACTTAACTATTTAAATCAAACAATCAATTTATTTATTTGCAAGAATGTAGTTTATACAGGTGTTATACAATTGTAGATCCACAGTACATTTCACCACATAGTGGTGTACAACCTTACTTAAATACTAAAATAAAATTTACATAAATATTCTAATTCTATCTATGCAGGAACGGAAAAAGAATACAATTTCCTGCGGTCGGGCGGCTTGTCGTAAGAGGCGACTTAACAACCCACAGCCAGGTGGCAGGGCATTTGCCCGAATGAATGGCTACCACCCCTGGTCTAAAGTATGTCGCCATAACAACCTTGAGTTGTGTTCCGGCATTAGTGACCAGGTCCAGTCTCCCTTAAGAAAGCAGCAGCGCATTTGTAGCAACTTTGGTGTTGCAAATGTCCATAGGCGATGGTAACCGCTTTCCATCAAATGGGCCGTCTGCCTGTCTGCTGATCTCCTGCAATAAAAAAAGAAACCTCTTGCTAAATATCTATATATATAAAAGAAAGTCGTGTTAGTTACACTATTTATAATTCAAGAAAGGTAGTACCAATTTGGCTGAAAAGGGAGGTAGCTTAGAACCAGGAGACGGACATAGGATACTTTTTATCCCGTTGAAACCGGTAGGTGGCGTTGAGATCGGGTTCTAGAATCCTCCTAATCACCTGGAGCGATTTTGGTGATTTTGTTTTTGTGTGTTTGAGTGGGTCCCCGGATGGTTTAAATCTACAATTGGAACCGGTAACTGGCGCTGGGATCGGGTCCTAGATTTTTCTTTCAGAGCAGGACAACGTCTGCCGGGGCCGCTAGAACTTTATATATTCTTTGACATCCTCAATTTTAAGTAAACATATTTGGCTAGGATATCCTGCTTTAGCAGGTCCAGCCATCGAGTCGAATATATGTAAGCAGTGGCTTCGTTCATATTGTCAGGTCGAAACAATTTAGTAGGAAATGTTTACACTGCAAATTTAAACTAATTGATACTATTAACATTCTGTGCAGTGTACAGGACATTGAGTATCGCAAAGTCCAAAGAATAAATTACCTATATCTCTAAATAAGTGCCGGAATTTGCGTCTACTATCCGTATATAAAGAGTCTAAAGAACAATTTCTTCGAGACTGGTATTTCGTTGCAAAGGGCCATAGGTGACAGTGGACACCGAGGTAGGGAATTATATAATTTTTTAAATTTCAACTATCTTTAGTTTTAATAAAATGTGTTAGTTTAGTTATAGAGATATGTCAAGTACTTTCAAGCACTATCTGTACCGGAACGGAGAAGTAATAGAATTTCCTACGGCCGGGCGGCCTGTCGTAAAAGGTGACAAATAACCCACAGCCAGATGGTGGGGCACTTGCCCGTCTGAATGGCTATCACCCCTGGTCTAAAGTATGCCGCAATAACAACCTTGAATTCTGTTCCGGCATTAGTGGCCAGCCTCTAGTCTCCCTTTAGAGAGTAGTAGCGCATTTGTAGCACATTTACTGGAGCAAACGTCTATAGGCGATGGTAAACGCTTTCCATCAGCCGTCTGCCTGTCTGCTGAACTCTTGCAATAAAAAAAATATTAAATGCATTATTTTAGGGTTCCGTAGCCAAATGATAAGAATAATAGTAGATTTTCGTTGGGCGTATAGAATCCTTGACTGTCTCAAATATTATTCCGAAATAATCTCATTATTTTTTTACTATAGCAATACCTCATCACTACAGGTCATTGACTCTTCGGCTTATAAACTTTGGCAGAGTAGTTTTTAAACTATGCCAACTGAATTCCTAATATTATGTTAATGAAAATAAAACTTTCAAAAATAGAACAATAAATAGGGCGCTGTTATCTTTAGTTTTCTACCGTTGTTCCTACTTTTTTGTGGGACTTTTACGTGTCAGAATCCATCAGCCATTCTAGTATCTTTAATTTTTATATAATCCGATTCACGGCATCTATGGTTGAGTAAGATAAGCCCTTAGCGAAGTAACTTCCTGGAAGACAAAGGCGCCGGGTTCAATTCCTGGTATGGTAAATTTTGCAACATGATTGACCAAGTCATACCTAATTCCTGTTTCCTAGTAAGTATATACGTAGAAACAGGAATTAGGTCAGAGCTTGCACATACAAAAATACATATGTATTTTTGTATGTGCAATTAAATTAAATTTTAAATTTTGTATTAATTAATTTAAATTTTGTATTAATACAAAAATACATATGTATTTTTGTATTTAAAAGCTCTGACTCCGATTCACCTACGATTCTTAGATAGTCGCAAGAGACACCTTCAAGGAATCCAGCTTCATAACAGTATTGTCGTTTGTTATTTAGTTGAAACACATTTTATTATTTATATTACGTTTATTTTAATATTATTTATATAGTAGCTCTTAATTATTATTTTAATATAAATCTTAGTCATAGCAATGGTTTCTTGTGTCTCTACGGTTCGTAGAAGAAGGCGAGGAGCTCGGTGATAAGTCATCTGTCATTACTGTCAAACAATATTGACAGTGACGTTTTATTATACAGATTAAATACCGTTAGTAGTACTTTACTAGCTTAAAAATATATTTATTTGCTCATATAATATAAATGAAAGTATACTCTAGAAATAAAATAATTAATATAAATTTTTTTTAAGCTAGTAAAGGTGTTATGATACTGGATTTCTCGAAGGTCTCCCTAGCGGCTTTCTAAGAATCGTAGGTGAATCGGAGTCGGATCTTACAAATACAAATTAAACTATAAAATCTAGTATCAGACCGCTTGTATTTGGAAACATGCCAAAAATACTCGCCACATTACCTCGCTGAATGGCAATGCTAATACATAGTCTGAGATAGACCTGGGGGCCAATTCTGCTATTATCATCTCGTCAAAATCGCGGGACACTATTGTCCCAATCGTATGTTTTCCTGATTTCGGTATTCTGTTAATACTAATGGCGTGCCCGTGGCAAGCTACTCTAACAACCTTGAGCTGTGTTCCGGTATCAGTGGCCAGGTTCCAGTCTCCCTTAAGAGAGCAGCCGCGCATTTGTAGCGCCTTTAGTGTTGCAAATGTCCATAGGCGATGGTAACCGCTTTCCATCAAGTGGGCCGTCTGCCTGCTGAACTGATGCAATAAAAAATTTATAAACTCTATATTTACAAGCGAAAACACGTGAAATAAATTTGGTAGCGTTTCAACATTCATTTCGGCCAACGGCATTTTTGGTAATGGTAATAGCAATTTTTTCTACTATTATTTCGCCACGTCAATATACAGAGAAGAGAGAAGAAGATATTGTGGGTTTAATAGAATACGAATTTTTGACATTATCGCAATGGTACTGTTGAAATAAACCTCGTCATTTCAACAAGAACCTTTTTCATAGGGTCTTCTATATTTAAATTACATTATAATATAGTAACGTCTTAGTGTCGGTTGTTATTAGGTATGTAAGTATCCGCTATGCGTGTATGATTGTCAAGAATAAAACTCTGCTGGTATTCACAATATGTGCCGTATTATTTCCCGGTCCATAACCAACAGGTACTTTGAATATCTTCGCAACGCCATGATATTTTTTTTTATTATTATATATATCTCTACGGACTCGACTTCCGTACCCTTTTTTAATACTTAATTTCTATGAAAAATTTGAGACTCCGTACACGCTTATTGTCTATTTTTGTTAGTGTATGTGACATTATATGTAGTAATTTTTCTGTTTTGGTGTACCTTAAGAATAACTTATTATATTAATTTATTCTAATTTTAATACTAAACTTATACTAATGTAGAGTGTATCTGTTACATGCTGGTGTTGTGAGGAAGTGCATGTGCAGTGTTGGCCTTATAGTGCCATGTGTGTTGTTTTTTTCTTTTCTGTGCCTGGGTTATTAATTTTTAGGCTCTTTGTGTGTCTTGGTTTGTTTGTGGAGTGTGCGTGTAATGCAATGCGATGGTAGTGCGCGTAGGTTTAAGTATGTGTATAAGTTTTATTGTTAGTTATGTGTTTGTGACTTTATGTGGTGTTATAATTTATTGTTCAGTTGTTGTGACATGAAAATGATTGAAATAGCAGAATTGGGCCCCAGTTTTTTGGTCACGTTTAGTTTTACTAGCTAGAATCAACAGTTGGAACTGTATCAAAGCAGTGCAAAATTACATACACTATTTGGGCCTTTGTACCACATAGTGTGGCTATAAGCGATCCTAATGTGGCTAAATAAAATACACAATTAGAGTCATATTAAAACATGACAGTAACAAAGCATTGTACTACATACCTAATAACTGCCCTGTACTGAATTCCTTTGTCCTCTTTATTAATGCCGCTTAACTAATGTCCTCGCAATTGAACACGCTCCGTTTCAATGAGTACCGCGTACTCTTTGATACTATTAGCCCATAAAAGTTAGAATGTTCGAGTCTCACCCTTTTAGGGGAACGGACAGTATACCCTTCCCGTTTGTTCGAGGTGAGTTAGTGGTTCTCACACATTCGTTATCTGCATGTGTAGGCTTCTTCACCATCCACCATCCGTAAGGGCCTATCCATAAATTTTAATGAAGTCACACGTTAAAGGGGGAGAGAGGTTCTTAAATTTCGTGACGTCACATTTCTAAATCTAATATATTTACATACATACATACATACATAGCTTCACGCCAGTTCCCTTGCGGGGTAGGCACGAACAACAGAGCGCCATTTAGGCTTATTCTTACACACCTCACTTGCTTCTTTGACATTCATAACTCTTGTCATGCACGCTCGTCTGTTATTAAGGCTCCTGACATCACCTTCTGCTAGTACACGATCAATTTGATTATGGAAGGTGTGTCGTGGCCTTCCACGACTTCTGCATCCATCCACTTTTGCATTGTATATCTAATATATTTCAATTTAAAAATTTGAACTATTAACGAAAAACTTCGAAATATTCCCACCTCTATCTGTATGAGCAGATAATAATTAAAAAAATATTTATATGGATATAAAACTGATTACGAAACTGCTGTTTTAATTTAACATTAGGGAGGGAGAAGTCTCACGAATGTGACCAGCTGTGACAAGGACAGGAAAGGGGTCAAAAAGTCATGAAATACGTGTGACGTCATTTGTGGATGGCCCCATATTGGTTATCTCGATGTGTAGGCTTTATCACAACGTAACACCATCCGTAAGTCATGCAAAGAAATTTAGTCTGATATTTAGTTTTGTTGTTAATAAGGCTGGGCGCAAACGGGCCACCGATCATAGCCACCGGTGGCCAGCGATAGGCAGTTTACATGATTTTTCATGTACATTGTAGGGACTCGCCGCACACGACTCCGACGTGGTAGAGCCATGCTCTTAGGGCCTGCTCGTTCGGTGTGATGCCACGCTCTCATAGAATATCGGCGTGAAACTTTTTGCCTTGAGCTAATCATGTTTTGTGTAATAAGTGAGAGTTCCGATATCCCACTTCCCCCTCTCTCTATCAAACTTTCGTATCACATCGCCCTATTTCAATCCTATACCTCATCCCTTTTATACCATTCCTCCTGTCTGTTCCCTCTATCACATTCTAAAGGCTGGCATCGCGTTGGCTACGCCATTGGTGTTAAAAACGCTTATAGGGGACGGTAACCACTTTCCATGAGCTGGGCCGACTGCCTGTTTGCCAATAAAATAAAGCACGTGTGGCCGATGGCAGCCACGCGTCACCGCCACTTTTGATCGCGCGGTACAGATGGCGCATAGCCGCCATCGGTGGCTATGGTCGGTGGCCTGTGTAAGCGCAGCCTTATAACCTTGCTAATAGGCCAGTTTTTTCGTATTTATGTACTTTTGGTAGCGGGATATTTTTTATCCCAGGACATGTATGCGAACAAAATTAGTTGAATTGCTTATCACCAAATTTGATAATATTCATATTATATACAAACTCTTTATTGCATACTATACAATACATTATAGCACAGAAAATAGTATTCTACCTGATTGTGATTGTAAGGAATTTACAGAATTGAATTATGTAAATACATAATTATGTAGTATCAATGAATGGGATGAATATAGTATTATTTTTATCCCGGAGAGTGTTATTGTTTCTGTGCGATTCGAATTCAAACTCTACGCGAGTGAGCCGCATGTAAAGCTTTAATCTTCTATATAAATAAAAATGAATCGTAGAAATGCATGTATGCCCATAACTTGAACGACTTTCCCGAATTTGATGAAATTTTTGTGTGTGAGTAGTTCCCCGGATGGGTCTCAGAATTCTGGTAGGAGGCACGAGAATCGGGTCCTAGTTTTTTTATTTTTTCAGGGCAGGACAACGTCTATCGAGACCGTTAGTTTTAAATAGCTAGTAGATGTAACATTGGACTAGTAAAGCATCAAGCTCTAGTTCCCACGCCTGTCTTACAAGAAACTAATTAAATAATGGTAATTAAATCTTAATTATACTTTATAAACGTTTTTCTTAGCTGCGAAATATGAATACATAATATTTGCAAGTGAAAGTAAGCAAAAGAACAGGTTCCTTTAACTGTACATTGAACTTGTTTTCAACAGATGTTGTTTATTTTTGCCCGCATACAGTTACATAAGTTATAGCTAAAAATCATACTCCTTCAGAGCCAGGCTTTGAAACCGGAAAATAATCGAACCTAAGGCCTAAGTACATGGTGAGGGGTGTGTGGATGGTTGGCAATTACGTTGTATCCGTTGAGCGGTGTACGGGGAATAAAATAATAAAATATAACTTTTATCGTACTTTTAATCACACATTTTCATGTTATTTACAAATCAGAAGGTTTTTTGTTTAGATGGTGGCAAGCAGTACGCGCGAGAACTGAATTTATACACGACCACGAAGTTCGTGTTCCCACGTTGAAGACGTGTGTCGAACTGTCCCGAACTGTCGTTCGGTTTTTGATAGTGGTGTTTTCGCGTCAAGAGAATCGGCGGGAACGTGTGACACCGCGCTGTCATATAACGGCGCTCTTTTTTTTTGGATTTTATGGCTTGGCAGCTAGGCCTTTAAGCCAGATCTTAGATTCAATGTAGTTTCTTCATTTTCATAAACACATTTGTAGCATAGCTGAACTGTAGGTTATCAGCTAGTGCCATTCAACAGAGTTCTTGTGACAACTCAAATGGCCACATTTGACTATACAATTCACATTTCTCACAATAATACTTAATTACTATTCAAAAACTATCAATATCCTACAACTATTGTTCATTTTAGAGTAATTTTACACATTTTTAGAAAATAAAACTGCAGAGCACACCATCTCCTTTCAGTTCCCGCCAAAAACTCCCTAACGGCGCTTTTTTTATGTTTAAGGCTTGGCAACTAGGCTTTTAAGCCAGGCGCCGTTGTATTGTAGGCTACAATCGACGTCATTCAACGGAGTTCTTGTGAAAACTCGAAAGGCCACATTTGGCTATATAGTTCACATTTCTCGCAAAAACACATAATTACTACTCAAAAACTATCAATATCCTAAAACTATTGTTCATTTTAGTGTAATTTTACACATTTTTAGAAAATAAAACTGCACAGCACGTCTCCTTTCAGTTCGCGCCAAAAACTCCTAACGGCGCTCTGTTTTACATGCTACACAGATTTATATTAGCTTCGCGCTTGCGTGCTTGCTTATAATGTTGGCAATAATGGGATCTATTCTTTTTGTTTTTTTTTTTAATCTCAATTTAATGGTTTTAGCACTGAAAGTTCGTTAAATAGGTTTAATACATTAATTTTAAATGGTTTTTGCCGCACTTTCAAAGCACTCATGTGACACAGCAAAAATTCAGACTCATATAACCTGAACTCGGAATAAAGAGTAGGATTAAATTTTTTAAATGAAACTAATGAAATATTTTCTTGATTATAGGCAACTTGCAAATTACGTAACACGTTATAAGTAAACACTTTTTCATTATTATTGCCACTGCCAATTCCACTCTTTATTATTTCAGATTATAGAAACACATATTGATATATTTATATAAGTATTTATTCTACTGCATGAGTTCAGCAGACAGACAGTCGGCCCACCTGATGGTAAGCGGTTACCGTCGCCTATGGACATTTGTGACGCCAATGTGCTGCCGCTCTCTAAAGGGAGACTGGAACCTGGCCACTAATGCCGGAACACAATTCAAAGTTGTTATGGCGGCACACTTTAGACCAGGGGAGATAGCAAACCAGACGAGCAAATGCTCTACCACCTTGCTGTGGGTTGTTTTGTCGTATTTGACGATAAGCCGCCCGGCCGCAAGAAATTGTATTCTTTTTACGTTCCTGCATGGATAAAAAATAATTATTAATCAACAAGCCACAACAGCCAATGCCATAAATGCAGTTTGATCTATTCGTAATTGCACATTATATTTCAGTCACGTGGAAAAACCAGATGTTCCTAGTATATAATTAAAGTTAGAATCAATGGCGAAATTGCTGCATATGCAGCTGCATTTGTTTTGTGATTTTTAGTAGGTAGCTAATACTAATACGTGAAGCAAACAACACAGCAAAGACTTTGTACCCCTTTTTACGAATATTGCGCGGACGGAGGAGTATGAAATTTCGCACACTTATAGTTTATATAGAGAAGGAGTGCAGAATGCTAATTTTTTTTAAATTATGCATATAAATGCATTTAATCAATAAAAAAACATTACACACACTAGCATGTATTTGACACACACACGCATATATACTCTTTTGTTTATTGATAAAGTCAAATTAACAGTGTAGCCTTGGCGAAGTCTGTGATTATAGAAGTATTAGTCTTTGACAACCGAACCTTAATAACGTTCAAACTTATAATTTAAATTATGGTCGAATTTCGAACACGGGTGACCACTAGTTATATGTTATTCCCCGTTCACGATAACTTTACCTTCTTCTAAAAATAAAATTATGTACACCATACTAGAGATTTCTTTTAGCTAAACCTTAATAAATAACTCTATTTTACTTACATAAAAACTTAATTAGATTTTCATATATCGCGAGCGAAACAGCGAGTAAAGCTAATATATATATATATAGCTATAAACCTTCCTTAAAAAATTATATAATTGATGATGAAAACTGCTTAAAATCCGTTGCGTGGTTTAGGAGGAGTTAGCGAATATACAGACAGACGCGGAAAGCGACTTTGTTTTAAACTATGTAATGATAAACAGTCTTATTCATATTGAGTTAGAGTTAGTTTGTATAGGCTTCTTTAAGAAACTTTTTATACCAGAGGAAAGCTGCTTGAGTAGGTACAAACCACCGCGGGGAAAGCGTGTGAGATTCGCCTCGTAGCATCTGTTGCCTACTATCATCCCGGCAGGAATGCTATTGCCACGCCGCGGTTGGAGATACCTACTAAAACGCCTGGCTGGTCCTCGTGCGTCCCTAGTCCGGGGTATGGTGTGTCGCTCGCGTATTCCCCTCCAGCCCGGAGGGACGATAGCCAACCCCTGTCAGAGCTGGACCTCTCCGGCTGTTTCCAAGCTCACCTTGAGGTGAGGTGAGGAGGGACGCACGTTAATCCGCGCGGTGCGTTTTTTGTTCCGTGACTGTACATATTTAGAACGGTAAATTCTATAAAAAAAATACGTTGTTTGGAAGTTATTTAATTACAAAGCATTTCTCGGTATAATAGTACCTACATAAATTTATTCTCAGAATAAGCGTTATCGCGGTTTCACTCCGATATTAATCAGTACCAACCTTCACGCGATGGGGTTTGTTTTGTTTAAATTGGAATTTCCCAAACTTTTTTCTTTTATGCCTTTGTGGGTTCTCCTATATTGGGCACCCCCTCAGTGAAGTCTAACGGTCTTATTATTATTGAGTTAGATTCTATAAGATTCTCATGTAATAGTACAAACATACCTACTCTAACTCAACATGAATAATACCCTAAATAGCTAATTTCAGGTATTCATTTACAAAATTATTAAAACATGTACGTCTTATCTTCTTTTTCTTCTTTATATTATAAAAACATCAACGCTGATTACGATGTTGCTTATACTAATTACTATAGCATTATTACTAGCATGTGCCAGAGAAACTTTATTCACGCCGCCATTATGTCGACCTGTTTGTTAATGACTTCCAACGATAGCACCAGAAAAATTCTACGGCAACGCCATCTTTTTGGCTTGTCGTTTAAACCCCGTAAACGATGTCATTTATTGAGATACAAAATATCTGACGTTTTGACCCAAGATATAGGCTAGTGTTAGTGCGGGATTTATACATCGAAACACCTTTAACTTTGAGAACTGTTTTATTTGAATTCAGAATTACTGAGCTTAATTACAATTAATTAATTATGAGTTACAATTCTCGCACAATAATTAGCTAGCTACCCTTTTCGTTTCCCAAGTTCGTGGTGGTATAATGGCCAGCGTACGCCTCCCAAACTCAAAGGGCGTGGGTGCAAATTCTGGTTGGAACGTGTGCATCACATCAGTGTTCTACTCTAATGTGCATATTGTTACAATTACCACGTGCTAATAACGGTGGAAGAAAACATCGTGTTGATACCTGCACATCGAGATAACCGATGTGTCAAACCTGTCAAGCCGCCATAGACAAGCGTGGCGGGTATACTGGCCGTTTACATATAGTGGAAGGCCCGAGAGCCCAGCAGTGGGGAGTTTATGGGCTGTTATTATATATTACAATTAGCTACCCTAGAGAGTTACTGTTCTATATGCATCCAACCAAAGTCGTACTAGTGTGAATTATATTTCGTCGCTACATCTGCTGGCTTTTATATCCGAGTAGTAATCAAAACTACCCGCAATGATTACAATAGTAGGTGGTATTACTTATAACAAATGTTTTAACACCAGCTCTGTGTCAGGTTGTATTTAAATCCGATAAGCAGTGTTCACGTAATGCTCTAACAGACATACAGACAAAAGTTCTAACAATTGTATTTTCCGAGTCTGTTGGTCTGAATTATCCACCTGTTTTCTCTATTATAAATTAATTCTACAAACCCGACTCCTCTACAGATTGATTATATTATAGATAGATCAATATAATTTTATAAAGATAATAAAAGAAAAAATGTACAATTTTCTTGCGAAAACTAACCGAGCTAATTGTTGATGACACCTAGGGTTACAGTTCTACTATTATAATATTGCTAGAACGGTCGATCAATTGGGTCTTGGGGCCCAATTTTACTATTTTAATATCTTGACTTTGCTAAGATAGTCAAGGTATGATTCCATTGCGATAGTCTCAGAAAATCGTATTCTACTAAATCCATAATATCTTCTCGATTTCGTCGCGGTAGAATAATAGTAGAAAATATCGGTATTACCATTAGCAGAAATGGCGTTAGCCGAAATGAATATTGAAAAGCTACCAAAAATTGTAAACATTTTTTTCGTGAATTTTCGCTTATGAATATTTATAAAGATGGAGTGACGTGCCACAGGCATGGCATTGAATTTAGCAGAATACCGAAATCAGGCAAACTTACGATTGAAACGATTGTGTCCGGCGACTTTGACGAGATAGTAATAGTAGAATTGAGCCCCTGGTGTTCATTTTGCACACTAAACTGAGATGAATCCTCATAGATCGTATATCTAACCGTAAATTATTCTTTACTTTCATAAACAGACCTTTTAGAACATAAATGTAGCCTTGGGGTTATATGGGACTTTGGGAATCAGTGGTTTAAATCATGAATTATTATCATGAATTTACATAGGATTTTTCGGGCCCGATAATTCAGTGTATTTATTGACCTGAATAATTATTAGCGACTGTTGACGAAATATACTAGAAATGACAATGCCCATAAAAAAAAATGGGCATATCTCGGGCCGCCCGACAGAAGTGATAACTGAAACTAATCTAAGTTGAACTATTTAATATTGAAATTGTTTAACTTGAGAAAAGCTTAGGTTATTACTTAAATTTTATGTATATTAATATGATAATGTAAGGAAAGGTTATTTATTAATAAAATCTTTTATTGAATATAAAAAATATTTTATACTTAGTTACAATTCTTGATTATATATGTACATTAGAACTTTGTGTATGTACATTATTAGTATCATTATTTAATCTAATTACCGAAATACAGTTAGCGCTGTGGATTAGAGAGAGAAAGGAGCCTGCCTACCGCTGCCGTATGCATGGCTTCTCGCCAGACAGACTGGCGCCGTAACGCGTTACGTAACGAAGCGGTTTATCCTCCCATAAGAAGTTATCACCTCAAAAACATTAAATGTTAAAAGCATCTGAACTCTACTGATATTCGTTCTTCGCATTCCTCAAGCGTGGCAGGAGATACATATTGTGTAGTTATATTTAAACTCTTTTTTCTGTTCTTTTTTTATACACTCTTTGCGTGTGTTTTTATTGTCTTTTTTGTTTATTATTTTATTTTTCAACTTTGCTACATCTCATGTTATTAAAGACATTCTTACATTTATCTTTCTTCCGTATTATGTTTTATGGATTGTTATATCCTTCTTTTTACTCATTGTGAATATTTTTGTACCTCTTTTATTTTTATTAATAATCTTATATCATGTTTTTCTATGGAAAATGTCGTTGGATTTAATATTACTAGTGGTCGCCCGTGGTCGAAATTCGACCATAATAATTAATGTCAAAGACTATACTTCTATAATCACAGATTTCTCCAAGGCTACACTGTTAATTTGACTTGACAATAAACAAAAGAGTATATATGCGTGTGTCTGTCAAATACATGGTAGTATGGTAGTGTGTGTAATGTTTTTTATTGATTTAATGTATTTTTTATGCATAATTAAAAAAAATATTAGCATTCTGCACTTCTTCTCTATATTAATTATAAGTGTGCGAAATTTCATAGTCCTCCGTCTGCGTAATTTCCGTAAAAAGGGGTACAAAGTTTTTGCTTCACGTATTAATATATAGAACTTGTATTTTTTATTTTGTATGTTATAATTCTTATTTTGTTGCTGTTTGTTGTTCATTTAAATAAATAAAATATCAAAAAATCTAAAAATATTAATTTGAACTTTAATACTTTGGTATTGTGTTGTTATATAAATAACAGACAAGTACTTATATAAAAAATAACAATAATTGTTTTTTGTTACTTTTTTATGACTAAACGGCTGAAGGAAATTTAACGAAATTGTTCAAGTACATAACAAATGGGCGAACAGACAAAAGTGCAGTTTTACACAAGGGACAATTGTGGATAAAACAAAACTAGTTGATTGTATAAGGCTGAAATTTGGAATACCCGTCTATTTAGGTACACTTGCATACTGGTAGGACTTTCTAAATTGTAACATGCATAGATTTTAGTTAATTTTTTATGAAGCCCTCGATATAAGTAGAACAAAGAGAATCCTGAGGAAGAACATAGGACAGACAGCTTTTATTTTAAAAACAACTTTGATATGTAACTTCTCCTTTAAAACAATAAATCTTTTTCGTTCTTGTTTCTTTCTTTCTTTCTTCAAGTTAAATGTAAAAATAGGGTTTGCCACATCTTTTGAAGTTATACTTGCATTATTAAAAGTGATTCGATTTTAAAGAAATGTAGGTATAGAAGCTTCTCAGTCTCTTATTTGTAAAATCTTTAGACTACCTAAACGTATTATATCTTGCCAGATTTCACACGTGGTAAACGAAGCGGCGAAAAACAAAAATAGTCTAGAATAACAACTAAAATGTTAAAAATAGTTTTAATATGCTCCTGAAGACTGTCTGGAGGAAATTGTTTACTTTTCACATATTGATTTCTATTCGTCTATACTATCAGATCTTGATATAAATAAATAAATAAGCCTTTATTTCTGCTTTTTTTACATCGAAAAACAACTTATATATCTAACTTAGTCTATATCGATCGATATCGTATTTTTATCAAAAATATATCTATAAGTTAAATTGATTAAAACTTATTTAAAGAAGTGTGCCCTTGTGTGACAAAGGGTGGGAGGGGGGTCCTAAATTTCATGACGTCACATTTCAAAATCGAATGTATTTAAGCTAATTACGGAATTGCTGTTTTAATTTAATAGTTTATTGATGTAAAATTGCAAAATATAGTGCGATCCGAATAAGAATAGGAATGTCAATAACCTCTATCTGTCAAATGTCACTTGAAAAGTATGGTTTGCAAAAAACTTATTTGCATATCAATAATATATAGTCTTACATCAAATTTAAATAAAAAGGTTCAATTAGTAGTAGTACCTTGTCTTAATATAATATTTAATTATTAAAAGTTATTTAAAGTCACAATATGGCGCAAAGTCGATCCTATTCTCATTTGAATCACATTATATGTGTTCTCACTAGGGAGGGAGGAGTTTCACGAGTATGAATGACTAGCTGTGACAAGGACGGGGGACTCGCCAAAAATCATGAAATTCAAGTGTCATAATTTGTGGACGGCACTCAATGATAATATCGCGATTTTCATATGTTGCTCTCATTGTTAGTTCCACCTTTGCTTCGCTAGAAAGCGTTACGGGTATTTAGCATTAGGTACTTCAAAGTAAAAATTAAATTAAAAATTAAAATTCTTGAATCATACATTTCTAGAGGACGACATAATTATTTCTTCTTTTACGCTTTAATATACAAACGCACCACTAGACATAGAACCAACATTTTTATCCGACTTGAAAAAAGGAGGAGGTTCAATCAATCAAATCAATTCGTCGTGTTAATATATTTTTTGTGTTCAGTCCATAAATGTCAGAGGGCAAATCAAGGTTCAACGATAACTTTTTAACCGTCAAGATATTTTCATATAAATTTCATTATGATTAGATACCATACACAGAACCTAAAAGTAAAAGATAAAAAATTTCTACCAAAAAAGAAACCGACTTCAAGAGTAAATAAAAAACAAAAAAGAAATATTTTCTACAACATCCTGAAGTCGGTGCCAAGTAAAACATAAGAAAACAACGACAAATTAGCAAAGTGTAGTCTTAATTTTTGTTTTACTTTGCACCGACTTCAAGATAGTATCGTGAAGTTGCTAAACAAGCAGATGGACCATGTACTTTTTTATTGTAGTATAGGTTTGCGTTTGACCATTGTCTCACCTGATGTTGAAGACGCAGTCTAGGATGGAGCACGCTTACCTAGAAGATACCTATTCAGATACCAGTCCAGGCCATTCGACTCTGGAATGCACTACCACTAAACATCAAGCAGACACGATCATTACCTTCTTTTAACAGATCAGTTAAAGATTACTACCTCAAGCTATAGTGTTATTGTTTACTTTTGTATGTATATAATATAATATGTGTATTTATTTATGTATATATATTATCATATTTTATTATGAATTATGAATATATATTATTATGAATAAACTAAATTATTGTATAAGTGCTGGTTTAGCAACTACCGACTTTTGTTGTCCTTCTATACTCCATCCAAAGAAGAAATCGCCATGGGCGATAAGACCGCCGATTGTACTTCTATATTAATGTTCTTAATTTTATGTTGCATTTTTGTACAATAAAGTATATTCTATTCTATTCACTCGTGACTTGAAGACTAAGGTTGTATTTGTCAGGAAAAACAGACTCCGGCAAATTATTTCACTCTTCGGCAGTGCACACGGGAAAAGATGAAGCGGTTGCCACCATGTAACCATGGCGCAAACCGGTGCGTCTGATTGTCCGATGGTTAAATGGGGATGGAGGAATCAGCTCGTGCAATTCTAAGGAACACTCCCCGAAATGTATCCGATAGAAGACAGCTAGCCCCGGGACCTTGCGTCTATGCTCTAGACACTGAAGTCGAGCATAAAAATGACGATCATTGCCGACCAGCTTCCTGGCCCTTTTCTCAATTGATTCCAACGCCTCCCACTGGGATTTGAATGACCCGTCCCAAAGATTTGAAGACAGGTTATAAGTATCGCGAAGGATAGACTCCGCCAATTAGTTCCACTCCTTTGCGGTGCGAATGATGAAGCTAGATGCAAAGCGCTTCGTTCTTATAGGTGGAATGTCCACCATATATCAATGCCTCATGCCGGTGCGTCTGGTTGTCCGATGATGCTTCCATCATCGGACAACCAGAGAAGGCGGGATCAGATCGAAGAGCTCAGCTGTACACTCTCCAAAGTGTGATAGAAAACCGATAAGCTGGCAACCCTACGTCGATGTTCGAGACTTCGAGTTTTGTCGTCGAAAAGCTGGTCGTTGCCAACTAGTCTCCTGGCTCTCCGCTCAATCGACTGTAGTGCTTCGAGTTTATGGCAACTGGAAAGTGATTACCGTCACCTATACACGTTTGAAATGCCAAATGCATAGCCAATGTGTTGCCAGCTTTTAGCAAGAGGTAGAGGGGAGGGGTAAGAGGGATGACATTTTTTGCTTTTAAGTTACTCTTGAAGTTGGCTTCTCTTTTAATAGAATTTTTTATGAATGTAAAGTCAAAATCCCACGCGAATGTATTTGCGGCCTTAGCACAGCCAGGCTAGTAATTAATACAATATGTGATTTGTCAACCATAACATCTATAGTATAGATTCTATACATTACCGCGACCTGGTTACATGATATAAAAGCTTAATAAGCACTTCATGATTAACAAGGTAATAGTTGTACGTAGTATGTGCAGTGCGCATATCTTGTAATAGACCAAGGCTGTTTAGGCAGATAAAATTGTATAAACATTGCGGATATACAAATATTATTGCATAATTAAATTAAAAAATACTTAATAATATTCCAATCTTTTATCGATGCGCTGCAGAAGATTTGCAAGAGCACCCTTCAAACTTCTTAAGGTCACGATTTTTTTTTAATGTTTAAGGCTTGGCAACTAGGCCTTTAAGCCAGGCGCCGTTGTATTATAGGCTACAATAGACACCATTCAACGGAGTTCTTGTGAAAACTCGAAAGGCCACATTTGACTATATAATTCATATTTCTCGAAAAAACACATAATTACTACTCAAAAACTATCAATATCCTACAACTATTGTTCATTTTAGAGTAATTTTGCACATTTTTAGAAAATAAAACTGCACAGCACAACGTCCCCTTTCAGGTCCCGCCAAAAAACTCCTTAAGTTCACGACCTGCCTTAACTTAGGTAGTGTTGTTTAGTTCAAGAACTATGTTGTATTACGAACCGGTTCCCGACAATGTACTAAAAGAAAAGTTTCACATTAGTTCATTCGCTCATACACTGTACTAAAAGAAACGGTTCACATTAGTTCACTCGCTCATACACTGTACTAAAAGAAACGTTTCACATTAGTTCACTCGCTCATATACTGTACTAAAAGAAACGTTTCACATTAGATCACTTGGTCATACACTGTACTAAAAGAAACGTTTCAGATTAGTTCACTCGCTCATATACTGTACTAAAAGAAACGTTTCACATTAGTTCACTTGGTCATACATTGTACTTACTAAAAGAAACGTTTCACAATTAATTCACTCGGTCTCCACTCAGCGTGTCAGTCAGCGATTCGACAGTCTTTTATAGTTCATGATGAAAGAAGATCGAAAATGACTGAATAGTTCTAAAAGGTGAACTACTTCAGTGACCGAATTGCATAGATACATAACAATATGACGGAATTGTACTAAAAAGGAAAGCTCACTTAGATGATTGAATACGCTCAGAACTAGTTTGTATATACTATACTATAGTTCTTGCATATCACGAAGGCGAGTGGGCTTTATTTGTGATTAAACATGTACTGGATACACGCACGTTGCGATAATGTACGTGTCTGACAGATAGATCAGTCGCAAGCGTGTCGTCCAATCATATCATGCACACACCCATAAATCGTTTAGCCATCAAATGGTTTTTTTTTTGTCGGCTAGCAACCACAATTAACCGGATAGCAACGTTTTTGAAATTTTGTTGTTGTCTTATCATTACTTATTATTTTATCAGGACTCTCACACGCTAGCCCTGACTATCAGCGCCATTAAATGGCGCCGATCAAACAGGTCTCAAAAATAAAATGACAGCACTCTGAATGTAGTAATAATAGAGGTCAGTGGTGCATACCATGATTCGAGACGCAAGTCATCCTTGCTCTTGAAATTATTAACATTGACCCAATTAGTTCATGCGAGAGAGCAAAAATACTTAAACAAACATACGTACGTTATAAATGCAATTAGTTTTTGGTGAGTTTGATTTCCTGGAGTTTGGGAAGGCCGTTAGTGTGGGATGTTATCTGTGTTGACACACTAGCGCCTTCCCGTGTCCAGGAGTCTGAAGTAGGGGCTGGTCGTACGGCCACTTGTGTTAAACTTCTCAAACGGCACGACTATGTGGATCATTGGAACAGGGTACTATCCGTGCAGGAACGGAGAAAGAATAAATTTCCTGCGGCCGAGGGGCCTGTCCTAAGACGCGACAAAACAACCCACAGCCAGGTGGTAGGGCATTTGCCCGACTAGATGGCTATCACCCCTGGTCTAGAGTATGTCGCCATAACAACCTTGAGTTGTGTTCCGACATTAGTAACCAGGTTCCAGTCTCCCTTAAGAGAGCAGCAGCGCATTTGTAGCACCTTTAGTGTGGCAAATGTCCATAGGCGATAGTAACCGCTTTCCATCAAGTGGGCCGTCTGCCTGTCTGCTGAACTCATGAAATAAAAAAAGTAAATAAAAAAAAGGCTACATATTTAAGCCGTTTGGGTTAGAGACGTTGGTTCCGATTTTTTAGAAATATTAAAAACGGCTGGTCGGCAACGCGGCCGACTGGAAGGCTGATGCTTACCATGCTCAAAGAATTAGTGTATGTATTCAGCGAGGTAATGCTGCCAGCCATCTAGGCATACTGCCCAGCGACAGTCTGCGGAGCGGTCGGGTTGGGCTGGACCGATTGTAGTGTTTTTTTAGTGTATTTTTTGTAAGGGATTTTTTATTTGTATGTATTATTATTAGTTTTATTTTAATTTTGATTTCTAAATTTCAAGATGTACGTAATATACAAGAACCAGTAATTTATGAAAAATACTAGAGGTCCCGGCGGAAGTTGTCCTGCCCTGAAAAAATAAAAATCTAAGACCCGATCTCAGTGCCACCTAACAGTTCCAATTCTGAATCTAAACCATCCAGGGACCCCACTCAAACCATATAAAAAATTTCATAAAAATCGTTGAAGTAGTTCTCAAGTTATGCTACATACATTTCTACGATTCATTTTTATTTATACCAGTGGTCGCCCATTGGTCGAAATTCGACCATAATTAAAATAAATTATAAGTTTGGACTTTATTAAGGTTCTGTTGTCAAAGACTATACTTCTATAATCACAGATTTCGCCAAGGCTACACAGTTAATTTGACTTTAACAATAAACAAAAGAGTATATATGCGTGTGTGTGTCAAATAAAGATTTTTTATTGATTTAATGTATTTTTTATGCATAATTTTAAAAAAATATTAGCCTTCTGCACTATAGAGGACTATATAAACTATAGAAATTTCATACTCCTCCGTCTACGGTATACAAACTTTTTGCTTAACGTATTAATATAATTATTATTTATATAGAAGAAGATTACCGTGACATACATGTGGCAGATGTAACGACGACGTACATGACGAAATGACAAAATAAAATGTAAATTGTGAGGAGAATGTCTTCAACCACTTAGTGTAATTGTTGGTCTGATTTTATCTGATTTGAAGTTAGCGATTCGTTTATCTCTCATTTATTTTATGGCTGGTGCATAGATTTAACCGTTGTTTATAACAAAACAGTCGCGAAAACTATATGGCTAAATAGCGATTATTTTATTTTAATCGGCGGTCAAATAAATGTCTATGCACACCAGCCTTAGCCTGATTTACATCTATATATTAATACGTGAAGCACAAATTTTGTACCCCTTTTTACGAAAATTGCGCGGATGGAGGAGTATGAAATTTCGCACACTTATAGTTTATATAGAGGAGTGCAGAATGCTAATATTTTTTTATTAATTATGCACAAAAAATATATTAAGTCAATAAAAAAAACATTACACACACTACCATGTATTTAACACACACGCATATATACTCTTTTGTTTATTGTTCAAGTCAAATTAACAGCCTGGCGAAATCTGTGATTATAAAAGTATAGTCTTTGCCCTTAATTATTATGGTCGAATTTCGGCCTCGGGCGACCACTAGTTCTTAATAGTTATGTAGTTAGATAGATAGATAACACTTTATTGCTCACTAAATATACAATTTAAAAAAATGCACAATTTTAATATTATCATGGTAGAAACAACAGGCGGCCTTATCGCTTAAAGCAATCTCTTCCAGGCAACTTAACTTAAGGAATAATTTAACTTAATCTGGCGATGTAGATGGTACAGATTATTAAGTAGATCTTAAACAAACATACTTAAACTACATATTTTATAAATTAAATACACATACTTAAATTAATTTATAAATTAAATACTTACTGTAGTTAGTTAACTTGTGGATAAAGTCTGCTTTACATTAGATAAGTAGTCATATTGTGAAACTTTTGAACATTAATTTTCCAATTAAGTAATAAGTTGTATATTAATGACTGGTTCCTATATCTTACTATTCATTCACTTGCCTTATTACCAGTTGAATTTTGACATGACTTGTATGGGAGCTTATATCAAATTTTAACCGATAGTAATTCAAATGAACGGTCGGCAAGGTATAGTAACATAATTCTTTATTTCCTTTTTAAGTACACAGTTAGACTTAAAACTAGTAACAAACATTAAGTAAGAGGCTGATGTCTGAATTAGGTTAAAAGTAATCCTGTAGTACAGGTCACCAGGATCAACCTGTTGGCCTTGTGGCTAATTAAGTGAAAAAAAGTATAATTATTATAAGTAATTGTGTTAGAGTGAGCCCTTCAAGTGCTTAGATGTGATGTCTTGTCTGTGTATCTGTAAGTTCGCATAGATGATGTAAGAATAAATATGATGATCGATAGCAAATTCCCGGACTTAAAGTTTGCAATACTTTATATCTCGGGAATCACAAGGGATTTTTTCCGGTCATCATCATCAGAGCGTTAAATTCCGGTTGCGATCGGAGCGTTCACTCCGACGCCCAAGGTCCGCTTTCCTAAGTTTTTTTACTCCACTTCGCGCGGTCTTCAGCATCCCCTGTTTTGAGACCGCATGTCATCCTTCACAACGTCAAGCTAACATTTCTTGGGCCTTCTCCTTCGACCGGGATCTGGCGGAGGCGACATGGCTAGACATTTGTTCCCCACATAATTGGCCGGTCTCCGTAAAACGTGGCCGTACCAGCGTAAGCGACACTCTTGCAGTTTGTTTGCTATGTTCCTGACCCGGTCTTACCGCGTCACTCCACACATCCATCGCAGCATATTCATCTCCGTGTCACACAGTTCTTGCTGTGCCGCTCAAGTACGGTGTATACTTATTCCGGTAGCGGTTTCAAATTTTTAGAGCACATGTCTTTAGTAACATTACTTATTGCAGGTTGTTATGGGTGTCTTTAGGAATCATGTATTTTATACTAAAAAAATCCGTTATAGTGCTGGAAATACCTTTTAGGAATCATGTATTTTATACTAAAAAAATCCGTGCTGGAAATACCTTTTGATTTTAAATATTGGCAAAATAACTAATTTTTGTTACACTGTCCAACGTGGACGAAGTCGTAGTCAAATGCTAGTACACTGTACAACAACACCCTAAACAAGAGACTTTTAATCTCCATATTTCTTTTTACTCTAAACTCTCTTTGTGACTCTAATTAAACCTTCAAATATTGAACAAAATCTTGTTAGACATAATGTTATAAGATCATAATCCTATAAAAACATTTTGATTAACAAAACATATCTAAATTCAAAATTACACAATTAATTTAGGTCAGATAGAATAAATATTAACCATAATACAAAACATTTCAATATTTGTCCAAGATTCTTTGTTTGACATCGTATTTCGACAAAATATAGTATCGTTGTTTTCGTACGTTACCGCTTACAATCTATACTAATATTATAAAGAGGTAAAGTTTGTGACGTTGTAGGGGATAATCTCTGGATCTACTAAACCGATTTTAAAAACTCTTTTACTGTTCAAAAGCTACGTTAACAGGGAGTGTCATAGGCTATATAACATGACGCTATACACCACGGGAGCGGGACAGAGCGCGGGTGAAACCGCGCCGGGCGGCTAGTCACTGATATGTTTGAAGTCCGTCATGGATCAATGAAAGAATTTCTTCAATTAAGAGTGATTTAATTAATATACTTTCGTGAACACAGTTTTTCCAGGATAACATTTAATATGAGAGAGAATAGTGATGTCAACGTATAATAGTGAGGTGCATTTGTAACACAAATATTGAATTAACTCGATTTCGAACAATCACTTTTATCAGAAACTAATTTGGTCTACAACTTAACTACTTTACTTTATTTCGCCACCTCCAAGGAATACTACGCCAACTTAATTTTAGGTAATTTCTGTTTTTAAAGGAAAAGCGCCCATTAATATCTTAATATTATGTTTCTAAATTTTCATAAAAAATATTAAAAATCAAAAAATCTTTATAGTTTCTCTATATATTTTTTATGACATTTTAGAAACAGTAATTAAGATATTAATATGTGCTTTTCTCGTAAGATAGAAAATAACTAAAATCTAGTTAGCGTAGTATTTCTCGGAGGTGTCGATTTATTAACTTACGTGTTGTTTGGAATATTAGCCGTTTTTAGGCAATATTGGCTCAGCAGTATATTAAGATCTAACTGCAATAAGGAAGATATGCGCGGTTCTATAGGTAATAGCTTTAAGCCAAAACCTAATTTAGCTGAGACATAAAAAGCTTAATCTAAATTAATCCTAGGAATTACGCGTTAAATACATTCGCACCGTCATTTACTGTAGTAAAACGAAGATTTTGCTTTGTTAGCTGAGCTATAACACTAAAACCGATGAATGCAATATTACGTTGTAAATATTTACTGGCCATCAATAAAACTATTACATAACCATTACGATCATAGACAATCACCAAAATCTTTTTATAAGTTCTCGAATGATCGTTAATGTATAGATATGTGACTCCAGTGCCGGTTTCAGCATTAAGCTGATATAAAATGATTCATTTCTGTCTTTCAATTTAGAAGAATCAATCAAAATGATCTGTGTATATAACGAAAAACTTGAATTGATAGAACCAAGCTGCAATCTTCATTACCAGCTCTTAGGGTAGTCTCAATAATTGTCACAGAATATCGGCGTGAAACAAGCCTTGAGCTAATCGTGTATCCCGTTTCCCCGTATTCCAATCCCATATCCCATGCCATCTATCCAATCCCTCTGTCTCATTCATCTTTTTTATACCATCCTAAGGTAGCAACGCGTTGGTCTCGCCCCTGGTGTTGCAAACACCTACAGGGGTCAGTAACTGTTGAATTTATATGTGTCAAAGCATGCTTCATTAATTAAAGACTTCATAATACTGCTTGAGACTTATTTATTAATAATCCTTTTAATATTACAATTGGACATGCACACTCAATGACAAGACAGAGGGAGAGTGCAGCCTCTATGCATAGACTCATTGGACTGATATTCTAAGATAACAAAGTAGTTTTCACGTCTCGCATGACACATCGGACTGATATTCTAACAGTAACCACTTTCCATTGGCTGGGCCATCTGCCTGTTTAGTTTCGCAATCAAAATAGCTGCATGTGGATAAATATGATGATTTTAATATGGATGAATGAATGAATGTTCTTTATTGCATACATAAGTTACACATACATATACAATAGGAGGTCTTATCGCCGCCGGCGAAATCTTCCAGACCACCTTTACAATGATTAGAAATATTTTTATCTTTTTTATGTTTAAGACTTGGCAACTAGGCCTTTAAGCCAGTCGCCGTTGTATTGTAGGCTACAATCGACGTAATCAACGGAGTTCTTGTGAAAACTAGAAAGGCCACATTTGACTATATAGTTCACATTTCTCGCAAATACACATAATTACTACTCAAAAAATATCAATATCCTACAACTATTGTTCATTTTAGAGTAATTTTACATATTTTTAGAAAATAAAACTGCACAACACAACGTCTCCTTTCAATTCACGCCAAAAACTCCCTAGAAATAATTGAAATAAAATATAACATACATTATAAAGAAGGAAAAAATAAAAAATAAATGTCAAAAAAATTCCATGTGTTTATTGTTATACCTATACGTTATGGAGAGAAAGAAAAAACAAAAGAACATCAATATTATTCTATATTTAAATATTATAATATGTAAAAAATACAAGTAGTGGCCAGTATTAATTCAGCCTTATAAAAAAAAAGAAAAAAAAACAACACACATGGCACTAGATACGACTATATATAAGTATAGATATAAGGCCAACACTGCACATGCACTTCCTCACAACACCAGCATGTAACAGATACACTCTACATTAGTATAAGTTTAGTTTTAAAATTAGAATAAATTAATATAATAAGTTATTCTTAAGGTACACCAAAACAGAAAAATTACTACATATAATGTCACATACACTAACAAAAATAGACAATAAGCGTGTACGGAGTCTCAAATTTTTCATAGAAATTAAGTATTAAAAAAGGGTACGGAAGTCGAGTCCGTAGAGATATATATAATAATAAAAAATAAAAAAAATTCAGCCTTATATACCACATTTAAAAAACCTTTTTATTGGAGATTTCAACATAGGATACACAAGGTCGAAGTTTACGCGTTCCATGTGGACTGTTTAAAAGATTATGTGTGAAACCCGCTTATATATGCCAACATGATAATAGTGCAAAAGGATTACAAGAAGATTTGTGTTGTAAAACTAATTAATTTTTTGCAGCGTTTTATTAATATAATACCATTTTATAGGTAACCCTCTAACATTTTATCTTATACTAATATATAAAGCTGAAGAGTTTGTTTGTTTGAACGCGCTAATCTCAGGAACTGCTGATCTGATTTAAAAAATTCTTTCAGTTTTAAATAGCCCATTTATTGAGGAAGGCCATAGGCTATATATCATCACGATAAGACCAATAGGAGCGGAGCACCAATGAAGAATGTTTCAAAATCGGAGGGTCTTGAAAACAAATTCCACGTGAACGACGTCGCGGGCACAGCTAGTGGTATATAAAAATACATGCAAAAAATGCAATTTACTTCAAATCTACACCGATGTGTTTGTAATTTATGACCGTAGTTATATTTTTATTTATAAGCAGACTGTAATACTAATCCTCTAAACTAGTTTACACTGTATTTTAGGAGCAAATATTCTCTACCGTAAGGTAAATATAAAAATGTTATAACTAACAATACATTATTAGAAAGAAATGTCAAATCACCAATGTCATTGGTGCCTTGGAATATGGGTCACCGCTTAGTATGGGATGCATATTGGGTCGATACTCTGGCATCGGTCTTCTTCCAGCTACGAGCATGACAGCCGGTACAACTGCTTTATATACAACAGGAACACGCAATTAAACACCGTGTAGCAGTGAGAGGTGGAGGTTAAATGATACTTCAGATGGCAAAGAGTAGTATTCACTGTCGAGTGCTGATGTGAACTAGTTTTTTGAAGTGGTAACGTCTTATGGGAGGGTAAACCGCTTCGTTACATAACGCGTTACGGCGCCAGTCTATCTGGCTTCCTTTTCTCTCACGCATACGGCAGCGGTAAGCAAGCTCCTCCTCTCTCACTCTAACCGACAGCGCTAGCCGTATTTCGGTAATTAGATACTAATAATGTACATACACAATATTCTAATGTACATATTCAAGAATTGTAACTAATAAAATATATTTTAGCTAGGCATGTTTGCTGAAGAGTTTCTTGCGCCGCTTCTTCTCTTCAAGCCATAACATGCGAAGCGGTAGTAAATTAGATTAGGCTCCCAAGATTTTATTAATAAATAAACTTTCCTTTATTATCATATTAATATACATAACATTTATGTAATAACCTAAGCTTTTCTCAAGTCATAACTTAGATTAGTTAAAGATATCACTTTTTTCGGGCGTCCCGAGACGCACACGTTTTTTTATATATTGGACTTGACTTTATGTTGTTGATCTGAAGACCTCACAACTATTCCGGGGTTTTCGGGGCGAGCGCCTTCGTATATAAATAAATCTAATATAACATAAATAAATCTAACACGAAACCAAAGACTCGAGTTTAAATAGTATTAATTGTCAGAATACTCAAGTACCTTTGTTCCACATAATCATATTTTTTATTATTACTGCAGCATGTTGCGAACACATGTGTTCTGAATGCCAGACTAAATTTATACTTTTCTCATGAGAATTTTGCAAAAGGTTTTAAGCTCTGCATATTAATTTTTATACAATAAAAAAGATAATCGCGTCATTAATCTAAGCGACGGTTCGATTGGGAAGTTATTGAATTCAAAAGATCAAGCAGGTTGTGAATTATTTGAAACTAGCGGTATTGGCAGACGTTGTCCTGTCCTAAAAAAATAAAAATCTACAACCCGATTCCAGCGCCAAGTATTTTCTTCAGATTGATGAGTTACATATTGAAGTTATAGTAGGAATAACTTTTATATAGCCTATATTAATCAGGGATAATGTAGCATTCGAATGGTGAAACAATTTTTGAAAACGGTCAGGTAGTTTTTGAGTTTATTAGTTACAAACAACAAAAAATACGAAAATTGGAAAATACAAATCTTTCTTCCTTATTATATTAGAATAGATAAGTTAAGAGAGTCTTTTGAACTACTCTACGAACAGAATTACACAATTTATAACAGCGGTGAAACACTTATTTGTCAATTTTGATCATATTTCCCATCTAATCACTATATTGCATTTATAGTTATTTTTCTCAACAGAACAATTATAACGTTATGCGATTCCATATTTAATATACGTATTTAATATATAGAATACTGCTTATCTCGGAAAATAGTGGGATAGTTTTTAAGGAATGGCTCGGAGTTTTCAGAGGTCGAATAGTGCTTAGCGCGTTATTATTGCCATATAGCGAGGTAATGCAGCCAGTCTTTTGGGCACGTTTCGAACTGACAGCGGTCTGGCAATAGATTTTATAGTTTAATTTTAATTTGTATGTATGTATAGTTTTATTTACTTTAATTGTATAACTAAATGAAGAATATACTAGTCGGCAAATAAATAGAGCGCTTAGATAAAAAAGATGTGGATGCTCTTTTTTTTTAATAATCGGCAGACAAACACACATATCCCCAAATTAAGCAAGTTACGCTTGTGTTATGGGTATTACTACTGGTAATGCTACTAATTACTCTGGACACGATTACCAGACAGACTATAGCAAATAAGGGAGAAACTTTATTTCCGAAATTTACCATACCAGGAATCGAAACCGAAGCCTCTGTGTTGCAGAGGCTGCTCTTTAATTTTATTTGCCGCCGAATTGTAGTTTTTTTATTGCATGAGTCCAGCAGACAGGCAGACGGCCCACTTGATAGAAAGCGGTTACTATCGCCTATGGACATTTACAACACCAAAGGTGCTACAAATGCACTGCTGCTCTCTTAAGGGAGACTGGAACCTGGTCACTATTGCCGGAACACAACATAAGGTTGTTATGGCGACATACTTTAGCCATCCAGTCGGGCAAATGCCCTACCACCTGGCTGTGGGTTGTTTTATCGCCTCTTACGATAGGCCGCCCGGCCGCAGGAAATTGTATTCTTTCTCCGTTCCTGCACGGATAGCATGGCGGATAGTATGAATGCAACGGGATAGCTATCTGAGACAGATCGGAACTTTCCGCGGCCGAAGCCACGGCTGTTTACTCTATAAATAAACAACACCTATTAATTAGACAGGGTGCGTATCGATGGAAGCATGAAGCGTGTCTCGATTAATCAAGTAAAATTCACAGAACAATCGAGCGACTACGCTTCATGATCACACAATCATTTCCTTTAACTAAGTAAGGGTAGCTAATTTGATTTGTCGTGGAAAGAACGACTAAAAATAAAGTAGAAGAAGGCCAATACTTTTGAAGTGAAACTTCTTTAGAATCGTTGCGATTTGAAACTCGATGAAACGAAAAAGCGACATTAAAAAGATATAACACAAATCTATAGGACTAAGCCCGCGAGATAATGAGATTATATTTAATAATTTAAACACTGCTCATAAAGACAGAGTTGGAAATGTTTTGAAGTTTTCTGTTAATATTTCAAAAATTCGTGTTTTAGAGCTTAAATATAACGATATACTCGTAATATTTGAAATGTGACGTCACGAAATTTAGAATCCCTTCACCCCTTGACCCATTTTGTTACAATTCTACTGTGTGTAAACTACACGCGCACACACAATTGTTTTTTGTTCTAATGCCAACCAAGTACTAATAAGTAATTTCAATTCCTATGTAGCAACAATTCAAATCATTTACACCGTGCAGGAACGGAAAAACTGCGTGGGCGGTCTGTCGTAAGAGGCGACGAAACAACCCACAGCCAGGTGGTAGGGCATTTGTCCGACTGGATGGCTACCACCCCCGGTCTAAAGTATGTCGCCATAACAACCTTGAGTTGTGTTCCGGCATTAGTGACCTGGTTCCAGTGTCCCTTAAGCAGCACATTTGTAGCATCTTTACTATTTGTAGTTTCTTTTGAAACGTCGGAAAAACCAAAATCAAATAAAATTACCGCGCTTAAAACCGTTAAAACGTAGTTTTATTAAGCATCTTTAGTGTTCCAAATGTCCAGAGGCGATGGTAACCGTTTTCCATCAAGTGGGCCGTCTGCCTGTCTGCTGAAGTCCTGCAATAAATAAATAAAAGTTATGCACGTACATACATTCCTACGATTGATGTTTTTCATCAAGATCTAACATTGTACGAAGATAGTTTCATCTGTGTTTTTATGATCTGTGGTTTCATCTATTCAAACTACACGGTCCATATCTTTTAATCTAATACGGCTTACCACTTATCATTCGATAAAACACCAATTCAGTTGATACCTACAGTTTTTTATCAGTCCAATACACAAATATAAAACGGAGTTGCATTATTGCCGTTCATTTTCAAACATTGTTGTGGGGAGTACAGATACAGAACGTGTGTTTTTTTTGTGTACAACACGTGGTTTAAATATGGACACTGAGCTGGATGACACGGAATTGCAAAATCAGGTTCGTTCTTTATTAAAAATTATCTTTCTACACAGATAACATTTATAATATGGCAACCCCGTGATGTCGAAATTATATATGTAACTAATAGTTTTATAAATTTGATGTATATAGTATATTAAATTAATTTATTGTAAATAATCAAATTAAACTTTAATTTTAATAGTTTGTATATATTTATAAATTATTTTGATACATTTTTTCCAAATTTTCGATAATAGTTTTAATTTTTCGCGTTGCGTTTCCCTCGTTTTACAAAACTAAATTGAAAAGCAATTTAAACATGCCTCTGGCTGAATGCACAAACCGTGCCAAGCCAATATTGAACAAAGAAGAAGAACTATACCTTTTTGCGAAATCGACTTTATAGAATTAGCTTAAAACTGAAATCGTTAGCTATCTTTTGGTCTATTAAATGTTTTACAAATCTTGAATATTAATAAAATAATATATCTTTAGTCTACTGAAAAGTAGCTGAAACATCGAAATAAAAATCAAATAAAATTCCACCTCTAAACCGTTAAAATTATGTTTTAATTATGGGTTTTAGTCGCAAAACTTAAGACAATACATTAAACAAACATTAAAAACACAATAAAATTTTATTAGAATAAGTCATATAATTATGTATGAAAAATATTTATTTATAAAAAATAAGTAATTAAATAATTACCGTAGCTTCAATTTGATAAAATATAAAAATATCTACAGTAAATTTGTTTACGGTTCGATAATTATTTCAATTTAATTAAAAAATATTCGTAATTTATTGATTAAGTTTTTTGTAATAGGAATTTGTATCTTCAAATATGTGGTGGCAATACGTGAGCGAGATTGCGAACTCCATTTAGGTAGATCCATTGAGATATAGACGTTTATATGATCTAAGGGTAGATCATTAAAGCTCTTGTTTACAAAATCATAGTCATTATGATTTAGTAAACATTATGAGGCTATGTTGACAAAATGCGTACGTCGTAACTAAAGCAACTTGATACTTGCACGATGTTTGATTGTCGTATTAATAACTAATACTTACTAGTAAGTATCATATCAATATTAGGTAAATTATTCTTTACCTAATATTGGAGTTGCTATAGCTTAGACAAGTTTGCGAAAGTTTCTACTTTTATTCGCCACCCTGTAAAAGCTCTTTGACCCAGTTTACTCCCAATTTTACGAATTTCATATTATAATTGGTCCCGGTCGATGGCGCTGCAATCGTATGTATGTATATGTATATAGTTTAAGGTTCTAGTTTTATGCTTTACAATGATTAAGGTCTACCGCGACGATACCGGAGATCAGCGCTGGTTTTAACCGACCGGCATTATGCTGAGACTGATGCCCCTTTTGGGACAAAATTATATTGCTCTAGTTTTAAATATGTTAACAATTATACTGTATCTAAATAATTTGTCCTGAATAAAATTATTTTCTTTCTTTCATAAAATTTTAAAACTTAAATTGAACACTCCTGCGCATAACTCAACTTTTTATAACAATTCCTTTACTGTTAAGGCTATACAGCTCTGGAACGCGCTTCCTGTTACATTCAGACAAGCAAAATCGCTAGCGATATTTAAAACTATGATCAAAAAATACTACCTGTCGTTGGAATATGATATTTAAATTCACTTATAAACATTTATATATTTTGTAGATATGTATATTAAGTATATATCTATGTATTTGTCTATTTGTTTGTTATGCTTTTACGCAAAAACTAATGGGCCGATTTGGCTGAAATTCGGTACGTATGTGAATTAAATACCGAGGGTGGACATGGGATACTTTTCATTTTGGCCTTTTCGGTAATTTTGGCCATTTAGGCCATTTTATTTATTTTGGTTAATTTGGAAATTTTGGTCATTTTGGCCATTTTAGTCATTTTGGTCATTTTAGCCATTTCGGTTATTTTTCCATTTTGGTCATTTTGGCCATTTCGGTCATTTGGCCTTTTTGGTCATTTCAGTCATTTTGGCCTTTTTGTTCATTTTGGCCTTTTTGGTCATTTTGTCCATTTTGGTCATTTTAGCCATTTCGGTTATTTTGGCCATTTTAGTCATTTTGGCCATTTCGGTCATTTGGCCTTTTTAGTCATTTCAGTAATTTTGGCCTTTTTGGTGATTTTCGCCATGTTGGTCATTTTGGCCTTTTTGGTCATTTTGGTAATTTTAGTCATTTTGGCCATTTTGGCCATTTTGGTCATTTTGGCCATTTTGGTCATTTTGGCCATTTCGGTCATTTGGCCTTTTTGGTCATTTCAGTAATTTTGGCCTTTTTGGTGATTTTCGCCATGTTGGTCATTTTGGCCTTTTTGGTCATTTTGGTAATTTTAGTCATTTTGGCCATTTTGGTCATTTTGGCCATTTCGGTCAATTAGCCTTTTTGGTCATTTCAGTCATTTTGATCATGTTGGTCATTTTAGCCTTTTTGGTCATTTTGGCCATTTTAGTAATTTTGGCCTTTTTGGCCATTTCGGTCATTTTGGCCTTTTTGGCCATTTCGGCCATTTTGGCCTTTTTAGCCATTTTGGCCATTTTAGTATTTTGGCCTTTTTGGCCATTTCGGTCATTTTGGCCTTTTTTGGTCATTTTGGCCTTTTTGGCCATTTCGCTCATTTTGGCCTTTTTGGTCATTTTAGCCATTTTGGCCATTTCGGTCATTTTGGCCTTTTTGGTAATTTTAGCCATTTTGGCCATGTCGGTAATTTTGGCCTTTTTGATCATTTTGGCCATGTCGGTCATTTTGGCCTTTTTGATCATTTTGGCCATGTCGGTCATTTAAGCCTTTTTGATCATTTTGGCCTTTTTGGTCATTTTGGCCATTTCAGTCAATTCGGTAATTTTGGGCCATTTAGGCCATTTTGGTCACTGGCCATACTTTTTATCGCAAAAATAAAACTAAAATGAAAGTGTTAGTGAGAAACTAATCATTTCTCAAGTTTATAGGTATAATAAAAATTAACCCCTATCCCTATTAATATTTAATGTCCCTATTAATCCCTGTTAATATTATAAATGCGAAAGTAACTCTGTATGTCTGTCTGTTCCGTTTTTTAAGTGAATCTTTCTGGGGCAACATACCACCATCCAGCGTCATGCCGTTCGTATCGTCGACGGTCCCAGGCTAATTAATCGCTGAGCCTTCGGAAGGACTTTGCGTTTCGCTGCATATTCTATCGCATGTATGATCAAGTGCCAACATCATTTTCAGAACTGCACCGCGCCCCCATTTCTTTGAGCATCCATGCTCAATTACGCAACGGCTCTGTAGAACCTTGCTTCTGCGTGCAACAATGAAGTTCCCGCCGCGGTGTTTCTTCTGCGCTATAACATGAGATTCTTTAAGGGCGTTAGGAAATTTCTTAGAGGCCGATAATGCGTTGGCTTGTCCCCTAGTATTGCTAACGTTCATAGGCGATAGTAACCTTTCTCCACCAAGTGGGCCGTCTACTTGTTGGCCTGTTTCAGTCTATCTTTCGTGTTGCAAATGTCGATAGGCGATGGTAACCGCTTTCCATCAAGTGGACCGTCTGCCTGTCTGCTGATCTCCTGCAATAAAAAAAATATTATATCCGTACAGCTTTCAGACGCCATCCATTTTTTGTCAAAACAGTCAACGAATTCAACAAACTCAGCAAATCGGATTATATGGACATTGACGTTTGTGGATAATCTAGCATCTCTAAATGCGAAATTAATCAGAAAGAAAGAAAAAAATTATTTAAAGAAATAGCGACATGCTTAGATTGTTGATATGTATCTTAAATATAAAAACATATTTTGAGAATTAGTACGCCGCATTTTCAGCAAACAAGGTTTGCACTCGGCTTATTGCTGTGCCGACATAATATCCGACGCAACGCTGATTTTCAGTGCAAACCTTCCTTTTGGCGTAATACTAAAACGACCCGAATATTTTATGAATTTAATTTAAAAACCATTTAATTTGTAAATAATAATATACACCTACATAGAATAAGCTGCATAAATATTTTGTTAACTTTTTGGTTGAAATAAAAAATATAACTTATGCTTGTCCATATTGTAATATGTTTGTATGTATATTGCGCATAACAACGTGTATCGATTCATTTAATCGAATAGCCATTGTCTACTATTGCCACGTCACTGACATGAGGCAGCAATTCTCTTTGGTATAAACCTATAAATCTTTCATATGATATCTTACTGTAATTATAAACATTATAAATTGTTGTTATATTCTACTTTCCCACTATAGAAACCAAATCAAACTCTATTTTAATGATAATTAGTTTCCCGGTCACAAACCTTAATTTTTTTTCTAAATCTAATATTTTTATTTATTTTTTATATTTCTTCTGTCATCTCTGGAGGCCTATAAATAGCTTTCCTTTAGTTATCCCTAAACTTTAGTTTGTAAGACCTTGACCCTGTTTGTTAGCCCCCCAAATAAAATAAAATAAAATAAATATCTGATACTGCGAATACCCCGGTCCAATGGAAAGGTGTGTGGGTTTTTTAAGGATTTGTGGTTTCCCTGCCCATGTCCGTGAGTGATGATAGCGTTATGACGTCACAAATCAGTAAAATCTCACGACGCTTCATTGTTCATTTTTTGTACCCGGATCTTCCTTGAAACCAAAGAATCAAGAATAAGGAACGATTGCCTCAAACAGATTAGAATAAAGACACTTTAGTAAGAAAGGATTCAGTTCTGAAAGAAAGGCCTGGGGCGGTACTTGTTCATGTAGGGATCATGCCAGAATTAGATATTTTAGTAGACGGTTGTCATTCCCAGTAGATAATCTTCTTTCATAGCCATATATAGAGACATAGACAACACTTTATTGTTCACCAAAACAAAAATGCACAACAAGACAATAGTTATTTAGTAAAACAAAACGCGGCCTTGTCGCTAAAAGCGATTTGACTCCAAGGAAATTCTTTGATTATCTGTAATTATTATGCGACACAGAAAAAGAAAAAATATATTTATTAATATAATAAAACTGTAGAGGTCGAATTTCTGTACAATGAAAAAAAATATGCTAAAAACCGAGTCGGGGGATGTAAGAAGTGAAAGAGAACTAATTTAGATTTTTTCAAATTTTTTGTTTCTCTGTTTGTCTGTCTGTTTCTACGGGCTAATCTCCGAAACGACTGGACCGATTTAAATGAAATTTTGTATGGTGGTAGCTTATATCCCTGGTCAACATATAGATAACTTTTGATCCCGAAAAATAAAAGAGTTCCCATGGGATAGTTAAAAAACCGCACCACGAGGACGAAGTCGCGGGCATCAGCTAGTATAAAAATAAAAATGACATGAACAGAACCATAGATAAAATTATATAAATAAATAAAAATTATATAAATATAATAAAATTATTAATAAACATAAATAAAAATTATATGTATAAAGTAGATGAGTAACTCGAGCTTCAAATACTGCAATATACTTCTACCGTGCGATAGATAGCATCTGGACTGCTTTATATGGAAATTATCTGCAGTGTTTGGCCTAAGCGAGCCTAAGGGGGCTCTTAGTTACCATTTTTATTTATTTTTCGATTTAATTAGAGAGTTTCATTAGGATGGACAGCGGTTTATAGTCTAAAGTATAGTAAACTAGCACATACATTATTGCGTAAGACTAACATCACGTTTCCTGGGTGAATTTTTAAATATGGCAAAGGATTTAGTTTTTCTGACGTCAGTGGGCAGAGAGTTCCAAAGAAAGGCAACCTCTGCGTGGCGAAGGAGTTGGAATAATTTTATCCGTGCAGGAACGGAGAAAGAATACAATTTCCTGCGGCCTGGCGGCCTGTCGTAAGAGGCGACTAAACAACCCACAGCCAGGTGGTAGGGTATTTGCTCGACTGGATGGCGACCACTCCTGGTCTAGAGTATGCCGCCATAACAACCTTGTGTTGTGTTCCGGCATTAGTGACCAGGTTCCAGTCTCCTCTAAGAGAGCAGCAGCGCTTTTGTAGCACCTTTGGTGTTGCAACTATCCATAGGTGATGGTAACCGCTCTCCATCAAGTAGGTTGTCTGCCTGTCTGCTGAACTCCTGCAATAAAAAAAAAAAAAAATGTTGAAGAGTGTGCCGGAGCCATTAACAGGAGATTATTAGTGAAGCGCAAATTGAGGGTGTGTGAAGAAAGTTGAAACATTCCTTAAGTAAGGAGGGGTATAAAGTATAAACAGTATACGATATAGTAAATTGAGAAGATGAGCATTCCGGCGAAGTGAGATAGGCAACCACTGGAGCTATTTGCGGTATCCAAAAACATAGTCATATTTTTTTAAACCAAATATTTTGAACCTTATAGACACATTTTGAAGATGCTCGAGCTCAGTAAGTTGCTCTATATACACATCTCAAAATTGTAATGTATGTAAATTGTGGGTAGTTTTGTATTTTATTGGTGACAGCCAGTTACAGTATATATGTCTACCTACTGATGGTGATTAACTACTCCTTAATATGACCGAGTGTTTATCGATCGTTGTACTACAGTGCCAAGAGCCAATGAAGCCATAGCACTCTGTAAGTGGTGTAGATCTGCCACTAGCAGATATGTACCAGGTCTGGGCCGTTCACTAACTGATTATTTATACCAGTGTATGCTTATCATCTAGCCAACCTGTTTTCGTTTTTATTAAAGGAGTTCAGCTGACAGGCAGACATTACATACATTACAAAAATATAAAAATTTTGATACCTTATGTTTATATCCGCAAAAATCAAAAAGAAGTTGATGGATTGATCTAAACATTTCAAAAACGTTGCATTTTAACAGAAGAGAGATTATTTGCAATAATATCGATTCTCGGTAAATCTATAATTGCTATAATAGTTTTGTTTACTTCGCTAATAAATTAATATCAGACTGAGTCATAGCGAAGCGTAGCCAGGTTTAGGTAGTATTTTATTTTATCTGTAATTTTGTAAACCAGGGGTTCCCAAAGTTGTCTGGACCGCGACCCGCCTACCAATAACTTTAAACTCGGAACTCGCCTCTTAGCTATCACGAAGAAAAAGGGGCATAGCTATATGATTGAGAGAACTATGAAAGTATACGTGAGGTTAAACTAAAAAGGTAGAAATGAAAGAGGATGTAGTAATAAGAGTTGAAAAAAGAATGAATGTTAAGGTGGTATGGGCATGTAGAGAGAAGGAATGAAAGTAGAATCACAAAACAAGTGTATGACAGAATTGTAAATGGACAAATTGGTGCTGGTGAACAGCGACGTACACACCTTGATCAAAAGCAGAAGTGTTAAATAAAGGTCAGGTAAAAATCATGTCAAATAAACGTGCATGTATGAAAAGATTAGTGAAAGTAGGTGAAGCGAGATTGTTTATCAGGATCGTCGCAAGTGGAAATCCGTCCTCTCCGCCTATTCCTACGGGAAAGAGGCATGATAATATGATGATGATCTTTATGTATGAAGGTTTTTTCAAATAAGAAAAAAGACACAATCACAATCTAAATTTTTAACATTTAATCAAATAGAAAGAGTGCTATTTCAGTGTGCAGGTGGTTTTCTTGTTGTTCTTTATTAAGAACTAAAATTTAAATTTACAAACTTAAAATTAAAATCTGCAAATAATATAGCCTACAGCTTAATTAGTTTTTTTTTTACAAATAATAAATGGGTCCCAAAACACCGTCAGTTAGGAACGTTCGTAAAACGCTGGCCGCTTTAGAATGGATGTTTTCCTTTTTTTCCGTCATTACAGCATTTAGGGCCCAAGCAATATTCGCTGATGTGTCGCAAGTGGGTCGCAACCCATACTTTGGGAAATTCTGTTCTAATCGCTTACGATAATTATTGTTTCAAATTTACTTTTTAAGTAGTTTTATTCTGTTTTTTCTTAGTTAGTATGTCTTAGTTTCGCCCTTGATTATCGTGGGTGAATAAACTAAGATTACTTACTGTTGTAAAATTGTAAATACCGGGCTTTGAAAATAATCTCTAAAAGCATTTACAATTAAATCTGCTATTTGCTGATTAAATTAAATACCAATAAACATTTATATTTCGTTATTAAATATACTTAGTAAGTAATTCTAATAAATATAATTCTTTGTGTAAGTTATGTAAATGTACTTTTTTCTTATTACAAGAGTTCAGCAGAGAGGCAGACGGACCACTTGATGGAAAGCGGTTACCATCGCCTATGGACATTTGCAACAACAAAAGTGCTACAAATGCGCACTCTACTCTCTGTGTACTCTGTGGATATGATGAATAAAATAAAAAGCCCCTCTTTAATATCAAAACAAATTCCAAAATTTAATTGAAAATTGAGGCCCAAAGCAGCCTCTTCCGCAGATTCGTATCCGAGTATGATGTGTACCAAAATAAAGTGAAACTTTATGTCTTACACACAGCAGTATCAACACTAAGTGATTCTCCAAAAGCAGCTGTTTATGGCCCCTAATATTTATTTATAGTTACTTTCGTACATAAAATGTATATGCGGTTTATACGATACATAATTCATTGGCGTAATTATCACTCGATTATGGTGGCACTATTACGCCAGTATCCGACTATACTGACACGATTGTAACAATAGCAGACTTGGGCTCTGTAGGTTTCATATATTTTTCTTTTTCAAAAATCCTTAAAATTATTATCAACTTTCCTTATACAATCCATTCTATTTACTATATCTACATATTTATTTACGCTAATTTGTACATTTATATTGTAACAGTTATTTTATACATTTTTCTGTGAGCTATTTTTGAGATGCCTTTAAGCTTCGTATGTTAATGCACCGACTTTTTAAGCTACTAAGTAGACTAACTATTAGAATGCTTACCCATTAACGTTTTCGACGAGTTATGGGAAGAGAGAGCTGTGTCCAAACATGTCCCAAACCTCCTAGGTCCAAGACCACTTTCTGTCAGATCCCCTAGTATGCCTAGCCTTTCTACTAGCTATTAATCACTCGGTGACTAGACTGCAAGCCAAGGGCTTTGCGTTTGAAATTCAACTGAATTGGACAAACCACCTTTAAATACAGTTCGTTTTTCCAGACGTAATTTATCAGCTCCAGGAGCTGTGTTCGGTGACTGGGATAAGTGCAAGACATATCAGACCAACTGGACGAAGGTGCTTGAGACGCTAACGCCTCCGGATCCAAGCACTCCCAGGATACCCTGTCAAAATGGATGGGACTTTGATCTGGTTGACATACCGTATCACACTGTTGTCAGTGAGGTAAGTTGTCTCGGCAGCTTAAAGCATATTGAAAAAGAGAAAAGAAAGAAAGTAAAGAAAAATATTTATTGTTGCAAATATTGTCTTGAGGGATTGTGGGTAGAATACAATATAAATAAATTAAGATAGATGGATAATTCTTTACTGCACACCAAGGCATAAACAAACAGAAGTAGAAAAAGATGATACAACGGGCGACCTTTTTTATATTTTTTTATTGCATGAGTTCAGCAGATGGTCCACTTGATGGATAGCGGTTTTTTTTTTTTTTTTTTTTTTTTTAAACTATTATTGGAAAAATAAGGGGGGGAAGTCTTTTTTATTTTATTTTTCTTTTTTGTGTTTTTTCTTTCTTTTCTTTTTGTTTTTTCTTTTTTGTTTTTTATATAAATTCTTAATACTATTACATCTTTTATATATTCTAATCTTACAATACACTTATTACTATTTATTGTATATACATTTTCTCTTATTACATGTTATTTGCTAGTACAATCCTTATACGTTATATATACTTTATATTTGTATATATATTAACATTATTATCTTATTTGATGGATAGCGGTTACCATCGCCTATGTTGCTGCTTTCTTAAGGGAGACTGGAGCCTGGTCACTAATGCCGGAACACAACTGAAGGCTGTTATGGCGACATATTTTAGATCAGGGGTGGTAGCCATCCAGTCGGGCAAATGCCCTACGACCTGGCTGTGGGTTGTTTTGTTGCCTCCTACGACATGCCGCCCGGCCACAGGAAATTGTACTCTTTCTCCGTTCCTGCACGGATAGAAGGCCTTATCGCTAAGGAGCGATCTCTTCCAGGCAACCCTTGGCAGAGATTGATAGAATTTTTTAATACTGACGGTAGTGCAGTTAAGTTTTGTGTCATTGTATTATTATATTGTTGCAAAATACTAAAACTGGACTTATCTGTTACATATAAACACAAAATATGAGAATATAATGTATAAAATAATTATTATATTAAAGTTTTTAGAAAAATGTATATCAGATTCACTCGGCATTATGCTACGTCAAGATCTGGCACAGCGTTGATTTTCAGTCGATACATCGATTAATATTAAATTGTTTAATTTTTTTAGTATTTTATAATTTATTAGATTTAATTAAATTAATTATTTTGATGAACTCGTTTAATACGTCACATATTTTCTTTTTCTGTGGCATTTTACCAACCAGAATGTTTTAGTTATCGATGATAGTAAATATTTAGCTCAAATTTATGTAAATTAAATAATAATGTAGTAAAAAGGTAATTTATAAGTATACAATTATGTTACAATTTTTTTTTTAATTACAATTTATACCGCGATTCAACAGTGTCTGTAACAAAAGCTGGTACATGAGTCGCATGTTTTATCTATGGTTCGTATTGTTTTTAAATTTTTTATCCGTGCAGGAACGGAGAAAGAATACAATTTCCTGCGGCCCGGCGGCCTGTCGTAAGAGGCGACTAAACAACCCACAGCCAGGTGGTAGAGTATTTGCTCGACTGGATGGCGACCACCCTGGTCTGGAGTATGCCGCCATAACAACCTTGTGTTGTGTTCCGGCATTGGTGACTAGGTTCCAGTCTCATTTAAGAGAGCAGCAGCGCATTTGTAGCACCTTTGGTGTTTCAAATGTCCATAGGCGATGGTAACCGCTTTCCATCAAGTGAGCCGTCTGCCTGTCTGCTGAACTACTGCAATAAAAAAAAAAAGCAAGCAATTTTTCTCCCAGGGACGAAAAGTACTGTTGTGTCTGTGATCAGGCAACTCCAAACGTACTTTCAGAATGTGAGAAATAAAAAAAATATTTACATCAAAATATACATAAAATCATAAACTAGTATAATAAAGCAGACTTAGCTCGTATTCTATCTATAATCCTTTAAGAAGAATACTTACTGAGTTTAGATCATCAAAGTCAATAGTTAACTTCTCAGAACGATGGCCACGTCAACTCGCTGAATCGCCATACTGATCCCTAGTCCAAAGTTAGCACCAGCCCTCTGGTCACCTGAAGTTAGGGCCAGATAGGGCGGTGCATGCCGGGGCCCATGCCCCGAGCGGCAAATTTAAACTTCACCGCAACTTTGACCACTGAGACGTCTAGTACTTTAAGCACATCAATTACTTTTCACGGGGCGCGTAGGCATAGGTTAAAAACCGCAAACGCTCGCCTGTCCATCAGTGAGCATCTTATGACTGAAATGATGACGATGATTAAGGTAAAAATATAAGCGAGTGGGCACGGCATTTTCCAGCTCCCCCCCCCCTCCCCCCTCCCCGAAAAATTCAAGATCCGTGGCTGCTGAATAGTTGATAAGTAGCTTTGATAGCTCTTTGTAGAGGCTCATGTCATGGCATCAGGACACCACAGTCCAAGCGTTTCAATAGCAAGCTTCACAAACATTATCACTGAGGGTTGCATATTTGCGCTGATCAAGTGATTCAAATAATTCCGCCCCTGAACCAGCTGGTCTAGCAGTATTTTTTAAACCACATTTTAATTTTCTTATGACAATGAAATCAAAAACAGTAAATATTCTTTTCTTAAGTTTTCGCGACTTGTATACATAATAAAACTACGTTTTAACGGTTTTAAGCGCGGTAATTTTAATTGATTTTGGTTTTTCCGACGTTTCGGCCACTTTTCAGTGGCCGTGATCACGGAAGACAAAGATGTCAAGTGTCAACGAGTATTGTTAAAGTTTTATTTAACCTACCGCCAACTTATTAATTTTAATTATTTAATTTTAATTTTGTTTATGGTTATTATTTAATCTATGGGAGCCTAATCTAATTTTGCAAACATGTTGCGAAGCGGTAGTAAATTACCGCGCTTAAAACCGTTAAAACGTAGTTTTATTAAGTAAATATTCTGTTGTTTTAGAGAGGCTGGGTCTGCGAATATGCTGGTTATGCACCGACAGCGCAAGCAGTCTTCTTCGCCGGGTCGTTAGTTGGAGGTTTATTATTCGGATGGATGGCCGATAACTTCGGAAGGTTGCCCGCACTGGTCGGTAAGGATTTCGCGACCATTGCACAACTATAGTAATTTTATTACCTGAATATTTGATTGAACATGAACAATAACACTGTTACGAATTTGTAGGATGTGAATTTAAAATGCCGTTGGAATTATCATAAAGTTTATTATAAGTACACATACACAATTCATAGAGCTTACGAGTACAACAGAATACAACAGGTGCTTTTGCCAGGTGGTAGGGAATTTGCCCGACTGGATGGCTACCACCCCTGGTTTAAAGTATGTCGCCATAACAACTTTGAGTTGTGTTCCGGCATTAGTGACCCGGTTCCTGTCTCCCTTAAGAGAGCAGCAGCGCATTTGTAGCCCCTCTGGTGTTGCAAATGTCTATAGTCGATGGTAACCGCTTTCCATCAAGTGAGCCGTCTGTCTGTTCGTCTGCTAAGCTCCTACAATTAAAAAAAAAACAATACAAGTCCAAATTGTAATGATATAAATCGCGCAAAGTCCGTTGTTATATGATAATCGTTCCGTATCGTCCTCGATCGCAGTTGAAACTCAGCTAAGTCAATCCTCGACTGGCCGACCTTTTATTTTGTAAAAAAATTACAAACATACAAGATGTGCACGAAAAATATAACCCTTCCTTGGCAGTCGGGTAAATAGCCAAGCAACATGCAACTAGTCCTTGGATTTCTTAATTTGTAAGCTTTATGGCTTCTAAGAATGTGCATGAAATGCAAACAATAGAAAGAAGGATTTATGACGTCTTACCGGGAGGCGTACAAAGGCATTAGCCCGAACAATAGACCACTCAAATTAGAAGGGGTAATAAAACACCTGTTATTGTTTCACAACAATACTCTCAGATGATAATAACAAGATATTTATTGCAGAGGTACTTAAAAGATAAAATATTATTCAGAATGTACAAAAACAAAGCAAACGGATTCTATAACATTTGATAAGGTTATGGACACTTCCATAGGAAATGTTCAATGATTTATCTTGTATCATTCTTATCAAACGTATTGTAGCGGTGTCAGCGACATTTCATTTGCGTTGCTATGAGGATGTGTGTGGTATTGAATTGCAATGACACCAAAAACTAAACCATCTTAGCATCATCTTTTTGACTGTGGATCAGTTAGTTAAGTCTTTCCCGGCCTAACTCACTGCAGCGTATTGGCTCTGGGTTCGATTCCTACGGGCCATCCATAAATTATAATAATCACAAAATAGAAAGCCCGATTGACAATTAAAAATGTCTATAGAACGTAACTTTGAATGAAATCAACAAAAACTGAAACCCAATAAAGAATTAATTTACGTAGTTGATAATTGATAATATACATATTTATTTTACTAGCGCATTATGTGATGTTATAAAAGATATTTCAATTATTATTTTCCTCCAAATAACGAAATAATTTGGATTTTGTTATTAATTCTGTTATGTCATATTAATCTATGACCAAGCCCCAAAAACAGTTACGTTCTAGGGCATCTTATTCTTAATTTTAGTGTTGCTACCAAAGGGTTGTTGCAGTTCATTATCTTTATTCGATTCAGGAAAAAACCTACATATATATATATATATATATATATATATATATATATATATATATATATATATATATCCGTGCATAACGGAGAAAGAATACAATTTCCTACGGTCGGGTGGCCTGTCGTAAGAGGCAAAAAAACAACCCACAGCCAAGTGGTAGGGCATTTGTCCGACTGGATGGCTACCACCCCTGGTCTAAAGTATGCCGCCATAACAACCTTGAGTTCTGTTCCGGCATTAGTGACCAGGTTCCAGTCTCCCCTAAGAGAGCAGCAGCGCATTTGTAGCACTTTTGGTGTTGCAAATGTTCATAGGCGATGGTAACCGCTTTCCATCAAGTGGTCGTCTGCCTGTCTGCTGAACTCCTGTAATAAAAAAAAAATACATTATTTGTATTGAAAACAAAAACGATTGAATAAATATATATTATACGGATGAAATCATAAAAAATCAATAGATTAATTGTGGTGCGTGATAAATGCATAAGGTACGGCGAAAGGCGATGCGAGTTAAAACTTTTCGCGCGCTCCATATTTATTTTGTGAGGTATTCGTATAACATAAAAAGTAATTAATTCAAAATAAATTAAACGATTACAAAGTCCTGTAATTTGAAATCGATTTCTCGTGAAAATCAGTTAAATTAGTTAACGATTTGGAGGTTTCAATCCCTAAATATGTTGTAATGAGAAATGTCAAATCGGGATTTTTATTTTACGATTATTATACGGCACACAAATTTCATGCTCTTTCGACACCTCCGCCGTCCTTGTCACAGCTGGTCACGTTTTTACATGAAGAAATTATTAAATTAAAACAGCAGTTCCGTAATTAATTTTATTCCCATTTAAATATTTTTTTAATAATTTAAACAGCAGTGGGTCGTTTATGGGCTATTGTTATATATAAATATGGAAACGACTTTATATTTGATATTCGCGCTGCCCAGTTTTCTCGCCATTTTCATGCTTACCGTGGAAATCGGCATAAAGTAAACGACGGGCAATATACTTTATGTCGATTAGAAGTAGGCACATCAACAGAGTAATTTTTTTATTATATGAGTTCAGCAAACAGACAGACGGCCCACCTAATGGAAAGCGGTCAGCATCGGCTATAAACATTTGCAACACCAAAGGTGCTACAAATGTGCTGCCGCTCTCTAAAGGTAGACTGGAACCTCGCCACTGATGCCGGAACACTACTCAAGGTTGTTATGGTAGCATATTCTAGACCAGGGGTGATAGCCATCCAGACGGGCAAATACCTTTCCACCTGACTGGGGGTTGTTTTGTTGCCACTTACGACAGGCCGCCCAGCCGCAGGAAATTGTATTCTTTCTCCTGTATGCAAGGATTTTAGATAAAATGATTTTACAACCAAACTAATTTAATTTGGTTGAAAGGCACAAAAGTATAAGAAATTACGACAATCAATCACATTGATCACTTGATTGATCACAATGCCACATGAGTCACTTTAGTTGCTTTATCCTAATTGAAATACAGACGTGAACCATGTAATATGTGGTACGTTTCACTGTAAGTACGTGGAGTAATGTATACTAGTGGTCGAAATTCGTCCATAATTAATTTAAATTATAAGTTTGAATATTATTAAGGTTCTGTTGTCAAAAACTATACTTCTATAATCACAGATTTCGCCAAGGTCTACACTGTTAATTTGACTTTAACAATAAACAAAAGAGTATATAAGTACATGCGTGTGTGTGTCAAACATGTGTGTGTAATGTTTTTTTATTGATTTAATGTATTTTTTATGCATAATTAAAAAAAAATATTAGCATTCTGCACTCCTTCTCTACATAAACTTTGAGTGTGCGAAATTTCATACTCCTCCGTCCGCGCAATTTTCGTAAAAAGGGGTACAAAGTTTTTGCTTCACGTATTAATATAATGTGTTCGAATTTGATAGATACATACATTTGTTACAACTCCATTCATTTTTTTAAAAGTAATTGTAATACAACTGCTATATGTATTTAAAAAAGAAAAAAGAGCGTGAGATAATATAAATAACTACGATGAAAAAATCTTTTTAAACTAGACGTGTCGCTGGGGAGTTTCTTGCCGCTTCTTTTCCTTCGAACAGCGATAACACATTGCGAAACGGTGTGCATAGAATAGGAAGTAGATTTAAATTTTGACTTACATGCTTGACCTTCAAAAAGTGTTCTCCAGTGGAACTTATTTTGAATAAAAACTTTTGAATTTGATATATTGAGGAACACATATTCGTTGGTGTAATAATGTTCATTTTTCAGGGTCCAACTTAATCGGAAGTATAGGAGGTATGGCTACTATTTTCACAACCGGAATATGGGATTTTGTGTTCTGCAGATTTTTAGTCGGCATGGCCTTCGACAACGCGTTTATGATGATTTACATTCTAGGTGAGTTTGTTGTCTCCTATTATCAAAGCGTTCCTTTAGTAACTCACAACGCCCAAAATGCTCCGTCAGCCGTTCCACATGGCGATCACAGTCGTTATGGTCGTGGCGAAAACGTCACTAATGACGTCATCATTTTCGATCACACAGCGGTCACAACGACCCATGTCATATGGTGGTTCGAAGTGGGCCTTGAGCACAGAGCATTAATTCTCTCTATCTCTTGACATTAAAAAAGGCGCGATTTTCAAATCAACCAATGACAATTGTGCATTTCGTAGTTTATGACATCAACGCCTCATAATCCGTTACATTAGATTTTATGATTGTAACGTCCGCAAGCAAGTGGAGCGGGAAAAATCGCGGTCGTGAATGTGGTCGTTGTGTCTCTTGTGGAACGTAGCCTATATTAATGTACTCTATGGTTTATTAATAGAATTTTATTTTTCTAAAGTCACTATGGTAACTCTACGTGTCAAATTATCGTGAACGGAGGATAATGCCAAACAGACGGGCCATTTCTGTCTTGCGTCTTGATAGAAATGTGCTAAAGGACCATTTGTTGCGGCGGCGCTTGGTTTAAGATAACAATAGACTATGACAATTTTTTCTTATTCGTTTGGAAATGAACCATTATATATAATAATCGGCAGACAAACACACATAATGTATATCCACAAATTAAGCAAGTTACGCTTGTGTTATGGGTAATATACAACGGACTACTCTGGGGCCGATCCCAGACACGCAGACTATAGTAAATAACGGAGAAAATACGTTTTCCGAAATTTACTATACCAGGAATCGAACCCGGAGCCTCTGCGTTGCAGCAAGGTAGGCCGGCAAAGGCTTAGCCCACTCAACCACAGAGGCCGTCTATTACAATATACAATTTTGTAGGAAAAGAAATGTTGGGCAGTTTAGATGGGACTGTGAGATTGAGCACGCACGTACCTGATTAATGGGAATGAAATGCAGCTGCTCCTCACTTTCACTTCTTCTTCACTTCAGTTCAATCGATAGTTTCTTTATCTTGTATACCTATTTATTTTAATGGCGAACCGTGGTTTATAGTAAGTAGGTACATACTTGAACTCATTTTGGTATACATGTCCCTTTGCGTCGTGGAGTACAAACATAGATAATAATTATAGTGACGCGGGTGTAATTAATAAGACAAATACTAGGGATTTGTCTTATTAATTAATTGTTGTGCCGTGAATTAATTTGAAATTTGAACTTTAAAAACATTGAAATAGTTTTATAATATAAAATTGTATGATATGAAAATACTCAATTTTCTAAAATAAATGATTTATTATTATTATATTATATTATTTTATATATGTATTTATTTTAATTTTATACTGTATATGTTTATTATACTTTATAATTGCGGGCGTGATTTATTTTTTATTTTTTATTTATTATAATTAATATCTCTACGGACTCGAGTTCCGTACCCTTTTTTACTACTTAATTTCTATGAAAATTTTTAGACTCCATACACGCTTATTGTTTATTTTTGTTACTGTGTGTGACATTAATTTAGTAATTTTTATGTTGTGGTGTACCTTAAGAATAATTTATTATATTAATTTACTAGAGTTTACCCCGCGGCTGCGCCGCGGGTCAACCTCTAGTGCGTATCTCTTGTTTAAAAAGCAAGTGGTACAGGTTACATTTGTATGTATTTGCCCCGAAAGATTCACTTCATTTTATATCGGAAACTATACCACCCCCGTCTATATGTAAACTACATAAATGACAAAATAGATAACATGGTCCAAGTGGACCAAGTGGACCAAGTGGACCTAGTGGACCCAGTGGTCAAAGTGGACCCAGCGGACCCAGCGGACCCAGCGGACCCAGCGGACCCAGCGGACCCAGCGGACCCAGCGGACCCAGCGGACCCAGCGGACCCAGCGGACCCAGCGGACCCAGCGGACCCAGCGGACCCAGCGGACCCAGCGGACCCAGCGGACCCAGCGGACCCAGCGGACCCAGCGGACCCAGCGGACCCAGCGGACCCAGCGGACCCAGCGGACCCAGCGGACCCAGCGGACCCAGCGGACCCAGCGGACCCAGCGGACCCAGCGGACCCAGCGGACCCAGCGGACCCAGCGGACCCAGCGGACCCAGCGGACCCAGCGGACCCAGCGGACCCAGCGGACCCAGCGGACCCAGCGGACCCAGCGGACCCAGCGGACCCAGCGGACCCAGCGGACCCAGCGGACCCAGCGGACCCAGCGGACCCAGCGGACCCAGCGGACCCAGCGGACCCAGCGGACCCAGCGGACCCAGCGGACCCAGCGGACCCAGCGGACCCAGCGGACCCAGCGGACCCAGCGGACCCAGCGGACCCAGCGGACCCAGCGGACCAACTGGAGCAACTGGAGCAACTGGACCCAGTTGACAAAGGGGACCAAGTGGACACAGTGGTCTAAGTGGACCCAATGAATCAAGTGGACCCAGTGGACCCAGTAGACCCAGTGGACGAAATGGACAAAATCACAAAACCTGTCCTAGTTTCCGGGATAAACTTTACACAAATCTATCCCAAAATGTATCCCATTATCCGGGATAAAAAGTATCCTTTGGGCACTGTCGGTATTCAAATTATATATGTACCGAGTTTCAGCCAAATCGGTCCAATAGTCTTTCCATAAAAGGATAACAAACAAAAAGACAAATATATTTCTATCCCGGAAAATATCCCATTTTTCGGGATAAAAAATATCCTATGTTCATACTCGGCATCGACAATATATATATACTGAGTTTCAGCCAAATCGGTCCAGTAGTTTTTCCGTGAAAACGGAACAGACAGACAGACAGACCGACAGACAGACAGACAGACAGAGTTACTTTCGCATTTATAACATTAATAGGGATTCTAATTTTAATACTAAACTTATACTAATGTAGAGTACATTAGTATAAGTTTAGTATTAAAATGTGTATCTGTTACATGCTGGTGTTGTGAGGAAGTGCATGTGCAGTGTTGGCCTTATATCTATATTTATATATAGTCCTATCTAGTGCCATGTGTGTTGTTTTTTTTATGTTATGATATGTTTTTACAAAGCGGAGTGATTTTAATTTAATTCATTGTAATTTTCCCTCTGCGCTACAACGTGGGGTTGTTTAAGAAGGGCGTTATAAAATTTCTTACAGGCCGGCAAAGCGTTGGCATCGCCCCCGGTGTTGCAAACGGCCATAGGCGACGGTAACCACCTTCCGTCAAGTGGGCCGTCTGCCTGTTTTCCTGCCACAGGCAATAAAAAAGGCAACGTCAACTTTAAAAAATAAACGAACTTAACTGTCAAAAATATTTCTTTTGCGACTATTTATTTAACTGAATCTCTGTTATTAGTTATTTAACGTTGTTTCTTAGTTTCTTTCTCTTCCAAATTTGTGTTTTTTTCGACTTCTAATGAGATTTTATTACTATAAATAACATATTTACACTAATTAGACATAGACTGACGGACAGACTAGTTTCATTACCTTACACATTTTTATTATTTTATAATGTATGTCTTGGAAGGCCACGGGCCATAAAAATGGCCCGGACATTTGGAGGGCTTGCGTGGGGCCATGGGAAGGCCAACACGTAGAGAGAGGCCCTTTGACAAATTTAATGTGGCGTGACACTGACCGGCAATTATCCCTGTCTACACCATATAGTAATGCGCCCAAGGACAAGCCCCGGTCAGTGTGGATCTATTGTGGGAAATAAGGACAAAAAGTACCGGGATATTGGGGTGAACTGCTAGTGGTACTGGGGGTCTGGGAATATGGGGACTATGGCGTCTGTCCGTCGCAATGTTCAGGGAACATGGAAAAATGGGCAGACGGTGACTCGCCACTCCCTGCATGGGCCCCAGAAAATGCCATAAAGACAGGGGCAATATGGGTGTGAGTGGCTAAGGGGTGTAGAGAAGTGGGCTGCAGGTTCACCGTAGCTACTTCTGACGTGATGCCATTTATCACTTCCACTCCTGGAGCTTGAGTCTTAGCTCTAGCGATCTCCACTCTGTGCCGGTCAGCTAAGGCAAGCACGGAGGCGGGGGCCTTGCCTTGGCCCCCGGAGTCAGGTACGAGGTGTCGCTACTCACGTAAGGCTTCGCCACAAAGCCCCCCTGAGGTTATTTTTAAGTTTGTAGTTATTGTACTTTTAATCAAATAAATAGATTTATCTACATAAAAAAATACAATTAAATAAGTAAGTAATTCTATCCGTGCAGGAACGGAGAAATAATACAATTTCCGGCGGCCGGGCGGCCTGTCGTAAGAGGCGACTTCCCTAGGAAGGGGTTACATATTTGTGCCGTTTGGAGCTGAAACTTTAGGTCCGTGGGGTCCATCGGCAAAGGGTTTCTTCAAAGAAATTTGTAAGAAACTCTTTGATACCACCCGTGATCAGAAGGCTGGTTCGTATTTCGCGCAACGAATCAGCATTGCCATTCAGCGAGGCAATGTGGCCAGTCTTTTGGGCACGTTTCCGACTGACAGCAGTCTGAAACTAGATTTTATAGTTTAATTTGTACAATATAGTATATATTACATATAACCGAATACAATGCAAGAAAACTTAGCTTATTTGTATTGTATTCTACTCATAGTCCCTCAAGACTATATGTAGAATACTGAACCTAGATCACCGTCTTCTATGGGTCAGGTGCCCAGAAGGCTGGCTATGTTACCTCGCTGGATCGTCATACTGATCCGTTGACCGAGATAAGCACCAGCCCTCTAATCACCTGAAGAGTCAATGAGTCGTTTCGATAAATTTTGGTAGAGGCTCATGGCCTCAGGACCCCACGGTCTAAGCGTCTCGACAGCAAACTTTAATTTTAGTTTGTATATATAGTTTATTTTTATTTATTGTATAGTTTATTTTATTTATAATTTAGTTTATTTTGAATTAGGTGTTTGATTTTAAAAAATAAATGTAATAGTGTTCATAGTCTATAAAAAAAAAACTACATAACTAAAACAAAAATTATAACATTTATTTATAATTTAGTTTATTTTCAAGTATTTACTTTAATATTTTCTTTCTTTCTTCTTTTCTTTCTAGTTATTATATAAAAATATATTTGTAATTATAGACTTTCCACGATAAATTGATGGTATTAAATAATAAAAATAAACTAAGGTATAAATAAATTAAAATAATTATAAATACATTTCTATACAAACTAAAAGACAGAAATAACCCCGTCTGTATTTCGCCTTCAACAGCAGTATCATTTAAATTTTGATGTTTATTTTGAAATCGCAGACAGACATTTCAATTTAATTTATTAGTGTAGATAAGCGATCATCATGATAGATCGTGATTTGTGAACGATAATGAAATATATGTATGAAACTTTATTTAATTTTCAAAAGTTGACATTAAACATGATTAGGTCATAGAGTAGATTAATATAATAGGAAAGATTAGATATTAAATGCTTGTAATAATACTTTATGTTGTGGAATTTGCACGAGGTCCGTGTTACTTGTAGAGAGTTTAATCAATAATCAGGAGCCTAATTCTGCTATTACAACTCGTCTAACTCTATCGTCTCAATCGCAGGTTTGACTGATTTCGCTATTCTGTTATTTCCAACGGCGTGCCCGTGTAATGCCACTATCTTTATAATCGCTATCGTATCCGAGGAGAAACGGAGAAAGAATACAATTTCTTGCGCTGGGCCGGCCTGTCGTAAGAGGCGACAAAACAAACCCACAGCCAGGTGGTAGGACATTTGCTCAACTGGATGGCTACCACCCCTGATCTAGAGTATACCGCCATAACAGCTGGGTTGAGTTTCGGCATTAGTGACCAGGTTCCAGTCTCCCTTACGAGAGCAGCAGCGCATTTGTAGGAGCTTTGGTGTTGCAAATGTCCATAGGCGATGGTAACCGCTTGCCATCAAGTGGGCTGTCTGAACTCCTGCAATAAAAAAAAAATATTTATAACCGAAAATTCGCCAAATAAATTTCAAAAAATTTGGTAGCCGTTCAATAGATATTTCGGCTAAAGCCATTTCTGTTGATGGTATTATAATTTTTTTTCCACTATTATTCCGCGGCGACGGTATCGAGAACTATCTTGGCAACGACAACGTATTGCAATAGCAGAATTGGGTCCAAGATTGTCGCTTCTTGGATAGTATGTATGCAAGCCATACACTTACTATACAAAAAATGATATTGTGGCAACCGAGAGTAGACCTTTCTGGCAGCCTAAGCCGGTCTTAAGACTTTTAGAAAAAGGTAGAAGATTCTGGAAAGAAAAGACAAAGACGATTTAAAAAGGGATAGACGAAAATTCTAGAATAGAAAGTTCGGGAAGGAAAAGACAGAGATAGATAGATGTTAGACCGGGATAGATGATAAACAAAAGTTCTGGATTAGAAGGTCTGGGAAGGAAAAGACAGAGATAGATAGATGTTCAGAAAGGGACAGATAGTAAATAAAAGAATATAGAAATTATGGGTTCCAGAAGATTCTTCCGAGTATATAAGCAGCGTAATGCGCGCCTACCGAACAGTTAGAGTTGAGTTCAGTTCAAGACAGCGAAGTGACAAGTGTGATACGAAAGAGTTGGAAGAGAAGTTTAATAGAAGACAGTGACGAGTTTAGTGGTGAATTTAGTGAAAAGTTTAGTGGACAGTTCAGTGAAAGAGGAATGTAGCGTAGTTTAAGACAAAATCTAGAAGCGAGCTACACGGGGCAAATTCGGCGGTGGTCACTGCAGCAGCAGAAGATGGTCTACGCAATATCGGCGACGGTATTGTGAGTGGGACATTTTATCATCGGGACAGTGCATCGTTAGTTGTGCATGTAGGGGCAACCGTGCGGAGAGGAATCATCTACGGCTGTGTAAGTTAATAAAAGCGTTTAGTTTTAGTTAAAAACTGGTGTTTTCTTCCAATCCTAAGTGCGTACCGCCGCTTGCACGAAACAATATGATGTTTTATATATAATATATAGATCACTGAAAGAACTTGGTAGCGATCGCATTCTTCCCATTTGGTGGGGTTGTCTAGAAAACCTTTTTTTATCTTCTTAATCTTTTTGTTTGATGCTTTGGCGAATGACTTTTGTATTATGATTATTTTCACTTAGGTTCATAATATAAGTACAACCCGCAAGAGTTAACTTGAGACTTCGCTCGGATGACGTAAGCGCGAGGTACTGACGCGTCGATGGCGAGAGCGGTAAGAAGGCGGAGGTCGGGAGGGGAGCGTGCATTCCGCTCAGGTCTCAAGTTAACTCTTGCGAATATTAACTATGGTATCAGTTTTGACAGATTCTTGATTCAGTGGGAAACATGAAGGATTAAAGAATGAAGTTTGTTTTTTTAGTTCTCGAGTACGTCGGGCCACAGCACAGGACTTGGGTAGCTAACATGTCGATAGCTCTTTTCTTTGGGTCTGGTTGCCTATCATTACCTTGGACAGCTCTCTGGATTGGGGACTGGAGGAACTTGCTATGGGCCACATCATTGCCAATGCTGTGTGTTATATTCGCACCGTGCATAGTGCCTGAGAGTGCTAGGTATTTTCTTTGAACTTATATTAGTATTATAGCATTACCAACGATGCTTTGTTTGCGTTGTCAGGCCGAAAACATTTTTGATAGTGAATTGCAACGACAGTACCAAAATTAGTAACCGCAACGCCATTTTTTTGCCTAGTTTCGTCTATCGCACGGAAACGAAGTCATTTACCGGGATAAAAATTATCCTAAGTGTTAAGCTAGGCCGTAAGCTAGTACTGTGTCGAGTGTAATTTTAATCTGTTCACTAGCTTTCATGTCACGCGGTCACAAACAGAGAGGCGAAATTCTAAAAGCTGTATTATTGTAATCTGCTGGTCTGAATCAGGCCCCCTGAATTTTTCTCTTTTTTAAATTCGCTATACAAACTCAACCACTCTACAAATTTATTATAATATAGATTATGCAATGCAATTCTTATATTTATTATACAATCGTATGTATACAATAAAAAATCATTATTCGTGCAGGAACGGAGAAAGAATACAATTTCCTGCGGCCGGGCGGCCTGTCGTAAGAGGCGACTTAACAACCCACAGCCAGGTGGTAGAGCATTTGCCCGACTGGATGGCTACCACCCCTGGTCTAAAGTATGTCGCCATAACACCCTTGAGTTGTGTTCCGGCATTAGTGACCAGGTTCCAGTTTCCCTTAAGAGAGCAGCAGCGCATTTGTAGCAACTTTGCTGTTGCAAATGTCCATAAGCGATGGTAACCGCTTTCCATCGAGTGGGCCGTCTCCCTGTCTGCTGATCTTCTGCAATAAAAAAAAATAGATAAACAATGGTTGACAATTGATTGGTAAAAATCGTAACTGATTACCTCGTAAACCGTGTAAGTAGCGACTTCACAGGTTCCATATATGTCGTGCGCAGAATGCCAGTGATAACCCCTGCCTCTCATAATCGCGAGCCCCGGTTGTCTATTTCTTAGTACAACTTAGACAAGCCCCGGTCCCAGTAGTAGGAAGCGGGAGGGGCGACCATCGGCAAACCTGCGCACGACTTATACATATCTCGTTTTGCAGCAACATTTACTCGTCCAGACAATAATTTAATATTATAGTAGGTATAATGTTATACTTAAGGTGGTGCAACATTAAATTAAAACACTTGTGTCAATACAATTGTTGATATTGTTCAAGTAATATAAATACTGGAAGTATTGAAGGCCAAAGATCGAGCGATTGAAAGAATAATTGCTCCCCATAAACAGTGTATTGCTGGGCTCAGATTTACTCTGGAATGAACGGCATGCCTGAAAGAAAATACTGTATTATAAGCATGTCCACTTTTGCAGATGGTTGTTGACAAGAGGTCGCGTAAACCAAGCCGTGGAAGTGCTAAAAAAATTCGAAAGGATTAATGGCACTAAAATTCCTGACGATGTGATGGATGAATTTATTGTAAGTATTTGTATTATTTTACTGTTTTAAACGTTAATACAGTATATACGTGCACTTGCTAACAGATCATATTACGTGAAAGCAGAAGATGTCTTTTATTAACTGCAATACGAGGTTGTAATGGAATTAAAAAATAAAGAAGCAATCATAGCTGTATCTAAAATATGAAAGATATTATTTTACATACATAGATAGATAGATAAGTCTTTATTGTACACCATTACAGAAAACTTATAGCGTAAACATATTCTACGTGTGCACAATGGGTGGTCTTATCGCTATAAAGCGATCTCTTTTATGATTAACATTTTTTTCAACACACTTGCTCATAAAGTGGCTCTATGGTCACCGCAATTAGGCACAGAATGACACCCATAATCAAACTGTGACTAAAAAACATTATAACTCACTAGTGAGTTTTAGATTTTTTTTTAAATTTTATTGGTTGAGTTGCTTTGTTCTTAAAAAAGTTTTTATTCAAAAAAAAGATCGTGTTCTATAGAACAAATAAATTAATGTTCCTATTGCTTGCTCATTTCATGCAACTTCTTATTTAAATAGATAATTTTAATTCGTACGTGTTTAATAAATAAAACTTTCACTCATATATAACTTTTTTATCTACTAAATAAAATGAGTTTTTGTTGTTATTTTATTCACAAGTGTGTTGAAAAACGTCGTATGATACACGTGTGTATTGATGATTACCGTCCTCGGCTCTCTTAAGACCCTCGCCTATGGCTCGAGTCTCAATGGCGCCTCGGTGGTAATCACCAATGTTACACACTAGAACCATAATGTACTATTACATGCCTACAATGAAACGATTAATTATGGTTTTCTGTAGTTTTACCCTATCCATTCTTTTACATTTTTGAAATTTGACCAAACTTTTAGTGTTCATTTCTTTTAACTATTAATAAGAGAAATAAATGGGTACCTATGTAATAAATAAGATTTCCAGGCAATTGTCAAAAATCTTCAGCTAACGAAATATTGGGTTAGGAGGTGTAAGAATTGGCACGCGGGTATGACTAAACAGTAATCCAAAATTGGTTTCAATTTCGATCTTAGTTTGGAGATACACTATTTGTTTCGTGCAATAGTAATACGTGTTCGTTTGATACATTGTATAAAATAATAACGATAGTCCAAAGTAAATTAAATATTTAATTTAAGTCAAACTGAGATTGTAGAATTTAAAAACACGTACATAGATAGGTACGTGTTATAAGAAATGTCAACTAAATGTTGGGATAAGTAGTATTTTGGTCATACTTTATTTTTAGGTTTCTGTGGATATTAATAACGTAATTAAAGCAGTCACCACTACTTTTGATAAATAAAGAAGTAAAATAAAAAAACTTCAAGATGTTTTAGATAATATATATTAATAATAATAGCTTTAGAAATAAGTTATTTTATACTTTTTAGTTTTTGAAGTCGGTTTTTTTAAATGAAGTTTTTTTTTATTTTATTTGTTACTTTTAAGTGTCTAGCTATGTAATAAAAAATATAGGTCCCAAGAAACGGGAACAAAAAAATGTTCGTAAAATGAAAACTACTGGGCCAAACTATGTTAAATTTTTAGGGGACCAATTGGCAACTATTCCGCATCAAACTAAATAAGAATCACGTAAATCGGATCCTAAATCTCAGCGTAATCGGTGTACATATGGAACGGAATGGAAATTTTTCCATAAAAAATGTTCATTTTATGAAAACTACTGGGCCAAACTATGTCAAATTTTTAGGGGACCAAATGGAAGCTATTCCGTGTCAAACAAAAGAATCACGTAAATCGGATCATAAATCTCGGAGTAATCAGTGAACATACATAAAAAAAAATATGAACCCGACGAATTGAGAACCTCCTCCTTTTTTTGAAGTCGGTTAAAAACAGTGGATTATGGATCCTTTGACAAATATTTAACAATTTCAGTTAACGTCCCGCCAAAGAAAAGAAGAGAAGGAGTCCACGATAACACTATTCAAAAGCGCACCACTTCGCAACACGATGATAATAATGGTACTCGTATACATGGCGTGTGCGGTGATCTTCGATGGGCTGGTTCGGTTGTCCGATGCTTTTGGTTTAGACTTCTTCATCACTTTCACTTTAACGTCCGCTACCGAGATACCCTCGGTCACACTGCTTGCTATTGTTTTAGACAAGTAAGATCTTGCTACAATATCTTTTAGAATAGTGAAAAGAAAATCAGCTTTTATCTAAGCTGTATTGATGAATTTCGCTGACAGTTAGGTGGACGTGTAAGCTTTCACAACAAGTGCACATTAGGTCAGAAAAACTGTCTAAACTCGCACTATTCGTATCCAGAATTCGGACAACATCATTGAAATTGATTTAAAATATGTAGTCCTGGTACCTATGTGATATACTAAATTTCGATTCCCTGGTACTTAAATCATAATATTTTTTTATTGCATGAGTTCAGCAGACAGGCAGACGGCCTGATTGAAAGCAGTTGCCATCGCCTGTGGACATTTGCAACACCAAAGGTGCTACATGCGCTGCTGCTCTCTTATGGGAGACGGGAACCTGTCCACTCTACACCAGGGGTGGTAGCCATCCAGACAGGCAAACCACCACCTGACCGTGGGTTGTTGTACCGACTAGGAAATTGTATTCTTTCTTCGTTCCTGCACGGATAATAAAGCTTTAAACTTCACTGTCTATTAAATTGTCATGATCTTAACTATTGGATTTGGATATTAGTTAACAGAGGATCTAAGGATAAATAAAAAAAGAGATCGATTGAAGGATGACATGAAGATTTGTAGTCTAACAATGTTAGAATAGAAAGTTATAGAAGGAAAATTGTAAAAGTGAAAAGGAAGAAAGAAACTGTACCCTAAACCGATGGAGAGCAAGAACCTAATTAAATGACGAAATTATTAAACTAATTAATTTTTCTAGATGGGGACGCAGAAATTTAACATGTATCCCAATGAGCTTATCCGGTTTGCTGATACTCGTTGCCTTGTTTGTGCCTAAAGGTAAGCATTTCATATTATCACTCGAGATGATCTACCCTACTAATCGCACTTGCACTAATGGAAGTTTTTGGGTTTTTCACTTTTTTGCAGATATGGTATCCCAAAGCGCTAATCTATACGTAAAGCCTGATCTTTTTCGTGCTTTTTAGATACATAAAAGTTGTATAACATGGACATGCTGTTTAGGTACCTAAAAATATGTTTACCGCGTTTCTCTCGAAACCTTGGCTGTCCAATAAGGGGTGTTGGTGCCAACACTAATGTACAGCAGTGAAAGTTAGGTGTGGCAGAAGAAGCATGAAAGTAGAATCAATGCAGTTGAAATGAAAGCTTTGAGAAGTACGTGTGAGGTAAGCATGAATGATATAATACGGAATAGTGTAATAAGGGAACGTTGTGGATTAAAAGAAGATGTAATATCAAGAGATGAAAAAGGAATGTTAAGGTGGTTTGGGCATGTAGAGAGGATGGATGAAAATAGAATCGCAAAACAAATGTATGAAAGTATTGTGAATGGTAGAGTTGGTACCGGTAGACCACGACGTACGCGGCATGATCAAATAACAGACGTGTTAAAACGAGGTCAGTTAAAAAGCATATCAAATAAACGGGCATGTATGAAGAGGTTAATTAAAGTAGATGAAGCGAAAGTTGTTTGTCAGGATCGTCGCAAGTGGAGATCTATAGTCTCTGCCTACCCCCATGGGAAACAGGCGTAATAATATGTATGTATGTATGTTCTCGTAACCGCCATTTTGCAAGTATTGCGTTTACTATAAGTATTTATACATTGTTTTTTCTTAGAAGATCATTTGCGTACAAAACATTTTTTTCCAATGAATTACACTATTTAATGATGATTAATGATGTTTTAAATGACTTAAGCCTCACCTAAAGTTTGATATTACAGTAGGAAATGTTTTTTGATTAATCATCAAAAAACACAATTCAACAAAAATTGTATTCAAAAAATTATCTTGTAAGATATAATAAGGTACAGATGCATTATTATCGTGATAATGTGTTAGGTCATCAACACTTTGAGTGAACAATAATATATTCGGAGGTGACGGCCATCTTTCTATACAACTATAGAGGGTAGAGGTAAGGAGAAGCATCTCATATAGGAAAATAATTGAAGAAGTGTCCAGTTGTAAGCTGTAAATAACAGTTCAAAAACCGTCCACAATGGCGCTGATGTAAACAAAGGGTATGGTATGAATGTAGCTGTTGTCGACGAATCGTAGTATGCCGAGTTAAAAAAATTAATATCTGGTGACTAGAGTAGTTAGTGACAGTACACTGTTTACGTAGCACAAAGTACATACATACATAATTTCACGCCAGTTCCCTTGCGGGGTAGGCACGAACAACAGAGCGCCATACAAAGTACAAAGTAATTTACTAAATATAAGCTGCAAGAATTGTTATGTGAAAACGGGAATAGTGATTTTATTTCGTGAATTTTGAATAATTAGTGATTGTGTAATATTTAATTTAATAAAACTAAAACGCTATAATACTACTCTAATAACTTTGACGCTTTCTTTAAAATTCACCCTGATGCCAAAGTGGCGCCACCCAAATTTAATGCATTTCGACGGACACTTTTTCATATACACAGATGATTTTCGTTACCTCTACCCTCCATATGTAGTACAACAAAAATATTGAAGATTTTTATAATACTGATTTACGGCTACGTTCTACAAGAGACTTACAACGACCACGTTACAATCATAAACCCTAGTAGAACGGATTATGGAGCGTTGATGTCATTAACGACGAAAAACACAATGTCATTGCTTGATTTGAAAATCGCGCTTTTTTCAATGTCAATAGATATATAGAATTAATGCTCTGTGGTCAACACCCACTTCGACCCAGCTGACGTCATTAGTGACGTTTACGCTGTGATTATTGCAACGTTCCATTAGGGACTCACAACAACCATATACACGACCGCGATTATCCCGTTCCACTTGCTTGCTGATGTTACAAACGTAAACCCAAGTGGAACGGCTATAGGACCCACCTCTTGACATGGGTCATTGTGAACGTTGTGTGATCAAAAATGATGACGTCATTAGTGACGTTTTCGGCACGACCACAACGACCGCGGTCGCCTTGTGGAACGGTTAACTAAGCATTTTGGGCGTTGTGAGATACTAAAGGGACGAGCCCTATATGATTAATTGAATCAGTTCATTCAATGACATTGAATAATTCAAGTCTGTGTTTATGAATAAATGAATCGCTTTGGTTGATTCGTCCAAATTGAAAGACATTTTTTTTCTTGCCTGAAACAGGCAAACAGGCAGACGGCTCACCTGATGAGATACTAAAGGGACGAGCCCTATATGATTAATGGAATCAGTTCATTCAATGACATTGAATAATTCAAGTCTGTGTTTATAAATGAATCGCTTTGGTTGATTTGTCCAAATTGAAAGACATTTTTTTTTCTTGCCTGAAGCAGGCAAACAGGCAGACGGCTCACCTGATGGAAAGTGATTACCGTCTCCTATGGACATACAGACATAAATTAAGCTTCATGATACAAATTGTTAGATTACGTTTAACAGTATTTAACTACTTAATTTGATTTTGTAATATTAATGTTAAGACATAATTTAATTCAATTCATAATTCTTGTTATTGCAATTATATTTGCAATTTAATTAAAAATGTCTAGAGCTATTCGACTATCTCCTATTAGTTTTTTATTTTATGTTTTATTTATTTTCGTCACTATTTACCAGGTATACCCCAAGCGGGTTTGGCAATAATGGCGCGGTTCTTCATCAACATGTCTTATAACGCAGTGATTCAGTGGGCCACGGAACTCCTGCCGACGGGAGTTCGGGCTTCAGGATCTTCTTTCTTACACATGAGTGGCTACGTTGCCACTGTATTGTCTCCGTTTATTGTTTATTCGGTAAGAACTATGTTCGCAAGAAAAAAGTTTTTATTATATTTAAATTTAGCTAGTATATGTCATATTAGAAAAAAAGTCATTCACAATTATTTATCTCTTATATTAATTCAATAATTCATTCCCTCTCCAATAAACTACCATGATTTATATTCCATTTATCATATCAAATAGTTTTAATTTTTCGTAGGTCAGTATGGTGGCAACAGATTGTTTTTTTTTTCGAATGACATGTCTTTGTGTCAATTTGCCTGACTTCCCAAGATTGCGTTTTATCTCTCATATCTTTCTTAAATATAGTCAAGGGGAGTTTTTGGCGGGAATTGTAAGGAGACGTTGTGCTGTGCAGTTTTATTTTCTAAAAATGTGTAAAATTACTCTAAAATGAACAATAGTTGTAGGATATTGATAGTTTTTGAGTAGTAATTATGTGTTTTTGCGAGAAATGTGAACTATATAGCCAAATGTGGCCTTTCGAGTTTTCACAAGAACTCCGTTGAATGACGTCGATTGTAGCCTACAATACAACGGCGTCTGGCTTAAAGGCCTAGTTGCCAAGCCTTAAACTTAAAAAAAAAATGGTCAAGGTGGCCAAGTCCGTAGGGTAATTTTTATATATATATATTATATTATATTATTATCTATGGGGTAAGTTCGTACACCTCATTTTTTATCTTTTTGAAACGAAATTTAACGTCAATTACAATTCGAACACAGAGTTAAATGGTGTCTTAGCTTTACTCACCGATTTGTTGTCGTCTTAGCTTTTTAAATACAGACATAACGAGAGATGTTCAGAGTTCCCCCACAGACGGACATCCTCGCCTTGACTATACTAGACTATATATATATTGTTCATTCGCCCTACAATTATATTTTTAATGTAAATCAATAATATTTATTATTTCTTTATGCTATAGAAAATTATTAGTTATATTGTATTCTGTTTATAATCCCTTAAGACTTTAGGTAGAATAAGCCTAGGTCACCATATTCTGCGTATGGTGCCCAAGAGGCTAATCACGTTACTTGGATCACAATAATAATCCGTTGCCCGAGGTAGATACCAAGCTTTTCTAGTACGAGTTTATTAATATATTTTAACTGTTCTTAAGTTACACATTTTTAATCTTTCTGAGAGCGGTATAAAATTTATTTTATATTATTTATTTATTTATTTTGTTTTTGTACTTATATATCAGTATTATAAATCTATCCCTGCCAAGGGTTGCCCGGAAGAGACCGCTTCTTAGCGATAAGGCCGCCCGTTGTACCATCTTTTTCTGCTTCTGTTTGATTATGCTTTGTTGTACAATAAAGAATGAATGAATGAATGAAACTCTTTATTGTTCACCATAACTTAAACCTAGATATTTATTATAAACATATTTCAATTAGAACAATGGGCGCCGTTATCGCTTATAGCGATCTCTTCCAGACAACCCGGTGTCTAAGGAAGATCTATTACAAGAAAAATTAAATAATATTTGGTGGCTTGACTAAATTGAAACTAATTCAATCATAATTGAAGAAAAAAAAATACAATAATAAACTAATAAAGACATACATAATTAAATAGATTAAAATAATATAAATTATATATACTTACATGCGAATAATAATAGAATTCCATTTACTGCAACACATTTGCAAGAATTATCTATCTATCTATAAAAGATTATTCATTATTTTTTTATATAGGAGCGTATCTGGACCTTTCTTCCGCTTTTGATTCTCGGAGTAGTTGCATTAGTAGCGAGCAGTATTGGGATAGTTTTGCCCGAGACGAAAGGCAAAGCCATGCCGCAGACCATAGCCGATGGAGAAAGGATTGTCAAGGAACATTCTATATGCGGGTATGTGGTTCACTTTTAAGAGTTCCCTAACTATGTTGGTAGAAATGAGAAATTTTATATAATCGCCAAGTTCGTCTATATAGAGGTGAAATTGTCAAGTGGGTCTTTAAGGTAGGTTTGCCAACCGTACTATAATAATTATATATTATCTTACTATATTGTAGCCAATTGTAATATATATTGTAGAAAAATTATATAGTACGAAATGTACTATATTTTCATTGCTAATTCAACTGACGAGCTTTTTGTTCAGATACCTATGATTATTTGAAAAACAATAGATCTTTGCGCGGGCTACAGTAAAAAGTAGTAATAAATACACGTGGAAAATGAAATAATGAAATAAATAAAATATATACACTTAATAAATAATGAAAAATAAAAGTGTACTCTTTTTGTTACCTAAATTTTTATTTTAAAATATTTAATTAAATTTAATAATTTGACTTTCAGTAAACCGGAGCACGATGAAGTGGAAATTGGCGAATGGAAAAACGAGAAACAAAAGGCCTTGATTACATAGTATTACAGTTCTGTCTAATACAGACAAACATGTGGACTAAGCTTAAAAAGCTATTTATGTACAGTGACAGTGCTTTATGATTTACTAAGTATAATCAGAGGCGGCTCCAGCCCATGTAGCGCCCGAGTGCAATATGTACCCTGACGCCCTCTAGCACGGTCAAAATGGATCACTTCAATGAACAGAAACTCGGGTACAGATGTTGCAATTTTAAATGTTGTGAAACAATAGGTACACGAGTTTTTGGCGGGAACTGACAGGGGACGTTATAATGTGCAGTTTTATTTTCTAAAAATGTGTAAAATCACTGTAAAACGAACAGTAGTTGTAGGATATTGATAGTTTTTGAGTAGTAATTATGTGTTTTTCTGAGAAATGTGAACTGTATAGTCAAATGTGGCCTTTCGAGTTTTCACAAGAACTCCATTATACGGTGTCGATTGTAGCCTACATTACAACTGCAATACTATACGAAGACTTATACATCAGAATTGGCTGTATGGACTAAGATTCCTTTGCCTGCCTTTGTGGCGAATTCTACTACTACTACAATAGGTACACGTTTAGAACAAGAACTCACATTAAAACCGTTCTGCAACAACATATGTATCCTACTGTTGTTTCATTTTCACTTATGACTCAATTTGGTGTGTGGAATAGAGAGGGATGTACAATATTTTATTTCATTCACTCTCAAGTTGTCAATATTGGTAAATGAAACAAATATATGGTAACGAAGCATTCTTTTTTCCTTATTTGTATTTATGAGAGTTCTGGTTCTGAGGGTACAGGAGTAACAAGTATTTTTTAAGAAGCAAGGCGTTAAAAGAATAATGCGACAGTAGTGTCGCCAATATAGTTTTTAATTATCTGTTTTAACTCTGCTTTCACATTGAAACAAAATTTAATATCTGTGATAAGTCCGTGAGGAATCCGTGAGGAACGGAGAAAGAATACAATTTCCTGCGGCCGGGAGGCCTGTCGTAAGTGGCGACTTAACAACCCACAGCCAGGTGATAGGGCAATTGCCCGACTGAATGGCTACCACCCCTGGTCTAAAGTATGTCGCCATAACAACCTTGAGTTGTGTTCCGGCATTAGTGACCAGGGTCTAGTTTCCCTTAAGAGAGCAGCAGCGCATTTGTAGCAACTTTTTGTGTTGCAAACGTCCATAGGCGATGGTAACCGCTTTCCATCAAGTGGGCCGACTGCCTGTCTGCTGATTTCCTGCAATAAAAAAGTAAAAGAGCCGTTCGTGGCACGCCTTGTTTTGCTACCGCGCTCGGCGTCGGCCATAACACGGGCGTAGGCTTCTTGATAGCGCTGTCTCCGCGAGCGGTGCTCAGCGCCCCCTAAGACCCTGCGTCCGTGTGCGCTGCATACCCTCCACTATACGTAAAGCCAGCACTGACTGTAATGGTAAGAAAACATCAATAATTTGATGATAATACGAAACAATGTTGGGTGTTTCTCTTATGGATTGAATTACAAAATAAAGATATCCGTAAGAGAACGAAGGTAACCGACATAGCTCGCAAAACTAGCAACTTGAAATGGCAGTGGGCCGGTCACGTCTGCCGCAGGGCCGATGGACGATGGAGCAGAGGGTCCTTGGGGAGACCTACGTCCAGCAGTGGACCGCGAATGGCTGACGACGTATCTAATGTGTAGGTAACAAATTAATATACATTTTGATAAATAATCTAGGTACTATTAAAGATGAAATTAAGTATTTATATGGGATTTCAAGTAGGAATATTAGAAATTATTTTAATTTGCTCTAAAAAGTAGGTTCATAGCTACATGCTACACTATAATTTGATTCACCTAGAATTTCACAAATTTGGCGCAGGAAATTGAGCAGACCCGACCCCAACTAATGGGATAAGGAGTCGAAGAAGATTGTTTAAATTATAATAATTGTGCCATTTCGCACCGTTTACTTGTGCATATTTATAGATAAGATTATAAAAAGATTACACGACTAAATAAGAATCTCCTCTTTTTTTCAAGTTTGTTAAAAATATAAAGAAAGAAAAATAACTTTAATTGAAGAAATAGCGACGCAATTACTTTCCTTATGCCGGAATTATATCCGACACAACGCTGTTTAACAATGCAAACCTTCCTTTGGCGTAAGACCAAAACGACCCAAATTTGGTAAATAATAATAATAATAAGTAAAACTAATTCTACTTATGTAATATTTAATTAGTAAAACAAATAAATAAATTTTAATAAAAGCAACAATAAAATACTTTGTTACTTCAATATTAAAATAAATACTCGTGTCGCCTTTCAAGCTGCCAGTAGAAATCTTTTAGTTGGCGTCAGTCATAGACGTACAATTCGGCTCGCACTTTTGTTGCTTATTCTACTGGTGATCATTGAGCTTGAAGATTAGACCTTTTAACACTTGAATTACACTGTAAACTCCGTGTAACGTCACTCGATTTAACGACAAACTCCCTTAAGCGTCGAAATCAATTGGCTTTGGTTGGTTTAGCTTGTCTCCCATACAATGATACACTATATATCATCACACCACTCTCAATAACGACAACAATTAACGGCCTTACTTATAATAATCTCGTTAAGAAACGATTAGTCTTCTCTTAAGTAAGAGAATCAGACCTTAATCAATGATTTATTTTTTTTCACTTATAAACGTGTATTACCCGTTGTTTATTTAAGAGGAGCACAGATAAACAAAATTTGAATGATTAACGTAGGTTGTACCCAAAATATTCGACTAAAGAGGAGTTTATGGGTAAGATTTTCACAAATCAGTTGCTGAGCAGTTTCTTTAAATTTAAAAAACGATTATAAGTAAGGCCCTAAGTAATAAAAAGTACCTTTTAAGTTGCCAAAACTAGTAAAAGCTGTGTACGTTCTTTTATCGCTTTATTATCCTATCCTATTATCCTATAAACTCGATTGTCGGCACCGAAATTCCGGAATACTGAAATTTCTAAGTACTTCCTTTATCATCAAGATGCCTCAATATCGCAAGATATGAATAAAATAAGTAAAAAATACAACAAAATTACTGGTGCAGCTAAAGACGTCAGACAAAAATAACAGTCTTCTCTCCATTTAACGACAACTCTCAACAACGCCATAAAATGCACAGTCCCTTCAGTATCGTTATATAGAGTTTACACTGTATTTAAAAATATATTAGACTGGTTAAATACATAATTCGTACAAAGTTTGGAGGGAATAGATGTTTGTTGCTCAGCCACGTCAGAACGGTTGAACCGGATGTGGATGAAATTGGCATAGAGATAGATTATAGTCTGGAATAGTAAGTACATAGGCTACTTTTGTTCTAGAATTGATTTTGCTGCGGGCAAAAATTAGTGTTTAATAAGAAAAATTCTATATTACAAAAGTAAAAACTGTACAAAACGTTTCTCTCTTATGAATTTTACTGCACAGGTCATGAAAGTGACATAGCATAAAAGTATTCTTATGGTCGTAGTTATTTATCTGATATATTAGCGGGCTAATAATTATTAGGTTATTTATTAGTTAAATAGCTAAAGGGTAAAACCGATTAAAATAATCCTTAAACGTTATTTTCAACATCTTTAAGTACTTATAGCTTTTAATAAAAATAAGGTGCTTAAATAGTGAATGTTAAGATATATGATATGCGAGTAACACCATAATTAGAACTGTGATATTAGTATTTGAAAATGGTGACGGTTGTAATACCTTTAAACATAGATTATACGCATTATTATAGTAATTATCGACATAATTTTTAGCGTAGGTATAATAATACACTTTTGTATTTATGTCCTTTTTTATATAATTTTGCTACTTATTTTTAATGTACAATGAGCTTTTAAAATATCTAGATTATAAAATTAAATTGTCGAAATGTAGCTTTAAAATTTTGTCAATGTTTTGGAATTAAGCGTTTATTAGAGAGCATTGTAATTAATCTACAAATGTAATTATGTTTATCCTCGACACCTACTAAGATGGTTCAGTCGAAGTTAATTTTGTAAATTATTACGTGAGTTTGTCTTGTCTACATTATGACTACTTCGTACGAACAAATCTTAAATGCGTTCTTGAAGTTCGTAAACAACAATACGCAGGACATAGCTATAAAGTTTACAGATAGAACGGAGACGGTAGTGTTGCGCTTTCACTCGGCCTCTATCCGGACTCACATGCCATCTCCTTTGCACAACACACCGTAAAGTGTAATAAACGTTAACATTTGATTGGACCTGCGCCAACTCACAAAATTAAAGTCAATCGAAACGCATTTAAGTTTTGCGCGTACTGTAGTGAAAACTCTTTATATTAGTTCTTTTTCTTGCCATGCATCTACTTATTTATATCTGACTAGAAGTTTTTGATGGGAATTGAAGGGTGACGTTGTGCTTTGCAGTTTATTTTCTAGAAATGTGTAAAAATTTCTTTAAAATGAACAATACCAATTACCAACAATTGATAGTTTTTCAGTAGTAATTATGGGTTTTTGTGAGATACGTGAACTATATAGTCAAACGTGACCTTTCTTGTTGTCACAAGAACTTCGTAGATTGGCGTTAGTCAAAGCCCTACAATTCGACTGAGGTATACTGAAGACTTAATACATCAGACGAAGCTGTGTGGACCAAGTTCTTTCGCCTGCTATTGTGGCGTTTTATTACTACTTATACCTACCTGACGACCTGTACACTAACATTGTATGTAGCTAGTTCTCTTTTCAACTGCACCACCCTGATTTAGGGAAAGGATCCCTATATATACATTGTGGTGTAATAACCATATTAGGCCTTCAATCTAATTATTCATTATAATTTTATATTCATAAGTCAATTAATACCTACTTAACGTGAACTACGAATAAGTCTGATTGAAGTTGTTAAATTATTTTAATAAAGATAAACTAAACTAAATAAAGTGTTTTCTTTGGAGAAAATTAAAGAGCGAATCTCCCGCACGCATTATTAGCCGCCACCATTTTTTTTTCATTACCTATAACTTCTTAAGAATGATTCCGTTGCATGTATTTTGTTGATAACAGTAATACTATAACCAAAAATGAATAATCTACTACTAGATTTTAAGAAACGTGGTTGCGGACATTAATGCATAATTATGCAAATAGACATCCTGTGGTCTAAGTTTTTGCCGATCTAATTCACTGGAACGCATAGGTTTCGGGTTCGAATCCTGGCATGGTAAAAGAAGCGAAAACAAGATTAGTGTCTTCTAATAAAACTACGGTTTAAAAGCGGTATTTTATTATTCGGACGTTTCGACCACTTTTCAGTAGCCGTGATTAAGGAAGACAAGATATCAAATGTCAAAGAGGATTCTGAAAGTTTTTTTTAGCCTAGCAACTTGCCAACTTGTTATTTAGTTTTAAGTTTTGTTTATGGTTATTATTTAATCTATGAGAAGCGATAAAACGTAGTTTCTTATTATGTATACTAGTCGCAAAAATTTGAGAAAATATTAGTGTCATCTACCAGAAAATTCAGTCAACGACAAGATGAACTCGACGCTATTTAATTCCGCTCTTAAACGCTAGATGGCGTTAAAATTTTCAGTTACCATAAAGAATTCCACGCAAAATGGCGACCACAGATAGTAATGAAACAAGTAAACATTTTCATAAAACCACATTTAATCAAGTCGGCTTTATACTAAGATACATTTTGCCATTGATGTTCTGCTTCACCGGGTTTATCCTCTTGAGGATCTGGGTCATTGTTTCCACCAGCCGTTCGCTGCTCACCCCCGTCCGCTTCGACTTGAACTTTGTCAACAGTTCCGTGGTCGTCATTGGTTTTCGGGCCAAGTATCGTCTGACTGCCTCCTCCGTTACGCCACATTCCCTGTAATATGAACAATTTTTCATTTCTCATATTCTGAAAGTACGCTTGGAGTTGCCAGATCGCAAGGATGAAAACGGTATTTTTCGTCCCTGGGAAACCATATTCCCTGCGTCAAAAAGGTTAAAAACTATGCGAACCGTACATACAACCAATCACCAGTGTAAATTCTATATAACGACACTGAAGGGACTGTACATATATGGCGTTATATAGAGTTGTCGTTAAATGGAGAGAAGTTTGTTATTTTGGTCTGACGTCTCTTGCTACACCAGTCATTTTGTACTACTGTATACATGGTTACATTCCTAGAAATACATGGTTCAGTACATTTTACCAGTTTCAATGGTGTACAAGCAAGCAGGATTTTAATTGTCATTATTTAAATAATTAGTTCCTATTTATTAATCATATTTGTATTTTTAAAATTATTATTTCAATCTATGTACGTCTATAATTTAATGTCTTTAATTAAAATATTATTATTAATTATGTATTGATATTATATTTCAAATTTGCCATTAAGGAATTCGTTTGTGGAATAATACGATTTGTTTATTAATAATTCCTATGGTCTTGTTACTTCATGACCAAGTGTCCTAAAAAGCGTCGGTATACTGACATGTAGTTGGCGTCCAGCTTTGGCCGTTTGTTGGGCGGTTGGCTGTTGGCGCTGGCGTTGGCCGCCGCCACCGCCGCCTGCGCCGCCGTCGGCGCGGGGGAGCCCGCGCGGGACGTGTTCGCACTCCCGCCCGCGCTAGCTGCAAATATTAAATTCATATTAAAAAAAATGGCAATTGACAAGTGGCAAAACGAATTGCAACATAATTTTCACTTGCCGTTTTACGGGCAGATTGTTAATGTACTTGTCCAATTTGAAAACCTGCCCGTAAAACTTCAAGTTAAAATTTCGTTGCCATTCGTTTTTCCACTTGTCCGTTGAAGTTTCACTTGTTTTATGTGTCCCAGCACACATTTTGATTTTCCGCAGGTTTAATGCAAAATATGATTGGGTTAGGTTAGGTACATTTGAATGAATGCATTTTTTATTTAAACATATTTTATACATACATACATAACTTCACGCCAGTTCCCTTGCGGGGTAGGCACGAACAACAGAGCGCCATTTAGGCCCATTCTTACACACCTCACTTGCTTCTTTGACATTCATAACTCTTGTCATGCACGCTCGTCTGTTCTTAAGGCTCCTGACATCACCCTCCGCTAGTACACGATCAATTTGATCATGGAAGGTGTGTCGTGGCCTTCCACGACTTCTGCATCCATCCACTTTTGCATTGTATATCTGTTTAGTCATTCTTTCATCATGCATTCTCTCCACATGCCCGAACCACCGGAGCATTCCTTTCCTTACCTTCACCCCGACACTCTCTTTCAGACCAACTCTCTTTCTTACTTCGGTATTACGAACGCGGTCCGCGAGCGTCACTCCGGATATTTTATCAAACAAAAAAACCGAATTCGAGCCGAACCAAAAAACGCATCCTTAGTCTACTCTAAAATTATGCCGCCTCTCACCATGTCTAGTGTAACGATCCTCCACGCGGCCGTAATACTTTTTCGTGACAGATAAATCTTAATACCGGGGGGGTATTAAGATTTATTAAGACTTCAAAAAAACAATTATTAAATCTAATATACATACTTGGGGTCTTAGGAAATATAAGATTTTGGAGGCGAGCACTAAAAACCAGTGTTGTGTCTTAACATGTTTCGGCACAGCGAAAGACTGAGTGCCAACCTCATTTCATAAATTGCGGCTTTCATTTTTTGAAGTGAAACTTCTATATAAACGCGGTGTCTTAGATAATTTTAGAGTAGACTATGGATGCGTTTTTTTGTTCCGGATCGAATTCAGTTTCTTTGTTTTATGAAATAAAATATGTTCAAATAAAAAATGCATTCATTAAAATGTACCTAAACTAAACAAATCATAATTAGCAGTACACCTGCGAAAAATAGAAATGTGTGCTGGGACACACATAGTGGAAGTGAAATTTCAATGGACAAGTGGCAAAACGAATGGCAACAAAATTTTAACTTGAAGTTTTACAGGCAGGTTTTCAAATAGGACAAGTACATTAACAATCGATTTTTCGCAGGTTTACTGCAAATTATGATTTGGTTAGGTTAGGTACATTTTAATGAATGCATTTTTTATTTAAACATATTTTATTTTATCAAACAAAAAAATTGAATTCGATCCGGAACCAAAAACGCATCCATAGTCTACTCTAAAATTATGCCACCTCTCACCGCGTCTAATCTAAATTTATGCCGCTCCTCCACGCGGCCGTAACGCTTTTTCGTGACAGAAAAATCCTAAGACCCCGTCTATATAGAAGTTTCACTTCAAAACAAGATCTACGCACTCTTTAATATATACCAGATTTTTTTTATATCACAAGCTATTACAGTAAGGAGTTTCACATACCTGTTGCGCTTGCGGTGGGTGTATTTTTCTCACTCTCCTTTCCGTTCTTCATCTTCTTCGGTTTCTTGTTGCTGCTCTCCGGGTCTGTGTCAGAGTCTGAACTCAACTCGCTACTAGATTCTGAAATATTGAAATTTATTAAGACGCTGGGCCTTTTTCAATTTAACGTTTCAGACCTAAAGATCCGTGCAGCAACGGAGAAAGAATACAATTTCCTGCGGCCCGGCGGCCTGTCGTAAGAAGCGACTAAACAACCCACAGCCAGGTGGTAGGGCATTTGCCCGACTGGGTGGCTACCACCTCTGGTCTTAAGTATGTCGCCATAACAGCCTTGAGTTGTGTTCCGGCATTCGTGACCAGGTTTCAGTTTCCATTAAGAGAGCAGCAGCGCAAATGTCCATAGGCGATGGTAACCGCTTTCCATCAAGTGGACCGTGTGCCTGTCTGCTGATCTTTAACAATAAAAAAAAATTGTTTGCCAATTAAAATGTTCTTAACATATTCTTCCTTTTCGATTATAGTACAAAGTTTATTAATTACGCGTTTTTTTTTTGTTCAGTTGAAACTTTAAAGCTTTCGTCAGACATTTTCTGAATGTTGCTCAAAACAAGTCCTTCAGCCTTTGACATATTATAGACGGACCGAAGAACACGAGGAAACTATGGAAAATCCATCATACTGTTTGGCTACAAAACCCCAAAGAGTTTTCTCAACAATTTTTAGTATTTAGATCTACATCTGTTGGAAAGCAATATATTTACATGGCAACACTCTTTGCAATATGCCTGTTTGCTCCTTGTTCATTGTGATGCTGGCAAACAAGCAGACGGATATAACATGGGATAGAGGGTATGGGATATGAAGGATCAGATATGGGGAAGGAGAAGTAAGCCATCCAACCTCTCTCATCGTACGAAAATTGTGTAATTATATAAGGTACATCATTTACGGACTAATTTCATACTTGTCTACAAAATGATCGACTATTTTCTCGAAGCCCAACACATTTACCTTTATTAGTACTGTTATTGTTGGCCTTCTTCTTCTTCTGCAGTTTGCTGGCTCGCTCCTCTCCCTCTTTGGTGGGCTCGTCCTCCTGCTCCTCGTCCTCTTGCTTCTGCTCTTGCTCCTCTTCAGAGTCCTCGTCTGAGGTCAAGAGTTTCCTGAAAGATAATATGCTTTAAATTAAACTTGGACTATGCATTGGATTAAAAATTAAATCTACCTGCTAAACACGTACGAGTATATTGTGTTCCTACAAAAGTAAACATATGCTATATATAACACGATACAGTCATACATGTGTTAATATATTAGGGAACGTACCCTACTAAACTACCATACTACGTTACCTCTTTTTTTAAAACAATTATAATCCCCCCCCCCCCTTTCCACTTGATGACACCAGTAGTATATTCAAGACCCTCCTTCCCCTTCAGTTTTCACGTAGTAATTCACTAATGTAGGTTTCAATAATTTGTTGCAACGAGAAAGTAAAAAAAAATTGTCAATGTAGCTCAAAAAAGTGCGACATTTTCCTAGAGGATGTTGACTATGTGATGAAAACCTAAGGCACCCAGATCTCTCCTCTAAAGATTTTTGTCATACATTGTAAACTATACCATAGTTGGCCCTCCACCCAATGATTGGCATCCGCTCAATTTATTTAAGGTATTAAACAAAATCTTAATATTTTATATCCCATACAATAATACTATTATTAACAATGTATGGCTACAAAAAAAATATTATGTTTTGAATGAAATAATGGGTGCTAATCATGGTGCTGGACTATCAAGAATGGTATAGTTTCCGCTCTAACAAAACTTAGACTAACATATTTCGAACAATAACACCGGCCCACAAAAAAACAAAATGGTCTGCACTTTTGACAAGACCCATCTATCTATATTTATGTATTTCAATGCTCTGAATCCAGTTTGGTCCATACTCTCAAAATTTTTAAGGGGATTCGGACCAAACTGACCCCAGATTTGCCTTATTCACAACTTACCTTAGCGCATCTTCCTCTGCGACTCCTTTCAGCTCCTTATTGGCTTTAGTCTCGTGGTCGGATTCACTGTAAATAATAGAATCGTATTCGTAAGTCAATTCATCTTACAACTTCTTTTAGAAGTGATTTACTTGAACCAATACTTAAAAAGTCTTTTTTTTTAATTTTCTTAGTTCCTACGATCAGTGGCAATACAATAAGCAGGAGTGATGTGAGAAGATTTAATGATTGTGATTAGTCCTTACATTAAATGCCATCTCTTAATAAATTTATTTGCTAAGCCCGACCTTGGAGCTCGCGAATGTAGTATCGTTTCAGTCCGGCTAATATCAGTGAGAGACTTGAGAAGACTAAAAATATTACTTTATTTTATATATATTATATTATTTTTTAAAATAATTAATCCTTATCTTCTCGCTAAGTAAGAAACAAAACTACAGTGTAAACTCCATGTAACGTCAAACAATTTAACGACAAACTCCCTTAAGCGTCGAAATCACTTGGCTTTGGTTGATTTAGCTCGCCTCCCATGGTCGGCTGGGCGTAACTATGTTCTAAATCTCAGCCTTTCCAACACATACAAAGCGCAGGGTCGTCAGGGAGGAGGGGGTTTTTAGTGGGTATTGGGGTTGCTCGCTCGTGTAGCAACGCTCGGAGTCTTCCACACTATTCTGTGACGTCGATCGCGGACGGAGCGCTGCCAAGAGCATACTATTGCTGCAGTGTTATCGCCCCCGACCGACGCGTGTCGTTCCCCTAGCAACGACCCAGTTTGTGCGTAAATCGGTTAAGCATTTTCCCTCGCCTCAAAAAAAAAAGCTCGTCTCCCATGCAATTGTACACTCTATATAGCATTACACCCACTCTTTAATTTATAAAATTTAAATTAAAGAGTGGGTGTAATGCTATATGTGTATAATGTATTTTAATTTAATTAATAAAAAACTGCGCTGCTATGTACGTTCTTTTATCGCTTTATTGTCCTAGCCCGTAATAAACTCGACTTTCGGCATCATGCATACCGATATTTCTAAGTACTTCCTTTATGTCCCTGATGCCTCAATATCGCAAGATATGAATAAAATATTTAAAAAAAAATACAACAAAATTACTGGTGCAGCACGAGACGTCAGACAAAAATAACTTATCTCCATTTAACGCCAAGTTTCTATAACGCCATAAAATGCACAGTCCCTTCGGTGTCGTTATATAGAGTTTAAACTGTAGTACTATATTTTATATTGTATTATAATATTACTATAGGCCACGACACACCTTCCATGATCAAATTGATCGTGTACTAGCAGATGTCAGGAGCCTTAAGAACAGACGAGCGTGCATGACAAGAGCTATGAATGTCAAAGAAGCAAGTGAGGTGTGTAAGAATAAGCCTGAATGGCGTTCTGTTGTTCGTGCCTACCCCGCAAGGGAACTGGCGTGAAGTTATACATACATACATACTATATTTTGATTAATATCGATGTAGATATGACAAAGAAGCGCATACCTATCGGAAGAATCCGAGATGTAATCTCTCTCCCTTCCTTCTTCATCACCATCGTCGCTCTCTTCGAACGCCTCGTCATTTACTTTCTTCTTCTTTTTATTTGGTACAACTGTCAATTACACCAATACTACTATTGAATACCATTAAAAAATACATATAATATCTCTGTAAATATTGTTACAACCTAGGCGCCGACAAAGACAAATTCCACGTACAGATCTGTAGAAGCACATTTTATTACCTGTCGGTCGGCATTTGAATTGCTTGTAATCCTTTTATGATCGTCTTCTTTTGTTCACTTATTTATTGGCATACGTTTCTAATTGTTATGGAGAATATCATATTGTCCTACTGTACTCGCTCATTAGCATCATTAGCCAGGTGTTGCGGATTCTTTTGCATTTGTGAAGTATAAAACGACGTCGTGATGGAGAGGGGGGGGGGGGCAGTCGAGCGACGATTACGATACAGGCGTTACGTGTGTACATTCGGGAATCTAATAGTGACGGACTTTGCGCGTTTTATTGAATTACGACCTTCTGTATTACGTTTCGATTTGTTGTGTTCGGTTATATTTGTACCTGTGTTATACTTGTTTGTATAGTTCTAATAAACTCTATAGTAATTCTAACGGCATTTTAATTCGAGTCCCGCTAAACTTGTAATAATATTATAAACACGAAAGTTTGTAAGAATGTATGGATGTATGTTTGTGAAAGAGTATTTCACGAAAAAACTACTGGATGGATTTTTATGAAACTTTACAATAATATAGCTTACACATCGGAATAACACAGGCTGTAATTTATAAAGATATAGTGTGAATTATCGAAAATATAACGATATTCCATCACCACGCGGGTGAACCCGCGGGGCGCAGCAAGTACACAAATATTTTACATTTCGTCTTTTTCGGTGGTAAATTATATTAGGCTCCCATAGAGTAACCATAACCATAAACAAAATTAAAACTAAATAATTAAAATGAACAAATTGGCGGTAGGCTAAATAAAACTATAACAATACTCGTTGACATTTGGCATCTTGGTCTTCCGTGATCACGTCGCGTCGGAATAACAAAAGTCAAATAAATTACCGCGCTTAAAACCGTTAAAACATAGTTCTATTAAATATATATCTGGTTAGAAAACTGCTTAAGTGGTGCATGCTTTCCGGCCAGGATTCGAACCCGGGCCCTTTGGATTTGCAACGAGTGCACTAGCCATTAAGTTAGGACGGCTTATTTTTTTTTTTCATGCCGAATTTGTATTAGAATTGTAGCAGCGAGAGGGAGAGGTTATAAATAATACTTCAGATGGCAGAGAGTAGTTTCAATGTCGAGTGCTGATGTGAACTAATTTATATTGGAAACAGTAGCCTTAAGTACAAATATTAACAAGTCGTACTGCTAGTACAATGTATATAGCACAGTGTGTGAGCGGGACGGATGATGTGCGAGCGAGATAGAGCAACTATTAATATCTGCGCTCCCGCGCTGCACTAGTCAGTAGGTCGTTGTACGCTGCGATGACTAGACGTATGCAGCTCCCGCATATAATTCTCTTAGTTTTGGCGCGGCAATTTTGTTGGCAGCTTGTGGACAAAATCAATATTAAATTTGGCCCCTGGAAGGGGTTAATCATTACCCTTTTTGTTCTTCTTCTTCTTGGCCGCTGAATCACTGTCGTTCTCCTTTTCACCGCCACCCTCAGAGTCCGAGGAGTCGTCTTCCGAATCTATCCATTCGTCCATTTCTGATATCTTCAAGTCTGAACAAATAAATACATAATATATCATTTAAATTTTTCATTTTTACTGTTGCACTATCAGATCAAAGTTTAGTACTTGGTTTATATAAAAATTTCCTATCTAAGATCAGTATTTAATTCTATTCTATGTATCACTAGGATATGCCCGCGACTTCGTCCACGCTCGACTTGAAATTGCCGCGGGATTTCCGGGACACAGTCTGCGGTGTTTTGTGTATGTATTATGCTTCTATTGGAAAAATATGCCGCGTTCAAACTATATATTTTTTTTAAATACACAAATGTAAACGAGAACGGCTTTAATAGGGAAAAGTATATTCTGCATGGCGCCAGTAATATTTAATAAAGTACCCAAATCTATTAGGGATAATAACATAGATATATTTAAAAAGAGATTACAAAATACATTATCCGAAAAATGCTATTATGACGTGAAATGTTTTCTTGATGACCAATTTTAAATTAAATTTGACATTACATAATATACACCGTGACAATTTTTATTATTCTAATATTTCATTTTTACATTTTGACATTGTATTTTATATGGAATAACTTGCACTTGACATATTATCTACAATTAGGTACTGTATAATTCTAGAAAAAAAGAAAAATTAATGTCTGGATTGAATGGGTTACAATCTGTTATTACTAATTAGTTGATTTTCAACTTTTAACTAATATTTGCATGCCTGAAAGGGCAAAAACATGTGAAACAAAATAACATATCTTCATCTAATGCTTTTACTAACCATGTTTTGAAGCAAATAAATGATTTGATTTGATTTAAAATATGTACGATTATATCGAAAAACTAAGATAAACCTGCGACTTCGTACACGTTTGACTCGGAATTCCCGCGGGGTTCCCGGGACACAGAGCACATTGTGTCCTGGGAACCCCGCGGGATTTGCTGATTTTTATGTCGGAATAAGCTGATTTTTATGCACCCAAGGACCTACAAATCGCCCCGGAAAAATTCCCGGGATAAAAAATACAACACATTTTATTACATAAAATTTGCTATCGATCAGTAAAAAAATTACATTAGAATTAGATTTTTTTTAATTTAGCCATATTAAATAATTCCCAGAAAATCTTCCGCGGGATTTCCAGGAGAACAAGCAGAGCAGATTTTGAGTCTGTTAGAATTTGTTAGAGACAGACAAAAATACGGCCTTTGACAGCCTCTGTGGTTGAGCGGGCTAAGTATTAGCCGGCCGAACTCATTACAACGCGGTCCGGGTTTGGTTCCTGGCATGGTAAATTTCGGCAACGAATTTTCTGTTATTTACTATGGTCTGGGTGTCTGGGATCGACCCCAGAGTGGTCCGTTGTATATTACCCATAACACAAGCGTAACTTGCTTAATTTGGGGATAAACAATGTGTGTGTTTGTCTGACTGTGGCGGCCGGCGAGTTGTAATTCAGCAAAAATTGTAAAGTTTATATAATATTGAAGCGCGCTCGCCAGTCGGCTTCCGTCAGCCCTAGAGTTAGGTCGTGTATTACATTTATATTGTGTGGGATTTGTTTCGAGTAAAGTAAAGAACTATTAGTGATACAGACTTTCATTTAATTCCGGCTTTTCGACACGCCACGATTGGAGTCTAGTGAGTAATATATAATCGTACACCTTACGAATTACAACACTGACGATTGTTTATTATTATTTATTACCTTTAGCTTTGCTGGTTTTTGTCTTTTTCTCTTCGCCCTCCTCGGCGTCGTCGGCTCCGTCATCGCCGCGCATCCGCTTACGCAACATCAACGAGAAGAAATTCATTACTTTGTTACGTCTGGAAACAACACGCCAGGTGACCTCCGCGTTCGTAGAAGACATCGAACTAGGATATACCCGCGATTTCGTCCCGGCTCGACTTGACATTCCCGGGACACAAATTATCGCAGCGTTTAAAAAAGAATGTAATGTCGCTTCAGTGAAAACCGTGTCGGTATATGCTAATTTTGACGCAGTCGAACAAACTACAAAACGTTCCCGAGATAATACACGCGGGATTTCCGGGATAAGAAGTAGCGCAGATTTTAAAGTCTAAGAGTTTGCTGTCTATCAGCGACAACGCATCGCAATCGGCCTAACTATACAAAATGCATCGTGTTCTCCGTCTTTCATATAGCCAATGAATGAATGAATATGATAGATAGATAGACAGATAATTAAAGACTGGAATTATATCTAGTTATGTACCAAGGGCGGTCTTATAGCTAAAAAGCGATCTCTTCCAGACAACCCCAGGAATGAATTGAGATGATAATGGCGATGGTGGTATACGTATAGTCGTCCTTGACGTAATCGTCAACGGCGAACCTTGTCAAGTCCGGCTGCGCGAGCGCAGGTGGGTAGCGAAACCAAATTTGGTTTTAAAATTTCTTCTGCAAGGAGCGCAGTACAGCCGTCCTGATGAGTCGTATGTATATAGGTATAGTTGTAGGAGATTTTAGGGCGGTTCTTTTTGATAAGGCGTTGCTCGTCACGCTACGCCACTCCAACGTACGCCGGTATACGTAACATTATAGTACGAATAACTTACATTTTAATAATAAATACATAAATGATATATCTATATATATATATATATATATATATATATATATGTGTATATATATATATTTAATTATATATATATATATTCAATTATATATGTATACTAGCTGTCCCGGCAGACGTCGTTCTGCCCTGAAGAAATAAAATTAGAACCCGATTCCAGCGCCACCTACCGGGTCCATATGTAAGCTATCCTATCTTTGAAATCGGATCAAACTGCACACGGTGTGCAAATTTGATTAAAATCGGTCAAGTACTTTAGGGAGTCCATCGCGGTCAAACAACGTGACACGTAATTTATATATATTAAGATATATATACAATTATATATATATATATATATATATATATATATATATATATATATATATATATATATATATAATATGCTTTATTGTATTTTAAAAGATACACTTAACAGAAATAAAATGTTACAATACAATAGGCGGTCTTATCGCTATTACCGATTACTTCCAGACCACCTTTTTTGGATGGACAATTTAAATTTGATAAGAACAGTATCTATATAGTATATAGTGTATTCCAGTTCTTTTATGTAGCTACAATGTATAGACACGGCATGTTTAGAATTTTATAATATTTTAAATTGGGCGACGACTTCAAGATGTTGTAGAAAGAAGTCTGTTAAAATAAAATAATTCACCATTACTAAATAGGCAGGTGATAGAGAGAAGCCTAATTATAAAAGCTGTTCTTATTGTATAAATTATAATTCTAATAGTTACCTTCCGAACTCATGCTCTGCTTCCTCTGCAGATAAAGCCTTGTACCTTTGGATGGGTTGAAAATTGTACCTGAAATAGAAATATTTAACAGGATTAAACTTGCAAGTTTATTGTATAGGTCATAATGTTCCTATGTACTGTTTCTATGCAGGATCGGAATATGGTATCATCCTATGCAGGACGAACGAATAAAGTGACACGTTAATTGATTTATAACACCCGGTGTATAAATCAATAAACGCGATTTTCATTCGGCCGAATACCGAATAGTTAAAAAAGTGTTCGAATGGGCCAAACAGCGAATAGTCAAAAAAGTGGCCGAATATCGAATAGTTAACAAAGTGGCCGAATGGGCCAAATACCGAATAGTTAAAAAAGTGGCCGAATGGGCCAAACAGCGAATAGTCAAAAAAGTGGCCAAATATCGAATAGTTAACAAAGTCGCCGAATGGGCCAAATACCGAATAGTTAAAAAAGTAGCCGAATGGGCCAAACAGCGAATAGTCAAAAAAGTGGCCGAATATCGAATAGTTAACAAAGTGGCCGAATGGGCCAAATACCGAATAGTTAAAAAAGTGGCCGAATAGGCCAAATACCGAATACCGAATAGCAGCCGAATATTCGTAACATCTCTAATATAAATGTATGGACTGTGACATAGTTGTATGTGGTGTGTGCCTAATGTAATTCTAGCTTCAAACTCACCATTCTTGCAATGGGTACGCGTCAATGGCGCCGTCGGCAGCGTGTGTGAATACATAGTATGCAGCGTTCTCTGACACTCCACCTTCGCGTATGCCTTTGAACCTTCAAAAGAAAAAAAGCTTATAAGACGGCAATACAATCAAGTGTGGTTCAATGATTCTCCTTTAACGGCTATTCTCTTCAATTACTAAAACTAAAAATTCATTTTTTTTTTTGGTGAATTCAATATTTATGGCGTGACAGAAGATGTATGCCAGAATATAAAAAATGTGAAAGGAATTGCTATCCGGTATCAACCCCAAATAATTAATTACACATGAGAGGAAAGAGGTTCAAAATATTCATAACCAAAGGGATACTGAAACATACAATTGATGCAATTAGATCTTATCCATCCAAAAGTTGTCTGCAAGAGATTGCTTTAAGCAATAAGGCCGCCCATTGTTTTTTTTTATTTTTTTATTATTATTAACATCTCTACGGACTCGAGTTCCGTACCCTTTTTTACTACTTAATTTCTATGAAAGATTTCAGAGTCCATACACGCTTATTGTTTATTTTTGTTAGTGTGTGACATTAATTTAGTGATTTTTATGTTGTGGTGTACCTTAAGAATAACTTATTATATTAATTTATTCTAAACTTATACTAATATAGAGTGTATCTGTTACATGCTGGTGTTGTGAGGAAGTGCATGTGCAGTGTTGGCCTTATATCTATACTTATATATAGTCCTATCTAGTGTCATGTGTGTTGTTTTTTTCTTTTCTGTGCCTAGGTTATTAATTTTTAGGCTCTTTGTGTGTCTTGGTTTGTTTGTGAAGTGTGCGGCCGCCCATTGTACTACCTTTTAGTATTTAAGCGTATTGTTTATTTTATCTGCAATGTTGATGTACAATAAAGAGTATTGTATTATATTAATAAACAATATAATAAAAGTGAAGAAAAGTCTTACTTTTTGCCAGTCTTTCCCCCAACTTTGAGTATCCATGGCTGATCTTCCGGCTTGTACTTTCGCGATATAATACCGAACTTTTTGCGGCGCGCCTCCTCGCGGAGATCTCGGCCGTATTCTGAGCCAGCCCCAAATCTGACAAAACAACCTAAGTAAATCATCATTCAAAATGAGTTCAATAGTCCATATTCTATGGGGAAGAATCATGAGTGTTTAAATCAGTTCCAACCACTTTTGAAGGTGTCGTAAGTACATTTCTTTAACTGCACAATTTCCAGATTGATGCATCAGCATCAATATCCTATCCATCATCATCCTAACAATAATAGATAGTGGTAACTCTTATTATTTAAAACATATTTAAACATATGTATTTTTTTATTTATTTAATAGGTTCGCGTTTGACTGCCATTACGACTGATGTCAGGTGGAAATGCAGTCTTTTTTTTGGGGGGCAGGGGGAAATAAATTTCGTACACTACTGGGGCCTTAACTGGGATTAGACCAAAGCAATGAGAGTTCGAGACAGTAATGTCTCAAGAGGAAGCTGCAGATCGAGAAAGGGAGAAAAGGGTAAGTGCGCGTATTGACGCGCCTCCACATGGGCGCCGGCGTCAGCCGGGAGTTCAGAGGCGCAGATACGCGCATGACTTCCCTCCCTAGGATAATACCGCTTCAGGGGAGCAGAGAAGTCTTCACCCCTGTCGTCAAACTGAGTTAGCTCTTCCAGGGCCTTTCTCAGCCACTTATTGCGCTAGGATCGGCGTGGGCGTAACTACGTTCAAAGTCTCATGCCTTTCCTGCCATAAGCCCAGGGCCGTCGGAGGAGGGTGGTTTTAGTGGGTATTAGCCATTTGGGCTCGAGTCTCCACACAAGCCGGTTGATTACTGTTTGGATTGCCCCTTCTGGGAAGGCCTCCATGATCAACTATGGTCTAATCCCTTGCAAAGGACCCGGTATTGTGTGTAAATAGCATTTCTCCTTCCTGAAAAAAAAAAGCAATGAGAGTTATCCACAGATAACAGAGTCAATTTCCGGCTTGTGTGAAGACTCAACAAGATACTTATTGAAGAGGTAACCCATGGGCTAATACTCATGGAAATGCAGTCTAAGATGGAGAACGCTAACCTAGAAGATATGTTCATGTATATATTCATCTATAAATATTTATATATTTTGTAGATATATGAATGGCCTCTGTGTTTGAGTGGGTTGTCTTAGCCAACCACACTTGAATGCAGAGGCTGTGGGCTACATTTCCGGCATGTTAAATTTTGCAAATGACTTCTTTTATTTACTATGGTCCGGGTGTCTGGTATTAGCCTCGGAGTTGTCTGTTGTATAAGACCCATAACACAAGCGTAACTTGCTTAGCTTGGGAATATACAATGTGTGGGATTGTCTGATTATTTATTAATTTATATGTTATGTATATTATGTTTACATCTATTTAATTTATGACACGTCTATATACCTAACATTTATGTATTTATTACTAAAATGTAAGTGGTCATACTAAACTAAGTTTTTTTTCTTGCCTGAAGCAAGCAAACAGGCAGAAGTGTTTCTTATTTATTTTCATCTTCTTTTTGACACCTGCAAGGAATACTACGCCATCTTCATTTTAGTAATTTATCTTAAGAGAAAAGCACTCATTAATGTCTTAATACTACGTTACTAAAGTTTCATATAAAATATATTAAGAAACTAAAAAGCTTTTTGACTCTTAATATTTTTTATGAAATTTTAGTACATACATACATACATACATACATAACTTCACGCCAGTTCCCCTGCGGGGTAAGCACGAACAACAGAGTGCCATTTAGGCTTATTCTTACACACCTCACTTGCCTCTTTGACATTCATAACTCTTGTCATGCAAGCTCGTCTGTTCTTAAGGCCCCTGACATCACCTTCTGCTAGTACACGATCAATTTGATCATGGACGGTGTGTCGATCAATTTGATCATGGACGGTGTGTCGTGGCCTTCCACGACTTCTGCATCCATCCACTTTTGCATTGTATATCTGTTTAGTCATTTTTTCTAGAAATTTTAGTAATATAATATTACTATATTAATGAGTGCTTTTCATTTAAAAACAGAAAATACTTAAAATTAAGTTGGTGTAGTATTCCTTAGAGGTAGCGTTTTATTTATTAACATATCCCCATAAGGAGCTTAAACTATATTTACATACTTAGGTTGTTCCTCGTCGATCCCTTTAAATTCTTTGATGTTGTTCTCCCTCTCCATTTTCACATGGCTCCATTTTGAAAAATCAACATTCAATGTTGCATTGAATCTCATAACATGATACTTCTTTTTGACATTCTTCGGAACTCTGATTTTGAATTCTTGCACTGTGCCGGATCCTTGCTGAAAAAATATTAAAATTTGTATTTGTAATTGATATTCTGTAGTAAACATTTATTTATTAACTTTTTTTTTTTTTATTGCAGGAGATCAGCAGACAGGCAGACGGCCCACTTGATGGAAAGCGGTTACCATCGCCTATGGACATTTGAAACAGCAAAGTTGCTACAAATGCGCTGCTGCTCTCTTAAGGGAAACTGGAACCTGGTCACTAATGCCGGAACTCAAGGTTGTTATGGCGACATACTTTAGACCAGGGGTGGTAGCCATCCAGTCGGGCAAATGCCCTACCACCTGGCTGTGGGTTGTTTAGTCGCTTCTTACGACAGGCCGCCCGGCCGCAGGAAATTGTATTCTTTCTCCGTTCCTGCCCGGATAAAACTACTTATAACTTACAAACATGATTTATTTTTCTGGGGCAAAGAGTAATTACACCACTGTACAGTGCTGGACTCCAATTCTGCTAGTTCCATATTGTTGTGAAGTTGTTCCAGTATAAAATTTTAGTATTTCCATGTCATTACTATAAGTATAATAATATTTTTCTTTCCTTTTATTGTGTCACTGTCTTACTGAGTATGCACTCTTTGCTATAACTCCATTGATTCTTCGAAAAGTAATTGTGTAACAAATTTCTGTATAAAATTAATTCTCCAGCAACACCTTTAGCTAAATATTTATTTAAAAAAAAGTTTAAGTTAATCAATTTTTAGCTAGACATGTTGCTGAGATTTTCTTGCTGCTTCTTCTCCTTAGCAACAATATCACATTGCAAAGTGGTGTACATAGACTAGGAAGTAAAATTAAATTTTAACTTATATGTATGACCTTCAAAAAGTGTTCGCCAGTGGAACTTATATTCAATTCATTTCCATTATGATAGTGTCAGAAATACATCATTTTACTAAATCTACAATATGATTATATTCTCAAGATCATCGCGGCAGAAAATAGTAGAAAAAAATGGTATTAACAGTAGCAGAAATGGTGATAGCTGACATGAATATTGTAAAGGTACGAAAGTTTTAAACATTTATTTTGTGAGTCTTCATTTATAAATATTTAGAGTGGTGTACCGTGGGTTCGACACACACTTGGAATTAACTGAATATTGAAATCAGGCAAACCTATGATTGAGATGGTAGTGTCCAGTGATCTTGAAGAGATAGTAATAGCAGAATTGGGCTCCTTAATTTGCATATAAGCCTGTGAAGCTGAGGCCTAGAGTGGCTTCATTGTAGGTATGGCAAAATTTCCAGGCCCGCAAAAGTTTATAGCCAAAAATGTAACAACAATAAAAACTGATTTGTATTAATTTGATTATGACTGTATAAAAAAAAGAAACATCACCGAATACGGAAATTACATAAGAGTTCTGTTTCTGCTAAAATGTCAATAGAACCCTAACAAGGATGACAATCCCGACCAGTCCTAGAGTGGTAACCTACCTAAATCCACTATTGCAGTGTTGTGCATAACATATACATAAATGTTATGTGTTTAAGTATAGACTTGAGAGTGTAAAGCAGCTACTTTCGCAGATTCATCTGATGAACATGGTAAGTATCAAAATAATGTAGAACTTTATGCTACATCTTAGAATTACTAGTATATCAAGACATAAGTCAATTTCACTAAATAATTCTCCAAAAGTTGAGGCCATCTGTCCTGATTAATGACAAATCAGTAAAGAGGTAGATTGTATATGGATACTAGTTTATATTATAATAATTGTATAATTGTCTTCTATTAGTACAGTGGTGCAGTACAGGTTAATGCTAATATCTGTAAGTCTAGAGTTTTATAATCAGTAGCGGTCATGGTACCACCTATCCTGCACAACTACTCCCATATTAGGCCAAAAAACTATCTAACAAATTTCTGGTCTGAGAATAGCTAGTAAAAATACAACATTATCAAATAATATACAAATTATTCAAATATTTAGATTTCCAATAATTGGTAAGATTTGCAGTTTACTAAACTTTTTAAGTGATAATAATCAATACTCCATTTTCGTTTTATTATTATTGAAACGGAAAGTTTTCTATCAAGATCATTGACCTTCGTGTCCGCAAAATATTGTAATAGTGGGATGCCAGCTGGTCACTTATGATTACGAATCAGCTGACTAATCTGCATACATAACCTACAAATATATATGCACTTGACTCAAAATTAATTATCATATAATTCTTGAGAATCTATTTTATAGTTATCAATAATAAAGCTTCAGACAAAAATACGTACCGAAGACCCTGGCGTCGACATTGCGGTTGTAGAAATTTTGTTTGCTTTTGACATTTTGATTTTTACTTTACTTACAGATGTTACGAGCCTAATTTACATATATTATAATAAAAGAAATTAAAAAGACTAATTGATAAAATAGAATTAAGCTTAGAGCATAAACATTACCAAGTGGAAAATAAACTTCAATTGATATAATTATCAAATATCAATATCAAATCCACAAACTACTATGAATACTACGTATATGTATATCAAATCACTATTTCTGTGTCTGTAGTGTGCTGTGATATTACGTTTTGATTCGATAAAGCAACTAGCAGAATAATAAATTTATTAAATTTTGTGAAATAATTAAAAAAAAAGTAAATATCTAAAGATATTTTTATTGGCAGAATGCTTATAGTACGTAACGAAATTATTATTATTAAAAGTAATTAAATATTAATGTAGTATGTTGCAATCAAATAACTTTAAGCAATAACAAAACGTGCTCAGGCGTTCTGATTATGAATCCGATGCTGAATTTCTGAATTAGAAAATAGTAAAAATAACTTTCATGATTCGTAACATTGCAATTTAATGTATCTTTAAAAAAAGCAATATAAAGTAATCACAAATAGAATGCTAGGGGCTCAGGGGCTATAAAAAAATTAATAAATAAGCAACATGTTTATTTTATTATGCTGTTTAACTGTATTTTTTTTTCATATAGTTTGCGAACAAACTTAACCTAACATTTTATAAATTTGTTTGTTTGCATTTGTGTTAAAAGTAATACTATAATTAAATTATTTAAATTAATATGGGTAAGAAAAAAAATAAAAATAAGATGAGCGGTGCAGTCAAGACCGCCGCAAAAACTGAAAAGAAATTAGCTAATAAACTGAAAAAGGAGCTTGCGAACTTAGGAGAGGTTAGCATGCTCAGTGCTGTTATTATTGTTTGAATTCTGATCATATTTTTTTCCTACAATATAATTGTCCGCGTTAAGAGGATACTATATAACTGTGCTTATACTGCTATCCAATTACTAAGAGCAATAAAAGTAAAAATTCTGTCACTAAGTTTTGCATTGTATTGGTGTTCCATTATTTGTTTTTGTTTAAAGGAAGATATAGCTAAAGTGATAGCAGATATAGAAAAAGAAGAAGCCAAACGTGCCGCAGCGTCAGAGAAAACGTTAAAAGCTGCGCCCTCACCTAGAGCATATGCATCGCTGACACCACACCCTACAAATAATGAACTTATATTGTTTGGTGGAGAATATCATAATGGACAAAAGGTTTGTGCATTTACTTATTTAATAACCTGGTAACAAGTTCAGGGTCTGGGCTATAGTTGTATGCTCAACTGGCACTTTTCGAAAATCATCTGAAAGTTTTTAAAATTGAATTGCTTCCTCTCCTGGTGAACAAGTTGGTCAGGGTCTTTCTTATATTAGTATCTTTTTATATTTTATTTTTTATGCTTTTTTCTTTTATTTTGTTTTTTCAAATCTTTGTTTCATCTCTGTGGTTGAGCGGGCTAAGCCTTTGCATACCTCACTGCAACGCAGAGGTTCCGGGTTCGATTCCTGGTATAGTAAATTTCGGAAACGTATTTTCTCCGTTATTTACTATGGTCTGGGTGTCTGGGATCGGCCCCAGAGTAGTCCGTTGTATATTACCCATAACACAAGCGTAACTTGCTTAATTTGGGGATATACAATGTGTGTGTTTGTCTGCCGATTATTATTATTATTATTATTATCTGAAAGTTAAAACTCAATTGCATTCAGAGTATCTGTTTTGAAGCCTGGTGTTTGCACTTTCTTAAAAAGTCTTAAAACTAATTATTTCAGGCCAGCATAATGTGTCTGTTCTTCTATTCATATTCTGGCAGTATATAACTTCACAAATGTAAAATTTCATCATAATTAAGTTACAATAAAAAAATAATTGGTGAATCTATATTTGTTTGATACACAAATTAAGTAGCAAGGATGGCGGAGCGAGTAAGGTGGAACACTTACCCTTTCTACAACCCCTATGGTCTGGGGATCTTAAAATATTAGGTTTTAAATAAACATAACCTCACTTATTTTTTCACTAATATTGCACTTATAAGGCCAAAGTTGAACAATTTTTCTAAAGTCCAAAAGAAATTCAGTAATCAACAGAAAAGAACCAAAAAATAGCGTAAGTCATCAAAAATCAAGAAAAAACACAACAGAGCACATTCAGATACACTAGAACAGTAACCATGAAAATATTCAAAATGGCAGCCAATAAAGGTGAAATTATAAATTGTGTATATAAAATAAATAGTATACGGTTACCAGTTGGTTCTGTCGATTTGGTCTGAATTTAACCTAACCTAACCTAAATTACTGTTCTAGTCCTTGGTTGCGACCTTCCACCACCAACCACAATAATATTAGTGAAAAAATAGGAGAGGTAATGTTAACAAAAATGTATATATAAAGAACTCCGGACCATAAAGGTTGCAGAAAAGGTAAGTGTACCTTCCCCCTTACCCACTCTGCCCACCCACTACTTAAAATTTGTTTACCGGATATCTGAGTAACAGCCAATTTATGTTTCCAGACAGAAGTATACAATGAACTTCTATTCTTCAATCCCACAAATGGCTCCTGGAGGCAGGTGAAAGCTCCTGGGGCACCCCCTCCTAGGAGTGCACACCAGGCAATAGCTACTCCAGCAAACAAGTAAGATTTTATATATCTTTAGTTAGAAATCAAGTAAATAGACAGAAAATATTTTATTGTGTCTCAGCATAGAAAACTTATAGGTTAGTACTATTCTCATTGTCTGTAAAGGGCAGTCTTATTGTTAAAAAGTGATCTCTTCAAGACATTAAGTTATCACTTTTGACTTTCATTGAAATTTTACTTTAGAACAGGTAACAATGAACTCTTGGAATAAGATGTAATAGTGAGAGGTAGAGGTTAACTGATACTACAGATGGCAGAGAGTAGTACTCACTGTCGAGTGTTGGTTTGCATATTAACAAGGCATGCAGCTGGTACAACACATAGCATATTGTGTGAGTGAGATGGTCGATGTGTGAATGAGATATAACAATTATTAATATTGGTGCCCCCGCATTGTGCTAGCCAGTTCTTCGTTGTCTGCTGCGATGAATGGATGTATGCAGCTCCCATAAATATAGATAGAAAACTCTTTATTGTTCACCACATACACATAAAATAAGCAATTTACAATGGGCGGCCTTATTGCCTTTCGCTTATATAACAGAATTAATAAGAACCTTTTTGAAAGTATACAATATTGCCATGTTTCAATTTGATTTTCAATTAAGCTATATAAGACTGAATATAGTTTTAGAATTAAAGTAAAACATGCTATATCCTTCACTACAAACTTAAGTTACAGTAAAATTAATATTAACTTGATTTTAACATTAATTTTAAATAATTTTTTTAAAACTCTTGCAAATATATATACATATCACTCTTATTTCCCATGGGGGTAGTTACAGACTATAACTCCACTTGTGACTATCCTGACAAATAACTTTCGCTTTATTTTCTTTCATTAATCACTCCAGACATGCACATTTAAATATACCCAACTTAGGTAATTTTTTGACCTAATCTGCATATTGTTACAATTAATAATGGTGAAAGAAAACATGATAAAACCTGCACATAGAGATAAGTGATGTGTCAAACCTGCCAAACCGCCTTGGACAAGTGTGGTTGGTATACTCTCTGATCCCCAATATGGGAGGCCTGAGCCCAGCAATGGGACGTTTATGGGCTGTTATTATTATGATTAAAGAAAAAGACAATTCAATATTGTAGTTGTTTTACATATATATACCATCTGTTTTTCCAGAGGAGAATTGTGGGTATTTGGTGGTGAATTCACAAGCCCATCTGAGACACAATTCTATCATTATAAAGATCTTTGGTGTTTTTCTTTAGCAGAGAAGAAATGGGAAAAGGTATGAGTTTTTAACATTGTTGTTATTTAAGGGAGCCCCATACTAGTCCATTCTCAGACAGGCATCTAGCCAAAAAATTTATAAAATACCTGATTGATTGATAACATTATTCTGAAGTACATGACTAAATAGGGATATATATTACTTTCTCTAAAGTTTGTGTTTGCTTCATTAGTTCGGAAGCTTGATTCGGCAGTTAAATTGATATATGTGGATTTTAGGTTGTTACAGAAAATGTCGACACGGATGCATTTTCAAGAAGACTTTTTATTTACTTTTATCACTCTAAGAATCATAATTTGTGTGACCTTTTTAAATGTTACCAGTCTTAATAAACATAAATTGCACAACCTTTTAGTGTTGCCATTTGAATATTGGTTTAGTGCCATCTCGCGACACCTTGTCGTAGACAGTTTGATTATTTCATTATTTAAAATATTTTTCTTTATTACTTTTGATTTATTTGGTTTAAAATTAAAATACATATGTTTTGAATAATCTGGAGGAGTCATAAAGCTTAGCACGTTAATTATGTTATATATAAGACTATAATGAATGAATGAATGGAAACACTTTATTGTTCACCAATGTGTTTTTATTAACTTGATACAATATTGAAGAAAGGGCAGCCTTATCGCTTAAAGCAATCTCTTCCAGGCAACCCCCTAAGTAAGGAAAATATTAAAACATGACAGTAGCAATATAGACAATAAATAATATAAAACATTCAAAACATATTAAACAAATAAATAGGTCTTTATTATATACTATATAATCACAGTACATATCATAATACATACAGAATAAGTGGCACTGTATGTATACTCGTAAAGTACATTTCAAAGTGTTTTTGGATTTTAGGTAGTATCTCCGAATGGGCCAACACCACGGTCAGGCCACAGAATGGTCCTTCTAGGCCGGAAACTGTTTATTTTTGGTGGTTACTCAGATGACGGCCGTGAATGTCGGTATTATGATGATTTGTACACATTCTGCCTTGATACGAGAACTTGGAGCAAACTAGCTGTCAGTGGGAGGGGACCCAGTGCAAGGTCAGCTTGTGTTATGTTACCTGCAGGTAGCGATTCGGTATGTTCGTTTAATTATACTATTATTTATGCTGATTTCACAGCTTTTACTTTAGTCTAAAAATTCCAATAAAATTATGGTAAACACATTAATTCTTTAGGAATAACACTTGTTTACCCTTGTTAGAACTAATATTGGTCATATTATTATTGCTATTGTAAAGTAGTGAAGGATGACATACCTGCAAATCGTTTTAAAGGAAATGATGCCAGTGAAGCAAAAAGTAATAAAACATACCCTGGACATCTAAGCATATGCTCCAAACATAGCCGGGAATTAATGCTAAGATGGTCATGATGAGAACTAATATCAGTCAATTATTCCCTTATGTACAGAACAAATTTTTTCTTGAATACAATTAAATATTCCTACATCCCAGTTTAAGCTTGGTGTTGGGTAAAAAGCGATAAAAACTTTCATTTCAGCTGATAATCTACGGCGGGTTTTCTCGCGTTAAAGAAGGCAGAACCGAACGGACGTTAACACACACAGACTTATTCAAGTTAAGCGAGAAGACTGGTGGGGGGTGGACATGGAGGTCTTTAAGTGGGGGAGTGTATGCTCCGAATGCCAGGGCGGGACAGGCGGCGACTGTTAACGTACATAGCAACAGAGGATACGTATTTGGAGGCGTAGCTGTAAGTTGTTAGACATATTTGGTGTTCCACAGGGTAGCTTCTTCGTTCCGATTTTATATAACTTACATTTCAGGACGTAGAAGAAACTGAGGAAGAACTAAAAGGTGAAATGAGTGACGACCTTCATTTATTAGATCTGGAAACTGGCAAATGGCATAATGTAGTCTTGCGCGCAGAACAACACAACAGTGCGCCAACACAGACTGAGAAAACGGACGTTGATATGGAACAAAATAAAAAAAGTGTTACTGGTATGTTTATTTTACCACCGTTTACAGCTAGCACTTTGCAAAATAATCATAAATAGGATTCTCTAATTTAAAAATTTTAATTGTACAAGTGTTTAAATCTAATATTTTCTTAAGTTTTCGCGACTTGTGTACATAATAAAACTACGTTTTAACGGTTTTAAGCGCGGTAATTTTATTTGATTTTGGTTTTTCCGCCGTTTCGGCCACTTTTCAGTGGCCGTGATCACGGAAGACAAAGATGTCAAGTGTCAACGAGTATTGTTAAAGTTTTATTTAGCCTACCGCCAACTTGTTAATTTTAATTATTTAATTTTAATTTTGTTTATGGTTATTATTTACTCTATGGGAGCCTAATCTAATTTACTACCGCTTCGCAACATGTTATGGCTTGAAGAGAAGAAGTGGCGCAAGAAACTCTTCAGCAAACATGCCTAGCTCTAATAATTTTTTATAATATTAAAATGGGTGGAAGGAAAAAGAAAAGTAATTATCAGTCAAGTTGGTTTGTGTTCCGTTGTACGCAGAAAGAGCTCACAGTGTCTTGAGGTCTGGCAGCTGGTTTTTGCTGGGTTTGGGTCTTAATAGTTTTGATAATTGGATCCCAAACAGGTGGTACTTGCCAACCATCTTCTCTATTGAAATTTGGGTGTTTTTTGATTTCAATAGCCTCACGCATCATTCTAGGTATGAAACGATTCTCTTTCTCGAGGATTTGTGGGTTATCGAATCTGATGTAGCGGTTGAGTTTATCCAGCGTGTGTTCACTGATCGCAGACTTCGTAGACCTTGTGTGTTTCATGTCAGCAATGTGTTCTTTTACTCGTGTTTTTATGCTCCTTTTTGTTTGCCCAATGTATAATTATTTTTCCTTCCACCCATTTTAATATTATATAAAATTATTAGAGCTAGGCATGTTTGCTGAAGAGTTTCTTGCGCCGCTTCTTCTCTTCAAGCCATAACATGTTGCGAAGCGGTAGTAAATTAGATTAGGCTCCCATAGAATAAATAATAACCATAAACAAAATTAAAATTAAATAATTAAAAATAACAAGTTGGCGGTAGGCTAAATAAAACTTTAACAATACTCGTTGACATCTTTGTCTTCCGTGATCACGGCCACTGAAAAGTGGCCGAAACGTCGGAAAACCAAAATCAAATAAAATTACCGCGCTTAAAACCGTTAAAACGTAGTTTTATTATGTTTAAATCTACCCAAAGTATAAACAATGTAAACTCCATGTAACGTCACTCGATTTAACGACAAACTCCCTTAAGCGTTCAAATCACATGGCTTTGCTTGGTTTAGCTTGTCTTCCATACAATGATACACTCTATATAGCATTACACTCACTCTCAATAACGACAACAATTAAGTAATAAAAAGTACCCTTTAAGTTGCCGAAATTAGTAAAAACTGCACAGCTGTGTACGTTCTTTTATCGCTTTATTATCCTAGCCCGTAATAAACTCGACTGTCAGCATCATGCATATCGAAATTTCTAAAAAATTCCGAAACACCGAAATTTCTAAGTATTTCCTTTATAACCAAAATGACTCAATATCGCAAGATATGAATAAAATAAATAAAAATACAACAAAATTACTCGCGCAGCAAAAGACGTCAGACAAAAATAACAGACTTCTCTCCATTTAATGACAACTCTCTATAACGCCATAAAATGCACAGTCCCTTTAGTGTCGTTATATAGAGTATACACTGTATGTAGTTTTTCTCTAATGTATTTTTTAATATTGCAAAATCAGTCTCAGTCTTTTTGTGTTTTGGAATTCAAATAAATTGAATTCCAACTATAGTTGGTTCTGCGATTTACGATCACATATACATATAGTGATTCTGTACCTTTAGGGAAAAACTCGTATTTTCAGCAATTATTTTATACTTTAAAAAATTGGTTATTATTATAGTAGATACAGGTTTGATTAACGGAATTAACCAAATTCCCGTCTTGCAGTGGTAACAGACGAGGTGTTCACAATGAAGTTGGGTGGTGCAACGGCACCTGTTCCAGTGACCCCCCTAACGCCCACTGCGGTGGCTCCTAAAGTTGGTCCTTCGGCCCGGATGTCGGCCATGTTGGCAGTGCAACGCTCAGTCCTGTATCTCTATGGGGGTGTGCTTGAAAAGGATGAGAAGCAATTTTATCTTAGTGATATGTATAGTTTAGGTAAGAATTCTATTCTATTAGCTCGCTCAGCTTCAACTTGGGTAATAGATGTTTTAATGAAGTAAATTTGAACCTTACTATAATTAGGACCCAAATAAATAAACATACCTATATTTGAAATTCAATTTATTTTCCAAAAAAATATTATTATTAATATAAAATGAATGCAACATTTCTTCATGGCAGCCACATTAAAAAAGTAATACACTGTGTCATAAATGCTATAATGTCATTGACAAGGTAATATTAATTTCCTATATACATTTTGTGTATGTAGCTAATATCGAAGATTTATAACTTTTCAAGTTTTAAAATAATCTTCAAGACATTTTATCAGTTAAAATATTTTTTTTAGACCCAGATCATTCAAAAATCTATTTTGTTGATTTGGTTTACAAAAATGAGTTTTTAAAGTTTAATATAGCAAAAGTGCATGACAAGAGTTATGAATGTCAAAGAAGCAAGTGAGGTGTGTAAGAATAACCCTAAATGGCGCTCTGTTGGTCGTGCCTACCCCGCAAGGGAACTGGCGTGAAGTTATGTATGTATGTATGTAATATAGCAAAAGAAATTATGTTAGGGCCATTTAGTCAAGTTTAATAATAACTTTGCCACCTAATGTATGTTATGGATAAGTTAACAATCTTTATATAATTGTTACAGATCTACACAAATTGGCAGAATGGAAGACAATAATAGAACAGCCATCTTTGCCGGACTGGCTCGGTTCAGATTCTGAGGATGACGAGGATGAATCAGAAACTGATTCTGATGGGAGCGATGATTCTGATGAGGAGTAATACAATCTCAATATAATGATTTCAAAGTAAATACCACACCAATTTCATAAACATTGAGAAAGAAGTAGTACAAGTAGACCAGGAATTAGTAAAACCGTAATTTTAGAATTATGGTTTACTCGGTATTAGTAGCTCTATGTTACATATATATAAATTTAATTAAGCGTTTTACATACAACTTTACTGTTTCTTGTTACTAAATTCACTACAATAATAAAACTAAGTCCATATACTTTTCACAACAAACCAAACAGAAATATTCATCATCCGAGCTGGAATTATTGTGAACCTCTCGTAAAATAGCTTTTTCTACTTGCTGAGCTTTTGTATTTGCTTGGTTTTTCTTGTTTACACTACTAGCCTTTTTTTATTCGTGATTTCTTGTTCTTTATTAGGTTTTCTTTCTCGCGTGTATCTGTCAAAATAGCAGTTTTGCGGCATTTCCTATTAATAGTTGACTTTCGTGATCTGACTTTAGGCAGTGGCCGTACAATTTCGGGACAAAAAACTTCCTGTGCATCAAATGATGATGATGACTGCGGGTCAAAGGACGTTGAAAGCTGTGGATTAGATAACACTGTCGGCAAAGGTGTAGATGACGTCGATAGCTGTGACTCATTACTACAAGTTTCCATGGGGCGATCTATTACGCAACTAGGTGCAAAATCAGCGTCATTAAATTTATCTTGGATGAAGGAAAATATGCCAGTTTTTTCGAATGCATGAATTATGTTACTTGGGGTCAAAGCTAATTGTTAAGCTGTGTGGACGATTCCAGGGATATCACATATCATCATCGTTTTCCCAGCATTATTTCTCGTCCACGCATCTTGAGCTGAGGACATATATCTTTTAAAAGGTCCATATACTGACAAATTAAGTGGCTGCCATTTTTGGGAAGTATGTGGAGGAAAAGAGAGCATCAACACTCTATTTTTTTAAAGCTAGATCAAGCGTTGGTACAGACAAATGAGAAGAATGGTTGTCTAAAACCAAGAGGACTGGTGTTTCTTTACTAGGCCTAACGTGCTTGAATGCTGAATAAATATGAGAAAATCGTCATTAGTAATCCAACCGCTCAAATTTCCAGCGCCAATGCAATCAGTAGGGCCATCCCGAATAAAGTGGTCTTGAAACTTTTTGCGAGAAAAGATAAACATCGGTGGGATCAAAGAACCGGTAGCTGAAACAGCTACTAATAGAGTTACATTAGTTCGTTCACCTGATGTTATTCAACCAACATTTCGCTTTCCTTTAGCAGTAACTATTTTTGATGGTTTGGTGACAGTTGATACACCAGTTTCATCTGCGTTCCATATGGAAAAAGCTGTAAATTTAAATCGGTTCATAACTTCTGCTAATTTCGTCTAAAACTCTCGCACGTTAATTTTCTTGAATGACGTAGCTCTGCTGAGATTTGTAGCTTCAGGTTTTATAATGGAGAAACTAGTATTTCTTTTGAGAAAAGCAGGCATCCAGGTGCTGCCGGCCATTTTATTTGTATGCCATGTTTCTGGTATACTTATTTTATATTTAATGGCATAGTCGTAAGCCATGCGACCAACTTTTTTGGTACTTATGCTGTGGAAAATTTGTGAAAGTTTACGCAAGTATTCTGTGAGACTGACTGAATCGCATTGATGTCAACGACTCATTTTCTTTATTAGTTATTTTGCTAGTTGGTTATACGTTGTGCTTTGCTTTGAAGTGTTCAAATGTTTTCCGTATACTGGGTATTTTGAAATCTGGGGTCTAATGTAGTTGCATCTGCATTGAGAACATTTGGGAATTTTTAATCCTTTCTTTTTAAACCTGGAGTCTAACATAGTTGCCTCTATATTGAGGATATTTAACTCTGTTTGTGTAATACTGATCTAATTCTTTCTTAGTCGCTTTTAAATGTGCAATTGTTGCTCTAACTGAATAAATTCATTTTGTTACATTCATGTTGAATAGGACGTTTTATAAAATATACTGTTGTTTCTTATTCTTGAGCGCTGCATTTAAAATATTCCACGATATATTTAGTTCTTACTAGAGTTTGGTCAAATGTTTTATATGATTGATGATAGATATGAGATATATTGATGACATATATGATGACTGAATATTTATAATTGATTGTGTAGGCGAAACATGGAACCTGACTCCAGTTTCCTTGTTGGTTGTGTTTGATGTGATTTTATTCCGTAACTTTCATTCGCTAACCCGAATTTTTTAAAGTAATTCTGTTAATATTTTACTTCATTCATACATTTTTGGAAGTAACTTTGTCACAGTATTTTTCTTGCGGACAGGCAGCACCTCCTTTATCTGTTGCTGTGGCCGGTTTAGCTGCTGCCTCAGTTCTAAAATTACCGAGCTGGTGCGTTTTTCTATGAGGGCATTGGTTTAGTCGTTTAGCCCACTGCGATTTTTAGTCAGGCCGGTTGTACCTTGGGGTTTATGGGTTACAGGGCGATCGGGTTTCGAATCTTCGAGGGATCGTGGTGGGTTTGGCCACTTGATGGTGTTTGTGAGGTGGTGGTTTGCTGCTGATTTTTTATGGCATTTTATCAATTTTCAAAGAGATGTCACCCTTGCTTCTAAATTCTACATCCTGTGAATATCAGCTGTACTTTGACTTAGCAGAGTCACCACTAAGGAGCTCCTCGATGTCTTTTTGCACACTTATCAATATTGTTGATATTGATTACCTGTGACGCCGGATTATACTAGTGAAGTGGAAGAGTTGTTTCCTCTGCATCCTCCTTATTTCTGGTGGCGACGTGGGTGTCGAATCCTTAATTCTTTTACTTTGGGTCTACCGGTGGCTTTTTATACGCCTACGTTTAGTTCCTGCTCTTATCCCGATTCCTTGAGGTGAGCTAGTTCCAGCCACTCCTTCCTGGAAGATATTCCCTTTTATTATCGAGGGTCTATGTGGCAACAAAATTGCACCATTGTCGTGAAAATCTAAGTGACCTTTGTAACACATCGTGGACTCGCTTTGGCGACTTTGGGGTTAAATTTGTCAATTATAAGAGATTTATTTTAATGGGGCTTCTATATTTCTGCACGGTGAAATTGATAGAAATATACAGAGCTAATGCTTCTTCTGGGGTATATGGCCGTCGTTCTTTTTTATTTATTTATTCTGCGTCTAGTTTCCTTATACCTAGTAACTCGTCGTGGTGAAGCTGTAGAATCTTTTTTAATTAACATTTAACTGGTGATTCATGTAACGTTAGTGGTGACGTTACGCCTGACAGGCCTCGGTTGAATATAAGTATAATTTGAGATGTACACAAATGAATGGCTGTAGCCTACCAATTTGTGTTAACAGAGATATTGAGGTAATACCTAAATAAAAAGATTTTGGGTATTCTAATTATCACTTTTATTTATTAAAAGACATATCAAAATTAGCTCTTCAATTATTACTAAAAACGACATGAGATCAACAATCAGTCATAAAAAACAAAAACTAACATTCTAAATCACAATAACATTTTTTAAACTTAGTATAGAGTTGTATCTCCATAAAAAATAACATAAATTTCTTATCAAATTATTAATCACAGAAGTGACAATGGGTAAACTTCACAATGTTTTATTGAAACTCAGGACACAATTGTTTCGCGCACTGCAGGCATACATGCTTTTTACACGAAACACACTGGTAAAAAGATTTTCGGTCCAGCTTAGATGGACAGGTGGCACATTTCTTTCGCGTCTTCTGCGTGGTTTGCGTGTTTTCCGGCTCAGGTGGCAAATCTGAACCCAAAATTCGTCTGATGTTCGACCTTATTTCAAATGGTATTCGTGAGTAACTATTATATTATGTTGAGCGGTTCTAACAGACCTATTTGGTGCCTGGTGCCTGTTTTGCCCACTTGTATCGGTTTTTTCCATAAAAACAACTAGTCATTCTTGACAAAGGCTGATTGTCATCAGTATCGCTGCTTGAAACTGGATTTTCTTGGTCTGGCTGTTGTTCGTGTTCCACATTATCAGATGAGCTGTCTTCAGTGTCTGAGTTGTGGTCAATTTGCTCTGGAACATAATTTTCTCCTAAATCATCAGCTTCAGAACCACTAGTCTTCACACCCTAACCATTCTTCAAATTGTTGATCAAAATTTGAACTGGTTCCCGATATAACTTGTCTACTAGTACTTGGTACAGAATTTCTTTGCTCCAGTACTCTTCGTCTTTTTCTAGGTAGTTCTGTATCATCCATCCTTTATGTTTGCAGAAACACGCTATAACAAACCATAAATAACACTAACAAAAAAGTTACATAAGTGGTGACATATGGCCTGAGGGGCCTCGGTTAAACTTTAAATACGCATAACCGAATTCGCTCCCGCCGACGCTATTATCCCTGTCCACGGCGTGGGCGCAACTAAACGCGAAGCTACTGGGACGCACAGCCCGGGACGCGCGGAGAAGGGGGTGAAATAACGTTTGGTTAGTGCTCGCAGGTCTCTGAGGCCTGACGTCACCAGTTAAAGGTTAAATTAGCAGCTTGGATAGCTACAGTAGTCACACGATGTCCGTTCAACGTCCAACGTATTCTTGAAACAAATGTTGAATTTTACGATACAATACTCTTTATTGTACACCAACATGAAAGGAAACACATATTATTAAATACTATAAGATAGTAAAGTGGGCGGCCTTATTGCTTAAAAACCCTCTTCCAGGCAACCTTTACGATTTTTTGTTTTCATACTGTCTTTTAAATTCTTTTTTGGTCTGTCAGTACTCGAACTTGATTTTGGGTACTGCTCACAGAACATTATAAGAATCAATTCCTATTTAACCACTCTTCTTTGAGATTTTAATTATGTCTAATCGTCTTAGTTTGAGCAGCCATTTAAGACTAACCTTCTCAAGAGACCTTTATGGGTTTCCTGATCATGTAGGAGGACCGATTCAACAAATATTGACTTCACAAATATTTGCCTTTGGGCGAAGTTGAACTCCAAAAATTAGGGCACTTATAATTTTATTTTTTGAATTTTCATATTCATATTATTAAATTGCCTATATAAAATCATGTATGTCACTTATAGCGGTTTAAGGCTGCACAAACAAATATACACAAGACCAGTGATATGAAAATAGATCAGTCTTACAAAAGAAACGACAAGCCAGTCTCTAGGCTGTTTAATTTGTTACAAGGCGCGAGGGCGCATAATAGTACTTTTTCCAATAATTGACTTTTCTCTTTTAAGATGTCAAAGACTTGTTTTGTGTGACCTGGAGAGAAATGTTATTACGTATTCTCATACCATTTTCCAAGAATCTTTGTTGTGCTCATAGTGTATGAAATACGCGTCTTACATCTACGTTCCATTAGAGACTCAACGACCACGTTCACGACCGCGATTGTACCCGTTCCACTTGCTTGCCGGCGTTACGAACGTAAACCCAAGTGGAACGGTTATTCGACCCACCTCTTGACATAGGTCGTTGTGTGATCGAAAATAATGTCATTAGTGACGTTTTCGCCACGACCACAACGACCGCGCTCGCCTTGTGGAACGGCTAACGGATCATTTTGGGTGTTGTGAGCTACTACTACTACTGATGGAACGCGCTGATTTAAGTTGAAATAGGACAGTATGAGTGACGTTCGTAAAACTTCGTAACGTTATCGTAAACTTTCGTAAGTAAATATTAATTTTAATTATAAAAAATATGTTTAATCCTGTTACTGTTTAAAAATAATGTTTTACCTTAGAATCACGAATTTTATTTTTTTATATACCTTATTTATGCCATACCGTTCTGTTTGAAAGACTAAACTTCCCTCCTCATAGTAAACGCAGTACTTGCAAAATGGCGGTTTCGAGAAAAACGTGGTAGACATATTTTTACACTAGCTGTGCCCGCGACGTCATCCGCGTGGAATTTGTTTTCAAAACCTCCCGATTTTGAAACATTCTTCATTGGTGCTCCGCTCCTATTGGTCTTAGCGTGATGATATATAGCCTATAGCCTTCGTCGACAAATGGGCTATCTAACACTGAAAGAATTTTTCTAATCAGACAAGTAGTTCCTGAGATTAACGCGTTCAAACAAACAAACTCTTCAGCTTTATATATTAGTATAAGATACCTAAACAACATGTCCATATTTTGGTACTTTTTAGTGTATCTAAAAAACAAAAAAAAAGGACAAGCTTTATGTATAGATTAGCGCCTTGCATTTCTGCAAAAAATGAAAAACCCAAAAATGTCGATTACTGCAAGTGAAATTATTAAGGCAGTATAAGCTGCAGGGGTTCAAATTTAAAAGAGTTTCCTCAGGGTGCCAGGTGCCAGGTGGTAGGGCATTTGCCCGACTGGATGGCGATGGTCTAAAGTATGTCGCCACAACAACCTTGAGTTGTGTTCCGGCATTAGTGACCAGGTTCCAGTCTCCCTTAAGAGACCAGCAGCGCATTTGTAGCACCTTTGCTGTTGCAAATGTCCATAGGCGATGGTAACCGCTTTCCATCAAGTGGACGGTCTGCCTGTCTGTTGATCTCCTGCAATAAAAAAAAGGGACGAGAAATATTTAGATGGAAAGTTTTTAAATTTGTTTTTGTAACTTAGGTTAAGATCCATACATTGTTGCTCAGATATATTATTTCTCGTCTTAATATTGTCAATATATTTCTCATATAATTAATATGAGAAATATACTGACAATATGTATATCAGGTAATAGGTATAGATATCATGATAATTCATATTTTATATCATAAAGATGACATAAAAAGTATTTTTAAGTATACATAATAAGTTCACTTGTACATACGTCATTTAGAGAAAATGTACCAGATAAAATTATAATAATTATTTTGAATAAATTGTAAAACTGACTACTTTACTTACATATTGACTTTTTCGTCTAATTAATGGGATAAATCAATTAAAATCTTTTTTATCCATATTTTGTATTATTTTTAATTTGTAATAGACTACCTTCTGAATCCATGTTCCAGTGTAGCCTTTCAAGGCATTCATACCGTTCCAGGAATACAACAGGAAGTACCAACAAAAAAACGATTCATTCTTAAAAACGGGTTTTTATTACATTAAAATAAAAGCTGAAGCTAAAATATAAATATTATTGATTGCAAATAAAAAAGATTAACTAAAAAGTATAATTATCATTAAATCAGTCGGTTAATGATTATTTCATGGTATAAAAGTAGCAGTTCATTATCACCAGCGACTAAAAAACGTTGAACGAGTTTGATAACGCACATCACTAGCCATCATATCAATTAATCAGCACATCACTAGCAATGATACAAACTAATTTAGCACATCAGAGTTTTTGGCGGGAACTGAAAGGAAATGTTGTGCTGTGCAGTTTTATTTTCTAAAATGAACAATAGGTGTAGGATATTGATAGTTTTTGAGTAGTAATTATGTATTTTGTGAGAAATGTGAACTGTATAGTCAAATGTGACCTGTTGAGTTGTCACAAGAACTCCGTTGAATGGCACCAGCTGATAACCTACAGTTCAGCTGTGCTACACATAGGCTTAAGAAAATGAAGAAACTACATTGTGATCTAAGATCTGGCTTAAAGGCCTAGCTGCCAAGCCATAAACCTAAATAAAATAAAAAATAAATTTAGCACATCACTATCATATGCCATTTTGTCAGCGACGCGCGCGCATGTAACATACCGTGCAAACAGTAATGAACAATTGAGGTAAAAACAATCCCCAACAAGATTTTCTCTATAAAACCCATGTTTTAAAGTTGCTTCAACTCTTTACTATCGGATATTTATCATGGACTTAAATAATGACGAAAGAATCTCGTGGTAATTTATAAGTCTAAAAAGTCCCATTGCTGGGTTCAGACTTACCTATTTTTGAGGAGAATGGACCGCTATACTTCCGATATTTGTCCAAAGGATTTTCAGGTTCCACAGATTAGGTTATCTCGATGTGTTGGTAACACTATCGTAAGTTGCTGGGCTTTGATATATAAAATGTGTAAGTTTGTCTGCGGTATATTATAATGTATGTCTTTGAAGACCACGGGCTATAGAAATGGCCCGGACAACTGGCAAATTGAATGTAAATGTGGCGTGACACTGGCCGGTGATTATCCCTGTCTACACCATATACTAATGCACCCAAGGACAAGCCCCGGCCAGTGTCGGACTATTGTGGGAAATGAGGACAAAAAAAACCGGGCTGTTGGGTTGAACTGCTAGTGGTACTGGGGTCTGAGGATATGGGGGACTATGGCGTCTGCCCGTCGCAATGTTCAGGGAACATGGAAAAATGGGCAGACGGTGACTCGCCACTCCCTGCATGGGCCCCAAAAATGCCATAAAGACAGGGGCAACATGGGTGTGAGTGGCTAAGGGGTGTCGAGAGGTGGACTGCAGTTTCATGAGGTGTATTTATTATTATTTACTTATCATTAATTAAAGCCGATATTGGAGGGTTCATTTTCTTTCAATTTAATTGAAGCAACCGAAGTTGATGCATGTTAAATAAAATTCAATGCCATTGAATGACGACGTGTTTCTTTAGTTCGTGCCTTTCGACTAAATTGATTCGTTCGGTTGATCCGTCTAATATTAACATAATGAGATTTTAAAAACGTCTGACATAAACGCTCGTATATCTAAATTGTTGCAAATGTAATCAACCGCCAAAATTTGAATCCATTCGAAAATTCGCGAAACATAGAAAGGTATAATGGTGATAGTAGACTTATCAACCGAATTGAATCAAGACAGTTGAAAGACATATAACTGAAAGGACAAGTGAACCGTCTAATATCGGTTTAAGCGAACATTATACGCGGAACAAACACTATTGTAATCATACGTTAATGAAGATGTTAAGTTTCGTAAATTTAGACTACAGTTAAAAATAGTTAAAACTGAAATCATAGTCGCTGGTAATAAGGAACCTGTTTTCAAAACATTTTTGTCATTAAAAAAATATATATAATCGAAAGCAAATCAGTCTCTTAACTTATTTTAAGTATTAAAACTAGGATTATGTACATATTGTATTAAAGTATATTTAGTATGATATAATAATTCTAATATGATTTTACGCCATCTATTTACAATTTGATATAATATAGATCCATTTACTAATTTATACAATAAAATTCCAAATTCATTATTAAGATATGAAAATAAACATTCAGGGGAAACTATACTATTGTTGGTACTAGAGATGCTACGATTAGCGGTTTGGCCGAATATCGAATTTTCGGCCACGCTCCCAAAGCGTGCAATTATTTGCAATTCGCGCGTGACAGGTTAGTATTGAAGCATTCATTTGTGAAGAATTTTCTTACGTTCTCGCGAATGATAGGTACACCTAAAAACACTGTTTTAACGACTTTGAGCGCAACTTTAAATGATTTCTTTGATTGTGACATTTTAAAAACTGGCCGGAATATAATATTAAAATAAAAATTTATTTAACACGGTTAAAACGTGCTTGAACTATTAATTTTTGATGGAAATATATATAATTTTGAGCAATATGTGCGTTTTTATTTCACGATTTGGTATTCGGCCGAATACCGAGTAGCAGCCAAATATTCGTGGCATCTCTAGTTGACACCCTATTGTTTTATTCAAAACATTACAGTCTTATTTCTTCATTAATTTTACAGCCATATCACTGAATGTCGGCGTCAAACGCTAGCCTTGAGCTAGTAGTGTTTCGTGCGATGTATGATAGTTACAATAGGCTACTTCCTCTTCGTTTATCCTATACCCCCATTCTTCCTGTTTGATGCTCCGATCTCATCCCCTCTATCCCTTGCCAAAAGTTGGCAACACGTTACCTAAAACGTCTATAGGCGACGATAATAGCATTCCAGTACATAGGGTCGTCTGCGTGTTTATCAGCATTAAATTAAATCAAACTCATCAATTTATGACATTACACAATTTATATGACATAAAAGCTTGTTGCGATATTTATTTCTGTAGACGTATGCGACAAGCTTTTATATCATATAAATTTTGTAATGTAATAAATTGATGGGTTTGATTTAATTTAAGTTTTATTCTTTATAGAACTTGAAATAATAAGTTGTTTTTAAAAATATTTCTTTTTTTATTAGTTTACGTTATTTTTTAGGTATTCGTATTCTTTTCAGCAAACCCTCTAATGTGATACCCATATCATTAGGAGTGCACAAAAAATATCTAGTCATCTTGTGCCGTCCGCCATATTGGATTTAGAATGAAGTCATTTTAGTAACCCCTTTGGTGTAACAAATGTCCATAGACGATGGTAACCGCTTACCATCAGATGGGCCATCTGCCTGTCTGCTGAACTCGTGCAATAAAAAAAATATTTATGTTCTTTTAAGAAAACCATTTAATTTGATACTCATATCATAAAAATGCACAAAAATAACTAGTCCGCCATCTTGGATTCGGAGTGAAGTATTTTTAATGGGTATTCTTCACAGAAAATCCTTTAATTTGTTATCCATATCATGGGAGTGGACAAAAAATAACTAGTCCGCCGTCTTGTGCCGTCCCTCATACATGCAGACTTTCATCTCAATTGGTGGAGCATAACTCTTTAAAATTTTGTTGCAAGAATTGACCCGAGCATACATACAAACATTAATCTTGTAAAAAAACGTGTTCGTCTCGGGACGCCCGACAAAGGTGATAACTTGCGTGAGAGAAAGGGAAGCCCGACGACTGACGCCGTAACGCGTTACGCAACGAAGCGGTTTACCCTCCCATAAGAAGTTATCACTTCAAAAACGGTTATTGTATGGCCATAAATTAAAGAAAAATAATATTTTTTAACATTTAAATAAATTGACTGGGTGCTAATCATTAATTGGGATGGTATAGTTTATCCTAATTGGCCTAGAATTTTTAATTTCATTACTTTATTTATAGTTCCGATCTTTCGAGTTTGAAACGTTACCTGACATTACGTCAGCGTAACGCTCGATTCAAACATTAAAACAAAATTTGAAAACCAAACTGTTTATATATCAAATGTTTTGAAAACACTCGTAAAAGATACATAGACTAGGAGATAAACTCTCTTTATTTGTTCTTATAATATGTATTTATTTATGTAATTTATTTTATATTAATAGTATAGCGATAAAAACAGAGACATGCGCTGTAAAAAAAATATCCATAAAATATTTTACTGCGCACGTCTCAAGGTTAGTCACTATTGTAGAATCGTGCTAAAACAGACATCATAACAGATCCGTATTTTGTTTTTGATCATTTAAATTTCAATAGAAAAATCAAACTGCCTAATTTTGCAATTTTTCCCCTTCAATTAAAAGCCAACGTATATTAAATTACAACGATTAGTACAGCGTACTATCCGCAAGAGTTAACTTGAGACTTGAGCGGAATGCGCGCTCCCCTCCCGACCCCTGCCTTCTTACCGCTTTCGCCATCCACGCGTACGATCGAGTCAGTACCGCGCGCTTACGTCATCCGAGCGAAGTCTCAAGTTAACTCTTGCGGGTTGTATTTATATTATAATTTTTATATGTGGCAGTTTATCAGCCATAAAACTACTTACAATGTAAAGGCGTAAAATCACAGACTACAAAAAATAACGTACATACAACGTCCATGTTCGTAAAATACAAATATAAAACATACATTAACTATCTAATTATAATTTACAAGTTATTTACATTAAAAAGATCATTTCACAATAAATACATTTAAATTTGGCTGCGTAATGTCCTAAAATACACAAAGACACGTTTATGTATTTCATTGCATTTTTAAAAATAAAATAAAACATGACGTGCTGTATAATATGATTAAGGGAAAATTGATTTAAATAAATAACATTCAGACGAATACCCAAAATAAAATAAAAAACTTGAATACAGTAATGTTTGATACATCACTAATAGATACTGGTCATATTTATTGATAATAATAAAATGTATAAAAACAGCACATCACTATTTTTTCGTCCTATAACTAAAAGGTCATAAGTGGTAATTATTTTATTTAAAATTAATGTGTTAATAATCTGAGTGAAAACGTTCTCTTTTATATTTGAAAAAAAATAAGACAAACTTATTCATAAAATTAAAAAAATACACTTGTAAGCATTTCAATTGTTTCACTTTTATATTATGTCCGGTTATAATCTACTTAATGCCACGGTCACACTATCAGAGTACGCTCGGACCGAGTGTACTCGGATGGTGTGAACGCAGCATTATGAATAACTCAATAATAATTGACATATTAGCCTAAAATCGTAGAAAATCAATATTACCCACATTGAAATAAAGTGAATTTTCTATATAAAAAGAAGTACTTACGACCTTTTAGTGTTAGGATGATTCATTTATTTATTTAGGATGTTTTATTGTCGTCCACAAAGATGTTATTTAAAAGGAAATAATTAAAACCACTTTTTACAACGAAAGTCGAGGTAAATATCAATGCTGATGTTTGTACTATGTATATATTTAATAAATTCATTTTTATGTATAAAAGATATGTATATACTTATACGTATGTATCCATAGACAACATTTATCTGTTTGCATTATGTTTACATTGGTTTTGATATCTCGGTTGCTGTTAGAAAAGAGGTGATAATTCAAAGAAGTTCTTCCTTGGCTACATGTCACTCTAAACGATCATTTTTATTGAATTTTGAATAAATTAAAATTATTTTTAACACGTCATACTAATTTATCAACAAATATGCGTAAAATCATTTCATTCGCTCGAAAATCTTAAAAAAAAATGCTGTTAGTCAATATGACATGCATATCACTCACTAATATAGATAATGGTTAACACGTTATTTTTCAACGCTATAAGTAAGTCGCATTTGGTCACAGTTACTAACATAGGGGGAAAAAATTTATCTCCATTAATGCCCCTGGCATTTATTATTATTAATGGAAATATTTTTTATGTTGACGTGATAAGTACAAATATCCACACTGACGTATAACCTCAAAAAGTAGTTTCCAATACGTGTAATTGTCATGAAAACCTAAGAAACATTATAAATAAACACATAGGAGATGTAGTTCAATTTGTTTATAGTCCCGTAGCTTTGTCCCGCTCGCACAGTATAATCCGTCCACTCATATCACAGTATGCGCACGCGCACGTCCCGACCGCTCTCTGACTAGGCTATTTACAACGCACCCTATATATCGTAGTCTTTAAGGCGAGGGAATGGCTCAACGATTTTTATATATGCTTAACCCGTGGGCCATTGGATTTTTTTTTTTTGAAAAATAAGTACCTACTTAATTTTTTTTATTTAAGTAAACAGGAAAATTAATTATATTTCACAAGAAAACCTTACCATGGCACAAAAGTCGTAAAAAACGAATAATAATAATAATAAAGGCTCTCGCTTGGTATCAGAAGGCAGTTCTGTTGGACACGGCCTGTATTGTAAAGAGATTCCTATGACTGGAGCCTTAACCACCGGTAGCCTGGACCCTAGGCCCCACTGCCGGCCAGGACAAATTTTATATATATTTTTTTATAAATGAATGTACATATTTTATAAGATATTTATAAGAAATACGAGCTGTAGTACCCGGCAGACATTGTCCTGCCTTTAATAAAAATCTAGAACCCGATTACAGCGTCATCTACGGGGGCCAAATGTTAATCTAAACTCGAATCAACTTGAACAAACAGAGTAGAAAATTATTAAAGTACTTATATCGCTATTAAAAAATAGGGGTTGGTGGTAGAAGGATGAAAATTTAGGGTTGTATGTATTTTTCAATGTTAAATTATAATAAAATAGGAATAAGAAATTTTGTCAAAAAAATAAAAAAGAATATTTAGGGGTGGGTCACTCTTATCATTTAGGGGTACGAAAAATAGATGTTGGCCGATTCTCAGACCTACCCGATATGCACACAAAATTTTATACAAATCGGTTCAGCCGTTTCGGAGGAGTTTGGTAACAAAAACCGCGACACGACAATTTTATATATTAGATGTAAAAAGACGAAAATAAAATATATATATGAATAATAATAATAATGAAGGAATGATATGTTGGGGAGTTTGTTGCGCCGCTTCTCCGTTCATAGTAATTAAAATTGCTTTGGGAGCGGTGGTAGACTCGTGACTTTTAATAAGTAATCTGTAAGATCCCATTTTGAAAAAATATATTTATTTTAAGTCGCTGAGACATTCAATCATATGGAGCCTTTACCGCTATTTTGTCGTAAGAGGCATTTGAACCTAAGAAAATGTTTTGTTCGAAAAGTTATTTTAAACTATTATTTTGTTTTAGTGAGATTAAACCCTACTGAACCAAAAACTGAAGGTCTGAAAACAAAATAATAGTTTAAAATACGTTTTGCGACAAAAACTACTCAAGTCCAAATGTCGCTTACGATAGAATGGCGGTAAAGGCTCGTAATATATCTTTTAGCCAATCTGAGTTACCCAGTTTCTCTTCACATTATACTATAATTCAATATTGGTGATAATACATATATGTATAGTACTAGTATGTAACAGCGAAACCTCGTTTGCGTTGTCATAACGATGTGTTTTTTAGTGAATTGCAATGGCCGCAGCGTCATCTTTTTGGCCTATATTCTATCCCACGGAAACGACTCCATTTATCTGTATAAAAAGTATCCAAGTCAACCCGGGATATGAGCTAGCTCTATCGCGTTTCATTTAAATCCGTTAATCGGTTTTCGCGTCATGCTCAATATAAAAATAACCTCGCTGTAAATCAGCTGTGCAATTTTAAAACCTAGCAAGTGCATTTTATTAAAATTTTGCACCATAACCTAAAAAAAATATCACCAACTTCAACGACATACCATTTCACAAATATTTATTAAGCATATTGGAAGCGATTTCATATTTTGACAGAATCTAAATGTTTTGGTTAATACAATACATCATTAATAAATGCACAAACAATAATTCAAAACACAATAAATGAATGAATGAATGAACGAATGAAAACTCTTTATTGTTCACCATATGGAGGGTGGAGGTAAGGAGAATCATCTCATATAGAAAAATAGTTGAAGAAGTGTCCAGTTGTAAGCTGTAAATAACAGTTCAAAACCCGTCCACAATGGCGCTGATGTAGCCAAAGTGGTACCGCCATGTAAACCTCCTTTCGACCTATTCATACTTTTCTTCGACTTATTTTAATTCTTCCTTGAAATCTGACGGCGCGTTCCCGTTTCGCACGTCACTTCAATCAATTCATCTCATATCATAAAATAAAATAAATTAAATCGCACCGCAAATACAAATATATTGTAAATAACATAATATAACATAAAATATATCGCGCCCGCAACCCTAATTAAATATAAATATATGTATTATATAAATAACCCGCTCCGCATCAAATTGTAAAATATAATAAAAATATATAATATAAATTACAACAAATAAAGTGAAGTGAAGTGGACTGAGGGCAGAGGAGCAGCCGCATTTCATTCCCATTAACCAGGTAAGTGCGTGCTTATCTTCCGATTCCCATGAAAATTGTCCCACACTTCTTTTCCCGCAAATTTGACACAGTTCGCTTCCCGCTAAACCCAGCGCCGCCGCACCAAATGGTCCTTCGAGCCGGATACTCGTTACGCGTAATTTTGGCGTAATCGAGCCGGATTTCCTATATTTATAGCCCTACCATAGGCATATCATATACCGCTTTTTCGCATTCGTGTGTTTCCTAGCTTTATAGCTAGGAAAATTACCGCTCCGCTTCCTCTTTTTTCACCGCCCTTGGTCTTATAGGTGTTTGTCTAAGCTATATTAATTACTCGCACCCGCACGTTTAGGCAACCCTTAGCCGAGTGTTATTTCTACTCATAGAAATAAATATATTTTAAATCTGTCATTCATTAAATCATATTTCATCTCGCGTTATTTCACCATATAACATTTTATCGATTTTCCGCGACATATTTGTCAATTAACCGCATTTGTTTTTTGTTCTTTCTAATTTAAATTGAATAAGATTTGTCATCAATATGTCATCCACATTGAACATTGATGACAACATTGAATTAATTACTTTGAAAGCGCGACAAGATAGTTTGTTCGAAGTCCTTCAATTAATATATAAAAAATCGCTGCAGGCCTTCGATAGTACAGAATGTCTGCAATGCTTTCAAGGATATGCCGCGACTTTGGACAATATTCGCACGCAATTTAAGGATATCGCCAATAGATATAATGAACAACTCCTTCTGAGTGTGCCAGGCGCCGTGCCTGATTATGAGACAATGATTCCTTTCGAGGAAATATATTGCAAAATAAAGGCAATAATTAGGAGAGTGGAATCAAAGAATTGCAATAATGTTATAAATGGTAGGCCAACCGCATTGCAATCACCTGTTGCTGTATCAAGCACATCAATGCAAACATTGCAATTTTCCGCGCAACCTGATCCTTATATACCGCAGACATTTCTGACAAACGCTGACTTATCTTTTAGCTCTGTGCCATCATCACTTAATAATTCGCAAGTTTTTTCTAGCCGCAATGAGACAATACCGATATCAATGGCTTCTTATAGTCACGATGTTGAAATTGGTGATCGAACCGCATTTCATATACCCGCTTCGACTTTAGCTGTACCAAGCAAGTCCTTATCGTTTTCCGCTCAGCCCACGTGTGATATACATAGCTTACCGCAGTCGCTTGTTGATAATGCTACTCCAGCTTCTAGTGACGTAGCTAATCCGCATCATATCTCGTATAATGTGTCTGTAACTTCTATGAATAGTGAAATATCATCAGTCGATAATAGTGATGATGATAATAATGCCACCCATGACTGTCAAGATGTCCATTACCGCGCTTCGCTATTGCCAATTACAGCCGAGTCTTTATTAAAATCCATTTTATCAGGTCCTTTGATTAAACGTCACTGTGGTTTTAAATCAAACTACTATAAACTTCCGCGAAATACTTTGTTTATCAAAGGCAAATATAATATATCGTTTGAAGATATAGCAGATATAAGACTTTCTCGTTTTAGTAATTCGCATCCGCTTGCATATACCATGTTTAATGCACCCGCTTTATTTAAATATTCTCTGCTCCCGCGCTTTCTTAGTCCTAATATGGTATATAATAATTTTAATATACTATATCCTACTGTCCGCACGGTATTAGGCTACGATATAAGTTCTCCCGCTACCTTTAAGATCCCGCATGGATCGTTTATAAATTACAATATTTTCGTTCGAGTTCGCTTGACCCTTCTTCGTAGGACATTATGTAATCCTAGGAAGAATACCGCTTCGCTGCCTAATATTGAATATTATAATTGGCATGATGATTATCGTCGCAAAGTTTCCGCTTTAATATATTATATTCCGCGCACTATAATATTAGTACGAAATAAAACCTCTTTGAAAGCTCGCGTACTTTTAGGTTTGAGTTATAAAAATATTACTGCGCTCTGTCTTAGTGACATTTTACTCTCGAATCATAGTTTAAATATATCGAACGATGTCATAATGGAAAAGAATTCTATTGACATTGGTTTACGTGTGATTCCCGGTCATCATAGAGTTTTCAAATACAATTCTTGTATTAAACCGACCCGCGTAAATATAAATTTTTCTTTGCGTCAAATACCTTTAATTTAATATTTTAATTTTAAATAATTTCTACCGCATCGCTTTCTTAGTTGTTGTTTTAGGATATGGGGGGTAGCACATACCACGAAACATGACATATCGCAAATTGGAATATTCAGAATGAATGAAGTTTGCGCGTTCATTTATTTCTTTGTATTATGTGCCGACCTTAGATTAATAGTTTCTTTTTAAGTTATTAATAAAGTTTTCTTTATTTTTTTGGTTTAAATATCCCGCTTTATTTTAATGTTAATAATTAATAAGTATTTATTTATTTTTTGAGACTTAGCATAGGTTACATTGGTTCAACGCTCGCCTTTATTTTGTTATATTTTAAGCACTTACGATTCGATAGTCGATTGTTTTTTTACTCGCGTTAATAATTTTAATGTAAATTTAACTTATATTCTTTTCCGCTCCTTTATTTAATTATGGATTATGCTTGCTTTGGTCTCCTACCCCCTCTTGTACATATATATTTGAACCAAGCGTGTTTAAAACCTTATCTCGCTCTTATAAGTTTATTTTGGTCTTGATTTGTTTTGGTCCCGTACCGCTCTTGTAAATTTATTTTGGACCAAACAAACATAAGTCCTGCGTCCGCACCATTTAATTCGGACCTAGCTGTCTTGGTCCCGCACCCGCTCTAATAAATTTATTTTGGACCATGCGTGCTTAGGTCCCAATCCCGCTTCCGCTTCTTTAGAAGCTTATTTCGGACCTTGCTTATTTAGGTCCTGCACCCGCTCATGTATACTTAATTTGGACCTTGTAAGTTTAGGTTCCGCTTCCACTTCTTTAATTAATTTCGGACTATACTAGTATAGGTCCCACTCCCGCTCCTTTTATATTAATTTGGACCGTCCTAGTGTAAGTCTCACGCCCGCTTTAGTAATTATTTGTTTGGGCATTATTTGCTCCACCAACCGCGCTCGCTCCTTTATATTAGGGTACGCTCTCATAGAGTTATGCTCATTTATTCATTGTAATTATATAGGACTTCAGTTATTAGTCCTTTGCTTAAAGATTTTAATTATTGAATACGCTCTATTAATTTTAGTCACTCGCTCGCGTTTTTGTTTGATTGCTTAAGACGTTCTGTCATATTATTTCTTTGCTCGTTAATTTGTTATATTGAATCTCGCTAGTTTAAGATACGTTATTTAAGCTGATATTTAATTGAATATTTTCTGATCCGCATACCTTTTTAATTGAATGGACATAATATTAGACCCCCGCTCACGCTTTATTAATTTATAACCGCTCCATATGTTTATTTCTTCGCTCATGTCTGTCGTACTTTATGTATCTTCATATAGTACCGCTCATTTCGTAAATATCTTTGAACATTCAGACATGTATCGTACTGGAAGTTCATTGTATACAAATATCCGTTCGCTCATTATACATTACTTTTTCGCTCGCTTCATACATATACAGTTTAAAATCCGCTCACTTTACTAATGGTTGCCACTCGCTAATTAAACATTAATTTTGGTTTCGCTCACCGCATTATACTTTGGACCTCCGCCCGCTTGATTAAATTTTTGGTCCTTATTATTTTTAATTTACTGTTTTTTAAAGGCAACCCTTTAAGGCCGGGGGAAATGGTACCGCCATGTAAACCTCCTTTCGACCTATTCATACTTTTCTTCGACTTATTTTAATTCTTCCTTGAAATCTGACGGCGCGTTCCCGTTTCGCACGTCACTTCAATCAATTCATCTCATATCATAAAATAAAATAAATTAAATCGCACCGCAAATACAAATATATTGTAAATAACATAATATAACATAAAATATATCGCGCCCGCAACCCTAATTAAATATAAATATATGTATTATATAAATAACCCGCTCCGCATCAAATTGTAAAATATAATAAAAATATATAATATAAATTACAACAAATAAAGTGAAGTGAAGTGGACTGAGGGCAGAGGAGCAGCCGCATTTCATTCCCATTAACCAGGTAAGTGCGTGCTTATCTTCCGATTCCCATGAAAATTGTCCCACACTTCTTTTCCCGCAAATTTGACACAGTTCGCTTCCCGCTAAACCCAGCGCCGCCGCACCACAAAGGGTATGGTATGAATGTAGCTGTTGTAGACGAATTGAAGTATGCCGAGTTAAAAAAAATAATTACATTGGCGACTAGAGTAGTTGGTGACAGTACACTGTTATAAAACGTCAACTATTTACGTAGTACAAAGTAATTTACTAAATATAACCTCAAAGAATTGTTATGTGAAAATGTGATTTTACTCCGTGAATTTTGAATAATACGCTTAGTGATTTTGTAATATTTAATTTTATAAAACTAAAACACTATATAACACTAATCTAAAACTTTTGGCGCTTTCTTTAAAATTCACCCTGATGCCAAAGTGGCGCCACCCTAATTTAATGCATTTCGATGGACACTTCTTCATATACAGAGATGGTTCTCCTTAGCTCTACCCTCCATAGTTCACCATAAGCTTGAATCTAGATAATTAATATGGATATATTTGCATTAGAACAATGGGCGGCCTTATCGCTTACAGCGATCCCTTTCAGGCAACCCAGTGTCTAAGGAGATTTAAAAAAAAAATTAGATATACGATTTTGGTGGTGTACTAAACTAAAATAAAAGTATTTTAATCACTATCATCAACAACCATTAAAAATAAAATATGAATAAACGACTATATACTTATATACATATATTAGGGTGGCGCAAAAAAACCAACATTTTTTTGGGGTATCGAGTGAAAAAATGTTAGTTTTTGATGTTTTAAGAAGTGCCTCCAAAGGACAGCTCAAAAAATTTTTTTTGAATTTCAAATATCGCCAAAAACTGATTTTTTTAATTCAATTTTTTTTCTCGTAACTGTATAATTTTATAGGCAAAGACAAGTTTAAAATTTGAAGTTTAAAAGGTCTCTCATAATTTTTTTTAATATACTAGTGTAGTACTTTAGATTCTTTCGAGCGAATAATGCACTAGTAAATTAAACGAAATTATGAGCGACCTTTTATAATTCAAATTTTAAACTAAACCTTTCAGAAACTTATTATTTTTTGGTCTACAAAAATTATACGCTAACGAGAAAAAAAATGAAATAAAAAAAAAAAATTTTTTGGCGATTTTTGAAATCATAAAAAAATTGGAGCGACCTCTTAAATTTTTTTTTGAGCCGTCCTTTATAGGGAGTTCTTTAAAGATCAAAAACCAATATTTTTTCACTCGAGACTCAAAAATATGTCTGTTTTTTTGCGCCACCCTAATATATATATGTATATATATACACATATATGATTATACATACACATACATACATACATAACTTCACGCCAGTTCCCTTGCGGGGTAGGCATGAAGAACAGAGCGCCATTTAGGCTTATTCTTACATACCTCACTTGCTTCTTTGACATTCATAACTCTTGTCATGCACGCTCGTCTGTTCTTAAAGCTCCTGACATCACCTTCTGCTAGTACACGATCAATTTGATCATGGAAGGTGTGTCGTGGCCTTCCACGACTTCTGCATCCATCCACTTTTGCATTGTATATCTGTTTATTCATTCTTTCATCATGCATTCTTTCCACATGCCCGAACCACCGGAGCATGCCTTTCCTTATCTTCACACCGACACTCTCTTTCAGACCAACAGATTATATATATCATGAATGTCAGTCGCTAGGGTTTAACATTGTACAGCTGAAATAATGATAAACAGTCTTATCACCAACGGATTCTAATCCATTCCCAAGCCTCAAAAAACTACCGCCTTTAAAACAAATCCGTGACTATACTTCCGAACCACGCACACACCACTGGCAACGCGTAAGTGAACAACGCTTTCTGCAACGACGGCCTGTCTGCTGACCCTGCAACTGCTTCCTCCGTCACTGGAGGCTCCTGGACCTTGGGTATCGAGGGGGCCCGGGGTTCCACCGGGAATAACGGCTCCTCGGACGTGTCGCCACCTGGTGGCAACAGCACGTCCTGCGTGTCTGATGGTTCCACTTTTTGCGGTATGAAAGGTGCCTCGGTCGACATTGGCACTTCCGGTACTTCCATTTCTCGTTCGGTCGGCGTTTCCTCGGGCAACCCGTAACCGGATCCTGGAAATAATATTAGTTCAAATTTAAGCACTTGCGAAAATTCCTTGTCTGCAACTTATTATTCAAAGGGAAAATTACTATCCAAAAGATTATAAGCACTTAAATCTATTTTTGCAACACACTTGCTCATAAAGTGGCTCTATGGTCACCGCAATTAGGCACAGAATGACACCCATAATCAAACTGTGAGTAAAAAAAATTATAACTCACTAGTGAGTTATAGATTTTTTTTAAATTTTATGGGTTGAATTGCTTTGTTCTTAAAAAAGTTTTTATTAAAAAAAAAAGATCGTGTTCTATAGAACAAATAAATTAATGTTCCCATTGCTTGCTCATTTCATGCAACTTCTTATTTAAATAGATAATTTTAACTCGTACGTGTTTAATAAATAAAACTTTCACTCATATATAACTTTTTTTTATCTACTAAATAAAATGAGTTTTTGTTGTTATTTTATTCACAAGTGTGTTGAAAAACGTCGTATGATACACGTGTGTATTGATGATTACCGTCCTCGGCTCTCTTAAGACCCTCGCCTACGGCTCGAGTCTCAATGGCGCCTCGGCGGCAATCACCAATGTTACACACTAGTACCATAATGTACTATTATTATTAGTATATCTATATATTTCTATAACAAGGTATTATAAATATCTGCTCGTACTATAATTAGACGCTTACCATCATAATCGTTCCTGTCCTCGTCATCATCGGGCGGCCCATCATCGCCTGTGCCGAAGTCTCCAGACCCAGACCCCGATTCCACTGTATCCAGGAAGTCTTGAGATCCCGAAGAAATTTGGAAGTCTAAAAAAATAAGGATATTTATTATATTTCGTTAATTGTGAACAACGTTTTATTAGTTCTATCCGTTCAAAACGGTTTGGCGGGTCTCACACATCGGTTATCATCAATGGCCTTCGTGATTGAGTGATCTAATGTGTGTGTTTGTGTGTCATTATTATTTATCACGCAATGTCCCCTCCCCTTCATTATCAGCACATGGTAATAGCAGGGTGGATGATAAGCAAATAAATTGGGAGTCTTTTATTACAATATAAAACGTCGCCACGTTTTGTATTGTGACCTCATAAACATTATGACGTCATAATTTAGTCATAATGATCAAAGTGATCGTGTACTAGCAGAAGGTGATGTCAGGAGCCTTAAGAACAGACGAGCGTGCATGACAAGAGTTATGAATGTCAAAGAAGCGAGTGAGGTGTGTAAGAATAAGCCCGAATGGCGCCCTGTTGTTCGTGCCTACCCCGCAAGGGAACTGGCGTGAAGTTATGTATGTATGTATAATTTAGTAGAAGTAAGTGTTGGCGTTACCAACATAAGCTGTTATTATTTTTAAACTTGCAACACTGTCGTTGCATTTTCTGTCTTCATTCACTTTGGTTGCAGTCGATTGTTAAGTTTTCACCACTAACAGTGTTTAACTTCTACACTTATAACGACCAGGGTATCACCCACACCATCAGCGTAGAACAAAATATATGTGCGACGAGGTGGGCACAGTAAGAAGTGTCTAAAACGCATTATTTATTATTTAAACAATAAAATCATTTATGTAATGATATTTTAAAGGTAAAAAGATATTTTAATGGAAATTTTTTATCCGTGCAGAAACGGAGGAAAAATACAATTTCCTGCGGCCGGGCGGCCTGTCGTAAGACGCGACCAAACAACCCACAGCCAGGTGGTAGGGCATTTGCCCGACTGGATGGCTACCACACCTGGTCTAAAGTATGACACCATAACAACCTTGAGTTATGTTCCTGCATTAGTGGCCAGGTTCCAGTCTCCCTTAAGAGAGCAGCAGCGCATTTGTAGCACCTTTGTTGTTGCAAATGTCCATAGGCGATGGTAACCGCTTTCCATCAAGTGGGCCGTCTGCCTGTCTGCTGAACTCATGCAATAAAAATATATGTAAATAAACTAGGAGTAACTCTTATTTTACTTTCATAGAAACTTAATTAGGATTTTTACACATGAATAAACCTTCAATGAAAAACTATCTAGCATCCGTTGCGTGGTGTAAGAGTTAGCGGATATACAGACAGGCAGACAGATGCGGAAAGCGGCCTTGTTTTAATACTATAATACAAAATAATATTGTTCAAAAACAGCCGTTTCCCTTGGTTTGCCGTTTAACATTCCTTCACAGAGATTGATCTTCGCTAGCTGCTCTATTATTCGATAAAAGATTACAGAATGTGTTAATTTTTTCATAATGAGCCGATTCGATTCCTGACAAGGGTAATTGATGTTTCAAAAATCTCATGATAACACTCCTCTCGAGACTCCTTTGAGTGTTTTTCGCCATTTTTGGATTTAGCCCTGAAGGCCCACTTGAAAAATCCACTTATAATATAATATACACTATCCCCTCACAGGGACCAAATTTAATATTATTTTTTCCACAAGCCGCCTGCTGCCATCAAAATTGTCGCGCCAAAACCAAGGGAATTATATCGTCTCTTTTACTCTAATAGAAATTCTATGTAGTTAGAGGGAGAAAGCATCAGTTCAACGTTTCAATTATCTGTATTTGACCACAAATTTGTGGTGCTTCCCAATTAGCCGTGTGTGACAGTTCGGAAAACAAATCTGTCGTTGGCCCGCGGCTTCGTTCGCGATGTATAAAACCTATTTTTTTATGTATGTAAAATAGACGTATACTTATTACACTCAAATCTCTAGTAATTTTTTTGCCAGGTGGTAGGGCATTTGCCCGACTGGATGGCTACCACCCCTGTTCTAAAGTATGTCGCCATAACAACCTTGAGTTGTGTTCCGGCATTAGTGACCAGGTTCCAGTTTCCCTTAAGAGAGCAGCAGCGCATTTGTAGCAACTTTGCTGTTGCAAATGTCCATAGGCGATGGTAACCGCTTTCCATCAAGTGGGCCGTTTGCCTGTCTGCTGATCTCCTGCAATAAATAAATAAATAATACATAAATACAATAAATGGTATTCTATTCACCTCTGTCGTCAGCGACGGTCCACTGAACTTCGACGCCATTGAACGCGTCCTTAAGCTTGGCAGTTAGCGTTTTGAGTGTATCGGCCTCCTCTGATGCGGCACTCACGCCCTGGGGGTCAGCCACTCCTCGGACCTCGGGGTTCGAGGCCAGACCCGCGACGCCTTCACCAGCCGCGTTTAGCGTATACCTGGAAAAGGGGGTGATAAGTACGGCTCTGGGGCCTTACTCTCAAACGGCTTTCGTCGTTTGCTTTCGATTTAGGACTGCTTTTGCTTATTTATTTTTTCATATTTAAGTGCATCTTACATCTTAGTAGACCTCTCACGCGACCAGGCTGGCGTCCATTTTGCTCAAAGGTTAAGCATTGCTATATATACAATGTGGCAACGCCGCCAGCCTTTTGGGAACGTTCCCAGTAAGTGACAGTGGTTTGGGACCAATATTTTATCTATAATTATACCCCCTTTTTTATTTAGATCTAGTATTTAATTTTAGATTTTTTTTTATAGTGTAGTTTAATTTTTATGACAGTTTAGTTTATAATTTAGTCAGATTTAGTTTTATTTTAGTGCATATATTGTTATTATAGATAGATAGATAGATAGATAACACTTTACTGTACACCATTACAGAAAACTTACAGACTAGTATTATTCTAATTGTGTACAAAGGGCGGACTTATCGCTGAAAGCGATCTCTTCCAGACAACCCGTGGCAAGAATATTGCTGATTAGGATTGGCGACGGTGGTATACGTAATTATTGTACGACTACTTTCATTTTAATAATAATATATACTATATATACACATAAGTTATATACATATACAAGATATGTTTATAAAATGCAACTATTTAAACATAATAAATATATAACTATATGCACTATAATATAAAATTACATATTGTAGATAGTATTTCCTGACCATATTCTTAAATGTTATTAGAGATTTAGCTTGTCTGATAGCAACAGGCAATGTATTCCAAAGTTGGACAGCCTTAACCGTGATAGAATGATTGAAAAACGTTGTATTATGAATAGGAGTTATTATTTAAATAGAATGTTATTATTTAAAATCTAAATAAAATGAATATTATATAAACTTTGTTCTCGAAGTTCTAAATAAATCTTGGTTCTTCCTTTCTCCTTTCCGAAACTGCTTGAATTTTTGGTCCGATCGGACGAAAACGAACGGAGAAAGACATTTGACAGTAACGCCCCTGATACGAGGGGATTTGAATGCCAAATTGATTCAATTTGGTTGAACTGTGTAATATCAGAGTATTTTTTTTAAGTTTTGCGCTTTTCAAATTGACTAAATATGGTTGAGCCGTGCAATATGAACTTATTTTTAACCTGGTCTTAGACGGTACAGTTCTGCCTTTCAATTTGGTTGAAGCAACCAAAATGTTTCATGTAAACATAACGTTGACTTCATGTCATAGTTTTCTTTCAATTGTACGCTATTGAACAAAATTGTTCTATTTAATTGAACCGTGCAAAATTAACGTAAACAAATAAATATATAATCAGCACACAAACAGACATATTGTATATCCTAAAATTAATCAAGGTACGCTTATGTTATGAGTTATATAAGACGGACTTCTCTGGGGCGGATTCCAGACACCCAGACTATAGTAAACAGCGGAGAAAATTCGTTTCCGAAATTTACGTATTAACCTAATTCTGAAGTTCTGCGCATTTCAGCAAAATTAAGTCATTTTAGTTGAAGCGTGTAATTTCAGCTTACGATGTTGCCCCGCTCCATACACACAAATATATATTCTAATCAATAATTTACCTATCCACGTGTGATCCGTTGAAGCAAGGCGCGTTCGGTATGCTGGTCGGCGTGCACAGCACTCCTGGAAGGTGGTTCCAGTACCTCTTCGTATTCTTGACCCTGGTCCTCGTCTCCTTCACCAGCTTCTCTAACGCTGGACCACCCCACTCTGAACCTGGAAAGGGGAATTCAATAGAGTTGACTTTCAAAGCCAACATTTTGTCTGAGAATAGATAGTATCTTATGACGTCATAGCCTAAAGCATATTATATACCTATTAGGCGTAAATTTAAAGGTAATTAAATTAATATTATTGTTGTGGATAGAACCCCCCCCCCCCCCCCCATAAATATCGAAGTAATAAGCCATACAGTTCACATCAAGTTTTATTTGCAAGAAGCCAACTATCATCAATAATTATATTACAGTTTAATAGATTATGTCTATTAAGTTATAATTTTTTCAACACACTTGCTCATAAAGTGGCTCTATGGTCACCGCAATTAGGCACAGAATGACACCCATTATCAAACTGTGAGTAAAAAACATTATAACTCACTAGTGAGTTATAGATGTTTTTTTTAAATTTTATTGGTTGAGTTGCTTTGTTCTTAAAAAAGTTTTTATTAAAAAAAAAAGATCGTGTTCTATAGAACAAATAAATTAATGTTCCTATTGCTTGCTCATTTCATGCAACTTCTTATTTAAATAGATAATTTTAACTCGTACGTGTTTAATAAATAAAACTTTCACTCATATATAACTTTTTTTTATCTACTAAATAAAATGAGTTTTTGTTGTTATTTTATTCACAAGTGTGTTGAAAAACGTCGTATGATACACGTGTGTATTGATGATTACCGTCCTCGGCTCTCTTAAGACCCTCGCCTACGGCTCGAGTCTCAATGGCGCCTCGGCGGTAATCACCAATGTTACACACTAGTACCATAATGTACTATTATGTCACTTGTGTGATGTCTGTGATTCTCGTTTTGAATAAGTCATCAAAATATGTATTCATTAGTGTTCAAAAATTTGACTTAAAAAAAAACTTTAATAAAACTTACAAATAGTATTCATTTATAACAAAACATCTCAAAATATTAATAACAAAAAATATAGCCGAACAAATGGCGCTGCAGTCGTTTTCTCTTGTTGCCGTTGCAATTCACAAATGCGTCGTTGTCGCGGCAACGCGGATGAAGTTTCGCTGGCACAGTTAAGCGGGCTTCACATTATCAAATTTGCAGCTAGGTGAGCTAGCGTGCCAAAATTGGATCGTGTAAAGGCTGTTAGTGATTCAATCTAGTGCGCTTGTATGTGCTCTATCACGCCTGATCATCCACTGCCATAAGCTGCAGCACTATTTTAGTGCTTTGCAAATTGGATAATATAACACCCCCTTTAGTATATACTAAGACTATAAAAAAAAAACTACTGAGTGTTGAGTGTCTTTGGGACACATGATTGGAATAAGTTTCGAAGACTATCGAAGGCCATGGAAGAAATTACATAGTAAGTAATAAGGGCAATTATAAGACCTTCTATTTTCAAAATAGCGTATATTACACTAATGGATATTATTTTAGATCTTAATTCATTCCATTAAAGTTCAAAATTATATAATAATAAACAGTGGTCAGCATTTTTCTTTTCTGTTAGACTTTTTTTCGTCTAGCCTACCTCTGTAACCTTCAACGTGCGATAAGGAACTTCGTTCCAAAAATGCAAACTTACTATGATTTTCGTCACTCTTGGCAGCCGGCTTTTTTCTCTTTTGGTTCTTCTTTCCGTCGAAGTCGTACGCCTTGAAGTCAATATCCAGAGCCCCAACGGCTTCGGGGTCCGGATCGGCGTCTCTCTTTCTCCTTTCGTGTTCTTCGTAGTCCTCCAAGTCTATTTGGCCTCTCATGTATTGTAAGAACCTGGACACAAATGTAAAAGCAGTTCAATTTATGCTTTTTATGCGACGCTGGTAAATAGATAGACAGCCCATGTAATGGAAGGTGGTTACCAAGGCTTATAAGGGGCCATCCACAAATTAAGTTTTTTTATTTTTTTTTTATTGCAGGAGTTCAGCTGACAGGCAGACGGCCCACTTGATGGAAAGAGGTTACCATCGCCTATGGACACTTGCAACACCAAAGGTGCTACAAATGCGCTGCTGCCCTCTTAAGGGAGACTGGAACCTGGTCACTAATGCCGGAACACAACACAAGGTTGTTATGGCGGTATACTCTAGATCAGGGGTGGTCGCCATCCAGTCGGGCAAATACCCTACCACCTGGCTGTGGGTTGTTTTGTCGCCTCTTACGACAGGCCGCCTGGCCGCAGGAAATTGTATTCTTTCTCCGTTCCTGCACGGATTAAAGTTACATGAATTTCATAATTTTTTGACCCCTCCTCCTTATCATCGCTGGTCACATTTGTGAGACAACTCCCTCCCTCCCTAGTGTTGACGTCACATGTTTTGCAATTTTACACCACAAAATTATTAAATTAAAACAGAAGTTCCGTAATTAACTTTATGTCTTTTACGTCTTTACGTTTTATCCTGAGAATGTCGCGTAAATTTTTCTGAGAATGATTTAAAATGTCCAGATAGAAAAAAAATCGATAGCAAATTTTATGTAATAAAACGTATGTTATTCTTTATCCGGTAATCCCGCGGGAATTTTCCCGCGAGCACTTTTTAGTTTTTCGGGTGCATAAAAATCAGCTTATTCCGACACCGTTTTCACTAAATCGATTGCTTACATTGTTTTTTAAATGCTGCGCTATTTTGTGTCTCGGGAAACCCGCGGGAATTTCAAATCAAGCGAGGACGGTGTCGCGGGCATAACCTACTTGAGCTATAAAATTGGGAAGTCAAATTAAAAATCAATCTTAAAACAGTGTTATTTAACTAAATGATGTTTTACATTATTTAGTTTGTTCTTCATCTTCCTATTCATTTGCTACTAATAGAAAATTGACATTGGTTGTATGAAGTTAATTTTATCAAACATGGATTGTAAGATATACAGTAGAAACTCAACATGATTCCAAATATTGTACAGTGCTATATAGATAGACAGCTAGATAACACTTTATTATACACCAATACAAAAGACTAAAATTATATCTAGTTAGATCTCTTCCAGACAACCCCAGGACTGAATTGAGACAACATATAGTACGAACTACTTTCTTTTTAATAATAAATACATAAATATATATATATATATATATATATATATATATATATATATATATATATATATATATATATATATACAGTATAAACTCCATGTAACGTCACTCGAGTTAACGACAAACTCCCTTAAGCGTCTAATTCACTTGACTCATCTTCCATACAATGATACACTCTATATAGCATTACACCCACTCTCAATAACGACAACAATTAAGTAATAAAAGTACCTTTTAAGTTGCCATAATCAGTAAAAACTGCGCAGCTGTGTACGTTCTTTTATCGCTTTATTATCCTAGCCCGTAATAAAATCAATTGTCGGCATCATGCATACCGAAATTTCTACGAAATTACGAAATACCGAAATCTCTAAGTACTTCCTTTATCACCAAGATGCCTCAATATCGCAAGATATAAATAAAATAAGTAAAAAAAAACAACAAAATTACTGGTGCAGCTCCATTTAACAACTCTCTATAACGCTATAAAATGCACGGTCCCTTCAGTGTCGTTATATAGAGTTTACACTGTATATTAATTAGATATATAATTAATATACATACCATATAAAAATATAAATGTTATTATAAAAAAACTAACCTTTCCCGTGACTTGGATTGCTCTGCCAACTCGTCCGCAGCCCTCCTTATGCCTTCGGGCGTCCTCAATAACTGCAGCTGAGGATCTTCTCCAATCAAGCTCTCGAAGGAAGCTTCGATCTCGAAGTCGTCCACGTCATTCGGCTTCTGGTTCCAGTCGAAGTCTGGTATTGATCTTGCTGATCTTCTACTTCTGTTGATTACACCAAAACAAGTTCTGTTCCGTGTCGTAAGAAGCGACAAAACAACCCCTCAGAGACAGGGAAGTTTAAAAATTTCGTATGCTTTATAAGGCGAAACGTGTACAGTCGAGTCCATTAATATATTGGTCATTGGTCATATAATTATGATCGTAATACATACATATAATTGGCCGGAATGTGTCGTATATAAATTAATGTAATACATAACTACAAATTATTGATGTGTTTGATTGTAAAGACACATACATACATAACTTCACGCCAGTTCCCTTGCGGGGAAGGTACGAACAACAGAGCGCCATTTAGGCTTCTTTGACATTCATAACTCTTGTCATGCACGCTCGTTTGTTCTTAAGGCTCCTGACATCACCTTCTGCTAGTACACGATCAATTTGATCATGGAAGGTTTGTCGTGGCCTTCCACGACTTCTGCATCCATCCACTTTTGCATTGTATATCTGTTTAGTCATTCTTTCATCATGCATTCTTTCCACATGCCCGAACCACCGGAGCATTGTAAAGATATTTTATAATATTCTAATGCTTGTAATATCTTGAATCATTTGCAATGCTTATATATTAGTGAACTCAACTGCAGCAAGCATTTATCTATGACATCTTTCATCTCCATGTTTCTGACAAAAACAAATCGTTTCATTTCATTATAGTAGCGTCTTTCTCATATAAAAACAAAGATGTGGAACTTGTGTACGAACCTGTCAGGAGGGAAGAAAGGCCCGGCGCCACCGCCTCCCCCCAATTCGGGCTTGCCGCATCCCGTGAATATCCTCTGCGATATCTCCTGGTTGTGCTCTTGGAAACTCATGATCGCCTCCGAGATCTTGATGTCTATGGGCTCCACCACCATAGCGATGTTGAAGGGGCCAAGTAGACGGTCCGCCACTTTATCAACGGCATCTAAAATATTGTTTTAGAAAATTAAATACAATCTCTTCGACCTATATGCTACTTCGAGAATACCCGGCTAATTAAGCATATTATACTTATACTAGGATATGCCCACGACTTTGTCCACGCTTGACGTGAAATTCCCACAAGATCCCGAGGACACAAAATATCACACTGCATTTAAAAAAGAATGTAAGCTATTGTTTTTGTGGAAACTATTTCGGAATAAGCTAATTTTTATCTATGCGAACGACTTCAAACTGCTCCCAGATTAAAAAATTTCACACATTTTATTACATTAAATTTGTTATTTATCAGTAAACAAAAAAAAATGGGGGTTCGATTTTTTTTAATCTGGGCATTTTAAATAATTCCCAGAAAAGGTCCCGCGGGATTTCTAGGATAAAAAGAAGCGCAGAATTAAAGTCTAAGAATTTGCTGTCGATCAGCGAAAATCGAATGGAAATCGACCCAGTAGTTTTTACGTGAATCCCGAACAAAAAGACAAACCGACAAGAAATAAAAAAAAAATTGCATCGTGTGCTCTGTCATTTCTATAGTCTAGTTATTAAATAGCTTCAATGTACAGACGGCATGTTTAGTATTTTATAATATTATAGATAAACTATATCATGTTTTATCGATTATTTATTTTAGGTATATGTATAGTGTAATATTTATATATGTACTAGCTGACCCAGCAAATTTTGTACCGCCTCAGAATCAATAAATAAAAAAGCTGAATGATAATTATTGCTATTGAAAAAAAAAAATTAAGTGAAGGTTTTTTGTTCATTTTTTTGGTTTTGAATGTCAAACGTTGATGATCGTCCCGTCGTTCAGAAAGCAAATTAAATTTAAAAGAAGACTTTAATAAAAAAAAACAAAAGCATTCTTTTAAATGTAATTAATTTCTAAACGACGGGACGAATATCAAATGTTTGACAGTTTTTTTCATATTTACTCACCTTTGAAACCTTCCCTGGACTTCCACAAATAATTCAAAACCAAAATTAGCCAAATTAGTCCAGCCGTTTTTGAGTTTTAGCGAGACTAACGAACAGCAATTGATTTTTATATTATAGATGTACAACGGGCGGTCTTATCGCTAAGAACCGATCTCTTCCAGACAACCCTAGGAATGAATTGAGATGATAATGGCGATGGTGGCATACGTAACATATAGTACGAACTACTTACATTTTAATAATAAATACATAAATATTATATATATATATATATATATATATATATATATATATATATATATATATATATATATACATATATGTATATATATAAATTACGTGTCACGTAGTTTGACCGCGATGGACTCCTAAACTACTTGACCGATTTTAAACAAATTTTCACACCGTGTGCAGTTTGATCCAACTTAAAAGATACGATAGCTTACATTTGGACCCGGTAGGTGGCGCTGCAATCGGGTTCTAAATTTTATTTCTTCAGGGCAGAACAACGTCTGCCGGGACAGCTAGTATATATATAGATGTATATATATATTTGCAGAAATTTTATTTAATTACAATACATTGGAGGATTGGTTATAACACGGAAAAAGAATACCATTAATCAAACATACATACCAACATAAGCATCCCACTGGTCTCCGATATCGGCATGTGATGGTAAGCATCCACGAATCACGTTGTGGCAATATCGCGAACAGGCCGGTGGGTTTTGGTCGGCGCACGCGCCACAGAAACGGAGTCTCGCCCATGACGTCACGCATTCTTGCGTCACACCAACCTGCAAGTCACAGCGTAAAGTTTCAGCTTGTAATAGAGTAATTTTATCCGTGCAGGAACGGAGAAAGAATACAATTTCCTGCGGCTGGACGGCCTGTCGTAAGAGGCGACCAAACAACCCACAGCCAGGTGGTAGGGCATTTGCCCGACTGGATGGCTACCACCCCTGTTCTAGAGTATGCCGTCATAACAACCTTGAGTTGTATTCCAGCATTATAGGTTCCAGTCTCCCTTTAGAGAGCAGCAGCGCATTTGTAGGACCTTTGGTGTTGCAAATGTCCATAGGAGATGGTAACTACTTTCCATTAGGTAGACCGTCCGCCTGTCTGCTGAACTTAAGCTATAAAAAAAAATTAAGAGTCAGATTATTTGAGATACTTTTTGTCATTTTGTAGGAGTATTGCAAGGCATGACATCATTTCTTGTATTTTTGTTACAAGCAGATAATAAAGTTATATCTGCCATGAAATTAAGTAACATGCTGCTGCACTTATTCTCCTTAAATAATGTTGCGAAGGGGTGTACATAGAATAGAAAATTGGTTTAAATTTTAACTTAAAAAAAAATAATATTTTCTTAAGTTTTCACGACTTGTATACATAATAAAACTACGTTTTAACGGTTTTAAGCGCGGTAATTTATTTGACCATTGTTATTCCGACGTTTCGGCTACTTTTCAGTGGCCGTGATCACGAAAGACAAAGATGTCAGGTGTCAACGAGTATTGTTAAAGTTTTACTTAGCCTACCGCCAACTTGTTTCTTTTTAATTATTTAGTTTTAATTTTGTTTATGATTATTATTTACTCTATGAGAGCCTAATCTAATTTACCACCGCTTCGCAACATGTTATGGCTTAAAGAGAAGAAGCGGCGCAAGAAACTCTTCAGCAAACATGCCTAGTTCTAATAATTTTATATAATATTAAAATGGGTGGAAGGAAACATAAAAGAAATTATCAGTCAAGTTGGTTTGTGTTCCGTTGCACGCAGAAAAAGCTCAGTGTCTTGAGGTCTGGCAGTTGGTTTTTGCTGTGTTTGGGTTTTAATGGTTTTGATGATCCGATCCCAAACAGGTGGTACTTGCCAACCATGTTCTCTATTGAAATCTGGGTGTTTTTTTATTTCAATAGCCTGACGCATTGTTCTAGGTATGAAAAGATTCTCTTTCGCGAGGATTTGGGGGTTATCAAATCTGATCACGGCCACTCAAAAGTGGCCGAAATGTCGGAATAACAAAAATCAAATAAATTACCGCGCTTAAAACCGTTAAAACGTACTTTAAAAAAATATTCGAATGGACTAACTTTGAATAAAAGCTTTTGAATTATGAATAACTTCCGTGCGAACTACTAGGGATTCCCGAATTACAATCAGTTACCATTATATTGACGTATTTTACATATTCACGTATAAATTATACTTTTATTTGCACAACAACATGGTGTAAATCATTATAACAGTATTGACAGCAAAGACCTAATTGAGATAATGAATTTCCAATGTAAACTAATAAATTGTTATATTATATGTATTGTATATTTATTAGTTATTGACATAATTATTATTTTAATTGTTTTAAAAAATAAGTGTTAACTTTAATAATAAGCCATTATAATGGTACTATGTAGCAGGACGTAAAAGAAGAGAAGAAACAGTAGGTATGTAGGCCTCAACCGTAATTGTGCAGTGACTTAGAATTTTGTCAGGAGCCTTAAGAACAGACGAGCTTGCATGACAAGAATTATGAATGTCAAAGAGGCAAGTGAGGTGTGTAAGAATAAGCCTAAATGGCACTCTGTTGTTCGTGCCTACCCCGCAAGGGAACTGGCGTGAAGTTATGTATGTATGTATGTATGTACTTAGAATTTTAAGAATAGTTTTTATTGTGCCACATTTAATAAAGGAATAAATGAAAAAAGTAAATTAATAAAAAAAAAGGAATATTTAGTAGAACGAAACAGATTGAGCGATGCAGTTAATCATAGCGCAATTATTTAAATAATTGAGAGAGAACATTAATTAAATATCAAATTGCGCCGGTCATTTCACCGCACCTCATTTGAATGCCATCAATGTTTACCAACTGATTGATTTGAATGATTGGGGTAAAATAACGTGCTTTCAAGAGAATATCTTTCTTAGACTTAATTATTATGTTTCATGATTTAATTAACCATTTATAAATTGTGTTATGTTCACGAATTATTTAATTATGAATTATTGTTATATGTTGTGCGGTTCAAAGCAATAAATAAAAAAGATCGTATAGGACCACATTTTTAATTTCTAATCGAAAACAAAATTTGCTAAGAAAATTTCTTGCTCTTTCTTGTTATCGACTCTTCGTGTAACAACGTCAAGATGCATTGTATACTTAGGTTCTATACAAATACTAGTGAGCAACGAACTTTGATTTGGCCAACGGCCCATGATTAATCAGTGTCTTAAATTATTCAGACGAAGCGACAACGCGTTCGCGACACATGTAAAGCAGCCAGCAGCGGTAAAGATAAAACAATTTGCAATAAATCCAAGGTTGCCAGTGTCACCAGTCCCGGGTTGAACGCACTTGTAACGACCACGCGACATTTTAATGACTCATTTTCTATAATCAGCGGCGCCAAAAGTCGATTGGTCGTTTCAAAGTTGTTAGACAAAAATAGTGCTTAAGGTTTGACGTGATTTATTACATAAAGATACTATTGTTTGTTACTTAAAAGAGAACTTCGTCTAAGAGATGAAGTTTTTTAATCAACAAAAGGTAGAGACAATAATTTCTCCTCGCTATATTCAGTTGGTGTTCATATTGTTCGTCAAACGAACTTCAATACAGATTGATAACGTAATACCCCCACAAATAATAAAAGACGCTTCAATTTTATCAAACGATCGTTTTTCTATGTGTTAAAAATTTGGTCCGTTAAACTGTCCTACAGTACCATTAATGAGGATCAAATAATTTTTATACTCAAACTGGGAGTAATAATATTAAGTAGTCATAAATTAATCTGGTTTTGTAAGCGTCGTCAATATTCGAAATTTATCAATCCTAGGGTTGTCTGAATGAGATCGCTTTTTAGCAATAAAGCCACTCGTTGTATGAAATACAGCGTAAACTCTATATAACGATACCGAAGGGACTGTACATTTTATGGCGTTATATAGAGTTGTCGTTAAACGGAGAGAAGTCTGTTATTTTTGTCTGACGGCTTTTGCTGTACCAGTAATTTTGTTGTATTTTTTCACTTATTTTATTTATATCTTGCGATATTGAGGCATCTTGGTGTTAAAGGAAATACTTAGAAATGTCGGAATTTCTTGGAAATTTCGGTATGCATGATACCGACAGTCGAGTTTATTACGGGTTAGGATAATAAAGCGATAGAAAGTACACAGCTGCGCAATTTTTACTAATTTAGGAGCTACTTTTTAATGAAGACAAGCTACACTAACCAAAACCAAGTGATTTCGACGCTTAAGGAAGTTTGTCGTTAATTCGAGTGACGTTACATGGAGTTTACACTGTATGTGTCTTCTTCTTTTCTTGCCTGGTTTATAATAAAGAGATATCTATCTAAAGTCTCTCCTTAAAAGCTAAGTCAGACTTGATAGTGTTAACATTTTTAAATGTCGTTTAGGTAGTCTTATATCATCCTATCTCGCGCCCAATCGATATCCGCTGCCAAAACTAACACATATACAATAAGTTAATAAGTTTTTATTGCCCCACTACCAATTTCGGGTAAGTGATGAAAAAGCATATAAAATAAAGAGCTGTAGATACCAAATTATACAATAAGAAATATATTCGTATAAAAAGACTGTTTAGTTAATTACAATTCACGACAACACAATGTACAAGTTGAAGGCCACTAGCTAGCGGCTGGCCACTTTTATATATATTATTATGTACAATTGTATATATTCATTGATTATAGAATATTTGTATTTGATTCGTAAACGTCCGGGATCGTTGTTTCTTTCAAAAATCCATTGTTTTATTATTCAAATTTTAAATATAACTTATGTAGGATAAGTGTACGCAAAACCTTTTAATCTTCCCAATGAGATCTACTATGATAATCATTACATTAGTTATGAAAGTTAGCTTACAAAGAACGATGTACACAAGGAAGCTTACTATGACCACCTTTCTTCCTATTTGACAGTTATAAATCCTAAAATTTCCCCAGGGTTTTAATACATTCCGAGTATATTATTATCAATAAGTATAACTTTCACCACAATATACATCTAAATACATTTAAATTTAAATTTTTTTCATTATTACATACATACATAACTTCACGCCAGTTCCCTTGCGGGGTAGGCACGAACAACAGAGCGCCATTTAGGCTTATTCTTACACACCTCACTTGCTTCTTTGACATTCATAACTCTTGTCAATGCTATTGCCGAACTTAAATGATTATATCTATCAATGGAACATGTATTAAGTTCTTTGACTTTGTAAATACCTGTTTTGGAACATATTGCTTTAATTAGAATAATATTTTAATATTGATTGTGACATGAATGATGTAACCTTTAGTTAACAAAATTAGAATGGGGCTTAAAAGAAGCTAGGTCTGACTTTGCGCAGGTCCAGAGAGTAATGGTTTGAAGTGCGTAAAGGATACAAGCTTCCTCATCTCAGATCTTTCTACCTGTCACGTGTACAAAGTTCAAGAACGAATTAAAGTTTTACTCTTGACTTGTACCACGATCGGTAGGTTCAATCAGTGATTTCCAGCGCTACGCTACGACAATGAAACGAATATTTGTTTTGAGTGAATAAGGATGGTACCCTAGGTAAAAAGATATAACTATACTAACCTGCATCATATTTCTGACGACGTCAGCGCCAGCCCGCAGCGCCTTGTGAAAAGTTCTTGTCGCCACCACAGCTCGTCTGAGCTGCACCGAGAGCTTGTTTGGTACGTCTTCGAAGGGTTTGATGTCACGCATGTGCTCATTCACGCATTTTAAGTACCTGTTAAACGGAAGAGTGTTCTAGAATTTTCTTAGCTTTTCTCAAATTAAAATTACATTGCAATGATTTAGGGTGCTCCGGGCATTTTGGCAAAAATGGAATCCTTAGCGCTTCTGTACACGACACCGCCATTAAACTGTGAACTAAGTGCGACAGAGCCGCCGCCGCACATTCGCCGTCGAGCAGGCTTTAATGGTATAGTAGTGCGGACAACATTCGCGTATATATAGAAACTCACACAAGCATAGCAGTGCGATGGCGGAAGGCTAGCGGTGCCGTTTACACGAGCGCTTATATGTTCAATCTTATCGTCCATTCCTCCGTCTGATATCGTTTTACATTCATTTTTCTTAGAAACCACTGGCTCATGAGGATGAAATTTAACAGAGAGAGAGTCTATGTAGCAGTGGCGCGGGATGGAAATTCGGCTAGGGGATGGAAATTCGGCTAGGATAAGCTGAATGAAAAACATATCGTATGATGTACCGTGTAATGATTGTATGATAATAATCGATGTAATGGCGAACTACAGCATGCTGAATTATTTTTGTAAACAAAACTTACACTTCTAAATATAAACGTCGAGCATGCGGAATATTTTCTTATTACAATATATATTTTTTATTTTGCAATCTTTGCAAACAGAAGCCGGTGCTCGATCGGGTTATGAGTTGCTATTTCATCCAATACGTGTGGAAAGTCGCCGAGCGCGTAGGAGATTGTAATACAGTACTAATATATGCGCAAATAAAAAACGTAAACGCCAATAAATTTAGGTGTTTTTATTTTTATTGCAGGAGATCAGCAGACATGCAGACGGCCCACTTGATGGAAAGCGGTTACCATCGCCTATGGACATTTGCAACACCAAAGTTGCTACAAATGCGCTGCTGCTCTCTTAAGGGAGACTGGAACCTGGTCACTAATGCCGGAACACAACTCAAGGTTGTTATGGCGACATACTTTAGACCAGGGGTGGTAGCCATCCAGTCGGGCAAATGCCCTACCACCTGGCTGTGGGTTGTTAAGTCGCCTCTTACGACAGGCCGCCCGGCCGCAGGAAATTGTATTCTTTCTCCGTTCCTGCACGGATAAACAGGTACGGCACTTTCGAACTTTTGGTCGCTAGATGCTAGTTTTTTGAAGGTAAGCTATGGGGAATCGTGTTGTATGAAGTCCACGCCACTGCTATATAGTACAGTCTACGCAGTGATCTAGTAAAACCGCCAAGGAAAATTAAATATTCCTTAAAATCGACAAAACCATTAACTATCTCTCTGAGAACGAATTTAAAAACGCATCAATCGATGAACTGTCCTTCGGTTCTCAAGTTTCAAACATCTTACACTATAAAATGCACACACTATAAACTACTTAATTTGTTATTTCAGTTTTTAAGTGCGTCATAAAGCGCCAAACACCTGTATGTCGATAACCCTAACTTATAATGTTATCGTTATAATTTTCATGGCACTTTATGCCCTATTTATCGTCCTTAACAGTTTGTTTATATGTCCATAAACACTAAACATGTCTGTTTAAGTGTTTTATAGATGTACGTTCGTAAATAACGCTCGCGTTCCAGCAACCGACACTGTGTTTCGGCGTGTTCCTTCTCTTCATTATTTGAGATTGTCAACGCGTGATACTTGCCAATCTGCTTTAGAAAAGCGTGGCGGGATATAAGTTCTATCACCCAAGAAATGGACAACAAAATTAATTTACTAGTCTCTATAGTGTTACGAGTCGCGAGACTCGAATTAAAATGCCGTTAGAATGACTATAGAGTTTGTTAGAACTATACCAACACGTATAACACATGTACAAATATAACCGAACACAACAAGTCCAAACGTAATGCAGAAGGTCGTAATTTAATAAAACGCGCAAAGTCCGTCACTTATTAGATTCCCGATTGTAGTACACACGTCTTGCTTCGCTCATGGTTATCGCTCGACTAACTGCTCCCTCCATCGGGCCATTGCTTTATACTGCACAGATGAAATATGTCCGCCCGGCCGCGTGACCGAATTTCCTAGAATCAGCTTGTACTTTAAATCCGTAACACCTGACTAATGATCACAATACAACAATAGACCGTATGCCTATAAGTAAACAAAAGAAGACGACCACAAAAGAATTCCAATGTTATTAGTTCAAATGCCGACGGGTGTGTGCTTTGTTTCAGATATGCAGGTGGATTTTGTGTTTGTCGGGATCTAATATGTAACACTATTTATTTAATTAGACTCAAAATAAGTTTATGGATTAATATTTATACACTCGTTTTGTTTGTATGTTTTGAACATAGTCCTGTTAAGTCAATAACAAATCCACTGCTGGATATAGCTTTTGACAGTCGACTTATAGCAAGCTAAACCCTACATAGCATGTATAATGCCCGGTTTTTAAGGTACTTTTAACTGTAGCTTATCTGTTCGTTAGCGCTATCGGTTCAATAACTTATAAAATTGCGTTTTTGAACACACCATCGTACGATAGTTAAACTAGGTTCAACTTAACTGACCAATATTAGGCGTTTATCTATTCCATATCTTTGTTTGACGTTTTGTTGTTGACGTTTTTGTTTGATGTAAATAAATATTAGATATTCCTTCTTAAATAGATCCATCTAGTGTCAAATTTTGGTACTAGTTGTAGGTTAACAGTTAACCTAAGTTCATCTATTATATGCCGTCGAGATGAGAGCGCGAGTGTTCCGCGCGCGCTCACCTCTCCTCCCGTGGGGCGAGTTACAAACCGCCCCACGCACATAGAGCTTGAGGATGCCGAGGGATTAAAGAACGTCCCGCAGCAATGGAAGTGGCCTTGCGAGGCCCATGCCTGCCAGGCATGCGGAGAGGCTCGGTCATATACCCGTAGCCCTGGCATAAGACAAAGGACGGACACCCAGGGGTTTTAGTGGGTATCCCTAACTGGGGAGTGGCAACAGCATGGCACCAGTTCTGACTGGGCATGCTAGTGCCACCCCCAATCTGGCGAATCCCACACTAGGTCGCGAATTATGCCCTTGTTGCGGCCTAGTCCTCAATCGGATTTCCCCTGGACAAAAAAAAAAAGTTTATCTATTAGATAACTTTATGGAATCAATTGTTGTTGAACTCATAACTGGTAACCTCAGAAACCGGGCATAAGACGATTACAATAAAGAATGTTCTTAGTAGAGATAAATATAATAAACTGTAGGTAAGTATAAACAACACAGTAGAAATAATGTCAATGCTGACTCAAATGATGAGTCGTAATCAAAACACCGCTGCCCACAATGTGCTGGGTACACTTTATTAGTGGTTGTTTATGATACTTGAAGCATTCCGCCAGTGTATGTGGTCTGTTTACATTAGGGAGTAGGGACGCTCTCTTGATTATAACATTTTATTGTTCTTTATTGAATAGTGTAAACATTAATTTCGATTGTGCAACCGCTTTTGTGGCAATGTTCATAAAATACGTCACGCTAAATTTTTCCTTATTAGACTCTTCCACCACTTCTTCGCGCTCATATGAAATTTACAAATCTGAATTACGACTTTCAATCTATACTATAATAAATCTGTAAATAGTTCGAGATTGTATAATGCGTTTAAAACTGTGAAAAACATCAGGGGGGATAATTCGGACCAGGATATACTGAAAATGCAATTTTTAGAATTTCTGTCTGTCTGTGTCTGCTAGAGCATCACGTGAAAACTACTGAACGGATTAAAATGAAACTCGATATAGAGCTAGCTTATATCCCGGGCCGTAACTTAGGATATGCTTTTTAACCCGATATATATATCCGACGTGGTTTCCGATGGCGCTGCGATCGCATCTTTTTGGGAACTACTGAACATGTTTGAAAGAAACACGACATAGCGCTGGCTTATAACCCGAATTAACACTTAGGATTCATTTTATTCCGATAAAGGATGTCGTTTCCATCAAATAGACAGATTAGCTAAATAGATGGCGCTGCAATCGCGTCTTTTCAATTCACTAACAAATACGTTGGCATAGGAAACAAGTCATTCATTGTATTACTTCAAATCAGGTTGGCTTCGACTCATCTCTGTTTTGCTGGGCAGCTGATTAGACTATATGGACTTAATTTCTTTGTTACTGTAAGGAATTGAACAAGAAACAATAAGTTCTATCCGTGCAGGAACGGAGAAAGAATACAATTTTCTGCGGCCGGGCGGCCTGTCGTAAGAGGCGACTTAACAACCCATAGCCAGGTGGTAGGGCATTTGCCCGACTGGATGGCTACCACCTCTCGTCTAGAGTATGCCGTCATCACAACTTTGAATTGTGTTCCGACATTAGTGACCAGGTTCCAATCTCCCTTAAGAGAGCAGCAGCGCATTTGTAGCCTTTAGTGTTGCAAATATCCATAGGCGACGGTAACCGCTTTCCATCAAGTGGGCCGTCTGCCTGTCTGCTGAACTCATGCAAAAAAAAAAAAAAAGGTAGCAACTATGTGGATCATAACACTTACTTTTCGTCGAAGTTGTACTGTGAATTGAGTACGGTGAACATTTTCTTGTACAGTATCCCGAAGAACCCCTCCATCATTGAGTCGAAATTTTGATCGCCGTGTGTATAATACCTGCAGAAGACGAATACGAATATAACGAAAAATGTATAAATCAGTTCCTTTTCTTTCACTTTAATGATTCGCGACTGTAGGTACTCTTTTAAAAATTAAACAAACTATTTTTTTTATTAATATTATTTATTAATCAAGATTTTAATAACCAGTGGTCGCGCGTGTTCGAAACTCGACTATAATTTTTCTTGTCAAAGACTATAACTTCTGTAATCACAGATTTCGCCTAGGCTACACTGTTAATGTGATTTTAACAATAAACAAAAGAGTATATATGCGTGGGTGTGTCAAATACGTGATAGTGTGTGTAATGTTTTTTTTATTGATTTAGGGCCGCTTGCATAACGATCGCCTTGAAATAAAAATTAGTTAATCATACTAAACTGCCTAAATACGTTTACCCAAAACGTATTTATTGACAGTTCTTTAAACATATTTAGCGGCAAATTTTGCGTTGTGCAAGACGCTAATTGTATTTAAGGGTGTTAAATGCGTTTTGTGTTTCATAAATAAATTTAAGCAATGTTATGCAAGCGGCCCTTAATGTATTTTATATGCATAATTTTAAAAAAATAGCATTCGTCGCTTCTCTATATAAACTATAAGAGCTCGAAATGTCATACCCCTCCGTCCGCGCAATTTTCGTAAAAAGAGGTACTAAGTTTTTGCTTCGCGTATTAATAAATAGATTCTAAATATATGATTTTAAATTATTTTTGATACCTAACCTAATAGAAGTCACGGTTAAGAAAAGTTAGATAGCAAATTATAGTCAGTTTTCATAATTATTTTATTTCATGTTATTTGTGTGATATTTAGTACTACCGTAATTAAGACAGAGATTTCTTGGTATTAAACTTATTTGATTAAAGATGGCTGATTGATCACTCTTCGTCTCTTGGGTATGTAAGTTTCGTAAAATTACACTCGAATCTAGTAGAAGTATTCAAGAAGTATAATTGAAACGATTAGAAATTAGTTAATAGAACACCCTGCCATACAAAACCACAAAAGCAAAACAACAACGCGCTAACCTTACGACCTCCTTAATTTTCATTTCCATCCAAATCCATTACGATTAATTGTATCAAATGAATTAATTCAATCGTTTCGCGCTACGAGTTCTATTTTAAGATTTACTCATGTTAGCCGTTTCTACCAATACAATTATATACTTGCAGTCATTCGCAATTTCGTCTAGGTTTTTGGTGAAAATTCGCAATATAAACACAATTATTATTATCCGTGCAGGAACGGAGAAAGAATACAATTTCCTGCGGCCGGGCGGCCTGTCGTAAGAGGCGACAAAACAACCCACAGCCAGGTGGGAGAGCATTTGCCCGACTGGATGGCTACCACCCCTGGTCTAGAGTATGCCGCCATAACAACCTTGTGTTGTGTTCCGGCATTAGTGACCAGGTTCCAGTCTCCCTTAAGAGAGCAGCAGCGCATTTGTAGCACCTTTGGTGTTGCAAGTGTCCATAGGCGATGGTAACGGCTCCAGCAATAAAAAAAAAAATTGTCAACGTCTACCTTCATGCATCTGCCTGCTTTCAAGTTTGTAAGGACGGGTATTTATTATATTTTCACACAAAACCCATTAAACTATTAAATAGTAGGTTAAAAAAAAATGTTTAAATCGACCAAAATATGATATAAATCATCATCCGTGCGTTAAATCCCGGTTGCATATAACTTCGAACCTCCGGGTCTTCGGTACCCTATTGTGAGTCGTTTAATACGCATGTCATTCCTCACAACACCAAGCCAGTATTTCCCTTCATACCCCTTATAGCGGGATGTGGCGGAGGCGACATGGCTAGGCATTTGTTCCCAAAACATAAGTATCAATAGAAACAACGCTGTCATAAGTCATGTCATGATGTCCGGCAGCGCGTATCAAGGCGTGGGCGAAGTGAATAACACGCGCCATCGCCGGTACGCGACCCGCAACCGGGCAGCCGAAGTCGTGGCCACTGATTAGAGAACGAGTCATACCTTTCCAGCTGCTCAAAAAGTTGCTCGAAGACATACGAATTCTGTTCGTAAATCATGCCGTACGTCCTTTTGAACATCGCGTGGAACTCTTCTTTGGAGAGCTTCAGCAGCTTTCTGAAGAATTCTGAAACGAAAACAAAGAACATATTACTTTTCCACTTTATACTAATATTATTAAGAGGAAAGATTTGTATTTTTATTATGATTACATGCATTTATTTAACTTGCAATGGATGTACCTATGTAAGTTCGGGTGGAATCTTGCAAGTTAAATTTGACCAACTTCCCGGTTTCCGATTGAGCTGAAATTTTGCACACATATGTATATCGCGGGACAATGCAATAATATGGTACCGTGGAGCTGACCTGATAATAGAATCGGAAGGTGGCCATAGGAACTCCTGTACTAAACAAGATAGACCCGTCGTGTTTGGGCTCGTTTTACTTGTCTTGGCTAGCACTCTGCTGCTACATGATATCCAGGATCTCGAAAGCATGTATTTAAAAATCTTTTTAAAAAACAATTTTGTATGTTTATAAGGAATAAACTTAAAAACTACTGGATCGATTTCAAAAGTTTCACCAGTTATTTCACCATTAGAATGCTATATTATCCCTAAGTAATATAGGCCATATTTATTACTAGAAAAAATTAAGCATCCCTACTGAAGCTAGTAATATAACACAAGGTATAAAAAATTTAGCCATCAAATGTTTTCATCGCATGCGCTGCGGAAACTATTGGTGATAGAAAAAAAATTGTCCGACAATATTAAAGAACGTATCAATATGTACAAAAAAATCAATATGTGTGCTGGGACACATAGTAGAAGTGAAACTTCAACGGACAAGTGGAAAAACGAATCGCAACAAAATTTTAACTTGAAGTTTTACGGGCAGGTTTTCAAATTGGACAAGTACATTAACAATCTGCCCGTAAAACTTCCAATTAAAACTTTGTTGCGATTCGTTTTTCCACATGTCCGTTGAAGGTTCACTTCTACTATGTGTCCCACACATTTCGATTTTTCGCAGGTTTACTGCAAACTATGATTTGGTTAGGTTAGGTACATTATAATTAATACATTTTTTTAAACATATTTTATTTCATCAAACAAAAAAACTTAATTCGTTCCGGAACCAATAAAGACATCGATAGTCTACTCTAATATTATGCCACTCTTCCACGCGGCCGTAACGCTTTTTCGTGACAGAAAAATCCTAAGGCCCCGTCTATATAGAAGTTTCACTTCAAAAACTTTGCGATACCATATGTAATTGTAAAATGTAATTCTATTGTAGTTATGTCACTATAAGTACTTTTTTACATTTACAAGTTGATAGAAGAAGAGTGAATTTGGGGAATAGTGTGAATGGAGCGTTAGGTAAACTTCTAGGCGCTAAGAACCTCAGCCAGAAGGCCCAGCTCACCGTACACAACGCGGTGCTGGTACCTACGCTCACGTATGGAAGCGAGGGTTGGGTATGGAAGAAAGAGCATGAAAGTAGAGTAAACGCGGTCGAGATGCGAGCACTGCGCAAAATCTGCGGAGTGACGCTTGCGGACCGCGTTCGTAATACCGAAGTAAGAAAGACAGTTGGTCTGAAAGAGAGTGTCGGGGTGAAGGTAAGGAAAGGAATGCTCCGGTGGTTCGGACATGTAGAAAGAATGCATGACGAAAGAATGAATAAACAGATATACAATGCAAAAGTGGATGGATGCAGAAGTCGTGGAAGACCACGACACACTTTCCATGATCAAATTGATCGTGTACTAGCAGAAGGTGATGTTAGGAGCCTTAAGAACAGACGAGCGTGCATGACAAGAGTTATGAATATCAAAGAAGCAAGTGAGGTGTGTAAGAATAAGCCTAAATGGCGCTCTGTTGTTCGTGCCTACCCCGCAAGGGAACTAGCGTGAAGTTATGTATGTATGTAAGTTGATAGAAATGCCGACCAAAATCATGTCATCCATACGTTTGTATTAATACTTATCCAAATAAATAATTTCGTATTCAAGACTGTTTCAATACCTGTAGATTACTTTTGAATTATTCAAATCGGATATTCCATTCAAAAGATATGACGAATTTAAAAATGTCAATCTAATATTGTCTAAGTTTTCGCGACTAGTATACGTAATAAAACTATGTTTTAACGGTTTTAAGCGCGGTAATTTATTTGATTTTCCTACCACCCATTTTGATATTATATAAAATTATTAGAGCTAGGCATCTTTGCTGAATATCAAAGAAGCAAATGAGGTGTGTAAGAATAAGCCTGAATGGCGCTCTGTTGTTCGTGCCTACCCCGCAAGGGAACTGGCGTGAAGTTATGTATGTATGTTCGCTGAAGAGTTTCTTGTGCCGCTTTTTCTCCTCAAGCCACAACATGTGCGTGCGAAGCGGTGGTAAATTACATTAGGCGCCCATAAAGTAAATAATAACCTTAAACAAAATTAAAACTAAATAATTAAAATGAACAAGTAAAGGCTGTAGGCTAAATAAAACTTTAACAATACTCATTGACACTTGACATCTTTGTCTTCCGTGATCACGGCTACTGACAAGTAGCCGAAACGTCGGAATAATAAAAATCAAATAAATTACCGCGCTTAAAACCGTTAAAACATGGTTTTATAAAGTCAATCTAAACAAAATACTTGACGCAGGAATCGGGTTCTACGATTTTGATGAAATTTTATGTGTTTGAGTGGGTCCCGGGATGGTTTAGTTTCACAATTAGACCCGGTAGGTGGCGCTGGAATCGGGTTTTGGATTTCTTTTTTCAGGGCAGGACAACGTGTGTCGGGACTGCTAGTCAGAAATAAAAACGAAATTTCGAACTGCTACGTATGATGGTGAAACAGAGAATTGTGGTTTCTAAACTTAAAAGAACTTTATTACTGCCCGGTTTCTGAGGTACTTTTAACTGTAGTTTATCTGTTCCTTAGTGCGATCGGTTCAATAACTTATAAAATTGCGTTTTTGAACACACCACCGTACGATAGTTAAACTAGGTTCAACATAACTGACCAATATTAGGCGTTTATAAAGAAAGAGAAAGAAAGAATTATTTTATGTAGGACAAATAAACATGTTAACAATACTCAGTAAAACAAAAGACAACTGCACCAATATAAGTCCTAAAATTGGACCCAGACTCAGCGTAATGCTAGCTGCTAAGGCCAGCGCTGTTCTTCCGCCTGGGACCAGCAGGTAGAGTCACGGAGGACAATAAATACAACACAAATAATATATCAAAACGGGTTATTACACATACTTACATCGAAATGATATAATAAACATATATAAATAGATATATAAACATAGTGAGATACGTGAACAAAAACAAGTATGTAAATAAAATAAACAGATTATTGTTAATGTTATCATAGGTATTAGTAAAAATGGTCATGAAGCACTTGTATCATGCCTTAAGTTACTTTGTGCCTTTTGATGTTCGCAGAGGAATTTCTTTAGTGTGACCCTAAAGAAATTTTATCTATTCCATATCTTTGTTTGACGTTTTTGTTTGATGTAAATAAATATTAGATATTCCTTCTTAAATAGATCCATCTAGTATCAAGTTTTGGTACTAGTTGTGGGTTAGTAGTTAACCTAAGTTTATCTATTAGATAACTTTATGGAATCAATTGTTATTGAACTCATAATTGGTAACCTCAGAAACCGAGCACCTTTTAACTGTTTCGAAAACTAACCATGGTCAAAATTAATATCTGTATCGTGCGACAAATACTTAAAACAAATAATTTAGTCACATTTTCTAAATGTTCTAAACGAATACATACATACATAACTTCACGCCAGTTCCCTTGCGGGGTAGGCACGAACAACAGAGTGCCATTTAGGCTTATTCCTACACACCTCACTTGCTTCTTTGACATTCATAACTCTTGTCATATTTATTATTCTTAAATTTTAATAATTAGCCATAAGTTAATAATATGCTTCAAAACGAAGAAATGTTAGTGGTTATAGTGGTATACTCTCGACCAAGTGATGGTAGCCATCCACACGGGCAAATTACCACCTGGCTGTTGGTTGTTTTATCTAATTACGACCGGCCGTCCGGTCGTCCTGCTGCAAGAATTTATAGGTATATTTTCTCCGTTCCAGCACGGATAAAAGTAATGTTTGGAGCTTATATCAAATTCCAACCAGGGGCCCAATATTGCTATTTCAATATCTCAGCGTTGCGAAGATATTTGATATACGATTCCATTGCGATAGTGTCAAAAATTCGTATTCTCCTAAATTCACAATATCTTCTCGATATCATAGTACGAAAAAAAAATGGTATTACCATTAGCAGAAATGTCCGAACCGAAATGAAATTGAAAAGCTACTATTACTATTTATAAGAATAGAGTGGCGTGCCGCACGCCATTGGACTTAATAGAATACCGAAATCAGGCAAAGCTACGATTGAGATTATAGTGGCCGGCAATTTTTACGTGATTGTGTAAATATCGACCTTCATCAAGTAGACAGCTATTTCTGATAATTTGCAGTTCATTATGCAGAAGGTGATGTCAGGAGCCTTAAGAACAGACGAACGTGCATGACAAGAGCTATGAATGTCAAAGAAGCAAGTGAGGTGTGTAAGAATAAGCCTAAATGGGGCTCTGTTGTTCGTGCTTACCCCGCAAGGGAACTGGCGTGAAGTTATGTATGTATGCAGTTCATTAAATACCGTCGATACGAGCGATATTATACAATTAGTAAGAGCAGATATAAAAACATCTAAAGTATTTTTTTTGTATAATCAATATTATTCATCCAGTCTGGCAATGCCTATTTCTGTCTGTGACACGATCGTGTATATTGTTTAATGTTTATTGAATTCTAAGAACCGTGTCCATTCAGCCAAAGTGTTCGCTTCAACGAATTCTCTTGCCGCACCTCGATTTATTACATAGTATAAAATATATTTATACATTACAAAGAGGTGACCCGTTTCACTAATCAAATTTATTGCCCTCAAGTTCCTATATTTCGTGATTTTCAGTTGTGATTTACGTAATTGTGTTTATATTTCTTTCGGCTTATCGAATGTGTTGATTAGGGTTAATATATTAATTCTTGATAGCAGTTAGCCATATTTTTCCATTTGCGTTTTTATTATTTTAAGTGGTTGAAGTGGGCTAGGCGAGGTGTAAACCTTTTTATAATACTACGATGTTATTAAAAAGGGAGAACGTTTGATACTCTTCTACGGAAGTCTTAAGCCGCAATTAGACGTGTTCATTTCTATCTTTCAATTTGTATATAAATCTAAACTTCTATACTAATATTATAAAGAGGTAAAGTTTGTGAGTTTGTGACGTTGTAGGGGGTAATCTCTGGATCTACTAAACCGATTTTAAAAGTTCTTTTACTGTTGGAAAGCTACGTTAACAGGGAGTGTGATAGGCTATACAACATGACGCTATATACCACGGTAGCGGGACAGAGCGCGGGTGAAACCGCACCGGGCCGCTAGTTACATATATAAAAAAACAAACTTTAATTGTTAATAAGGCGCTCATGAGTGACTTCTTAACTGGGTTTTCTTTCGATTTCCTTATTACTCTCGTTTATTGTAAAAAGTTTCAAATGTTGATGTTATTGAGTCTTTAATATAATATTAACAATCTTTTAACTAAATACTTAAAAATAAATATGTATCTAATTATAAATAAACTAAATTATAAATAAATTAAACTATACAATAAATTAAACTAAAAATAAACTATATATACAAACTAAAATTAAAGTATAAAATCTAGTTCTAGACCGCTCTCAGTCGGAAACGTGCCCAAAAGACTGGCCACATTGCCTGATGTTATTTGTATTTCTATTATAGTCCATTGCCAAGTTACATTTAAGGTTGCGTATTTCAGAGGACGCAATTTTATTTTTTTGATGTGTAGCGGGGGTTAGTATAAGCTTAAGTTCAAGTTTGTGGTTACGCCACCCTTGTCCCCCGGCCGCCATTTTGGAAAAAAAGGATAGGAAAAGCAAATAATGCAAAGGATTTTCGCGTTGTATCTCGTTTTTTTTATTTTTTATTATTATATATATCTCTACGGACTCGAGTTCCGTACCCTTTTTTAATACTTAATTTCTATGAAAAATTTGAGACTCCGTACACGCTTATTGTTTGTTTTTGTTAGTGTATGTGACATTATATGTAGTAATTTTTCTGTTTTGGTGTACCTTAAGAATAACTTATTATATTAATTTATTCTAATTTTAATACTAAACTTATACTAATGTAGAGTGTATCTGTTACATGCTGGTGTTGTGAGGAAGTGCATGTGCAGTGTTGGCCTTATATCTATACTTATATATAGTCGTATCTAGTGCCATGTGTGTTGTTTTTTTCTTTTCTGTGCCTGGGTTATTAATTTTTAGGCTCTTTGTGTGTCTTGGTTTGTTTGTGGAGTGTGCGTGTAATGCAATGCGATGGTAGTGCGCGTAGGTTTAAGTATGTGTATAAGTTTTATTGTTAGTTATGTGTTTGTGACTTTGTGTCTTTCTTTTTATTAACAACTACGGACTCTAGTTCCGTATCCTTTTTTACAATTAAATTTAAGAAGAAGTTAGGAAGTTGCATGCATGCAATGCATGTTTGTGTTGTGGTGTACCTAAAGAATAACTTATTATATTAATTTATTCTAATTTTAATACTAAACATATACTAATGTAGACTGTATCTGTTACATGCTGGTGTTGTGAGGAAGTGCATGTGCAGTGTGTGTCTTATGTCTATACCTATATATATTATCCTAACTAGAGCCATGTGTGTTGGTTTTTTCTTTTCTGTGTCTGGGTTATTAATTTTTAGGCTCTTTGTGTGTTTTGGTTTGTTTGTGAAGTGTGCCTGTACGTGTATAACACATTATTTAGACATAGTGACGTAAACGCACCGCATGTATTATAGGCGAAAAAAAAACCACAAGTTCATTGCCTCTACTTATGTAGGAATATATGCTTGCGGACGTCGCGTGCTTCGTATCAATTTTTTTCTACATATTTACACGCACAAAATCATGTGATTATTGAATTTTTTTTTAAAGTAATGAACACATTTGTTAGTAAATAGGCGCTAATCAAAATATTTTATGTGGAAGAAAGTGAAGTTGTAACAAATGAAAATGTTTTTGCTCGCGATGTGATGCTAAGAATTGCTGTATTGATTCAAAGTAAAATAACTTTCGATTCTGTAGACTATATTTAGGGTACTATAGTGAGTTTGGTAAATACCGATTTGGGATTAACGGTATGACGCGAGCGAGACGAAAACACTGATGGCAGGATCGGTCAAAAAAATTTCAAGTAGCTCAGGGAACTAGGCTCTGCACTAACCGTGGTATGATGATGATGGTAATGACAAGTGACTGATCATAGAGCTCCTCGCCCCCTTCCAATAATGTCACAAGCATTTGTAATATAAGATATCTGTTAAAATAATAACTAAGACTTCCTGTAAAAATACTTAAAAATAAACATAATACGAAGACTATAAAAGTGTTTACATTAATAATAAAAGAACAATACTGGCTCAGGCTCTCTTTTTTTTATTGCAGAAGTTCAGCAGACAGGTAGACAACCCACTTGATGGAAAGCGGTTACTATCGCCTATGGACATTTGCAACATCAAAGATGCTACAAATGCGCTGCTGCTCTCTTAAGGGAAACTGGAATCAAATCCATATCCAAAATATAACGGTTTTCCATCACCACGAGGGTGAAACCGCGGGCGTAGCTACTTTTTATATAAAATCGAAACGGTAGCACTACAGAAGATTACTTATTGATCAATTATCTACTTGTCAAAACTAAAATAAAACTGTTGAACATGGTATAGTTCAGTATTAGACTCAACGTCTATCATACATAGGTGCGTTCTTTTATTAAAAGATAATTTTGTTACATCATTAACTTATCGATCAAAATTTCGACTCAATGATGGAGGGGTTCTTCGGGATACTGTACAAGAAAATGTTCACCGTACTCAATTCACAGTACAACTTCGACGAAAAGTAAGTGTTATGATCCACATAGTTGCTACCTTTTTTTATTTTGCATGAGTTCAGCAGACAGGCAGACGACTTACTTGATGGAAAGCGGTTACCATCGCCTATGGACATTTGCAACACTAAAGGCTACAAATGCGCTGCTGCTCTTTTAAAGGGGACTGGAACCTGGTCACTAATGCCGGAACACAACTCAAGGTTGTTATGGCGACATACTTTAGACCATCTATCTATTTTATCTCATCGATAAAATCCGAAATGCAAGGCCCTAGTCTATCACAAATAGCGAAAGCGGCTTCCGCCGATTCAATCATTATTAGCGTTTTCACGGTGCATTCGTCGGTCGCATACAGCGTCACGCCGGACGTGACCTATTGCGTTTAAAAGAGCCTGGCGCTTAATAATTTGATGGCCTCTGTGGTTGAGCGGGCTAAGCCTTTGCCGGCTTACCTCACTACAACGCAGAGGCTCCGGGTTCGATTCCTGGTATGGTAAATATCGGAAACGTATTTTCTTCGTTATTTACTATGGTCTGGGTGTCTGGGATCGGCCCCAGAGTGGTCCGTTGTATATTACCCATAACACAAGCGTAACTTGCTTAATTTGGGGATATACAGTGTGTGTGTTTGTCTGCCGATTTAAAAAAAAATAAAAAAATAATAGAACCAAGATAACCGGCATAGGGGCCACCCACAAATTACGTCACACGATTTCATGATTTTTGACCTCTCCCCCGTCCTTGTCACAATTGGTCACATTTGTAAGACTCCTCCCTCCCCAGTGTGACATTGCATATTTTGTAATTTTACGTCAATTAAAACAGCAGTTCCATAATTAGTTTTATTCCCATTTAACATATTTTTTATTAATCATTTAAACACTGCTAATGCCGCTACAGCTAATACTTCAAATATCGTGTTTTAAAGCTTAAATATATTAGATTTTGAAATGTGACGTCACGAAATTTAGAACTTCTCCCAGCCCTTGTCACATAATGTCACACTTCGTCGACCCCCCTTAACTAATTTATGGATGGTCGCATAGCTCGAAACATTAGCAAGCTGAACTGATAATGGGCCAGTTATTGATATCGCAGCATCTATGGCCAATGGAGCTGTCGGTAAACCCGATGAGGAAAGCGGAGAACCAGGTTATGTGTTGCAAATATGGGGAAACCTAAACCAGCAGTGGACTGCGATTATCTAACGATGATCATGACACATCACAGCATGCCATGGCCGAATAGTTATTTTTTTAACGGAAATGGCTCAAACATTAATTAAGGCTCACCATCCCTACCCTAAATGATACATCTGTATTCCTAAAGCGGATAAAGTGCGCCCGGAAGCCAATCCAAAATACAACCGTGACAGCAATACATCAAATATGTAATGTAAATCACCAAAACTATCTTGACATCGTATATTTCCACGTAAACCACGAAGCACATCTGCCACTGACAGTCGTAAAGCCCCAGACGCGGATGAGGTATTTATAGAATTAGACTAATTCACACGTATGCACGCACGGACGGGGTCAAGTTGCCAACTTTTTATAGGAAAAGCCATAAAATAATACACGAAAATCAACAACATCGGGTCTTTAGCATGCATAGTAACAATCGAATAATATAAAACTACTAGCGGCCCCGGCAGACGTTGTCCTGCCTTTAAAAAATAAAATTCTAGAACCCGATCCCAGAGCACGCACCGGCTCTAATTGCGAATCTAAACCATCCGGGTACCCACTCAAACACACAAAAACAAAATCACCAAAATCGCTCCAGGTGATTAGGAGGATTCCAGAACCCGATCTCAGCGCCACCTACCGGTTCTAATTGTGAATCTAAAAGTCATGACAAAATAAGATTAAAAATCTTGCCAAAAAATTAAAGTTTATAATTAACAAATAAAAAATAGGGTTGATCGTAGAGGGGTGAAAATTTAGGGTTGTATGTATTTTTTAATGCTGTATCCTAAAAAAATAAAAATTTATCCAAAAAATAAAAAATAAATTTTGGGGTGGACACCCCTTATCACTTAGGGGTTTGAAAAATAGATAGTAGCCGATTCTCAGACCTACTTAATATGCATATAAAATTTCATAAAAATCGGTCAAGCCGTTTCGGGGGAGTATGGTAACTAACACTGTGACACGAGAATTTTATATATTAGATATAAATAATAGTTAAAACAAAAAACAACTGTCAGACGTCAAAACACTGTGAGCTCTTTCTGCGTTCACCAGAACACACCCCGACTTGATTGATATTTTTCTATTTTTATCTTACTTCCCATCCATTTTAATATTATATTCAATTGTTAGAGCTAGAGCATTTTGTTTAAGAGTTTCTTGCGCCGCTTCTTCTCTTTAAACCACAACATTAGGCTCCCATAGAGTAAATAATAATCATACGCATATTTTTGAAGTGATAACTTCTTATGGGAGAGTAAACCGCTTCGTTACGTAACGCGTTAAGGCGCCAGTCTGTCTCGCTTCCCTTTCTCTCATGCATACGGTAGCGGTAGGCAGGCTCGTTCTCTCACTCTAACCCATAGCGCTAGCCGTATTTCGAAAATTACATTTAAATAATGCAAAAGTGGATGGATGCAGAAGTCGTGGAAGGCCACGACACACCTTCCATGTTCAAATTGATCGTGTACTAGCAGAAGATGATGTCAGGAGCCTTAAGAACAGACGAGCGTGCATGACAAGAGTTATGAATGTCAAAGAAGCAAGTGAGGTGTGTAAGAATAAGCCTAAATGGCGCTCTGTTGTTCGTGCCTACCCTGCAAGGGAACTGGTGTGAAGTGATGTATGTATGTACATTTAAATAATGATACTAATAATGTATATACACAAAATTCTAATGTACATATTCAAGAATTGTAACTAAGAATAAAATATATTTTATAATCAATAAAAGATTTTATTAATAAATAACCTTTCCTTACATTATCATATTAATATACATAAAATTTAAGTAATAACCTAAGCTTTTCTCAAGTTAAACAATTTCAATATTAAATAGTTCAACTTACATTAATTTAAGTTATCACTTCTTTCGGGCGACCCTAGACGCACATCGTCTTTTTTTCTTATTTTATTTTATTATATTATAAATTTAACAAAATAATTTATATTATTTATTATATATGGATAAATTAAAATTAAATTATAAAATCTAGTAGAATTAAAAATTATATATAAAACTATTCAGTATATATAAACTAGTCAGTGGGGGAACTCCATACATCTCTCATTATTATTACCGCGTTTGAATAAATAGGACGATAACAAAGCAGACAATGAAGCTGTAACTGAATTCTGTCTTCGAATTGTAGATGGTGTTAAATTCCGTTTAAAAAAGTTAAAAAACGAGCGGTGTATGAACTTACCCCATTGACGGACTTCGTCACCTTGACTATACCTACATATTTACAAATAAAAAATGGATTCCAGGTCACTGTCGGTGGGGAACGTTCCCAAAATATTAACCGCATTTCCACGCTGTATGGCAATGCCATGGGTTGTCCGAAATACAGGTCACACGAGACTTTTTTCAGTCGTATAGAAATTAAATATCTTAAATGAAGAAGTTGGGGGTAGCCTGAATAATTGCTTTAGCATTACTCATTGACACATAGATGTCAGGTATCAATGAGCAACGTTAAAGTTGTTTTCCGTGATCATGGCTACTGAAAAGTGGCCGAAACGTCGGAGTAAAATAAAAATCAAATAAATGCCGCGTTTAATAAAAATTAGTTTGTCGCAGGACCGATGACCGATGGAACAGACGAGTCCTGGAGTTGAGATCGCGGCTTGGTAAATATACTGCCGGACGCCATCCAGCCCGATGCACTGACGACCTAAGTGGGCGCTGGATGAGGAGAGCGGAAGACCGGAATATGTAGCGCAGACTTGAGGAGAGCAAGTCCAGCAGTGGATTGTCCGTTTATCGAGATCGAACTTCCCTGCTGCCCGATGTACTGACGACCTAAGTGGGCGCTGGATGAGGGGAGCGGAAGACCGGAATATGTAGCGCAGACTTGAGGAGAGCAAGTCCAGCAGTGGATTGTCCGTTTATCGAGATCGAACTTCCCTGCTTCATGGGAATTTACGCTAGATCCAACTCTTTTCTTCAAGGTTTCATAAGACGGTTATCTTGGTATGTTGGTTTCATTATGATGTTCTTCATCACCGTTATACGTATGTGATCATTGTAACAAAATGGATATTCAGTCATAAGAGCTATTCAAGCAGTGCATACTCCCCCTTATCAGGGCTGGTTTGGTCTGTCAATTATGTTGTCCAATATTTCGTACTTGTAGACATAACCGACCTTATTTACAGTTGTATATCAAGTGTCCTTTACGTGTTTCATGCGATTTTCTGTTGAGACGTTTGGACCTTCAGGTTATGAGGCCATTATTTTCTCCGAAGAGCTCTCATGACGCGAAACGGTCTCTTTAGGTGATCAGAGGGCTGGTACTTACCTAGGACAACGGGCGGTAATCTAGCGAGGTATCAGCACTCTGGGTACTTTGACTCAAGACGGTGACTAATTATAAACTAATTATTCTACTTACAGTCTTAGCAGAATATAGACGACAGTATGTAATATAACTAATTAGGTTTAGTTAAAATTAAGTTTTCTTTATTGTATTAGTATTGTAAAAGTATTAATTAATCATTTGTTCATGTTGTTTATTTTCTGTTATGTAATATTATTTATTTAATGGAATTTATTGATATTTATTTTAATAGTTATATATGTAATTTATATAATTATGCAGTATGTATTATATAAATACGCATCAGAAGGTCCTTGTCAAACGCATCAAAATTATTTTCTAATGTACGTGTTATAGAATATGCACCTTAATGATTCAATTAACAAAATCTATAAACATTGTGTCTAATATTTTGATCCTTGTCAACTCTGTCAGTGGCTGGCAACTCAGCGTACTACTCGCTGAGACACCTTGATGATTTTATTATTCACCAAGGCCGCGGTTAGTTTAGTGGTTTGGGCATTGGATAAAGGTTGCACGTGGGAAGCATTTGACTGATTAAGAGTGTAGTGGAACATTTACAAGCCAATAGATGGCGCTGTGCAATTATTGAAGTCGTAAACCTTTCCGTCACGTACAAAGAATATATACAAATTTCCAATAGTAGGAATACCCGCTCCGCGTCCGATTATAAGCCTCGGCGAAAGGCTCTCGTACGACGACCGCGTAACGTCCTCACGGACAGGGTCGACGTTATCACAAAACGGCGGGCCCGGATCAGCCCGCCCGCGGTTAGGACGGCAGGCTGGCAGGCACGGACAGACAGACACAGACGGCGGCGTCTCAAGCGCCGCCAATCAAGATCTCTCCACGTCCCTGCGAGGGACGTTAGGAGATATAGCCCCCCCACAGGATAGACTAGGCGTGTTGCTGGGAAGTTTCTTTCGCCGTTTCTTCTCTCCCAGCCATAACACGTTGCGAAACGGCAATAAGATAGCGTAGGACGCCGCGAACCGCCGATCCCGGCCCGCCGGGATCCTTCCCCTCGGGCTTTATATTACCCGTCGCCCGTTCTCAATTAGTGCTTTGTGTCGCCCCTATGGTGGGCATCATTAAATTCATCCCCCTCTTATGGCAACAGTCCAGCCAAGGTAAAACTCCTTAGGGAGCTCCCTCGAGCAAGTTGCCCTCCCGGGCTCGAGCGCCTTCGCTTCGCGAAGGCACTCGCCCCAAAAGCCCCGGTAAAGTTGTAAGGTCTTCGGACCAACAACATAAAGTCAAGTCCAATAAAAAAAAAAGGAATACCCGGGCCTAGGCCTGCGACTGCGAGGCAGGACAATAACCTCGTCGGAAGATCTTCCCTTTGAGACAGAGCAGCATTCCAATTTCCATCTCGCAGAATCTCGCTCATTCACCCATTAGGATCACTACTGGGAGGGTTACTTTAGTGGTATGGCGTTTACCGGTCTGGATGGCTACCAACCCTAGTCTAGAGCACGCTGTCATAACAAATTCAAGTTGTGTTCCGAAATTAGTGGCCAGATTCCAGTCTCCTTTAAGAGAGCAGTATTCACACAGGTGGGCCGCCTGCCTGTCTGTTGAACTCACGCAAAAAAAAAATTGATTATAGAAAGTAGTTCTAACTTAAGATTACTGACACTAAATATACTTACATATATTACGACGAAAGAGATGCAAGGAGTTGGGTAGATTTATATTAGACCGGGGCGTTCCGTGTACGTGGCCCAGACGGGGCAAGAATTTGAAACGTTACATACATTTTGTATGAAGCTGTTTATATTACACAGTGCAGCCGGCCCGGACAACGCTCGTCTACACCACTGTTGTTGCACGGCCCCGCCCCGGCCCCTCCACGTCCCGTCGTAATACGAATACTCTTCCGTGCTGCGTACGGGCCAAGCATGGAAATGATTGCTACTTTTAATTCATTATCATTAGATGAAATTAAAAAAAAAAAGCGGCCGTGGCGACTTATCGCCCGTTTAGCACCCGGTGTAATATAAACGTGCAGCACGGAGTGGCTCCGCTCCGGCCCCGCCCCGGCCCGGACACGGACCGGTCTAATATAAATCTTCCCTAAACTGTGCCTTAATTTTCAAATGCACATAGTAAAAATCTTATTGCAAAAGATATATGGGCAAGGAATTTTAACGAATACTATTTTTGGTGCGGTCATTATGCCTCGCATTCCATCGGCTAAAAGGCAGACATGCCGAACCTGTGTTCTCTATCCATTTCTCATACGAGTATAGTACTTATTACAATGTTGCCAGCCACTACTATGGTCTTTTCAGATGCAATTTGCGAGCGTGCTTTTTATAGGGGCGATAACTAAAAGCTTACTTAGCTTACATTGATCCAGCTACCAGTGACGTGGACTCCATACAACTCGATTAGCCTAATTTTAAGAAACTAACTACTAGCGAAAAAAAGTTCGAAAACGCCATGAATTTTTTTTATTGCAGGAGTTCAGCAGACAGGAAGACGGCCCACTTGATGGAAAGCGGTTACCATCGCCTATGGACATTTGCAACACCAAAGGTACTACAAATGAGCTGCTGCTCTCTTAAGGGAGACTGGAACCTGGTCATTAACGCCGGAACACAACTAAAGATTGTTATGGCGACATACTTTAGACCAGGGGTGGTAGCCATCCAGTCGGGCAAATGCCCTACCACCTGGCAAGCATCATCATTTAATGGCGTGTTCCGGCATTAGAGGCCAGGTTCCAGTCTCATCTACGAGTCCGGAAGCACATTGGTAGCACCTTTAGTGTTGCAAATGTCTATAAGCGGCGGTAACCACTTTCCATCGCAGTTGGGCTATCAGCCTGTCTGCTGTACTAAGGGAATAGAAATAAAAAAAATTCAGTTTGCTCAACCGGTATCAACCACCAGATGTTCTAAAGCTACTTTGCTCGCTTAAACTTTGGATTCATATTCCACAGGTATCATCTCATTCTCTAAAATATAATGTATACTATTTTATCATATTATTATATAAACAAAGTGGCAAACTAGCATTTGTATAATTATTAGGTATTCACAAAAATATCAGATCTGTAACGCTGAAAATAGACGGTTAATTTTTCTTTCGATTTTGAAAGAAATGAGTCATTGTCAACTTTAAGCAATAAATAAAATCAATTGTTAAAAATGGTTTCACATGTAACTTTGTAAACTGCTTATCTGCTTATTTCTTATTTAATGGTGTTTCTTAGATTATAGAGTATTTTCAATGAAATGTGTTAAAAGTATGAAATATTGTTGTGTATAAATGACTTACAGAAATACAAATATCAAAATTTTGAAAAAATCACTTATGCAACCTTTCTTAACAATCAAGATTGTTTTATGCCTCATTTCATTACAAATTAGAAGACAGAAACTAAAACAGCCAATTTTGTTGTTAAACCAAAATTAGTTGTGTCAGTTTCTGTCTGTCCAGGGCGCGTGGAGTTACGTCTGCTAGTTTACAGCAAATCTTCGATTTCTCTCGTATAACAAATAAATTGCTTACACGCTTTACAAGGCGAAGCTTGTCGACGACCAATCGTAGGGCCGCGTGTGAAGTTAATTGCGCCGGCCGTCCGGCCGGACAGGCGTGGGCCAATATTTGTCCAACCACTTTCCAATACATTGAGTCGTTTCATTTAAGACACCGGTCTCCCACGGAACTTTTGATGTAATCATTTTGTACTTTTTGTTTCTTTTTATGGACGGCTATTGAATCTAGACATCGCTATGTGAGGTTACTTAAATTTGTTTGTAATTTTGTAACCGTAAGTTTGATGCTACATCGAAATCATGTAGATAAAAGGTGTTTGTTTAATATATTTTGACGGAAGAGGAAGCCAATGGTAGGATCCAGTTAGGTTGTGCAGCATTCGATAAGCTTCGACAAGTCTTCTCGTCGACCATTCCGCAATGCTTGAAGACGAAAGTCTTCGAGCAGTTCGTCCTCGCCGTCTTGACCTACGGGGCCGAGACATAGACACTGACGGCGGGACTGATCCACAAATTCAAATTCGCTCAACGGGCTATGAAGCAAACTATGTTAGGTGTTTCTCTTATAGGTAGAATCAGAAATGAGGATACTCGTAAGAGAACCAAGGTGCCAGTGGGCCGGTCACGTATGTCCCAGGATCGACGGCCACTGGAGTAAACGTGGCATAGGACGCCCTCCACTCCGGTGGACCGACGACCTGCGCGAAATCATCGGCAGGGGCTGGATGAGTACTACGGAAGACCGACATATGTGGGTCAAATATGGGGAGATTTACGTCCAGCAGTGGACATGGAATGACTGAAGAAGATATTTTAGCGAGATCTCTACTAGAGGCACAGGACTGTGTGCGACCTCCGGACGCCGTCGTCAGACTGGTCCCCGGAGTCGCAGATACGCGCAGAATTTTCTCCCGTGTTAGCATCATAGAGGTCCGACTGTTACCAGGGGGAAATACAGCGTGGGCTAAACCTCTGTAGTTGACTTCAACTTGGTGAATAGGCCACTTGGTCCACTTAGCCAATCCGAGGTGGACCAAAGTGGCGCACGGGCGATTTGGTGGTAGTAACTACGTATACCAGATCACGTGTCGTTCCAATTCAAGCGTGTTAAAAAGGCGTAGGTTTAGGTTTAGCGAGGTAGTTGGGAACGCGTGTACCGGAGTATTCGTTCATGTCTATTGCGTAGTTTTAAATTCACTCTGCATTCGGTCCATCCCCCTAGAGGACCCAGCTGAGTATGAAACGTATTGCCCCTGCGTTATCAAAAAAAAAGGCGGTTCATTGGTAATCTTTATTTTTTATATTGCGAACTGAATACACAAATAATTACATTTTCGTCTGTTGATTATTTTACTTCTTTTTTAACTGTTCTGGCAACGAAGCGTGTTGAGTCAATCTTATTCCTATTGGATATTCCATATTCGAAGTTCAAAAGTTGCATTTTTGTGTATACATGATTCAGAAATAAATGTACGTGAACTCAATTTTAAAAATGATGCCGTTCGTCTGTACACTAGATTTATTCAAATGACTCATGAGGCAATTCAGCGAAGTCCTTAAATGAAATTGCTTGTAAATACCTAACGCTAAGTGTTACACCAGATGTTGAATATTATACCAGCACTACATGTTAAATTATTACATTAATATTTAAATAATAATCAGGCAAGTGCATGGCTATTATACATACATATTTATACACAATAGAGGGTCCGCAGAGGTAACAAACTTCTATTGTTTTTTTTTTTTTTATTTAACACCGCCGTGCAAAACGTTTGTCGGATTACCGAGGGTCCATTGTATTTGAATTTGTACAATGAATTTCTACAAAGACATTTGCAAGGACACTTTGCTGCCACCTATGCCCAGTAGGCTGGTGTACTCTTTGCACTATTAAAAGGATCAAATGCTATAATATTGTGTTCGATTGATAGTAGGAGTTGAAGAGTGATAACCCATTACTGCTGCTATTAATAACCGATGCACTTATTCCGACGGCAATTGAACAAAGTGCTCCTTCATTACGAATGTCAATTATCACGATACGAGTGTTATGTTAATGTTAAGTACAATATCTGAAATATGTGTTACGATAATTTATTAGATGTGTTGTTGTACATGAAGTGTCATCGTCAAGCTACTCGTGTTAGAACAAAGCTTACGGCATATTTACATTCAGCCAATCTCGATGTTGCTCGCGTTGTCGAAGGTGATTCTCAGAATCCTTCAGTAGCAGATTAGGCAGTGAGTGTTTAATCTGTTTTATGTATGGTTTAACATGCGGCTCGTATATACTCACTGTGTTTTCGTTTGTGGGTAAAATTAGTCAAGTTTATCTATAATTAATTGAATTTGAGTAATTTGAATTTTGAATAATATGTATATCTTGAGTAACTTGAGCGCCTCCAAAACTTTTCCATAAGGTTAATATTTGGGTTACGCAAGTATGACCACGTTTCTGAATTTCGAAAAAAACTCAAGTGGTTGCCAATTCGTTTTCGCCGGAATACTCACATTCTTTCATTGCTTTATAGTATTTTATTCATCCCTAATACTCCACAGTACCTTAAAGAACGCTTCGAATTTATTTCTTGCTCCCACAATTTACGGCCTTCCAGTCAACATAGACTTATTACTCCTATTCATAATACAACGTTCTTCAATAATTCTTTCACGGTTAAAGCTGTCCACCTTTGGAATTCATTGCCTGTTGCTGTCAGACAAGCAAAATCCCAAATAACATTTAAGAACTTAGTCAGGAAATTCTATCTGCAATATAATGATATGTAATTTTATATAATTAGTAGATATTATATTGCATATAGTTACATGTTTATTATGTTTAAATAGTTGCATATTATCACCATATCTTGTATATGTATATAACTTATGTGTATATTTGTATATATAGTATAGTTATATATTTATTATTAAAATGTAAGTAATCGTACAATAATTATGTATACCACTGTCGCCACTCCTAATCAGAATATTCTTGCCACGGGTTGTCTGGAAGAGATCCCTTTTTAGCGATAAGACCGCCCTTTGTACCCAACTAGACTAATACTAGTTCGTAAGTTTTTCTGTAATGGTGTACAATAAAGTGTTATCTATCTATCTATATCCTATAAATAATCTCCATCGTGGAAGATGGTGGCTGATATAACTTCATCGTAATAAGTATAACCTTGTAAGCAGATGTTTTATCTCTAAGCGCTATGCGGCATGTGAGCATGCGAGCAGTATGTAAACGCGTAATCACACTCGCGCTGCCCGTTCTTTGACTTCTACAACTAAAACGTGGTGAGCCTAGGACAGCAACAGCAGTAGTGGCAGGATGAGTGTTGTGTATATATACATACTATCGCTACCCGTTTGGCGCACGGAACTAAGCATAAACGAGTTAGCTTAGTGTGTTGCACCCATGCGTTTGACAACAACATAATTTCTTTTTTTTTTATTGCAGGAGATCAGCATACAGGCAGACGGCCCACTTGATGGAAAGCGGTTACCATCGCCTATGGACATTTGGAACAGCAAAGTTGCTACAAATGCGCTGCTGCTCTCTTAAGGGAAACTGGAACCTGGTCACTAATGCCGGAACACAACTCAAGGTTGTTATGGCGACATACTTTAGACCAGGGGTGGTAGCCATCCAGTCGGGCAAATGCCCTACCACCTGGCTGTGGGTTGTTTTGTCGCCTCTTACGACAGGCCGCCCGGCCGCAGGAAATTGTATTCTTTCTCCGTTCCTGCACGGATAAAGATAAATACTTAAGAGCTTGGCTCTTGTTGGTGAAGACTCCTCTAATGCTCTCTATTCTCGGTCAGCTGTTTCACTTCTTTATACGACACGTCAGTTACTAACAACAAGACATGCGTTAATTGGGATAAAACAATTTAATTGATAATTTGCAACGACAAATATAAAGTCTGTTTCATTCATTAGTTAACACACGCGATTATGTACAACTAAATATGCACAACAGGGCAACGGTGATCTCAACTAAATGACACAGATGTGGAATCAACATTATGTATGCTTAAACAAATACATACATGCATACATAACTTCACGCCAGTTCCCTTGCGGGGTAGGCACGAACAACAGAGCGCCATTTAGGCTTATTCTTACACACCTCATGCACGCTCGTCTGTTCTTAAGGCTCCTGACATCACCTTCTGCTAGTACGCGATCAATTTGATCATGGAAGGTGTGTCGTGGCCTTCCACGACTTCTGCATCCATCCACTTTTGCATTGTACATCTGTTTAGTCATTCTTTCATCATGCATTCTTTCCACATGCCCGAACCACCGGAGCATTCCTTTCCTTAGCTTCACCCCGACACTCTCTTTCAGACCAACTCTCTTTCTTACTTCGGTATTACGAACGCGGTCCGCGAGCGTCACTCCGCTTAAACAAATATATTGTTATATTTGGAAAATTAAAGAATAAAAAGACAAAAAAGATAAAAGACAAAAAAAAGAAAGGAAAAGAAAAGAAAAGAATACATAAAAAAACAATATATATATATATAAACCCCAAAAAACGTAAAAAGCCCGGATAATCTCGTTCGTCCGGAGAGAGGAAAAAAAAAATAAAATATATTGTTATAATTGTTTGCTATGATTAAAAAAAACTATTTTCAGTTATTTTCATGAGGACTGAACAAACAAACAAAATTTCAAAATCGTTAGTCGAAAGCATAGGTCCCGAAAGTGTTTATACTCTAGGAATAAAAATACACCTAAATAAATTTATATTGTGGCCCGCAGTACATTAACTAGCAAATCTATGTGGCCCTTAAGGATAAAGAAAAAGGTTGAGTATCCCTTGGTCTTTTTTTTTTTTACCAGGGGAAATCCGTTTGAGGACTAAGCCGCGACAGGCACAGAAGCCTGGGGGGATGTTCGCGACCGGTGTGAGTGTGTGGGATTCGCCAGATCGGGGGTGGCACTAGCGTGCCCGGTCAGAACCGGTGCCATGCTATTGCCACTCCCCAGTTAGGGATACCCACTAAAACCCCTGGGTGTTCCGTCCTTCGCCTTATGCCAGGGCTACGGGTATATGACCTAGCCTCTCCGCAGCCCTGGCAGGCGAGTATCGCTTGGTCTAAAGCAACTAGTTCTAACTCAGCTTGCAAGAATGGACCTAAACAAAGTAACTACATTATAAGTTAAATATAAACTTGTAAAAATAAAAAAACCTCCCCAGCGCCCGCTTTGTGATAAGGTCAAATTGAATTAGCCAAGTAAATATAAACTTATTGACCCATAAAATCTACTCTATACACCTAACCCTTCTAACCATCTAACCCCTTTTATCTATATTTTCGGAATGTGAAGGAAAATCCGAAAATCCATAAAAAACCCATTTTAACCGAATTAGAAAAAGAGGTTCTCAATTCGTCGTGTTTCTTTTATCAATGTATAACTTTATTATTGTTTTGAACCGATTTTGACGATTCTTTTTGCGTTGGGTTCATTACAGTTTCAAAACAGTTTCGTATTTTCATTGTTATTGGATGTCATATACGTAACTTAAAAGTGAAAAATAAATATTTCTCGCAAAGAAGAAAACTATTTCGAGAGTAACTAAAAAGCAAAAATAATCATTAAATAAACAGTTTGTTGGAATTTAAAAGTAAATTATCCATAGAGAAAGGATATTTAAAAAATAAACGCATTTATAGTAGGCGTTTCTCATTCTTTCATTCAACAGAAGAGTTATGAATGTCAAAGAAGCAAGTGAGGTTTGTAAGAATGGGCCCAAATGGCGCTCTGTTGTTCGTGCCTACCCCGCAAGGGAACTGGTGTGAAGTTATGTATGTATGTTTCTCATTCTTTCTTTCTATCTCATACAGCAGAATTATGTTTGTAAACAATATACCTTATAAGTCCAATTATCTTGTATAACTTAATACATCTCCCACGTAGTAATTAAACGGAATAAATGTATTTTTTTTTAATGCGGGGGAAATAATGCATTTCGCACACTACCGGGTCATTTACTAGTGATTAGACCAAAGCGACGGGAGGTGAGCCACGAATAGCTAGCAGAGTCGATCGCCGGCTTGTGTGGAGACTCGACTCAATACTCCACTAAAACCACCCTCCTTCTATGAGCCCCGCGCTCATGGTAGGAAAAGCGTGAGACTTAGAACGTAGTTATGCCCACGTTAAATAATCGTATCTTTTTTTTTTAAAGCGGAATGCATTTTGCTCAATACCGGGTCCTTTGCTAGGGATTAGATCGTTGTTAATCATGGAGGCATTCCACTGAGGGCAATCCAAACAATAATCGACCGGCTTGTGTGGAGACACGAACCGATGGACAAATGCCCAGGGTATAATACCCCACTAAAACCACCCTCCTCCCATGTGCCCCGCGCTTATGGTAGGAAAGGAAAGGAAGCAGTGCAAACTCACTTCGTCAACAGAAGTTAAATAATTGAATCTCACATTAACCCTCATAGCCAACGTATACATTCGGTGCCAATTAAAATAATTATTATTGTAATTTATAACAACAAATTTGCATAGTACACCGACACCGACCGGGTTCGATTCCTGGCATGGTAAATTTCGGAAACGAACTTTCTGTTATTTAGTATGGTCTGGGTGTCTGGGATCGGCCCCGGAGTGGTCCGTTGTATGTTACCCGTAACACAAGCGTAACTTGCTTAGCTTGGGAATATACAATGTGTGTGTTTGTATGCCGTTGAAAAATAAAATAAAAAGACTTGAAGATGTTGTAGAAAATAATTAGTTAGAAAACTTTTATTAAAGATGTAATGACTATGGTAAGCGCACTGACGTTCCAAACTCACAGGCCGTATTGTTACAATTTACGCTTCGACAAAGACAAATTCCACGTACAGATCTGTAAAAGCACATTTTATTACCTGTCGGCATTTGAACTAATTGTAATCCTTTTATGATCGTCTTCTTTCATTCACTTATTTATTGGCATACGTTCTAGTTATTGTGGAGAACATCCTATTGTCCTATTGTACTCATTTACGGCCGCTTACGAGCATCATTAGCCATGTGTTGCGGATTATAAGTACAAGCAAATTCTAGGAAATTATGTCGACGTTGCCGGGCTGGCAAATTTGCATTTGTGAAGTATAAAACGATAGCCTGATCGAGAGAGGGGGTCAGTTGAGCTACAACTACGATCTAGGCGTGACGTGTGTACATTCGGGAATCTAATAGTGACGGACTTTGCGCGATTTATTGAATTACGACCTTCTGCATTACGTTTGGATTTGTTGTGTTCGGTTATATTTGTACCTGTGTTATACGTGTTTATATAGTTCTAATAAACTATAAAAATTTTAACGGCATTTTAATTCGATTCCCGTTAACTCGTAACAGTATGGTGTATACAACCCGCAAGAGTTAACTTGAGACTTCACTCGGATGACGTAAGCGCGAGATATGACTCAATCGTATACGTCGATGGCGAGAGCGGTAAGAAGGTGGGGGTCAGGAGGCGAGCACGCATTCCACTCAGATCTCAAGTTAACTCCTGCGGATTACTACTAAGACAGTTTTCTGACCTAATGTGCACGATGTTACAATTACCACGTGCTAACGGTGAATGAAAACATTGTGATGAAACCTGCCCATCAAGATAACCAATGTGTAAACCCGTCAACACGCCTTGGACAAGTTTATAAACGGGAGGCCCGAACCCAGCAAGTCGGACGTCTTTGGAATGTTATTATTACAGTAGTTTGAATGAATATGTACTTACGATCAAACTTTGTCGCCCTATTGGCTAGCATATCAGCTAGCTTACTAAGCTCGCTTCTTAAAGCTCCTTCCAGTTGAGATCTCGCTTGAGATGTGAGCTTTGGTTTTGAAGCTGGGCCGCAGCAGCCCCGATTCAGGCAAAGTTGGTCTGCATCTGTAATAAAAAAATACTGCATGAGGCTTATACTAAATCGTTAAGATTTTCGATACACATGCAATTCTACGTTAAAACAATTAATATTATATCAATATTGAACATTTTTGAAAATGGAACTGCACATCAATACACCGTCCTTCTTTTCTCCAAAAGTATAAGTTTTATCTATGCTTCAAAAATGCCGCCGTTATGTCATCGGAGTGCAAGAGTGACAATAAACACAGATATAAAATATGTTTTTAAAAATAGAACACTCTTTAACGCTTTCGATGTTTGTTAAAAACATAAAATATTTTGTTCCGTTTAAAAAAGAAATTCTTTGTTTTTAAATAAATTAATGAATTTTAAAAATTAAATAACATCATAATATATTTTTTGAAAATTAAACTGTTCACGAAAACATCACCCTTAAGTTCCCTCCAAAAATTCTGATGATATTATCATCAAGAGTCCGAGATTAAAAATGAGCACAGATATTTATAAAAATATATTTAAAAAATAGAACAATCATGTTTGTTGAAAACTTAAAAGAATTTGTTCGGTTTTAAAACAACAAAAGAAAGTTTAATTATTTATAAAAAAATAAGGTTATTCATGCGGCTTGTTCATGTAAAGAGTTTTTGGCGGGAGCAATAGTTATAGTATGGACTAAGATCCTTTGCCTGCCTTTGTGGTGAATACTTCTACTACTCGCTCGTGTAAACTTTGTATCTAGACTTCGGAATCTATTCTACTTTCCGCTATATAATGTATGCTACCTTTATCTCCGCTGTCAAAATTTCATAAGTTTTTACGAAAAATAATGATAATAAGTTTATTTACAATCCTGATATAAAAATCAACAATGTATCTATGTGATGGAATTCAAAAACCAGTCATTACAATCATACCAAACATATTATTATGTTAGTATCAAAATTTGTTTCAACTCTGATATTCTGGCTTGAAGGCCTAGCGGCCAAGCCATAATGTAATTAAAAAATCAACTCTGATTTTCAAATGAATATCATTTTCATACTTTACAGTTTACAACCTAAACGTGCTTTCGATCTACCATACATCTTCAAAAGACTCGACGCGTACACATAATCACACAATAAAAAAGTTAATAAATGCATGATAAAAGAGCATATATGATGAAATAATGCAATTACACGTGGGATATAGATTATCATCTAAAAGCGGGTTACAAGAACAGATCTAGTTTAGATTAAACAAGTGTGAAGTATGAATGAGTGTTATTTTTGTACATCCCATTTAAACGGAACATGATGTTTGCGTACTAGGGATGGGCCGAAATTCGTTTTATATTCGGTTTAACCGAATTTCGGCAGCTTAAGTCGAACTTCGGCATACGGCTGAAATTCGGTTTAAATGCCGAACATACGGTGCAAGGAAAAAGTAAAATATCTACTTGCACTATTTTGACTGAAATTAACAGAAATCATATCTATCATAACCGTAATATAAAAATTGGCATCTATATACTCATGGTCATTTACTTTAGTTAGGAACATGTAAACCTTAAAGTGCAATGTAATAAAAAATAAATAAAATTAGTTCTTGATTGAGTCTTTGCCTAATTAAATAGACATCAAAATAAAACAAAAAAATAAAATAAACTTATTATTCCTCTAAGAAACATCAATAAGTAGTGCAACTGCTTAATCATAATGCGTAACTTGAATTAAAAAAAAACACGTCTAAGGGACATCAGCAATTACAACTTTAATTTTGATTGAAATCACTTTTTACGAATTAAACATTATGAATTTAGAACTATGAAATGGTGATTTTTTTCAATCAAAGGTCTATAAATCTATTCTTTTATCCACCTACTCATATTTAAAATTTAGTAGAGGCAGATTATGGTGAAAAAAGCCAAAAATTCGGTGTTATCAAGTTGACGTTGTCAACAGGTCACGGTGTCTTGCTCTTGCGAAAGCGTGGCGAAATCAAACCGAATTTCGGCCGAATTTTTTGTTTTGGATATTCGGCCGAAGTTCGTATTCGGTTCAAACTACATTCGGCCCATCCCTATTGTGTACGCAAAATTTTGAGAAATACATTATGTGAAGTGATTCAAACGTAAACAGGAAAGCTTTGGATAATATTAGTAGATACCATCACTAATTATTATTTTCATGTATTTATTTATATAAAAAAAATTTACATATCAGGATGTACAGTCGTGGTATGAAAATGTTCCCTAGTTTTCAAATTGATTCATTTAACATTCCGCGAGTACATGTTACCTTTGCAAACTAAGTCACAGAACATACTGTTCTACAGAAAATTATGTTTAAGTATTTACAATAAACTTTAAAATTACTAAGATTGTTTAGACATGTAATACATTTTTATTGGTTTTAATATTTATGTTAAGCGTAGCGATTAAAATAACCTCTTTGTTTCTTATTGTTAATCTCAGCGCCCGTCATTGCCAACATTGCAATTTGTTTTTTACACGTTTCTGTATTTTATAAACGTAACATTTATCAAAATGCTGGCAGTATTGTTTCTTGTACTCGTGCAATTAAAGGTCGACTTTAAGGCGACGAACATTTTCATTCCGCGACTGTACTTATATTGTCGTTACTCGTATGCGAGATTATATCTCTCAAGAGTTTCGTCAATTCAAGTGCCTTATTGATAATAATAATGAGCCTCAATCAGTGTTATCGCTAGGGTTGCCACCTTTTTATGAAGAATAAGCAGTTGGTTTTTTATTTCGAAGTTGACAAACAGGTGGACGGCCACCTAATGGAAAGTGGTAACCATCGCCTATAGACTACTGAAACACCAGGAGAAAAGCCTACGTGTCTCCAGCCCATCTTATGGTCCAGAAGGAGGACAGTCCGTATGTAGACCACCCCATCCGCAGGTGGCCTAGGAATCGTAGCCGCTCATCCCGTAACCCATTACAGGGGGCCCACACGGACCAGTGGGGGATCCCGTGGACTTCCCCCCTCCTTTTTTGAAGAGGGTACCCTTCACCGCTGCCTTGGCCCGCGTAGTCAGGTCCGAGGTATCGCTACTCACCTAAGGCGTCGCCACAAAGTCCCCCTGCGGGTTGTATGTATGTTTTACTATTATTTTTTTATTCGGCCAGCAAAGTTCTATTATAACTATCATAGGAATTCAAACAGTTTATCGCAACAACTTAGCGCAGCGGATGTATTTCGGTCACAGTTGAATTAGCGATCAATATATAGTATATTTCCTACTGTAATCTTTTTCTCTTATATACAGGTTAATTTTTCAAGTGGGCCTTCAAGGCCAAATCTTAAACTTACATACATACATACATAACTTCACGCCAGTTCCCTTGCGGGGTAGGCACGAACAACAGAGCGCCATTTAGGCTTATTCTTACACACCTTACTTGCTTCTTTGACATTCATAACTCTTGTCATGCACGCTCGTCTGTTCTTAAGGCTCCTGACATCACCTTCTGCTAGTACACGATCAATTTGATCATGGAAGGTGTGTCGTGGCCTTCCACGACTTCTGCATCCATCCACTTTTGCATTGTATATCTGTTAGTCAATCTTTCATCATGCATTCTTTCCACATGCCCGAACCACCGGAGCAATCTTAAACTTCATATACGAAATATCGGAATATACTCAAAGGAAGCTCGAGGCCAAAATCGATGAAAACAACTAATTTATAATAAGCCACGAGACTTCTTTGAGTATATTTCCCTATATCGTAAATATGTCGTTTAAGATTTGGCCTTGAAGGCCCATTTGAAAAATTCAGGCGCACAATTGGCTAAAATACAACTCTATTACTTCATAATCAGAAATTTATGGAATAAAAATTATGTATTTCTCTGAGAACACAAAGAAACGACATTCAAAGTCAATTCACGTAAAGTCCTATTTAACTAATATTATAAACTGTTATTGAAAAAGTACGAAAATAGGTTCCCCTATAAGTAAAAATAAAAAACCAAAGACATTGAAACTAAAATACATTATGTAGCAGATCACTGCCAACGGGGAGCGTGCCCAGAAGGCTGGGCTAGCTTATAGAAGTATTAAATTATATTAGTTATGTTATATTCTACCAATAATGCCCAAATCTATACTAACTGTTATTTAACGCTCATCACTTATCAAAAATTTATATACGTTCCCTGGAGAGTTTTTGGCGGGAACTGAAAGGAGACGTTGTGCTGTGCAGTTTTATTTTCTAAAAATGTGTAAAATTGCTCTAAAATGAACAATAGTTGTAGGATATTGATAGTTTTTGAGTAGTAATTATGTGTTTTGTGAGAAATGTGAACTGTATAGTCAAATGTTGCCTTTTGAGAATTCACAAGAACTCCGTTGAATGGCGTTAGTTGTAGCCTACAATACAACTGCGCGACTATTATACGAAGACTTAAACATCAGAATTGGCTGTATGGACTAAAGATTCCTTTGCCTGCCTTTGTGGCGAATACAACTACTACTCGTTCCCTGGATAACAAATTCTAATTGTATATTAAACTAGCGGACCCGACAGACTTCGTTCTGTCAAAAAGATTTGGAATGTGACAGTTTTTTGTTCCTACCTATTTTATAACCGCGGCAAAAAATTCTCCTGAACAGAACCGTCACCCTGGTGATAGGGCGGAGTGTGGGGTTCAGCTCGGGTGACCAAAGTATCTTCACTTGCACGAACTTTGGCCACCCTTCTGGGATCCACTAAAAAAACCCCGACCGGGATGTCTGCCAGAGGGCTTCAAGCTAAGAGGTGAACATAGGGTTCAAACCTGATTGGAAGCTTGTAATTTAATATGAACTGTATTGAATAGCAATAAAGTTCAAATTGACTCTCTAGATTTTAGTTAGAAAACGTTTGTATGGGAAAAGAAAAGGGCTTTTTTTAGGGTTTTCCCGGCAATTACTCGAATTTTTCTCGCCGTAAAAACCATCCTTGGACTTCAACGAACATTTGAAAACAAGAATTGGCCACATTGGTCCAGGCGTTTTTGAGTTATGCGCTTACCAACACATTTTGCGATTCATTTTTATATATAAAAGAAAGTCGTGTTAGTTACACTATTTATAACTCAAGAACGGCTGTACCGATTTGGCTGAAAATTGGTGGGGAGGTACCATAGAACCAGGAGACGGACATAGGATACTTTATATCCCGTTGGAACCGGTAGGTGGCGCTGAGATCGGGTTATGGAATCCTAATCACCTGGACCGATTTTGATGACTTTGTTTTTGTGTGTTTGAGTTGCCAGGTGGTAGGGCATTTGCCCGACTGGATGGCTACCACCCCTGGTCTAAAGTATGTCGCCATAACAACCTTGAGTTGTGTTCCGGTATTAGTGACCAGGTTCCAGTCTCCCTTAAGAGAACAGCAGCGCATTTATAGCACCTTTGGTGTTGCAAATATCCATAGGCGATGGTAACCGCTTTCCATCAAGTGGGCCGTCTGCCTGTCTGCTGATCTCCTGCAATAAAAAATAAATTAAAAAAAAGTGGGTGGCCCCCGGATGGTTTAAATACACAATTGGAACCAGTAGGTGGCGCTGGGATCGGGTCCTAGATTTTTATTTTTTCATAGCAGGACAACGTCTGCCGGGGCCGCTAGTATACTATAATTATGTCATACGGAAGTAGGTACCCTACTACTACGGTAGTAGTTGTTTCGGACAAAAATAAATGATCTCGCAAGTTTTAAAACAAAGTCGTTGCTGACAATAATGCGCTCAGGAAATTCATCCGCCTACGTCCAGTCAACTAAGATTGGCTGACGACGAGATGTTTGAGTAGACAGATTATAGTACAATATTTACACATAAGAAATTTCCTACACAAAAGCTTTTTTGGAATCGTACGCTCCCTTCTTGTAATGCAATAATACATCGCATTCGGATGTTTAAATTTATTTACGAACCCCTATAGACCCTCGTCTGTCACCCTTCGTACTTACGAACCTAGTCGGGCTCGGATATTGACTTGAAATTGGTGGAGCCCGAGGCGTGTACGACAGATTTCTATATTGTGAAGTTTTAAATTAACACTAGAACAATTTGATGAGTTTACCACTCAGACCGATCCCCGAGCTCACAGAATGAAGTCGAATGAAGGAAGCCGATCGCACCGCAGTGCGTTATGAGATCTTAGTTAAATAATCGAATTAGTACGGACAAAGGTGGAATAGTTTCCAGTGGATACATTACTGTTCCAACACAGACGTCTGTGGACATGGATGTCTGTGAACACGGACGTCTGTGGGTTATCGTTAGATAGGTCTTGAAGAATCATAATAATGTTCCCTAGAGACGTTTTGCTTTAAGTTCATATATGAAAAAAAATATCGGCAGACACACACAAACATTGTGTATCTCCAAGCTAAGCAAGTTACGCTTGTGTTATGATTAATATACAACGTACTATTCTGGGGCCGATCACAAACACCCAGACCATGGTAAGTAGGGCAGGTGGTAGGGCATTTACCCGACTGGATGGCTACCACCCCTGGTCGAAAGCATAACAACCTTGAGTTGTGTTCCGGCATTAGTGACCAGGTTCCAGTGACCCTTAAGAGAGCAGCAGCGCATTTGTAGTACCTTTGGTGTTGCAAATGTTCATAGGCGATAGTAACCGCTTTCCATTAATTGGGCCGTCTGCCTGTCTGCTGAACTCCTGCGATAAAAAAAATGACAGGAATCGAGACCGGAGTACATGTGTTCCAGTCCGACCGGCAAAGGCTTAGCCCACTCAGCCACAAAGGCCACCAATATTAGATTCTTTCTTCTTCTTTCTTTAGAGTTCTTTTAACTTTTAAACTACTAAATGAAATATCGTGCAAAAATCAAGATTGAAGAGCTTAAAAAAATACTTGCAACGAAAATTGTTTTGAACAATATTCGTTGGGTAATTATGGATTACATTTTTATATGTTCCTTGTGTTCCTGATATTTTTTATTATATACAAAATAGTTACTAATGAAAATAAAAAAACGTCGCGTAAAAAAACCGACTTCAAAAACTAAAAAACTAAAAAGTATAAAATATCTTATTTATAAAGCTATTATTATTAATATATATTATCTAAAACATCTTGAAGTCGGTGCAAAGTAAAACATAAAAATTACTATATTTTTTTGAAAATTACTAAGCACCGACTTTAAGATTTTAGATAATATATATTAATAATAATAGCTTTATAAATAAGATATTTTATACTTTTTAGTTTTTTATTTTTTGAAGTCGGTTTTTTTAAATGAAGTTTTTTTATTTTATTTGTTACTTTTTAGTGTCTAGCTATGCACGGGTAGACCTACGAATGGTGACGCGCTCCTTAAAAAATATAGGTCCCAATAAACGGGACCAAAAAAATGTTCGTAAAATGAAAACTACGGGGCCAAACTATGTTAAATTTTTAGGGGACCAAATAGCAGCTATTTCGCGTCGAACAAAAAAAGAATCACGTAAATCGGATCATAAATATCGGAGTAATCGGTGAACATACATAAAAAAAAAAACAAAAAAAAAGATCCCGACGAATTGAGAACCTCCTCCTTTTTTTTTGAAGTCGGTTAAAACTACAAAATAGTGATGATGAACAAAGGCGAGTTTAACCCTAACAAGAGTATTCTTCCAACAAACCTATGGGTCTAGCGAGATTAGGAAAACAAGAGGCATGGGTTATGTACACTAATGTTATTACATAAAAGTACTTATAGAAAATAAATTTTACATTACTTACTTATTACATTATATTATTTACTGTTATTTTAGACACTACTACAGAATTCCTAGTGGATAAAATATTTTGGTGTGATTTAAAGAAATAGTCGACTCTCTTACTTTATAGAATGATATTACGTCTTAATCCGAAACGTATAGGACGCACAAGTAAATGAAGTGAACCAATTCTGACCCAGAGGTCTCATTAATAAACATGTCTATTGGATTTCTAAATCAAAGTTCAAATCTCATCGGATTCGTGCCTCGTGAGTTCGGTATGGGATAAAATAAACCCAGATTATCATAGGATGAGCTTAGCGGAGATAGTTACGACTTTATGCATATGGTAATAAGATTTATTGTAATTTGAGGGTAGCATGCTTAGTTGAAATTAAAATGCGTGTTCTAATACATAAGCAGATAGCGGATTTTAACATTTAAAAATCTTAAAATACTTATCAGCCTAATCCAGTGGATGCGCTTGGTTTTATTTATAACAATAATCTAAAGTCCTGTCAACTTATCTGGACACTGTAAAATGTGCAAAATTCAGGGGGGCTAATTCCCTGCTAAGCTAACCAGCAGATTCCAAAAATGCAATTTTAGAATTTTAGTCTGTCTGTTAGCGGATTTAAATGGAATTCGAAACTGAGCTAACTAATATTACGGGGCGTAACTTAGGATAGTTTTTATCCCGATAAATGACATAATTTTCGTGGGATAGACGAAAATCGTGAAATAGATGGCGCTGCGATCGCATATTTTTTAAAACTACTGAACGCATATGAATGAAACTCGACATAAGGCTGGCTTATAACCCGAGTCAACACTTAGGATACGTTTTATCCCAATAAAAGATGTCGTTTACTTGGAATATATGGATTAGCAAAATAGATGTCGCTGCAATCGCGTTTTTTCCATTCACTAACAAATACCTCCGTTGTCATAAACAACATGTCATTCATTGTATTACTTCAAATCAGGTTGGCTTCGACTCATCTCTATGTTTTGCTGGGCAGTTGTCTAGATTATATGGACTTCGTTTCTTTGTTATTATTATATGTTTTCTATTGTATGTAGAAAACTGAATTAAGTTTTTAAGTAAGTAAAATAAAGCTACTGCCTAGGGTTTGACACATGGCGTAGCCACGGGGCAAACTTTAGTTTTGGATAAAATTTCATGTTACAGTACACTCGCTGAGATAGCCTATCTTGGTCCACACGGATGTACCGCCCTGTCAACTAGGGGGCTAGGAGTCTAAAGACGGGGCGATAACGTGACTCACCGCGGCTTTTGATATTAATGTTTGCTGACGCCCTCATGGGCACGCTGCTTGATTGCCAACTATCGACTGCGGATGGGGAACTTTTTAATATTTAAATAGGTTGGGGAGCAGTTGAGATGGCTCTATTAGGTGACACAAAAATTCACAACGCGGTGCTGGTACCTACGCTCACGTATGGAAGCGAGAGTTGGGTATGGAACAGAGAGCATGAAAGTAGAGTAAACGCGGTTGAGATGCGAGCACTGCGCAAAATCTGCGGAGTGATGCTCGCGGACCGCGTTCGTAATACCGAAGTAAGAAAAAGAGCTGGTCTGAAAGAAAGTGTCGGGGTGAAGGTAAGGAAAGGAATGCTCCGGTGGTTCGGGCATGTGGAAAGAATGCATGATGAAAGAATGACTAAACAGATATACAATGCAAAAGTGGATGGATGCAGAAGTCGTGGAAGGCCACGACACACCTTCCATGATCAAATTGATCGTGTACTAGCGGAGGGTGATGTCAGGAGCCTTCAGAACAGACGAGCGTGCATGACAAGAGTTATGAATGTCAAAGAAGCAAGTGAGGTGTGTAAGAATGGGCCTAAATGGCGCTCTGTTGTTCTTGCCTACCCCGCAAGGGAACTGGCGTGAAGTTATGTAACTATGTATGTACAAAAATTCACGGGCTTACTCCTATTGAGTTAGACTAAGTTTGATCGCTTCTTTAAGAACCTTAAACATTTCTCAATAGGAATAAGACCATAAGTAATCACTGCATCGAATAGGAAGTACATCTCTTCAGTTGTCATGAGATTGAGGGAGACCCTTGAGATTGGCTTTATTTAAAATCTCTTTGTGTTTCTCCTTCTCTCTAAAATAGAAAAGTTTATTATTTAATACATATTTTTTTAACAAATCAGTCAAACTCTCCTTTCAATTTGATCTAAAAAAATATTTTAAGATGGCAAAGTATAATTGCCATCTTTCACTGAAATAAGTTTTGATCACAGTGGACGTACAAGTTTATTGACTAGTCCAGTTGGTCAGTAACTTGGTCAATTCACCCATTTCAACTTTGCCAGTCACCACAAGTCTCTCCATTTTGTTTGGGTTCTTTCAGCTATGTGGCCGAAGCGCTTCAGTATACGATCGGCATACTGCTGATAGCCTCTGGTGATCTCGAGATTATCTGATGAACAGTTCAGTTTTTTGGCTGTTTTGTAAATTATAATTATTTCTGTACTAATATAAAATATAATGTACAGCGGCTACGCCCCTTTGAATGTCGGTTTACGCGGGAAGCGAACTGTGTCAAATTTGCGGGAAAAGAAGTGTGGGACAATTTTGATGGGAATCGGTAGATAAGCACGCACTTACCTGGTTAATGGGAATGAAATGCGGCTGCTCCTCTGCCTTCAGTCCACTTCACTTCACTTTATGGGAATGTTATAGTCTGTTCTTTATAGTCCACTTCACTGCAATTTAGTTTTTATAATAATTATGTTTATAGTATTTTGATGCGGAGCGGGTTATTTATATAATACATATAATTTATTTAATTAGGGTTGCGGGCGCGATATAGATATTTTATGTTATGTTATTTTATATATTTACAATATGCGGGGCGATTTAATTTAATTTATTTTATGATGACATGAGATGAATGATTGAAGTAACGTGCGAAACGGGAACGCGCCGTCAGATTTAAAGGAAGAATTTAAATAATAAAGAAAAGTTTGTATATGCCGAAAGAAGGTTACTTGGCGATACCATTTCCCCCGGCCTTAAAGGGTTGCCTTTAAAAAAAATACATTTAAAGTACGAAGGATCAAATAATAAAGCGAAGACAGTGAATATTTAACATAAAACAAAATAAAAGCTAGCAGGGAGCAATTATTCGGAAAATCAAGTAAATTAATTTGAGATTTAAGAAATATAAAAGTTATGCGGAATAACCAAAATATAAAACAAGATCCTGAATAAATAAAATAAAATAATCTTCTTAATTGTAATAAACAAAATTAAAACTCAAAGCTAACTTAAATATTCTATTTCTAACATAACAAAATCATTGATTAGGCAATGGACACAATTTAACGGTAGAACGTACAAAGCTTCCTTTATTAGTTCTTACAGTTACGACACGACATACGCCGTCCTTTGAAAGATGTACTGCCTCCACTACACCTATTGGCCAAGAAAGCGGTGGTGCGTTATCTACAATAATAATAACCACAGTTCCTATCTTTATCGGAACAGAAGGTGTATTCCATTTAGCGCGAGATTGTAATTGATGCAAATATTCAACTCGCCATCGTTGCCAGAATGACTGCACTATTTTATCAAGTAGCGAATATCTATCAAGCAATTTCCCTGACTCCGTGTATGGCGCGGGCAAAGAATATAGTGGTGCGGTATGTAAGAAATGAGCTGGAGTAAGTGCTGAGGGCTCAGCAGGATCACTACTCATAACAGTAAGTGGACGCGAATTAATTAGTGCTTCGACTTGCGTAAGTACTGTAGAAAGCTCCTCATAAGAAAGTATTTGTTGTCCAATAACTTTAAAAAGATGAGACTTAACTACTTTCACCATACTCTCCCAACATCCTCCAAAATGTGGAGATGCAGGGGGGATTAATTTCCATTCAATTCTATTTTCTGAAAGTTCATGCTCAAATTGCAAACGATAGTCATTAAAAAATTTATAAAGATCGCGTAAGTATGAGCGCGCTCCTACGAAGTTAGTGCCATGATCCGAATATAGACATTGAACTGGACCTCGTCGCGACAGAAAACGTTTAAGCGCAGAGAGAAAACTTACTGTACTTAATTCGGTTGCTATTTCTATATGAACGCAGCGTGTTGTCATACAAGTAAAGATGCATAACCAAGCTTTACGGCTTTTGACTCCTCTACCGCGGACTGGTGTATATTGGAGAGGCCCAGTGTAATCACATCCAGTATGCGAGAATGGTTTATCTACTTTAGTAACACGGTGGCTAGGTAAGTCAGACATTAAAGGAAAATGCGGGCGTGGTTTGACTTTAAAACACGTGTTACATTTATGGATACGATAACGAATCACGCAACGCGCACCGAGAATCCAATATTGCGTCCTAAGTATAGACATCAATAACTCTGGACCAGCATGTAGATTCTTAACATGATAGTAATCGACTAATATGTCAACTATATGATCATGTCGCGGTAATACACACGGATGTTTATGCGAATATTCTAAAGTAGCGTTGGACAATCTTCCACCCACACGAATAAGACCGTTTTCATCAAAAAATGGCTTTAATTTTTGTAAAGTAGGTGAACAAGGCTCATTGTTTTTCAAATTTCGAATGTCTTGACTAAAGTGAATATTCTGTAACGCAAGAAAAATTTTATTTTCAGCAAAGCTCAAGTCTGAATAAGATACAGAAGAAGAGCGCGGTAACTTATTAATAAAACGAAAAATGAAAACAACAATACGTAGTAGTTTCGACCACGAAGATATTCGATGTGCGATTTTATAAATTGGTGATGTTATAGTATTCGTTATTACAGCATGCGTGACAGATTTAAGTTCAGGCATTTCATGAACGTTTTCATACTCAAATTTATTTAAAGGCCACTCAGATTGATCCTTAGATGCCCAAGACGGTCCATTAAACCATAATGAATGGTTTATTAACTTTAAAGGTGATAGGCCTCTAGAAAGACAATCAGCTGGATTATCTTTTCCAGCAACATGATAGAAACATCCAGCTGGTAAATTATCGATTATTTTCACAACTCTGTTGGCAACAAATGTTTGCCAGCGATGGGGAGAAGAATTAATCCAACAAAGAACAACTTTCGAGTCTGTGAATGCATAAAAGTTCTTTATTTTATAAAGAGGTTCAAAATTATCAAGAACCTTACGCATAAGTTTTGACAAAAGAACAGTTGCGCAAAGCTCGAGTCTTGCAACTGAAACTGTTTTGAGCGGTGAAACTTTAGACTTAGAACACACTAGACGAGTGGTTATATTATTACCGTTGACAACTTGTAAATATATAACACTGCCATATCCACGTTCGCTAGCATCTGCAAATCCCAAAAGATGTACAGTACAACCTTGCACTATTCCAAGATGACGAGGTACGCAAAGTTCATTAAGCTGAGGTAGTTCAAGACAGAATTGCTGCCAGCTGTCTACAATGCGACGGGGAGGAGTGTCATCCCAATCACATTTAATTAACCAAAGCTCTTGAATTAAAAGCTTAGCATATAAAATGGTGGGAGCTAGTAAACCAATGACGTCCCAGAGACGTGCGACTGTTGACAAAATTGTTCGTTTAGTACATAAAGTGTCTGGTGTCACAACCTTAAAATGAAAGAAATCCCCTGACTTATGCCAAAGCATGCCTAATATTTTATGGGGTACGTTCTTGTCGATTTCAAAGTCGGCAGATGCTCGATGAGTGGCTGGAATGTCCTTTAAAACTGTATCAGAGTTGCAAGTCCATTTCACGAGGTCAAATTGACCCAACTTGAATAACTCTATTAGAGACTTGCTAGCTGAAACAGCAACTCCTTCATCTCTTTCCGGCAAGTCAGCCATTATACTAAAACAAACATCATCCATATAAGTTGCTCTAGAAGCTATAGAAGCAGCAGAAGGGAACTTGTGTGTTTCATCAGCAATTAATTGATGAACTACTCGAAGAGCTTGAAACGGGCTTGACTTCATTCCGAAACATACGCGGTTAAATTTATAAACAGTTACCGAATCTTTAGGACAAAATCGATACAAAATCTGTTGAAATTTGCGGTCTGATTCTCTTACGCCAATTTGAAGGAACATCTGTCGGCAGTCAGCGGACAGTGCTATCTTAAATAAGCGAAAATTTAAAATAATGTTAAATAAATCTCCTTGCAGGTTCTCCCCTGAATGTAAAACATCATTAAGACTTAAGCCCGTACTTGTTTTACAACTCGAATCTAGAACCATACGAACCTTCGTTGAAGTTCGGTCTTCACGCACAACTGCATGATGTGGAATGAAATAAGATAATGATTTGCCATCGTAAGATATCTCACTAATGTAACCCTTTTTAAGATAGTCTCGAATTATCTCATCATAGTTCTTACGCAATATAGTTGAGGTTTCCAATTTTCTTTCTAAGCATAAGAATCGCCTATGTGCGGTTGAATACGATTCACCTAATTTATAAACATCGTCATTAAATGGTAATGCGACAGTATATCTACCGCTAGAGTCACGACTAGTGGTAGCGCGGAAAAAATTCTCACATTCGAGATCATCTTGACTTTGTATAGGGGGTGCGGATATTTCCTCAAGTTCCCAAAATTTCTTAAGAAGACAATCTAAAGATTCTTGCACAACAGTACAACAAGTAGAAAGCTTATAAGAAATTTGTAAAGCGGGAGCAGTACCAACCAATACATACCCTAATACTGTTTGAACTGCAGGTGGTAGGCCATGTACATTACTGTAAACCATATTAGGCAATAATAAATGCGGAAATAATGACGCACCTAGTAATATATCTACTTTACTAGGATAATTGAAAGTACTATCTGCGAGCGGAAGCGTATTTATATGCGAAAAAAACGTCGTATCTACAGGCACCGTCGGCAGATTATCAGTAATCCGATCCACAACAAGCCCTGATACGTCAAAATAAACAAATCTATCAAAACGAGAGAAGACTCTAAAGTCTGCAGTGCCTTTAATAGATTTTTCACATCCACCGATACCTCTTACTGTCATTAGCGAATTTCTATTATAGTTCAACCCTAAACGTGCGCAACAGTCATAAGTTATAAAATTACTCTGAGATGCAGAATCTAACAAACATTTCACTATATGACCATTCCCAAAGCTATCATAAACAATAACTTGAGCGGTAGAGAGTAAAATCGTAGTACTCTGTATACACGGAGAAGCGCAACCTTTGCTATCAACATTATGACTGTGAGCGGATATAGACGTTGGAGTCTCTTCATTTATTACCGTCTGCGATGCAGTAGTAAATGTATTGGGAGATTGAATAAAATTAGATGAACGCGGCCTCACATTAGCCGTAAAAGACTGCGATGTAATATTAGGGTTTATATGATGCCCGGGGGGAGGCATTGACGATATTATTTGCGGGGCAGCTGTAGTTGAAGTGTTAAGGTTAGACGCGACTTCGTTAACGTTGTTAACTCTTTCAAAATGTAACAGAGTATGGTGGCGTTGATGACAATTACGACACTTCAAACTGGAGCTGCAATCTCGAATTTTATGTTTGATACTCAAACAGTTAACGCACGCATTGTGTTCCTTGACACATTTGAATCGCGCGGAAGCAGTTAAATTAGCAAAGGCCGGACATTTATAAAAGTGATCATGAATGATGTTATCACACAAACACTTATGTGAATTAAAAGCTGCAACATATGCTTGTGGCCTAGGGATATTATGAGGTAGTTTATTTGGGAAATTGCGCTGTTGAATATTATGTGTAGAATTACGTTGACTGTTATGAAATATACGATATTGGCTTTTCATAAATTCTGTCAGGTTTGCAAATGTAGGCAGCCTTTGATCTCTATGTGTCATTTCAAAAGTGTGAATAGTATGATCATCTAACTTTTTCATAGCAATATGTAGTAGGATATGATCAGCTAAATTATCAATTGGAAGATTCCTTAATGCATTCGCAGCGGATATAAATTTGTCTAAAAATGTCTGAAAATATAAAGCTGAAGGCGGACCATTTAATTTAAGGTTCATCATTTGATCTAAGTACGATGAGGCTAGTGTTCGCGTATCCTCATACCTATCAATTAATGAGTTAATTATGGTTACGTAATTTTCAGCATTGGGAGTAATTCCAGAAAAAACTGCTTGTGCCTTGCTTGAGAGCTTCCCTAACAAATAGTACAGTCTCTCAGCATCGGTAAGCGATGTGTTATCATGTACAGTTGATTTGAAACTCGAGAAAAAGAGCGGCCAGTTTCGAATGTCACCGTCAAAGGACATTATTTCGATAGGCGGCAACTTAATTGCTTTACGACGTGGCTCATTAAGTTCAGGTACAGCATTGGACCGCGGCTCAATTTGTTTCATAACGCCTTTAATCTTACAGTACATTTCTTCAACGGACGACATATCTTCAAAGTTAGGAACAGAATCTGGTTTGCACTTAAGAAGCAAGTTATTATATTCCTCATTAGTAGCTTTGAATTCATTTCGAATTTGGTCAATTGTTTCAATACTGTCTAAAAAGGTTGCGACGCATTCGGGGCCACAGAATGCCTCTAGTGCCTTTCCATGAACCTTTTCTATAAATTGGAATAAGTATTTCAGGCGGGCTTCTAAAATTATTAAATTGCGGTTATCATTATCCCCATTATGAACTTTAGGAGGCATAGCGGCGGTATATTAGTTATATTATATTCAATATAAGGCAACACTTATAAGGCACGCGGGCGGTGAAAAGAAAGGATGCTGGGCGGTGATTGTTCAAACTCGAAAGTTATGAAAAGTTTGAAACACGAGATTTAACCATGCATCCGGCTCGAAGGACCATTTGGTGCGGCGGCGCTGGATTTAGCGGGAAGCGAACTGTGTCAATTTTGAGGGAAAAGAAGTGTGGGACAATTTTGATGAGAATTTGAGAACAAGCACGCACTTACCAGGTTAATGGGAATGAAATACGTCTGTTCTTCTGCCCTCAGTCCACTTCACTGCACTTCAGTTTTTATAATAATTATGTTTATAGTATTTTGTACTTGCGGTGTGGGTTATAAGTATATTAATTTATTAAAGATATTTAAAGTATTATATTTATGTTAATTTATTTTATATATTTACAATGTGCGGGGCGACTTAATTTAATTTATTTGCTGACATGACAAATGAACGATTGATTGACGTGACGTGCGAAAGGGGAACGCCGTCATATTTAAAGGAAGAATTTAAATAATAAAGAAAATTTACATTATTTTCGGGGCTGTTTAGTCATTTAATTTAATTTATTTGATGACATGACAATGAACGATTGATTGACGTGACGTGCGAAAGGGGAACGCCTGTCATATTTAAAGGAAGAATTTAAAGCTCGTCTGTTCTTAAGGCTCCTGACATCACCTTCTGCTAGTACACGATCAATTTGATCATGAAAATTTGGTCTAAAGTATGTTGCCATAACAACCTTGAGTTGTGTTCCGGCATTAGTGACCAGGTTCCAGTTTCCTTTAAGAGAACAGCAGCGCATTTGTAGCAACTTTGCTGTTGCAAATGTCCATAGGCGATGGTAACCGCTTTCCATCAAGTGGGTCGTCTGACTGTGTGCTGAACTCCTGCAAAAAAAAACTAAGTGACTGCGACGTAACTAGACTGAGCCGTCAAAACTAAAAGTCTCTAGTCTGCGTGAAAAAACAAGACTCTATCATCGCCATTGCCATTTGGAAACGAGGTCTTCAGATTCCGAGGAATTTCCTTTCTTTTTTACTTCGCGCTGTCTTCGCATCCCTATGGGCATACATGTCATAATTCATGACGTCGGAGTTTTTGGCGGGAACTGAAAGGAGATGTTGTGCTGTGCAGTTTTATTTTCTAAAAATGTGTAAAATTACTCTAAAATGAACAATAGTTGTAGGATATTGATAGTTTTTGAGTAGTAATTATGTGTTTTGTGAGAAATGTGAACTGTATAGTCAAATGTGGCCTTATGAGTTGTCACAAGAACTCCGTTGAATGGCTTTAGTTGATAACCTACAGTTCAGCTGAGCTATACAAAGGCTTAAGAAAATGAAGAAACTATATTGCAAACTAAAATCTGGCTTAAACGGCTAGCTGCCAAGCCATAAACTTAAATAAAATAATTAATGACGTCAAGCGGACGAAGAAACGTACTCCTTGTGGCAAAATTCAGATTTCTTTAAACAGTTGGTTTCAAAGAATGCATGATGAAAGAATGACTAAACAGATATACAATGCAAAAGTGGATGGATGCAGAAGTCGTGGAAGACCACGACACACCTTCCATGATCAAATTGATCGTGTACTAGCGGAGGGTGATGTCAGGAGTCTTAAGAACAGACGAGTGTGCATGACAAGAGTTATGAATGTCAAAGAAGCAAGTGAGGTGTGTAAGAATGGGCCTAAATGGCGCTCTGTTGTTCGTGCCTACCCCGCAAGGGAACTGGCGTGAAGTTATGTATGTATGTATGTATGTATGTAGTTGGTTTCATGCTTACATACAATTCTTGCTTAAATTCAAATTCAAAAGTTGTTATTCCAAATAAGTTCCACTGGAGAACACTTTTTGAAGGTCATACATCTCTTCTCTTTTCTTTCACCATATCCCAATTACTTGGGGTCGGCACAATATGTCTTTTCCTTCCACTCTCTTCTATTCTGACATACCTCTTCTGTCACACCGCATATCATCATGTCATCCTTCACACAATCGATCCATCTTTTTTTTGGTCTACCTTTAAATTTGTACCCATCGATCTTGTAGTATAACATTCTTTTTGTCACGTGACTTTCATTCCTCCTCATTATATGCCCATACCAACTTAATCTTGTATGGCTACTTGTGTCTGTAGTGAGTGAGTGAGATTGGTGGGTCTTTGAACGTCATACATATAAGTTAAAATTTAATTTTACTTCCTATTCTATGTACACCGCTTCGCAACGTGTTATTGCTGTTAAGGAGAAGAAGCGGCAAGAAACTCCCCAGCAACACGTCTAGCTAAAAATTGTTTTTCTTTATATTTCTTATTCTATTTATATCTCAAGTTCTTTTTTTTATAAGTTTTATAAATAAGTATGTTACAGAATTACTTTTCGAAGAATTAATGGAGTTGGAGCAAACAGTGCATGCTCAGTAAAACAAAGACACAGTCAAAAGAAAGAAAAATATTATTATTGTTATAATAATTACGAGATGTACTAAAAGTTTGTACTGCAACATATCTCCATTAATTCCTTACATGTTTGGCAAAACAATCGATAGCCTGCAACTTCACCTTCTTCAGCCGATCAATGTCCGCTGCTGGACGTAGACGTCCCTAAGTATACAACTATATTTCACCCAACCCTTAAGACAATTATCGATATACCAAAAAGCCGCAAGACTAACAACACTATCACTATCTCGTAATATACCCATTTCATACAAATCATAAAACTCCTATATAAACAGAGTGAGACAACAACACAATTAACTCGAGCACGATGAAATCACCAGTCTCCTCGCGATTATGAACCCCCCGAGTCTCAGAACATCAGCCTGGTATAACAGACGCAGACAAAACAGACGCCGGCGAGGATCCTCTTACACAAAGGTAAGACCCACCAATCTCACTCACTCACTACAGACACAAGTAGCCATACAAGATTAGCTTAGGCGTGTTGCTGGAGAGTTTCTTCCGCCGCTTCTTCTCCTCCAGCTATAACACGTTGCGAAGCGGTAGTAATGATAGACTAGGATCGGCTCCGCCGGCGGAGTCGATAATTAGTCCCCTAAATAATCACTTCAGCCTGTTGGATTAGCTCATTCAGCCTTTTACGGCTAAATCTCAATATAGAGTCAATCCCCCGCAGCGGTCGAGCCGAGGTCGAACCTCACAGGAGGTGCCTCCTCGAGCGCGCTGCTTCCGGGCTGAACGCCTCCGCTCCCACGGAGTCGGGAAGCCCCCAAAGTCCGGTATCGCTGAAACAGCCATCTGCGGCTATTCAGCTGGGTCCAACTCCAAAAAAAAAAAACACAACTAACGATCATGTGCACAAACGCGATCTGCACTCTCATCGCGGACACATATGTGCTAATAGTGAGCTAAAGGGCTAAATGACATAAATTCACTCAGCACAAACAAAAACTCGCACCCAAAAACTTTATCACCCAAAAGTAACCTTTTTAGTTTTTATCAAGCATGGTTACGAGAAATACCAATTCCGGCATGCCTGGTACATGGTACGCATAACAAAGCGACGAGATCACAAAATGGTATTCATGTGTCTGTACGTGACTTGGGAACTGAGTCGTGATGGTACGTGAAGGTGTTCGGCTAACGCCGCTAATGTACCATTTCACACTTTAAGATAGGGTTACCAGATGAAAAACATAACATTCCGAATATATCAGACCATAAGCGAACGTCGCCTCGCGTCGCAATGCCAGTGGTCCAGGCGATATTCCTAAATTCCTGCCGCGCTTGTCGAAGATATATTGGTGGGCTTCACAAATTTATAATTCGAATGATAATGTTTTCTTTATCTTCAATTCGTCATAATTTTTATAATATTCTCGTCATATTATGTCTTGTCGGCATTTATTTTTATTTTATATTTTTTAGTATACACCACCTACAGATTATTACGTTATATAATAATATGCATGTAGGGAAATATTTAAAATTATGTGTCAAGGAAACTGTCATCGCTATTAAGATTTTAAACATGAATTATATTTTATTTTATTCCTTTATTTTACCTAAATTGTAGAAATTCTGTATGACTTGACAAAGATTGCCTTTATATTATTACCGAACATGTTCGGATTATTCAAGACGCATGGCAACCCTATTTTAAGATAAGTATCTCTGTGACTTACTTTGAAGGGTTATTTTAAATGCAACTTCTTATCCTAATACTATAACTTTCCACGCGGCTTTGCTCACGTACTTTAAGATTGTATACCCCATGAAAGCTCATGAATTTTTCGGCAAACAAAACCAGCAAATGACTCCTGCATAGGGCCGGTATTAATAAACACCGAGCAATATTTTAATAACTGGTATTCACTTGCAAAACTTACAGTGCAAAATTTAATGTATCCAGGTCCCATTAAGCTTCATAAGTCGTAAATCCTTGTCCAGTTAAGATGGTCCGCGAGAGGAATGCACTTGCGAAGCGCCTTTAATAATAAACGTTAGTTTCGTCCTTTTTTTACTTCACGGCTGGACGCCAGGATTCCCAACGGACGGGAGGGATGGGACAGTATAGATTATCGATGATTTTATAAAACGAAACAGAAAGTCTCTATCTACTTCAGTTGCGTAAAGATCGATAAACAAAAAATACAATTCATAATAAACACTATTCAAGTGCATATATCACGCTTTTATTCCATAGGAATATGCAGACATGATAGATACATATATACTATTTCCAGTTTACAAATCTCGGATACCTAAAGGGTAAGATTTATCTAACAAATATTATTAATCACACATGCATAATATAAATTCATAGATTGTTATAGCAATTCATTCCTAATCCTAGGCTAGAAAATGACTTAAAAAAATCATGTTACTCATTTTACTTGATCAGACTTTGCCTATACGAAATAACAGTGTATTAACAAAGATAAAAATTTTACACTTTCACATTTTTTTTTCAATTTACTCAAATGAGAATAAAAAATAGACATATACCTATTGGTATACTCATACAAAAATGTTGAATTCATTATTTTTTATTCGTTTTTCTAGTTTATACTAAATAGCACAGCGGTCTACTTAATACCTTACTGAAATAAAAATTAGTGAACTTCTTTATACTTCATGACCATTTTAGTATGTATACCTGTCACGTATCTCCATAATGTAATTGCATACTAAATGGAGAATAGTATCTTAGTTTTTTTATTAAATTTATTAACTAACAATTCTTGTCATTATTAAGATGGTAATAATATAATTTTAATAATTTATTTTGTATTATTGAGTAGGTATGCACTCATTTCTACAACTCCATTAATTCTTCGAAAACTGATTGTATAACGTACTTCTCTATTTGTTATAAAGAAAGAGATAGATAAATATGAAGAAAAACAAGTTTAGCTATTGCTGCAGGCTATTTTTTGCCGATTCTTCTCCTTAAACAGCAATAACACGTTAATAACTTATATGCATGACCTTTAAAAATGTTCGCCAACGGAACTAATTTTGAATAATTTTATTTTAAATTTGTATTTTATCGATATCGATATTTTCAACCGTGTCACATCCTTAGCGCGATGACGCATTCGCGAATTCTTTTAAAATTAGCCGATGGTGGCAAGCGAGGCATTCCGACCAATTTGGGCAGAACGAGAACGAAGGAGGTATGAGGGCGGCCCCGAAGCCTCGGAACCAGTTAATTATGAGGGATAACGTCAGAAATGAGATTTAAAATCTCACTTAAGACCTGCCAAGGATTTGGGAAAAGATGTATAATTTACATATTATATTAAACTTTGCGATTGCTTTCGGACTTAGTAAGAGCGCTATAACAAAGATGTTTCATTAAAGCAAAACAGACTTGAAACTAAAAAGCAAAAAATAAACATTTTCTACAATATCTTTGAAGTCGGTGTATTTTGCGATTTTGTTGTTGATTTTTATCTTTTACTAGCTTCTGCCCGAGACTTCTTCCGCGTGGAATAGCTTTAAAAAAGTAACTTAAAAAACCCCTCGATTTTGAAACATTCTTCATTAGTGCTCCGCTCCTATTGGTCTTAGCGTGATGATATATAGCGTAGCCTTCCTCGATAAATGGGCTATCTAACACTGAAAGAATTTTTCAAATCAGACCATTAGTTCCTGAGATTAGCTCGGTCAAGCAAACAAACAAACTCTTCAGCTTTATATATTAGACTTGGGTTTAAGATATTGTGGAAATTATTTAATTTTTGCTTTTCAGTTTCAAGTCGGTTTTGTTTTTGTAAAAAAAAATATTTTCTACTTGCTTGAATAGATTATTTTAAACGCCTATAGAAATTGTGCTACTGGCACACATATTTTATACAAGTTTTGCTTTTACAAGAGTGTAAGCACTCGGTGCTCTTCAACAAGGGTTGCTCTCGATTATCCTGATTTGATGACAATCGGACCACCTCGGGAGTACTATTGTAGTACTTGCAACAACTCAGAAGGGTTTATGGTAATAAAAGAACAGCAACTGGTCACATATTTATAATCAGAGATCCTTACTTACGGTTTCAACATATTACATACACTGAACTAGAACCAATGCAAGGATAATGGTCGATCATGTTATGCTAGAGCAAGTGAATTAGTTTGTATATCTTGGATGTGCTTTTAGCAGGGATGGAAGGTACACCGCTGATATAGAAAGAAGAGTGAATTTGGGGAATAGTGTGAATGGAGCGTTAGGTAAACTTCTAGGCGCTAAGAACCTCAGCCAGAAGGCCCAGCTCGCCGTACACGACGCGGTGCTGGTACCTACGCTCACGTATGGAAGCGAGAGTTGGGTATGAAAGAGAGAGCATGAAAGTAGAGTAAACGCGGTCGAGATGCGAGCACTGCGCAAAATCTGCGGAGTGACGCTCGCGGACCGCGTTCGTAATACCAAAGTAAGAAAGAGTGTCGGGGTGAGGGTAAGGAAAGGAATGCACCGGTGGTTCGGGCATGTGGAAAGAATGACTAAACAGATATACAATGCAAAAGTGGGTGGATGCAGAAGTCGTGGAAGGCCACGACACACCTTCCATGATCAAATTGATCGTGTACTAGCAGAAGGTGATGTCAGGAGCCTTAAGAATAGACGAGCTTGCATGACAAGAGTTATGAATGTCAAAGAGGCAAGTGAGGTGATAAGAAACTTAGCAAATTGGCACAACCGATAGCGGATTGAAGCCATTGATAAACTATTTTAATGAAAGAGTTGTGAATGACAAGAATTTAATACATTATTGTTTGGTAATTTTAAATAATATTTTATAGATAGATATTATATAAAATATTATACTTAAACTTTTACATGTAATAAAATAAACTCAACACAGTATAAACCTATCGCGTTTGCCAACATGAAAATAAAATGTAGTGAAAACCGTCTATATACACTTGAGCGATTTTGAATTATAATCTGTACACAATTACCACATATTAGAGATAAATATTATTGCATAAAATTATGTTGATTTATAGAGAACTGCTTGCTCTATACGAGTACAAAAGAATAATCGAATAAATAAAAATATAACATTAGTATTCAACTAAGGAAATGGCCGATTGTATCGTTTAGAAGTAAGTACATAACAAAATTAACTATTAACTTTAAAAAGAAACATGAAATAAATTAGAACAACGTAAGAAACTTAACTTATATATATTGCATTCTATCTATAATCCCTTAAAACTATAAGTAGAATACTGAGATTGAAAATCGGTCCACAACTGACGGAGAAATGGCGTAACAAACATACACTCGAATTGACAACCTCCTCCTACTGAATGTCGTCGGTTAGAAATAAATTAGAACAACGTAAGAAACTTAACTTATATATATTGCATTCTATCTATAATCCCTTAAAACTATAAGTAGCCTAGATCATCGAAGTCAATAGGCAAGGTGCCCGGCTAGAAGGCTGGCTACGTTACCTCGCTGGATCGCCATACTGATCCGTTGTCCTAGGAACCAGCCTCTGATCACCCGAAGCATCCAATGAGTAGTTTAGATACTTCTTTGTACCCCACAGTCCAAGCGTTTCGACAGCAAACGGTACAAACATAACTTTCACTAAGAGTTGCATATTTGCGCCGATTGAGTGATTCAGCTGTTTCAGCAGCCGAATGGGCTGATGTAGACGTGTTTGTTAAAAAAACACACACAAAACCACACGCACACGCACACACACACACACACAAAACCACACGCACTCATAGTTTTAGGTTAATTAATTAATAAATCAATTATATTTAAGTTTCTATAATAAAATTGTGTTGGGTGCCGCGATACAGACCTAGAGTCTAGTGCAGCAACCGCCGCCAAAAAATTTGTAGCCTTAATTTTAACTACTATATAAGTTTTACATACATACATACATAACTTCACGCCAGTTCCCTTGCGGGGTAGGCACGAACAACAGAGTGCCATTTAGGCTTATTCTTACACACTTCACTTGCCTCTTTGGCCTAGTAATAAGTTTATATAAATAAATGAATTTCAATTTGAATTTGAAATCGGATGCGGTCAACGTGTCCATGCATACCAGAGGCTTGCCACGTCGCTGATTTATGGTAACGTATTGTATAAATAAGCAGTAAATTTAAAAAAAAAGTTAAATATCGGACATTCCTGCTTTGCACATCAACGTTATATTCCTATTATTAGCGAAACTAAACCTCAATAAACAGAACACATTAAAATTCATTTCATATAAAAACCACATGTGAGTAAAACTAAAATCATCTTCGCCGATAATAGTATTGTTTTTATGGTTTACGACTATATGACACTTTAGAGGTCGTAAACTCGGTTTGTGGAATCTTCATCACCTTCGGATGTCACATTTAACACATTCCTATAGACATTTGCAATCCAGACGCGAAGCCAACGCAATCGGATAGAAAGGATGAGATAAAAGAGATGGGATAGATGAATCGGAGAGAACGACTGGGATAGGAGGATGGGATAGGAGTGGGGAAATGTGAAGTGGGCCATGGGAACTCTCACTCATCACACGACACACGATTATTTTTTTATTATTTTTTATTGCAGGAGTTCAGCAGACAGGCAGACGGCCCACTTGATGGAAAGCGGTTACCATCGCCTATGGACATTTGCAACACCGAAGGTGCTACAAATGCGCTGCTGCTCTCTTAAGGGAGACTGGAACCTGGTCACATATGCCGGAACACAATTTTGTTATGGCGACATGCTTTAGACCAGGGGTGGTAGCCATCCAGTCAGGCAAATGCCCTACCACCTGGCTGTGGGTTGTTCTGTCGCGTCTTACGACAGGCCGCCCGGCCACAGGAAATTGTATTCTTTCTCCATTCCTGCACGGATTAGCTCAAAGCTAACCTTTTCACGCCGATATTCTGTAAGAGCATGGTACCACAGCGGTCGAGCCAACTCTAACAGCTGTAATCAAGGCAATAAATACGTCACGCAGATGGAATAACTTATTGCTACATAAAAGCAAGGTTAAAACTGAGTAGTCCAAGTACGTGCAAAAATCTGTTAATATAGAAAACCTTCGGAGACGCATCTACGAACCTTTTTAAGGTTTTACATATTTTCACGTAGCAGTTAAGATTTCTGTATATATAGTGTTAAGTTTAATGCTAAATTAATTAAGCAACAATTACACCTAGAGTACAAAACTTGTCGTCTTAATTTGTACTGCCCTCTAGCGGTTGAGCTTGGCGATTGAGCCATGGACACTCGCCTAGTGGTGCGTCACCCTATCGACGGGTTCGACGGGATAACTATCATCGACACACCCCTCAATTATTACAACCCCCACACAAGACAATGATTCCAGCATTGCTCTACCAGGTTACCTTACCTTCTTCTTATATAAATCCTGATTTACAAATTCTTCAAGTTTCTACTTTGGTATTAAATTAAAAAACAAAGCTGGTAAGTAAGAGGCAGTAGGTATTTCTACCATATTTTAAGGTGAATTTAAATTTCGAACTATATACAAAGTTTATTGAATTTAATTTAATAAGAATTTAGAATATCAGTCAGTTTTATTACGCTCTAAAAGCTCAGTGAATCACAGACTATAAATCCGCAGTCCTATCTAGATTTACGACTGACGGTTGATATACGTAATCTGTATTGATATTTTTATACAATCCGCACAGGTCTGGCATAAAATATTTTTTTAAATAATCTATGGCTTTTGTTGACAAAAATGGATTGACACTATTTATATAAATTCTCGATTGTAGTTTTTTTATATTTTTTTTATTGCAGGAGTTCAGCAGACAGACAGACGGCCCACTCGATGGAAAGCGGTTACCATCGCCTATGGACATTTGCAACAGCGATGTTGCTACAAATGCGCTGCTGCTCTCTTAAGGGAAACTGGAACCTAGTCACTAATGCCGGAACACAACTCAAGGTTGTTATGGCGACATACTTTAGACGAGGGGTGGTAGCCATCCAGTCGGGCAAATGCCCTACCACCTGGCAAATAGTGGATGGGGGATGAAGGCCATCTTTAATATCTATTTTTTTGGCGATTTCGCTACAACACAACGTAGCAACATAGATTACATATTCCTTCAATGTCATTGATATAGGCATAGTACTTTCCGAGAAAAATAAGTTTGACATATAAAGAAAGACAAATGGACAAGACTTTACAACCGGTAAAAAAGTCGAACCGGGTACAGCCTAAGTACATAAAAACTTTTCTTTTCGGTTTTCTTCTCGCTTCAAGCTCAATCAACCGGTTTTTGGAAATAAAAGTTCGTTAAATAGGTTATGTAGAATAAACCGGTTTGATCGATTTCCAACGGTTTTTGGCGCACACCTTCAAACCGCAGCTGTGTTACGGCAAGTTTTCAGGCGCACACAAACACCTGCGGAGAGAGATAAAATGATACTTCCTCTTCTCGTAGAATAAACCGGTTAATTCAAGTTTATATAACACTCTCTTTAAGGTTTACACTTTTATCGACATAGCTGACTAAAAACTGGTTATAACCGGTTATTTTTAAACCGGTTCTAAGCCTTGGAAACGGATAGACGGACGAACACTACGACCTCATAAAAGTTTCGAACTTAGCGAAATGGCTACGGACCCACCCATGTGGAAAAAGATGATTTATCATGTACAGGGTAAACATATCACCCGGATGATATTATATAATTTTGACATTGATATTGTTGGCGCGGGCGGGAGCGGGGGATAAAAGAGAAGGAAAGGATTTACTCATGACTTTCTCATGACCCTTTCTTCACGTCTTGCGGTTCCTTCGACAAGTGCACCAGCTGAGTACGGCACTGCGGGTACCTTCCAGCCCGCGGGTTCATATTATCGGGTGTAAAATGCGGCACAACACACAAAACGCGGCGAGGTTTGCGCGGAAGCAGCGGCGCGAATAGCGGTCGGATGTCGACTATGTTCCATTACATAGTGACAGATGCGGCGAAAGAAAAAAGAAACAAAGACGGCGTGACCAAATCGGTCGGCGTTAACATATATTAATTAAAAAAACTAAAAAGTATAAAATAATAAAGATTTTTGACATATACACTGTTATAACAAGAAAATGTTGCAAAATATTGTAATGTTTATGGTTTGCTCGGCACCGACTTTAAGATGTAGAAAATTTTACATTATTTTGTCTCATAATAAACTAAATAAATTATTAGTCAAAAATCTTTATTAAGTTATTTTATACTTTTTAGTTTTTGAAATTGGTTTTTTTTAAGCGAAGTTTTTTTATTTTTTACTTTTTAGTGTCTAGCTATGGGTAGGCCTACGAAAGGTGCCGCGCGCCTTAAAAAATATAGGTCCCAAGAAACGGGAACAAAAATGTTCATAAAATGAAAACTACTGGGCCAAACTATGTAAAATTTTTAGGGAACCAAATGGCAACTATTCCGCATCGAACTAAAAAAGAATCACGTAAATCCGATCATAAATCTCAGCGTAATTGGTGTACATACATTAAAAAAAGAAATACCAATCAAGTTGAGAATTTCCTCCTTTTTGAAGTCGGTTAAAAATAAACCTATACCAATAATAAATCACAGCAAACTTTAATCATTATTTATTTATATAAAGAAACATTCCGTCAACCAAGACATAACACAGCAAAACAGTGCGCAAGTTGTTAAACGCCGGAAAACAGAATCGCGCGGAACGACGACGCGATACGGATCGATGCTTTTCCGCGGGTTCAGGGGTGTCGGCAAGGCGTTAATTAAATTTCAAAGTCTCTCAGACTGTTACTCGAAGGGTCTGGACGTTAAAGTACTTTATAGCTTTGCAAAACATGAAAATTAATAATGAATATAATTGAACAAATTGCCAATTAAAAAGCATTTCTAAGTCTGATGTTTTATTATGAAAACTTCATTGATTAAAATAATATAATAGATTTTATATTCTGACTGTAGTTCTTTAAGGCTAGAAGAAGTAAAGCTCACAGTGATTTTAAAAAGGAATGCTACATTTACAGATTTGTAGAGATTTTATTTTAACTGATACCAATTAGCCACCTTTGTTTTCATGTGTTCATATTTCATACATATTTTGATCTTCAAAACATTTTTTCAAAATATTTTATACTACCGGTTCCGGCAGACGTCATCCTGCCCTGAAAAAATAAAAATCTAGAACCCGGTTCCATTCCATTATTTGACACACACACGCATATATACTCTTTTGTTTATTGTTAAAGCCAAATTAACAGTGTAGCCTTGGCGAAATCTGTGACTATAGAAGTATAGTCTTTGACAACAGAACCTTAATAATGTTCAAAGTTATAACATAAATTAATTATGTTATAATTTCGACCACGGGCGACCACTAGTTTTAATAAATGTTCTTATCAGTTTGTGGCCTGACTGGCAACCCTATCAAATAAGTGTTTGCAATATTACCGTGACAAATGTCGATTAACATTGTGAATGATATTAAAAACAAAGCTATCTTTTTAATCAAAAATTTTATATGATTATCATTGCTATTATAAAGCAGCCTAATGCTGAGCTGGGAGTCTCTCATTTCAGGGGAACAGGGGGAACATCACGTTCGTTGACAATATTTAAATACGGCCAATACTGATGTACCGGTTTATTGAACGTGTTTTAGTTCACCCTTGACACGTAATAAAAATTGTGTCTATATTGCAGCATAGAAAAAATTGCCTAATCGTCGCGTATCATCTGCTAGCATTTGAAACAAAATTATTGGAATGATTCGTAGCCGCTAAGCTAACTAAGCTACCAGAACATAACTATATTACTGGATTATTATTATTTTTATTTAAGATTATTTTATTTAAGAAATAGAGTTGGTCTGAAATAGAGTGTCGGGGTGAAGGTAAGGAAAGGAATGCTCCGGTGGTTCGGGCATGTGGAAAGAATGCATGATGAAATAATGACTAAACAGATATACAATGCAAAAGTGGATGGATGCAGAAGTCGTGAAAGGCCACGACACACCTCCCATGATCAAATTGATCGTGTACTAGCAGAAGGTGATGTCAGGAGCCTTAAGAACAGACGAGCTTGCATGACAAGAGTTATGAATGTCAAAGAGGCAAGTGAGGTGTGTAAGAATAAGCCTAAATGGCACTCTGTTGTTCGTGCCTACCCCGCAAGGGAACTGGCGTGAAGTTATGAATGTATGTATGTTTATTTAAGATTCGACGGTTCATTTGTCTTTGGTCAATTTGGATGATCAGTGAAAGTGATTCATGTAAACATAAACTAGAATCTTTCAACGTTATTCAACAACTGAAATGAATGAATGAAAAGTCTTTATTGTTCACCATAAACTTCAATCCAGAGAATTGATATGGATACATTTGGATTAGAACAATGGGCGGCCTTATCGTTTATAGCGATCTCTTCCAGACAACCCAGTGCCTATGTATGTCCAAATTGATTCAATTATAACATATTTCTATTGCCTTGTTTTAGATATGCTTGGCCTTTGGAGAGAATTCGCGTCTGTGCGTATTTTACACTTTGCATAATGTTGTTTCGAAGAACGGTTCAAAATGGTGTCTTCGTCTTCTTTCTACCAATACTCGCCATCGGCTTGGCGTTCATACCAATTTTAAAAATGTTTCTCTTGCATACCGTGGGGATTTGGAGCGAGCTCCCAGATGAGGTATTCCTACAGCGCTACGATATAGGGTTTTTCAATAAAAGATATAAAATTCCTTCGACATCTACAGCGCATTGGTAACACTTTTGATGTTGCAAAGGCGACGGTAACTGCTTTTCATCGATGGGGCTATCAGCTCGTCTGATGTTCCTACATTTTAACCGACTTCTCAACTCGTCGTGTAAATTATTTTTTTTTATATATGTTCAGCCATAACTTTTTTGTTTCTCAACTGAATTTGATGATCATTTTTGCGTTGGATTCATCAATGCTTCAGAATAGTTTCATAATTTTTCTTGCTAATGGATACTGAGCTCCGAAGATATAATATATTAGAAAATTTATTAAAATCGGACAGAAAATCTGTAGCTTTTGTAATTTTTAAAACAGCATCAAATTTGCAAAATATAGTTTTTACGTTTTACTTTGCACCGACTTCATGATGTTGTAGACTATATATATTTGGTTTTTAGTTACCTACTCTTGAAATATTTTAGCCATTAAAAAACATACTGGCATGGCCCATGTTAGAAGTGAGTCAAATAAAACAACATTATGATTATTGTTGTGTCTGTACACACGTCATTAAGAAACCGTAATAAAGTCGATTAGAGCATAATTTTATTGTGATGACTTAATAGCTTCTTACATTATATTCTCAACAAAAACTTTTTCATAAATAATAGTTTCGATAGAGTAACGCGCGGGTGGTCCATATAATTACACACGCGGCTTTACGTGGTAGCTATTGTCGTCTCTTACATTTAAATTGGGATAGAAGGAGATGGGTATAGCGTGATGGTTTTTGTCCATTGTTCTATAAATTTTAATGTGTAACTGAAAGTAAAATATTGATTTATTATGAAACTGCATATCATGCGCCTGAACTTTGTATGCATAGTACTTAATGGTAAAGATTATGCGTAGAAAGTTTCGCCGACCAGGAAAATCTTTATTAATATTATAAATGCGAAAGTCGTAAGTCGTGGTAGCGTAATGGCTAGTGTACGCGTCACAGACTCAAAGGGCGCGGGTTCGATCCTGGCCGGAACGCATGCACCACTTAGTCAGTTTTCTGATCTAATGTGCATATTGTTACAATTACCACGTGCTAATAACGGTGAAGGAAAACATCGTGATGCAACCTGCACATCGAGATAACCGATGTGTCAAACCTGCCAAGCCGCCTTGGACAAGCGTGGCGGGTATACGTCCGTTCCTCTATAATGGGAGGCCCGAGCCCAGCAGTGGGACATTTATGGGCTGATATTATTATTTAAATCCGAAAGTAACTCTGTCTGTCTGTTCCGTTTTCACGGCAAAAGGACTGGACCGATTTGGCTGAAACTGGACCTACTGGACCGATTTTGTCATTTATGTAGTTTACAGATAGATAGACGGGGGATAGATAAATAAAATTAGAACGGGTTGAAATGAGGATGAAAGTTTGTATGGGAGATCAGTCATTTCTCAAGTTTATAGACATAAAAATGTACCATCGTAACTTGGTCTGTCTGTCTATTAAGCTTTCATGGAAAAACTACTAGGAGCACTGGATCGGTTTTGCTGTAATTTTGTTTAAATGTAATTTTAATACCGAAAATGTACATAAATACTTTTATCCCGGGAGCAAATAGCACTACCATTAAATTTAATACAATGAAGCTTGTATTAAAGCCTGCTGTTTAAACAAGAGGCATGGAGCAGAGTAACTCTAGTATAATTATTATATTCAGAGGTTTTTAGTTCGGCATAAAAATGTGGCTCTTGTCATGTTTCTTTTTAATTAGATGGGTGGATGCTAAACGAAAGACTAATTCTTTTTTTTTTTTTTTTTAAATCGGCAGACATACGCACATATTGTATATCCCCAAATTAAGCAAGTTACGCTTGTGTTATGGGTAATATACAACGGACTACTCTGGAGCCGATCCCAGACACCCAGACCATAGTAAATAACGGAGAAAATATGTTTCCGAAATTTACTATACCAGGAATCGAACCCGGAACCTCTGCGTTACAGTGAGGCACGCCGGCAAAGGCTTAGCCCGCTCAACCACAGAGGCCGTCTAATTCATTTTAAATCAAAACTCAAATTCGAAAAAACATGAATCTAAGATTCATCGGATTGATATCTCTCAAATAAATGCCTAATTAAAACTAGAAATAACAACTTAAAATTCAATATACAATATATTTTGTTGTACAAAAAAAATGTGTGGGTGTGTATGTGCAGTTCACACGCAGTAGAAGGGAAACAAAGTGTCTGAAGGGATTCTAAATTACGTGATGTCACATTTCATATATTATATCTTTATAATACATTTAAGTTTTAAAACACGAAAGTTGACGTATTAACGAAAAACTTCCAAACATTTCCAACTCTGTCTGTATGAGCCGCGTTTAAATTATTAAATACAATGTATTCTATCTCATTCTCTCGCAGGCTTAGCTCTATAGATTTATGTATTTATCTCTTTTTAATGACGCTGTTTCGTTTCATCGCAAATCAAATGCAATAATGTAATGTAATGTGTGACACGATTATATAAAATATAAATAAACTAGAGTTTACCCCGCGGCTGTGCCGCGAGTCAACCTGTAGTGCGTATCTCTTGTTTAAAAAGCAACTGGTACAGGTTACATTGTATTAAATTTGTATGTATTTGCCCCCGAAAGATTCACTTCATTTTATATCGCAAACTATACCACCCCCGTCTATATGTAAACTACATAAATGACAAAACTTGACAAAAATGACAAAATAGATAACATGGTCCAAGTGGACTAAGTGGACCCAGTGGACCCAGTGGACCAACTGGACCCAGTGGGTCCAGAGGACCCAGTTGACCCAGTAGGCTAAGTGTTCCAAATGGACCCAGTGGACTCAGTTGATCCAGTTGACCCAGTTGACCCAGTTGACCAAGGGGACCAAGTGGACACAGTGGTCCAAGTGGACCAAGTGGACCCAGTGGACCCAGTAGACCCAGTGGACGAAATGGACAAAATCACAAAACCTGTCCTAGTTTCCGGGATAAACTTTGCATAAATCTATCCCAAAATGTATCCCATTATCCGGGATAAAAAGTATCCCTTGGCCACTCTCGGTATTCAAATTATATATGTACCGAGTTTCAGCCAAATCGGTCCAATAGTCTTTCCATAAAAGGATAACAAACAAAAAGACAAATATATTTTTATCCCGGGAACTATCCCATTTTTCGGGATAAAAAATATCCTATGTTCATTCTCGGCATCGAAAATATATATATATACTGAGTTTTAGCCAAATCGGTCCAGTAGTTTTTCCGTGAAAACGGAACAGACAGACAGACAGACAGACAGACAGACAGACAGACAGACAGCCAGACAGACAGACAGACAGAGTTACTTTCGCATTTGTAATATTAATAGGATTACTGTTTTAATAATAATAAATAAATGACTAAGATTTTTGAATCAGATTTTAGAATTTTTGTATCAGGTTCATATTTGGATTGCGAAAATATGACCATGATTCTGAATATCGTAAAAGACTCAAGTGACTTCCTATCCTATTATGATAATTCTTTTACAGTGCAGCACAACTTCATCCTATACTGATAATTCTTTTACGGTGCAGGTGTCAAACTTTGGAATATGCTGCCTCTTACTGTCAGAGAGGCTAAATCCTTACCAACATTTAGAAATTTACTCAGAAAACACTATTTGTCCATAAATAGCCATGTCTGATTAACACAATATAATCATGCTAATACATTTATTATAATAATATGTATTTTGTAATATATTATTGTATATTATATTAATGACTATGATATATGTATAATTATTTGTTAAATTAATTCGAGTATTTATGTGTCCCTTGCCTTTTTCCTGCACCACCTACATCGCGTGATTCAAATGATTTAGGTTGCCTGGAAGAGATCGCTTTGAGCGATAAGGCCGCCTATTGTATCGCCTAGAAAATATTCTAAATATGGTCTGTTTTTGTAATTGTATGTTTTGGTGTGCAATAAGGAGTTATCTCTCTATCTCTCTCTCTAAGATTGTAACAATGATAATTTCAATAATATAATTATGACGAATGCAAATAAATGTACACACTGTAATCTTCCATGAAGTCAGTAAATAATGTAGTCTAGAGGAGGAGCCTTTGACGATAGACGGCCCATTGTACTTTAATGTCTGTGCAATAAAGTTATTCATTCATTCATTCATTTATCAAGTTTCAAATCACAACGATTCTAAAGAGTTTCACTTCAACAAGGCGATGGCTTGGTCATCGACAAAAAACGGGGTAGGAACGTGGACCGTCCCAGATATCGCTGGAGTGACGTGGTGGAGGTTGACCTGCGTGATCTTCAGGCTTGTAATAAAGTAGCGTTGGACAGAAAGGAGTAGCCTATTCTCATTTCCGAGGAAAGGCTCATTTTGGGTCGTAAAAGTAAGTACAAACAAATATTTTATTATGATAAATCTTGTTAAGTTCTTATAAAAGTGACTTATGTGTACTTAAAGTCGATTAAAAATAATCGACAAATAGTTTATTTTACATACATACATACATAACTTCACGCCAGTTCCCTTACGGGGTAGGCACGAACAACAGAGTGCCATTTAGGCTTATTCTTACACACCTCACTTGCCTCTTTGTCATTCATAACTCTTGTCATGCAAGCTCGTCTATTCTTAAGGCTCCTGACATCACCTTCTGCGAGTACACGATCAATTTGATCATGGAAGGTGTGTCGTGGCCTTCCACAACTTCTGCATCCATCCACTTTTGCATTGTATATCTGTTTAGTCATTCTTTCATCGTGCATTCTTTCCACATGCCCGAACCACCGGAGCATTCCTTTCCTTACCTTAGAGTCCTTAGTTTATTTTAAAGCAGATATTGTAGATTCAATCGTTACCGGTTATCGAGTCTCCTTATGCTACTTGTACAGTTGTTCATACATCTGATAACTCAATTACACAACGGTTTCTGTCAGCTTAATTCCAAACTTAAGAGATAATATGAAAACAATACCATTGACCACGTTCTAATCTTCTTAAGTGTGTCAAAGGAGATTCCCGTAAGAGCCTTGTATCTTTAAGCTTTAATGATAATTCAGTGTTGTACTCGTTTGTACTAGATTACTAAGGTGTAAATAATACAACATGTTGTTTATTTCCCATATGGAATGGCGACGCAATGTAGATATATTGTCCCCGTCATCACAAAATAGACAAAAAACAATCACATCACTGAAATCAAAAGCCGAAATCTGAGATCCTAATATATATGGAAAAATTAAATAAAAAATTAATTACATTTGAAACCATATAAAAAGAGAAAGACCAATAAAATTGTTTACGGATCAAAAATAATCGCGATGTACACATAAGTACTACAATGGATGGAATGGTTTGTGTTCTATACGTTAAGCTTTGAATGATGATTTGTCCAAATCAAAAGTATGACCGAATGCACATGACGTCATATGATTATATCATGCATTATCTGTCACCTTCATCATAGTAGTAGTTCATTATACACTTCGGCGAGTGCATTGCATGAAAATTGCATGAATTAAGTCCTCCCTCATCATTTTACTAACAGACAAGCAGACGTACGAGCTCATGCCACCGATATATGGTAGAAATACTAACAAAGCGGACGAAACGCTATGCTTCCACTTTTATCATACTATTACGAGTTACAGGACTCGAATTAAAATGCCGTTGGAATTACTATAGAATTTATTAGAACTATACAAACAAGTATAACACAGGTACAAATATAACTGAACTCAACCAGTGCAAACGTAATGCACGATTCAATAACACGCGCAAAGTCCGTCACTATATAGGTTATCGAATGTATACACGTCTCGCTAGTGGCTATCGCTTGACTCCGATCTCTCCATTGGGCCATTGCTTTATACTGCACCGATACAATATGGCTGCCCACTCGCGTAAATCGAATTTCTTAGAATCAGTTCCACACTTGTCTATTGTCTAATTACATAAATTTTAAACACAAAGTAAACAAAAGAACACAGTCATAAATAGTTTCAATGTTATTAGCTCAATCGCCGGCAGGTAATAGATGTGCTTTGTCTACACTTCTACAGGTATGCAGGTGGCCCAAATTGTAACAAAACGTACCGCTGAAAGGTGAAACTCTTTACCGTCGTCTGTTTTTCCTGAAAAATACAATCTAGGTGTCTTCAAGTCTCGCCGTGAACAGGTATCCTCTAGGTAATAGTGCTCCTTTGACTGCATTTCCACCTCACATCTGGCGCAATGTCGGTCAAACACAAACACATCTCGAGTTTTATGGCGGCATGCTCTAGACCAGGGGTGGTAGCTACCAGAGGGGTAAATGCCACCTGGGTGGGGTTTGTTTTGTCGTCTTTGATGACAGATCGCCCGGCCAAAGGAATAAGTGTTCTTTTTTAACCGACTTCAAAAAAAGGTTCTAAATTCGTCGGGATCTTTTTTTTATCTATGTTCACCGATTACTCCGAGATTTATGATCCGATTTACATGATTCTTTTTTGTTCGACGCGGAATACCTTCCATTTGGTGCCCTAAAAATTTAACATAGTCTGGCCCAATAGTTTTCATTTTATGAACATTTTTTTGCTCCCGTTTTTGGGACCTATATTTTTTAAGGAGCGCGATACCTTTCGTAGGTCTACCCATAAATAGCTAGACACTAAAAAGTAACAAATAAAATTAAAAAACTTCGTTTAAAAAACCGACTTCAAAAACTAAAAAGTATATAGTAACTTATTTCCAAAGCTATTATTATTAATATATATTTTCTAAAACATCTTGAAGTCGGTGCAAAGTAAAACGTAAAAATTACTAAGCACCGACTTTAAGATGTTTTAAATAATATAAATTAATAATAATAGCTTTAGAAATAAGTTATTTTATACTTTTTAGTTTTTTGCTCCTGCATGACGGATAAAAACCAATCAAGAATATAGACAAGAATTAATATCCGCGAACGCAATTAGTATAATAATTCAATGAATTAATGTAATTGCAGCAATAATAGATTGGCACTTAGTGCTGTGTTTATTATCAACGAATCTATGAAAAATAGATTAGTCGACAACAACAAAGAGTCGATTACTCGGGTCACTGCACTATTAGATCGGAGCGTAATCGATCGATTGTCCCGAATCCCGCCCTTATTATTATTGTATCTTCATTTGTTATGTATGAAGAAGCCTATTATTGTTTATACATACATACAAAACTTCACGCCAGTTCCCTTGCGGTGTAGGCACGAACAACAGAGCGCCATTCAGGCTTATTCTTACACACCTTACTTGCTTCTTTGACATTCATAACTCTTGTCATGCACGCTCGTCTGTTCTTAAGGCTGCTGACATCACCTTCTGCTAGTACACGATCAATTTGATCATGGAAGGTGTGTCGTGGCCTCCCACGACTTCTGCATCTATCCACTTTTGCATTGTATATCTGTTTAGTCATTCTTTCATCATGCATTCTTTCCACATGCCCGAACCACCGGAGCATTCCTATCCTTACCTTCACCCCGACACTGTCTTTCAGACCAAATTTTATTTTTAAGTAATGCATTTAGAATATACTTTATGTACATTATAAAAATCTGCAAATGGTTCGAGATTGTACACTGCGTTTAAAAATGTGAAAAAATCAGAGAGGCTAAGTCGGACCAGCAGATTCCAAAAATGTAACTTTTAGAATTTTTGTCTATGTGTATGTAAGAGCGTCACGTGAAAACTACTGAACGGATTTAAATGAAACTCCACACAGAGCAAGCTCATACCCCGGGGAGTAACTTAGGATACTTTTTATCCCGATAAATGAAGTCGTTCCCGCGGTATAGACGATATGGAAAAAGATGTCGCTGCGATCGCATCTTTTCTTTAAAGTTGTTGGCTTCAATGCAAAATATCACATATATGTCCCCGCCAAAAACTTGCAATGAGATCTTAGTAAGAACAACAAGATAGGGGTAAGAGGTAGGTCTCTTACCCGCTTAAGATTTTTCATGTAAGGTAATAATATGCCGACTGACACTACACGGTTCAATTCTGTCTATGAGTTTGGATGAAGCAAGCGAATTGATCCGGGTGAACATAAAATTGAATCATTCAATGTCATTGAATGTTATCGTATCCTTCTAGTTCTTTTTTTTTATTGCAGAAGATCAGCAGACAGACAGACGGCCCACTGATGGAAAGCGGTTACCATCGCCTATGGACATTCGCAACAGCAAAGTTGCTAGAAAAGCGCTGCTGCTCTCTTAAGGGGAATTGGAACCTGGTCAGTAATGCCGGAACACAACTCAAGGTTGTTATGGTGACATACTCTAGACCAGCGGTGGTAGCCATCCAGTCGGGCAAATGCCTTACCACCTGGCTGTGGGTTGTTAAGTCGCCTCTTACGGCAGGCCGCCCGGCCACAGGAAATTGTATTCTTTCTCCGTTACTGCACGGATAGAATCGGATAGTTCTTGACCTATGCGTTGAACCTAATATTAGCTTTATGAAGCCATCCAAAAATTACGTCACAAGGTAGGGGGGGGGGGGAGGTCGACGAAGTGTCACATTGTATGTCAAGGGGTGAGAGGGGTCCTAAATTTGGTGACGTCATTCACTTTTATGTTTGTAGGGTATATTATTGTAGTTTTAAAGAAATCTTTGTTCTTTTCTTCTTCTATCTACAATTTCATTGACTCTTTCGGGCTGATCGGACGAAAGGCGTTTGAGAGGAAGGCCTGTGCAGTACATTATAGCTCACAGGTAGCATGAGGGGTGGTCATCGGCAAAACTTCTGCGACTAATACTATGTTTATCTCCGAGTTCTAAATTGGTCGTGAAGAGAAAACAAAGAAACAAACGTTGTACAACGTTATGATGTTGATGTGAAAGAAGTTGTACAACGTTATGATGTTGATGTGCATTATATATGCAATAATTAAAGAAAATCATACAAATAAATACGAAAACAAACCACCAGAATAGATAGATGATAGTCAAATCTTCCCATGTTACAAAACATCGTAGCCTCATAGATTTCAAATTCAAAAGTTTTTATTCAAAATAAGATCCACTGGAGAACACTTTTTGAGGGTCATACATGTAAGTCAAAATTTAAATCTACTTCCTATTCTATGTACACCGCTTCGCAACGTGTTACCGCTGTTCAAAGAAGAAGAAGCGGCAAGAAACTCCCCAGCAACACGGCTGGCTAAAAAGATTTTTTCATCATAATTATTTCTATATTATCTCAGGCTATTTTTTAATACATATATTTATTATACGAGCGTACAAAATTATGACATCATAATTTTGTGTAAAAAAAGGCAAAAAATTAATTATAGTTTAAACAAAAATTAAAAATATTTCTATAATGTTATTTTAGAAGTAAGCTGAAGATGGTACTTTAACGCCTGTTTTTTTAAATTTTTATTTTACTTTTTTATTGCAGCAGTTTAGCAGACAGGCAGACGGCCCACTTGATGGAAAGCGGTTACCATCGCCTATGGACGTTTGCAACACCAAAGGTGCTACAAATGCGTTGCTACTCTCTTAAGGAAGACCGGAACCTGGTCACTAATGCCGGAACACAACTTAAGGTTGTTATGGCGGCATACTCTAGACCAGGGGTGCTAGCAATCCAGTCGGGCAAAGGCCCTACCTGGTTATGGGTTGTTTTGTCGTCTCTTACGACAGGCCGCCCGACCGCAGGAAATTGTATTCTTTCTCCGTTCCTGCACGGATATAATAATGTAAATTGTGCTAGAATTTATTATAACACTTAGCCAATTCTTGCAAAAAAATATAACTAAAGGCGGCCAAATGTGTTCAAAAATCTTGCCGAAGGTATGCCAAAGCTAATTCGAAGGGAATAAACGAACCCTTGTAATTATAAATAATGAAATATTAAACCTATCCGACACCTACTTTGTACCCTTAACGGCTTTGAAGTCTGCACAATCGTGCGGCACATAATTAAAAGCCCTCATTAACCAAAAGTGCTCGAGCAAATATTCAGGGTACGAGTTCGAGCAAGCTGGCTTCGAGCCGAAGCGTTGTAGGGCAATACCTGTTATTTTATGGCCATGAAAAATGCGACATCTATCGCTAAAAACTCGAGGAAGGAAGGGACCAACGATATCAAATATAAATCAAAATTATTAGTAGTCCGTCCATACACCAGTAAGTTTCGCTAGCGTAAGCGTAGCGTATTGTAAAAGCTAGTAGCTAAGAACGGTTGTTAACAAAATAGCCACGGCAAAATTACCAACCACTTCACCAACTGGTTAGTCGTTGTTGAATAAAACCGACAACTGACAAGGTTATGGCTTAGCCGTCACCCGTTGCCTATCGGTTGGTGAATCATTCACCTATTAGGCAAGAAGCAGTCAGCTAGGTTTTCAAATGACTAATGAACTACCATTAGCCGGATGGCGAAGTTTTTGGCATTTCGGTTGGTTATCCACCGTTAAAGCCTTTAATACCGGACTCGGTTATAATAGAATGAATCCGGTCTTGACAAACATAACGCGAGCGTAGCCTTAGGGGCTTACGGGAGCACAACTTACAGATGTTCCCCTAGGCTTGGAAAAACTTTGTATTAACGTTTTTTAAAAAACACCAATCCGATTTGAAAACGCATTTTGTGTTTTTTGAACAAATACTTTTAGAAGACTATATAAAGTCAGAGTTGATTTTACCAGGCACTGGGCAAGATTTCTATGGCACCGCCTCTCTACACACAATTTTAAAAATCTTGTCAAAATGTAAAAAAATAAGCAGCACGTAGCTAAAGCTGTACCGACTATGCCTTTAACACGTTATTGTGGATTGGGAGGCATCTAATTGTAAGGCTTTCTTCAGGTACCCTCCTAATTTGGGTAGCTACCCCATGTGCGTTGATTTAAACGCTGAATGAGTTAATACAGTAAACATTACCTCGCAAACCTATAGGAACGAAATAATGATCATGAAGGTCAACGAATCTCAGAAATTGAATATGAATTCTATACGCATGTTTATTTAAAAAATGCAAACCGCAATACAAAACTATTATAAAATACATTTATGTTATATTTTAATATAGTAACTTGACAACGGGAAGCTGCACAAGAAAATAAACTTGCAATAAATATTGTCAGATCTTAGAACCGCTTATACGACACCGGTTTCATGGCCACACAAGAGGTTGAATCCAAACGAAATGATTGCCCCACTCGAGCAAGGCGATAAGAGCGTACTAACAGCGGCCGTGAATTAACTTCGCGTTTCAATGAGGTGTTTTTTTTATGTCGCTACTTAAAATCACGTGTAAAATTCAAGTGGACTTCATTCATTCATTATTTGAAGACTAGGGACTATTTTGCCGGACCGCACCGAGATCGCCGCGATGTACGACTGCTGGTTTGAGAACGCGACTTGGCCGGCACCCTGCAATCCGGACCAGAAGGACCAATATCAAAAGGAATAGAGGAGACGCTGAAGATCAACCTTCGCTCGTCTGATAACCAGATGAGACATAATTTTTGAAGTGGAACTTCTATATAGACGGGGGTATTAGAATTTTCTCTCACGAAAAAGCGTTACGGCTGCGTGCAGGGGCGGCATCATTTTAGAATAGACTATGCATTATTTTTTTGGTTCCGGATTGAATTCAGTTTTTTTGTTTGATAAAATAAAATATTCATTCATTAAAATGTACCTAACCTAACCAAATCATAATTAGCAGGCTGCGGGCAGGTTTTCAAATTGGGCAAGTACATTAACAATCTGCCCGTAAAACTCCAAGTTAAAATTTTGATGCGATTCGTTTTGCCACTTGTTCATTGCGATTCGTTTTTCCACTTGTCCGTTGCGATTCGTTCTTCTACTTGTCCGTTGAACTTCTACTATGTGTCCCAGCACACATTTTCATTCATTCGCCCGCTGTCGTTCGTCGCGCGCGCACGTCTCCCGTTCCGCCTCGGCAGTCCGTTATTCGTGTTCGTTGTGTTCGTTCGTTCACCCGGTCGATCTGTGTTTTTTCTGTGACAGTGCAGTGAAAAGTGCATCATCAGGTGGTTTTTCCACCAAATCGTTCGTCCCCCTCAGGGACAATGGACGGCGTGGAGGCCTCTCCGTCGCTGTTAGAGGGTTTGCTGTCGTTTTTACGACAGCAATTCCCTCAAGCACTCGACCAATTTTTGAGGACTCCGGAGTCCCAATCAATGGCGTCCGTTGTTATCTCGGAACTTAATTCCGAGAAACCTGTGTCCCGCGAGTCACACGTGCAAAGGGCCCCCGCGCAGGCCCCCCTCCCCGCGCCCGCATCTGCCGCGACCATCGCACCCCCCGCGACCCCCGCAGCCGCACATGCCGCAGACCACCTGCGCTCTACCGCAGCGCCCGCGCCCCCCGCGTCCGTACCCGCCGTGTTACCGGTGCGCCCGCCGCCCGCACCCCCGCTCAACGACGCCCACCGTGTGGCACCAAAGTCGCGCGCCTCGTTTTCTCGCGGTCCCACACCGGGAAAACCGCGTTCGAGCTCCGCGAGTTCGACGACATCGCGTTCGCGTTCGCCCATCCATCGCGTAATCGATTCTCGTCGAGAAATCGACTTAACCACTGAAGGTTCGCAATACCTCAGGGTTACCCCTCTTACACCAGCCGATGAAATTACCCCCATGGATGTCGCGCCTCCCGCGGATATCCCCTTAGACCGCGAAGACGATGACGGTTTCATAACCGTCAATCGTAGTAAAAAACGTAAGACCCAGAGGGAGGTCCCCCCCAACCCCGCCCCCACTGCGGGCACAAAACCGACAATGGCACCTTCCAGCCGCCCTGGGCCACCTTCACAGCGCCCGCCGCCACCCCTGATCATCCGCGAGAAAGCTCATTGGCTTCAACTCGCTAAGGAACTGCCAGGTAAGGCAATCTCCATAAAAGAGGCCCGTGATACCCAACACGGCATCAAAGTTATGGTCACATCTTCTAGTGACCACCGCGCCCTAACTACTCTATTATGTGACCGTAAAATCGGTTACTACACTTACGCCCTGCCAGAAGAAAAACGCCTTCGGGCTGTAATTCGCGGACTTCCTCAGGAAATTGAAAGTTCCTACATTCTAGAGGACCTTAAGTCCCAAGCCCTACCAGTGCACGAAGTGCACCGTATGCACAGAGGCGACGCCACAAAGTCGCCTCTAAACCTAGTATTGGTTGTCCTCGACCTCTCCCCAGAGGGGAAAAAGATCTTCGAACTTGAGAAGGTCTGTGGCCTCTCTGGCCTTCGTGTGGAACGTCCACACGAAAAACATACACTACGGCAGTGTCATCGCTGCCAACTTTATGGGCACTCTGCCCTTCATTGTCAATCCCGTCCCAGGTGCGTCAAGTGCCTGGGCGACCACGGGACCTCGGAGTGCACTCGCACCCGGGACTCCCCGGAGCCACCCAGCTGCATCCTCTGCGGCCAAGCGGGTCACCCTGCTAACTACAGAGGCTGCCCTGCCGCCCCCCGACCCAAACGTAAGGTCGGAAAGGGCAATGCCCAAAAAGGCACTAGAAAAGTGTCCAACAAACCCGCATTCGTGGCGGCCCCCCCTCCAGTGGTAAACCACTGGACGGGTCTTCCCACGACGGAAGCGTTTCCTCCGCTGAGGACGCGTGCCCCAGTTATGGCCGGCCTACCCTCGGCCACCCTCTCCCCCGCCCCCATTTCTAAGGCACCTTCTGGGCCATCGGCCCACCACTCTATAGCGGAGGACTTAGCTTTGGCGACTAAATTCGCCAAGAACTTGCCCTTCGACCTGGAAGAGGTCCAACTCTTGGCTCGGAAACTGAGACAAGTTTCAGAGTCAACTCAACCCTCCCTCCGGGATCAACTCGTGATCGAAATGGATCACGCGTACCTCCTCCAAATACTTAGATCGTTGTAACTAAACAACCTAGTACAAATTCTTGTTACCGGTAACAAATGGCGCATGTAGGTAGAAATAAACCACGCTCATTGACTCTGGCGACTTATAACGCCAACGGCCTTCGAAACCAGCGCGACTTGGTCCATGACTTCCTGGTTACCAATCAAATAGATATACTACTAGTACAGGAGACCTTCCTGAAACCGAGTAATAGAGATCCAAAGATCTCTAACTATCGGGTCACTAGACATGACAGGGTAGGCCGTGGTGGCGGCACCCTGATCTATTTCAGGAGATCCCTACACTGCATGCCTGTAGTCACCCCTCCACTAGAAGGTATGGAGGTATCCGCCTGCAGACTAGCAATGACTGGCCACCAACCTCTAGTCATAGTCTCAGCATACCTCGCATGCCAAAAAACCCTTATTAAAAAAGACCTAGAAGCCCTATTCAACCTAGGCCCGGCTGTTATAATAGCCGGAGATCTGAATTGCAAACACGAGCAGTGGAATTGCAATACCACTAACACCAATGGCAGAGCCCTAATAAATATATCAGACAATCTTTTGTTTGATATACTAACGCCCATGACCCCCACAAGATATCCCCCCAACCGCGACTGGGGGACCCCAAACACTCTCGACCTAGCATTACTGAGGGGCGTAACTCTTCAGTTCCATTCAATCGAAACGATGGACGATATAGACTCGGACCATCGTCCGGTTATCCTTAGATTAGGACCACAGACAGACCAGACATCTGAAACTAGGACCTCTGTGGACTGGTTGAGACTTGGGGACCTCCTCAAGGCAACCAGCTCACAAGACCTGGACCGCATCCCAGATCACATCGGGTCCCGCCAAGACACGGAGAGGGCGATCGAAGCCCTCACCAGCCACCTTCAATCCGCAGTGCGGAACTCGTCCAGGCAGGTGCCAGTGGAGGATGACCGCCACTTATGCCTGCCGGACGAGGTGAGGGTACTGCTGAGGGAAAAGAGAGCCGCCTCCAGAGCTCATGACAGATATCCCACCGAGGATAACAGAATCCGACTCCGCGAACTAGAGCGCGAGGTCAAACTACGTATCCGGGAAGTCAGGGAACAACGTTGGGACAGAACGTTGAGGGATATCGAACCAACTCACCAGGCGTACTGGAAGCTGGCTAGAGCTCTCAAATCAGACACCCTTACTGTCATACCCGCGCTAGAAAGAGCCGACAACACCGAGGCGTTCGATGACGAGGAGAAAGCCGAGTGCCTTGCTCAGAGTCTAGAGCTTCAATGCTCCCCCACTACGCAAAACGTCGACCAGTCACACCTGACGGAGGTGGACTCCGAGGTCGAACGTAGATCCTCCTTACCAGCGGAAACCACACTCGACCCGGTCACAGTCGAAGAAGTGCAAGATCTGATCAAGTCTCTCAAACCGCGAAAGGCCCCAGGGACCGATGGCATCAACAATCGCGTTTTAAAACTCCTACCCGCCCATCTAATTATAATCCTGGTGAGCATCTTTAATGCCGCCATAACAAACTGCTCCTTCCCCGCGATCTGGAAGGAGGCAGATGTCATTGGTATTCACAAGCCGGGAAAACCGGCTAATAAACCGTCCAGCTACCGTCCAATCAGCCTACTAAGCGCACTCAGCAAGCTTTACGAGAGAGTCATCCTCTCACGACTTAGAGATTTTGCCTTCAGCAAACATCTATTACCTGATGAGCAATTTGGCTTCCGTGCTAGACACTCATGTGTGCAACAGGTGCACCGCATCACGGAGCACATACTATCTCACTTTGCCCATCGCCCCCGCCCTATAGGAACAGCCGCACTGTTCCTAGACGTAGCAAAAGCCTTCGACAAGGTCTGGCACAACGGCTTGATTTACAAGTTGTACCAGTTCGGTGTGCCAGACAGACTCGTGCTCATCTTGCGAGACTTCCTCTTAGGCCGAAGCTTCCGTTTTCGAGTGGAGGGAACGCGCTCGTCCCCTCACCCACTCACAGCCGGTGTACCACAGGGCTCGGCCCTGTCCCCACTACTTTTCACGCTGTACACCAGCGACATCCCAAAAACTCCAGATGTGGAGTTAGCCCTCTTCGCGGATGACACCGCACTCTATACATCAGATCGCAACCGACAAATGGCTTGCGTCCGGCTGCAGGCAGCTGTCACAGAGCTAGGCGAATGGTTTCGCAAATGGAGGATAGAGGTAAACCCGGAGAAAAGCGCAGCAATGTTCTTTTCCCCGGGCACGCTTCGCTCCCCCAAACGCGCTTGCCTTCGCCTAAAAACCATTTCGCTCTACGAACAACAAATTCCCTGGGAAAAGTACACCAAATACCTGGGTGTCACCCTAGATCGGAACTTGCGCTTCAACGAGCATATCACTATAATCCGAAATAGAGCGCGATTTGTGATGGGTCGTTTAGCACCCATGATAGACAAACGAAGCAAAATGTCCCTCAGACACAAGCTTACTTTGTATAAAACATGCATCCGCCCGATCATGACATACGCGAGTGTGGTATTCGGCCATGCCAAGCCTGCCCTTTTAGATAAATTGCAAATCGTGCAAAACAAATTCATGCGCAGAGCCGTCGGTGCTCCCCTCTATATGCGTAACGTCGACCTCCACCGCGATCTGGAGCTTCCCTCCATCAAAAACTACATTACGTCGCTCTCGCGTAAGTATTTCGATCTCGCGCCGCACCATCGAAATCCACTCGTCGTGTCCGCGTCCGATTATAAGCCTCGGCGAAAGGCTCTCGTGCGACGACCGCGTAATCACGGACAGGGTCGACGTTATCACAAAACGGCTGGCCCGGATCAGCCCGCCCGCGGTTAGGACGGCAGGCTGGCAGGCACGGACAGACAGACACAGACGGCGGCGTCTCAGGCGCCGCCAATCAAGATCTCTCCACGTCCCTGCGAGGGACGCTAGGAGACATAGCCCCCCCACAGGATAGACTAGGCGTGTTGCTGGGAAGTTTCTTTCGCCGTTTCTTCTCTCCCAGCCATAACACGTTGCGAAACGGCAGTAAGATAGCGTAGGCCGCCTCAAACCACCGATCCCGGCCCGCCGGAATCCTTCCCCTCGGGCTTTATATTACCCGTCGCCCGTTTACAATAATTTCGTAGGGGCAAAGTACAGTCGTGGTATGAAAAAGTTCGCCTGTTTTCAAAACGATTCATTTAACGTTCCCCGAGCATGTTACCTTTTCAAACTAAGTCACTAAACAGACTGTTCCACAGAAAATTGTTTCGCTGTTTGACAATAAAGTTTGAAAGATCAAAGTCGTTTGATTTTTATCTTGTCTAAGAAGATTGTTGAGAGATGTAAAAGCTTTTTATTGGTTTTAATATTTATGTTAAGCGTAGTGATAATATCCTCTTTGTTTCTTATTGTTAATCTCAGTGTCTATCGTTGTGAACATTGCAATTTCTTTTTTTACGTTTTTATATTTTATAGCTGACGGAGAACTTCGTGGCGAATACCAAACTCTTTTGGAGAGAGGTTAAGAAGTCTCGGGCTTGTTCGTCAGCTTCCAGAATGGAAAGAAAAAAATGGAAAGGCAGGAGGAATCGATAATGTGTCTGCTGAGATGATCAAATATGGTGGAACCTGCGTCCCGGACGCTTTCCTGTCCTTATGCAACTTGTGCCGGAGGACGGGAAAGGTTCCCAAGGACTGGAGGCGCGCTGTCATCGTGCCCTTGTATAAAGGCAAGGGGTCACGTATGGAGTGCGCCAGCTACAGGGCCATCAGTTTGATCAGCACAGCATCTAAAGTGTATGCGAAGATTATTGAAAAGAGAATGAGAGTTGTATCCGATGGATTACTGTGGGATGCACAAGGTGGTTTTAGAAATGGAAGGGGCTGTATGGATCAAGTTTTCTCTCTCCGCAATATCGTAGAGAAGCAGCTGGCTATGGGCCGGAAGGTTTTCTGCGATTTTGTGGATCTAGAGAAAGCATTTGACAGGGTTGTGCGGAAGGACCTCTGGGACATATTGCCCGGATATGGGATTAATGGCCAATTGATGCGTGCTGTGCAGTCCACTTACGAGGGCTGTATGGCATGCGTGCGAGTGGAAGGCAGCCTGTCGCCCTGGTTTGACGTCAATATTGGCGTCCGCCAGGGCTGCGTGCTGTCGGCTTTGCTGTTCATCCTATATCTGGACGATTGTCTCCAGAGAATAAGATTGATGGATGTTGGGGTGCGGATGAGTGATCTAGTTGTAAGCACCTTGCTTTATGCGGATGATGCCGTGCTTTTAGCCGAATCGCCATCAGAACTGCAAACAGTAGTCACAATGATGAAAGATGACTGTCAGGCGAGAGGCTTACATTTGAATGCGAAGAAAACAAAGGTTATGGTGTTTGAAAGAGAAGAAACCAGAACGAATGCAAGGATAATGGTCGATGATGTTATGCTGGAGCAAGTGAATGAGTTTGTATATCTTGGATGTGCTTTTAGCAGGGATGGAAGGACACTGCTGATATAGAAAGAAGAGTGAATTTGGGGAATAGTTTAAATGGAGCGTTAGGTAAACTTCTAGGCGCTAAGAACCTCAGCCAGAAAGCCCAGCTCGCCGTACACAACGCGGTGCTGGTACCTACGCTCGCGTATGGAAGCGAGAGTTGGGTATGGAAGAAAGAGCATGAAAGTAGAGTAAACGCGGTCGAGATGCGAGCACTGCGCAAAATCTGCGGAGTGACGCTCGCGGACCGCGTTCGTAATACCGAAGTAAGAAAGAGAGTTGGTCTGAAAGAGAGTGTCGGGGTGAAGGTAAGGAAAGGAATGCTCCGGTGGTTCGGGCATGTGGAAAGAATGCATGATGAAAGAATGACTAAACAGATATACAATGCAAAAGTGGATAGATGCAGAAGTCGTGGAAGGCCACGACACACGTTCCATGATCAAATTGATCGTGTACTAGCAGAAGGTGATGTCAGGAGCCTTAAGAACACACGAGCTTGCATGACAAGAGTTATGAATGTCAAAGAAGCAAGTGAGGTGTGTAAGAATAAGCCTAAATGGCACTCTGTTGTTCGTGCCTACCCCGCAAGGGAACTGGCGTGAAGTTATGTATGTATGTATGTATGTATATTTTATAAAAGTAACATTTATTAAAATGTTGGCAGTATCGTATCTTGTACTCGTGCAAGCGAAAGTCGACTTTAAGGTGACGTACATTTCCATACCGCGACTGTACAAGGGCTCCTCAACAAAATCCCAGAAAACGTTCAACAACTTTCAATAAACAAATTTAAAAAATTAGTAAAGCTATGTTTGTGCGAGAAGGCGTATTATATATACAACGAAGGATTTTTTAGATGACTGCACCGAATCGGTCTAATGCGCTTGCCACCGAGCTGTTTCAGTAATCATCATTTATATCAATTACTTTGTTAAACCTTGTTACTAATGTATAAACTACATTAAAAAAAAAACAATAATTATTATTATTATTATTCTGTATGTCTTTCAAGACCACGGGCCATAAAAATGGCCCGGACTTTTGGGGGGCTTGCGTGGGGCCATGGGAAGGCCAACACGTAGAAGCCCCTTGACAAATTTAATGTAAATATGGCGTGACACTGACCGGCGATTATCCCTGTCTACACGATATAGTAATGCACCAAGGACAAGCCCCGGCCAGTGTAGAACTATTGTGGGAAGTGAGGACAAAAAGTACGGGGCTATTGTGGTGAACTGCTAATGTTACTAGGGGTCTGGGAATATGGGGACTATGGCGTCTGCCCGTCGCAATGTTCAGGGAACATGGAAAAATGGGCGGACGGTGACTCGCCACTCCCTGCATGGGCCCCAGAAAATGCCATAAAGACAGGGGCAACATGGGTGTGAGTGGCTAAGGGGTGTAGAGAGGTGGGCTGCAGGTTCACCGAAGCTACTTCCGACGTTAGGCCATTTATCACTTCCACCCCTGGAGCTTGAGTCTTAGCTCTAGCGATCTCCACTCCGTGCCGGCTGGTTAAGGCAAGCGCGGAGGCGGGGGCCTTGCCTTGGCCCCCGGAGTCAGGTATGAGGTGTCGTTACTCACCTAAGGCTTCGCCACAAAGCCCCCCTACGGGACCTGATTATTATTATACTGTATGTCTTTCAAGACCACGGGCCATAAAAATGGCCCGGACTTTTAAGGGGCTTGCGTGGGGCCATGGGAAGGCCAACACGTAGAGGCCCCTTGACAAATTTAATGTAAATGTGGCGTGACACTGACCGGCGATTATCCCTGTCCACACCATATAGTAATGCACCCAAGGACAAGCCCCGGCCAGTGTAGGACTATTGTAGGAAATGAGGACAAAAAGTACCGGGCTATTGTGGTGAACTGCTAATGGTACTAGGTGTCTGGGAATATGGGGACTATGGCGTCTGCCCGTCGCAATGTTCAGGGAACATGGAAAAATGGGCAGACGGTGACTCGCCACTCCCTGCATGGGCCCCAAAAAATGCCATAAAGACAGGGGCAACATGGGTGTGAGTGGCTAAGGGGTGTCGAGAGGTTATTATTATTATTATTATTATGAAGTAAAGATATGTTGCTGGGGAGTTTGTTGCGTCGCTTCTTCTCTTTTAACAGTAACTAAAATTGCTTTGGAATATAGAATACTTGTTTTGTAATAGTTTACTATCCGTGCGCAAAAGGTTTGCCGATAGCGTCACGATGTCCCGCGTCGATGGTCAGTAGGGTCGACAAAAAAGGTTACGTAGATAGTTGTTGCAATAAATTTATTATTGTATATACTTTACATAAATATAAATAACAGTAAGGAATACAATACAATAATAGTAAGTAGTCATCGGCAAACCTTCGCGCGGCTTATATATTATTATTTATGTCTACCTAACAAGTTGAAGATCGATTGAGAATTGAATTTTTGAAAGTAATTCATTCCGCATACCAAACATTATGGCGAACTTTGTTGTAATAAAGCTAGTTGACGCGTCGCAGCTTCGTTCGCTCCTTTACTAGCAAGTTTATTAGCCATTGTTCGTAAGTAATGACCGCGACGCGAATTGTGGGCAGTTATACCGTGTATACACATATGAGCTCTCTATGGTGAGTTATACGTATGCAAAAATCCACACTACCTACAGATCACTACGCTGGGCGTAGAACATTTTTACTTTTTTGATTCATTAATCATTGATTAATGATTAATACAATCAAATATGCCCTATATCACTCGGAGTAATGTAGCTTTCTACTGGTTCTACTTTTCAAAATCCGATCAGTATTAACGGAGATTACCCCGAACATCTTAACTCACAAACTTTACCTCTTTACAGTATTATTATATACTAGTAGTAGTACTAGTGGTTGAAATTCGACCATAATTAATTTAAATTATAAGTTCGAACATTATTAAGGTTTATTTTATTTAAGTGTATGGCTTGGCATCTAGGCCTTTAAGCCAGATCTTAGTTTACAATATAGTTTCTTCATTTTCTTAAGCATTTGTGTAGCACAGCTGAACTGTAGGTAATCAGCTAGTGCCATTCAACGGAGTTCTTGTGACGACTCAAAAGGCCACATTTGTCTATACAGTTCACATTTCTCACAAAACACACAATTACTACTCAAAAACTATCAATATTCTACAACTATTGTTCATTTTAGAGTAATTTTACACATTTTTAGAAAATAAAACTGCACAGCACAACGTCTCCTTTCAGTTCCCGCCAAAAACTCCCCATTATGAAGGTTCTGTTGTCAAAGACTATATAACTTCCATAATCACAGATTTCGCCAAGGTTACACTGTTAATTTGACTTTAACAATAAACAAAAGAGTATATATGCGCGTGTGTTACTTTTATTGATTTAATGTATTCTTTATGCATAATGTAAAAAAAATGAATTCTGCACTCCTTCTCTATATAAACTATAATTGTGCGAAATTTCGTACTCCGCCGTCCGCGCAATTTTCGTAAAAAGGGGTACAAAGTTTTTGCTTCACGTATTAATATAATGATAGTATCGAAGTATAGATTTTTTACGCTTAAAACAATAGGCAAGTAATCCATGTTCCTACAAGTACGAGAAGGATCGTAAATTCTTTAACGGAATGCCATAAGGTGGAACCTGTTTCCAGAACTATTTCAATCACCCGCTTCCCTTCATTCAATAGGGACTTTGAGGAATTTGTTTAAGATTATTCACGTCGATTTTTATGCTAGTGATTTTATGAATTTAATTGAATTGAATTTACTTTGACGTGTAGAATTATTAAAGGATGGTTATTATTAATTTGGTTATTATTATTATAGCCAGGAGCCTTAAGAACAGACGAGCGTGCATGACAAGAGTTATGAATGTCAAAGAAGCAAGTGAGGTATGTAAGAATAAGCCTAAATGGCGCTCTGTTGTTCGTGCCTACCCCGCAAGGGAACTGGCGTGAAGTTATGTGTGTATGTATTATTATAATACCATAAGCAAATGACACATTTTAATCTACAGTCATGGGAGAATTTTATAGCAAAGTTTTTTATTCCATTATTTCGGTAGACAGGCAGTCGGCCAAAGTCAATGAACATATGTAACACCAAAAGTGCCGCCAATGTGCTCTCTGACAGTAAGAGGCAGCGCATTCCAAAGTTTGACAGCCTGCACTGTAAAAGAGTTATCATAAAAAGATGAAGTGTGTGCAGGTGTAGTGAGTTTACGATACGTATGAGTGCGCAAATTGTGGGAAGTAGAAAGGCGAAGGAATTCAAAACGTTTCTTAAGGTAAGGAGGACTACTAGGAATAAATAATACATATAATAAAATTGTAGAGGTAGAATTTCTGTACAATGAAAAAAAAAATGCTAAAAACCAAGTCAGGGGGATGTAAGAAATGAAATAGAACTAATTTAGATTTTTCAAATTTCCTGTTTTTCTGTTTGTCTGTACGGACTAATCTACGAAACGACTGGACCGATTTAAATGAAATTTTGTATGGTGGTAGCTTATATCCCTGGTCAACATATAGGATACTTTTGATTCTGAAAAATTAAAGAGTTCCTGGGGGATAAGTTAAAAAAACTTTGATTACTTAAACAGTTTATTATGCACCTAATTAAGTAGATATTGCCGGTATCATCTTAATAAAAACAATGTATACATTAAAAAGACGAGATTCCGCGAAAAAGTAAATCCTTACAAAAACAGTTTCTAGCATAGCGTATTTCATCATCATATTAAATAAACTAGATGCCGCTGATAGTATTCTACATCGCGATCGTGACGCGGACGAAGTCGCGGGCATCAGCTAGTATGTTATAAAGTAGTAGTAGTAGTAGACATAATTCGAGAAATTTCAGTAAACCAATTTAAAAAATTAGTAAATGAACTGTTGCAGGAGAAGCTTATTATACGATGAAAGATTTTCTAGACGACCATACCGAATGGAAGTAATGCGATTGATACCAAGCTCTTTCTGTAATTATTCATACAAATTACTTTACTAAACATTATAGTAGTTTAAGGAAACTAGGAATGTAACATAATAATTATACGGTTAATATATGTTGCTTCTCCTTTAACAGTAACTAAAATTGCTTTGGAAGCTGAAGACTCATGATCTTCATAAGTAACATGTAAGAATCCATTTTGCAATATATATATATATATATATTGACTGTTGAGTTTCTTTTTGCCATAACGACAAACCTAGTTTACGCGTATTCGCTTGCAACAATTTCGAAAAAATTCCGCCAATAGTATTCTATTATTCGGAATAAAAATCCTTATCTATACAAATAAATAAAATTAAAGTGTCTGTTTGTAATGTCCAAATAACAGCTTTTTACTAAATGCATATGAAAGGATAAACGGTCCTTATATCAAAAAATCATTTTTTATAGCTTTTGTCTGTCTGTTTGTTTGTTTGCTCTGGCTAATCTCCGAAACTGCTGGACCAACTTTAACTGGCAGATGATGTTATAAGAAGTAACTTAGGCTACTTTTATTTTAGAAAAATAATTATTGCAAGGCCATTGAAGGCAAATTAAATTAAATTCTACGCGGATGAAGTCGCAGGTAACAGCTAGTGTAATAATACACTTCAAAACCTGATATATCTGAGTATTATGTGGATATAAAGTATAATGACTTTGGTCTAAGATGGATATAGGGATGTCATCCCGCCAGTATCCGCGTGAATATAGGTAAAGTGGCACTCGACCGGCCATTGTGGCACCTGGGACCACCTATCTAGGTTAGTGGCGGTCTCGGCTAGGGTTACCAACCGCACTATAATATATATAGAATCGTACTATATTTTAGCCATGTGAATCTTAGGGCCGCTTGCATAACGATCGTCTTTAAATAAGATTAGATAATCATATTAAACTGCCTAAATTCGTTTTACACAATACGTATTGACAGTTCTTTAAACGTATTTAGCGGCAAATTTTGCGTTGTGCAAGACGCTAATTGTATTTAAGAGTGTTAAATACGTTTTGCGTTTCTTAAATAAATTTAAGCAACCTTATGCAAGCGGCCCTTAGTATTGTTCTAGGTATTTAGTAATTTTAGTGGATTTTAATAATATAATAATATCAGCCCATTAATGTCCCACTGCTGAGCTCGGGCCTCCCATTATAGTGGGAACAGACAGTATACCCGCCACGCTTGTCCAAGGCGGCTTGGCAGGTTTGACACATCGGTTATCTCGATGTGCAGGTTGCATCACGATGTTTTCCTTCACCGTTGTTAGCACATGGTAATTGTAACAATATGCACATTAGATCAGAAAACTGACTAAGAGATGCATGCGTTCCGGCTAGGATCGAACCCGCGCCCTCTGAGTCTGGGACGCGTGCGCTAGCCATTACGCTACCACGACTTTAGTGGATTTTAGCTGAGATCAATTTTAAAATAAGAATAACGTGGATTTTGTTTATTAATACGCTTAACGATGTGAGCACGGGTCAACTGGTTAGGTACTAACCAAAACTGTATCAGACCATATTTTTAATAATCTATACTTACTAATATATAAAGGTGAAGAGTTTGTTTTTTTGTCCGTTTGCTTGAACGCGCTAATCTCGGGAACTACTGGTCTGATTTGAAAAATTCTTTCAGTGTTAGATAGCCCATTTTCGAGGAAGGCTATTTTAGCCAATTGCACTGTGTTACAGAAAAATAATATAGTACGAAATGTTCTATATATTATATATAGAACAAAAGATATCGGGCTATTGGGGTGAACTGCTATTGGAACTGGGGATCTGAGACAATGGCGTCTACCCGTCTCAATGTTCAAGGAATTATTATTTAAGTGAAATTTCTATATAAACGGGGGGTCTTAGGATTTTTCTGTCACGAAAAAGCGTTACGGCCGCGTGGAGGAGCGGCATGAATTTAGACTAGACGTGGTGAGAGGCGGCATAATTTTAGAGTATAACTATGAATTCAGTTTTTCTGTTTGATAAAATAAAATATTTTTAAATAAAAAATGTATTCATTCAAATGTACCTAACCTAGCGAAATCATGATTTTCAGTAAAACTGCGGAAAATCGAAATGTGTGCCGGAACACATAGTAGAAGTGAAACTTCAACGGACAAGTGGAAAAACGAATGGCAACGGATAAGTGGCAAAACGACTCACAGCAAAATTTTAACTTGAAGTTTTACGGGCAGCTTTTCAAATTGGACAAGTACATTAACAATCTGCCCGTAAAACTTCAAGTTAAAATTTTGTTGCTATTCATTTTTCCACTTGTCCGTTGAAGTTTCACTTCTACTATGTGTCCCAGCACATATTTCGATTTTATTCTAACTTGCACACTTCATGACATACATATCTTTTTAAACACGAGCGAAACCGCGGCCAAAAATTAGTGTAGTATTTGTATATTACACAAAGATTTCCTAAACACAAGCTGCGTGCACATCTCATAGAGAATATAATTCAATCATCATAAAGTTACCAGTAATGATTGGAACTCCTCTCTCGTCAATGGATATTTGTTTACAGAAGGGGCCCGGTTTGTTTAGAGTTGTACCAACGCACTAGCGATAGTCGCCTACTGTGATGTATGGTATTAATTATTAAAAGTAAAATGATTTATCTATGCAAGGGACCATTCGTAACCCTGTACTAAAATATAAATAAACAAGAAATCTAAAAAAAATCCATAATGTTCTCCATAGTCTATTTGTCTGTTTGTTCGGGATTGACGTGGAAACTACTCGGTCGATTTAGGTGCGGTTTTCGCAGATTGACAGCTAATTCTTAGAATTAAACTCTGTGCTACTTCCCATCCCGAGAATCCCGCTGAAATTTTTCTGGGTATTATTTAAAAAAAAAAAGAATTCCAATGTGATTTTTTTACTGATCGATAGCAAATTCCCGGGAGTGGTTTGCAGTTGTTCGGGTGTAGACAAATAAGCTTATTCCGACACAGTTTTCACTAAAACGATAGTTTATATTTTAAATGGGAATCCCACGGGAATTTCTAGTCAAGCGTAAACGGAGTCGCGAGCAGATCCTAGTAATATATATGTTTTCCCGAGTTATGGGTTAATTTATAAACACTATTTAGAAACATGCTCACCGCTTTGCTATTTCAACTCTTCTAACGGGTCTTAACAATAATACCGATGTAGGTACTCCAAATTACCTGAAAAAAGAAAATGAATAATTAATATCTAATTATAGATAAAACTTAATACACAATTGCTTATAGTGAGTGATACTTTAGAAAATCACTTCGCAAAAAATAGTACAAAATTCAACAATAGAACACTTTTTGCACCAACAGTACTTAACTATTACTACTATTATCAGCTGAAGTGCAAGGCAGGATTAAGGACAAGGTACGGCATAAACGAGCGGCTTACTCATGGACAGTCGAGCGGAAAATTGTCACAAGTATCCACGTGAATAAGAAGCGACGAACTCGAGTGGTAAATAAAATAAAGTGAAAATATAGTTAGCAAAGTATGTCAATTTATTTGCTTGACTATTATTCTTATATTTTAATTAACTTTTATGTATATATGCACGAGATCTTCCTTTGTCCGAGATGAAAGTATGCCATCTTAAGTTTAGGTTTCTAAACTACTTATATGCCATTATAGAAAATATTATAAATTGACATATATTAAAGGATCGAGAGAAAAATGACGTCCTTCTGCCTATATGTTATAGTCAAAGGTTGATATGCAGTCTCTTTCCGGAATGACTGGTTTATCCTAGGTTTGACCAAGGCCTTTAAGAGAGCAGCAGCGCATTTGTAGCGCCTTTGGTGTTGCAAATGTCCATAGGCGATGGTAACCGCTTTCCATCAAGTGGGCCGTCTGCCTGTCTGCTGAACTCCTGCAATAAAAAAAGGCCTTTCGACAAAACCCGAAATAAATTTCAATTTCGGCCTTTGACAAAAGTATTTATAGTCAAACCTAGAAGTACGTAACTTTTTAGTCAAACGTTGAACGTGAAATAATCTGTTTCGGCCTTTGCCTAGCCGATCCTAGAAGCGACTAAAGCAGACTCGGTCAATCGTTGATTCGTACTGCACTTGTTACATGTTTAAAGAGGTTTATACATGCTAGCCTCTCTTTACAATGTTCCGATAAATTCATTTGTTACTGCGCTCCATATTTGTAACGTTGAGCGTGCGGGTAGTAGTACTATCACAACTATGTATTTCATATAGACAAAGTCCCTGGACCGTTGTTAGTAAGAGAGGAAGAAAATTCTTCAACAGTTGAGACTTCTTCTCCAAATGCGTTTTGTTGTATTTTTGCCAAAAAGAAAATTTAGGCACATACGTCCTTAATTTGTAAACAGACCGTGCATGTTGAGTGTGCTGACGACAACACACTTAGTACAGACGATGAAGGCTTCGGAAGTAAAGTTACAAGCATGCATTGTGTACAGACAGAAAACATAAAAAAATAATAAAAAAAGGCTATTGAAGGTCTTCAAGCTCAGGCTAATGTTATGAAACAATTAACTGAACGAATGTTTTCGCCAATGACGATTAGAAAAACTGTAACCATACCTATTCACAGCTACAATAGAGCCAAAAGAGATGCTCGAAATGTTTTGGGTATCATACAAGATAAAACAGTTGATGGTATACAGAGTAGTGACGAAACACGGAATAATAAATACACTTTTTCTAGGAATCAGATACAAGAATTCAAAAAGAATTTTCTTAATTTTGAAGATGTGTCCGACGTTCAGCTGTCTCTAAGAGAAATCAGTTCAAAGGATTCTAAAGGTGGCGAAGGCTTTATAAAATGCCACTGTAATAAAAAAAACGCTCTTCGAAATTATGTAAATGTAGAAGATCAAGCGTATTGTGCAAAAACAAGAATAACAATTTTAATAATTTTTTTGAATTTGTCAATTGAAGAACAAAGAAACATTAAAATTAAAAAATGTCGTTTTATTATACCTAATCTTACAAACAAACACATTCCAAGAGCTAATTGAGGGCTGACTGGTCAAACACTCAAGGAAATTGAGTTTCGGCGTTTGACTGTACAAATTAGTTACTAGTAGGTTAAACAAAAATTTGTTAGTCAAAGGCAGAAAAACGTCATTTAGTTGGACTTATGGACTTGAGGTTTGACTAGTCAAATCTAGGAGCGCCAGAGGTTCGATATTTGACTATAACATATATATTTTTTTTTTATTTTTTTTTATTGCAGGAGTTCAGCAGACAGGCAGACGACCCACTAGATGGAAAGCGGTTACCATCGCCTATGGACATTTGCAACAACAAAGGTGCTACAAATGCGCTGCTGCTCTCTTAAGGGAGACTGGAACCTGGTCACTAATGCCGGAATACAACACAAGGTTGTTATGGCGGCATACTCTAGACCAGGGGTGGTTGCCATCCAGTCGAGCAAATACTCTACCACCTGGCTGTGGGTTGTTTAGTCGCCTCTTACGACAGGCCGCCGGGCCGCAGGAAATTGTATTCTTTCTCCGTTCCTGCACGGATAAAACACGGATATATATATATATATATATATATATATATATATATATATATATATATATATATATATATATATACATATATATATATATATATATAGCTTTGAATTCTACGTCTTTTGTTACATTTCAGAGATAAAATATTATATTTCTTAGATACTTGTGAGCCCTAAAAACGACAGGCGTCGAATTCAATGAAAATGTGTCCATCTGCCAGGCCGCATTCATTATTCACTAAATCTTATAAAAAAATCGTATAAGTACAAGCGAAAAATAGAAAGCATACACAATAATTTACAATGGTGTAAAACCGATTGATACAATCAAAGATTGTGTCAACATTGGAGCATGTAATTGATTTTGAAAGGCTTTTCAAATCAAGATAAGAAAAACGCTATTTATTTTAATCTACGTTAATAAAGCAATTAAAAATACATGTTCATTCAATATTACTATACTTAATAGGATTAATTTATTATAATAAATAACTTTTTGAGTATTATAAATTATTTCTTAAGTGCCACGGACAAAAGTGGATTCACACCTGCATACCATAAAAGCACACTTTATTAGCTTTCCGCATTTGGACTTCTTTTGTTTACTTTGTGTTTAAAATTTGTAATTAGATAAACCGCCCATTGTGTATTGTAATCTTTTATGGCAGTCTTTAGCTAGGTGTCGAACTGATTCTAAGAAATTCGGTCTACGCGGTCGGGCAGCCATATTGTTTCAGTGCAGTATAAATATGGTGGAACCTGCGTCCGGGACGCTTTCCTGTCCTTATGCAATTTGTGCTGGAGGACGGGAAAGGTTCCCAAGGACTGGAGGCGCGCTGTCATCGTGCCCTTGTATAAAGGCAAGGGGTCACGTATGGAGTGCGCCAGCTACAGGGCCATCAGTTTGATCAGCACGGCATCTAAAGTGTATACGAAGATTATTGAAAAGAGAATGAGAGTGGTATCCGATGGATTACTGTGGGATGCACAAGGTGGCTTCAGAAATGGAAGGGGATGTATGGATCAAGTTTTCTCTCTCCGCAATATCGTAGAGAAGAAGCTGGCTATGGGCCGGAAGGTTTTCTGCGGTTTTGTGGATTTAGAGAAAGCATTTGACAGGGTTGTGCGGAAGGAGCTCTGGGACATATTGCCAGGATATGGGATTAATGGCCAATTGATGCGTGCTGTGCAGTCCACTTACGAGGACTGTATGGCATGCGTGCGAGTGGATGGCAGCCTGTCGCCCTGGTTTGACGTCAATATTGGCGTCAGGCAGGGCTGCGTGCTGTCGGCTTTGCTGTTCATCCTATACCTGGACGATTGTCTCCAGAGAATAAGATTGATGGATGTTGGGGTGCGAATGAGTGATCTAGTTGTAAGCACCTTGCTTTATGCGGATGATGCCGTGCTTTTAGCCGAATCGCCATCAGAACTGCAAACACTAGTCACAATGATGAAAGATGACTGTCAGGCGAGAGGCTTACATTTGAATGCGAAGAAAACAAAGGTTATGGTGTTTGAAAGAGAAGAAACCAGAACGAATGCAAGGATAATGGTCGATGATGTTATGCTGGAACAAGTGAATGAGTTTGTATATCTTGGATGTGCTTTTAGCAGGGATGGAAGGTACACCGCTGATATAGAAAGAAGAGTAAATTTGGGGAATAGTTTGAATGGAGCGTTAGGTAAACTTCTAGGCGCTAAGAACCTCAGCCAGAAGGCCCAGCTCGCCATACACAACGCGGTGCTGGTACCTACGCTCACGTATGGAAGCGAGAGTTGGGTATGGAAGAGAGAGCATGAAAGTAGAGTAAACGCGGTTGAGATGCGAGCACTGCGCAAAATCTGCGGAGTGACGCTCGCGGACCGCGTTCGTAATACCGAAGTAAGAAAGAGAATTGGTCTGAAAGAGAGTGTCGGGGTGAAGGTAAGGAAAGGAATGCTCCGGTGGTTCGGGCATGTGGAAAGAATGCATGATGAAAGAATGACTAAACAGATATACAATGCAAAAGTGGATGGATGCAGAAGTCGTGGAAGGCCACGACACACCTTCCATGATCAAATTGATCGTGTACTAGCGGAGGGTGATGTCAGGAGCCTTAAGAACAGACGAGTGTGCATGACAAGAGTTATGAATGTCAAAGAAGCAAGTGAGGTGTGTAAGAATGGGCCTAAATGGCGCTCTGTTGTTCGTGCCTACCCCGCAAGGGAACTGGCGTGAAGTTATGTATGTATGTATGTATGCAGTATAAAGCAATGACCCAATGGAGAGATCGGCAGTCGAGCGATAACCAGCCGCGAGGCAAGACTTGTGTCCATTCGATAATCTATTTAGTGACGGACTTTGCGCGTGTTATTGAGTCGTGCATTACGTTTGGACTGATTGTGTTCGGTTATATTTGTACCTGTGTTATACGTGTTTGTATAGTTCTAATAAATTCTATAGTAATTCCAACGGCATTTTAATTCGAGTCCTGCAACTCGTAACAGTATTTATATTGTATCAAGAAATATTCAAATAGATTTATATATAAACATATAGAGTATACAATTTTATTCATTTAATAATAATATTATATTATTTCTCACCGTCTGCCCTTTTTTCCATGTTCCCCGAACATTGCGACGGGCAGACGCCTTGGCCCCATATTCCCAGACCCCTAATACCATTAGCAGTTCACCCCAATAGCCCGGTACTTTTTGTCCTCATTTCCATTTGTATAGTTCTAATCAATTCTACAGTAATTCCAACGGCATTTTAATTCGAGTCCTGCAACTCGTAACAATACCATTTATTGCATATTGAAACAAAAATTAGAAAAAAATAGTAAAGATAAATAACATTCGACCATCTGTGTTTCATTAGGATACTTTTCGTTGCGAAATTGTAACGAAAATGGTTATTATAGTAATAAAGGGTTCTCTTATGGTAACAACGCTTTGCAAGGAATTTACGTTTCATATTACATAAATATACGGTATGTTGCTATGCAGCTGCGTATATGTCTCTGAAAATTCCATTTGACGAATAACTTTTGCACACGTTGGTACTTTGTGAAGGGAAAAAATATCGATACATTTTCTTTAAAATTTGAGTACATTCGTAAACACGTGTGAATTTATTTTGTACTAGAGGTCTTTCTTTGTATATTATGAAGGTATAAAAATGTTTGTTCAAACAGTATTTTATAATGCAAAGAGTGTTGTTGATGTTGTTAATGTTATCGATAAATAATGTCTATTAATAAATAGTGACTAAGAATAAATTGTGAATTCTTTTATTGCAAAGCTAGCAAACAGAACAGAAAGTGGTTAACGTCGCCTATAACTGGTTGGGACACTAAAGGCGTAGCCAACGCGTAGCCAGCATTTAGGCTGGGATAGGGTGATGAGATAGAAGGAGCAGACAGGTGGAATGGGGCAGAAGGGATGGAATATAGGATTGGAATAGTGATGGGATAGGGAAGGTTGAATAGGAGGAGGTAGGGGGAAGTAGACCATCGGAACTCTCACTCACCGTACGAAACACGATTAGCTCAAGGCTAGCCGTTTCACACCGATATTCTGTGAGAGCATGGTTTCACATAATGAAGCCGACCCAACGAACTGTGATCGAGGTAATGATTTCAGACTGGCTCTACCACGTTAGATATATTTGAACGTAGTTTTAGTTTTCTTTCATCGTCAGCCAATCACAGGCCACTGCTGGATGTAGGTCTCTCCAAGTCGGCGCCACTTATCCCGGTTCTGCGAGTACCTCATCTAGCGCTTACCGGCGACCTTGCGTAGATATAGTTTTATTATACTGACCTAAATATAATGTCAACTTATAAATTTAATTCATTATCTGTGTAAACATTTATGTTTAAAGTTAAATGAAAGCTATTGTTTGGATGACCCAAACAATAGCTTTCATTAAATATTAATTATTTTTTAAATAAAGGCTAGAACTGAAAATCAGCGCTGCGTCATCTCTTGTCGCAGCATAACGCTGAGTTCTAGCCTAATAATTGCCGTAAATGATGTCTTTTTTTGTCTTTTTATAATTATGTACTCATGCATTAAATGTACAATGTATAGTTATTTAATCGTATTTCCCTTTCTGTGTGTACATACATTTGCGACAATAAACATGTTTTCTTTCTTTCTTTTTATAAGCTACCCATTATTACTAGACTTGGGCCTCTCTATTTTAGACAATACAGTATATCTGACATAGCTGTTCAAATTACTTTTATCATCATTAGCACGCGGTTGATTTCACATTAAGTTTAAAAAAAAAATCAATTAATGGAATAGATGCCTTAGCAACTTACTCTTCACGAATTGAAATCTGATTTAGGCAGATATTATACCATACGGTATACAGGGTGCAGGGAGCCTTTGCGAAATCAGGTGTGTAATAATAGAGAGGCAGTTGGATTCTATAGCCTGGACAGTTGGACACGCCCATCATCTGCATCGGGTCGTAGATATCGTGTAGTAACATCTATTTTTTTTTTAAATTTCAAACATAAAATAATGGGCAATAATAATTACTGTGATGTTATCGCTAACAAAATTGAGGTTGTGATATAGTCCAGTTTCAGATAAAAAAAGATTTATCGATAAATATATTTTGCGTGGATGGATACTACACATCTCTAACAGGAAGCGGTCCTTTACACCAAACAAATGCAGGTACAGTTCTATTACAGTTAATATTACGCTTTTATTAGCCATTTCTGTAATCCGAGTATTTGCAGAATTTTAAAGAATTTGTTGAGTCGGCGATGACTTAGTTTTTATACTGGGTTGAAGTACACTTTGTCATGAATTTTGTGGCGTTATTTTCGCCTCGAAGATACAGTGTATTTACCTGTTTACTAATAAGAAGATAATCTGAGATTTCTGTCAATCACCAGGTCCGTTTTAAATCTGTTTATAAATTCGACAGATAAAGTGTGATGCTGCCAATCTGAATCGTTGGAGATGAGAATATAACCCAACGCATTATTTATGTGTCTTAGTTATTAATATTAAAAGGTAAAAAAAATCTGGTAGAGGACCAGTAGTGAAATGTTAAAGTAGCTTCCGGTAACCTTAGTTCAGGGTTCTCATGTCTGTCTTCTCTCACCGCTGTGCCATTGCGAGGAACTCTGCATACTTGTATAATATTATTATAACCGTAAGTGTATCCACTGCGATTTGATTTGTACAGATAAATAATATTGAAGTGTTTCTTTGTAATGTCAAAATAAAAATATGAAAAAATCAGGGGGAATAATTCGGACCAGGCGATTCCGAATATGCAATTTCTAGAATTTTTTCCTGTCTCTCTCGAATGTTCCGGCTAATCTCTGAAACGGCTGGACCGATTTTGACGGGACTTTCACTGGCAGATAGCTGATGCTATAAGGCGTCTCTTAGGCTACTTTTTTTAAGGTTCTGCATAAAAAAAAAATGCGCCGACATGTCGCGGGCACAGTTAGTCTTACATAAATAACTTACGATACGTAACGTATGTATATAACCCCGAGGTTGTTGCCCGTAACACCCAGACGAGACCAACATATACAGTAAAACCTCTGTAAGTCGAACTTGATGGGAGACGCTAAAAAATTCGATTTCAACATATGGAGGATTTCGACTTAAGTGAATTTTGTAAGGAAACATTAGACTTGTAGAGGTTAAGATTTCTAGTATATTTTAAAATCAAATATTGCTATGTTTGAGATATAGAGGTCCAATTTATTTTTCGAGTTATTTTATTTATTGCAGAAGTTCAGCAGACAGGCAGACGGCCCACTTGACGGAAAGCGGTTACCATCGCCTATGGACATTCGCAACAGCAAAGTTGCTACAAATGCGCTGCTGCTCTCTTAAGGGAAACTGGAACCTGGTCACTAATGCGGGAACACAACTCAAGGTTGTTATAGCGACATACTTTAGACCAGGGGTGGTACCCATCCAGTCGGGCAAATGTCCTACCACCTGGCAAAAAGTTATCGAGGGATACTGAATTTGCTTATAGGGACTCACTAATTATTTCGACTTATAAAGGTTGCAGATTTCGAGCAACGGAGGTTTTGGGGGTCAAAGGGAAGGGAGCACAAAGTTTTTTCGAGTTTGGGAGGTTTTCGACTCATCGAGGTTTGACTTTTATTTATTTATTTATTAGCCTACAAACATCGCTATCATTACAGTTGCCACCAATACGATAGCGTGGTACACATAATACACTATCTTAATATATATAAATCTCGTGTCACAATGTTTGTCCTCAATGGACTCCTAAACTACTTGACCGATTTTAATCAAATTTGCACACCGTGTGCAGTTTGATCCGACTTGAAAGATAGGATAGCTTAAATTTGGACCCGGTAGGTGGCGCTGGAATCGGGTTCTTAATTTTATTTCTTCAGGGCAGAACAACGTCTGCCGGGACAGCTAGTAGATATATATATATACAAATTCAGTCGTTATAACATATAATATAATACGCAGTTCTTGTGAATTCAGTCACAGTACAGATAAAAATGTCAATTTGTTCACATATCTTGTTCAAACTTAAAGAACTTGACTTAAAGAAGTTTTACTGTATTTCGTTTGTACCCTACCTATCAAGTTCTATGGGCTTAATAGCCAGCACTAGGACAACTGCTCCACAATCACAGTTAAATTTACATGACTTATGATTTAATCTGAAATTAAGTGAATAAATAACTATCGCATGTTAATGTGTAACAATTTCATATTTATAACTTACTAGCTGATACCTGCCTGCTTCACGTGACGTAAAATCCATTCTTAGCTGACCTCTACTTGGCGAAAGGAAGGTCCATACCAAATTTCAAGTCTATAGGAATTATAGTTCCTGAGATATCGTGATGAGTCACTACCTTGTCTTGCCATAAATATTGTAACAAAGAGATTTTTTTTCTATTGCAAATAAAATTTATAAGTTTTACAGTGTGTTAGTTTAATACATAAATATAAAACAATTTAAAATATAAAAAGCTTATTCGAAGTGGTCTCCATTAGCTGCGATACAGTTCTTTAAACGTTGAGGCCAGTTTGCATTTGGCTCCATACCTACTTTGTGTCATGAAATCACAGCGACTCGGTTCTCTTTATCGCCCCACTCCATTTTAATATCGTAAAATGTTGTACAATGTATTGGCGCCAAAATGAGAAAACACAATGCAAAATAATATAAAAATGACTGATTCCAAATTCAAATGTAATATTTTGTTTCTTTTTAATTGTAACAGTATTTATGGCCAGACTAAGTATATACGTGGATTTCAATAATTATATATATTATAGACTAGCTGACCCGGCAAACTTCGTACCGCCTCACAATCAATAATAAAAAAAAGCTGAATGATAATTGCAATGTTTCAACTTTAGCAAAAAATGTGGTCAAAACTTAACGGGAACGAATATCAAACGTTTGACATTCAAAACCAAAAAAATTAAAAAAAAACTTCACTTCAAATTTAATTTGATTTCTGAACGACTTTTAAATTGAATTGATTTCTAAACGACGGGACGAACATCAAATATTTGACAGGTAGGAATAGTTTCTAAGGGAAAGCGAAATTGTTGTTTACCTTTTAAACCTTCCCTGGACTTACACAAATAATTTAAAACCAAAATTAGCTGCAACGGCTATCGGAATGGGAGACAAGTGAAACCAACCAATGCTGGAATAATACTCGTTTATTTCAAGACAATGTTTTGCTTGTTCGGACCGCTGTTGGTGACACTACACCATTCCCTATAACCGTCGGAGTGCACCAGGGATCTGTCCTCAGTCCGTTTCTGTTTAGCGTGATACTAGACGAAGTGTCAAACAACATCAGAGACCGACATGAGCAACCACCATGGTTACTCATGTATGCGGATGACATCGCACTGGCAGATACGGACAGGGCGCGCCTGGTGCGACGTGTGAATGCGTGGAAGGAGTCGCTTGAGAACGGCGGTGTCAAACTAAGTGTGGCGAAGACGGAGTACTTGGCTTGCAACATTACAGATCCCACATCCGTGCGCATAGGCGAAGACACGGCCGAGCGCACGGACCAGTTTAAGTACCTGGGATCTGTACTAAGCGCGTCCGGGGACATCGACCATGACGTCAAGGCCCGAATATCAGCAGCTTGGGCCAAGTGGCGTGAGGTGACAGGTGTCATTTGCGACCCCAAAATGCCGATTAAGTTAAAAGGACAGGTCTACAAATCCATTATTAGACCTGTTCTTTTATATGGCAGTGAAGCGTGGCCTGTACTTGAGCGACACAAGCAGGAGCTGCGTGTCACGGAAATGAATATGCTTCGGTGGATGTGTGGAGTCACGCGAAAGGATCGCGTCCGGAACTCCCGCATCCGCGGCAGCCTTCACGTCCGTGACATAGCAGACAAACTGCAGGAGAGTCGCTTACGATGGTATGGCCACGTTTTACGGAAACCGGCTAGTTACGTGGGGAACAAATGTCTAGCCATGCCGCCTCCGCCAGGTCCCGGTCGAAGGGGTAGGCCCAAGAAATGCTGGCTTGACGTTGTGAGGGATGACATGCGTACCAATGGTCTCAATACAAGGGATGCCGAAGATCGCGCGAAGTGGAGAAGAAAGAGTAGGAAAGCGGACCCTGGGCGTCGAAGTGATCGCTCCGAACGCAACCGGGATTTAACGCTCGGATGATGATGATGATTTCAAGACAATGTTTTGCATTTATAACACCTAGGTATAACATAGATAGTGGTGACATAATTAGGCACATATTAATATAATTTAGGTTGTTAGATATGTATTCCAGTTCCCCTATATAACTGTTACATCCTTCCAAGCCAAATGAGTCCAGCCGTTCTCGAGTTTTAGCGAGACTAACGAACAGCAATTGATTTTTATATATATAGATAGTACGGATTCATGGTACATTATATACCAAAGAAGCTTATCAAAATTTCTTATGATCGAAAGCCGAACGTTTCCATCGAACGCTGTATAAATCATCTCATACTTAACAAAATAAGTCCAATACTTTTTTTACTTTAACCGTTAACTACAGCATTACAGTACACCTATTCATTAAAACTCGCGTAATCTTCACAAGAAAAATCTTTAAATAACTTTCACGTGAACTGTAGATTAAGGTAAATGTTTACAATACGAATTTTTTAATAATAACCCGGTATAGACGGCTTGGCGGCTTGGCTGGTTTCTATATGAACGATTTTAAAACAAAGGATGTTCTTTGATTATTTAAATTGTATTTATTTGCTTTGGGTTCGTGGTATCTGCTGCGTTCGTCACGATGATTCAGGTGTGAGTTTGCGTTGCTAACGGTACTATAAGTAAGTCTACACAAGTCCGCTCTCAAGTTTGTGTTGGATTTTCACATGGCGCGTAACGTATATTCTTTATAAATAACTAGCGGCCTGGCGCGGTTTCACCCGCGCTGTCCCGCTCCTGTGGTATATAGCGTCATGTTATATAGCCTATGACACTCCCTGTTAACGTAGCTATCCAACGGTATTTTTTTTTAAATCGGTTTAGTAGATCCAGAGATTACCCCCTACAACGTCACAAACTTTACCTCTTTATAATATTAGTATAGATAATATAACAGCCCATAAATTTCCTACTGCTAGGCTCGGGCTTCCCATTGTAGAGGGAACGGACATTATACCTGCCACGCTTGTCCAAGGCAGGCTTGACACATCGGTTATCTCGATGTGCAGGTTGCATCACGATGTTTTCCTTCACCGTTGTTAGCACGTGGTAATTGTAACAATATGCACATTAGGTCAAAAAAACTCTCGCCCTTTGAGTTAGGGTCGCGTGCGCTAGCCATTACGCTAACACGACTTAGATAATGTAAAACAAAGTCGCTTTCCCGTCTACTTGTATAAACCGCTAACTCCTCCTAAACCACGCGGATTTTTAAACGGTTCTCACCATCAGTTACATAATTTTTCATTTTAGTATTACGCCAAAAGGAAGGTTTGCACTGAAAATCAGCGTTGTATCGGATATTATGTCGGCACAGCAATAAGCTGAGTGAAAACCTTGTTTGCTGAAAATGCGCCGTACAAATTCTCAAAATATGTTTTTATTTTTAAGGTACATGTCAGAAATGAAAGTACGTCGCTATTTCTTCAAATATATTTTTTCATTTTTTTTTATTTTTTTTAATGTTTGCGTATAGGCAAACTGGCAGACGGGTCCACTTGATGGCAAGTGGCTACCGTCACCCATGGACATCTGCAACACTAAGGGAGCCGATGCGTTGCCTACCTCGTTGAGACTTTAAAAATCTGTTTACGCCCTTTTTGAAGAGCCCCATATTGTAGCGCTCTGGGAAAACCGCGGGAGGGAGCTCATTCCACAGCTTTCTTCATCCTTCATTCTTTCCTTTGAATATTTATAAGTAATAACAGAACTTGTAAGAAAACATAAGGTAGGTATATAGGCAATTTGGATAGGCAAGCTCAAATATAGTTAGTAGAACTACATACATACATAATATCACGCCTGTTTTCCATGAGGGTAGGCAGAGACTATGGATCTCCACTTGTGACGATCCTGACAAACAACTTTCGCTTCATCTACTTTCATTAACCTCTTCATACATGCACGTTTATTTGAGATGCTTTTAACCTGATCTCTCTTTAACACTTCTGATATTTGATAGTAGAACTAACTTCAATACATCTTTCCCAAATCACCAATCCCACCATAATCCAATAAGACCATATTCCAAATCTGGTAATATCACACGCAGACAAGTTTACCTATTTAGTCGGACGCATATCCCGTGTTACGTAGGGATATTGACCGCGACGACCTCTGTTTACTTAAGCCGATATTGCGCCGGCGCACCGGCTAAAGATAGAGCAAGCGCACCGACATTAGACAAATATTTTACAGGTTTACCGAGATTTGTGCTTGGTCCCGTTTTGTTTTAAAGCAATCGTAACGGTTGCTAATGGATATGAGATCTATTTCTGAATTTTGTATTAAAAGAAGTAAGTGATTAGACGCTAACCTGAAACCATCCCCATCTCGTTCTAATGTGGGTTAGAATCCTAACCGAGACATGAATTTTTAAGCTGTTATCGATTCATAAAATCGATAATGTCATATCACTACGAAACTAGCACATCACTATGTGTCAACACTTTGTGGTTCAACAAAGTTTACAAAAAATATCGTAACGAATAATAAATTGTTTATATTTTAATTAATTAAATCTTTCAATTAAAGTAAAGAGGATTTAAGACTACTTATACTTATACAAGGAATGCTCCGGTGGTTCGGGCATGTGGAAAGAATGCATGATGAAAGAATGACTAAACAGATATACAATGCAAAAGTGGATGGATGCAGAAGTCGTGGAAGGCCACGACACACCTTCCATGATCAAATTGATCGTGTACTAGCAGAAGGTGATGTCAGGAGCCTTAAGAACAGACGAGCGTGCATGACAAGAGTTATGAATGTCAAAGAAGCAAGTGAGATGTGTAAGAATAAGCCTAAATGGCGCTCTGTTGTTCGTGCCCACCCCGCAAGGGAACTGGCGTGAAGTTATGTATGTATGTATGTATACATTCAGTGCAACATCAACAAGAAAGCAGCTTCATCTGGTCCATTTTCTAGTTGTTTACTAATTGACGGGGACAGCTTTTGAGTCACGGAGTATATTGTGGCTGGTTTAACTGAAATATTGAGGCAGATTCTTACAACTACCAGACCAGATTTGCAGCTGTAAAGAACACTTCGGCTAGTGTTGCTCAGAACTAACTGCACGAGCAGAAAACCTGCCTGCACCACCGTTGAATGGTGGAAACACCTATCGTCAGGATGAAGCACATCTCTTCATCGTTTCTGGTGCGCACTGCCGAAGAATGTTTTTCTTACAAATATAATATAGCAGTCTTCAAGTCACGAGTTTGTTACGTGATTTTTCTGCAAATTATGGACCGATTTTGAAATAAATTAATTAATTACGAAACAAGATTTGACAAGAATAAGGTAATCTTATATAAATTAACAATTATACCAGTTTTAAAATGAAATAAAATTATAAATAAACTAAATTATAAATACTGTGAATGGAGCGTTAGGTAAACTTCTAGACGCTAAGAACCTCAGCCAGAAGGCCCAGCTTGCCATAAACAACGCGATGCTGGTAGCTACGCTCACGTATGGAAGCGAGAGTTGGGTATGGAAGAGAGAGCATGAAAGTAGAGTAAACGCGGTTGAGATGCGAGCACTGCGCAAAATCTGCGGAGTGACGCTCGCGGACCGCGTTCGTAATACCGAAGTAAGAAAGAGAATTGGTCTGAAAGAGAGTGTCGGGGTGAAGGTAAGGAAAGGAATGCTCCGGTGGTTCGGGCATGTGGAAAGAATGCATGATGAAAGAATGACTAAACAGATATACAATGCAGAAGTGGATGGATGCAGAAGTCGTGGAAGGCCACGACACACCTTCCATGATCAAATTGATCGTGTACTAGCAGAAGGTGATGTCAGGAGCCTTAAGAACAGACGAGCGTGCATGACAAGAGTTATGAATGTCAAAGAAGCAAGTGAGGTGTTTGAGAATAAGCCTAAATGGCGCTCTGTTGTTCGTGCCTACCCCGCAAGGGAACTGGTGTGAAGTTATGTATGTATGTAAAATTAAAGTATAAAATCACGTAGTCACGAGTTAATAGGTAAATTATCTCCTAAGTAAGTGTATCCATCCATCCATATCGTCTTTTAAACTGATGGTTACTAATTATCATTGGTCCACTCAGGTCTAGTAATACTGCTGATTCTATATATAGTACGCTATGTTTTATGTTTGTATAGTATATGATTTATTTACTTATTCTTGGAATGTTTTATGTTATTTATTGTCTTCACCGCCACTGTTATGTTTTAATAATTTTCTTAATTTAGGGGGTTGCCTGGACGAGATCGCTTTAAGCGATGAGGCCGCCCTTTGTTCAACATTTATTGTATCTAGTTTTTAAGAAATTAGTTTTATGTTTATGTGTATAACTTATGTGTATATTATAGTATAGTTATATATTTATTATTAAAATGTAAGTAATCGTACAATAATTCTATGTATCCCAGCATCGCCACTCCTAATCAGCAATATTCTTGCCACGAGTTGTCTGGAAGAGATCGCTTTTTAGCGATAAGACCGTCCTTTGTACACAATTAGTATAATACTAGTTCGTAAATTTTCTGTAATGGTGTACAATACTGTGTTATCTATCTATCTATGTTTTAATTTTTTGTGAACATGAAAGTGTTTTCATTCATTCATTGATAAGCTTCCTTCGTCCTAGACCGCGTCATCACTCAACATCAAGCAAGACAATGTTCAAACGCGATCCTATTAGAACATCAAAAGAAAATTAATCGTCTTCATCGGATACCAAAGCCGGGACTCTCAGGTGTTAGCGGTACACGGTCCTGACCACCACACCACAGAGCGCATATAGATCTAGATATAATGAAAATACATTAGACATCAATTTCTTTCCTCCTCAGTACATGAGAAATAACTGGCCAGGCGCTTGCAAAACCTAGCGAGATTATTGATTATCATTTGGAATTTACGTTTGGCAAGTTTTATTTTGTGTTTAGCAAAAAAAGCGACTAAGCAAATGAAAGAGATGCAAATATTCTCCCAAAAGTGAGCATGGGGATCGGTTTTTTTAATAATCTTTAAAAAAAAGGCCTACCATAGACTAAAAAAGACTTTATTTCATATTTTGTCAAGTTACCATACATTCGGAAACAACATTATTTTGTTACCATAAATAATAATGATCCCAGCAAAGCTGGAATTTAGCGCTTGAACGATAATATACGACTTTATCAAGAGAAATATTGTCGTGAAAATGGCACAGAAAAAAAATTATATCTGGCTACCCATTTTGCGAAAATGTGAGTCTATTCGTGTGCCTAGTAGAAGCGTGTGAAAAAGAAGCAAATTGTAAGAGGTGTCACTGTTTCATTTCAACTGCAAAGCGCACTTGTTGTGGCTGACCATCCGAAAATAGCTCGGTTATATGGGTCATATAGACCGGTGGGCATGCGGTTCTCAAAGTGAAGGTTAATATTAACATACATTTTTAAAAAGAGTAATTGGTTGAATTTTTATGATATATCGACTTTAAGGTCAGGAAGTGAAAACTATACACGAAACAAAGCAATAGTTATACAACAGTCCGCACCGAAACTTCGCTATGAACACATCAACGAATTCATTCATTCATTTCATCCGTGCAGGAACGGAGAAAGAGTACAATTTCCTGCGGCCAGGCGGCCTGTCGTAAGAGGCGACAAAACAACCCACAGCCAGGTGGTAGGGCATTTGCCCGACTGGATGGCTACCACCCCTGATCTAAAGTATGTCGCCATAATAACCTTGAGTTGTGTTCTGGCATTAGTGACCAGGTTCCAGTCTCCCGTAAGAGAGCAGCAGCGCAATTGTAGCACCTTTGGTGTTGTAAATGTCCCATAGGCGATGGTAACCGCTTTCCATCGAGTGGGCCGTCTGGCTGTCAGCTAAACTGCTGCAATAAAAAAAATAAACAAATTCAACTCGATGCACTGCTACGTTAAATTTACTATTTTAATTCCATGAATGATTATTTGATATATTTTAAATAAAACTGACTCTCTGGAAATCATACACAAACTTTTTTCTACCAAAAATTAAGGCCTAATAGACGGATTTAACAAGACTGATTTGGCGTCATGGATGTTATTTTGGTACTTACATTACCTCCAAGTGTCAACTCACAGTTAAATCTCACTTGGAATATTTATATAACTTATAAGCTAATTTGTTTCCAGTCTGGGTGTAAGTATTTGTATGTTTTTAATACAGTTTATTTATTATATAGGTACACAACCACTTTTATGAATAAAATTAGTGCCCAAATTCAGTTTGTAATATTCTATTACAGAGAATTTCTATTGTATTTCGGAATAAGTTTCTCGTTAGCCTTCCACGATCGCTTTGTAGACAAAGGAATATAACGCCTTTTGATTTAGCATCAAATGTAATAACAGTGAAACAGCTGCTCAGAATCGGAGAGATCCAAGGCATTTTATTATCGTAGACAAAGTTATATATAAGCGAAAATTACTTTAGAAACTTCTGTGCTTATACGATAAAAGAAATGAGAAATTATATGACTTTTTTCTTACAATATGGAGGTAAGATAACGTTGCTAATAATAACTTTTATGATTAGCTTTATTTCCCTTACATGTTGTGATATTATTTTAAAAGTTTGGTTGCTATATTTTATAAGTTTTATAAGACGTATTCTTAATTATTTGTGTGTTGTTAAGATTACCGATTTTCTTTCTAGAATTTTACAACTATGAAGATATTTATTCTTTAATTATATAATTTAATCTAAAAATATTTTATAAATAGCATGATTGCAACTAAAATTCTAAGTGAGATACATAACCAAAACCACTAATTACATGTTTGTCTGAAATTTAGTATATAATAACTGCCCATTGATATCCCACTACTGAGCTCAGGCCTCCTACTATAGGGGAAACGGACAGTACACCCGTGACGCTTGTCCAAGGCGGCTTGGCAGCTCTGACACATTGGTTATCTCGATGTGCAGGTTTCATCACGATGTCTTACTTCACCGTTGTTAGCACGTGGTAATTGTAACAATATGCACATTAGGTCAGAAAACTGCCCAATTGGTGCAAGCGTTCCAGCCGGGATTAAAACTCGCGCCCTTTGTGTTGGGACGCGTGCACTAGTTATTATGCTACCACGACTTGAGTATCAAATGCTAATCAGTTTTTCTCTCGATTAGCCTGCCTGTCCAGTCCATTGAAGCGGAGAAACGGAGATATATTAACCAATAGGTTTGCATAAAAATTGCGTCAATGAACAGGCAGCCAATCCTACTGGTTAATATTTCTCCGTTTCTCCGCTCCGCAGTCTCGCTCCGCTTCAATGGACACGCAGCCTAACTCCCGGTATCTACTAAACGTGGTCCACCATGCGGGACACAAAGACCCTTTCTCTAAGCCAGGGTGCTGTAATAAGAAAAAGAGAGACAAAATATAAACCAGGCAGAGTTCAATTTCTATACCGGATCGTACATGCAGTGATAAAAAAATATAACAAAAAAAAGTTTATATCGCTTATGGACAACGGATGTATCACAATACGTATACTTTAACAAACAGCATTACATTTTTTTATTATTATTTTCAAGAATGTATACAAGTTAGCTTCGTAATAAAGATTATTTTCTAAAATATAATGTCCGAAATCAGCACTGTGGGGTTTACGAGGAAAACTTCGACAACCGCTGTAAATTATGATGTACTGACAACGGCATTCCGGCGCCATTGCATTACTATCGGTATAACTTAAATAATTAATTATACGTGTTACCATTCCGGGCCATTAATGAGCTATGCGCCACTGCTAATGAATAAGCTAAAATTAGTTGAGATACCTACTATTCTATTTGAGAAATAATTTGATTTTAACACGTATGTGATGTATGGTCGATGCAGTTTTAAGTTTGATTCGACTGTGAGAACTTCATACATCTATATATATAAAAATCAATTGCTGTTCGTTTGTCTCGCTAAAACTCGAGAACGGCTGGACTGTTTTGGCTAATTTTGGTTTTGAATTATTTGTGGAAGTCCAGGGAAGGTTTAATATTTATTTATTTATTACATATCCGTCAGCTATATTTATAACTTAAAACAATCAATTCTGTTTAATATGAATGTAGCCAATTACTGGATACTTCACGCTTTACAGTGTATTTGTACAAGACCAAGACCGCAATAAAGAGTTTGTTTATGTTAAGTTCTATATAAATGTAGTATATTTAACAAAATAAAATAATGTAAAGTAATGTAAAAATAAAAAATGTAGAATAATGTAAAATAATGCCTACTGTAGCGTCCCCTATATAGTATATGTTGTATATAAGTAACTAAAAAATAATATTTAATAAATATACAGATATTCATATTATATATATTTATAATATTTATATATATAATGCAGTAATACATGTTATACAAACTAAAAATTAAACTATACAGACTATACGTGAGTAAATATGAAAAAGAAATGCTTGGAATACAGTAAAAACAACAGTTTCGCTTTTCCTTGCAAACTATTTCTACCTGTCAAACATTTGACGTTCGTCCCGTCGTTTAGAAATCAATTAAATTCAAAAGTCGTTTAGAAATCAAATTAAATTTAAAAGTGAAGTTTTTTTTCATATTTTGGTTTTGAATGTCAAACATTTGATGTTCGTTCTGGTTAAGTTTTGACCACATTTTTTACTAAAGTTGAAACATTGTCCAATTATCATTCAGCTTTTTTATTTATTGATTCTGAGGCGGTACGAAGTTTGCCGGGTCAGCTAGTCATTTTACAATTTTACGCTAGTTATATTTCTCAGATCTTACTTGCGGGAACTTTGGGATAAAAACTCAGATAGAAGCGTGAAAATTTAGAGTTGTATGTATTTTTAATACCGAATCATAAAAAAGTACCAAAAAATAAAAAACAAATTCAAATTCAAAAGTTTTTATTCAAAATAAGTTCCAATGGAAAACACTTTTTGAAGGTCATACATGTAAGTTAAAATTGAATTTTTGACTTCCTATTCTATGTACACCGCTTCGCAACGTGTTGATGCTGTAAAGGAGAAGAAGCGGAAAGAAACTCCCAAGCAACACGTCTAGCTAAATATTGTTTTTCTTTATATTTCATATTCTATTTATATCTCAAATTTGTAGCAGTTGTAGCAAACAATGCATACTCAATAAGACCAAGACAATAAAAGGAAAGAAAAATAATATTATAGTTATAATAATGACATGACGTGCTAAAATGTTATGCTGCAATATGCTGCATAGAGAGAAACATATGATCAGCCATTTTATAAATGTATGTATGCGTAATTGACATTGCTCCATTTTACTCGTTTTAATACACAGTATATAGTTATATCTATCTATCTACATACCAATTTCATGAAAGTAGTTAATATACAAGACAGTGAATAAATAAATGCGAGATGCGAGAGTTGGGTATGGAAAAGAGAGCATGAAAGTAGAATAAACGCGGTCGAGATGCGAGCACTACGCAAAATCTGCGTAGTGACGCTCGCGGACCGCGTTCGTAATACCGAAGTAAGAAAGAGAGTTGGTCTGAAAGAGAGTGTCGGGGTGAAGGTAAGGAAAGGAAGGCTCCGGTGGTTCGGGCATGTGGAGAGAATGCATGATGAAAGAATGACTAAACAGATATACAATGCAAAAGTGGATGGATGCAGAAGTCGTGGAAGGCCACGACACACCTTCCTTGATCAAATTGGTCGTGTACTAGCAGAAGGTGATGTCAGGAGCCTTAAGAACAGACGAGCTTGCATGACAAGAGTTATGAATGTCAAAGAGGCAAGTGAGGTGTGCCTAATGGCACTATGTTGTTCGTGCCTACCCCGCAAGGGAACTGGCGTGAAGTTATGTATGTATGTATGTATGAATAAATAAAACTACATAGTACTCTCAATTAAGCGTTTTTCTAAAACCTGTTTCTAAAATTATAAGCAGATGATACATTTATATCACATTAATACGTTTTATTATAATACTTATAACTGAAAACTGATCTCTTAACCACTTTAACCACTGTTAAGATGTTAAATCAGTCGTTCCGTAAAAAGCTTTTATACCAAACAATCGAACGTAGCGTTATAAAAATTCTTTGAAGAATCTCTCCGTCCAAATGATACCATAAAGTTCGGGGAATGCGGGCTCTATATTAATTAACAGGGTTACATAGGAAGGTTCAGTGTCAAAGAGCAACAAGACAAGTGGAGCACCTAAATCATTTCAAATTCAAATGTTTTTATTCAAAATAGAGATCATTTTGTGAAGGTCGTACATATAAGTTATATTTTAAATTTACTATATACCGCTAATATACCACTTCGCAATGTATTGTCGCTGTTTAAGGAAAAATCGAAATATATGCTGGGACACATAGTAGAAGTGAAACTTCAACGGACAAGTGGAAAAACGAATGGCAACGGATAAGTGGCAAAACGAATCACAAGAAAATTTTAACTTGAAGTTTTACGGGCAGGTTTTCAAATTAGACAAGTACATTAACAATCGCAGGTTCGCAGGTTTACTGCAAATTATGATTTGGTTAGGTTAGGTACATTTTAATGAATGCATTTTCTATTTAAACATATATTATTTTATCAAACAAAAAAACTGAATTCGATCCGGAACCAAAAAACGCATCCAAAGACTACTCTAAAATTATGCCGCCTCTAACCACGTCTCGTCTAAATTTATGCCGCTCCTCCACGCGGCCGTTATGCTTTTTCGTGACTGAAAAATCCTAAGACCCCTCGTCTACATAGAAGTTTCACTTCAAAAAGTGGCAATAAACTCCTCAGAAAAACGCTACTTAAAAAAAATTATCTATATCAGGCTCTTTTTAATCTAATTAACATAATGCAAATCATTGATCATTTTTATAAAAGTTGGCGTTTGATCGATCGATATTTTTGAACTACGATGCGAACCTGCATACAAATTTTCAAGTGCAAAACGACGCCTGAGACGATATCCGTCCAAATTAAAAATATTTCAGTCCTTTTACGATTCACGCATTCGAAAATACTTTGTGATTCGCACACATTATCATCTCGAGCATAGTTAACTTTAAAGTGTTTTTTTTTATTTTTAAACAAGATTACAGATAATGTAGAATTGGACATGTTCATTTAAATTAACTTTTTAAAGAGACATTTAAATACATATTTTAATTCCGTGCAGGAACGGAAAAAGAATACTAATTCCTGCGGGCGGTCTGTCATTAGAGGCGACAAAACAACCCACAGCGAGGTGGTAGGGTATTTGCCTGTCTGGATGGCTACCACCCCTGGTATAGAGTATGCCGCCATAACAACTTTGAGTTGTGTTCAGGCAGCGCACTGGCAGCACCACTGGTATTGCTAATGTCCATAGGCGACGGTAACCACTTTCCATTACAGTCAGGCCGTCAGCCTGTGTACAGAGCTTCAGCAATAAATTAAAAATACTTTATAATGTTTCCACATACAAACCGAGTAAATTATATTGTGCTTAGAATGGTTTCATAGAAGTCCTTTATGGACATACACTTTGTAAACTAGAACACCGACAGAGGACTACTCCTTTCTGTGTTATTTACAGTCCGATATAAATAAACTATACGGCTGCATTTAAAATGAACTGAACTGAGAAACTCGATGATTGGTGTATCCGCGACAAGAACGTGATTCCAGCAATTGTGGTCCCAAGAGCATTTCTGTACTAAATAATTAGATTAATAGTACATATTGAGTCGACCTATTTTGCTGGAATCATCTAAAGAGGCCGATGGCTCTTCCACTGCATCAATTGACTTAACCTTCATTACATGATATTTATTTAAATCAGATTGTATCTATATCTTTCGATCATATTGAGTTTGCAAACCCACGTCATATGCAGCGGTTTTTACAATTTATAACCGGGGTTGCCTTGAAGAGATCACTCAAAAGCAATAGGGACGCCCTTTGTTCCTGCATTTAATGAATTCTTTAATTTATTTTCAATAAAAATAACTATATTAATGTAATAACTAAACTAACTTTAAAAAACCATTAAATACTAAAATTAAATACTAAAAACTAAATTATAGGTTAATATAAACTATGTAACAAATCGCTGCCAGAGGGAAGCGTGCCTAAAAGGCTGACTGCATTGCCACGCTGTATGGCAATGCTGATCCGTTGCGCGAAATACGAACCAGCCGAAGAATTATTTTATGGTATATGGTGACCAATAGTTTTCTATCTATCTACTGGTACAGAGGCTAAGCGTGCCCTAGCTTAAAATTACAACTCTCTTTTTATTATTACACGACCCTGATTTAGAGAACGGTCCCTAAATTCTCGTAGTGTACTAACCGCTTTAGACTTCGTCTCTGTATCAAGCGGGAACTCTCGGAGTTTTTGGGGCAAAACCATCATCATCCTAACTTTAAATCCTGGTTATTTTCGAAGTGTATGCTTAGACGCCCGGGGTCTGCTTTGTTACTTTATTTCTCGTCTTCGCACAGTCTTCGACATTCGTAATCATGAAAGCGTTGAAAAGAAAGAAAGAAAAAAAATATTTGAAGAAATATCGACATACTTACATTGCTTACATGTATCTTAAAAAATAAAAGCTTATTTCGAGAATTTGTTCGCCGCATTATCAGTATACAAGGTTTGCATCCAGCTTTTTTTATTGCAGGAGTTCAGCACACAGGCAGACGGCCCACTTGATGGAAAGCGGTTACCATCGCCTATGGACATTTGCAACACCAAAGGTGCTACAAACGCGCTGCTGCTCTCTCAAGGGAGACTGGAATCTGGTCTCTAATGCCGGAACGCACCTGAAGGTTGTTATGGCGACATACTTTAGACTAGGGGTGGTCGCCATCCTGTCGAGCAAATACCCTACAACCTAGCTGTGGGTTGTTTAGTCGCCTCTTACGACAGGCCGCCTGGCCGCAAGAAATTGTATTCTTTCTCCGTTCCTGCACGGATAGCTTATTGCTATGCCGGCATAATATCCGTCACAACGCTGATTTTCAATGCAAACCTTCCTTTTGGCGTGCTACTAAAACGACCCGAATATTTTGTGAATCTAATTTAAAAACTATTTAATTTGTAAATGATAATATATACCTACTTAAAATAAACAATATAAATCTCTTGTTAACTTTATGTTTTAAATGTATACAAATCGAATGCAGAGGTAAGAAATGAACTCTCTTTCATATTTATTTATTCAGTAATTTAACACATAATATCTTAGGCAGCAGTGTATAACGGAACATAAAAGCATAGCATCTGCTTGCAAATGCTGACAGTGGTTTCTTGTTATCATAACAACGTGAAATCGTACTTATATAAACAGCTGTAATATTTCTTGAAATTGCATTGCACTCAAGTTCGCTTTTTAGAAACCAATATAACAGACTTTTAGTTATCATTAAGATCAGAAAGAGACAAAAGTATAGAAAAGACAAAGGAAGAAATAGAGTTATTGACTGCTGATTTTAAACATAAATCTATAATACTAATGCCACGAGTTAGCGGGACTCGAATTAAAATGCCGTTGGAATTATTATATAGTTTATTAGAACTATACAAACACACGTACAAATATAACCGAACACGACCAATCCAAACGTAATGCAAAAGGTCGTAAGTCAATAAAACGCACAAAGTCCGTCACTATTAGATTCCTGAATGTACACACGTCACGCCCGTTCGTACTTCTAGTTCAACTGACCCCTCTCTCAATCAGGCCGTCGTTTTATACTTCACAAATGCAAATGTGCCCGCCTGGCAAGGTCGACACAATTTTATAGAATTAGCTTGTAATTGTAATCCGCAACATCTGGCTAATGATGCTCCTGAGCGAGTACAGTAGGACGATAGGCTGTTCTCCATAATAACTAGAAACGTATGCCAATAAATAAGTGAACAGAAGAAGACGATCATAAAAGGATTACGAGGATTACGTGGAATTTGTCTTTGTCGGGGCCAAAGTTGTAACACTAATATTATAAATGCGAAAGTTCGGAAAGATGTTTGTTACTCAATAAAACAAGAACGACTGAACGGGTCTGGCACCGAGACAGATTATAGTCTGGAATAGCGCATAGGCTATTTTTATCCTGAAAAATGTACGGTTCCTGTGGGATAATATTAACGCGAATGAAGCCGCAGGCAAAAGCTGGTTAGTAGTGAATTGAAATTGATCGAAAATTGAGCCTTGATTATTCCTTCAAGCCTTCCTCTAAGCCTTCTATTTCAGTTTCATGAAAATTAGGAAATTGAAAAGGAGTCATTAAGAACTTTCAAATTTCAATTTATGACTAATTTAATTTTAAGTTAAGTTTGATTTTCATCAGCATTGCCATACAGCGTGGCAATGCAGCCAGCCTTCTGGGCAAGTTTCCCTCTGGCAGCGGTTTGTTACATACTTTATATTAATTTATTTTTAAATGTTTAGTTTAATTACATTAAACATCGAATAAATGAACTTCTAAAAAAAAATGAAGTTTAAAATATGTTTTAAATAGTAAGACTGCTTGAAAGTTTCAACAACAACAACAATACACTTTATTGTACACCTACATTACATAGAAAAAGTACACAATAAACTTACATACAATGGGTGGCCTTATTGCTAAAAGCAATCTCTTCCAGGCAACCTTTCAATCAATTGTTTCAATTGAGATTTTCTTAAAAAATCAAAACTAAACGGTGGCGATAACTGGGTATTTGACACATATTACATTAAATTCAAATAGTATTCATATAAAAGAGCAAGCGTCCTATTTTCTTGTAATCATCTTACTTTCAATCAACTACTTTATATAAATAAGTTTAATTATAGTTTTTAACCTTTAAACAATAATCAATAATAAAACTACGTTTTAAAGATTCTGAGCGCGGTAGTTTATTTGTTTTTTATTATTCCGACATTACGACCACTTTTTAGTAGCAGTAGGCTGATATATTTATTATTACTACAAGAGTTTTGACCCGCGGGATAACTATTCAAAAGTGGCCGAAACGTCGGAATAAAAATCCAATGAAACACCGCGTCTAAAACCGTTAACACGTAGTTTTATTATAATTCAATTTGGTTCATCCGTTTAATATCGGCATTATGAGTTTTTTACTGAGAAATTGTCATACATTGATATTCGTCTTCTATGTAGAAATCATTAAATGTTTATTAATTAATTAACGCAAAAGAACATTACATTTACTTAACGACACTAGACGCCATAATTCAGATTTTTAATTCATCATCCATTATATTACAACATATTATTAAAATGTTAATAAGCTTTAAACAAGACGAAGAAATATTGCCGTAATAATGCTTGTTTTCATAAAAACTTGTTTTTACGATAAAAGTTTATGTGGGTGAAATTGGCCCTAAAATTAATTGAAAACAAACGTGCTGGCAAAACAATTTAAATTGAATTAATTTTATTGTCAATTATGGACTTATTAGGTATGTTTTTAGCCCATTCATAGCCCACGTTCAAGCTCCGGTTTTCAATTCAATTGTTAATAGTGAACTTTAAGATGCTTTGATAATGGTTAATTTATGACTTAAGTATTCAGTATTCTAGTATAAAATATAAACTTCTTCAAGTAATTACTTTATTAATACACTAGCTTCAGCCCGCGACTTCATCCGCGTGGAATACTTAAAAAAAGTTAGTTAAAAAACCCCCCGATTTTGAAACATTCTTCATTGGTGCTCCGCTCCTATTGGTCTTAGCGTGATAATATATAGCCAATAGCCTTCCTCGATAAATGGGCTATCTAACACTGAAAGAATTTTCGAACCAGACCAGCAGGTCCTGAGATTAGCGCGTTCAAACAAAAAGTTAAAAAAAAGAAAAAAAAATATTGTAGCTTGGAAAAAATTATGATGAATGAATGAACTCATTATGATGATATTCGGTATATTGAGTACTTATTATTATAATACTTGTAGGTACATGATATAATACGTATCATATTTCAAAAATAATTTACATTTGAAAAAAACGACAAGATTTAAAATTCCGATAACATTGACTTTTTTCAGATTTTTTGCTCTGTAGTGGAACAATTATAAGCCAATAGATGGCGCTGTGCAATAAATGAGGTCGCAAACGATTCCCGAAACGTACAATGACTACAAGTACAACAAGTATATACAAATTTCCAACAATAACAGATGGACTAGACCTGCGAGGAACAACAATACTCTGGAAGATCTTGCTTTGAGACAGAGGAGCATACCATCTCGCTCCTCCACCTAGTTGGGACATCCCTAAAGCTCTATTAGATTTCTAATAAACCGACATAAGACTGTTCATTTCTGTCATTTCATTTGGACGAATCAACAAGTGATCCATCTGATCATAAACTTAATCATTCAATGTATAATAATAGTAACAATTAGTTGTAAATAATGATAATAATTTATTGTAAAAAGCCAGATACAGTTACAAACATTTTTAAAATTAATTTACATCAATGTATATAAGATTTTTTTTTATTGCAGGAGTTCAGCAGACAGGCAGACGGCCTACTTGATGGAAAGCGGTTACGATCGCCTATGGACATTTGCAACACCAAAGGTGCTACAAATGCGCTGCTGCTCTCTTAAGGGAGACTGGAACCTGGTCACTAATGTCGGAACACAACTCAAGGTTGTTATGTCGACATGCTTTAGACCAGGGGTGGGCAAATGCCCTACCACCTGGCTGTGGGTTGTTTTGTCGCCTCTTACGACAGGCCGCCTGGCCGCAGGAAATTGTATTCTTTCTCCGTTCCTGCACGGATGATAAGATGTCATTGAATAGCGTCGTTTTCTCGAACTTTGTCGAACATGAAACATTCGCGCTCGTACATCCCTCGCGACTTTGCTCCTTACTGCTTTGGATGTTGGGTATTGCTTAAAAGAGGCGTTAGATTTCTATTTTATTTTTCTAATGCCGATAGACGCTATATCCTTTTATCCGTGCAGGAACCGACAAAGAATGCAGTGTCCTGCGGCCAGGTAAGGTATTTGCCCGTTTGGATGGCTACCACCCCTGGTCTAGAGTATGCCAGCATAACAACCTTGGGTTGTGGTCCGGCATTAGTGGCTAGATTCCAGTCTTCCTTCAGGGAGCGGCGCACATTTGCAGCACCTTTGGTGTAACGAATGTCCATACGCGGTGGTAACCGCCTTCCATCAGGTGGGCGTTTGCCTGTCTCATGAACTCATGCAATAAAATAAATAAGACGTATCAATCAATTTGGTCGAAAGACAAACAGAACTGAAAGTATATATAGTAAGTTTCACTTTTGGTTGATTCATTTGGATTGTAAGACAGAAATGGTTTGTTTAATATTGGTTGAACAAACGATCTAAATGCACTTTTATGAGATCGACAAATAAAAAAACAATATATTTTCAGATTTTCTTCAAGGAAAAGAATCACATTATAGCATATTTATTTTTTTATAAATAGTGCTGATTATATATACTATAAACACATTCATATCTCTGAGAATTAAAGATAAAATCAAAGTCATACTTTATGCAACAATACGCCGGATAGAAATTAATAATATATTTAAATTTATAAAATAAAATAAAGTTATTATCTTTTATCAAATAGCAAATATATGTATTTCAATAAATAAGTGCTATAAACAAATATTTTTTTTTTTTTTTGGATTAATATTATAAAATTATTTTAAGGACATTTAATTCTAATTATAATAATTGCAATTTACCTATGCCTAACTGGTGAAACGTGATGATTCATAACTTTTCTACGATCCTGCATACTCTGATATCTGAACACTTACGTTTAAAACATAAATTACCTTTGTCTTGCTTAGACAAATATCTCTATTTAATATCATCTTCCAAAGCAGATCGGTTTTCAGAATGCCTATTGGTGTGAAATCTATATGTACAAATCTCATGTGTTCCCATTCTACTGCCTGTCTGTAGGTCACAACTGAATATCTCCGTAACTATCAGAATTTAACACATTTTTTTAAGGGAATACGTTAACTATGTTTATCCACGACGAATTTCACACAATCAATGTGCCGGTTACATCATCATGTTCTTTATTATTTGCTTTCAGCGAATAATAGTTGGCATAATGTGCACATTAGATCAGACAAACTGCCTAAGCAGTGTATGCATACGCAAGCATTGCAACTGAGATTGAAATTCACGTCATTCGAATGGAACGCAAATGCTTTTAACCACATAACCAGACCAATGAAATCTTTTATTCGAATTGTTTACTTTAGGGTATTGTCGTCTACAGTATTAAACATATTTGTCAAAATTAACACAGCTACTATGAAATTTTACGCTGAATGCCCACTTATCGCGATAACATAATATCATTCAAAGTATCTAATCTAAAACAGGTTAATGATTGTATTCTCAACTGAAATGAGTTTTAGTTATTAAGACATAAGGTTTGAACTACTTTGAAGAGCTTTAGGAGACTAATACACTGAAACGACGGCTGCATGATGACCTATATCATAATGTTTATTGTTATAGCGTAAGTCTTTAGCCAATCATAACCCGTTGCTAAATTAAGACCTCCTCACGTTTGCGACACATATTCAAGACCTCCGTTTTCTTCATGCAGCAGCCACCGGCGACTTTGGGCAGGGCATCAGTCCAGTACGCGGGTCTTGAGGCCACCGGGCGACCTTGCCGGCCTCCACGTGTGTTCCGCGCGATCCCCTCACTCACTTGATGGAAAGCGGTTACCATCGCCTATGGACATTTGCAACATCAAAGGTGCTACAAATGCGCTGCTGCTCTCTTAAGGGAGACTGGAACCTGGTTGTGACGGCGGCATACTCTAGACCAGGGGTGGTAGCCATCCAGTCGAGCAAATACCCTACCACTTGGCTGTGGGTTGTTTTGTCGCCTCTTACGACAGGCCGCCCGGCCGCAGGAAATTGTATTGTTTCTCCGTTCCTAACATCTTTAAGTGAAATAAACAAGTTATAACTGATATATTTATTGTCAATTTATAGATAGAAAAGCATTAAAAACTAAGAATAGCTTATCCAAAGCCATTACGAAAGGTCTCCGGATCAACTGTCGGCACGATTACACCGCAATTAGGCTAGCAATCAATCGCAATTGTCTAATAATTAACTTCGTCAACATGAGAAACGCCTCTGACGTACAACAACAACAGGTTGCTCTGTACGTTGTTGCTATAACAACATTGTTTCTCAACAATTTTTATGTCGCGCCCCACGAAAAAACCAAACAGTTAAGGAACAAGTTTCGCGACCCCACATACATACAGATAAATAAAATTAAAGTATCTGTTTGTAATATCAAAATAACACACGGCTCTAGTGAGGATAATATATATAGGTATAGACATAAGGCACATACTCCACATGCACTTCCTCACAACACCAGCATGTAACAGATACACTACATTAGTGTAAGTTTAGTATTAAAATTAGAATAAATTAATATAATAAGTTATTCGTAAGGTACACCACAGCACAAATATCATTGAATAAATGTCACGCACAACAACAAAAGTAAACAAGAAGCGTGTATAAATTATAAAAATTCTTCGAAATTAAGTTGTATAAAAGGGTACGAAACTCGAGTCTGTAGACTTGTTAATAATAAATAATAAAAAAATAAAAAACGTCAAATTAACAGCTTTTTATATGAAAGTATATATTTATTGAGCATTGTCTACCAGTGACCTCGCGTGGTCAACGAGAGAACGTCGCGTAATCCACGTATTACCGAGTAGTCTGTCAGCAAATGGTACTAGGTCACTAGTCTGTCAGCGGCACGGCATTAACAGGTCTCAGGGGGTTATTTAGGTGTCTGACTGATACACACACCCACAAAGGTTTGAGTTTAAATTTAACGATATATCAAAACATGATGTGAATCACAGTTGGTCTTGGGTACGGAGTAAAAGGAACCTAGAGGTAAGTAGGTCCGGATGAATACGAATCCACAACCTGTATCCGTCGCATTATTGACAAATGTACAATTGTACAACCAACGTCGTTTTTGGTACCGGTCCGACAGTACCGGCAACCTTATGCTGCTTACATACTTGTTTTAAAATAAACGCACACTCAAGCACTCCCTTATACACGCACACACACACAGAATTATATAATATTGTTACGAGTTGCAGGACTCGAATTAAAATGCCGTTGGAATTATTATAGAATTTATTAGAACTATACAAACGTAATACAGAAATAGGTCACTAAATAGATCACCGAATGTACACAAGTCTTGCTTCGCTCGTGGTTATCGCTCGACTGCCTCGTCCCTCAATCGAGGCATTGATTTACACTGCACAGATACAATATGTCTGCCTGGCCGCGTGGACCGAATTTCCTAGAATCAGTTTGCACTTTAAATCCGACACACCTGGCTAATGACTGCCATAAAAGATAACAATACACAATGGGCTGTTTTCTAATCACAAAGAAAACAAAAGAAGTCCAAATGCCGAAAGGTAATAAAATGTGTTTCTACAGGTATGCAGGTGTGAATTTGTCTTTGTCGGCGTCTAGGTCGTAACAATGTTATAGATTTAATTTCAAGTTTGCAAAAAATATGTCCAAATTACTGGCCAATTTTTTTTTTCCACCTGGCTCTTCATACTTTGACATTGGCAAAAACAGTGCCATTTGCATTGAAGTCTTAAATATAAAAAAATGGCTTGGTTAAATGGATTATTTTAATATTGAAGATAGTGATATAAATTCCAAGCCTCACTCGAACTTGTAGCAGGTAGAGCTAGTACATAACATGGTCATAACGGGATTTGGTAATTCCTAAGTTCTATCAAACCGGCATTTCTCCCAAACAACGAAATATCAACACTTGATTAGATAGCGCTGTTTGAACATACAAAACGCATGCCGCATCGTTTTGTCTCAAACAATTCTCAAAGACTACTTTAAACTGCGCTTAGCATTGTGTAAAGTTTGTATTATAAAAGCCGCAATGTGTGGCCTGGTTTGACGCATCTGATTGCGCCGCTATTACAAGAGGATTATTACTCGAAATGTAAATGGTAAATAGCATTGTTTTCATGTTTTGTCATACAAACATAAACGTATGTACTGTTACAACCTAGACGCCGACAAAAACAAATTCACACCTGCATACCTGTTAAAACACATTTTATTATCTTTCTGCATTTGTACTTCTTGTAGAGAACAGTCCATTGTTTTATTGTACTCGATTATGGCCGTTGCGGTCGACTCATTAGCCAGGTGTGGCAGATGTAAAGTACAAGCTGATGCTAGGAAATCAGTCTACGCGGCTGGACGGACATATTACATCTGTGCAGTATAAAACAATGGCCCGATGGAGGGACGAGGCAGTCGAGTGATAACCACGAGCGAAGCAAGACGTGTGTACTACAATCGGGAAACTTTTAGTGACGGACTTTGCGCGTTTTATGAAATTACGACCTTCTGCATTACGTTTAGACTTGTTGTGTTCGGTTATATTTGTAACTGTGTTATACGTGTTTGTATAGTTCTAATAAACTCTATAGTAATTCTAACGGCCTTTTTAATTCGAGTCTCGCGACTCGTAACAGTACTATATCTGAAATGAGGTACAATATGTTGTTGAGCTGTAGCTCAGTTTCTCATCAAACCTTATGCTGATATTACACAGATGAACCAAATTGCATTAATTTTGTTGAGAGTTACAACATAACTTAAAGGACACGGCGGTATGCAATAAAATTGAATGATTCATGTTTGTATGGCTCACTATAATGGATTAATTTAAACATCGGCTTTAGTGCACTAAAATTTTAACAGTAGCTAGCGGTAATAAAAAGAACTATAAAGTTCCAAATTCAAATTTATCAGACTATACATGTGTACAATGATGTATTAAAAATTGTATATCTTCGTCACTATTATAAAACCCATCACTGTCCACGAACTGCACGCACTTAGACAATGTTATTGTAATTACAGTAGCATTATGTAGATAAAAAGTTTAATGAATATCTTACTAATTGCATCAATACAAATATCCTATATTTTAACACAGTTGGTCGCGGTAATACAATGAATGACAAAATTCCAAATTCAAATTTGTCAGAATTTAACATGTGTACAATGTTGTATAAAAAATTATAATTATCTTCGTCACTACTATAGAACCTTTCACTGTCCATGGACTACACACACTTAGACAATTTTATTGCAATTACAAAAGCATTATGTAGAGAAAAAAGTTTAATGAATATCTTACTAATTGCATCAATACAAATATCCCATATTTTAACACAGTTGGTCGCGGTAATACAATGAATGACAAAATTCCAAATTCAAATTTGTCAGAATTTAACATGTGTACAATGTTGTATAAAAAAATTATAATTATCTTCGTCACTACTATAAAACCTTTCACTGTGCATGGACTACACACATTTAGACAATTTTATTGCAATTACAAAAGCATTATGTAGAGAAAAAAGTTTAATGAATATCTTACTAATTGCATCAATACAAATATCTCATATTTTAACACAGTTGGTCGTGGTAATACAATGAATGACAAAATTCCAAATTCAAATTTGTCAGAATTTAACATGTGTACAATGTTCTATTAAAAATTTACAATTATCTTCGTCACTACTATAAAACCTTTCACTGTCCATGGACTACACACATTTAGACAATTTTATTGCAATTACAAAAGCATTATGTAGAGAAAAAAGTTTAATGAATATCTTACTAATTGCATCTACACAAATATCCCATATTTTAACAGTTGCTCGTGGCGAGACAAAGAATGACTGAATTCCAAACTCTTTGTCATACTTTATACATGTGTACAATGATGTATTATACACATTATGTACATATTGTCCCATTGGACAATTAAACACCCATTCAGTAATGGAATGTAATGGTACATTTTAAACGCTTGTTGCGCCAGTTTCGAGGTGTTTGACCTTATTATTAGAACGAAGTTCTTTTACGCGGCTGACAGTAGAGTGAACTGGCAGAAATCGTCACCTAGGGAATTAGGCAGTCAAGTCAACTAAGGCATTTTTTATTTCTTACTAAATAACTCCGAAACCGCCTAGATTTTGTACGAAAGTAGCAAGTCACAACTTAAGAGTGAAACAGCTTATTATTGAAATAATTATCAGGTAATATTATTTTTTCACTATTTTAAAAGTATTATAAGATATAAGACGTGCGCAAAAGGTTGGCCAATGGTCGCCCTTCCCGCTTACTACGACTGGGTCGGGGCTTGTCTAAGTATTATCCGCAAGAGTTAACTTGAGACCTGAGCGGAATGCGCGCTCTCCTCCCAACCCCCGCCTTCTTACCGCTCTCGCCATCGACGCGTACGATCGAGGACATCCGAGCGAAGTCTCAAGTTAACTCTTGCGGGTTGTAGTACTAAAAACTAGACGACCGCGCGTCGCGGTTGTGGGAGGCGGGAGGGGTCGTCATCGGCAAACTTGCGCACGACTTATAGTATGGTGTTTTAGTAACCTTTCTTTTACATGAAAATAATTATTGAATGTAACAATGTCATTACTTACCCAATTTATTTACGAAAAATATTATAATCCATCATGTCCTTTTTTTATAAACAGATAATAATAAGAAAATTATAATATTGTATTTATTCTATTAAAATACTTAATTTTATCGCCAGATTGTTACAAATATTGGAAACGTATTGTATCAACTTACTAGAAATGGGTATATTGTTATTTTTTTTTGTATATCTGTATATAACTATAATAACATCTGTAGATAATTTTAAATATAAATATATGTAATAATATTAGACGAATCAATCAAATTGAGTTAATTCGGTTGAAAGGCTCAGAAGTGAAAGTGCACCACGATAGTCAATGACATTGAATGATTGAACTTTATGTTTAAACGGATCACTTTGTTTGATTCATCCAAATTGAAAGACAGAAGAGAACTGTCTAATATCGACTTGAAGAACTCAAAAATATTCTTTATATTCACACCGTAGTTACATTCCGCCTGTGATAAGTGTCAATCGATTTGAATGTGGACGTTCCTATTCAAAATCAACAAAGAAATTTCTAACTACAACATGCCGAAAAAGCATTATAGACTTAAGCAAGTAATAGAATAAATTAATATTTAATTTAACGATACAATCGTAAAAGACGCTTATCTTATTAATTTGGCTATAAAATTTAAAGAACTGGCGCCACACGTCTTGAACGCGTAGGCTGTGACATGGAATTGTCTATGGTCTTCCAGACGTTCCGCAAGAGGCTTACTACGACCAGGTTCACATACATACATACATATTATTCAATTACAATACAATACAAAATTAAGTTTTCTTTACTTTATTTGTTTATAAGGTAATTAATTCGAATATTTTTAATATTGTTACGAGTTAGCGGTACTCGAATTAAAATGCCGTTAGAATTATTATAGAGTTTATTAGAACTGTACAAACACGTGTAAAACAGGTACAATTATAACCGAACACAACAAATCCAAACGTAATGCAGAAGGTCGTAATTCAATAAAACGCCCAAAGTCCGTCACTATTTGATTCCCGAATGTACACACGTCACGCCCGTATCATAGTTGTAGCTCAACTGACGCCTCTCTCAATCAGGCCGTCGTTTTATATACTTCACAAATGCAAATGTGCCCGCCCGGCAACGTCGACACAATTTCCTAGAATTAGCTTGTAATTGTAATCCGCAACACCTGGCTAATTATGCTAATGAGATAGTACAACAGAACAATAGGCTGATCTCCACAATAACTAGAAACGTATGCCAATAAATAAATGAACAAAAATAAGACGATCATGAAAGGATTGCAATCAGTTCAAATGCCGACAGGTAATAAAATATGCTTTTACAGACCTGTACGTGGAATTTGTCTTTGTCGGGGCCAAAGTTGTAACAATATATATATAAAAGAACAGACGTTACAATAACACCTTATCATCTTAATTTCAAATTATTACGATAGAATTAATTTTATTTAAAATAGTAGCTTTATCAATAAATGTACTACTTGACTCCGTTTACATTTACTATGTTAAAACTTTATAAGTTTTTAGGTACGTATGTATAGTAATAATTTATTAGCTATAAAAACATCAAAAATTAGCTTAATTAGACAATTGTTGCGAAATAAATACTTTTTGTTATAATACTGGCAGCTCGATTTTTGACGTGTTTATATTAAAAGAAATCGAGTTGGTTGTGATTCGAACGTAAAGAAAAAATGGCGTTTCATTTTATTTAGTCCCATTTTTATTTAAATATACATATGATTTTGTCTCGTTCGGGTCCATCACAACAATCTTAAATCAGCTATTATCCATTCTATTAATTAACTAAATAAAAACATGTATAAATTTTGTTTACAAACGCTGAATTAGTAACTATATGTTTTATACGTCATCACATCACTCAGTTAATCAAATTCATTATTTGCTTAAAACATGATACATAAATTTGAGGTGGCATAAGAATACAAAACACATGTTTTGCCTATGAGGCGTCCAAATTTTCCTTAAAACTATTAAAAAGCAATACACATTTATTACAAAATTAACAAAAAAAAAAATACATAATGTTGAAGGGGATGACCCGTATAGGGTGTGGGGGAGCGAGATGGAATGCTCCTCCGTCTCAAAGGAAGATCTTCCAGCGAGGGTAATGTTGTTCCTCACAGGCCCATCTGTCAAAATTGAAAATTTGTATATATTGTTTGTATGTTTTGGCAAACGTTTGTGATATCAATTATTGCGCAGCGCCATCTATTGGCTTCTAAGTGTTCCACTACAATGTCAATAATATGAAATTTTGTCAAAAAAATCACCCTCAAAATTCGTTTACGGAGTAAAAACATTTTCAACACACTTGCTCATAAAGTGGCTCTATGGTCACCGCAATTAGGCACAGAATGACACCCATTATCAAACTGTGAGTAAAAAACATTATAACTCACTAGTGAGTTATAGATTTTTTTTTTAAATTTTATTGGTTGAGCTGCTTTGTTCTTAAAAAAGTTTTTATTCAAAAAAAAAAAGATCGTGTTCTATAGAACAAATAAATTAATGTTCCTATTGCTTGCTCATATCATGCAACTTCTTATTTAAATAGATAATTTTAACTCGTACGTGTTTAATAAATAAAACTTTCACTGATATATAACTTTTTTTTATCTACTAAATAAAATGAGTTTTTGTTGTTATTTTATTCACAAGTGTGTTGAAAAACGTCGTATGATACACGTGTGTATTGATGATTACCGTCCTCGGCTCTCTTAAGACCCTCGCCTACGGCTCGAGTCTCAATGGCGCCTCGGCGGTAATCACCAATGTTACACACTAGTACCATAATGTACTATTATCCAACAGCCATTTGTGTAGTCTTTGTTTGAATAGATTTGTGGGCAGATATTTAAAGTCCTCGGAATGTTTGTTAAAAACCTTTACCGACATGTAATTTGAACCTTACCAACATTTAGAAATTTGCTTAGAAAACACTATTTGTCCACAAATGGCTATGTCTAATCAACACAATATAATCATGCTAATACATTTATTATAACAACTTATGTATTTTGAAATGTATTATTATACATATATGACTATGTATATATGTATATATTTGTATATTTATTTCTTAAATTAGTTTGAGTATTTGTGTAGTGGTGGTATAAGTCGTGGTAGCGTAATGGCTAACGCACGCGTCCCAGACTCAGAGGGCGCGGGTTCGATCCTGGCCGGAACGCATGCCCTTCTTAGTCAATTTTCTGATCGAATGTGCATATTGTTACAATTACCATGTGCTAAAAACGGTGAAGGAAAACATCGTGATGCAACCTGCACATCGAGATAACCGATGTGTCAAACCTGCCAAGCCGCCTTGGATAAGCGTGGGGGGTATACTGTCTGTTCCCCCTATAATGGGCTGATATTATTATTATATTATACATTTATGTCTCTAGTGCCTTTTTTCTGCACCTATATCGCCTGATTCAAATTTCTTTCATTTAGGTTGCGTGGAAGGTGTCGCTTTGAGCGATAAGGCCGCCTATTGTAGTGCCTAGAAAATATTATAAATATGGTATGTTTTTGTAATTGTATATTTTGGTGTGCAATAAAGTGTTCTCTCTCTCTCTCTCTCTCTCTCTCCCTGCCCCCCCTCTCTCTCTCTCCCTCCCCCCCCCTCTCTCTCTCTCTCTCTCTCTCTCTCTAATTTGAATTTTATGTAGTGACAATTTGCAGCTGGGGAACAATAATCTATTGTCTGTTTCCACCCTAAGCTGCCGTGTCCGCAGTTCGCACTGTTAGTTTTAAGGACGCTACGCTATTGAATTAGTGTAAAATTGTAAACAACGATACATAAATAAATTTTAATACAGCAACGGTCAGGCCATGAGTGTCGGTATGCCATTTGACCACAGAACATAGGTGTGGGATGCTTGTGGTCGTAACACGATCGGAGGCGGCTAAAACATCCTTACAACGATCATTTGTTTCTTTTAACAGGTATTTACAAAACACGATCATTATTTAATTTTATGGTATTATTTAAGGTTATGGTGTTTGAAAGAGAAGAAACGACTGAGTTTGTATATCTTGGATGTGCTTTTAGCAGGGATGGAAGGTACACCGCTGATATAGAAAGAAGAGTGAATTTGGGGAATAGTGTGAATGGAGCGTTAGGTAAACTTCTAGGCGCTAAGAACCTCAGCCAGAAGGCCCAGCTCGCCGTACACAACGCGGTGCTGGTACCTACGCTCACGTATGGAAGCGAGAGTTGGGTATGGAAGAAAGAGCATGAAAGTAGAGTAAACGCGGTCGAGATGCGAGCACTGCGCAAAATCTGCGGAGTGACGCTCGCGGACCGCGTTCGTAATACCGAAGTAAGAAACAGAGTTGGTCTGAAACAGAGTGTCGGGGTGAAGGTAAGGAAAGGAATGCTCCGGTGGTTCGGGCATGTGGAAAGAATGCATGATGAAAGAATGAATAAACAGATATACAATGCAAAAGTGGATGGATGCAGAAGTCGTGGAAGGCCACGACACACCTTCCATGATCAAATTGATCGTGTACTAGCAGAAGGTGATGTCAGGAGCCTTAAGAACAGACGAGCGTGCATGACAAGAGTTATGAATGTCAAAGAAGCAAGTGAGGTATGTAAGAATAAGCCTAAATGGCGCTCTGTTGTTCGTGCCTACCCCGCAAGGGAACTGGCGTGAAGTTATGTATGTATGTATGTATGTACGATCATTATTTTCAAACTATACTTCTGGCCATTTGTATGTAAAAACAAGCTTATTGCGTTATTTGTTCCTTTTACACGGCCTTAGAAATTAACCGATAAAATATGTCGATATATAGCTTCGGTAACAGGAATGAGGTGGATACACTGATCCCGGAAAATAGGGTATTTACTATGGATTCGTAGCACGCGCGCTTTTAGCCACATAGATTAGCTATCAGCTCTTTTTTTCTTTTTCTAAATTACTTCATATCGGCACCCTATGGGTTAGCACGCATCGAATATACGTAGATCTACAGAATTTAAATTCGGTATGGAATTAACTGCGATGCACGCGCTTCTGAGTTCAATTAGTTCAAAAATTAAAAATAATTTATTGAGTAAAACATATTTCACAATTTTTGAAGCTCATTGGTCCCCAAACTAGGTCGACCTGTATCTTGCAGACCTCCTTCCTAATTGGTACAATTCTGATTGTGAAATTAATTGAAATTATTGATTACAGTTACATTCATTTTTTAAACGCGTGCGTGCGTCTATACGTGTTTCTGTGTGACTTATGAGATTGTAAATTTGTATTTGTTGGTTGGTATAGTTACAATTATTATTGGTTACAACAAATTACACGGAAAATAATCACTCTCTGAATTTAATCCCGGTGCGGGATTCATTCCATATTGGTGGTTCCTGTATGGAATTAGTTCTATGGTGCACCCCGCCCCTACCATGGAGTTCCGTAGGTTACATATTTTGCGGGAAAAATCAAAACAAAATATCGTAGTGCGTGCTAGGCCTATGAATAAGATCCTTCCATACAATCATTTCCATGGAACACCTAGCAATATTTATATAAAAAAATGTCTGTGCAGTTCTTACGCAGTAGAAGTGAAACTTCAGAGAAATACACTCACAGATAATTCTTCTCTAACTTATATTAATATAAGTATAATTCCTTTAATTCCTCCTGTAAGTCGTGGAAGGCCACGACACACCTTCCATGATCAAATTGATCGTGTACTAGCAGAAGGTGATGTCAGGAGTCTTAAGAACAGAGGAGCGTGCATGACAAGAGTTATGAATGTCAAAGAAGCAAGTGAGGTGTAAGAATAAGCCTGAATGGCGCTCTGTTGTTCGTGCCTACCCCGCAAGGGAACTGGCGTGAAGTTATGTATGTATGTATGTATAATTCCTTTATCCTACATCCGTCAACATATTATAATTCAAAATAAACTTCTTAGTATTCAAGTTTCCACCGTTTTTATCTAAAAAATATTATTATCAGCTTTATTTTGGTAGGTCAACAGACAGCTTTCCAGCTACTCAATTTAAAAAAAAATGAATTAATTCGTCGCATCTTTGATCTGTTTTTGTTATTCGATACGCAAACTTGATTTGCAAAAATTAAAATAGACATGACATAATATGTTTTATGATAATGGCCGGAAACAGAAGTGCTTAGGACATGGAGTCGGGGCCTATTTGAATGCCAGCTGACTCATCAAAGGAAGGACGTGATTCCATTTGATGAATACTTAATTGCGATATCGATTTTTTTTTTACTATTGTCCTGTCTTCGAGTGCTGCAAATATTTGATATTGGCATACATTGGGTCCTTATTAAGACACTGCCGGCCACAGCATACGTTGTTCTGCCTTGAAAAAAATTTAGAAACCGATAATTTAAATCAAATATAGCCTATGTTACTCAGGGATAATGTAGAATTAGAACGGTGAAAGAATTTTTGAAATCGGCCCAGTAGTTTCTGAGTTTATTCGTTACAAACATACAAAAATAGAAATATTTACTCATTATAATAAACTAGCTTCTGCCCGCGATTTCGTCTGCGTGGAATAGTTGAAAAAAAAGGAAGTAATATAGCCGCCCGATTTTGAAACATTATTCATTGGTGCTCCGCTCCTATTGACCTTAGCGTGATGATATATAGCCTATAGCCTTCCTCGATAAATGGGATATCTTAAATTGAAAGAATTTTTCAAATCAGACCTGTAGTTCCTAAAATTAGCGCGTTCAAGCAAGCAAACGAATAAACAAACTCTTCAGCTTTATATATTAGTATAAGATATTATTGGTATAGACAAACTATAGCTTGACTGATTGACACACGGTTCTTTGAGGCCTGTTGCATTCAAAACATATTTTTGATAGAAACACATGGTAATTGTAAACGCATGTATGTGCATATATGGCGCAGGTTTATGATGAAACCAGTTTTTTGATCAAGAATTGGAAGAAGACAAAAACACAATTTAACATTATCAACAATAGTTCAGTTCTTTCCAGGTTGGAAATTATCGACGCCCAACGCTTTATAATCTTACTAGTCAGATTATAAACTCGCGCTATTTACAGAAAATATTAATTTTAGAGAATTAGCAACCAACATTGATATTTCAATAAAACTAGCCTGTCTTAAGTTTTTGATGAAAAAATTTGATTTTCTTAGGTTTATGATAACATTAAGTTTTATTTTCGTCTTCTTCGGGTTCTTGAACAAATGCTTAGATTTTGTATGAAAACCCTGATTTGAATAATAAACCTACAACACGCTACAAGAGTAATACTTACATTAAAACTAATATGTTGATATCAGTCGCTAGGTTAATTTTAATAGAGTGCCATAGACAAGACAAGTGTCTAAACTTATTCTTATAATTTTAACTTCGAAATCGTCGTATCTGAATGTATAGTCACAAAAAATGTCAAACGCGTTATTTCTAACAGTTCCATTTTTAAATTTAAAAAGGTGCTCTATTCAGTTTCTTGCGCCCGCGCAGGTAAGGTGAGTCATCGAGGATGCTTTATGGCTCATTTCTTAAGGGGCTTATGTCTTAGGCCTATTCCATTGCAGGTTCTATATGACGAGTTCTTATAATAAGCGCTAGTGTACCGCCAATGGTATTATGGTTTTGCGACGTGCGTAAAGTGCTATCGTTATACGGCTAGATGTCAGACAGAAGTGATTTATTATGTCTAGAGGCGCCGCCTTCGCTGATCTTAGCCGTTATACACACGACGAACTTTCTTGGACTACATTAACGCCTGCTCTACACGTTGCGTAAAAATGTTGGGCTAAACCGTCAGGGTCATTTAAAGTATCTTCGGTTCCTGAGACCCTAGTATTACGGTGATGCGATGTAACAAATGGGTGGTTTAATTGGTAACTACCTCACTGCTATCCCCGGGTTGTAAATTGTCCATTACTGACTACACCTCGTACAAAAAGTGTAGGGCTAAAATATGTACCAACATTATGTACTGAGCCCGAAAAAGAAATATAAGAAAAATCAATAAAATTACAAAAAAAAATACCATGGAAAATGATAAAACATCCTGACGAACTTGTACATACACGTTCACGTATTGATCATTCTGTATTGGCTGTTTGATAAATAATCAAAGATGGATGTAGAAACTATTGTAGTAGTGAAAATTTATTTATATAGCACGTTTATAAAAAGCCATTATTTTATACATGCTGTTAGCGAACAGCTTTAAAGCTCTTTCATACAGTTAGACAAAAAGCCTTTTTATTTTTTTTTAGCTAGGGGAAATCCGATTGCGGACCATAAGCCGCGACATCCACTTTTGCATTGTATTGCTTTTTTTAGCTAGGGAAAATCCGATTAAGGACCATAAGCCACGAGAAGCGCAGAACTTTGGGGGATAGTTCACGACCCGTGTGTGGGATTCGCCAGATCGGGGGTGGCACTAGCATGCTCGGTCAGAACTGGTGACATGCTATTGCCACTCCCCAATTAGGGATACCCACTAAAACCTTTGGGTGTTCCGTCCTTCGCCTTATGCCAGGGCTACGGGTGTATAACCTAGCCCCTTCGCAGCCCTGGCAGGCGTGGGCGTCGCAAGGCCTCTTCCACTGCCGGGGGACTATTTTTATCCCCCGGCAACTTCAAGCTCTCAGAGAAAGAGAGCCTAATATTGGTGTTGCAAATGTCTATAGGCGATAGTAACCGCTTTCCATGAAGTGGGCCGTCTGCCTGTCTGCTGTACTCCTGCAATAAAAAAAACTAGGCTGTAGCAAGGGTAAACATAACTACACACACATGTTAAAGGTTTATTTCGCCTACCGCCAACTTGTTCATTTTAATTATTTAGTTTTAATTTTGGTTTCTATTTACTCTGTGGGAGCCTAATCTAACTTACCACCCATTGGCAACATGTATAGTTCGAAGAGAAGAAGAGGCGCAAGAAACACTTCAGCAAACATGCCTAGCTCTAATAATTTTAAATAATATTAAAATGGGTGGGACGTAAGAATAAAAAGAAATTGTTAGCGATATGCTAAATAAAACTTTAACAATACTCTTTGACACTTGACATCTTTGTCTCCCGTGATCACGGCTACTGAAAAGTGGCCGAAACGTCGGAAAAATAAAAATCAAATAAATTACCGCGCTTAAAACTGTTAAAACGTAGTTTTATTAGCTAATGATAGTATTAAACGGATCTACTAATTGAATCAATTTGCTTGAAAGACAGAATGAAAGGACATGACGACGATAATTCAAGTTCTGATATAAATCACTTTGGTTGATTCATCCAAATTTATTTTATTATGACCATCAACAACAGATAACATCATACTAAACAGCCGTCTTAAATCTAAACAATGCTTGTGTTAAATATATACCCTATTTATAGGTGGTCACATCATGCACTATGTCATATTTTATAAAATTACATTTGAATTAATTACTTATTAAAATATAGGTTAAACAAACAAAAAAATAGAATAAAAAAACAAAAACTAATGAGGTGTCTTTGGGACACATGTTTGGAACGAAGTTCTCCTAAAATGTCTTAAAAATTCTCAAAACGTCTCAAAAAGTGTGTCGATAAGCATCGAAAACCATCGAAATTTTATCAAAAACCTATGTATAGAAAGAAATACATAAACAAACAAATAGTATCAAAAACAGCGTATATTATTACACTAATTGATATTTTAGATTTTATTTCATTGCATTAAAGTTAAAATTCTATAATAGCTTACTATAGCAAAAAGTGTCGTGACAACTTTTCGTAAGAATTTTTTCCGTCTAGCCCCCTTTCACAACGCGCGATAAGGAACTTCGTTCCAATAATTAAACATACTTAATCTATCTGGATTTTTTTTTTGTGTTTATGGCTTGGCAACTAGGCCTTTAAGCCAGGCGCAATTGTATTGCAGGCTACAATCGACGCCGTATAACGGAGTTCATGTGAAAACTCGAAAGTCCACATTTGACTATTCAGTTCACATTTCTCACAAAAACACATAATTACTACTCAAAAACGATCAATATCCTACAACTATTGTTGATTTTAGAGAGATTTTACACATTTTTAGAAAATAAAACTGCACGGCACAACGTCCCCATTCAGTTCCCGCCATTATTTGAAGAATGTACAAGGACTGTCATTAAATATATGGAGATTTTTCAACATATTATAAATTGTACAGACGTTAACAGACAAAATTGAAGCAGAGGATCATATAGAGAATGTGTAATTAACTGGCTTGTACTTGGGGCTACGCATCTGCGTTGCCATCCAGCGCGGGAATGCTGCCAGCATTTTGGGCAGGTTCTTAACCGACGGCGATTTGAAATAAAAATACAAATAGTATATAGGATACTATTTGTATCTTTTTTACGAAATTGTGTTTAATAAAGTTGTTAATAAATTTAAACAGTTGGCCAAAAAAAGAACTTGATAAAAAAAGTTTAATGGAGATCTATATAGATAAATAAAATTGAAGTGTTTGTTTATAATGTCAAAATAACAGCTTATATTAAAACCTTATTTATATACGATACTTGTATCAAAAAATCAATTTTAAAAGTATGTGTCTGTCTGTCCGTTTGTTCCGGCTAATCTCTGAAACGGCTGGACCGATTTTGACAGGACTTTTACTGCCAGACAGCTGATATTGTAAGTGCGAAAAAAAAAAATTCCATGCGAACGAAGTCGCGGGCACAGCTAGTTTTCTATAATCCCCAAAAAGAATGGTGGCGCCATCTGTGATTGCAGAATATGTTACGAGTAACGTCTTTATTCCTTAGCATTCTTCTTCCTTACTACTCCCAAAACATTGGTAGGCTTACGTCCAGTAGAAAGCTGTTACGACGATAAATGTATGTCGTCTGTATTACTTCTTATTTAACTGCATCTTACCTCATCGTTGACTTATAAGGGCAAAATTGCAGTGGACACAGCTGAAGCGCTGTGTTTCTCAATACGAAAGTGGGATAAGAGATAAGGCAGTGTTCAATAAATTGTTGCAAAAACGAGATTTATTATTCACTTGAAAAATCTCAAGATAAACCGCACTTTGTATCGTCTCTACACTCTAAATGACTTGAAATCTTATACTAATACTAGCTGTGCCCGCGACGTCGTCCGCGTGGAATTTGCTTTCAAAACCCTCTGATTTTGAAACATTCTTCCTTGTTGCTCCGCTCTTATAGGTCTTAGCGTGATGATATATAGCCTATAGCCTTCTTCGATAAATGGGCTATCCAACACTGAAAGAATTTTTCAAATCAGATCAAGTAGTTCCTGAGATTAGCGCGTTCAATCAAACAATATATTAGTATATTTGGCTACAACACTAATACTTACATTTTAAATATCGCGATATCTTTTAAATGAAACGTCCGAATTGAATAGTTATAATTCAAAAAGTTCTAGAAAGGTATTGAATTCGTCTTGAATATGGAGTAATTTATTTTGATAAAGATTAATACCAAGGTACAAAGTAAAGACTTTTTGAAGCCACGGCATTTTAATTATTTAAAAAAATAAAAGAAAACACTTATTGTGAGATAACTACAATAGTTAGACATATGGTTACGCGATATTTTTTGTAGACAATTATATGTTCTGCAAAATGGTAGTACATTGTTTTGTTCTATAATCAATAGTTTTCGCAGCGCACGCCGTGTAAGGATTTTTTCGGGTCATTTTTTTACACCTTGGGTTACATTATTGGACTTTTAGTAAGGATCCCTAAATTTTTTGAATATATAATATAGCCTCACATTATAGCCTTCCTCGATAAATATACTATTCAACACTGAAAGAATTTTTCAAATCAGACCAGCGGTTCCTGAGATTAGCGCGTTTAAACAAACAAACTCTTCAGCATTATAATATTAGTATAGATATAAAGCTGAACAGTTTGTTTGTTTGTTTAAACGCGCTAATCTCAGGAACTACTGGTCTGATTTGAAAAATTCTTTCAGTGTTGGATAGCCCATTTATCGAGGAAGGCTATAGGCTATATATCATCACGCTAAGACCAATAGGAGCGGAGCAGCAATGAAAAATGTTTCAAAATCGGGGGGGCCTTTGAAAACAAATTCCACGCGGACGGCGTCGCGAGCACAGCTAGTTAAAATATATTATTCTTTTAGCTTTCACCTCTTCCTACCGCACTCAGAGCGCGTAAATTAACTTAAAGAGCAATTAAATTCTATAACTAAGTTTATATATTTATATATTATAATTTTCAGTTAACAATCAAATTTTCATATAGAATACAACATTTTCTTTTAATATTAATAAAACTACAATAATTAATATTATAACTAAGTTAGACTACTGGCATTGTCATATAATACCAAAGAAATAAATTTACGTATCAATATTGTAGTATTTTAGGAGGGCCACTTTACTGCTGAGCTTGAGAGCGCGATTTATTACCTAAAGAATTACATACATAATTACTCACATCATAGTTTATTACATACATATAATATTTTTAATGGACTCTGCAGACAAACACATACATTGTATATTCCCAAGCTATGTATGTGCAAGTTACGCTTGTGTTATGTGATAAAAGCGACAAACAACAACACAGGCCGTCGGAAAATATCTTTAAAAGAAGATTTAAACAGCACTATATGTCCCAATTAACTAAATTACTAATATGTGTATATATGTATATGTATTTTATATATGTATGTGTTATGTATGTATGTATATGTATTTTATAACGTAAACATTTATTTTCAGATATAAGTAAGTACTATAATAGTATATCTATATATATAAAAGAAAGTTGTGTTAGTTACACTATTTATAACTCAAGAACGATTGTACCGATTTGGCTGAAAATTGGTGGGGAGGTAGCTTAGAACTAGGAGACGGACATAGGATTTTTATCCCGTTGGAACCGGTAGGTGGCGCTGAGATTGGGTTCTAGAATCCTCCTAATTACCTGGACCGATTTTGGTGATTTTGTTTTTGTGTTTGAGTGGGTCCCCGGATGGTTTAGATTCACAATTGGAACCGGTAGGTGGCGCTGGGTCTTTTTCCAGAGCAGGACAGCGTCTGTCGGGGCCGCTAGTATAGTATACAGTACTATAAATAAGTATCTACATACTTATGCATAGACATTTTAATGTACACAACCCTGGCTTTTCCTTCTCTCGCTAGACCCAGAAGTTTGCTGGAAGAAAACACTTGTATAAGGTAAAACTCACTTTTGCTCATCACCACTATTTTCTAGTTTTCTCAAATTCAAATTCAATTTCTGTGTAACTATTTTGTGTACAGTAATGAATAAAAAAACTATGACGTCAGGAATCAAAGCCGGCGCCTCTGCCTTGCAGTGAAATAGGCAAGCAAAGGCTTATCCTACTCGATCACAGACGCATTTCAATATACACCTACCCTAAACACACTCATCGTCTTCCTTAAGTTGTAGTATTTACCTGTAATAAAACAAATATTCATTAAATTAAAAAATAACTTACATAAATAGGAGTGCAATGTCAATGTTTCAGAGAAAAATTATATTTGCTAGTCTAGTCATATTTCTCAAAAACTACCGATTCTACATAAATTTAGTCGGAAGATTGTAGTGATATTTCTATATGCCTATACACAGTCATATATACAAAGATTATCCCTGCAAACGCAGAAAGAATAGAAATTCCTACGGCCGGGCGGCCTGTTGTAAGAGGAGACAAAAAAACCCACAGCCAAGTAGTAGGGTATATATCCGTCTGGATGGCTACTGGTCTAGAGTTTGTCGCCATAACAACCTTGAGTTGTGTTCCGGTATTAGTGGCCAGATTCCAGTCTCCCTTTAAAGAGTCCATAGGCGATGGTAATCGCTTTCCATCAGGTGAGCCGCCTGCCTGTCTACTGAACTTATGCAATAAAACAAACACAATGGCGTAGAGGTTTAAAAAAATTGTTAAGGGTAAAGGTTCCCCCGCCACGCATGTAATTGAAGTAGGTATAAACATTTTTTCAATATACACAGCCGTGTGGGATATTCGCAGGGTGCATGCAAGACTTCAAAAATCATAACAATGTTATATTCTGACTATTGTATTTAATCCATAGGAAGGAAAATATTCGTATTTAGTCGTAAATATTGTATGTGTGTATTAATTGTGCAAAAATCTGAAAAAAAAACAAAACTTTAAAAAACTTTCAGTGCAAGTCCTGAGATATGGAATTATTTGTGCAAGACCTCAAAACCATAACAATGTAATTGTCAGAATTTTATATTTAATCCATAGGAAAGAAAATATTCGTATTTAGTCGTAAAGATTGTGTGTGTTGATTGTGCAAAAATCTGGAAAAAAAATCAAACTTAAAAAACTTTCAGTGCAAGTCCTGAGATACGGAATTATTTGTGTAAGGCCTCCAAAATCATAACAACGTTATTTTCTGACTTTTATATTTAATCCACAGAAAGGGAAATATTCATATTTAGTCGTAAAGATTGTGTGTTGATTATGCAAAATTCCAAAAAAAAAAAACTTGAAAAGCTTTCAATGTAAGTGCCATTCTTTGATTAGTGTAAAACTTTTGATATATGGAATTATGTGTCGATAAATGCTTTTTTCAAGGATCCGTAACTCAAATAGTAATAACAGTGGATGCTGTTTCTACGGAATCCATCTTTGTACGTGGAGTGACAATCACTTGGTCTATTTTTCATTACTCCAAGATAAACTTCTCGTTTCGAACGCATTTTTCGCACCTGTATTGACGAAATCGCTATTTTTATGCGAACAATTTTATGAGGCCCATTTAAAACTAGTAAATTTTGCATAGTTTTGATATCTGATCGTTAATATCAAAAAACAAAATTTATGACTTGTTGATGATGTCTAATAAGATTTAAATCAAAGATTGCAAAATAACTTTATAATAAAAAAATAACTTTACCTACAATAAAATATTTAATATTATCTAATGTGAAATAGTTACACTTAAATATATGTAAAATGTGTAGTTACATTTCTTTTTTCATATATATTGTTGGCAACCTAAGTTTATGTATGGCAGCTATAGTTCGCGTCACGTAAAAAGAACGCTGACTCTGAACCTGCGCAGTGAGCGTTTTATCGATCAAATTGGTGGTATGAAGGGGGCGAGACGGGAATTTCAGCCAATTCCAAAATACTAAGTAGCTAGTAAAGTACCTAATAAGATACTACAATAAACCAATTACTCATAAAACATTACCCTAGTACTTTAGGATACGACTGTACACCTGCGCAGACGCATCCCCTCCACTACCGCGTTCTTTTTACGTGGTGGGACCTATAATAGATATTTATAAGAGATATTATGAAGCTACAGATGTAGATGTACTTGTATAATAATGGAATTTAATAGATTCTGTTAGGTATCGCGTAACAATAGCTATTTTATGGCAGATGTTTATTGGTCTGTTGCAGTGCATAACAAGGTTAATTAGTGAATACGATACTGCTATATTTACTAAATGTTTTGGTAGCATTTGTAACAGGTATTAACAAGTTGCTCGTCATTTTAGATTGCGAATATTTAATTGACGGTTGTTACGACATCCCGTCACATTCCCGGAAAGCATCCCTTTATCGGTAACATTTCCTCTTCCACCTTAATTCGGCCGGTACTAACCAGAGGGCGCTGCGCACACACATGCATTTCATTGGCCGTGCCGAATCTTTTAATGGCTGCATAAATATCGTCGCGATGCCACGCTTGCCGATAAATAGTCCAAAACCGTCGGAAAACTACTGCATTGAGCCCTATAACCGCTCCCTAAAGTGCCAACTGTGTCCCGAACGTCTAGTGTAGTGTTTGTGTAAAACCAGGACGCGCGAATCCGGCTGAAGTCCTGCATAATTCCTTACACAGTTCCAGTGACGATAAGCGTTCAGTTTTTTCTGCTTGGTTCACTAAGATTTGCGAGGCGGCATCAGGTCTAATGGAGAAACAGGGTTTACTCCGGCTAAGTAGCCATTCATATCTTATCAACGGTACTTTCAAGTAATTTATAGTATTTAAGCCGTGCGTGAGGCCAGGCAGACACAGATGATCTACCATTCGCCATTCGCTCTTCAGTAAAGTTAAATGTTTATTTATGCAACCGTCCTTGTGTAATTTGATAAATGTGTTTAAATGTGTAGAATTGAGATGATATAAAGACTCTTAATTGCGTGACTTAGGGTGACTAGAATGGGTGGTTTGAAGTAGATCACCGGGCCAAGTTGGGCCCATTCTTTATGTCATCTTGGTTATATACATTTTTTTTTATTGCAGGAGATCAGCAGACAGGCAGACGGCTCACTTGATGGAAAGCGGTTACCATCGCTTATGGACATTTGCAACACCAAAGTTGCTACAAATGCGCTGCTGCTCTCTTAAAGGAGACTGGAACCTGGTCACTAATGCCGGAACACAACTCAAGGTTGTTATGGCGGCATACTTTAGACCAGGGGTGGTAGCCATCCAATCGGGCAAGTGCCCTACCACCTGGCTGTGGGTTGTTAAGTCGCTTCTTACGACAGGCCGCCCGGCGGCAGGAAATTGTATTCTTTCTCCGTTCCTGCACGGATAAAAAAAATATAACCAAGATGACATAAAGAATGGCCCAATTACGATGCAGGCTTACTTCATTGCTGCAGGAAATAAATTCAGGTGACTAATTCCTTCTCAGATTAACGCAAGTGAGGTCTATTGCATTGTCCATTGACAAATATCTCTAAGTTCGATTCCCAATTAATGTAGTTTGTTGTCATCGCGTGTTTGTAAAGGCCTTACGATGCAGGCTTACTACATTGCTGCAGGAAATAAATTCAGGTGACTAATTCCTTCTCAGAATAACGCAAGTGAGGACTATTGCATTGTCCATTGACAAATATCTCTATGTTCTATTCCCGATTAATGTAGTTTGTTGTCATCGTGTGTGTGTTTGTAAAGGCCTTACGATGCAGGCGTACTACATTGCTGCAGGAAATAAATTCAGGTGACTAATTCCTTCTCAGATTAACGCAAGTGAGGTCTATTGCATTGTCCATTGACAAATATCTCTAAGTTCGATTCCCAATTAATGTAGTTTGTTGTCATCGTGTGTTTGTTTGTAAAGGCCTTACGATGCAGGCGTACTACACTGCTGCAGGAAATAAATTCAGGTGACTAATTCCTTCTCAGATTAACGCAAGTGAGGGCTATTGCATTGTCCATTGACAAATATCTCTAAGTTCGATTCCCGATTAATGTAGTTTGTTGTCATCGTGTGTGTGTTTGTAAAGGCCTTACGATGTAGGCGTACTACATTGCTGCAGGAAATAAATTCAGGTGACTAATTCCTTCTCAGATTAACGCAAGTGAGGGCTATTGCATTGTCCATTGACAAATATCTCTAAGTTCGATTCCCAATTAATGTAGTTTGTTGTCATCGTGTGTTTGTTTGTAAAGGCCTTACGATGCAGGCGTACTACACTGCTGCAGGAAATAAATTCAGGTGACTAATTCCTTCTCAGATTAACGCAAGTGAGGGCTATTGCATTGTCCATTGACAAATATCTCTAAGTTCGATTCCCAATTAATGTAGTTTGTTGTCATCGCGTGTTTGTAAAGGCCTTACGATGCAGGCTTACTACATTGCTGCAGGAAATAAATTCAGGTGACTAATTCCTTCTCAGAATAACGCAAGTGAGGGCTATTGCATTGTCCATTGACAAATATCTCTAAGTTCGATTCCCAATTAATGTAGTTTGTTGTCATCGTGTGTTTGTTTGTAAAGGCCTTACGATGCAGGCGTACTACACTGCTGCAGGAAATAAATTCAGGTGACTAATTCCTTCTCAGATTAACGCAAGTGAGGGCTATTGCATTGTCCATTGACAAATATCTCTAAGTTCGATTCCCGATTAATGTAGTTTGTTGTCATCGTGTGTGTGTTTGTAAAGGCCTTACGATGTAGGCGTACTACATTGCTGCAGGAAATAAATTCAGGTGACTAATTCCTTCTCAGATTAACGCAAGTGAGGGCTATTGCATTGTCCATTGACAAATATCTCTAAGTTCGATTCCCAATTAATGTAGTTTGTTGTCATCGTGTGTTTGTTTGTAAAGGCCTTACGATGCAGGCGTACTACACTGCTGCAGGAAATAAATTCAGGTGACTAATTCCTTCTCAGATTAACGCAAGTGAGGGCTATTGCATTGTCCATTGACAAATATCTCTAAGTTCGATTCCCAATTAATGTAGTTTGTTGTCATCGCGTGTTTGTAAAGGCCTTACGATGCAGGCTTACTACATTGCTGCAGGAAATAAATTCAGGTGACTAATTCCTTCTCAGAATAACGCAAGTGAGCTCTACTGCATTTCCCATTAAAGAGTGACCACAATCACTCGCGGTGAACGCCATTTGATGCTCTTTATGTTTACACAAAAATTACAACAAAAGGTTACAATATAACAAAGAATAATAAACACCGTTACATCTTAATTCACCATTCACGAATTTTACACTTAACTCGTAACAGATAGAGTCTAATATAGCATAGAAATGTTCCCAACCTACGCAGGTAAAGCACAATATAATTTGTTCTCTGTATTTTTATCATCATAAGGTTGTATTTTGAATAGATTTAGATAAGGCGGTCTTTTTGAAATCTCGATAATATCTACCAGAATGCAGGTAGGCTTTTAGGGATGTCATCAACAAAATTATAAAGACAAAATGTAACGGTACGATCACATTGGGACATATTGTGATCAGTTGTTTTTGGACGTGAGTTTGAGTGTTCGGGATGAATGTAGTCAATTCATCTTAGTTTCTAGGGCAATTCCCTTCAGCGCATCATTGTCCGCAATCGCGTTTTTGAAGTGATAACTTCTTATGGGAGGGTAAACCGCTTCGTTACGTAACGCGGTACGGCACCAGTCTGTCTGGCTTCTCTTTCTCTCACGCATACGGTAGCGGTAGGCAGGCTCCTCCTCTCTCACTCTAACCACAGCGCTATCCGTATTTCGGTAATTAGATCAAATAGTTATACTAATAATGTACATATCCAAAATTCTAATGTACATATTCAAGAATTGTAACTAAGAATAAAATATATTTTATAATCAATAAAAGATTTTATTAATAAATAACCTTTCCTTACATTATCATATTAATATACATAAAATTTAAGTAATAACCTAAGCTTTTCTCAAGTTAAACAATTTCAATATTAAATACTTCAACTTAGATTAGTTTAAGTTATCACTTCTGTCGAACGTCCCGAAACGCCTAGATCAGCTTCTACGTTCTACATCGACTCCTTCGCTGCGCAGACGCGTGTTCGCTCCGACTGTGGAACTCATTGCCCGAAAACATAAGACAGACAAAATCATTAATCTAATAAGAGAATATTATCTCTCTCACTTATATTTAATATCAAATTGTATGTATATTAATTTTAATTATATGTATTCTGTAATATCTATGTATCCTATTAATTACATGTATTTCATTTGCACACCACCGTCATACACTCTCGATTCCTTTCACACAATCCACAGCCCGGATTGTCTGGAAGAGATCGCTCTAAAGCGATAGGCCCTTTATTCCTGTCTTGACACGAAATGACTGTAAATGAATGTGGTGAACAATAAAGTATTTTCTATATATCTAGATAATTCATTTTTAGCTACAAAATCAGTAAGGGTCAATTTATACTGGCGCAGAGTCGAAGCGCACCGAAGCGTCAAATTCTTTACAACCAAAACGAACCGCACGAATTCGCGCGTATTCTACCGAATACGCGCGCACTCTTTTACGTGTAGTAATGGGCATCAACAGCAGTGCTATTGAATTGCCAGTTGGCTCTCGTAGCTAAAACGTGTGTAAAATGGTTGTCATTGATCTTGCTATGGTATTACTTATATCGGAAGTTGATCGTGATCAACAACGACGCAGGCCAATTTCCGACTGATGACGCGTAGGTTTACTAGTGGGCGCATGGATACGCGAGAATGCGCGCGCACCAATCAGCGTTGTTCACGCGCAGACGCGCGAATTCCGAAGAATGCGCGCGTCTTTTTAAAATCTTAGAAGTAATGTGTGTGTTACGCTGTGGAGTTAAGGTTGAATTTGTTATATAAAGTTTTGGATAGACGCTTCGATGCGCTTCGACTCTGCGCTAGTATAAATTGACCCTAATTAATACTCATTATTATTATCAACAAAGTGCTTGAATTGCTTCAGATGTAGGACGTTAAAATAAATGGTTGCAGATAATGATGCGTTCGGGAGATTCAGCGTCTAGTTTCATAGGATTTAATTATTAATTGATCGAGATCTGAGCTACGAAACGGCGCTATACCTCAAACTTCAAACAAAAATTTTGATATTCAAAATTTTTAACTTAAATTTTCAGTCAAAATAATACGTAAATATACTACGTATTTGTGAATTTAAGTAGAACACAGATAATATAATATTAAAATATTTGTCACCGATTATTTGCATGCAAAGCCATATAAAATATCATTGTCTTGTAAAAGAATATATCACAATACTTAAATAATGTTTCATCTAAAAGAGACTACGTGTGTAGGTTGTAATTTATATTAACAAAAATAAAAAATATCTTTTCCGATTTTAATTTTTGGTAATTATTAAGACAAAGTTGGCAACCCTACGGCTGCTGACCCCCTCACCCTCCATTCGCGGCATAGTGTCAACGGAGGTGTTCAAACTGAATTGTTCACACGAGAAACAGTCAAAAATTAAAAGTAAACTTTTGTTCATTCATGATTGAACCGTTTTGAGGTATCGACTTGTGACGTTAACACGAGTTATTTGAGATTATAATTTAATATAAAAGCTATCACTTTTGAACTTTACTATAATGCAAATGTGATCGATAGACTAACTGTCTTGACTTGATAACCGATTATCGTGAAATTCTGTGTTTATATTACATACATACATTTTATCCCGGAAAACTGATTACAGCTCTACGGTGAAGGAAAACATCGTGATAAAACCTCCAAGTCGAGATAACCGATATGTATATGTCAAACCTGCCAAGTCGCCTTAAACAGCGAGCCGGGTATACTGTCCGTTCCCTTAGTGAGAGGCCCAAGCCCAGCAGTGGGACGTTTATGAGCTGTTATTATTATTATTATTATTATTTTACGTACGGCAAATAAGTTCCACTTCTTCCCTCATATTCCATCCCTCACTTCAGTCTCCTTTATTCCACTCTAAAAGCTGGCAACCCATTAGCATCGCCACTGGTGTTGCAAACGTCCATAGGGGTAGTAACATTTTACGTCAGTCTATTAGGCAATAAAAAATAGTAGTTTCCACAAGACTGCTGTTCAGCAAGCAGCCCGCGCGAAGAGGAGTAGAAAAAATAGGAACGCGGACCCTGGGCGTCGGAGCGAACGCTCTGAACGCAACCGGGATTTAACATTCGGATAATGATGATGAGTTTCCACGAGACTAACTATGAAGTTACATACATAACTTCACGCCAGTTCCCTTGCGGGATAGGCACGTACAATAGAGCGCCATTCCGGCTTATTCTTGCACACCTCACTTGCTTCTTTAACATTTATAACTTTTGTCATGCACGCTCGTCTGTTCTTAAGGCTCCTGACATCACCTTCTGCTAGTACACGAACAATTTGATCATGGAAGGTGTGTCGTGGCCTTCCACTACTTCTGCATCCATCCACTTTTGCATTGTATATCTGTTTAGTCATTCTTTCATCGTGCATTCTTTCCACACGCCCGAACCACCGGAGCATTCCTTTCCTTACCTTCACCCCGACACTCTATGAAGTTAAGTAGCGAAATTGCGTGAAGAGCGTAATTATTAAACTGTCATCACCCATCGAATATTTGAAAGAGTCATTCTATTCCATACGTACGAATAGCAACCAATAACGGCTTTTAAAAAAGTCGGCAAATAACATTTCAGCGACAGAGTACCCCAGCCAGGTTCCACATTTTCCCAATAATGCCTTGCAAGTTACCTTTTTAAATGAGCCGACGAAACACGCCTTGTTAAAATAACAGAGTAACGAACACTGTTTGGTTACCATCACAATGGTGAGTGGGGAATGCGACGCATACCGGCGCCCGCGCAGCCGCTGCTGCTCCGATCAGCTTGCAGATCACGTGCATTGAACTTGGGAGGCTTATTGCTCGTTAAGTGACTTTTAAATATCCTTCAAGAATATTTAAGGACTTTTAAATAAAAACTTACAGAGAGGACTAGTCATGTGGCCGCGCACGAGTCAGAGTCACCAGGGTCTACAAATTGAGTTTTAGAAATTTTCTCAATTTGATAATAATATTTTGAAGTGTAACTTCTATATAAACGGGGGGGTCTTAGGATTTTTCTGTTACGAAAAAGCATTACGGCCGCGTGGATGGGCGGCGTAAATTTAGACTAGACGTGGTGAGAGGCGGCATAATGTTAGAGTAGACTATCGATGTTTTTATTGGTTCCGGATCGAATTCAGTTGTTTGTTTGATATAATAAAATATGTTTAAATAACAAATGCATTAATTAAAATGTACCTAACCTAACCAAAGCATAATTGGCAGTAAACCTGCGGAAAATCGAAATGTGTGCTGGGACACATAGTAGAAGTGAAACTTCAACGGATAAGTGGAAAAACGAATGGCAACGGATAAGTTGCAAAACGAATCGCAGCAAAATTTTAACTTGAAGTTTTCCGGTGAGGTTTACAAATTGGACAAGTACATTAACAATCTGCCCGTAAAACTTCAAGTTAAAATTTTGTCACTTACCCGTTTACATCGTATCGTCACCTTGAAGTCGGTACCGAGCGAACCATAAAAATTACCATATACACTGTTATAACAAAATGTTGCATGCCCGCACCGACTTCAAGATGCAGAAAATTTTATATTATTTTGTTTCTTAATAAACTAAATAAATTCTTAATCAAAAATCTTCATTAAGTTATTTTATACTTTTTAGTTTTTGAAGTCGGTTTTTTTAAACGAAGTTTTTTTTTCTAGTTAAGCGTGCTCCGTCTTCGACCACATCATCGTCTAATGTTAGGCGTGATTATGGCCAAACGCATACCTTTTTATGATATATAAAAAAATGCCTTTGCCTTTGAACTATCCTCTAATAAGTTTCGTATAGTCCTTGCTCTTTAGTTAACATAACAATGTAAGGCGGCATGCGAGTTATGCGACTTATTCCACCGGCGCCGTCGTCCAGACGGGCTCATTCGATCTGGTGGCACATCACGTACATTGAACTTGGGTAGCTTACAGATTTTATAAGGTTACACAAAGTACACATTCCACACCGACTTTTTCGCTGCTCTTTAGTAGTAGGCACGAGTGTCATCCATTAAAATAATGACAGCTTCCATGTCATTATCTCTCAAAACTTAGTAGAGAGTCTAATGAGTCTGTTCTCCTAAACTTTCCCTACCGGCGTTAAGATTTTTTTTTTATGTTTAAAGCTTGGCAACTAGGCCTTTAAGCCAGGCGCCGTTGTATTGTAGGCTAAAATCGATGTCATTTAACGCAGTTCTTGTGAAAACTCGAAAGGCCACATTTGGCTATATAGTTCACATTTTTCGCAAAAACACATAATTACTACTCAAAAACTATCAATATCCTACAACTATTATTAATTTTAGAGTAATTTTACATATTTTTTGAAAAGAAAACTGCACAGCACAACGTCTCCTTTGATTCAGTTCCCGCCAAAAACTCCTTAAGAATTTATATAATATGTAAATAATAGATAATATAAACAGTATAAACTTAATAAATACTCTTTGCCCATAGATATCGGAGGAGCTGAACTGCTTTCCATATTTAAAAAATTACTTAGGAAGCGTTATGTCAACCTTACATGTCCTATTTTACTACATAGTACATTAATATACTCTAGATTGTAATCCGTTGTGCATGTGTGTCATTTTTTTCTTTTTTGATTATTATATACTTAGTAGAGTTTACACTAAAGTCATCATCTAGTAACTAGTATCCATCATACGTGCCTCTTGTTTAATGAACAGACGTTAATTATGTTAGTGCTATTTTCACCCGGAAGATTCACATCATTTTATATCCCAAACTATTTCATCTCCTGGCATGAAGAGTATTTATGTCCATTTTTGGTATTAAAACTACTTTTAAACAAAAATTATAGCAAAACCGATCCAGTATTCCTAGTAGTTTACAACTTAGGTTCCGACAAAAACAAATTCCACCTGCATATCTGTAAAAACACATTTTATTACCTATCTTCATTTGAACTAGTTGTAATTCTTTTATGATTGTCTTTTTTTGTTTACTTATTTATTGGCATACGTTTCTAAAGAACAGCCCATTGCTTTATTGCACTCGTTTATGGCCGCTTGCTGCCGAATCATTAGCCAAGTGCTGCGAATTACGTCGACTACCATACGGGCATATTTGTATTTGTGAGGTATAAAACGACGGCTTGATGGGGAGAGGGGTCAGTCGAGCGAGAACCACGATTAAGGCGAGACGCTAATTACTGTGGAGAATAGCCTATTGTCCTATGGTACTCGCTCATTAGCATCATTAGCCAGGTGTTGCGGATTCTTTTGCATTTGTGAAGTATAAAACGACAGCCTGATGAAGAGAGGGAAGCAGTTGAGCTTCGACTATGATACGGGCATGACGTGTGTACATTCGGCAATCTAATAGTGACGGACTTTGCGCGTTTTATTGAATTACGACCTTCTGCATTATGTTTGGATTTGTTGTGTTCGCTTATATTTGTGCCTGTGTTATACGTGTTTGTATAATTCTAAAAAACTCTATAATCATTCTAACGGCATTTTAATTCGAGTCCCGCAACTCGTAACAATATCTATAAACTTGAAAAATGATTGGTCTCATACAAACATTCATTCTCTATTTCAAACTGGTCTAGTTGAGAAGACATCATTGTATCGGGTCGCTAGCAGAACACATCTCAAGTAAAAGTGTCTTGCGAATACAAGCTTATATCGTAAACCAGTCTCTCATTCGAAGATAAAGATCCCGGTCAGCTCAGAAACCGCTGGCCGTTACAGTACACCGCTTCGCAAGGTCCTTGTTCCTATGGTGATCTCACTTGGTATCTGATTTGAATCCACAATAAGATTTCTCTACTCTAATCTACCGCTCAGTGCTTTAATGCGATATGCAGCAATGTCTTACAATCTGAGCATGCCCCTCGTTTACTAATTTTATTATCTCTTGTAGCTTTCTTATTCTGTCTGATTCATAATTTGTTTTTATGGTGTGTTTTCAATTTAGCTGAAACTCTGAAACGGCGCAAATATGGAACCGTAGGAAGGGGTATCATTGTGCCGTTTGGAGTTGAAACTTTAGGTCCGTAGGGTCCATCAGCAAAGGGTTTCTTCAAAGAAATTTATAAGAAACTGTCGCCACCCGTATTATCCGTGCAGGAACGGAGAAAGAATACAATTTCCTGCCAGGTGGTAGGGCATTTGCCCGACTGGATGGCTACCACCCCTGGTCTAGAGTACGTCGCCGTGATAACCTTGAGTTGTGTTCTGGCATTAGTGACCAGGTTCCAGTCTCCCTTAAGAGAGCAGCAGCGCATTTGTAGCCACTTTGGTGTTGCAAATGTCTATAGGCGATGGTAACCGCTTTCCATTAAGTGGGCCGTCTGCCTGTCTGCTGATCTCCTGCAATAAAAAAACCCGTCATCAGAAGACTGGTTCAACAAATCAGCATTGCATTACCAGCCATCCTTCTGGGCACGCTTCCTACTGGCAGCTAAGTAAATTTAGTTTTTTTTTTAATTAATTTAATTTAGTTGTTTATGACAAATTTCCTTAAATAAATTATTTAAGGGAACTTTTTATTAGACACATATTTAAATAAACAAGTGAGGATAAATAGCAAATCTCTATGTTTTCTTGTTTAAGAGTGACACAGCTGGCCTGCTTACCAAATGAGATCTTCTTGTCTAATTGTAATTACCGGGTGTAGAAAAGAAAAAATACTTTAAAGCACTACCTACAACATAGTGATATTTGATATTTTTACCTATATTTATACATACATACATACATATACATACATAACTTCACGCCAGTTCCCTTGCGGGGTAGGCACGAACAACAGAGTGCCATTTAGGCTTATTCTTACACACCTCACTTGCCTCTTTGACATTCATAACTCTTGTCATGCAAGCTCGTCTGTTCTTAAGGCTCCTGACATCACCTTCTGCTAGTACACGATCAATTTGATCATGGAAGGTGTGTCGTGGCCTTCCACGACTTCTGCATCCATCCACTTTTGCATTGTATATCTGTTTAGTCATTCTTTCATCATGCATTCTTTCCACATGCCCGAACCACCGGAGCATTCCTTTCCTTAGCTTCACCCCGACACTCTCTTTCAGACCAACTCTTTTTCTTACTTCGGTATTACGAACGCGGTCCGCGAGCGTCACTCCGCAGATTTTGCGCATATGTATTAGCTATTAAGTATATTAATATCTCACTTATATAATCTATTAATATTTCACATACTTATATGTTTATAAATAAACAAAATATGTGTAAGTAACTGCATAACCTCTAATATTTATTTATACCACCTTTGACCAATACAATCTGTTTTATTCCTGCCGCGGGTTGTCTGGAAGAGATCGCTTCTTAGGGATAAGACCGCCCATTGTGCACATTTAGAATATTTTTATTGTGCACATTACAATAAATATTTTTAGGCTATAAGATTTTCTGTTTTCGCGACTGTAATTATTGAGCGGCGTTTGTAAGTATCATATGTCATATATATTTTATATTACAAACTAGCGGTCCGGCGCGGTTTCACTAGCGCTCTGTCACGCTCCCGTGGTATATAGCGTCATGTTATATAGCCTATGACACTCCCTGTTAATGTAGCTTTCGAACAGTAAAAGAATTTTTAAATTCGGTTTAGTAGAGAGAGAGAGACAACTCTTTATTGCACACCAAAACATACAATTACAAAAACAGACCATATTTACAATATTTTCTAGGCGATACAATAGGCGGCCTTATCGCTCAAAGCGATCTCTTCCAGGCAACCTAAATCAAAAACAAATATGAATCACGCGATGTAGGTGGTGCAGGAAAAAGGCAAGGGACACATAAATACTCAAACTAATTTAACAAATAAATATACAAATACATACATATATACATAGTCATAAATATAATATACAAATATTATTATTATATATTATTATAATAAATGTATTAGCATGATTATATTGTGTTAATCAGACATGGCTATTTATGGACAAATAGTGTTTTCTGAGTAAATTTCTAAATGTTGGTAAGGATTTAGCCTCTCTAACAGTAAGAGGCAGCATATTCCGAAGTTTGACAGCCTGCACTGTAAAAGAATTATCATGATAGGATGACGTGTGCGCAGGTGTCATAAGTTTTCGATACGTATCAGAGCGCAATTTGTGGGCAGTGGATAGGCGAAGGAGTTTAAAACGTTCCTTAAGGTACTGGGGACTATTAAGAGTAAATAATATATTATACAGGAGAGTGAGAATGTGAGAATTCCGGCGAAAATGAATAGGAAGCCACTTGAGTCTTTTACGATATTCGGAAACATGGTCATATTTTCGCAAAATTTAGTAGATCCAGATATTACCCCTTACAACGTCACAAACTCACAAACTTTACCGCTTTATAATATTAGTATAGACAGCGTTACCGATAACCGTAGATATAAAGGTCTGCAGATAGTATAACTTTTAATAAACACGCGAAAAAATGTGATACTAGACTCTAATACGTTATTTATTTTTTATTTTATTTAAGTTTATGGCTTGGCAGCTAGGCCTTTAAGCCAGATCTTAGTTTACAATATTATAGTTTCTTCTTTTTCTTATGCCTATGTGTAGCACAGCTGAGCTGTAGGTAATCAGCTAGTGCCATTCAACGGAGTTCTTGTGACGACTCAAAAGGTCACATTTTACTATACAGTTGACATTTCTCACAAAACACATAATTACTACTCAAAAACTATCAATATCCTACAACTATTGTTCATTTTAGAGTAATTTTACACATTTTTAGAAAATAAAACTGCACAGCACAACATCTCCTTTCAGTTCCCGCCATAAACTCGACTCCAATACGTTTTTTAGTGCGAACCGCAGATTTTCAAAGTAAATTCAACATAATACAAACAGAACTGTTTCAAGGTTCAAAATCACTCTAATAAATAATTATTCTATAAGATCAACGCTTTTACAAGTGGCCAAAACTAACTGCGTGAAATAACTTGCTAAAATTTTTATACCCCATACTTAACACTAAAACGCTCGTAAATCCTAAACAACTAGCCCCTCAGGCCCACCTCAGGCCTTTTCTACCCTCGTATTTTGTTTTTTTTTTTAATTTAAAATACCTTTAGTTGAAATTAATCAAAACGTGAAATTGTTGAATTTAAATATTTTCTTTGAATTTACCTAGAGGCATATTTTACAAAAATCGATTGTCATTTCTAGTTTTCCCCTTTCATGACAATACTGATAAACAGAACACAAGAATGACTAAGAATTTCATACAAAAGTCTATTTCGTCCGTTCCTCAATAGATCATACTCGCAGTGTGTCCCAACACTATTGTATCGGGATCCGTTTTTTATTGAAAAAACCTTCGCCCACTCGAGTTTTCGGAATTCTCAACTACCCCCACCATTCATGAACTCTTATTCTTTATGATAGGAGAAATTGTTTAACAAAACTATTTCGCAATGCTACTACATTCTTTAACTTCAAATCTTTCGAACATTGATTGAAAAAGCATAGACTAACGTAAAGAGACCATACGATTTTCATAGTAGTCATTTCACCCATTAACAGTCGTCCTAAGATTTATACAGGCGTATTATCGAAAAGCTTTTAAAATGCATTTCAATAAATAACAATGAAAAGTATAAAGAAAACGACATCAAGTATTATCATAAAGAAATTAAAACGTGGCCGCGTTACGTTCTCGAACCTCATAAAGAATGAGTGCTGCTGGCTTAACGCGGTCGGAGGTCTATTTCATTCATAAACGAACCTCTTTTTAAATCGATATTTGTGACATGATTGAATATCAGGTATAGACAATAGAGGAAATATAATTTAAGTAATATTTTGACTAACGGTATATAATTTTAAAATTTTGTATGTTATATTATAAGATTTGAATACTGTCTGTAATAGAAACGGAACGCGCCTGTCAAACTCTGCTCTGCCAATGATGTTGTGGTTTTTTTTTTAACGGGGGAAGATGTAATTGAAACGGGACGCGCCTGCAGACCAGAGTTTGACAGACGCGTCAACTGTCATACATCAACGACACCCTGCGTTATCATACGCGGGGAACGCTAGTCGAGTGCGCGGCATGGGCGCCGCAGCGTTTCGAACTCGAGACACAAGTAGGAGCGATCGACTCGCTCTGCAGTCTGGTGAAAGCCATGCTGCATAGCAGCGGTACCTGGGGGGCTGCCGTTACTTTTTGTGAGTCGGTAATGTCTCTCAAAGAGGCCGCCGAACGAGATAGGGAGAGGAGTATTATTGCGCGTACTAATGCGACTCCACGCGGACGCCGGCGGTTGGCTGGCATCCGGAGACGCAGGTATGCGCATGACTTCTCACCCTGAATAATACCGCTTCGGGGGGCCTTTAGCTATCAAGGGAGCAAAGGATTCACCACCCCCGCTGACGAAGTGAATGTGTTCTGATTCCCGGGGCACATTCAGGCACTTTTTGCACTGGATCGGACTGGGCGTAACTACGTTCTAAGTCTCAGCCTTTCCTACATAAAAAGCGCGGGGCACATGGGAGGAGGGTGGTTTTAGTAGGTAGTGGGTGTTGCCCGTGCAACTTCTCTGAGTCTCCACACAAGCTGGCTTGATTAGTGTTTGGTTTGCCCCTTATCCAAGGGGAAAGCCTTCATGATCAACTATGGTCTAATCCCTTGCAAAGGACCCAGTATTCTGCGTAAATAGCATTTCCCCCGCCTTAAAAAAAAAACGCGGAACCTCCCAGCAAACATGGCATCTAAAATACGTTTTTTTTAGAAACCGTTAATTTTTCTTTAAAATTTCAGTTTAGTATTTAAGCCACTAGTACTCATAAAATAGTCAAAATTATAACCGCTTCAAAGAAGTCACACATTCACTTGGAAGTATTCACGGAATTCTTTTCAGAAACCTTCCGCTAACTCGTAGCAATGGGCACCTACAGCCGTGCACCGAATTCCCATCCCAGCACGATACCACACCAATCATCAATGCCAGCAATCACACATGTCCGCAGCCAGCCGGAAATGAGAACCAAAACAATACGGGCCAGTGTTTTCATTTGAAATGTTTGATTTATTGTGGTGTAATACAAAAACAAACCACCAACGACGTAGTAAGTCCGTTGCGTACTATTTTAAAGTTCAGTGATGATGTTAATACAAGGTTGGAAGATGTAGGCCCGGTTCCTTTATCTTACCAAGAAAGAAATACTTTATTTGAAAAAATAGCGACGTAATTACATTTTTTTTTATTGCAGGAGTTCAGCAGACAGGCAGACGGCCCGCTTGGTGGAAAGCGGTTACCATCGCCTATGGACATTTGCAACAACAAAGGTGCTACAAATGCGCTGCTGCTCTCATAAGGGAGACTGGAACCTGGTCACTAATGCCGGAACACAACTCAAGGCTGTTATGGCGACATACTTTTAGACCAGGGGTGGTAGCCATCCAGTCGGGCAAATGCCCTACCACCTGGCTAGTTACATTCCTTACACATTATTGTACACAGAGCATATTTTGAGAATTTGTACGCCGCATTTTCAGCAAACGATTTTCAGCAAAACGATTTGCACTCGGCATATTGCTGTGACGGAATTATTACCAACCGTTCACTTGTCCTACCATCGGTTGAATTTTGACATTACTTGTATGGAGCTTATGTCAAATTTCAATCGACAGTAAGGCAAATGAACAATCGGTAAGAGATAGGAATTGGCCATGAATAGGTTGGTATAAATTTTGATGTATATGCGCTTACCATAGTGAAGTTAGACACAGGATAATATTCATTCCGGAAAATGGGATAATTACTTATCATGATGTAATTTCTTCTAGTTATTATATGTATTAACTTTAACATTTACTGAACAAATTAAGGTTAAACTAGCAATAATTATAGCTAGCAAATCGATTTTACAATTTGCTCCTGGTTTAAAGAAATGTAACCAAAAAAATTAAGTTACAACCCGTGCATATTGTGGCGACCGAGGGTAGAACTTTCTGGCAGCGTAAGCCGGTCTGAAGACTTGAAGGAAAAGACAAGGACAGATGCATTTTAGAAAGGGATAGATGATGAACGAAAATTCTAGAATAGAACGTTCAGGAAGAAAAAGACAGAGATAGATAGTAAATAAAAGAATAACGAAAAGAAGATCGAAATCATGGATTCCAGAAGATTCTTCCGGATATATAAGCAGCTTAAGGCGCGCCTACCAGGGAGTCCAGTTCAAGACAGCGAAGCGACAAGTGCGATACGAAAGAGTTGGAAGAGAAGTTCAATGGAAGACAATGACGAGTTTAGTGGTGAATTTAGTGAAAAGTTTAGTGGGCAGTTCAGTGAAGTAAGAGTAGCGTAATTTAAGAGAAGATCCAATAGCGAGCTACACGCGGTAAATTTGGAGGTAAGCACTGCAGTAGCAGGAGGTGGTCGACGCAATATCGACGACGGTATTGTGAGTGAGACATCTTATCGTGGGGACAGTGCGTCGTTAGTTGTGCGTGTAGGGGCAACGTTGCGGAGAAGAATCACGTATGGCTGTGTAATAATAAGTTAATAAAAGCGTTTAGTTAAAAAAACGGGTGTTTCCTTCCTATTCTAAGTGCGTACCCCCACTCGCGCGTAACAATATTTTGCCTTAATTTTGAAATTATCGAATAACAAATGGATAATAGAGTAATGCGTAATGTAATTCATACACAATAAAAACAAAATGCATATCTTTAAGAAATTAAACCGTTTGCGGTTGCGGTCAAAATGTTTTGCTTCAATAACGGCAAAATAATTATATAGATATTTACTAATTGTTATAAATTTATAATAAAACTTTGTGGTTGTACATATAATTATTTAAGGTTTTCCTGTCACAATTTAATGCTAGGATGTTTCCGGCAGCATCTTTTCAGTCAAAGGACTATTATTTCCGGGATAAGGTTGTCCCACTTTCACTTACAGTTTATCTAGCGTCTCTCACCCATCATCATCGCCAATACTATTAAGCAATATTCTTGCCACGGGTTGATAAGACCACCCTTTGTACACTATTAGAATAATACTAGTTCGTAAGTTGTCTGTAATGGTGTACTTTAAAGTGTTGTTTATTATTTAATGCTGGACAATGGGTTTTGAGTCATGGTAACAGTCTCATGTTCATGCTTCAATTCACATTCTTGATGCATGCATATTTCCATCTTTTTTGTATACTGATATGTATGTATTTCTCTGTCCATCCGAATTATGGTTTATTTCACGAAGATGCCGCCATTGTGTCGTCGGATTTCGTTTGCGGTGTTAAAATAAACAGGCATGCAAGAAATAATGGATTTTTGGCAAGTGCAGTGAGTAAGTGATTGTTTGAGCTGGTTTCAAGATATATACTTCTGAAGCTAAAGGCGGACATAGTGTTTGGACATGAGTTTTGGGTGAGCCTATCTACAGTCTCTATATAATAGTCTATTCTATTTATTATTGTTATATAACAAAAAAATTACATAACAACGGCAGGCAACAAAATTATACTATTAACGTCAGCGGTTTTGTGTGTACGGAATATCCAGGTTTTTTTAACTTCGGATCCGCGCATACTGTGTTATCTATCTATCTCTCTTTCCGTTCTCCTTTCCCCAATCATTTGGAATCTGTACAGTAGGTATTCCTTGCATAAGCGGTTATTATCGCTTAAATCATGTAAGGAACCTATATACAGGCAAAAACTCTATATTTTATCTCCCACGCATATAGTCTGAAAAGTGCTGCAATAAATTTCAAACAAGGCAACTCCATTAAGCTCCTACGTGTCAGCTTGATGCAGTGGGTGTTTTACAACTTTCAAGTATTTAGGTCATAGCTTAAGTAACAGGTCAAGTATGAGTTGCAATATACCCTCTGGCCACTTGGCTATGTTACTTGAAACGCAACGAGATATATTGTATATAGATATATTGTGTATATTGTAACCGAAAGCTTAATATAACTTGATATTAAACTCTTGGTTACAATATACAACGTTCTTTCCGTTCTTGGAGGGTTCTTCAAAATTCATAACGATATTCCTGAACCGTTATTCGTGCAGGAACGGAGAAAGAACACAATTTAAGAGGCGACCTAAACAACTCACAGCCAGGTGGTATTATTAGGTATTTGGTAGTCTGGTCTAGAGTGTGCCGCCATAGCAACATTCGAGTTGTTTTCCGGCATTAGTGGCCAGTCTTCCATTAGAGATCGGCAGTACATTGGCAGCACCTTTGGCGTTACAAATGTCCATAGGCGATGGTAGCCGCTTTCCATCCGATGGGCCGGCTGCTTGTCTGTTGAGCTCATGCAATAAAAATATATATTGCTGAACGCTATTTTTGGAACGAAGGTCCTTATTATATATGTGAATAGATGAGGAGGTGTACGCTTGTAAAGTCGTAAAAATTGTTTATCAACTATACTTTTAGAAGTATAGACTGACAATTCTGAATTCAAGGAAGAAATTATGACAATAATAAAATTTTAATAAGCGTCTCTGCTTTGGCTGTTATGGCCAAATGCACTGCACTAATATATTGTTACAACTCATATCCCGGCAAACACAAAATCCACCTGCATATCTGAAACAAAGCACATTTATTACCCCTCGGCATTTGAACTAATAACATTTAAATTCTTTTATGGTCATCTTCTTTTGTTTACTCATTGGTATACGGCCTATTGTTGTATTGTAGTCATTAGCAAGGTGTTACGGATTTAAAGTACAAGCTGATTCTAGGAAATTCGGTCCACGCGGGCGGGCGGACATATTGCATCTGTGCAGTATAAAGCAATGGCCCGATTGAAGGAGGAGTCAGTCTAGCGAGAACCACCAGCGAAGCGAGACGTATATACTACAATCCGGAATCTAATAACTGACGGACTTTGCGCGTTTTATTGAATTACGACCTTCTGCATTACGTTTGGACTTGTTGTGTTCGGTTATATTTTTACCTGTGTCATACGTGTTTGTATAGTTCTAATAAACTCTATAGTAATTCTAACAGCATTTTAATTCGAATCTCGCGACTCGTGACAATATAGTGTAAATACATACGTTATCTGCCAATGTTAAACGTCATTATACCAATAAGAATGTCTTATCACAAATAACGAATTAAAGTCCATCGGTATATCTGCGTGAAACGGCCACCAACACTAACATCAAGCCAAATGTAGCAGAGGCATAAGCAAAGAAATAGTTCCTCATCTAAGACGTACACCTTATGGTACAGAAAGTTTAATTGAAATCTGAAAGTTCTAATGAATTACATCCACAGTTCTCTTTAAGCTCAACAAATCCCTTTTAGCCTTCGGAGCACGCGATTAATTAAATCCCTCGGAACCTAGGATTATTGGAATCTAATTAATTATCTCGGGGTTGGCGTACTGGAAAATCTGAGTCCAATTACATAACTCAAAGAGACTAGTGCTAGCTTTGTGTGAAGTAGATTTCTTATCTATATAATATATATAAATCAATTGCTGTTCGTTAGTCTCGCTAAAACTCAATAACGGCTGGACTGATTAGGCTAATTTTGGTTTTGAATTATTTGTGGAAGTCCAGGGAAGGTTTAAAACGTGAGTAAATATGAAAAAATGCTTGGAATATAGTATAAACAACAATTTCGCTTTCCCTTATAAGAAACTATTCCTACCTGTCAAACATTTGATGTTTGTCACGTCGTCTAGAAATCAATTAAATTTAAAAGTCGTTCAGAAATCAAATTAAATTTAAAAGTGGTTTTTATTTTTGGTTTTGAATGTCAAACGTTTGATGTTCGTCTCGTCGTTCAGAAATCAACTGGGTCAGGTAGTTCTTATATACGCAACGTACCTAAGAATGTTTCAAAATCGAAGGGTTTTCAAAACAAATTCCACGCGGATGACGTCACGAGCACAGCTAGTAGTTTATATAGAGAGGAGTACAGAATGCTAATATTTTCAAAAAATATGCATAAAAGATACATTAAATCAATAAAAAAAACATTACGCATACTACCATGTATTTGACACACACACGCATATATACTCTTTTGTTTATTGTTCAAGTCAAATGAACAGTGTTGCTTTGGCGAAATCTGTGATTATAGAAGTATATAGCCTTGGACATCAGAACCTGAAGGTCGAATTTCGACCAATGGGCGACCACTATTCTTGATTAAAACTCTTATGGCCGACTCGATTGGTGTTATACCACGCTCTGACAGAATATCAGCGTGAAATGGTTACTTTTGAACTAATTGTGTTTCATACGGTGAAGGAGAGTTTCGGTGGCCCACTTTCCCTTTCAGTCAGTCAGGACTTCAGCTCCTTTGGGAGGAATTGGTTGGGTTATCAAGCTAAATACTCTTTGCCCTGGCTACAACTCAGAGGGCAACGACCCTCCGGTGACGTGATTTTGGAGCTGCTGGAGGCTTCCCAACCAGTGCCTATACAGCAACTCGCGATGGCCGATCTGTGGCTTCCGCTGGCCTTCGCATAAGCTGCATCGGCGGTTTGGTCGGCAATTCTGTGGCGTTCGTTGGCCATTAGTGGGTTCTCTGCAGCTTTGGGGCGTTCGCGACCTCTCTGCATCGGTCTCTGAGCGTGAGGCTACAGGGGGTCCGTCGTCAGATTCCTCGATGTCCCGCTGGCCGAGCGTGGAGGGAGGCAATTCTGTGAGGGTGTGTGAGGTACCCGTTGTCGACATGGTCGAACATTCGACGAGCCGACATTACCACAAACTTCATTTCCTAACCCATCCTAGAGTCTGACAATGCGTTGGCATCGCCTCTGCAAGCGTCCATAGGCAACGATAACCACTCGTCTGTCTGTGTTGCCGCTTCAAGCAACAACAAAAAATTACATGTTAAAAAGTATGTTGACATGGTGACAACACCCAGTTGCGTGTTATGGTCCTAGCGGGGCGCATGCCTTTGCAGTCTGCGGTTATTTTATTTGAAAGTCTGTGGTACTTGGATATTTATAGACCGGTATTAAAGACATTTTAATTTACACGATTGAAACTTAATGAATCGCTAATCAAGAAACACGCGTATTCAAATATGTGATTATTATCTTAAAAAAATTGACAATTCCCTTAAATATACGCTTATGCGTTGCCCAGAATACAGGCCAGCGTTTCGGTTTCGTGAGACATCTATCAACCGTGTTGATAGGTCTCGATAAAGGCGATATGCTTCTGGACCCCATGGCCCCAGAGTTTCGACACCAATCTAGCAATTTAATTTAATATATCTACATATCGAATTTTAACTAATTAGCTAAATAATTGGGCATAGGTAAGACGTACATTAATAATTGTTGTCACAATATAACTAATTAACAAAAACGCGGTGTATTAAAATTCACATTTGATACTGGTGGTGCAGTGGTATCATATCGGAGCAGGTCGAGTATCGAGTTATGACGTGGCGAAAACAAAACAAGTTCGAATCGATTCCGTGCATTCCTGAGCTTCGTGAATTCCTTTCATATCGCTATTGACTTACGACGAATATTCGTTGATATCCGTGTAGGAACGGAGAAAGAATACTAAGCTGCCGGGCAACTTGTCGGAAGGCGACATAAACAATCCACTGCCATATTAGAGCATTTGCTCGTTTGGATCTATACCTGTCTTGGTCTAAAGTATGCTTCTGGTGAACACAGAATTGAATAAGCATTACATTGTTTATACAAAAAATGGTTTTGGCTTACCACAGGCTCATAAATAAAAGTCCCTGTAACCAATCACAGTTACGTCGAACAAAGCTTGTAATACCATAGGTGAAAACGTTTGCTAGTCGCTTTAGCAATTTCTCATCTTGCGTCCTATACAGCAATGTTAATAGAAAATGTAATGTAAAAGGTCTCAATCTCTCTGGTGCAAAGAAATAAATTACTATGTGGCTCACGCACGCACTCACAAATGCACACACACAACAACAAATTTGAATTGTAATATTATAATATATTGATAATACTACGCCGGTTTCCCGCGACACAGGCTAGGCCTAGTGCAGCAATCAACGTTACTGACATTGACATTGTTATAAATGTAAACTCTTGAAAATAAATTATTTTGTATTAATGTAATAGGTTATATATAACAAATAATGATTTAAGAGTTTAAAAGAAAAAGAAAGAAGAGGAAATAAAAATACAATAAAAAGAACCCTTCATATTCCTTTAGAATTAGTATACCACATACAAAAGAAAATAAATAAGAGACAGAAAGAGAATATCTACTGTGCTGTCTCATGAGAGAGGGGAAGAGAAATATAAAAAAAACATACTTCCATAACAATCTTGATTTGTGTTGCGGTGGTAATACTTGTATGTATGCTTGTAATAATCTGGCTCTATGATACAAAGTAATAGAGGACATGTTAAATTTTAAAATAGTGTCTTCTTTGATTTAATTTGAAAATATTGCTGTTATAATAATTTATTTTAAGAATTTCTACCAGTATGTGTAATACTACAGTAATTTATAGTTTTTCACTCATAACACTTATAAAGAATTTGAAGCTTTCAAAGAAGTGTGATATTAGTAAATAAATAAAGCAGTGGAGATTCAATTGAGTAATTTGTTTATGAGCTAGACTGACAACAAAAAGCTTCCTAAAAATACATGAGTCACACAGTAGCAAGAAAAAATATTGCGAGCATTTTCCTTAATATTTTTTTGGTTATTATCACGCTATTTTAGTAGTTTTCACCATTTTGTAATATGAATATATCTTCTGTTCTTGCTACAAGGTAAAGGCGCCATTGATGCTCAGGCTCCATCTGGGTTAATGTTATAGTTATTGACTATGGCCAAAGGCGTCTTGTTTTAACTTGTTAACAATTAATAACAATATCGCATTACGAGAAATGCATTAAACCTAACGCTTCATCTGCGTGAAACGGTGACTAACACTAACAATATTCCAGATGGAGGAGTAACATGACTAGTCAGAATAGTAACGAATACGGTTATAAACGTTAAAAGGGTACTGTATTTTCATTATTGTTGCATGTAATTGGGTAGATGACATACAATAAATTCTACAATTATACTCATATAGAAGAGAGGGGATTATAATACCATACTATTATCGTACTATTAAAATACCATAATAAAAATAATTTTAATAATTGTTTAAACAATAATGAACACGTTATTTGAATCGTTTAATTATGACGCCATAACTTATTAGTCTCGTCCAAAGTCTAGGGGGCTACGGTGTTTTATAAATAATTAAAAGAGCATGTATTGACTTGACTATAAACAAACGTATTATTTACGGATTCGAGCAAATATTTTAACAACGCGTTACAAACATTGAAACGTTTAACACTCCCTTTCCAATACATCTAGGTTTTTTATTGCGACGCTAGCAAACAGGTAGACGGCCCGTCTAATGGAAAGCGGGCACCTTCGCATCTAGAAGTTTGTTACACCAGGAGCGAAGCCAACGCGGTGTCAGCCTTTTGTGATGGGATAGGAGAGATGGGTTACAGGGCAGGAGATGTAATAGAGCGACCAGACAGCGAGAATGGGATACAGGAGATGAGATAGGCGAATGGAATATGGGGAGGTAGAAGTGAGCCATTGGCACTCTCATTCATCGTGCCAAATACGATTAGCTCAAAGCTAACCATTACACGCCGATATTCTGTGAGAGCGTGATATCATCAATAAGTCGGCCCAGCGAACTGTAATAAAGTTAATGACCTCAGCATGGCTCTACTAAGTAATCCTGTTCACGTCAAAGATTTTTACTTTAAGAGTAATAAATATTTTTGCGTAGTACACTTACGATAGACTACGAATGTTCGACTTAAGTCGGTCCGGGCCAAAGAATTCGAGCCCCCGAGTGTTGGTAATCATTATAATCTCGATTTACTTGCTCGATTCGTCATCGTCTCATTTTGTTAATGGAATAGGCGATAGCCGTGTGAATCGTGCATCGGAAGAAAGGAATCGTCGTAATTGGCCCCCACAGTTTGTAATAGCCTTTACTCAATTCAAACGTTTAATCAAGTGAGATGGTACAGTCATATTTTTAGGCTTGTTTATACTTAAACGATACTCATAAACGCGCTCAGAGATATTTAATCGCGATTAAATTAAAGAACATTTTTTAATTATGCTTCTGTATTTTCTCTACTTCAAGAAGACTTCTTCTATCTATTTATCATTTAAGAGCTGTGCTATTTTCCATGGAGCCTCCTCCAACCTTCTCTATTGTGGGAAAACGGTTTTACTTCTTTGTACGACACGACACCCAAGAAGTCTAAGGCGTCGCTTATTGTAAGGTCATCGGCTGATATATCAAGCTTTACTACAAAAATTCTGGAACCCAGCTCATCTACCGAGGTCAGGTATAGGCGTAATAGCTATATGCCTAAAGTACCAAATTTCATAAGAATCAGGTGTTGATAAATCAACTCTGTAAACGAGTGCCCATTGACTTCTATGACCTAGGCTCAGTATTCTACTTATAGTCTTAAGGGATTTTGGTTAGAATATACTATAAATAATAGACATTAATTCATTAAGTTTTCTTTATTGCACTAGTTTATAATTCATGTATATTTAGATGTAAATCAATGTAAAGACCTCTACAAAGAACTATCAAAATACTCAGGTGATCAGAATTCTGGTTCCTACCTTTGAAAACGGATCGCGCTTTGACTTCCAACGGCGCCAGTGCAGGCGCTGAGAACTGAATGCTACGGCTTACATGAAAAGCCAGTAGCCACACGATAGGCCAGTATGAAGCCAAAACTGGCTTCCTTAGAATTTAAAATCAGCAGCTGATGCAATGTAAATCGAATTTTACAATGTAGTTATGTTTTTTTTATTGCAGGAGTTCGGCAGACAGGCAGACGACCCACTCTATGGAAAGCTGTTACCATCGCCTATGGACATTTGCAACACCAAAGGTATTACAAATGTGCTGCTGCTCTCTTAAGGGAGGCTGGAACCTGGTCACTAATGCCGGAACACAACTCATGGTTGTTATGGCGGCATACTCTAGACCAGGGGTGGTAGACATCCAGTCAGGTAAAAACCCAACCACCTGGCTGTGGGTGGTTTTGTCACCTCTTACGACAGGCCGACCGGCCGCAGGAAATTGTATTCTTTCTCCATTCCTGGACGGATAAAATTTTTATAAGATTTTTATTCTTAAAAAGAATAAAAAATAGGTAATAAGAAACTTATTAAAAACAAAGTTCATAAAATAAAGTGATAAATGTCAGTAAGTACTTTACTCATAAAAAAAATAAAAAAAGCAAAGAGTAATAAAAACACGAAAAAGTCTCTATCCAGAGTAATTATCAACATAATCCGATCATCATTTGCGGCCAATTAGTGTGGCCACGATGTCTTGATGCTTGTACGGGCGAAATTAATAAAAACATGACATTTTGGAGAGGTCCTGCAGGATGGGCAGTCGCATGGGAGCGGAATGCGGTCCGGCGAGCATCAGGTCTGCGGGAGCGGGGGAGTGACGGAAGGGAGTACAGGGTTGCCAGTATACTACAAAAACTACAGACTTATGATATTCAAAGCCAAACATACACTTTTAGTACTACTATTAGTGACAATTTCATAGACTAAAGTTGCTGTAGGGTCTATAACTTAACAAATTATCTATTTTAAAAAATAATTATCAGCACGATAAAACCTTGGGGTGACTCAACATTAATATTACTGTATTAGTTTGTATTATAATTTATACTGAGCTAAAATAAATGTCGTAATAATAACTAATCACATGTAGGTTTGATGAATATTTTGTATTCAAAAACCTTTTCTCTTATATGAACCCAATATATTAAAGCGATTATATTATTATTTTTACTGTATCTGTACTAAAAATGTCGGAAAACAATTAAAATGAAATAGGAAATCTCACGTTTTAAAACTAAATTAGAGTTGCAGCTTTATTAAAAAAAAACTACAAATATTTCTATCCGAGAACCTTAACCATTAACTTCGATGACCTAGGCTTAGTACTCTACTTATAATCTTAAGGGATTATATCTAGAATATAGTAAAAGTTATGTTTCCCTTTTTTTCTAGCTTTTAAATATATTAAGAAAAAATATTTCTCTCGTACATATTTTTATTTCTGGCAACCCTATATACGGACTGCACAGGCGCAGGTCGGCCCATAAACTGCGCGGGAGTGGTAAGCGCGCACCGTAATTATGCGCCTTGGTAGTGTAAGGACGATCACCTCTGGATCATAACGCCACTGCGCTTTCTTTAATCAGCGTATCCCTATTATCCTATTGTAAGACCTAAATTTTAATAATCGCCTACTTTTGGGTGATTCCCCCGCGTCCCACCGCGCGCGTTATTCGCGACAATTAAATAAATAACTATTGTACGCCAATACACAAATAAACTTACACACTAAAACTTAATCTAATTATGGAAAAAAAGCAGCCTTATCGCTAAAAAGCGATCTCTTTCAGATAACCCCAGGAATACATTTTTTTTACTTTCATATGTACTTTAAAAATATTCTAGCTTTTTAAGAATCTTTAAGTTTCAACTGCTTTGTTGATACAAATGATGAACGCTAATCAGTTAATTGTAGTCAAACGCGAATGGTCCAGTACTAATTAAAAAAAAAAACTGGTTGCGGTCAATGATGCGCGTTGTACAATCGCCCGCCAACAAGGAGAATTGCCCTTTGCCTGTCGTAGACTCATCGTTGGCGAGACGCGAGTCGTAAGTCACATGGTGAAGTTCAATGTTCTAGTAACATCTCTATCAATAAATATTAAAAACCTTTACAAAGATTTTAATGTGCGATATATAAATTATTATCCCTAATTTTCTATGTAATTTTTGGTAATGGAAAGTAGTTTTAGTGGCGTCGACAACGGTTTGAAATGTTATTCCCGATTCCTCTACTCATGGACCTCTACAAAGAACTCTCAAAACCCTTAATTGACTCTTCATGTAAGGTCTGGCTTCTAGCTCGGACAACGGATCAGTATGGCGATCTAGCGAGGTAACGTAGCCAACCTTCTGGGCCCATTAACTTCTATGACCTAGGGTCAGTATTCTACTTAAAGTGTTAAGGGATTTTGGGTAGAATACAATATAACTAATAGGCATTAATTCATTAAGTTTTCTTCATTGTAATAATTTATAATTCATGTATATTTAGATGTAAAGCAATGTAAAGACCTCTACAAAGAACAATCAAAACCTCCTTCATCAGCATCCTTGATTTTGTATGAGGATACCGCCACGTGACGTCACAACTGTAGCGAACCAAATAGCTTTTTTTTTATGGCTTGGTTTCTAGACCTTTAAGCCAAGTCTGTTTTGGATATTTGACACTTCACAGGTCCAAATAGCTTATGAATTCTAGTTTAAACTAGAGATGCCACGAATAGTGGTTTAGCCGAATACCGAATTATTCGGGCACGCTCTCCGCCGAAGCGCCGAACATTCGGCGTAAGGTATGTGCAATTCACGCCTACCAGGTTAGTATTGGAGCAATAATTTATGAAGTATTTTCTTGCGTTCTCACGAATAATATACATAAAAACAAAACTATATTTTAACGGTTTTAAGCACTACATTAAACGTAATAGGTATTAAAATAAAAGAAATAATTAAAATCACATTTAACACTGTTAAAAAGTAGTTTAACTATCAATTTTTGATGGAAATAAATATAATTTTGAGCAATATATGCGTTTTTCTTCACGATTTTGTATTCGGTCGAAAAGTAATCAGTATTCGGCTGATTACCGAATACTTAAAAAAGTAGCCGAATATTCGTGGCATCTCTAGTTTAAACTGTAATGGGTACATATTTGTGGCTTTCGGGGTTGAAACCCTGGGGCCGTGGGGGCCTGGAGCTCATCACCTCTATCGGGACCTCTCAATGCGTCTAATTGAGGTCTCGTAGGATCAAAAGGTATGCACTTAGGACAACGCATCAGCGTTGCCATCCAACGTGGAAATGCGGCCAGTATTTTGGGCACGCTCCCCGCCGACAGCAACCTGGAGTCTATTTTTTACTTATAGATTGTTAATTTGTAAGTATAGTTTAATTTTAGTTTATATTAATTTATTTAGAACATTGTTTATTTGTAATTGTTATGTATATTATAGAATAAATATAACTGTAATTTAAAATGATATCTATAATTAACCATTAAAGGTAAAATGATAATAAATAGATATTTTGACCGGATTTTTTATTTGAATATTATTTTAAAATTGATTGTGTTATGTTATAATTTATGTATATTTTAGTGTGAATCACGTGGACATCTTGCTTTAAAATTTAATCACATAGACATGAAGAGCCAAGTATGATGAAATTAATAAGAGTTCCCAGTTCAAATTAATTTAAATATTAATGGTAGTAATAAAAGGAGAGCGAACCTGGGGGTACAAACTACTCATGCATAAAGTACTCCAACAAAGCACAGGCCTTTTGAGCATGAACAATGATCGGTTAAGGCTATAATTATAGGTATGTTTCAGTAAAGGCAAAGCTGCTCATTCTTCAACCTTATACAGACGATGCTTTTTTTATAAAACAAGTAGGTAAATATTTTATTTATGCAAATGTTATTCTTTAGCTGATAGTGAGGTTTATAAGAGTGTCTCACTGTGCACTGTTTCCTACAACTCATTGTACTTACAAGTAATTGTAAAATATTGTTACGAGTTAGCGGGACTCGAATTAAAATGCCGCTAGAATTACTATAGAGTTTATTAGAACTATACAAACACGTATAACACAAATATAATCGAACACAACAAGTCCAAACGTAATGCAGAAGGTCGTAATTTAATAAAACGCGCAAAGTCCGTCACTATTAGATTCCCGAATGTACACACGTCACGCCCGTATCGTAGTCGAAGCTCAACTGCCCTCCTCTCTCCATCAGGTTGTCGTTTTATACTTCACAAATGCAAAAGAATCCCCAACACCTGGCTAATTATGCTAATGAGCGAGAACCATAGAACAATGGGCTATTCTCCACAGTAATTAGAAACGTAAAGTCAATAAATAAGTAAATTAAAAAAGACGATCATAAAAGGATTACAACTAGTTCAAATGCCGACAGGTAATAAAATGTGATTCTACAGATCTGTACGTGGAATTTGTCTTTGTAGGCGTCTAGGTTGTAACAATATACTTATATGAAAAAAGAACTTGAGATAAACAAATATGGAAGAAAGAAAGAATTGTTTTATTTAGGATAAACACTTTAACAATACTGAGAAAAATAAAATAAAGGAAACAATACGAGTCCTAAAATTGGACCCAGACTCAGCGCAATGCTGGACACTAAGACCAGCGCTGTTCGTCCGCCTGGGACCAGCAGATGGGGTCACGGAGGACAATACAACACAAATAATATAAAGTCGATGAAATAATAATGAATGAAGTGTGCAGCGATGCACCAAATTTCATGACAAAAAAAATTCATCTACTCATCCCTATAAAATACAGTCTGGGCGAAGAGAAACAACGATAAAACTTGCAAGATTTCAATCCGAACTGACACGATAGAAAGAATACAATTTACCTTCTTTATGATATCCCTTAATACAATACAATCCCCAAACCAGTCAAGGACGAAAAAACAAACATCCAGACAAAGTCGCTTTTACATTTATATGATACATACCGTTGTGATGTTGGATGTTACAACATGGGATCATTTACAGACCAGACAAAGAAGTATGAACTTATGACCTGAGTCATTTAAATTTTAAGATTTCTATCTCCACAGACATATTTTCCAACTGGTTTTGCATTTTATTACATACATGAAGTCAGCTATAAGTCTGCATTATTCTAACCATCTTGAAGTATGTACAAAGGTTTAGTTATAGTTTAGTTTATACATTATTATAAAAGTAGGTTACTTGTGAAGAAATTTGAAAATGGAACTCTTTTTAATTTTTTTTTAACTTTGGTCTTTCGTAATTATTTACGAAATAATTATCCTACCAGGAATTTATTTTTGTTCCCAATCATAGACTACAATATTATAAACTTCCCAACCTTTATACACATATATACCTAGGTAGCCCGCTAGCTTATAAACGCGGCTTCGCTCGCGTTATATAGAGACCTAATTAAATTTCTATTTAAGTAAAATAGATGCTTACTAGGTTTTGAAAACTCTGGTTATAATTGTAAGAGATTGGAATGGGCACAAAGCAAAATTTAAAATAGTGTATTATTGTCATTAACGAGTGTTTCAATCTTTTTTCTACATAGAACTCTGAATTCTAAACATTAAACCAAGATGGAACACTTAGTTTAAAACGTTTAAAATTTTAAATAAAAAAACTGAGTGAAACCCAAGCTTAATAATCAATATGGCGCTTATAGCCACATTAACCGCTGATAGCGTACATCGTTGAATATCAAAGGAATCCAGTACTATAACTATTTAATACGTTCACAGACTCGAGATACTACTTGAAAGGCGCGTAATTGCTGGCGTAAATGTATTTCGCTTCAATCAAACGCTTCGGATCCGTTTGTTCTTAAAACACTGTACTTCTTTTTTTAAATAAATTTCTGGTACTATTTTTGTGTTGACCAAATCTTGTAAAGTGTGATATTACAGGGACTGCACATTATTGCGAGAACATAGTAAGAACTCTAGAAAAGGACAAGACGAACCCGTTCCACATTCAAATTTCTCGCGAGAATGTGTACAGTACCCTAAACTGCACGCTTTAAGGCTTGTAGAAAAGCCAACGTTCTTGAGGAAATTTCGATACTGATTTGTAGGGTAATAGCGGCTAGTAGGGTGTTCGTAGACGCGAGCATTTTTCAGATGCATTATTATTTTATTGTGAACTAGCTGACCCGGCAAACTTCGTACCGCCTCAGAATCAATAAATAAAAAACGTTGATTTCTGAACGACGGGTCGAACATCAAACGTTTGACATTCAAAACCAAAAAAAAACTTTACTTTTAAATTTAATTTGATTTCTGAACGACTTTTAAATTTAATTGATTTCTAAAAGACGGGACGAACATCATTTGTTTGACAGGTTGGAATAGTTTCTAAGGGAAATTGAAATTGTTGTTTTTACTATATCCCAAGCATTTTTTTCATATTTACTCACCTTTTAAACCTACCCTAGACTTCGACAAATAATTGAAAACCAAAATTAGCCAAATCAGGCCAACCGTTCTCGAGTATTAGCGAGACTAACGAACTGCAATTGATTTGAAAATGAAAAAATGATTTATGCCTCTTTTATAAAGATGTAGATATATTTTTTATCCATTTTTGTTGTTAATGACAAAATGTTAAAAAAGTTTATTTTCTCTTAAGTTTTTTTTTGTTACATAGGTTATATTTAATTTACAATAAGCTGAAGAAATTTATAAATAATCGAATACAATAATATTCGTAATACCGAAGTAAGAAAGAGAGTTGGTCTGAAAGAGAGTGTCGGGGTGAAGGTAAGGAAAGAAATGCTCCGGTGGTTCAGGCATGTGGAAAGAATGTATGATGAAAGAATGACTAAACAGATATACAATGCAAAAGTGGATGGATGCAGAAGTCGTGGAAGGCCACGACACACCTTCCATGATCAAATTGATCGTGTACTAGCAGAGGGTGATGTCAGGAGCCTTAAGAACAGACGACCGTGCATGACAAGAGTTATGAATGTCAAAGAAGCAAGTGTGGTGTGTAAGAATAAGCCTAAATGGCGCTCTGTTGTTCATGCCTACCCCGCAAGGGAACTGGCGTGAAGTTATGTATGTATGTATGAATACAATAAAAGAAAACTTAACTTATTTGTATTGTATTCTACCCATAGTCCCTCAAGACTATAAATAGAATACTGAACCTAGATCACCGTCTTCCATAGGTAAGGTGCCCAGAAGGCTGGCTACGTTTCCTCGCTGGATCGCCATACTGATCCGAATTTAGTTTCAATTATGTACAATTTCCTATAAATTTTTAAAATCATGTTTTGATTCGAAAAAGTAAAATGGTTTCATGTCAATAATTTGGAGATGATTGGTGATGTTTTTACTTAACTTAAAGTTACTATAGAAACATTACGAAAAAATCACGTTACGTCTTATATCGTGAAGTTTTGATATAAATATATTTTTGGAAAATTATTGATTAGTAAATATCAACGAAAAGTTGTTTTGTTTCCACCCCACTTTCAACTATTTGCGGCAACAGGGGCTTTAAAAAGCGTAATTCGTTAATCTTACTTACATTCTGTCTCATGAATAAATCCCAGAACGCGGCCACGCTACGGTCGCCCAACGGAATGTTAGGAATATAAAATAATTTAAAAAGATTCCCATTGAATAGTATTAGTAAATAGAATAATAATATAATGTAACATTTACATTAAAACACTTGATAAAAACAACATAACGACGTGGCTGAGATGATCTATGTAAATAATGCCTGTTTTCGCCGCAGGACTTTCTCCATGAGACGCACTCCACATTTGTAATCTTCAGAATTTCATCTATACTAATATTATAAAGAGGTAAAATTTGTGAGTTTTTTATTGCAGGAGATCAGCAGACAGGCAGACGGCCCACTTGATGGAAACCGGTTACCATCGCCTATGGACATTTGCAACACCAAAGTTGCTACAAATGCGCTGCTGCTCTCTTAAGGGAGACTGGAACCTGGTCACTAATGCCGGAACACAACTCTAGGTTGTTACGGCAACATACTTTAGACCCAGGGGTGGTTGCCATCCAGTCGGGCAAATGCCCTACCACCTGGCTGTGGGTTGTTAAGTCGCCTCTTACGACAGGCCGCCCGGCCGCAGGAAATTGTATTCTTTATATATATATATATATATATATATATATACATATATATATATATATATATATATATATATATATATATATATATATATATATATATACATATATCTCAAGCTTTTTTTCCAGACGTGAAAGCATTTGTCTAGAATACAATAACAAGCACACAGCTGTCACCACTTTATCGAAATATCCAATTATTCTACTAAATAGATTTTTTCTTAATTTACTTAAGGGGGTTTTTTCAAGTTGACAATATCACCCCCGTTTGTGCTTACAAAGTTAAAATGATTTAGTCTCTAATGAACGGTTCCTATATCTTACCGACAGTTGATTTGCCTTACTATATCGGTTAATGTTTGACATGAGCTCCATAGTTATTTTAAAAGTTTACCCGATGGTACAGCAAGCGAATGAATAGTGGGATATGAACTGGCCATCACTTGCCTTAGCATCGGTTAAATTTTGACATTACTTGCATGGAGCTTATGTCAAATTTTAACATAGTAAGACCAATGAACGGTTGGTAAGATACAAAGATGAGATGATTTGGTGAACGTTAACTACATACATACATACAGACATAACTTCACGCCAGTTCCCTTGCGGGGTAGGCACGAACAACAGAGTGCCATTTAGGCTTATTCTTACACACCTCACTTGCCTCTTTGACATTCATAACTCTTGTCATGCACACTCGTCTGTTCTTAAGGCTCCTGACATCACCTTCTGCTAGTACACGATCAACGTGGTGAACGTTAACTAATTGTGTTAAATGACGTAGCACGTAAACAGCAGCATATTATATATGAACGAATTTTATTTGTATAAAAATAAAAGATTTAAATAAATGTAATATATAAATAGAAATTATTAAAGGCTAATAAGAGATTGAAAAGAAAAGAAAACCCTCCATCTTACTTACCACATGATGGAGGAGAGATAATTAAAAAAAAAAGCTACAAATAACGGGCCATAAGTTATAATCCTAAAGAAACAATTCTAAACAGCATTCTGCTCTCATCGGATAGCGGTGCGGTCAGAATACTGTTAAAGAATCCAAAATAAGATATGTTGCAAGCTTTTTTCTTAAATCAATTCATTTTAATAATTAAAACTAAATAGCTACAACATATACCGACAAAGGAGTTTTATTTAGATAACCGCCGTTTATCGCAAAGTGGTTTGATAGTGCAATTAAGATAATATCTTAATAATTTACTCGCAATACCCGTTCTGCATAAATTGGCATCTCGGTTGACATGCGCTTGAGTGGCTGAATACACAATTACCTTTGCCTGCAATAAGGAAGAACTAAAATGTGCATAGATTATTAATAAGATATATAGAGGTTTCACCTGCATGTTGCAACAAACTGACTCAATAAACTTTTCGCGGGAATATCAATTGTGTGCGAAAGTACAACAGCAGGCCTACCTGATGGAAAGCAGTGACCGTCGCCTATGGACATTTACAACACCAGATTTTTACCAATGTGCTGCCAGACTCGGAAAAATTTTATTTCGCCAGTTTTAAGGAATCCTATATTGTAGCACTATGAGATATCTCAGCCTGTTTAAAAGAAAGAGTAGTTTTAATAATTCAGTCAATTGATTGGAAAATATTAGATCCTAAAGGCGTAACAGTTGTGTTACACTCTAATTTTTGAATTATGAAGTAAATTTAAAAAAACAAGCTTAAGCTGAAAAGACACTTCAACGAAAATCGGTTTGAACAAAACCCTAGGTAGTTTTTCAGTTACAGCATACGTCGTCAGTTAATCGCAGACTACAGCAGGATTTAGGCCTCTCTAAGTCGATGCAATCAACCCTGTCCTCCGACTTCGTCATCCAGCGCCTATCGGCAAACTTGCGCGGATCATCGGTCCATTGGGTTGGAGGGCGTCCGACACCACGTTTACCGAGACGCCGTCTCCAATCCAGACACTCGACAGACAGATGTGAGCGGTCCACTGGCACTTCAACTTGCTATTTTTGCGTGCTATGTCGGTTACCTTGTGTCTCTTACGGATATCCTCATTTCTAATTATATCCATAACAGACACACCCGTTGAGCGACTTGGAACTTGTGGACCAATCCTGCCGTCAATGTCCACGTCTCGGCACCGTAAATCAGGACGGGGAGGACGCACTGCTTGAAGACTTTCGTCTTCAAGCATTGCGGGATGGTCAGAGAGAAGACTTGACGAAGCTTACCGATGATACAGTTACAGCATATTTTCATTTAAACTCTTGTTTATGGTTCTCGAACCAAATCACAAACTCAGTGTACATTTGCCATCTTTTTTTTTTTTGCAGGAGTTCAGCATACAGGCAGGCAGACGGCCCACTTGATGGAAAGCGGTTACCATCACTTATGGACATTTGCAACACCAAAGGTGCTACAAATGCGCTGCTGCTCTCTTAAAGGAGTTTGGAACCTGGTCACTAATGCCGGAACACAACACAAGGTTGTTATGACGGCATACTCTAGACCAGGGATGGTCGCCATCCAGTCGAGCAAATACCCTACCACCTGGCTGTGGGTTGTTTAGTCCCCTCTTACGACAGGCCGCCAGGCCGCAGGAAATTGTATTCTTTCTCCGTTCCTGCACGGATAAATCTCTTCGGAATCCTTTCTTTATTTTGGACTGTCACGCACATGCCCAAATTTAAGCTAAAAAAACGTAAATAGTGATGGTTTGTCACGTCACACGAAACCCTGGCAGTCCACGGAACGCTTATGTTTTTTTCGTGGAATTTCAAGTATATATCCAATTTTTATGGATTCGTAGCCCAGTGACGAAGATAATAGACGATTGTACAAAACCCTTAATTGAGCGTGGATAGCCGCACTTGCCAGATTAATTTTATTACATTCCGATCTGACCGCATGGCGCACGGCGTTGGCACTCAGACCGGTCCTGTCCGACGGCGACAGGTCGGCACCTGCTATCCCCGCTATGTCCGGTTGCGAATCCAAAGCCTTTGAGGTCCCACAATTGCATTTTTCCGGATTTCGAATAACCAATACCCAATTAACGAGTAAGGAGCTTCTACTTTATGTAGTCTCTAGCTTAGTAATTGAGGTATACGATTTACTCCAAATAAAATCAATTTTTATTTGTTAGAAATATTGATAGCAAAGACATTTAGTGACTTAAAAAAAATTCTTACAAAAAATAATATAATTGAATTCTAATTATTAAAACTTTTGTAAATGTAAAAAATATAAAATATTTTTTGATAAATAAATCTATTTAAAACTAATAGGTAGTAATAGCAAAAAAAAAAACTTAGGAAATTAAATATTGCTATTATTGTCTCAAATATTAGAACTGCTGTTTTCAATTTTAATTTTTTCGAGAGACTCCATTGCTAGAGAGTGGGATGGAAGTACAAAATAACCACGAATGGTCTTTAATTAATTTGTATTGAATTTCAAGACTCGATAATTATACATAAATCATCCTTAAAAATTAATCTATAATTATTATACCTACACGTTCTTACAATTGAGCATATTTTATGACGAGAACAAATCCATTCTGTATTTTGGTTAGAACACGTTCGTGGACTGATCACAATTTTAATCATGCTAAATTATCAATGAGAAATGTGTCCACTGAACGTGACGTAAATAATTCAATGACTTACGTACTTTTAAACAAATCTAAAAGACAGAGAATATGGTTGCTGAATGGCCTTCTTGATGCGAACACAGCATGCATTATAAATAGACATCGTGTACATAATAATTTGAGAATAAAGAAAAGAAATAAGTAATGAAGTTACAATAAATAATTAACAAAGAGTGTGAAACATCTTTATGTGCTTAACCGATGCATATATAATAATAATAGTAATAGATCGTAATAGTATCATATAATAATAATAGATCGCTAGAGCTCCAGGGGTGGAAGTGATCAATGGTATCACGTCAAGAGTAGCTTCAGTGAACCTGCAGCCCACCTCTCTAGACCCCCTTAGCCACTCACACCCATGTTACCCCTGTCTTCTATGGCATTTTTACAGGCCCATGCAGGGAGTGGCGTGTCACCGTCTGACCATTTTTCCATATTCCCCGAACATTGCGACGGACAGGCGCTATACTCCCATCTTCCCAGACTAGCAGTTCACTCCAATAGCCCGGTACTTTTTGTTCATATTTCCCCACAATAGTCCTACACTAGCCGGGGCTTGTCCTTGGGTGCATTATTATATATGGTGTAGACAGGGACAATCACCGGTCAGTGTCACGCCACATTTACATTAAATGTTTCAAGGGGCCTCTACGTGTTGGCCTCCCCAGAGCCCCACGTAAGTCCTCCAAAAATCCGGGGCACTTTTATGGCCCGTGGTCTTTAAAAACATAGGTCTTTATTTCAGGCAATAAAATTTTACAATTACAAGGTATTTACAATCCAGACGTGGAAAATGTTTCAGAATTATGGGGCTATCTATTCCATTAGAACGCATTTTCGCATAATGTTACGTCAGACACGACCTCGATAGTTCGGATACAACATTACGATCCATAATCTATTCATATGTTTATGTCTTGTATTGACCGAAGCGAATTTATGTGGGCGTGTGTTCCCTTTCATACAACTTTTATTACACCGATGCGGCAACAAACAACATAATGTCGTGTTGACAAATTGCTGGTTTTTATTGCTAATGCGGTAGGCCGGCTACCAGATTGGCCACTTGTTATTTCGCGTAATAAATTTAAACATTAATTAATACGTTTAGTAGTTTATATATGCTAAGGTACTACAAGATATTAAGATGTTTTGGATTGTAATAGATTTTAATTTAGGTCACAGAAAAGTCTTGCACAGCGGACATTAGCGTATTGTCATGCTTTGACATCTTGAACAGTAAGTACATCATTTCACTTTGATGGAGGTTGCTTTCGTGTTACATACGTATAATTAATGCTTATAAATGCCGGCTTTCTATATCTTTACTTTACAATTTCACTTGTATTTTTTTTATTTTTTTATTGCAGGAGTTCAGCAGACAGGCAGACGGCCCACTTGATGGAAAGCGGTTACCATCGCCTATGGACATTTGCAACACCAAAGGTTCTACAAATGTGCTGCTGCTCTTTTAAAGGAGACTAGAACCTGGTCACTAATGCCGGAACACAACACAAGGTTGTTATGGCGGCATACTCTAGACCAGGGGTGGTCGCCATCCAGTCGAGCAAATACCCTACCACCTGACTGTGGGTTGTTTAGTCGCCTCTTACGACAGGCCGCCAGGCCGCAGGAAATTGTATTCTTTCTCCGTTCCTGCACGGATAGATATTGTATTGAAATTAATGGATTGTGGAGGGTATATGTTAGTAATAGTAGTAGCAGTAGTAGTAGTAGTAGTAGTAGTAGTAGTAGTAGTAGTAGTAGTAGTAGTAGTAGTAGTAGTAGTAGTAGTAGTAGTAGTAGTAGTAATAGTAGTAGTAGTAGAGTATCATCTTATATAGAGAGGAACTTGAAAGTGTTTAGCAGTATGCTGACAATAAAGGTTCAAAAACCTACCACTATAGCACTGGCATACGAAAAACTACGATATGAATTAAAAATTATTAAAGTGCCATGAAATAAATAAAACGCCAGTAAATAATTTAGTAAATAGAATGCTGCGAGTAAATGTGTAGAGTGATTTCATTATTGTGAAAAAAACAAAGCGGAAATCTTTCGGTGCTTGTTTATTTTTTATCTCACTCTAATTACTACCGCAACGCCACCCTTATTATCCGCGTTTTGACGGACACTCTTTCATCATGGTACTCGTTATTTCTACCAACCATATAATGGATGTAATGCCGAAAATAAACGACTCGGTCCGGAATTTTCAATATTGATAGAAATGAAGCATTGTCGACTTTAAAATATAAACGTACTTAATTGTTAAAAAACGTTACATATGTGACTTTCTAACAGCTTATCGGCTTATTCACTATTTAATTGTGTTTTTAAGATACGAAAAACATTAAGAAATTAAGACCTAATTGAGTGGCCATTCATAAATAACGTCACACGTGAACTGTGTCGACGAAGTGTGACATTGTGTGACAAAGGGTGGGAGGGGAATTCCTAAATTTCGTGACGTCACATCTCAATCTTAATATATATAAATTAAGTGTCATGTTGTTTGTCCGCGATGGACTCCTAAACTACTTGACCGATTTTAATCAAATTCGCACACCGTGTGCAGTTTGATACGACTTGAAAGATAGGATAGTTTACATTTGGACTCGGTAGGTGGCGCTGGAATCGGGTTCTAAATTTTATTTCTTCAGGGCAGAACAACGTCTGCCGGGACAGCTAGTATCTAATATATTTAAGCTTTAAAACACGAAATTTGAACAATTAACGGAAAACTTCAAAATATTTCCAACTTATCTATATGAGCAGTGTTTAAATTATTAAAAAATAATTTAAATGGATATAAAACTAATTACGGACTGCTGTTTTAATTTAATAATTTCTTGACGTAAAATTGCAAAATATGTGGCGTCACACTAGGAAGGACAGAGTCTCACGAATGTGGTCAGATTCGACCAGACAAGGACGGAGGAGGGGTCAAAAATCATTAATTAATTTTATAATATAATTAACAATAATAATTATTTAAGCGTTATAGTAGTAATTTTACGTCATTTTCTAGAACAGGGGTGGCGAACATTTATCTATCTTGCCAGGTGGTAGGGCATTTGCCCGACTGAATGGCTATCACCTCTGGTCTAGAGCATGCCGCCATAACAACTTTGAGTTGTGTTCCGGCATTAGTGACCAGGTTGTAGACTCACTTAAGAGAGCAGCAGCGCATTTGTAGCACCTTTGGTGTTGCAAATATCCATAGGCGATGGTAACCGCTTTCCATCAAGTGGGCCGTCTGCCTGACTGCTGAACTCCTGCAATAAAAAAACTTTAATGAGGTTATAGACGTGCCGTCAAAAAATTTTGACTTCGTGATTATTGGAAAATTTCCTAATAATACTAAATACTATCAACTCAAAACTATTTACTATAAAAATAAATGTTTCAGCTATACGCGGATTTCAAATTAAAGTAGCATTAGTGTGACTTCTGTTGTTGCAGATTAGATGACAAATAACTTATATTAGGATTGTAAGATGTTACTTTTAGCAGAATAAGTGCTGAAGTGGAGTTGTCTGTCAAACAGTTTCTTCGGCGTTCATTCATAATAGGTATAATACTTCATAATGAACTTTGTGAGCGGTAGCGTGCCATTGGTTGGCCATCCCTTATCAAATAAATTATAAAACAAATACGAACATCACAGGCTAATAATAGTGTAGACAATTTAGACTCATTTAGACGGCCTCTGTGGTTGAGCGGGCTAAGCCTTTGCCGGCCTACCCACTGCAACGCAGAGGCTCTGGGTTCTATTACTGGTATAGTAAATTTCGGAAACGTATTTTCTTCGTTATTTACTATGGTCTGGGTGTCTGGGATCGGCCCCAGAGTAGTCCGTTGTATATTACGCATAAAAAAAACAAGCGTAACTTTCTTAATTTGGGGATATACAATGTGTGTGTTTGTCTGCCGATTATTATTATTATTTATTATTTACTATCTTTCAACAATATTAAACGTCTTGATCTCGGACAGGCAAAAAATGATGCAAAAAAAAAAACGCAATAATACGCGGCATCCTGTTACCGGTGGAATTTGCTCGCCTAATTACAAAATGAGAGGTTATATGGGACACGGCATAAAGGGTCGGCCCTGGGACTGATGTAGCCCTATTCACTTCAACTCAAAGGGTATAATGCCCTTGATCATAATGGGATCTTACGCAGGTATGTGCTAATTTACAAAAGGGGTTTTTGAGATATTTAATTTGTGGAATTGATAATTTCAGGCTTTTATCTCTCGCTTTATTTATCGGTCTATAAAATCATGAATAACTGATAAAAAAACTTGCTTCGAAGTTGAAAGTAAATAACCTGCCAAAGGAGACGGAGGAGGAGGAGGAGGAGGAAGGAGAAGGAGGATTTTTGCGCCAACGAAATTTATTGAGTTGAGATGTCGCTTAAAAAAGCGTTATATTTCTTATTAAAAGCTTTAATTTAACTTGCAATGGATGTACCTATGTATGTATATGTAAGTTCGGGTGGAATCTTGCAAGTTAAATTTGACCAACTTCCCGGTTTCCGATTGAGCTGAAATTTTGCACGCATATGCACATCGCGTGACAATGCAATAATATGGACCATGGCGCTGATCTGATGATGGAGTCGGAAGGTGGCCATAAGAACTCCTGTACTAAACAATATAGACCCGTCGTGTTGGGGCTCGTTTTACTTGTCTTGGCTAGCACTCTACGGCTACATAAAATCCAGGATCTCAAAAGCTTGTATTTAAAAAAGATTATTTCTATTAGAAAATATAAAAAACATCAGCCCTAAATTCTTCTATACGGAAGGCGAGAAATCTTAAAAATAAGGTCATAAATAAAAGAAGTTATCGATTACCATAATCTATTTATGCGAATGAATTTCAACAATTAATAATATCATAATAAAAAAAAATAAAAAAAAAAATCGGCAGACAAACACACATATTGTATATCCCCAAATTAAGCAAGTTACGCTTGTGTTATGGGTAATATACAACGGACTATTCTGGGGCCGATCCCAGACACCCAGACCATAGTAAATAACGGAGAAAATACGTTTCCGAAATTTACTATACCAGGAATCGAACCCGGAGCCTCTGCGTTGCAGTGAGGTAGGCCGGCAAAGGCTTAGCCCGCTCAACCACAGAGGCCGTCAGAATAATACTTACGCCTCATGATTAATTCATACGAAATAACTAAACCCACTACAATATTAAACAATATCAACAGAACGTGATGTCAGGAGCCTTAATAACAGACGAGCGTGCATGACAAGAGTTATGAATGTGAAAGAAGCAAGTGAGGTGTGTAAGAATAAGCCTAAATGGCGCTCTGTTGTTCGTGCCTACCCCGCAAGGGAACTGGCGTGAAGTTATGTATGTATGTACAATGAATTTTTTTTTGGTTCGCAAACTGACCAACTCAGCTTACGTACTTTTTAATAGATCTAGAAGACAGAGAATATGGTTGCTGAATGGCCTTCTTGATGCGAACACAGCATGCATTATAAATAGATATCGTGTACATAATAATTTGAGAATAAAGAAAAGAAATAAGTAATGAAGTTACAATAAATAATTAACAAAGAGTGTGAAACATCTTGATGTACTTAATCGATGCATTGAAAATATCCAGCTCATGGCAGATATTATTGTAGGCAGTACAAGACGGTAGAGTGGAACTGTTCACAGTACCAATGCGATATGCTGGTACAGCGACTGTTTTACGATTATGCAAACGGCATACAGCTCGTGGTATAATAATAATAGATCGCTAGAGCTAAGAAGACTCAAGCTCCAGGGGTGGATATGTATGTATGTATCAACATAATAAAAATATATCTTGAAATCACTCTCACCTTTTCTCAATCTGGGCCCAAGAATGTATGAAAGTGTAAGCAATACGGCCAGACTCGTTAGAATAAAATGAAGACGTAAAAAGCCTTCCCAGAGTCCGTTAAAAAGTTCCCACACAAGTCCAATAAGTTGGAACTAGTACATTTGTATGTAATCAGATGCACCTCAATCAATACTCCCTCCGGCCTACGCCAGGGTTGTCGACCTTAGGCCGTGTTTACACACCTCTGTCAACCAGTCCACCCACAGCTTTATGTCATACCAAAGATAAAAGTTCGTATCGGTAGCTTTGGACATTATACCTGCTCGGAATGCGCTCGTTGTACTTGAAGAGAGATCGAAAGTATGAAAGAATGCTGGAATTAAAACATTCATCAGTTATGTTTGGAATGCTGTTTTTAGGGTTCGAATATCCAGAGCATGGAGGATGTACAAAGTATGTTCAATAGTCAGCGTTTTACAAATAAACAACTGCGGCCTAACGCTTGAAAACACGTTTATCTTATACTAATATATAAAGCTGAAGAGTTTGTTTGTTTGAACGCGCTACTCTCAGGAACTACTGGTCTGATTTGAAAAATTCTTTCAGTGTTATATAGCCTATTTATCGAGGAAGGCTATAGGCTATATATCTATATATAAATAAATGAAGGCTATATATAAATTTCCTGCGGCCAGGCGGCCTGTCGTAAGAGGCGACTAAACAACCCACAGCCAGGTGGTAGGGCGTTTGCCCGACTGGATGGCGACCACCCCTGGTCTAGAGTATGCCGTCATAACAACCTTGTGTTGTGTTCCGGCATTAGTGACCAGGTTCCAGTCTCCTTTAAGAGAGCAGCAGCGCATTTGTAGCACCTTTGTTGTTGCAAATGTCCATAGGCGATGGTAACCGCTTTCCATCAAGTGGGCCGTCTGCCTGTCTGCTGACCTCCTGCAATAAAAAAAAATTAAAAAAATCATTACGCTAAGACCAATAGGAGCGGAGCACCAATGAAGAATGTTTCAAAATCGGGGGGTTTTTGTAACTTACTTTTTTTTTACTATTCCAAGCGGACGAAGTCGCGGGCAGAAGTTTGTATTATTATATTTTCAGTAATTAAATCAGTGTCATCACAGCGCTCGTTGGGTTTGCTGTTTCGTACATTTTACCCTTCCCTCCTATACTAAAACTGTATATACACTACAGATTTTTGGACAGGATACTTCTTTGATGCAGATGAAGACCGCTGGGAATGTGGCTCTCTGTCTCCCTGTGGGGCGATAATGACGCACAGAGAAGCAGGATTGTCACACACTGATATTAAAATTAGCAACTGTCTTGTCACTGAATTTATTTATTATATATACGGATTGTTAATTAATTGTAAGTTTGTAAAAAAAATGTAATTGCATTTAACTTGTAAATGTTAGTTAGAACCATAGGTCGCTGGTTCATATCCGGCTCGAAGGACCAAAAAACTGTAATTTCTACTGTCTAAAAACTTTGGAGTCGTATTGTAGTTGTTGGAACTTTGTTTATGGTCGAACTAACCAGACTGCGTAAACGTAGTAGTCCCTATTTACTTGACATGGTAAATAATAATACAGATTTACTGGTGTCATAATTTAATAAAGATTACATACTTGATAAAACTACGTTTTAACTTTAAGCGTGGTAATTTATTTGATTTTTATTATTCCCACGTTTCGGCCACTTTTTATTAGCCGTAATCACGAAAGTCAAAGATGTCAAGTGTCAATGAGTATTGTTACAGTTTTATTTAGCCTACCGCCAACTTGTTCATTTTAATTATTTAGTTTTAATTTTGTTTGTGTTTATTATTTACTCTATGGGAGCCTAATCTAATTTACCACCGCTTTTTTTTTAATTTTTTATTGCAAGAGTTCAGCAGACAGGCAGGCGGCCCACTTGATGGAAAGCGGTTACCATCGTCTATGGACATCTCTCTTAAGTGAGACTGGAACCTGATCACTAATGCCGGAACACAACCCAAGGTTGTTATGGCGACATACTTTAGACCAGGGGTGGTAGCCATCCAGTTGGGCAAATGCCCTACCACCCGGCTGTGGGTTGTTAAGTCGCCTCTTACGACAGGCCGCCTGGCCGCAGGAAATTGTATTCTTTCTCCGTTCCTGCACGGATAAAAACCGCTTCGCAACATGTTGTGCCTTGAAGCGTTAAAACGTAGTTTTATTATGTATACTAGTCGCGAAAACTTAAGAAAATTACATACTTCTTATATACTAATCATTTACGCTGATACGTGATGTTTATTATTTATACAATTTCTGGGCGTACATGACGCCACAGCAGTTAACGAATTTTTACTAATGCTGATATTAGAAGGATCAAAGGCCAAATCTGCAAAACATCGAGTGATTGAAGTTTAGTATCTATGGCTCACTTTGATAGATTCACCTACATTAGACGAGAGAGAGAGAGACTTTAGAGATTATATAGGTATATAAACGGTCTCTGTGGTTGAGCGGGATAAGCCTTTGCCGGCCTACCTCTTTATAACGCAGAGGCTCCGGGTTCGATTTCTGGTATGGTAAATTACGGAAACGAATTTTCTCCGTTATTTATGGTCTGGGTGTCTAAGATCAGCCCCAGTGTAGTCCTTTGTATATTACCCATAACACAAGCGTTTTTTTTATTTTTGTTTATTTTTTATTGCAGGAGTTCAGCAGACACGCAGAAGGCCCACCTGATGGAAAGCTGTTACCGTCGCCTATGGAAATTGATAACACCATAGGCACTACCAATGTGCTGCCGCTCCCTAAAGAGACACTGGAACCTGGCCACTAATGATGGAACACAACTGAAGGTTGTTATGGCGGCATACTCTAGACCAGAGGCGGTGGCCATCCAGACGGGCAATGCCCCACCACCTGGCTGTGGGTTGTTTTGTCGCCTCTTACGACAGGCTCTCCGGCCGCAGGAAATTGTATTCTTTCTCCGTTCCTGCACGGATAATAACATAATCCTACATGCGAACACTAATATGATTTTATTTACTGCAACAAATTTTATTGAATAGATCAAAATAATTATATGTTTGAAAGTGTTATAGTCTTTTTTAATCAAAAGGCAAGTTAAATGGCGGCTATAGAACCCTATGGCAATATAGAATTTAAGGGTTTTTTTAAGGAGTAACTTGTTTGTTATCGGCACATTCCTAGGATTCTTCTTCCATGACTAAAGGTAATAAGGACCCCCTATACTCTCATTCGATATCCGTCTATGCTTTACATGTTAACCGTTAAGAGAATCGAATTGGGTCTTCAGTCGGATCACTTTAAAGATATACCCAAAATTAGAGCTGAAAACAAATTTTTGTGCCCGATCTATTTCGACTGACATTTACTCAGTTTCTGTAAAACAAATACATTAGTCTTGTTAAAATAAGCCAAGCTGTGACTTCCTACTTCGCTGTGTCAACCCAAAGTACGTACCCTGTCGCCAGTTATCTTCAACCGTAGATAGAGAATTTTATAGAGAAGTTACTTGTACTCGATAATGACAGAGAATACAGTTCACATCATGTTTATTAAAACAGCGACTGAAAACTGTCATATAATAGGAAAATATGTCTATTTTAAATATCGAACACATAATTTACCACCTTTACCAAACGTTCCGTATGCAGAGCAAAACATAAAATACTAGCTGTCCTGGCAGACGTTGTTCTGCCTTGAAAAAAAAAAAATCTAGGCCCCGATTCTAGCGCCACATAGCGGTTCCAGTTGTAAATCTAAACCATACGCGGACCCATCCAAACACACACAAAAAGTTTAATGAAAATCGGTAAAGTCGTTGTCAAGTTATGTGCGTACATACATTTCTACGATTCATTTTTATATATAAGATAGTGAGGCCTCTCTTAGTGGGTTGCTATATCTAAGATACGATATATTCATGTGCCTTACTACTGGTTAAAATGCTTCTATAAACTCCATGCTGGTAATGTCAATTTTATAGTAAGGGTGACGTTAAGGTAAAATAATGGATAGTGTGATACAAACTTGGGATGGCTCAGCTAAATACCAACTCGAGGCACTAAAATCGATTGAGCGGAGAGCCAGGAAGTTGATAGGCAACGATCAGCTATTCAATGACATAATTCAAAGTCTCGAACATCGACGAAGTGTTGCCAACTTATCGGTTTTCTATCGGATACATTTTGGAGATTGTGCATTGGAGCTTTTCAATATTATCCCACCGTCTCCCTTCCATCATCGGACAACCAGACGCACTGGTATGCGGCACCGCTATATGGTGGACATACCATATATACGAACAAAGCGCTTTGAATCCACCTTTATTATGCGCACCGCAAAGGAATGGAACTCACTGCAGGAGTCTGTTTTCCCGAAACCTACAACCCGGGTACCTTCAATTCCCGTGTGAATAGGTACCTTCTACGTAAGAGTGCTCGATCGTAGACCATATCTCCGCTCGAAATCAAACGAGATAATGGTCAAACGTAAACCTATACAGTAATAAAAAAATAAAAATAAATACAATCATCAACCCTCAGGGGGGCTTAGTGGCGAAGCCTTAGGTGAGTCACGACACGTCGTATCTGACTCCGGGGTCCAAGGCAAGGCCCCCGCCTCCGTGCTTGCCTTCGCCAGCCGTCACGGAGTAGAGATCGTTAGAGCTAAGACTCAAACTCCAGGGGTGAAAGTGATAAATGGCCTAACGTCGGAAGTAGCTTCGGTGAACCTACAGCCCACCTCTAGACACCCCTTAGCCACTCACACCCACGTTGCCTCTGTCTTCTAGGGCATTTTTTGGGGTCCATGCAGAGAGTGGCGAGTCACCGTCCGCCCATTTTTCCATGTTCCCCGAACATTGTGACGGGCAGACGCCATATTCCAAGACCCCTCGTACCACTAGAAGGTCACCCCAATAGCCCGGTACTTTTTGTTCTCATTTCCCACAATAGTCCTATATTGGCCGGGGGTTGTCCTTGGGTGCATTATTATATGATGTAGACAGAGATAATCGCCGGTCAGTGTCACGCCACACTTAGATTAAATTTATTAAGGGGCCTTTACGAGTTGGCCTTTCCATGACCCCACGCAAGCCCCTCCAAAATTCCGGGCCATTTTTATGGCCCGTGTTCTCTAGAGACATACAATCAAACAAGAACATCTTTCAAAGTAACGGCAATACATGCAACTCCATCCTATATTCCCACCACGTCGTTTCTATATAATACTGTCTCTACATCTCCAGCGGACTCTCGAATGACAGGTTTGATAGATAGGCTGGTTAAGGAAGCACAATAAACAGGATATTAATGCGATAACGATGTCCAGACGTTTCCCTTTAAATATGTACAGGGAAAGTGGCGCTGACCTCAATCGACGACGTCGAGACTTCGGACTTTGAAGTCCATGAAATCTATACTTAATATATAAAGCTGAAGAGTTTGTTTGTTTGCTTGAACGCGCTAATCTCAGGAACTACTGGTCTGATTTGAAAAATTCTTTCAGTGTTAGATAGCCCATTTATCGAGGAAGGCTATAGGCTATATATCATCACGCTAAGACCAATAGGAGCGGAGCACGAATGAAGAATGTTTCAAAATCTGTTTTTTTTCTTTTTGAGATTTCCGCTGCATGCGCTGCGTAAACGGTTAAAGTTTCGCAAAAAACATGTGTGACAGAATTGTACCCCTTTAAAAGTCCTAAAAAAGTCCGCGACAGCATGTCTATCTTTTAAGATTAACTCACTATAACCTTTCTTATGTCATTCATCAATGATTAGTTTTCCTATCAATCTTATATATACCGTTACTTACTATGCATTATTGATTTCAATTCTAGTTTTTATGCTTCGCAATGATGTAATGTTTGCCGTGACAATTCCTTAAGGATTCAGCGGAAGATCAACGCTGGTTTTAACAGACCAGCATTGTGCTCAGACTAATGCCCATTTTAGGACAAGTCTGTTTATTTTTAATTTAGTTTTTTGTGTAACAATTAGTTTAATGTAATTGTAATTTGTCCTAAATAAAATTATTTTCTTTCTTCCTTCTTTTTTTATAGTTTTCCCGGGCGTCGTATAGATTACTTTCATTAAAATAACTATACAGAAGCTAAGAAAACGACATATAGGTATTCATTATTATTGAATTAAGTTAGCCTACCACAAATGCCGGTAGTCGTCGCGACAGACCATCCGTTAGAGCTCAGGGCGACCGCGTGTAGCATGCTAAACAGACAACTTAACTGAAATATGCAAGATGTAGGCAAAGCTTGCAAATTTAGCCTTCGGTATTTTATAAGCCGTAAAACTGCGTTTAAATTTGTATTTGCAAAATCTGTTAGTTTATATACTGTTCCGTATTTAAAATTTGAATTCCATTTCATTCAACGACGTAATAATTACAGCCAGTCTTTTGGGATGTTCACAACTAACAATGGTCTGGCGATATGACATTTTTTCTATTTGTATAGATGTAGTTTGTTTAAATACGTAAACACCTCTTTTATTGACATAAATTATATAAGCTACATAAATTATAAGTACAATGAAGAAATTTATAAGTAATCTAATACAATAAAAGAAAACTTAACCTATTTGTATTGTATTCTACCCATAGTCCCTCAAGACTATAAGTAATACTGAGCCTAGATCACCGTCTTGTAGGGGTAAGATACCCAGAAAGCTGGCTACGTTTCCTCGTTGGGTCGCCATAGAGATCCGTTGCCTGAGGCAAGCACCTAGCCTTTTAATCACCTGAAGAGTCAAATACAAATTATAACTAAATTAAGGTTACTTTATATCTTTATGACGAAAGTCGACTTATGCCAAGAACATCCGGTTTCACTCGGTATTCGAACATTCGTGGCACCTGTAGTTAAAACATAGTTAAACTATCAAAAATTTGAGATTGAAATTGATTTTTTTTTTAATTGCAGGAGTTCAGCAGACAGGCAGACGGCCCACTTGATGGAAAGCGGTTACCATCGCCTATGGACATTTGCAACATCAAAGCTGCTACAAATGCGCTGCTGCTCTCTTAATGGAGACTGGAACCTGGTCATTAACGCCGGAACACAACACAACACAACAAAGGACTGGAACTCATTGCCGGAATCTGTCTTTCCGGATACATATAACCTGGGTGTCTTCAAGTCCCGTGTGAATAGGTACCTTCTCGGCAAGCGTGCTCCATCCTAGACCATATCTTCGCCCCACATAAGGCAAGATTGTGGTCAAACGCGAACCTATACTACAATATATAAAAAAAAACAAAGTTGTTATAGCGGCTTACTCTAGACCAGGGGTGGTCGCCACCCAGTCGGACAAATGCCCTACCACCTAAAACCAAACAGGATACGCACACACAGGATTGATACACATTTTTAAGCAGTATGCGAGATTTTTTTCACGTCTGGTATTCGATATTCGCCCAAACACTTACACAGTATTCGGACGAATACGGAATAGTTATAAAAGTGGAACCGAATAGAAGCCGAACATCTATCCGTGCAGGAACGGAGTAAAAATACAATTTCCCGCGGCCGGGCGGCCTGTCGTAAGAGGCGACTTAACAACCCACAGACAGGTGGTAGGGCATTTGCCCGACTGGATGGCTACCACCCCTGGTCTAAATTATATCGCCATAACAACCTTGAGTTGTGTTCCGGCATTAGTAACCAGGTTCCAGTTTCCCTTAAGAGAGCAGCAGCGCATTTGTAGCAACTTTGGTGTTGCAAATGTCCATAGGCAATGGTAACCGCTTTCCACTAAGTGGGCCGTCTGCCTGTCTGCTGAACTCCTGCAATAAAAAAAAAAAGTAATTATTATACATTCCTTATACATTATTATACACAGAGCATATTATGAGAATTTGTACGCCGCATTTTCAGCAAACAAGGTTTGCACTCAGCATATTCCATACAGCACCTCTGCTAAAGTCTTACATGTTTCATCATTTTAGCCTAGGAAACGACCTCCAGACAGCCTATGTACGACGTACCCTTAAATAGTTTCTAGACCCATTGAATTGTAATAGGCAATGAATAAATTAATATTAAATGAAAATGAGTCTTCAAACTCCTTTTGAAGTGCTTGATTGAATTCTCGTGTGCATCAATATGGCGACATACATAATGAGGTAACGGTAGGAAGCCTTTTGAACAAATATAATTGTATAGATTTTTTTTTAAAACGCGGTTTTATTGAACATTAAAAATAAAAAAAAACTTCGTTACTATATTTTGAAAATTACTAAGCACCGACTTTAAGATGTTTTGAATAATATATATTAATAATAATAGCTTTAGAAGTAAGTTATTTTATACTTTTTAGTTTATGAAGTCGGTTTTTTTAAACGAAGTTTTTTATTTTTTTGTTACTTTTTAGTGTCTGTCTAGCTATGTATGGGTAGCCCTACGAAAGGTGCCGCGCTCCTTAAAAAATATAGGTCCCACGAAACAGGAACAAAAAAATGTTCGTAAAATGAAAACTACTGAGCCAAACTATGTTAAATTTTTAGGGGACTAAATGGCAACTATTCCGCATCAAACTAAATAAGAATCACGTAAATCGGATCATAAACCTCAGCGTAATCGGTGTACATACGGAACGGAAGGGAAAATTTTTCTTAAAAAATGTTCATAAAATGAAAACTACTGGGCCAAACTATGTCAAATTTTTAGGGGACCAAATGGCAGCTATTCCGCGTCGAACAAAAAAGAATCACGTAAATCGGACCATAAATTTCGGAGGTATCGGTGAACATACATAAAAAAAAGATCCCGACGAATTGAGAACCTCCTTTTTTGAAGTCGGTTAAAAAGAGGTAGAAAAAAAGACAGGTTACAGCCGGGCTACAAAACAAAGTCACAGCAAAGCAGGCAAAGGAACCGGTCCATACAGCCTTATAGTAAAATAAAATTAATTAATGCCAGAACAACTTGATCTCACTGACTGAATGACATATCAACGCACAGCCCAAACTACTGAGGCTAAGACCGTGATTTGCATGCGGGTGCTTTCTTTACTGTAGGTGCGCACCACTAGACTATGGCTACGTTCCATTAGGGACTCACAACGACCACGTTCACGACCGCGATTTATCCTGTTCCACTTGCTTGCCGGCGTTACAATCGTAAACCCAAGTGGAACGGCTATTCGATCCACCTGTTGACATGGGTCGTTGTGAGCGTTGTGTGATCGAAAATTATGACGTCATTAGTGACGTTTTCGCCACGACCACAGCGACCGCGGTCGCCTTGTGGAACGGCTGACTTAGCATTTTGGGCGTTATGAGCTACTACTAATGGAACGCCCTAAAAATTCAACTTCTGTCAGTGCTGTCACCGTAAAATGATATAGTTGGAACACAATATAAATGAAAACCATTTTAATTTAATTCAAACTTTACTCTCCTAAGCAAATCCTAGTGAAGTGTGTGAACCCCGGGGGACGAGTGCAGTGTGGCGGTGGACTGGTGGCTAGGTAAGTCACTCTTCCCGTGCTTCTTGTTCCACGTGCCTTTGCCTTCTCCCGGCCATCGCATTGCGCCCGCAATATCGGTTCTTGGACATTCTATTATTATATTATTTCTTGACTACTCTATAGGCTATTTTTAATTTACGCGAGCGAAGCGACAACGGCTACTCATGTGTAAATGACAAATGCCATAATCGCCTCGCACCCCTTCAACGTTGGTCAAACAGCTTAAGGCCTGTAGTAACGCCTTGAGGATTTTTCGGGCGATAGTCGGGAGTCCATAGAAGCGGTCGTTTTCCAGGTGCCTTATTATTTTATTGTGAATAAAATAATGTAGTATTTTCAAATAAAATAAAACCAAATTATTTGTTTCTCTTTTATAAAGAAGTCGATAATTTTTTATCTTGTTTTGAGAAATATTGAAGGAGTAAAATGGTTTTATGTCACTATTTTAGAGGCGATTTGGTGAATTTTTTCTTAACTTAAAATAACTATAGAAAAATTTTCTTAAGTTTTCGCGACTTGTATACATAATAAATTTCCGACGTTTCGGCCACTTTTCAGTGGCCGTGATCACAAAAGACAAAAATGTCAAGTGTCAACGAGTATTGTTAAAGTTTTATTTAGCCTAACGCCAACTTGTTAATTTTAATTTTGTTTATGGTTATTATTTACTTTACGAAACGTTGGAAAAACCAAAATCAAATAAAATTACCGCGTTTAAAACCGTTAAAACCTAGTTTTATTATATAGAAAAATTACGAAAAAAAAAACACGTTACGTCTTATATCGTGAAATATTTTTTAAAAATAAATTATTGATGAATAAATACCAACTAAAAGTTGTTTCGTTTGTACCCCACTTTAGACCTTTTGCGGCAACAGCAGCCTTAAGCGACAAAAGTCGTTTAGCTCATCCCATGTGTGTATTGTAAAATGATACATTAGTAATGAGGCGGCCACGCCCAATGCGCTGTTTATTCGATGCTGCCTATCTAATAATACTAATTGAATTGGGTACTAGCTAAAAGAACCTTGGTTGGACCGTTAATAATTCAAGGTCCAAATTTTAACTAATTTCGTCAATATACACAGCTTTTCTATTACTCTAGTAATGACAGATTTCCTTCTATCTTTCTTTTTCTTTTCTATCAACATGTCTTTTTCTTCCATACTCTTCAATTCTGACAAACGTCCTCGGTCACACCACAAATCATCATGTTATCCTTCACACTAATCATCTTTTTTTGGTCTACCTTTACATTGGTACCCCTCAATTTAGCAGTTTAACATTATTTTTATCACGTGACATTCATCCCTGCTCATGTCATCTCCTCTTCTTCTCAATTTTTCAGTCACATATGCAATTTCAAAGCTCCCTTTATATACTCATTTCTCACCTTATCCACTTATCCATTCTTGTAAGACATTCTTTCTCTTCTCTTATCCATTTTTTTATCTTACTAGTGATTAAATTTTGATATACAGTCCGTGTTGAATCCTCACAATTTATGCTGATGTGGGTAGTTTTATAGTGACACTGGGTTTCGGTCGCCGTTGTTAGTGGTGGCGAAAGTAGTCTCCAATGCACGAGAAGGCACTCCGGACGTTCCGCGTACTCCGTGCAAACATCAGAGTGTACGTCACATAGCTTTGTAATTAAGGAGGTGGGCACTGAAAATCAGTGCTGTGTCGGACTATGTTTCGGCACAGCAAAAAACTGAGTGAATTGCGGCACACAATTTCAATGTTATTATTATAAATCATTGTTAGTGTCGCATTTTTGGAAATAAATATTTTCTTTCTTTCTTTTCTTTTTTTTAACGTTTTCACTTCGATTTCAATATCATATTAAACTCGTAACACAAGCCGTGCTTGCCATCGGGTTTGAGTGTGTGCGATGATTCGAAGACCTATAACACCCGAGGACTTGTTAGTGCCATCGTGCACAGTCAGGAGCTGTCTAGCTACCCCATTGCAGGTGGGTTCCGAGGTTATTACCTCATTGGTTTTTGTGCAGGATTTGGCATACCTCTCATTCTCATATATCTACTAAATAACCGTATAGTCCACTATAAATAAATTACGTAGACCAGCGTAGCTGTGAGGATCCGTGCTTCAGCATTGCACAGTCCAAACAAGTGCGTTTTTATCCGTGCAGGAACGGAGAAAGAATACAATTTCCTGCGGCCGGGCGGCCTGTCGTAAGAGGCGACTAAACAACCCACAGCCAGGTGGTAGGGCATTAGCCCGACTGGATGGCTACCACCCCTGGTCTAGAACATGCCGCCATAACAACTTTGAGTTGTGTTCCGGCATTAGTGACCAGGTTCCAGACTCCCTTAAGAGAGGAGCAGCGCATTTGTAGCACCTTCGGTGTTGCAAATGTCCATAGGCGATGGTAACCGCTTTCCATTAAGTGGGCCATCTGCCTGTCTGCTGAACTCCTGCAATAAAAAAATAAAAAAAAGTAATGCGATTTTTTGACATAATATAAACTTGGTTATAAGAAAGGCCACTGCCTGCTTTGTCGATGCAGCAGCGATGCGTATCGGAATCTTTCAGTCAAATAAGAAACCGGTCAAAGCATTATTATAAATACAGTTTTTAAATATTAGTGATTGCCAGTATCTTCACATTAAGTAATAGTACACAGAATTCGCCACAAAGGAATCTTAGTCCATACAGCCAATTCTGATGTATATATAAGTCTTCGTATAGTAGCGCAGCTGTATTGTAGATTACAACCGACGCCATTCATCGGAGTTCTTGTGAAAACTCGAAAGGCCACATTTGACTATACAGTGCACATTTCTTACAAAAACACATAATTACTACTCAAAAACTATCAATATCCCACAACTGTTGTTCATTTTATAGTAATTTTAAACATTTTTAGAAAATAAAACTGCACAGCACAACGTCACTTTTCAGTTCCCGCCAAAAACTCTCCCAAAACTTATTTCCAACAATAAAACAAATATTAAACGTTTTCGAATTTCAAATCTTGGAACACGAAATGGGAATGCCAGTAACTTTCTTTACGGTCCACAGATACAAGTCTTTATAACCTAATTTATAACAATAAATCAAACGAAGGAAGTTAACTTATACATGAAGTATTTAATGCTATCGTTAGTCTTCATTGACATATTTGGTAACATTCGACGACGTCTCGATGTCAGTTAATCAGTATGTAACTGCACGTAATTTTATAGCTGTAGGAAGTAGTAAAATTTGTAATTCGCCTTTAAAACGTAAACATTGGGTTTTGTTTAGTAACTGTCATGTACGTATACCGAGAATGTTTTTCAATATAATGGCTTACATTCGAATTAATATAGCTTTGAATAAATGAAATCTTAGCGATATTTTAAAGTTTATTCAGATAGAGATAAAACAATCTGTCATGTCGAAAAAACAAAAAATATATATAGTAAGGGTGGCGTAAAAAAACCAACTATTTCTTCCTTGAGTCTCGAGTGAAAAAATGATGGTTATTGATGTTTTAAGAACTCCCTCCAAAAGACTGCTCAAAAAAAATTAAGAGGTCGCTCCAAAATTTTAAGATTTCAAAAATCACTAAAAACTGTTTTTTCTCGTTAGGGCATAATTTTATAGACCATTTTTGGTCCATATAATAATTTTCTAAAAGTTTCAGTTCCAAATTTGAATTTTAAAAGGTCGCTCATAATTTTTTTTTAATGTTCTAGAGCATTACTTTAGATTTTTTCGAGCGAGTAAATGCACTAGTAAGTAATAGTACTACTATTATACATACATACATAACTTCACGCCAGTTCCCTTGCGGGGTAGGCACGAACAACAGAGCGTCATTTAGGCCCATTCTTACACACCTCACTTGCTTCTTTGACATTCATAACTCTTGTCATGCACACTCGTCTGTTCTTAAGGCTCCTGACATCACCCTCCGCTAGTACACGATCAATTTGATCATGGAAGGTGTGTCGTGGCCTTCCACGACTTCTGCATCCATCCACTTTTGCATTGTATATCTGTTTAGTCATTCTTTCATCATGCATTCTTTCCACATGCCCGAACCACTGGAGCATTCCTAGTATAATAGTATATTATACTAGTAACTAATATATATATATATATGTGTGTGTGCGTGTGCGTGCGTGCGTGGGTGCTTGTGTGTGTGTGTGTGTGTGTGTGTGTGTGTGTGTGCGTGTGTGTGTGCGTGTGTGTGCGCGTGTGTGTGTGTGTGTGTGTGTGTGTGCGCGTGTATGTGTGTGCGTGTGTGTGTGTGTGTGAGCGTGTGTGTGTGTGTGTGTGTGTGTGTGTGTGTGTGTGCGCGTGTGTGTGTGCGCGTGTGTGTGTGTGTGTGTGTGCGTGTGTGTGTGTATGTATATAATAGTACATATACTAAAATAGTATAGTAAAATGATTTCACAATTTTAACTTAAATTTAATAATTTTAGGTTATATAATTATTATTTTAACAATAATTCAATGATGACGAGATATTTGTCGAGAAGGAACATTTCAAGGTAAACACACAATCTTAGTTCTCAAACTAATCAAGGACTATTTAATAAATACTATATATATATATATATATATATATATATATATATATATATATATATATATATATACATATATATATATATATATATATTGTATTTATTATAGTTATTTATTTATTATCAAAAAGCATGGTATTAAGAAAGTTTATTTATTAAGTAAGTATTAAGAAGTTATGTTTCAAGGGGAGGCACAATATATTTATAAATCAACTTCACACGTCGAACATTTACAAGGTAAGCACGTAAATACCTACAGCCATGCAGGTTATGGTTAACACATCGATTACTTTAGCGAAGCCCACTAACACAGAGACCAGAATAAATATTTGAAAAGTTCTCTTTACTATTTATTTATAAGTTATATCTATGGCCCATAGACTTCTAGTGAGCCAAATGGGGGGGGGGGAGGGGGGGGGGAGGGTGTTGTTGGTACGAACTTTTGGTAGAGTGACGTTATTGCCGTTGTATTGCGTAATTTTATTTAAAAAAATCGAAATGTGTGCTGGGACACATAGTAGAAGTTAAACTTCAATGGACAAGTGGAAAACGAATGGCAACAAAATTTTAACTTGAAGTTTTACGGGCAGATTGTTAATGTACTTGTCCAATTTAAAACCTAGCACCCAGCACACATTTCGATTTATTCGCAGGTTTACTGCAAATTATGATTTGGTTAGGTTAGGTACATTTTAATGAATGCATTTTTTATTTAAACATTTTATTTTATCAAACAAAAAAACTGAATTCGATCCGGAACCAAATAACGCATCCAAAGTATACTCTAAAATTATGCCGCCTCTCACCACGAGTAGTCTAAATTTATGCCGCTCCTCCACGCGGCCGTAACGCTTTTTCGTGACAGAAAAATCCTAAGACCCCCCGTTTATATAAAAGTTTCACTTCAAAAAAGTCATATTAATATATTACGTTTTCATTTGAAAAAATGAATAATAATTTTATGACATTGTTTTTCAGTAAAAGTTGTGTTTGTTTGAAGGAATAATGTTGTAATAAGTAAATAAGTTTCTACATTCAAGTATTTCGTTAAATGGTAACCTTTAACGAAATAATTGAACTTAAACTCTTAAAGCTTTGCGCCCGCAAAGTAGGTGTAGGCATACTTAACTGTCATATTATGTGTGTATAATAAATAATTGGTATATCGTAATGCATTTCACAACCGGCGCCCACAGAATCAACTACCTACGCAAATACGACTTTCGGCTTTTTGGAGATTGTGTACTGGACACTTGCCGTCGGTTTTTTAAAAGTTACCAATGTCAGATACAAAATAACCGCCACATTTCTTTGTAGTACTTTTTCTTTTTTTTATTAAATATGGTCATGCACAGTTGATGTATTTAATTAACTTCAAGTTTTCACTAATATTCAGATGTTAAATTAATGTTTAATAATAGCTATGAAGCGAAAGTTGGACTAATATACAACCCCTATTATTATATAATGTACAAAATGATAGATTTGATATACTGCTAAATTTATTATTCTTTTTAATGCATTAAAAGAAAAGCTTGTATTTAAAAAAATATTATATTATTTTAGAATGTTACGGCAGTTTAGAAATATTTTCAACAAAATGTCGTCATGAAAAGGTATCTGTATATCGTACATTAGTAGACATATAAAGCTTAACAATTTCTATCAAGTTTTCGGGTTTCAGTTATAAGTATTTTCAACAGATTTCCTAAAGAGATTCGACTGGAACATAGAAATAATAAATGGAAAGTCAAAGTAAATATATATATATATATATATGTATATATATATATATGTATATATATATATATATGTATATATATATATGTTGTTATTATTTTAATTAAGTACGTAGCATATAATACATTGTATAGTAAATTCTAAAATACTTCATTAATAATAGAGGTCATTAAAATATCTTCCTATTGTTTTAATTTAAATTATAAAAAAAATCTTAATTAGCATTGAAAATATAATTAATACGCTTTTTAACTGATTACATTAATGTGACACATTTTATAATAAATTCTAGAACAATGTCCATAATATATATAAAACAGCGGGTGTTAAAAATCCTGTTATCATATTATTTTCGAATTATCATGACAAAAACAATCTTAATTAGCGTTGAAAAATTAATTATTAAGCTATTCAACTCGTTATAATTGTATACATACTTAACACATTTATAATAATTTTTAAAATAATCATCATATTTTATAAAAGAGTGCGAATTAAAATAAAATACCTTGCTAAATCTTCTTAACTTTAAAATATGATGTAAATTATTTTAATTAATCACTGTTTAAACAATAATTAATATGACTTTAGACTCGTTAAAGTTATGACTTCATAATTTGTATGCTCGTAGAAAATCTAACGGGCGATAAAAACAACGTTCCATTAGTGGCTCACAACGACCACGTTTACGAAGACGATTTTTCCCGTTCCACTTGCTTGTGTGCGATACAATCGTAAACCCAAGTAGAACGGTTATTCGATCCACCTTCTGACATGGGTCGTTGTGAGCTTTATGTGATCGAAAATGAATTAGTGACGTATTCGCCACGACCACAACGACCGCGGTCGCTTTGTGGAACGGCTAACGGAACATTTTGGGCGTTGTGAGCTACTAATGGAACGCGCTGAAAGTATTATAAGACAATAAAAAATGTCAAATTGACTTTCAACCCTATTATGACGTCATAATTAACTACACTCGTTAGGTTAGGTTTTTCTTTCTCCTTTCTCTGACGTATAACATTATCGGGGTCTTGGTTCTTTTTTTACTTTTTTAATTACCGTATAAATCAGAATATACTATAACGTGGCAACACTGAATAGACGTACAGAGACGTCACTATATTATGATGCTCTTAGTTTGATGAATAGATTTTAATGTTATTGCCCGCTTTAGGCCACGGGGCAATAAAATTCGTCAGAATTCGCACTTGCTCAACATATCGAGGATGTTAATAACTTAATGGTTCGGCAAGTCACGCGCGATTAGTGCTATAATGTTATATATTATGGTAGATAATTGTACATAATTATGGTGTAAACATTATCGTATTAGATTAGAACTATTTTTAAATATCCAAGTTTGCATCTCGTTCTGTTAGTTTACATTGTTAAAATCTATTGAATTTTTGTATGTTTTACGGTTCCATAGACAAATTATGAAAAACATAAAGTTTTTTTTTTAAAGCGGAACTTCTTTATTGATTTGAAAAATCGATGAAACGAAAACGTGACACCAAAATTAGATATTTTTTTTAATTGCAGGAGACCAGCAGACAGGCAGACGGACCACTTGATGGAAAGCGGTTACCATCGCCTATGGACATTTGCAACACCAAAGTTGCTACAAATGCGCTGCTGCTCTCTTAAGGGAGACTGGAACCTGGTCACTAATGCCGGAACACAACTCAAGGTTGTTATGACGACATACTTTAGACCAGGGGTGGTAGCCATCCAGTCGGGCAAATGCCCTACCACCTGGCTGTGGGTTGTTAAGTCGCCTCTTACGACAGGCCGCCCGGCCGCAGGAAATTGTATTTTTTCTCCGTTCCTGCACGGATATAAAAAAGGATAGATAATCGCATAAAACTCAACCTTAGTTAATTCAAAATAAAACACACATTTACCCGTTAGTATTAATTTTCAATTTAAATAAAAGTTAAAAGATTTCAAATGAATTTTAGCTCTATCTGTATGTACTTGAGGCAGATATACTTTTATACGTCAATCAAAGGAAATTGTACATAACAGTGCATTGAATTTTGATTTTTATGCTAGTGATTTAAAGTGTAATTTAAATTGAATTTCTTGAAATATAATCTGTTAACGGATGTAGGCTAAAGAAATTATATTTATATTAATAAAAGTTAGAGAATAATTATCTGTGATAATAGATAAGAGTGTATATAACTCTGAAGATTCACTTCTACTGTGTGTGAACTGCGCACACATATACACATTTTTTTATTGGATGACACTGGCAAGCAAGCAAACAACCCTCCTAAAGGAAATACGTTGCCTGCCTTAAGCATGTGATGTAAGTGTAATCAGCAAAATAAAAGTTCACCTTCTAAAGCTCAAGCTTCATCGCTGTTTTAAGAACTTACTCGCCAAACTTGTCCGAGGCGAATGGTCGGGTTTCACACATCGGTAAATCGTTATTTCATATTAGGCTATAAAAGTAGCTTAAATGCTGTATATAGCCCAGTCCAGTAACCCACGTTATTGTAATGACACACAAGTGCCTTAGCTACTTTTTTTTGATGCGCAGAGGGAATACATTTCGTACCATGCTGAGTCCCTCTCAGCTTTGGGGGTGGGACCGGACTGCGGCGATAAGCGCCGCGCAGTGTGTGCGAGGACTCTGGGAGGAACCAACTACTCCGCTAAACCTAAACCTGCGTCCCATACCCGGCGCTTGTGAGGAAGAATATGCGATGACGAACGAAGCTACACCCATTGTTCAACCGCGCAACAAGCTTAGGTCATCCCAGGATACAGAGTGACCCACTTCACCAACAGAGGTTGGACCCGTCGCATCCCCAAGATGCGCGGACCCCTGCGATGGAATCATGGAAGGAGATTTAGCGCATACCTGTCACCGGAGGCCAATCTGACGAGAGCGTCCGGGAGGCGAGTGCGCAGCTCTCTCCCTTACTCTCTCAGTGGCTTCCTTGCGGGACATTTTTGCCTCGCAAAAAGAAGAAACCGCTGACCAGTGTTCGTCGCTGTGAAGCATGGACTCAACCAGTTCCTTCAGCCAATCGTTCGGCCCTACGATGGCCTTGAGCTCGAACCTCTGAGGTTGCCATGCAACGCATCCAACCAGCGTGTGAAACGCAGTGTATAGCGCGCCGCACTCGCGGCACTGAGGGGAAGGCAGACACCACACAATCTGATGCAGATACTTATCAAAGCACCCGTGCCTGGTAAGTATCTGCGTGATTCTAAAGGCAAAGTCTCTCGTTTCCGCACAACCCGTCGCAGAAGGTAGGGACGAATCACCTCCACTGTATCAGTGCCGGCCTCAGAAGATCGTAAATCTCTCTGCTAAGTTTGGATCATTGTCGCGGTTTCCCGCGTCCTGATCACCTCAATCTCTGCCCGGCAGTAATAAACCAGACCCCTAGCTCTGGCATCCTGTCGGAAGCGTCGAACCTGCCTTAGCTACTAAAACAGCTTTCTCAGCCCTTACTTAAACGTCATTGACACTTCATACGATGGCATTACATGACAAACAACAAATTTGCGAAAAAATTAGGGTTGGCACTTCGTATATATGAAGCACATATTTTCTATACATTGTTTTCCCGTGAATCAATTTCAACACACAAACAATTTTTGTAATCGATTACAGCATTTAATAATGTTTTATTTTCAGTCAAATTAAGGAACATCAAGTTAGGTATTAATGTAGAAGATATTTAGCCAGAATTTTATTTAAAAATTATCTCGTAAGAAAAGCGATGTTTTGTAAAACTAAGAAATGGAAAAAATCAATACATATATGAGTATGGCGAGTGTTAGTTCTTGAAAAATTATAATGATGTTTTTTGTGAGTCTAAAGGCGGTGAGATAATTATGAGATGTTAAAGACATGAAGTATCTTTATAACTTTTCAATTATAATGCAGAATTTAATGGTAGAAATGGTATGAAACCCACTGGAAACGTGTTAGAGATATTCTAATTTTTATTTACATACCTATTATAAGCTCTTCGAGCAAATGGGAGAAACGATGTTAAACTTGTTACCACCAGGAATCCTTCGTTAATTGTGGTCCGATACGCACTTGACCGGTTTTTTTGTTTACGATGTTTTTATATCTGTTTTATTATAGATACCGTGAGTGATAACAGTTATTAGAAGCCATAATGAAATGTTCATTAACAATCGCCACGATTCCGAATGTTTTAAGTATTTCCGCTGTAAACGTGTTTTTTATAGGACGTTTGTTTACTATCGTAGTCAGTTTTCATTTTTATACTGTGTTGTGTGTGTGTGTTTTATTATTTGTCACTAGTGCCTGTCTGAGCAGCATAAGTTAATACTAGACCTTTTCTAGGTCAATTTCCTGAACGTCTAATTAACGGTTTTAAGAATTAAAAATACTATTGTGATGCACTTTATACATTCTGAAGATTAACGAATGGCTAATGAAATTCATCGATACAATTACATTACTTACATTAAATACATACAACGTTGTTTTTAAACATCGATGTTTGTGAACGATATAAGGATACATTTGTTATAGAAAGGATTAAGTAACTCAATGTTCGTTCTTATTTTTAAGTGTAGAATTTAAAAATGTCAATTTTGACAACCTGGATTGCAGTAAACAGTTCTAAAGTTGCCAGAATTGGCAGATATTTCAGATTATCGGAACGTTACACAGAAACTGAAAAACATTGCGCCACTTTAACAACTAAAAATCTTTCAAGTATATAAATCAATGTTCATTTGATTCTAACATTAATATTAAAACATCCATAATAATTACTGATATATCGATTTTCTGAAATAGCAATATATCGTTTTTATGCCTATGCAGATTAGCTACAGAAGATTGCGTGTTTTGTTCGAAATATCTATTGTGCAGTTATCTGTTGCTATCCAAGAATGACAATTAGCTTAGGCGCGAAATATAATGGTAGGACCATATTTTGTAACTTGTATACTTATAATGAAGGTATAGAATGTTATTAAAACACACAAAATCTCCAAAATATACTCAGAATATTAAAATCCCAGATTATACTTTTGCCGATAACTTGTTTTGTCCAGTTTCCATCGCAGGTAAAAAAGGCATCCCTTTTATTGTTGAGAATTCTTAAAGACAAATGGTTAGTTTGCACCGTACCATTGGAGCCGTCGAACTTTACCAACTTTATTCTTATCTTTCCAGTAACTTTGTGGTAAAACTTAATAAAGTAGACACACAAGTTAATTCAAACTGATCGTTTTTCAATTCATTGCTTTATAACTAGATACGTAGCGGCGATATTACGTATAATAATAATTAAGAACGATAGATTTGTCGAGCATTAGCATAGATAAAATATCTATGTGTTATCCGTGCACGGCTCTGATTTAATACTTCGTGAACAATAATTTTCATTCAAAACCGCATAAAGCTTTTGTTCTATGCGGTTTTGAATGAAAACTATTATTCACGAGGTATTTATTGATTACCTCGCAACTTGTTTTATGAAAAAAAAATATTAAATCGTTTTGAGATATGTAAAAGAATGTTTATGCTCTTTATATTGAAAATATATTTTCTTAATTTGATAAGTAATTAATAGCTTGTTACCAATTTGTGCCTATGTATAAGTCTGGTATACTGTGCAAGCGCATAACTTGTCGTATTATTGTTTGGATATGATATGACACGACCATATAATTTCGATAATGGTCCTTCGAGGCGGATTCACTCAATTACATCTGTATTATAATAACAGAATAGTCTGATAATTATGACAAAAGACAAGTAACCGATGTTATTTAAATTTACATACAAAGTAAGGTATAAAAGTAAACGCATTGATAAGCGTGCTAGCTGACTATTGAAACACAAGTATTTCGATGTTAAGATTTAGGTTGCGCTTGAAATAATTTTGAGATTACTTTTTATTACATTTACTTATTAGTCCGCTCAGAACTTTTTAGCTCTTTCAGATTACTTCTAGAGAACTACGAAGTCTCTAATTTAGTTTGAAGAAGCTCTTATTGCACTGCCTTCTTTTGTTAAGAATAGCCAAAGTTCAGCGCAGATGGTTCTTAAAAATCAATTTATTACATAGCCCTACTGCGATGCGATAAAAATATATAGTTCAGGTACGCGTTATACGAAATGAAAATATTTGAAACAGGTAACTCGGGCTGCTAAACAACGAGGTGATATTTACTGTGGATCTTTTTTATTTTCATTCAAGGTATAGAAACCTTCATACTTGCACTCGGTAGACTTATTAATGTGTCTAGCCACGCGTTCGAAAAGCAAAATCCCGGTTGACTAGCAGCGTGGCAACCCTATCGAATACTTTCTTATTTTTTTTTTTGTGATAGACGAAGGTGACAGGCGACCACGCTGTTTGATTTGTTGTAGATAACTAACTATTCAGTGTGCGATTGTGCGACGTGTGTGTTCGTATTATAGTATTCCATTGTTTTTGACGAAAATATCATTTATTATCATTTGTCATTATCATATACAGCTGTGAATTAGCGCGTGATTCTCACCTGAATTTGGTTCTGTTTGGATGTCTACCGCTGACAACATTCCTTTCTTTTCGAAGATATTTTTCACATTGGCACACGAAATTTCGGTATCAGCCGATGTTACAGCGATACAAACAAAAAACGTCAAATACAATATTTGGCTCCAGAATCCCAATCCGAGAATCGATTTTTTGTTAGGCGACAGTTTAACACAACACTTTTTCACAGCCATGTTCATGTCTCTTTAGGTTTAGTTTGTACAAAACCAAAATTCACGTCAATGACAGTTCATAAATGCTGCAAATAGTTTATTTTAATAGAAACTTTATTTGCGGTAATTTATGTACCATACGAAAACAACAACACGATCAACTGCGATCCATGGCGGTCGCAAGCCGACTGCGATTGCTTCACTTCACTCAACAGATTTCCTCGCAAGTTGAGTAAAGTGAAGTACGGCAAAAGCGAGATGAATATTCTTGCTATTGCTAAAAAAAAGGTTTTAATTAATGCTATATTTACGGTAACAAATCATTGAAAATCGAAGAATATAAAAATTGGTTTAACTATTGTAACTGATGCCATGCTAAATTGGATTGCTTTTTCCAGCAGTACAATATTAAAAGTTGATTAATGCCATCTATTTATTAAGAAAGTTAACTAGTACAAGTTGATAACTTAACTGTCAACTAGTTGTCAAATATTAACAAATATATTTTTGCGGACGCCAGCTGACGGTAGTTTTATTTTTCGTATGAATTTTCCTATAATTTGACATTTACCTTCTATTTTGCCGCCATCACCACAAGTAAAGTTATCTTTGTCGGACTTTACACTCAACAAATGCCAAACAAACTAGGTATTAAAAATTATTTTTTTGGCATTCATCTGTTTTACGTCGATTGTGAATATTGTCGTCGACTCGTCATAATATTTTATAACCGAAGAGTTTAAATATTTAACACTATATTTCGTTTTATAAATGTGAATTAACGAAACTTAAAGTATTTAATTGTATAACTATTGCTGTTAATTGAAAGTTTTACATAACCGGTGTAACCATGAGGATTTATTTGATAAAAACTTTGTCAAAAGCAGTGGGAGCAAGATGTTACTCGACGAAAAACTTTAAAAAAGTCACACACTGCATATTTGATATGGATGGATTGTTATTGGGTATGTTTTTATTCGACCTTTTTGATTGAATTGTATTTTATTGGCGGGCAAGGTTGTGTTATTTTTAATTACGTTCATGGCACTTTGTGGATCGTGCTTTAAATTGTTAATTCAACGGATTAGCATCAATAAAATTCGGTATGTTTGTTAACATACGGGTGCGGTATAGTTGTATGGCGCATTTATTTATTTATTAGTTATTTGAGATATAAAGTGAATTTTGGGTGGTTTTAAAAAAGTAACCACGAAGGCTAATGCGGAAGCTATGCTTCGCTTCGCTCCCGCCTTCTAACCTATATTAAAAAGTTCGGATCTGTTCATAATAAATACCACCACTCACAACCATAATTCGTCATAATTAATTGTATTATTTATTATGCGCATTTCTGAGTGTTTTCATAGACGTTTTGTTTTTTTTTTAAATTTATTTAAAATATCTAGACTTATTTCTGGTAGCGAAAATTATATGGGGAAGCTTGAGACAGACCCCTTGACCCCCGGAACTCTCAGAACCCTCAAATTCAGGCGACTTAGTTTAAGATCCAACCAACAATTAATAATTTGAAAACATATACACTACACAGTTTATTCATTCAAAATAACTAAATCCTCTACAATTATAAAAAATAACAACATAAGAATCAGAAGTCCTCCACAGTATGTGACGGATACTCCTTCATGCCATATGTGTCTGTGTTATGGAATGGACTCCCTCCTGCGGTTTTCCCAGACCACTACAATATGGGGCACTTCAAAAAGGGCATGAACAGACGCCTAGTCTCAACGAGGTAGGGAACGCATCGGCTCCCTTAGTGTTGCAGATGGCCATGGGTGACAGTAGCCACCAGGTGGTCTGTTTGCCAGTTCGCCTACTAGCAAACATAAAAAAAATGAAAAGAAATCTCAAATCACTCAATATTTACATCTGGGCCTATGTATGAACGCATCTTCGTCTTCTTTAGATCTTATTTTCTTACAGATACAGAACAAGTCTACAAGAAAATGATAACACAACTCTGTGCTAACTACGGTCACAAATATACAGATGAGTTAATGATGAAAGTTTTAGGAGGAACTGAACAGAGACTTTCCGAGATACTGTGTAAAGAGTTGAGTCTTCCGTGTAGTCCTAAAGAGTTTAGAGACCAACTGTTAAGGCTTGGTGACACTATGCTGGCTGGAACACCGCTTCTGGATGGTATATTTTCGTATAATTTCATAAAATAGTGAAAGGGTGTTCTTGAGTTTCTTATTTTAAAGTCAATGGTCAGAAATTAAGAAAAGTTTTTTTAAGTGGAAAAAATATTAATAACTAGCTGACCCCGCAAATTTCTACAGCCTCAGAATCAATAAATAAAAAAGCTGAATGCATAAAAATAAAAAAAATCTTCTTTTCCATTTAATTTGATTTCCGAATGACTTAAATTTGATTGATTTCTAAATGAAGGGAGGAATGTCAAATGTTTGACAGGTAGGAATAGTTTCTAAGGGAAAGCGAAATTGTTGTTTTTACTATATTCTAAGTATTTTTTTCATATTTACTCACCTTTTAAACCTTCCCTGGACTTCCACAAATAATTCAAAACAAAAATTAGCCAAATCAGTCCAGCCATTCTCGAGTTTTAGCGAGACTGACGGACAGCAATTGATTTTTATATATATAGATAAATAATATTTTATTTTTAATTCTTTTATAATTGATTGATTTAAATTCCTTTACAATGAATTCTCAAAGCTATGTTCTATAGAATTACATGATCTCAAAAAAAAAAATGTAACTTGAAAATTAAAAATTTTGGTAAAATGTACATGGGGTATGTAATTTGGGTACCCCTTCATGTAAACTAACTAAATTTTTCTTTTGAACATCACTGTTCTGGTCACTCTGTTTAAATAATAATAGATGACAAGCATATTATTGTATAATATGCTATATATTATTATCTATATATTAGACCTTATGGTGAAGTACTTCGTCAAGAAATAATTATTTCTCCTTGCCAAATTTTATTGCAATTAGTTCAGCTGGTTAGTCATGATAAGGGAACAGAGTGACTTTCAGTCACATTAATATTAGTAAATATAAGTATGCATTATCTATTAATCACAAAGTCTGTTTATGATTTTATTTTAGGTGCCGAAAGACTCATCCGTCACCTACACAAGACCCAAGTGCCGTTTGCGTTAGCAACATCATCTAGTGAGAGATCAGTGAAGACAAAAATAGCGGCCCACGAAGAGCTCTTCCGATACTTCAGGCACATGGTGATGGGGAGTACAGACCCCCAAGTTAAATATGGGAAGCCGCACCCCGACATATTTCTTGTAGCCGCTGAAAGGTTTCCGGATAAACCTCAACCGGAGAAGGTTAGTTCAGTCTTGCTTACGTAATTTACCTCTTACCATCTTCTGTATAACTCGATTTTATTAGTATAATGGGTAGTTGATAGAAAGTCAATTTTTTACATTATCTTAGATGTAGAAGGGCATCAAAAGGGCGAAAATAATAATCGGTGAACAAACAGTCACATTGTATATCCTTAAATTAATCAAGTTATACTTGTATTATGAATAATGTACAATGGACTGACTACTCTGAGGCCAATCCCAGACACTCAGATTATAGGAAAATTCGTTTACGAAATTTACCATGCCAGGAATTGAACACAAAGCGTTGCGGTGAGGTATAGTCCTCGGTACGGTTCTTGAGTGGTAATGTTGTTCTACGAACAATTAAATTTCGATCCTTTTTTGAAGTATGAGGTATTGTCTCTTTCGAATAAAGAGATCAAAACATAATGGGCCATCCATAGATTACGTCATACATAAATGGGGAGGGGGGATGAATGGCTGAATGGCGCTCCGTTGTTCGTGCCTATCCCGCAAGGGAACTGGCGTGAAGTTATGTATGTATGTATGTAGAAATGAATTATTTTATACTTTTTAGTTTTTGAAGTCGGTTTTTTTAAACTAAGTTTTTTTATTTTATAATGTTTAAGTTAATTGAGAGCGGGTCCTTCGGCCACAAGTTTTTATTAATACTTAATAGAAGGTCCCAACCCCAAAAATTCTTGTATGTAATTTTGGAACAAAATAAACAATTATTATTATACACTTGTTTTATCAGTCACTTTTCATCTATTCTCTCTACATATCCAAATCACCGCAACATTCCTTTCTCAACTCTTTCAACGGGGTTGACGAAGTGTGACATTGTGTGATAAGGGGTGGAAGGGGTCCTAAATTTCGTGACGTCACATTTCAAAATCGAATGTATAGATAGATAGATAACACTTTATTATACACCAATACAAAAATTAACTTAAAGAATAAAATTACGAGTATATCTAGTTATGTACAAAGGGCGGGCTTATCGCTAAAAAGCGATCTCTTCTGGACAACCCCAGGAATCAATTGAGATGATAATGGCGATGGTGGTATATGTAACATATAGTAGAACTACTTACATTTTAATAATAAATACATAAATGAGATATTATATATATACTTTTAGGCGCTAAGAACCTCAGCCAGAAGGCCCAGCTTGCCATACACAACGCGTGAAGTTATGTATGTATGTATATATATAATGTACATACATACATAACTTCACGCCAGTTCCCTTGCGGGCTAGGCACGAACAACAGAGCGCCATTTAGGCCCATTCTTACACACCTCACTTGCTTTTTTGACATTCATAACTCTTGTCATGCACGCTCGTCTGTTCTTAAGGCTCCTGACATCACCTTCTGCTAGTACACGATCAATTTGATCATGGAAGGTGTGTCGTGGCCTTCCACGACTTCTGCATCCATCCACTTTTGCATTGTATATCTGTTTAGTCATTCTTTCATCATGCAATCTTTCCACATGCCCGAACCACCGGAGCATTCCTTTCCTTACCTTCACCCCGACACTTTCTTTCAGACCAACTCTCTTTGTTACTTCGGTATTACGAACGCCGTCCGCGAGCGTCGCTCCGCAGATTTTGCGCAGTGCTCGCATCTCAACCGTGTTTACTCTACTTTCATGCTCTCTCTTCCATACCCAACTCTCGCTTCCATATGTAATGTATTTAAGCTAATTACCCAACTGCTTTTTTAATTTAATAATTTCTCGATCTATAATTGCAAAATATGTGATGTCACACTAGGGAGGGAGGAGTCTCACGAATGTGACCAGCTGTGACAAAGTTGGGATGAGGTCCAAAAATCATGAAATTTGTGTGACGTAATTCGTAGATGGCCCATAATAACGTCGATATGTGGATTAAAGTCATTACATTGGCTACAATCTCAAATGCGCAAAGTGAACCGGTCAAGATTCATGCCGGGAACTATAATAGGCCGGCAAAAACTTACCCCTTTTTTTTAACCAGGGGATATCCGATTGAGGACTAAGCCGCGACAAGGGCAGAACCTTGGGGTGGATAATGCGCTACCTAGTGTGGGATTCGCCAGATCGGGGGTGGCACTAGCATGCCCAGTCAGAACTGGTGCCATGCTATTGCCACTCTCGGTTAGGGATACCCACTAAAACCCCTGGGTGTTCTGTCCTTCGCCTTATGCCAGGGCTACGGGTGTATGACCTGGCCTCTCCGCAGCCCTGGCAGGCGTGGGCCCCGTGAGGCCTCTTCCACTGCCGGCGGACTACTTTTACCCTCGGCATCTTCAATCTCTCTAAGCGTGGGGTGGTATGTAACTCGCCCCACAGGAGGAGAAGTGAGCGCGCGCGGAACACGCCACGCCCCCTATAGAAGAGTATGCCTGTCTAGCAGACACACTGATAAGGTGGTTTAATTATTGTGGACTGTATAAAAGATAGATGTCTAGATAGATGCTGGTTTATTGGTAGTTGTAATATACAATTTATGGCCGTCCGTCGCACTAGCCGTCGTGCGGGCGAGTGTTCCGCGATCCCACGGCAGCCGCCGCCTGCGGCTCAGCCGTGGTCGTGGGGCGGCCCGTCAACCTCAGCGCGTCTCCCCCCGTGCGTGCTCCAACACCCCCATCTCGGGCAAAGACTTACCTCGCTCAACCACAGGCCGACAGAAAGGTATAAACTCTGAAAGAGTTTGTTTCATTTCAGTGCCTAGTATTCGAAGACTCGCCTCATGGCGTCACGGCGGGGATATCAGCAGGCATGCAAGTCGTGATGGTTCCAGACCCACATCTCGACAGGAGATTAACAGAACATGCGACTATAGTATTACCTTCATTAGCTAAGTTCCAGCCGGAGTTGTTTGGTTTACCACCATTTTAGTATCCAAATATTTAGGGTTCTATCAAATGTTAGAGGGTTTGTGTACACTAGCAGCCAGTTCTAGTATCTTACTACCTATTAATTTACCTTATGTGTTACTTACTGGTTCAAATGTGACATGACCTCTATGGGTCATGTTACTTTCTATCAACAGTGTCGAAGCCAAATCGCCATAAATAGAGTAGAAGGTAAAATAATGGATATTAGGATGTATATAGAAATCCAATATAGGGATCAAATATTTTTTTAGTAGCAGCTTTCTGGTGGAAACTAGAACGGCGACGATTTACTATGCAATTTTATTTAAAAAAAACAAGTACATAATATTAGTAGTTTTTTTTTTTGCAGGAGATCAGCAGACAGGCAGACGGCCCACTTAATGGAAAGCGTTTACCCTTGCCTATGGACATTTGCAACACCGAAGTTGCTACAAATGCGCTGCTGCTCTCTTAAGGGAGACTGGAACCAGGTCACTAATGCCGGAACACAATTCAAGGTTGTTATGGCGATATACTTTAGACCAGGGGTGATAGCCATCCAGTCGGGCAAACGCCCTACCACCTGGCTGTGGGTTGTTAACTCACCTCTTACGACAGGCCGCCCGGCCGCAGGAAGTTGTATTCTTTCTCCGTTCCTGCACGGATAAAAAAAGAGTATATAACAGTTGTAGGATGTAGATTGTCTTTAGCTGAAAACCTCAAGTGTTTAGTGATATGTCCCTTTTCGGGCTGTGACAAGAACTCCCTTGTTTGGAGTCAGTTGAAAGTCTACAATTTGGTTGAGGTTTGTCTTGAAAATAATTTTAAATCTTTAATACTCGTGCAGCATTGACTAGCTGTGTAGTAGTGTTTGCAGTTGTTGCCGGGCAATAGCCTACGCATCCTCCCCATGGGCCTGATTTGAGGTGCTTGCTGCAAGTCAGGCGATAAGTAGGGTAACGGGCAAGCGCAGGCTAATCAGAAGTGAAACAGAAGCCACCATGGTCCTTCCGACACTGTATTCATAAATGATTGACACAGGCTAGACATACAAAACAAGTTTGTGTCATTTATCCACAAATACAGGGTCAGACTGGGTCGTATTATTATGATTTGTATATCTAGCCTGTGTCAAATATATATGAATACAGGGTCACACTGGGTCGTATTATTGTGATTTGTGTATCTAGCCTGTGTCAAATATATATGAATACAGGGTCACACTGGGTCGTATTATTATGATTTGTGTATCTAGCCTCTGTCAAATATATATGAATACAGGGTTGGACTGGATCGTATTATTATGATTTATCTATCCTATGTCAAATATATATGAATACAGGGTCACACTGGGTCGTATTATTATGATTTGTGTATCTAGCCTCTGTCAAATATATATGAATACGGGGTTGAACTGGGTCGTATTATTATGATTTGTGTATCTAGCCTGTATCAAATATATATGAATACAGGGTCACACTGGGTCGTATTATTGTGGTTTGTGTATCTAGCCTGTGTCAAATATATATGAATACAGGGTCACACTGGGTCGTATTATTGTGATTTGTGTATCTAGCCTGTGTCAAATATATATGAATACAGGGTCACACTGGGTCGTATTATTGTGATTTGTGTATCTAGCCTGTGTCAAATATATATGAATACAGGGTCACACTGGGTCGTATTATTGTGATTTGTGTATCTAGCCTGTGTCAAATATATATGAATACAGGGTTGGACTGGGTCGTATTATTATGATTTGTGTATCTAGCCTGTGTCAAATATATATGAATACAGGGTCACACTGGGTCGTATTATTGTGATTTGTGTATCTAGCCTGTGTCAAATATATATGAATACGGGGTTGAACTGGGTCGTATTATTATGATTTGTGTATCTAGCCTGTATCAAATATATATGAATACAGGGTCACACTGGGTCGTATTATTATGATTTGTGTATTTAGCCTGTGTCAAATATATATGAATACAGAGTCACACTGGGTCGTATTATTGTGATTTGTGTATCTAGCCTGTGTCAAATATATATGAATACAGGGTTGGACTGGGTCGTATTATTATGATTTGTGTATCTAGCCTGTATCAAATATATATGAATACAGGGTCACACTGGGTCGTATTATTGTGGTTTGTGTATCTAGCTTGTGTCAAATATATATGAATACAGGGTCACACACTGGGTCGTATTATTATGGTTGGTGTATCTAGCCTGTGTTAAATATATATGAATACAGGGTCGGACTGGGTCGTATTATTATGGTCTGTGTATCTAGCCTTTGTCAAATATATATGAATACAGGTCACACTGGGTCGTATTATTATGGTTGGTGTATCTAGCCTGTGTCAAATATATATGAATACAGTATCGGACTGGGTCGTATTATTATGATTTGTGTATCTAGCTTGTTTCAAATATCTATGAATACAGGGTCGGACTGGGCAATCCAGTATGATTGCAAGGGCCCAGGTGGCTTCTAATTCATTTCTCTCTAAATATTTATAAAGGTATAGAAATAATAGAATGTCATAAATGAATTGAAGAATTGAACTGGTTAAAAGATATCTATTTAATTTCGCTAAAACAAAGTATCATTATTTTGTAACTTTATCATATAATAATAATGTTTATTTATCATTATGTCATAAGATATAATCGAAAAAATTAAGAACACTGAAGGAGTTTTGATAAAACATATTTATAGCTGTTTTTATCGCATCTGTCAGTCAAGGCTACTGGGATTAAATCGAATATTATCTGTATATGCACTTCGATACTTGCTGCAATAATAATGTATAACTATCATTACTAGGACAGTATCTGTAATAAAAATGGGCAAATGACTTGAGAAGGATCTCTAGATTGGGGACTCTAACCCAAAATATTTTGGGGTCTGTATAAATTTGGTATGTAAAAATTTGAGTCAAGCACTAAAATGTATCTAATAATGACGACGCCATAAATGTCATATTAATTCTGACATAATAAATTTATCTAACTGAAGATATATCTCTGCATATCTGAGGGCGGAAGGTTATTTGTTTCTTACGACATTCTGAAATTGTGTCAAACGAGAAGTTTAAATTGAGCCAAAAAAGCATAATTAACAACAATTTACCATACATAAAATCAGATAGAAAACAGGCTTTTTTTATATTTGTTCAAATTAAGACATTAGAATGATAATGAAGCAGTTAAGTCTCTTACGACATGTCGCTTGAAACCAGGACTTGAAAACGTTATTACAATTCACTTTAAAAATATAATTATATAAATAAATTATAATTTGAATATTAAATATAACGTTAAAAATCATATGTTTAACGTTATGCTTACCGATTTTAAGCGATGATGCGCGACGTTGCCATTCTTACCGCGGTGTTGCGCCGGTAGACGCCACCCGTGCGAGTTAAAACACCTCTTTATTCATTTATTGCCTTTCACCTTTTAACTCTTAAGGCTCGCTAATAGCACATATGTCCGCGATGAGTGCTGATCCGCGTTTGTGCACGTGATCGTTAATTGTGTTGTTGTCTCACTCTGTTTATATAGGATTTGTATGAAATGGGTATATTTTCTTGGTATATTACGAGATAGTGATAGTGTTAGTCTTGCGGCTTTTTGGTAATATCGATAAAAGGGTGAAGGGTTAAATATGACTATGTCTTGGATAGTCCCTTAAAGCCCTATCATTTTATTGTTCATACAATGTCTTTATTTGGAATGCCGTCGGCGTCAGTGCAGGACCTTGTAACTAAATTTTTTGGTGACATTATTTTTTTTCTACAACATTGTGATTTAAAAGTAGATGTAACAATTTAGACATGAGGCACTGACGCCGACGATATATAGAAATAACTATATGACGACCTGTTGCAATATTAACAAGTATTACTGTCTAGGCTCCTCCCTGGCTGGTATGGGTTCCTGTAGTAATCAGTGGACTGTTCTAATTGTATGAGCTTTATTTTGACTACGGTACAGATATTATACGCGACAAAGGAAACTATATGTTGTTTATTATATGCGTAAGCGTCGCCGGACGGTGTAAGACGGACTGGGCGTGTGTGTGTATTGGCGCCTCCCCTCCTAGCAGATTAGAACCGGTTAAGCTCCAACATTACTTTTTTTTAATGCCTACATAATATATAGTAAAAAAAAATTAACCGAAAACTAGTACAAAGTCCTGTAAGGACGCCGATGATTTATTTTTTCTCTTACAAACTTTTAAATGCTTCATGACCTAATGTCGATGACGACTTCTACTCTTACCGTAGTTTTGCAAGTGAGCGCTCCTCTTTATAATGCAGTCGCAAACGAATTGCAAACACGCGGTAGCATGTGTTTATAAACAAGTTTAAAGAGCTTGTATAATACGATTGGTTCGATTTGATCCCTGCACTAGCTTCGATTACCGTTATCAATTACACTGATAAGTTAAGTAAATCTCAATAACCTGGCTTGGCTGCTATAAGTAGTTCAAAGTTCAAATACAATTAAAGCAATTATCTTTGATATTTTTTTTTTTGATACGCCATTGTGTTTGAAAAACTGTGAAATTTAAGTTTCACCGGCAAATAACAGGTTTTCTATACATATGTTGCTACTATTTTTTTGCCTTAATATTGGTAGATATTTGATAACTTATTTGGTGTTTATGTCTAGTTTTAATCAGTAATTAATGGATGGTAAAATATAGAAACGTGAGCACGCGTGTACACGACACCGCTACCGTGCCGCCGCCGCCGCGCAGCCAAACTGTGCATACTAGAGGTGATCATACCGCCACCGTACTTTCGCCGTCAAGTGAGCAGCGGTATGGGAGGGCGGACTACATTCTAATATATATATATATATATATATATATATATATATATATATATATATATATATATATATATATATATATATATATATATATATGTATCCAGAGTAACTGCACTGCGCATCGGCAGCGTGGTTTCCGCGGTGCCGTGTACATAAGAGCCGACCAAAGACAAAGCCGCAATGATTTTACTCGAATCTAACGTTTGGAGGTCAAAATTTGTTGCGTTGCATGGAGTTGCGTTTGATATGTCTACTTCGGGGCCCGAGGTCCGCTTTCCTACATTTACTCTCTCCTCTGGCAATCAGTGAGGGTTGCTGAACTAAATAAAAAATGTAGGAAATAAGACCAACCTGAAAGATGTCTTATTGATCTTAAATCAACGACAGTTTTAGTAATATATATACATATACATATATATATATATATATATATATATACATATATATGTATACACACACACACACACACACACATATATATATATATATATATATATTCGTTAAAAATCAGTAACAAACTGTACTTATAATCAGTGTAAGTAATAAGATTTTGGAAACTTGCATGCGTTTGTGCAAAATATAATTGATCATGAATGGTTTTACTATCTACCTTATTAGTTTTTAGGTGTCATTTTAATATCCACTAGTGGAAGTTATTGTACAAATTATCCTTAGAATAATTGTATGTTCGCGTAGTTCGAATTAGGCATAATAAATTATTTCTTTTATCTACTTGGTTTCATTTGTACACATGTCGAATGGGCAACCTACGCAAGGGCCAAAGAAGGCTGCAATAGATAACTTTTGTGCATACATTTAGCTTCCACCTTTTTTAGCGCACCGCCATCCAGTGGAACAAATTTGCCGGAATGTGTTTTTTTCCTTTTATTGTGAAGTTGGCAAACAGGCTTAGCTCATGGACAGTGTTTACCGTCGAAGCGAACGCCTCACCAGCCTTTACGGTGGAATAGGGGGATGAGACAGGATGTATTTTTTTGTCTGCACGGGCACCCCTGTCGTGGGCTAAGACAGGTTCTATTTTCATTTTACTTCTTTATTTTTATTTAATTTTAAAAAATTACATTTTTACTCGTCTGTTGTGACACAAATAACCTTGCTCTGTTAGGATTGTTTGAGATTGGGTAGGGTTGGAAGTAGGGTAGGAGACTGGGTAGGTTTGGTTTAGGTGTGAGGGTAGAGTTGGTGACGTCATTGTTATTTATTTGCCAGGATGTATTGTATATGGTATTGGAATAGATAGGGAAATAGGTCATCGGACTTCCCCCACTCTTCCCCGATTCATATAAACGAGGAGTCTTCTCAAATGAATTATAAGGAAACATGCTCCATCCTACGTTGCATCATTACTTAATACCATTATACCATGATAAAAAATGAGGCAGGATGTATCTGCCCGTCTGGATGGCTACCACTGGTCTAGAGTATGCCGCCATAACAGCCTTGAGTTGTGTTCCGGCATTAGTAGCCAGGTTCCAGACTCCCTCAAGAGAGAAACAGCGCATTTGTAACGCCTTTGGTGTTGCAAATGTCCATAGGCGATGGTAACCGCTTTCCATCAAGTGGGCCGTCTGCCTGTCTACTGAACTAATGCAATAAAAAATAGCCTGAAATGGACAGTGAATTGTTGAATGAAGATGATAGAATTTGGAAAAAACCGACCATATTTGATTATTCTTGCGAAGTTGCTAGCGAATAACGTCTGACATTCTCTACTTTATTGGTCAAATCAGCGATGAAAACATGAAATTATAATGAATAAGAACATTGACTTTAATTCCCTGGAGCTTGGGAAGGCCGCTTGTGTGGGACGTTACCTGTGTCGATACACTAGCGCCTTCTCATCTCCAGGAGTCCAAAGTTGGGGCCGGTCGCACTGCCACTTCTGCCGAAAACCTCAAACGGCTCAAATATGTAACCCTTGGAACAGGTTACATATTTGAGCCATTTGGGGTGGAGACTTTGGGCCCATGGGGGCCAAGTGCCCACAAATTATTTAAAATAATTAAAAAACGCTTAATGGACAAAACAGGAGACCGGAAGGCTGGAGCTTACCTCGCTCAAAGGATTAGCCTTTGTATCCAGCGAGGTAATGCTGCCAGCCTTCTAGGTACAATGCCCAGCGACAGTGGTCTGGTGGGGCTGGACGGGTTTTAATATAGGTTTTATTTTAATATTAGTTTTTTTTTTTGAACTATTGTATATATATTTTTAAGTTAGGTTTATTTATAGGATATTTTAGATTTTTAATTAATATTAAGTTATAAAAATAAAAATAATTATATAAGAACATAGTTACCACACTTTTTGGCTAATCTAGATTCATATGTGGCACGTTAGTTCACCTTGTAAAAAAAACTGTCTTATGTACACCCATCTGGTACTACAATTTATAGCAGCCGGGTTTTATTTCTTCAATTAGGAAATGCCACAAAATGCAGATCTTACTAATACATGTACCAGGGTCTGAGAGAGTTCATCAGGTTTATATATTATAGTTAGGCTACATTCCAGAAGGGAGTCACAACGACTACGTTCAAGACCGCGATTTTTCCCGTTCTACTTGCTTGCGGACATTACAATCATAAACTCTAGTGGAACTTTCCCCCCGGGCTCGAGCGCCTTCGCTTCGCGAAGGCACTCGCCCCAATACCCCCGGTAAAGTTGTAAGGTCTTCGAACCAACAACATAAAGTCAAGTCCAATAAAAAAAACATCTAGTGGAACGGATTAAGGGGCGTTGATGTCATAAACGACGAAACATACAAATGTCATTGGTTGATTTGAAAATCGCGCCTTTTGCAATGTCAAGAGATAGAGAGAATTAATGCTCTGTAGTTAATCCGCACTTCGACCCACCTCTTGATATGGGTCGTTGTAAGCGCAGTGATCAACATCATTAATGATGTTTTCGCCACGACCATAACGACCAAGATCGCCTTATAAAACGGCACACGGAGCATTTTGGACGTTGTGAGATACTAAAGGAACGCGTCCTAAGTATAGGCTGAAGATATTAAATATAATTATTATGGAGCTTACTTCATTCTTATCCGATGAATATAGAGTCTCAGATCTCTGACTACAAAATCGCTAATGTTATAAAAAAAACCATGATAGCCTAGACATCTAAACACGGTAGGTAGTAGCTAGCCTTATCATAGCAAATAATACAATTAACTTTAATCACTAATACATATATTTACATTACAATAAATTTAAATTAATTTACTTCACAAGTTGTTTGATGGCTGACAATACATCACTGGCAGTTAGGTTTGTAAGGGGCGCACTGTTCTCTAGTCCACGATCTGAAACAGAAATGTTTTGTCAAGTCACCTCTTTTCTGAAGGAAGTGACATTTTCCCCAAAACACTTGTGTAAAATAGATTTGTGTAATTTACATGTAATGCCAGTCTCTGAATTTTACATACATACATAACTTCACGCCAGTTCCCTTGCGGGTTAGGCACGAACAACAGAGCGCCATTTAGGCCCATTCTTACACACCTCACTTGCTTCTCTGAATTTTGATTACAATAAAAGTCAAATTTAAAATATATATTGTTACGAGTGTGGGACTCGAATTAAAATGCCGTTGGAATTACTATAGAGTTTATTAGAACTATACAAACACGTATAAAACAGGTACAATTAAAACTAAGGCCACGACATACCTTCCACGATCAAATTGATTGTGTACTAGCAGAAGGTGATGTCAGGAGCCTTAAGAACAGACGAGCGTGCATGACAAGAGTTATGAATGTCAAAGAAGCAAGTGAGGTGTGTAAGAATAAGCCTAAATGGCGCTCTGTTGTTCGTGCCTACCCCGCAAGGGAACTGGCGTGAAGGTATGTATGTATGTATGTACAATTAAAACTAGACACTACTTGTTACAATCTGCACGATCAATAACAGGCGCAAAGTCCGTCACTATATCGCTTGTCGAATGTACAAGTCTTGCTTGTATCGTAATCGTCGCTCGACTGCCTCGCCCCTCCGTTCGGGCACTGTTTTATAGTAAACTGTATAATACACAATGGAAGCTCGTGGGCTGGGTTCTTCCAAGAAAATGTAATTTGCACACCTGCGAACGGCCAACAGACTTGAAACCTATGACAATAAAGATTAGTTCGACACTAATGACGGCCATAAAAGAAGTAGAAAAACAATAGCATGTTTTTCTTAATTACAAATTCTAAACACAAAGTAAAGAACAGAATTCCTAAAATCCGGAAGGCAATAATCCGCGCTTTTACGTCAGGCAGGTGTGCACATATCTTTGGCGGTATGTAGCAATATAATATCAACCCATAAATATACAACAGCTGGGCTCGGGCCTCCTATTATAGAGGAACAGACGTATACCAGCCAAGCTTGTTCAAGGCGGCTTGGCAGGTTTGACACATCAATCTCGATGTGCAGGTTGCATCACAATGTTTTCTTTCACAGTTGTTAGAACGTGGTAATTGTAACAATATGCACATTAGGTCAGATAACTGTCTAATCGGTGCATGCGTTCCGGCTAGGATCGAACCTGCAGCCTTTGAATCTGGGATGTGTACGCTAGCCATTACGCTACCATGACTTTATATAACTAGGAAAAGTTTATATGCCTACTCCTAATGTTCATAATAATTGGTTAATTACGAGTTTTATTTTATGGGATTTTTGTTTACAGTTTATACTAGCATAAACTTAATTAGTTACTAATTTGCTACAGAGAGAACTATCTTAAACTATCCATCTACAAGTCGTAACAGTAAACAAGGGGAAACAGTAACATGCTTTAATGTGTGCTCCAACAATGATTTTTGCTTTGTTGTGTTATTGCGAGTACATCGCTTGCCACTCTCTTCAAGCTCGCGAGTCAAGTTCACACTATGCTTTTTGGTTACAGTAACTGCAATGGTTATGATTACGGCTTGCAGGTGAGTATGCAGCTTTAGATTATGGGAAGGAACAAGGAACATTGTATAAATTAAAAGTAGATTAAATGAGCATATCTGGTAAAAAGCTCTCATGTTTGCTACCCCTGTTACCAATACTAACTATGGACAAAATGAATATCTGCATTATGGTACAGATACCTACAACAAATTTTAGTGACATAGACATTTTTAATTCTTCTAAACAAATATTTAAATCATCAGTTGTTAGTGAAGTTATCAATAAGTTTCAAAAGGAATGTAATATTTGTATTTAGATTTAATCATTTCATTGTTTAGTTTCCTGTTAGAAATGTCATAGTATTAGATAGATTGAATAATTAATTTTGGTGTAGTGTACGTGTAACTTGCTATATATATTTCTGTTCTTTTTCTAGATAATAGGTATCCATATTTGGTTAAGCCTAAATTTTTTTATTTATTTTATTGCAGGATTCAGCAGACAGGCAGATGGCCTACTTGATGGAAAGCGGTTACCATCGCCTATGGACATTTGCAACACCAAAGGTGCTACAAATGCGCTGCTGCTTTCTTATGGAAATACTGAAGATACTTTTTAATAATAAATAAAATAAAATGTTAGAACATTTACTTTCAAACTAGATATAAATGCTACTTTTTATGACTACAAATTATCTAAAAAATATAAAACACATAACTACTACAAAATCCACTTTATGACAAAAAAATTACTTTATCTAGCCAAGGCTTTGATAATGCCTTTAACTTGATCACTTGTCTGGTCAGTCAATGGTTGACAAACTTCAACACCCTTCACTGGAAAATGTTATAGTATATTTTACTTGTTTATTTTAATCAGAAAACAAACAGTTAACAACGTAAGTTATTTACAACTTATAAAACTAAAACCATTGTTTTCACATATTGTTAGATACATGGCTTGTTTATCATTGCTTTACTAACTATAATATTTAAAAAATAATAATATTATGGTATTGTTTTCAATAAGCTGATCCAAGATAATATAACCTTATAATCCATTTGTTTGCCTTAGTAATATGGTTAAAATTTACCTAACAAACGAAAATATTTTGATGATGATGCTAGTACTACTACTGCCTGTCAAGAACAGCACGTCATCATAAAGAAAGAAATATGTTTTATTTCCAAGTACAAATATACAGAACTTATTGGGGGAAGTAAGCTTAATTCTTCAATGGATATGATAAATTGTAAGTAAAAGTCTTACGATAGCGTGCCCAGACACGGGGTTGTACTCCACTGCACTCACGGATCAATATTGGGAAATCTGGGTTGGCTTTCTTGAGGGTAACATAGTTGTTCTTGATGAATTCTCTGTAAAAGATATGTAACAGGGTGTAGTACATTTATACATATCTTCGAGGTTTTATATATGGATACTAATGAATGGATAATCAATCAAGAAACATGAATTATAAAAATAATTGCTTATTGAATTTGAAATAGATGAGGTTACACCGCTGTTTATGTAATCAGAAAACTTACCGTACACCCTCAGATTGCTTGCTAGTTTGGCATAGATGAATCCTGAGCTCTTTAAGAGCTCCACCAGCCAATCGAATACCAGACATATTTATTTTTGATAAATAATAAACTTGAGTTGTAGATTAGCAAATAGCAACCACAAGATTTTTCAAGTTATATTTCGATTTTCAAAATTCAAAACAGTGATTTGATTATGTCAGAATGTCAAATATCGGAAATGACATTTATTTGTCAGCTTTTTATTATCTATGCAAAGTATAGTTTGTATATTTATCCCAATGGTGTGGCTTCATCTGGGTTAATGTTACAAATATAGGCGCTTTCACGCAGATATGACGATGGATTTAATGTGTTATTTAAGATGCTACATTGTTAACGACGTTACATATTGACAGATAACGTATGTGTATACACAAATGTGATTATACGGTAACGGCGTTGATTTTTATACGCTATAAGACGCATTCGCCCACAGCCTTAATTTTAACAATAACGCAAATGAAACCCCAGCATTCAATTCTCAATTTAAAGCTCTTACTATTTTTACTATAACTGCTAGAGAATTGGTTTATGGGAGCTGCATATATACGGTCATCGTTGCGGACAACGAGAACTGGCTACTGCAACGCGGAAGCGCGCCAATTAACACCTCAAAACTAGTTGCTCTATAGTTTAAATTAATAATTCAAATTTTTAATCTCTATTCTATAACATGATATTAAATGCTGTGCTGTTAATTTTTAGAATTTTTAGAATTTCATCACACCGAACGAGCTGGCTATAAAAAGCTGTATCCGAGATACCACTTACCAGCATAGCTCTACTGGGTCAATGCCCAAAAACAAAACCGACTTTATTTTTAGTATTTATTATAATTGTTTTTTTTTAGTTAATTAATTGTATATTTTAACTATTCTTTTATTGTAATTTGAATTAAAAACCGACTTCAAACTAAAAAAGAAATATTTTCTACTTCTTGAAGTCGGTAAATTTTGCAATTTTGTTGTTGTTTTTTATGTTTTACTTGGCACTGACTTCAAGATGTTGTAGAAACTATTTATTTTTTGCCTTTTAGTTTGAAGTCCTTTTTATTTTTCTGACAAAAGTATTTATTTTCTACTTTCATTGTGGCATATTATGATAGAATATTTAAAGCGTACTACTGGCGTATGCACCTACAGTACAATAAACTTTTTGCTTGTAGAAGAGTGTAGGCGCTCGGTGCTCTTCAACAAGGGTTGCTCTCGATTTCTCTGGAATCCACACATCAGATCCTGTCTTGGTCACAATGGGACCACCTCAAGAGTGCACTTTCGAATAAAGAAAAATTTGAAAATCGTTCCACAATTGACAGAGTAATCGGGTAACACCAAAAAAAAGCAGTTGAATTGAGAACCTCCTGCTCTTGGAAGTCTTTTTTTTATGTTTGCGTATAGGCAAACTGGCAGACGGGTCCACTTGATGGCAAGTGGCTACCATAGACCTCGTTGAGACTTTAAAAATCTGTTTACGCCCTTTTTGAAGAGACCCATGTTGTAGCGCTCTGGGAAAACCGCGGGAGCTCATTTCACAGCTTGCTCGCATATGGCATTAATGAGCGAGCGCTACGTACAGTGGATAACTTCCAGTTGTCGAGGAAGTGTGGATGAATTCTCAGTCGCCGGCGCGCAGTGCGGTGGTAAAATGGCGATGTAGGTACCAAACCAAACACCTCCTCAGAACACTCCCCAATGTACAGACGGTAGAACGCGCTTAGAGCGCCTACGTCTCTTCTGAGACTTAAAGGTTCTAAGCCGTCTGTAAGTTCGGGATCGTCGACAATCCGGATTGCTCGGCGTTGCAAGGAGTCAAGTGGGAGCAGCTGGTACTGAGGTGTCCCAACCCATAGATGGGAGCAGTACTCCACATGGGGACGGACTTGGGCCTTATACAATAAAAGCCTATGTGAAATCGGTTAAAAATGCAAATTACAGTAGGTATTTTAAAATACATATAGGGAATAATTTAAGTTCCTGTCATTGTTCATCTGAAGGAAAGTGTATATATGTAAAATAAAAAAATACTTTTCAATGATTTAAATTAACAATTTAATGCAATATTACTCAATACATTTTTTTTGTACATTAATAACCATGTACCAAATAATTTAGATCATTAGTTCAACGCTATTCTGAAAGCATTAATTTGTAAACTATTATAGATTTTTTATTTCAAATTATATTTGTACACAACATTATAACAATATTTCCAATTATCGGTGTATTTACATTATATTAATTATAGAAATAGAATTTCAAACTGTTTTATAGTAACATTCCACTTTTTAATTACTGGCAATACATAACTTCGTAAAGATATTATATTCGGAAAATAGGTATTATGTCAAGTGAATGAAAAAAAAAGAACGGATAACTTGCATACGCTTTAAATTTTTACGAATAATGGATTTCTCTATGTGCTAAATTGGATCGGGCAACTTTGCGACGGCCTTTCACTGGCTTAATTTAAAACATGAATAAGTGAAAAACCATTGCTAATTACACTTTCTGTTAATTTAACATCTAAATAGTTCATGAACTCGATAAATTAAATGGAAACACGTAAATACTTGTAAAGGCAAGTCAGATACAAAGTCATAGTAGTAGTTTGATATTATTGGTTTTAGTACACCACGTTCGTTAGTTAATACTTTCAATTGATTTTTTTTTCCAAGTTATACAGGTGATTTTTTTAAATCGATTGTGGTGAAAACTAAATAGGTATAATTAGATTTCTGAAAAAACCAATTACCCTGGTCAAGGAATCGAATTGACTTGATTTTGAAACAAAAACATACGGTATTATCTACCAGATGATAGTGTAACTTGTAAGGATCGGTTTCTGTGAAGGAATGTTACACGTCAAACTAAAGGAAGCGTTGGTTCTAACAAAATGTTCTATAATTTTCCTTGCACAGGATAATTATACACATAGTCCGTCAAGTCTAAAAACGATGAAACAACCGCTAATAACTAACTACATTAAATTTTAAAATCTATACAAACTACTAACATCAAAACACTGGGAACTAAAAAAAAACTAAAATTGTAATATCTAAACTTTAATAACTAAAAAAATGTCATAACATAATAATATCAATTCTATATACATATTTACATCCTTATTTTAACAAGTTTCGGCAATATTAATAATATTATTCTTTGTGTTATTAATAAAATACAAGAATATATTTTGACATTTATGTAAAATTAAGGTAGGGTAAGGAAAATTTTATATATACATACAACTGGGATTAATTTTTAAATGACGATTATATTTGAAAAGCCGTAACTGTTCATTAACTTAAGCCGTAATTACGTTTTTCAATTTCGATAGAAATGGCGCAAAAACATTTAAAAGAATAAACGAACTTAATTGTCAAATTATCTGTCAAACTGATTTGTTTAACTGCTTATTTAAACAGTTATAAAAGCGGTTATTATAATTTTAAGCAATTAAAAAAGTCATATAGTCAAGGTTGGGAAGTCCGTCAGTGGGGTAAGTTCATATACCTCTAATTATTTACCTTCTTTAAAAGGAATTTAACGTCGACTACAATTTAAACATAAAATAATAATAATAATAATCGGCAGACAAACACACATTGTATATCCCCAAATTAAGCAAGTTACGCTTGTGTTATGAGTAATATACAACGGACTACTCTGGGGCCCGTCCCAGACACCCAGACCATAGTAAATAACGGAGAAAATACGTTTCCGAAATTTACTATACCAGGAATCGAACCCGGAACCTCTGCGTTGCAGTGAGGTACGCCGGCAAAGCCTTAGCCCGCTCAACCACAGAGGCCGTCAAAAAAATTAAATGATGTCTTAGCTTTGCTGACCGATTTGATGCCGTCGTCGTTTTCAAACACGGAAATAACGAGGTGTATGGAGTTCCCCTACTAATGGACTTCACCATATGAAAAAGTTGTAACTATTAGTAAATTTATTGTTTTAAAGTTTTTTGATTAGTTTCTATTTAAATTGAAAGAGAAATTAACGATTAATTTCGGATTTACCATTGGTAGTAAAATGACATTACTTGTATGGAGATTATGTGAAATGAACCACTATTAAGGTAAATGATGGGATAGTAAGGTAAAAACCTGGACTAAGAAGGCTGAACTTAGTACTGACTACTGAGCTGTATAGTCCAGTAACGAATTGCGTATAAAGTAAAATTCCTGCACACAGAGCTTATGTAGTACAATAACAGGCAAGGAACTACATCCCGTACAACCTCTTTTGATGTAATTAGTCTTCGTATAGCTCAGCCGAATTCTAGGCCTTCGGCTGACGCCAATCAACGGGGTTCTTGGAAAATTCGAAAGGCCACATTTGTCACAAAAACACAGTTACTACTCAAAAACTATCAATATCCTACAATCATTGTCCATTTTAGAGTAAATTTACTCATTAAAAAAAAACTGCCATTTACGAAAAATTAGCATTTTGAATGTGATTAAAGGTAATCTACCAAAATAAAGGAGTATGGAAGGAAAAGACATATTATCCGACCCCAAATAACTGGGAGAACGTGAAAGTAGAGAGAGAAAGAGATGTACGACCTTCAAAAAATGTTCTCCAATGGAACTCAGTTTGAATAAAATCTTTTGAGTTTGAATTTTATCAATTAGCTTAAATCTCGTATAACTTATATGAATAAGGGTGTTCAAAACTGTTTTCAACTACAGTAAGTAATTTTCGACTATTAATAAAATGTCAACGGAACAGCTATTTTTACAAGCTTTTATTTAACTTGCAATGGATGTATGTAAGTTCGGGTGGAATCTTGCAAGTTAAATTTGACCAACTTCCCGGTTTCCGATTGAGCTGAAATTTTGCACGCATATGTATATCGCGTGAAAATGCAATAATATGGTACCATGGAGCTGATCTGATGATGGAGTCGGAAGGTAGCCATAGGAACTCCTGTACTAAACAAGATAGACCCGTCGTGTTTGGGCTCGTTTTACTTGTCTTGGCTAGGACTCTGCTGCTACATGATATCCAGGATCTCAAAAGCTTGTACTTAAAAACCTTTTTAAAAAAGCTTATTATATTTACTCAGTACGTGTTGCTTAGCTAGTGCAACATATAATTTTTAAAAACATACGGTCATATCAAGTTAAGAGTAAGTTTCTAGGCTTCCTTAAGGTTCTTAAAGAAGCCTAAAAACTTACTGTAACTCAATATGAATAAGACCGTTACAATTTGTAGCTAAGATTATAAGAACTCCCTATTTCTGCGACATAAAATAGATGGCGTTGTACTGCACTTGGTTGTTATCGTTAAATTTTGTAACCATTTTAATAGTATTCTTTTTTATGATTTTAATATTTAGTATTGCTTGCAAATATAGCTAAGAAACAAAAAAATAAATTGCAATACTCTCACTAAACCCTGCACTGGAGTCCAATGTGTATACAAAAACCTGTGTTTTACAATAGATATAGAAATAGCTTTTAACGTAGTTTTGTAGACAGTGGAAAACCGGCCGTTGGGAGTCCTACGCGGTTCCTCCGTAGAAATGTGAAACTAATTTCTAATTCAAAATACCCGTAACACCATCTAGTGATGGTGGAACTAATCCTGAGTGCAATATATAATTGCGTTGCTACTGTTATTGCCGTGACAATGTATTCGTTAGTAAATAGCACTGGCACGAATAAAACGCAGTCGAAGCGCCATCTTTTCAACCACAGTGTAAACTCCATGTAACGTCACTCGATTTAACGAAAAACTCCCTTAAGCGTTGAAATCACTTGGCTTTGGTTGGTTTAGCTTGTCTTCCATACCGCCCCACGCCCGGACTAGACATGGACGACGCTGGGGATTTAATCCCTCGGCAATGGAAGAGGCCACGTGAGGGAGGCCCACGCCTGCCAGGGCATGCGGAACCGGGAATCCCAATTACCCGTAGCCCTGGCATGAGGCGCAGGACAGAACACCCAGGGGCTTTAGTGGGTATCCCTAACTGGGGAGTGACAATAGCGTAGCACCAGTTTTGACTGGGCGCGCTAGTGCCACCCCCGATCTGGCGAATCCCACACATGGGTCGCGAATTATCCCCCCAGGCTTCTGTGCCTGTCGCCGCTTAGTCCTCAAACGGATTTCCCCTGGCCAAAAAAAAAAGCTTGTCTTCCATATTCATGGTCAGTAGAGTTGGAAAACCCTGCGGCCGGCATTTACACGGTGGAAGCGATTCGACCGCAGCTGTTGCGATGGCTCTCGCAGGAACGCGGGACCCTGACCTTCAGAATGACGCAGATACTTAGTGGGCACGGTTGCTTCGATAAGTATCTGCATCAGATTGGACGCCGCAGAGATTTCAACTCGAGACACTGGTAGGTCCGATCGATTCGCTCGGCAGCCTGGTGCAAGCCATGCTACACAGCGAAGATCATTGGGTGGGTGCGGCCAATTTCTGCGAGAAGTGATGTCTCAAAAGGAGGCCGCTGAACGAAATGGGGAGATAAATGAAATTGCGCGTATTGATACGCCTCCACGTGGGCGCCGGCGTCAGCCGGGAGCCCGGAGGCGCAGATATGCGCATGATTTCCCTCCCTGAATAATACCGTTTCAGGGGCCCTCTCGCATCAAGGGAGCAAAGGAGTCTTCACCCGTCGTCGAAGTGAGTTAGCTCTTCCAGGGGCTTTCTCAGGCACTTATTGCGCTAGGATCGGTGTGGGCGTAACTACGTTCTAAGTCTCATACCTTTCCTGCCATAAGCGCGGGGCATCGGAGGAGGGTGGTTTTAGTGGGTATTAGCCATTGTACGTCCAATGGTCTCGAGTCTCCACACAAGCCGATCAATTACTGTTTGGATTGCCCTTAGTGGAATGCCTCCATAATTGATAATGGTCTAATCCCTTGCAAAGGACCCGGTATGTGCGTAAATAGCATTTACCCCGCCTGAATAAAAAAGCTTGTCTTCCATATAATGATATACTCTATATAGCATTACACCCACTCTCAATAACGACAACAATTAAGTAATAAAAATACCTTTTAAGTTACCAAAATTAGTAAAAACTGCGCAGCTGTGTACGTTCTTTTATAATTTTATTATCCTAGCCCGTAATAAACTCGACTGTCTGTATCATACATACCGACATTTCTAATAAATTCCGAAATACCGACATTTCCAAGTATTTTCTTTATCACCAAGATGCCTCAATATTTCAAGTTATGAATAAAATAATTTAAAAAATACAACAAAATTACTGGTGCAGCAAAAGACATCAGACAAATATAACACAGACTTTTCTCCATTTAACAACTCTCTATAACGCCATAAAATGCACAGCCCCTTCAGTGTCGTTATATAGAGTTTACACTGTATACTCGCCTATTCCTTGGGAACAGTACTTTTTTCAGGATTAAAGGTACCCTATGTCCTTTTCTATACCCCTGACAATGTGTATGCACAATTTCATGACGATCCATTGCACAGTTAAGGTGTGAAAGTGTCATAAACAAACAAACAAACTGACATTCACATTTACAATATTAGTTAGTGATTTGCAAAACTAGACAGTAATGTTTTATATATTACTGCATAAAGCTTGTATTGAAATGATCATAAAACATTTTATCTAGTGGAAATACTTCAAAATTGGTAAATACTGTTGAGTATTTAGTTTGAGTCTATTTGCAATATTCACAGTGCATTTAAGGTTCACTTCGTATAATTAAATTTTAATTTAAAAAACATTAATACATTTCCCAGTTATCAGCTTATTTACATAATTTTCAAGGACTCTTATCTTTTGAAATCTTTGTAAATTCTTCAATTATCTTTCTAAAAATGTATTTATTGGTTCTTATATCTTTTATGAGTTAAAAGACAAGAAAATAAATATATACGATGACTATTAGTTAAGTATGTCTCTAAAGGATGACATTTTAGATTATTTTGAACAGCTACACAATTTTTTAAAAGCAGTTTGTAAATGTTTACATGATGTTAACGACTATGAAAACATTTGTATGCATGTTCTATTAAAATGAAATAAACCAAATCAGAATAGATTTAAATAAAATAATTTATGTAACAATTCAACACTTCCTCCGATCATCGGTAAGTCAGATAGTTAACTACATAGTTCGTACACAATCACTATCGCCAGCCATTCAACCGTACATAACTCTAGACCATAGAGCACAAAACGCGATAGCAGAAAGAACACCGTATTGAGAACACTGCACTTTTTCTTTGAAACTACTGCCGTAAAGTCCTCTTTTTCATTGTCATGGTGTATTATCCACTGCGTTTCGTGTTCGTAAAGTATCAGCTAGCCGGACACAGGTTCTAAGGCTTTGATGTCAGCAGTAAGGCCTTGTTTCTGACACCATTCAACGAAATCATCAATGAGAACCGGCCATGCGCCTTCTGCATCATAATTACTCATACTTTCATCAATCTGTGTTGCAAAGTCCAGCAGTAAGTTCCATGTGTCTTTAGGTATAGATCTTTTGTGGTGCTCCTGAAATTAAATAAATAAATAAATGAATGATCGGTAGACAAACACACATTAAGTTATGCTAGTGTTATAGACAACAAGATTCAATTGGATACAAGGAGTGATTCTAAGGCTAATTCCCAGAAACCCAAACTATAAGTAAACTAGCTTCTGACCGCAACTTCGTCCGCGTGGAACAGTTAAAGAAACCCCTGATTTTGAAACATTCTTCATTGGTGCTCCTATTGGTTTTAGCATGATGATATATAGCCTATAGCCTTCCTCGATAAATGGGCTATCTAACATTGAAATAATTTTTCAAATCAGACCAGTAGTTCCTGAGATTAGCACATTCAATCAATCAAACTCTTCAGCTTTATATATTAGTATAAGATAACGGAGAATTCGTTTCCGAAATTTACCATACCAGGGATCGAACTCAGAGCCTCTGCGTTGCAGTGAGGTAACCCAGTAAAGACTTAGACTTAGACATACAACCATGGAGGCCGTCACATAAATAAATGTAACTTAATTCACATACATGGTATGAATTCAAATAATAATGATTTGGTTTCTTACCAAAAAATAATCACACAGAATAACAATAAAAATTCATGACACTGATTATTTTAAAGATTGTTGTTTGAAAAGATGGAACATCCCAGCAAGAAGCTTTATTAAATTTATTGTATACACTTTTTTATAGTGCATGTTTAGAAATGTTGTTCGTGCCTACCCCGCAAGGGAACTGGCGTGAAGTTATGTATGTTTAGAAATATTTCCTTGATTAAACAATATGGCTGATCAGGAAACATACACCAGGTGAAAAGTAAATTGTAGGTTTTTGACTGACACTAAACCAGGAACCAGGGAGTTCTTTTGGTAGCTCTAAAAGGTTTTTGTTTATTTTTTTATTGCAGGAGTTCAGCAGACAGGCAGATGGCCCACTTGATGGAAAGCGGTTACCATCGCCTATGGACATTTGCAACACCAAAGGTGCCACAAATGCGCTGCTGCTCTCTTAAAGGAGACTGGAACCTGGTCACTAATGCCGGAACACAACACAAGGTTGTTATGGTGGCATACTCTAGACCAGGGGTGGTCGCCATCCAGTCGAGCAAATACCCTACCACCTGGCTGTGAGTTTAGTCGCCTCTTACGACAGGCCGCCAGGCCGCAGGAAATTGTATTCTTTCTCCATTCCTGCAGGGATAAAGAAAGGTATATATTATTTAAAATTTTCACACAATTTTTGCCTAAAAACAATAAATATATTAGTAGGTCAACTGGGTCCACTGGGCCCACTGGGTCCACTTTGACCACTGGGTACACTAGGCCAGTTGAGTCCACTTTGTCCACTGGATCCACTGGGTCCACTTTGACCACTGGGTCCACTAGGCCAGTTGGGTCCACTTTGTCCACTGGATCCACTGGGTCCAGTTGGTCGACTTGGACCATGTTATCTATTTTGTCATTTTTGTCAAGTTTTGTCATTTATGTAGTTTACATATAGACGGGTGTGGTATAGTTTGCGATATAAAATGAAGTCAATCTTTCGGGGGCAAATACATACAAATTTAATATAATGCAAAGAGTTCTCTAAATATCTATATAATAAAACGGCCCATATAATAAAACTAGGTTTTAACGGTTTTAGGAGCGGTAATTTTATTTGATTTTGGTTTTTCCGACGTTTCGGCCACTTTTCAGTGGCAATGATCACGGAAGACAAAGATGTCAAGTGTCAAAGAGTATTGTTAAAGTTTTATTTAGCCTACTGCCAACTTGTTAATTTTAATTATTTAATTTTAATTTTGTTTATAGTTATTATTTAATTAGTAAATTAGATTAGGCTCCCATAGAGTAAATAATAACCATAAACATAATTAAAATTAACAAGTTGGCGGTAGGCTAAATAAAACTTTGACAATACTCGTTGACACTTGACATCTTTGTCTTCCGTGATCACGGCCACTGAAAAGTGGCCGAAACGTCGGAAAAACCAAAATCAAATAAAATTACCGCACTTAAAATCGTTAAAACGAAGTTTTATTATGTATACAAGTCGCGAAAACTTAAGAAAATATTAAATGGCCCATAGTTAATAATCAAGGATAATAAAAGGGTTTTCCTTATATATCTACCTTTAGGTTTATTAAGATGATGCACATTTTCTGAAAGAAACTGATCATTTTCAGTTAAGATTGAGATAATCTTACATACCGTGAGAAATTTACACCAAGCATCTAGGAACTTAAATCTCCCACGAAGCACAATATTCCAATACGCTATCGCCATATCCAGCTCTAAGCCTTTCTGACCAGGATTCTTGGCATAATTAAATGTAAAATGATAGAAATCTTTGAATTTGTTCACATCTTTGATTTCAGTTTCTAATGTTGGTAGCTTTGATTTTAATTTGTCTATACTGTCTGCTCCTAATTCGACCATTCCCATAATAAATTCATCTTTCGTAAATTCACATTGTACCGCTGCTTTACATTTCCACGCAATTATAAGGACTAAAATTGATTCAGGACTTAAGTTTAGATCTTCTAAGAATTTCATTACACCATCTGCTGTGATTTTGTCATTTTCCTGTAAGGAAACAAAACTGTATTATTATTAGCGTTAATTCCAGTCAATGTATAAATCATATAAAAAGATACAATTTAACAACATCTAACCATTTATTTAATGACCCACTGGTCCTTAAGGTCAATAAAAGGAGTAGGGTAAGACAGAGTAAGCACTGGGAGGATAAGATTTGGCTTAGTGCTGGACTCTACTGGAGACATGCTACACTAGACAGGTAGCACTGACATGAGCTGAAGGATATCTTGTCAGAATGCACTCTGAGAGACTTGTTTTTTTTTTATAATGAATAGGTTCGCGTTTGACTGACATTGCGCCTGATGTTTGGCAGAAATGCAGTCTAAGGTGGAGCTTGCTTACCTAGAAGATACCTGTTCACGCGAGACTTAAAGACACCTAGATAGTATTCTTCAGGAAAAACAGACGACGGTAAAGAGTTCCACTCTTCAGTGGTGTGTAGGATGAAAGAGGAAGCATAGGGTTTCATCTGCTTCATTGGTATTTTCACCATAAATATCAGTGGCATGAGTGCATACATCTGCTTGTCCCATGATAAAATGGTGAGGGAGGAACCAATTCTTGTAATTCTGTGGCACACTCCCCGAAGTGTATCCTATAGAATACCGACAAACTAGCGACTTTATGTCTATGACTTAGGCTCTGAAACCCCTGTTGAAGGAAGGTCGAGGTAAACAATGAAAAATACCTCTCATATCAGATTTAAGACTATATTATGCATAATTTATCTATACTAACATATAATAAATGTGTAAGTTTGTTTACTAGAATTTTATTTTTACTTTTTATTGCATGACTTCAGCAGTATAGGCAGCCAGCCTACTTGATGGAAAGCGGTTACCATCCCCTATGGACATTTGCAACACCAAAGGAGCTACAAATGCACTGTTGCTCTCTAAGTGAGACTGGAACCTGGTCACTTATGCCAGAACCCAACTCATGGTTGTTATGGGGGCATACTCTAGACCAGGGGTGGTACGCCTCCAGACGGGCAAATACCCTATCACCTGGCTGTGAGTTGTTTTGTCGCCTCTTATGACAGGCTACCCGACCGCAGGAAATTGTATTCTTTCTCTGTTCCTGCATGGATAAAATAAAATTGATTTTACCATGATGAACACAACATCCCCTTATCCTTGCATCTATGTAGATGAGAAACCAGGGGTAGGGTATACGTATAGGGCACATTTATTTATTATGAACAGATCTGAACTTTATTAATATAGGTTAGAAGGTGGTTTCTTTCTTTATAACCACCCAAAATTCACTTTATATCTTAGATAATAAATAAATGTGCCCTATAACTATACCACACCCAAAACCAGATACCGAACCAAACAGGGCTGTAGAGAAAGATCCCAAAGGCTAGAAAGTTTCTAAAATATATTTAAAATAAGAACAATATCGAGTTCTTGGTGGCAACTTGAATGATAATTTTATGCTGTTCTATTTTGTTTTCAAAATAAATTGTTTAAAAATAAGCCATAAGCAGAATATTATAATTTCTAAACAAGAATTGTGTTTGTGTAAAAAATCACAGTTGTTCACTGAAACATGGTCTTGCAAGTCGTTAGAAGAACATTACTGTTTGGTGTAACTAGATACCTATTTAGCCAAAGCTAGGTTTTAACAAATTAAATTATGAATATGAAATAAGACTCGGCTTAAAGAATACCAGGGAAAAATATTTAAAAACGAGTATTTTAAGACTTTAAAGATTGATTCAAATCATAAGATGTTACAGCTGTTACAAAAAATGTAATATAAAATACTATATTGTTTAACAGTATAAATTCAATTAGGTAAATAATAAAGGAATAGAAACTAAGATAAAATAATTATTAATTAGAATCACAACTTGATCTTTAAAATTCACTGCAAAGATTATGTACAACAATTAAAATTTGCGTCTAGACGAATCATACATTAATCAAATAACAATTTCACCAATGAAAGTATGTCAGATTTGCGCCAGTACATTCTATTTATAGTTTTTCTATCAAACATTCGAATGTGTGTAAGGTCATCAGTATTTTCAATTTATTTTTTTATAGTTTTATTATGATTTTGGTTACCTGCTGATCTTTGTATTTGTTGAAGAGCTGGTCCAGCTTTTTTCTATCGACTAAAGTTTTAATAGGATCCTTGTAATATGCGTCTGGGTTCTGAAAATAATTATCGCTAGCTAGGTCCAGTTTCCAATCATTCTGTGACAAACAGTATATCGCTGTGCTCTCACTCGTCTGCGTGAATGCAACGAACTTCTTCACTTTATCTCTCTGTGATGATTTTAGCTTATTCTGAAAATAAGAACGTCATAAACTCACACATAACCTGAGCCCTGCTTACCTGTCATCGTCCAACTTAGCCTGCATAATTTAATTATAAACATATTTTTTTTTAATGCCGTATAAGAACTTTGTTAGAATAATTTACTGTTTACTTACCATTTTTGTGAAGTATTTGCTAATTTCTAAAGACTTTCACTGTTATTTCGACATCAGTACCAAAGTGAAATAACAATCATAGACTGATCATGGAGTAAATGTTGCTTACAACAAAAATTTGTCAAAAATATCCCTATCTACGAATTTGATTTCGAGATTTATTTTTAAAATACTAGTATAATACAAGTCACAAATCTTGCATATTGTTAATCTCTTGAGGAGCTCTTTTGCTTTTTAATGGTAATAAACAATTTAAGAAACCGTTTCAAATACTGTAAAAATGTTGTTTTCGTTCGCTCCAACAATAAATATTAAAAAGTGAAAAAAATTTGTTTGTCTATGTTTGTCCCAAACTTTAAATTTTTGCCGAGTGTTTTGGCGGGAACTGAAAGGGGACGTTGTGCTGTGCAGTTTTATTTTCTAAAAATGTGTAAAATTACTCTAAAATGAACAATAGTTGTAGGATATTGATAGTTTTTGAGTAGTAATTATGTGTTTTTGCGAGAAATGTGAACTATATAGTCAAATGTGGCCTTTCGAGTTTTCACAAGAACTCCGTTGAATGGTGTGGATTGTAGCCTACAATACAACTGCGTCTGGCTTAAAGGCCTAGTTGTCAAGCCTTAAACTTAAAAAAAAAATATATCAATATAACCTCAAAGTCAAAACAAACTGAAATTTGTTAATAATAAGGTTTTTTAAAGATGCATAAATTCCTATAGTCGTGCTACAATCAACAATGAATACTTCATTCATAAAACACACTGTTTTCCTCACAAATGTAAACCTTTACAGAACTGTTAAAACCAAAACACCTCGAGTGAGATTTGCTCCTAGTCCTACAGGTTATTTACATTTAGGAGGTTTGAGAACGGCTCTATACAACTATTTATTCGCAAAGTCCCAACAAGGTTCTTTTATATTGCGGATTGAAGATACTGACCAAAATCGAAAAGTAGAAGGGTCGGTAGAATCTTTGAAAAATGACATGGAATGGGCTGGAATTCAGTGTCAAGAAGGACCAGGCTTCGGTGGTAACTATGGACCATATGTTCAGAGCGAGCGATTGAATATTTATCAGTGAGTATGTCATGGTGTAATATTCATATATAAATCTGTTAGGTAAAATAAACAGGGCTGCTACTCGCCTTACGGTGCAGAAATTTTAAGTAGAGGGTGGGCGTAGTGGGTATGGGGGAAGGTATACTTATCCTTTCTGCAACTCTTAGGGTCCGGAGTTCTTGAAATATTTATTTTTGGTAAAGATAACCTTACATATTTTTTCACTAACATTATTGTGATGAGTGGTGAAAGGTCGAGACCAGTGACTAGAACAGTAATTTAGATGAAGTGAGCTTGCCACTGCAGCATTTGGCAAGCGCCAGAACAGACTGATGACGATTTACTAGTTATTTTATACATAGGAACAGTCGGTAGGTTAGGTTATGATTAGACCGAAGCGCACGAGCCAAATGATTGAAGCGAGCATGCCACAGTAGTGGCCGGTGAGTGCCAAAACCAACTGGTAACTATTTATTATACACACACGATTTATAATTTCGTCTTTATTGGCCGCTATTATGAATAACTTCATGGTTACTCTTGTAGTGTATTTAAATGTGCTCTGTTGTCTTTTTTCTTCATCTTTTGACCATGTACACTGTGTTTTGGTTCTTTTTTCCGTTCATTAGTGGCTTTCTTTTTGACTTCAAAATGATTGTTCAACTTTGTAAGTGCAATATTCGTGAAAAAATAAGGGAGGTTATGTTTATTATAAAAACTGAAGATCTCCAGACCATAGTGATTGTGGTAGGGGTAATTATGCCTCCCCTTTCCCCATTCCACCACCCCGCTACTTAAAATTCGTACTTCAGATAGCTATAGATTTACCATAAACAGCAAAAAGAAGCATTTAAACAAGTCTAATTAATAGAAATTAAAAAATAAGCCCAGTTTTAGAGGTACTATAGTGAGCCTTGGTCTTGATACCTAGATCCCCTAGCAGATTTATAAATTAGTGTTGTTTTAGATAAGTCCACATGTAGAAAAGTAAAATTTGGTACAGTAGATTTCATTTAAAAGAACTAGGTTGGATCTTAAACTGAGTTTCCTGAATTTGAGGCTTCTGAGAGTTCAGGGAATTCAAGGGGATCTGTCTTAAGCCTCCTAATATAATTTTCCTACCACTGGTAATACATCTAGATATTTTAAATCAATTTTTAAAATTTCATGAAAACTAACAATACATCCTGCAATGCTAATATACTTAGTCTGGCCATAAATACTGTTACAATTAAAAAGAAACAAAATATTACATTTGAATTTGGAATCTGTCATTTTTATATGATAGTTCATTGTGTTTTCTCATTCTGGCTCCAATACATTGTACTACATTTTGCAATATTAAAATGGAGTGGGGCGATAAAGAGAACCGAATCGCTGTGATTGCATTACACAAAGTAGGTATGGAGCCAAATGCAATTTTTAAAACTCTCCATATGCTTGGTATTAGTCAAATGTTTGTGTACCGGACTATTAATAGGTACAATGAGACCTCCTCTGTTTGTGACAGAAAACAATCTGGCCGTCCACTTAGTGTTCATACGAAAAAGGTGTCAAAGCAGTAAGGAAAAGAATTTGAAGAAATCCTGTCCAAAAGCAAAAGATTTTATCTCGGGAGATGAAGATACCACCTAGAACCATGTCGCGTATTTTAAAAGATGACTTAGGACTTGCTGCCTATAAGAGACCCACTGGTCATTTCTTAACTCATAATTTAAAAAAGAATAGGGTGGTGAAATCGTAACAACTACTGAAACGGTATGCAAAGGAGGTCACAGAAAAAATTTGTTTACAGATGAGAAAATTTTTACAATTGAGCAACATTTTAATAAACAAAATGAGTGTAAGGAAGCTTCTCAATTAGTCGACAGTGCAACATGGGCATTATCCATCTTCAGTGTTGGTTTGGTGGGGTGTTAGCCATGAAGGAGTGACTGTGCCATATTTTTGTGAAAAAGGTATCAAAACATCGTCACAATTGTATCAAGATACCATTCTTGAGAAGGTAGTTAAGCTTCTTAACAACACCATATTCAATAACCAAGAATGGTCCTTCCAGCAAGACTCGACGCCGGGTCATAAAGCTCGGTCCACGCAGTCTTGGTTGGAAATGAACGTTTCGGACTTCATCAGAGCTGAAGACTGGCCGTCGTCTAGTCCCTATTTTAATCTGCTGGATTATGATTTATGGTCAGTTTTAGAGAGTATGGCTTGCTCTAAACGCCATGATAATTTGGAGTCCCTACAACAATCCATACGATTGGCAGTGAAGAATTTTCCCATGGAAAGAGTGCGTGCTTCTATTGATAACTGGCCTCAACGTTTAAAGGACTGTATGCAGCCAATGGAGACCACTTCGAATAAGCTTTTTATATTTTAAATCGTTATTTTATATTTATGTATTAAACTAACACACTGTAAAACTTATAAATGTTATTTGCAATAGAAAAAATAAATTCCTTTGTTACAATATTTATGGCAAGACTAGGTATATAATAGCATTGCAGGATGTATTGTTTGACAAAAAATATTGTTTTTTTTTTACTTTTAACTTGTGTATTAACAAGGGAATTGCGTGACATAGTGGAATTATATTAAGTGGTCCATTCATCATCCTTATAAATGAAATCCATATATATAGTGACTCATCATGATATCTCAGAACTATAATAGAGGTCAGCTAAGAACGGTTTTTACGGCATGCGAAGCTGGCGGGTATCAGCTAGTACATATATATAGGGACACATACTTAAGAACATTGAAAATTATCATTAATATACATACAATCAAGGTCCTCTCATCAGTCACCAAGATCGTCATTCCTAATCGTCATCAATATTAATGATCACTTTCAATGTTCCTAAGTATTGACCATCTTGGCTGTCTCTATATATATGATTTTGACTGTACATTTGCATGGTGTATGTGTAGAATGTGACTATATATGAAATTTCAGGGAGCACATATCTAAACTACTTGAAAATGGATCAGCATACAAATGTTTTTGTACTGAGAGGAGACTGAATATACTGCGAAGGGATGCTGTGAAGTCTCAATGTATACCAAAATATGATAATAAATGTAGAAACCTCACTAAAGTCGAGATAATGGAGAAAATTAATGCTGGTGTACCATACTGTATAAGGTTTAAGGTACGTTTTGGTATAAACCGAGCCCATACTAACAGGGTGCTTAGAATTGCTTAGCCTTTGCGTCACTCTGCATATTTTACCTCCTGTACAACGGGGAGTGTTACAAGGAATGTTTGATATGGAGCCAACGGCTCACTTTCGCCGGCGACGGGATATTCATCCCCATTACCTTGCGCTCCCACCCTCAACTACGCAATGGTTCTCTAGAACATTTATTCCGCGTACAACAATGAATTTGAGGGAAGTTCCACCCGCCACGTTTTTCCCTTTGCGCTATGACATGGAGTTCTTTAAGAAGGGCGGTATAAAATTTCTTAGAGGTCAGCAATGCGTTGGCGACACCCCTGGTGTTGCAAACGTCCGTAGGCGAGGGTAACCACTTTCCATCAGGTGAACCATCTGCCGGTTTGCCTGCTTCAGGCAATAATAATTTTATCCGTGCAGGAACGGAGAAAGAATACAATTTCCTGCGGCCGGGCGGCCTGTCGTAAGAGGCGACAAAACAACCCACAGCCAGGTGGTAGGGTATTTGCCCAACTGGATGGCTACCACCCCTCGTCTAAAGTATGTCGCCATAAACAACCTTGAGTTGTGTTCCGGCATTATTGACCAGGTTCCTGTCCCCCTTAAGAGAGCAGCAGCGCATTTGTAGCACCTTTGGTGTTGCAAATGTCCATAGGCGATGGTAACTGCTTTCCATCAAGTGGGCCGTCTGGCTGTCAGCTGAGCTCCTGCAATAAAAAAAAAATAAAAAAAGATCAAGAAATCTGAATATCATGGTTCTATGGGATCTGGAGAAATCATTTTAAGTTCACCAGTTAATTATATCAAAACGGGGGTCATTTCATAGAAATATTCTTTACTAAAAGTTTTAGATATTTTGAGGGCAACCATGTGATCACCTTAGATTTCACCTTGATTCATATTATCAAGGTTATTTGAAGGTCAAGGTAATGTTCTGTGGTCTTCCTTAATGAATAGTTCTTACACCATGTCCACCACCCATACTCAGCAGCATAGGTGTGTTAAACCATAATAGCAATGAGTTATGCCAAAGACTATATGAAATGGAGAAGAAAAGTAGACTGGGTTTCAAAAGCAATCAGGATTAAACACCAAGATGTTGATGATAAATTTATATCACGCTAGTGGGCCTCGCAGACATTGTCTTGCCTTGAAAAAATCTATGAACCTAATTGCAGCGTCATCTACCGGGTCCAATTGTGAAACTAAACCATCAGGCGACCCGCTCTAACACACAATAAAAACCCATCAAGGGTTCAGAAGGAATTCAGGTCAATAATCGAGATAAAAACTACCCTGTCTTTTAGATTAGACCAAATTACACATAGTTACAAAATATTACCAAGACCAGTTTAGTAGTTTCAGAGTTTATCCTGGACATACAATCGTGACACATAGCTAGTGGTTCCGGGAGATGTTGTCCTGCCTTGGAAAATTAAAAATCGAGAATCTGATTCCAGCGCCACCTACCGGGTCCAATTGTGAATGTAAACCATCCTCCCTGACACACTCAAACAGTCATTTTTTACACCTTGAGTCATTAATGTTTTAGTAGGGATCCCTAATTTTTTTCTAGTAATAAATATGGCCTATATTAATCTATGATAATGTAACATTCTAATGGTGAAAGAATTATTGAAATCCGTCTAGTAGTTTTGGAGTTGATTCATTACAAACATACAAAAATTCAAAAATAGAAATCTTTCCTCTTTATAATATTAGTATAGATAAGTGTAATCATATATTTTTCAGCTGTCTTCAGAGTGCAGTGCTTTTGAAGATCTGATATTTGGAGGTATAGCATATGACGTTTCCTTGAATGAAGGTGACCCAGTGCTCATGAAGAGTGATGGCTACCCCACATATCATTTTGCGAATGTTGTTGATGATCATTTGATGGATATAACTCATGTATTGAGAGGAGTAGAGTGGCAAATTTCCACTACCAAGCATTTGTTGATATATAAGTGAGTGATTGACATGCAACTTCGTTTACATAGTTAAAAAAACCGATTAGCAATACCTTCAGAAACTTATTATTAGTATCTAGATATAATTTTATAAAGAAAATACAAGTTCCTGCGTTGGGGCGGCCTGTCGTAAGAGGCGACAAAAGAACCCACAGCCAGTTGGTAGAGCATTTGCCTGTCTGGATGGCTACCACCCCTAGTCTAAAGTATGTCGCCATAACAACCTTGAGTTGTGTTCCGGCATTAGTGACCAGGTTCCAGTCTCCATTAAGAGGGCAGCAGCGCATTTGTAGCACCTTTGGTGTTGCAAATGTCCATAGACGATGGTAGCCGCTTTCCATCAAGTGAGCCATCTGCCTGTCTAATGAACTCCTGCAATAAAAAAACAGTAAAAAAAGCACTACATAACTAATAATTCCTCCTGACGTACCTCCGCAGTAAACCTATTTTAATACACGTGACTATGTTCAAGATTGTGCAAGTGAGACAGGGCTAAGAATGCATAGCAAGCAAACCTCTGCCTTTTGCGCTGGCACATAAAGTTCAATATAGGTTATTTATATGTTGGAAATCGATCCACCTTATCTACGAAAACGCAAATTGCCTATCGGAATTATATTTTGTGTAATACTATTTTTTTTTAAATAGTTGCAGTACAGACGGCCCACCTGATGGAAAGCGGTAACCGTCATCTATGGACGTTTGCAACACCAGAGATGTTACCAACCAACGCGCTGCCGGCCTCGAAGGATTAAATGTGTTATTAAATTTCTTTAATTTATGGAATTTCTTTAATTTATGAAATTTCTTTAATTTATGAAATTTCTTTAATTTATGAAATTTCTTTAATTTATGAAATTTCTTTAATTTATGAAATTTCTTTAATTTATGAAATTTCTTTAATTTATGAAATTTCTTTAATTTGTTACATTTATTTACTAAAATATTTAAAGAAAAAGAAAACTGTATAGTTTTTTTTTCAAATCTAGAACAAAATGAAACAAAATACTATGACACAATCATAAAGGCATAAAGGTTGCATTCCGAACATATATTAAAGGATGAGCAAAGACAAAAATAATATTAAGTGTCTATAATATATGGAAGTGATCAACTAATCGGAGAAAATCATGTCAAAATTAGTATTTTACCAGAAACAAGCCATTAACTGCTAATCTATCATATTATAAAATTCTAATCATGCCGTGTCTGTACATTGAAGCTATTGAAAAAAACGTGTGCGTCTCGGGAGCCCGACAGAAGTGATAACTTAAACTAATCTGAGTTGAACTATTTAATATTGAAATTGTTTAACTTGAGAAATGCTTAGGTTATTACTTAAATTTTATGTATATTAATATGATGATGTAAGGAAAGGTTATTTATTAATAAAATCTTTTATTGATTATAAAATATATTTTATTCTTAGTTACAATTCTTGAATATGTACATTAGAATTTGGGTATGTACTTTACAAGTATCGTTATTTAATCTAATTACCAAAATATGGCTAGTGCTGTGAGTTAGAGTGAGAGAGGAGGAGTCTGCCTATCGCTGCCATATGTGTGAGAGAAAGGGAAGCCAGACTGGCGCCGTAACGTATTACGTAACGAAGCGGTTTACCCACCCATAAGAAGTTATCACTTCAATAACAGCAACTGGATGGAATATACTATATAAAGTATGGAGAATACAATGCGTTTTTTTTTTAGATTTCTTGTCTGTTGTAAGCTGATTTAAGATAGCGAACAATATTTCAAGCTTGTCACTATGTAATTTTCTTTACAGAGCGTTTGGTTGGGCGCCACCACAATTTGGCCACTTGCCTTTGATTGTCAACGCTGATGGGACTAAGCTTAGTAAAAGGCAGAGTGATGTCAAAGTTGAAGATTATAGAAACAAATGTAATCATTGGTATCTATTTCTTGAACCTCTTTTAACCGGTTTATTTCGCCAGAGTTAAATTATCGATATAACGACCATTCTTCGTCTTCTAAAAGCCTTGCCTACAAAGCTTCCAACCGGTTTAAAATTAATCGCTTATAACCGGTTTTCATCAACTATTTCATTCGGAGCATAAACCTTATATAAACCTGCATTAATCGGTTTATTCCGCGAGAATTGTTTTATCATTCTATTTCGCTCGACACGTATTTGTGTGCGACTGAAAACTTGTTGTACCACATGGCTGTGCTTTGAAGGTGTACGGCAAAAACCATTCAAAACCGGTTTATTTAATAAAACCTATTTAACTTAAGTTGCTAAAAACCATTTAATTAAGATTAAAAGTAGAACGAAATTAAAAAGAAAAGCTCCTATGTACAATGGACCAAAGTGACGTTGAACCACCCATAAGGCTAAAATCGTCTGGCAAAAACTTTCGCTAACAGCGTACTGACACGCGAACAAGTAAAACATCAGTTTTAAGGGGCGGGCTTATATTGTTTTGGGTTTTACAAGGAGGCAATAAAGTCCGTAAACAAAGCGAGTGCAGAATACAAAAGAAAAGTTAAATTGGTAAAGCATATTGCATCTAAACATGAGTAATTGTTTCCTTTAGTTTAAACATTACGGAAAAGTCCTGATTGGTGTATATAACATTTGAGAGTGCTGCGTGGATATCGAAATTTTATGAGTCGTTCAAAGCAAAATGTTAGAGAACTGATCAAGGAGGAATTTGGACGACCGTACTTAGGCAATAACCGGTTCAACTTGTTTTTTGGTTTTCCAGCCTGGCCTGTAAGTTTTGCTCCCGTAAATCTATAAGACTAAGCACGCACTTTGATTGTTAAGACCAGTTTCATTCTTTTACAGCTAAATTCTGTATTGATAAATCGTAGTGTACGACTAGCCTTAGAGGCCAGCAAAACTAACCTTGATTTAAATTTGCATTAGTTGAGTATTTAAATAGCTTGCTAGTAACTTCTTATCATTGTTTGCACAGTCACCTTAATCGACAACTTATTACTTGACTGTAAAGTTGTCCAAACGATCATAAGGACTAACTCTTACTAATGCAAATATAAATTTAAAGGCCAGGCTGTTTCTTCTTGTTTTCTATTGTTGTTTAAATCAGTTTTCACAATTTTGTGACAAAGTCTACAACTCTTGATTAATTAACCTTATTTGATTTTTAGATATATTTCCACTGGCGTTAGTTAATTATATAACACTTTCCGGTGGTGGATTCGATCATGTTCCCGGTGAGGGCGTTAGGCTTAAAACAATGGATGAATTAGCTCAAGAGGTAAATATGTCTAATTCAAAATACATACATACATACATACATAACTTCACGCCAGTTCCCTTGCGGGGTAGGCACGAACAACAGAGCGCCATTTAGGCTTATTCTTACACACCTCACTTGCTTCTTTGACATTCATAACTCTTGTCATGCACGCTCGTCTGTTCTTAAGGCTCCTGACATCACCTTCTGCTAGTACGCGATCAATTTGATCATGGAAGGTGTGTCGTGGCCTTCCACGCCTTCTGCATCCATCCACTTTTGCATTGTATATCTGTATATCTAATTCAAAATAGCCTTTGAAAATGAATGTATTTATTTCAAAATTGAATCTTACAGAATACTTATTGAAATTCAAGAGTCTACCACCATTTCCAAAGCAATTTTGGTTACTTATAAAGCAGATGAAGCGGCGCAAGAAACTCCACAAACATAATTTTTACCCTTAAATTTTTGAACGAATACAAGGTTTAAATAAGTAATTTGTGTTAATAACTTAAATAAAATTACTGAAAGTCCTTGGTAGCGATCGCATTGTCCCTTTATTGTTAATAACAATTTTTTACAATTAAGTTTGTAGTATGCTTTAAGCTTCTTAATAATTATCAGATAAAATGGACTTGGTAAAGTCAAGTTAGAAATAAGAATTAATAATAAAATTGTGATAGAATGTAAGATACCATTTAAAAAAGAAAAGACAATAAAAATAAATAAATATACTTACACCCATTTATCCTAAAGAAGTAAAGAGTAAATAAGATCTCTGCCCCGAATAGAGACGGAGGCTGGCGAGAATTAATGAAAAAAAAAAATATATTAGGGTGGCGCAAGAAAAACGACTTTTTTTTTGAGTCTCGAGTGAAAAAAGTTTTTGATGTTTTATGAACTCCCCAAAGGACTGCTCAGAAAAATTATTATATATTCTTTTTATTTAAATTATGTGTTAACATAAGAACACACGGTCTTATTGTTATATGTATCGTTTTGATACATAAGCCTATTTCAGCTCTCTCCATGTATCCCTGCCCCGCACTATTCTTGGCCAAAAGGGATTGGCAACTTCTTTAATATCTTCAGCCCATTTTTTACGCCGTCTCCCTTGTTTTCTTTTCGCGTCTCGTGGTATCCAATCAGTTATCTCTTTGTCCATACACAGTGCTTTCTCTTGTTATACATTCATCTCCATTTCAGTTTTGCTAAATTAGGTTTACTGTTCCCTCGTCTTCTTTTCCCATCTCGTGGTATCCACTCAGTTACCTTTGTCCATACACAGTGCTTTCTCTTGTTATACATTCATCTCCATTTCAGTTTTGCTAAATTAGGTTTACTGTTCCCTCGTCTTCTTTCCCGTCTCGTGGTATCCACTCAGTTACCTCTTTGTCCATACACAGTACTTTCTTTTTTTATACATTCATCTCCATTTCAGTTTTGCTAAATTAGGTTTATTGTTCCCTCGTCTTCTTTTCCCGTCTGGTGGTATCCACTCAGTTACCTTTGTCCATACACAGTGCTTTCTCTTGTTATACATTCATCTCCATTTCCATTTTGCTAAATTAGGTCCACTATTCCCTCGTCTTCTTTTCCCGTCTCGTGGTTTCCATTCCGTTTCCTCTTTGTCCATACACAGTGCTTTCTCTTCTTATACATTCATTTCAATTTTGCTAAATTAGGTTTACTCTTCCCTCGTCTTCTTTTCCCGTCTCGTGGTATCCACTCAGTTACCTCTTTGTCCATACACAGTGCTTTCTCTTCTTATACATTCATCTCCATTTCAGTTTTGCTAAATTAGGTTTACTGTTCCCTCGTCTTCTTTTCCCGTCTCGTGGTATCCATTCAGTATTCTCTTTGTCCATACACAGTGCTTTCTCTTCTTATACATTCATCTCCATTTCAGTTTTGCTAAATTAGGTTTATTGTTCCCTCGTCTTCTTTTCCCGTCTTGTGGTATCCACTCAGTTACCTCTTTGTCCATACACAGTGCTTTCTCTTCTTATACATTCATTTCAATTTTGCTAAATTAGGTTTACTCTTCCCTCGTCTTCTTTTCTCGTCTCGTGGTTTCCATTCAGTTTCCTCTTTGACCATACACAGTGCTTTCTCTTGTTATACATTCATCTCCATTTCAGTTTTGCTAAATTAGGTCCACTATTCCCTCGTCTTCTTTTCCCGTCTCGTGGTATCCGCTCAGTTACCTCTTTGTCCATACACAGTGCTTTCTCTTGTATATTCATCTCCATTTAAGTTTTGCTAAATTAGATCTACTATGATGATTTTTTTTTAATTGAAAGTGAGTCGTCTGCTTCGGTCTACGTTGAACAGAGACTAATTATTTAGAAAAGAAATATCTTATGGGTTGTTATCATACCGCCTCCACTACGTCCTGATAGAAGGAGTAGAGCCAAGAAATGCTGGCTTATGAGGGATGGCACTCCATATTTTAAACTAGTAATTATTTGATTTCAGTTTAAAATTGATAAAGTTTCATCACACCCAAGTCGTTTGAACCCTGACCTTCTAGAAGAATGCAATAGACAAGAATTAAAACGTCAGCTTCAAGACGACAATCTTACGAACGAATTAGTTGCCAACTTACAAAAACTAATTATTGAGAAATACCCTCAACATGATATCAATACCTCTGAGAATCACGTGAAATCTGTATTAAACTGGTCGGTAACTAGAATTGCAAGATTAGATGAACTAGTCACAAATAAGTATGGTTTTCTATGGATTTTACCTTCGAAGAAGTCAATAGAAATAGATAAAAATTTGTTTAATAAGCTTCTTCAGTTTTTGGGAAATATGAAATCGTTTGATGAGAACTATTTAAAAGAACATTTGCGAAGTTTCTCGGCGGAGAACGATGTGAAGTTTCCAGCTTTGATGAAAATGTTGCGGAGTGCTTTGAGTGGTTTGAGTGAGGGTCCGGGGGTCGCTGAAATGATGGGTTTGCTTGGAAAAGAACAATCTTTGGAAAGAATAAAGGCGTATATCAGATACTTATGTTGTTTTATTAATATATAATTGAAATTTATATGAGTGACTAAAGCTGGTATTAGTCGGTTCATTTGTCTTTCAAGTTTCAATTTGGATGAATTAACGAGTGATACGTATAAACATAAACTTGAATCATTCAATGTCCTTGAAAACCGTCGTGTCCTTTCAGTTATGTGACCGTCAACCAAATCGGTTCAATTTGGTTGATATGTCTAATGTCAGCTTGTAATACATACATACATACATAACTTCACGCCAGTTCCCTTGCGGGGTAGGCACGAACAGCAGAGCGCCATTTAGGCTTATTCTTACACACCTCACTTGCTTCTTTGACATTCATAACTCTTGTCATGCACGCTCGTCTGTTCTTAAGGCTCCTGATATCACCTTTTGCTAGTACACGATCAATTTGATCATGGAAGGTGTGTCGTGGCCTTCCACGCCTTCTGCATCCATCCACTTTTGCATTGTATATCTGTTTAGTCATTCTTTCCACATGCCCGAACCACCGGAGCTTGTAATAACTGCCCATAAATGTCCCACTGTTGGGCTAGGGCCTCCCGCTATAGGGGATCGGTTAAAATGAAAGAAAATATTGTGAATGAGAATAGTTTAGTAAAAATCTACTAGATGGCGCCACTCATTTCTTATCTTGTTTATTTAGAAACGCTATTATAGACAAAATCAATAAATAATTGAGTCCTAATATGTTTTTTATTAATTGATTTGGTCTAAAAAAATATAACGTTAAAAAACTGCAGAAGAATAACCTGTGAGCCGTCTTTTCATGTAGGATTATGGAGCTTATAATCTATTGTTTACATTATGCATATTTATACGGCAGCAAACAGGGAAGTAGCGAGGAAAGGGAACAGAATGAGTATCAAAATGTTCAAATACTCGCGTTGCCCACTTCCTTTGCTATTTTGTCCTCGCTGTAAACGACGGCCAAAAATTAAATTTTTCAGTAGGCAACATTCACATTCTTTACGGAAGATGAAGCTATGGATTCAGGAGTAAAATAAAACTCAAACAATATGAGTAACAGTATAATTTATTGAATTCCCAAATATAAATACCGAGAGAAAATATCAAATCGTGTATAATATACCATCGACAAGGGTTTGTTTTCCCAGTACACTACCAAAGGGCGACAATGGAATTCAAATAAAGCCGATTTTGTATGCGTTGACATTCTTTTTTTAAAATCGAAAGAGATGAATGTGAAATGTATCCGAATGGAAAGTATGACAATATTTTACACCGATTTTGCGGCAGAGGGCGCTATTTCATGACATTTTCATAAGTTCGACTATTATAAATAATAATTCATCGGAACTCTGAGAAGAAAAGGAGTTTTATCTTTAATACAGGTGACTTATCGCGCGTTACATGCTCTGAGCGGATGGGAGCCAGACCGGAAAAAGTGTAATAAGACTTTTTCCGACATTTCTCGTTTTATTATACAATTTCAAACTTTAATGCAATGAAATAAGATCTAAAATAATATCCATTAGTGTAATATACGCTGATTTTGATACAATTTGTTTGTTTTCTTTAATGGTTTTTCGATACTTATTAACACTTTTTGAGACTTTAGAGAATTTTAAGATATTTTAGGAGAACTTCGTTCCAAGCAGGTGTCCCAAAGACAACTCATTATAAATTAATTGACATTCAATTTATATTCTTATCTATATTAGGAATTACGTTTTAATTATCGACCACAATAGCGCTGATGGTTGTTGAAGTGGAGCTTAAAGTTAGACGAAGTTTCAACATATGGATGAATTATGATATATCAAAGAGAAAAAGGCGCGGCGTCACCGCAACTTATAGACCGCCACTATAAGAACGCTTTATTTTTATCTTATCTATATCTTTCATAGTCTATAACTCCTGCATTCTTCTTCGATGATATGGTGTATAAGTTGGTCATGACGTTAGCACCATTTTACAAGAAGAGAAAGAGATGCCTAAATAAAGAATAGAAAAGTGCGACATGGCCGCCATTGTTCTATTGATTTAAAATCGAAGAAGAGCGCTACTGAGACTGAACTATTTTGTCATTTTGCTCCATTTGACAGGTTTCACTGTATCTTTGTTATATTTAAATAGAGAAGATTTAAAACGGTTACCTTCGACGCCCTTTAGTAGTCTATTCGCAATCAACAACGTACCCAATTTATCAAGTCTTTTACGAATATTTTTTTAAAAGACAAACATTACAATTTCGTTGTTAACAAAAAAAAATATCTATAATTATGCACATTTGAGACTAATAAAAAACCGCTAGGCAATGTTTAATTATATGCGTTAGATTCAAGTAAATAACCTATGCATGGTGGGTGTTAACGGTTACACACTTATATAATCATAATCAACTGATGGTGGTGACTAAAAATTGCATAAATACCATCCGTGCAGGTACGGAGAAAGAATACAATTTCCTGCGTCCGGGCGGCCTGTCGTAAAAGGCGACTTAACAACCCACAGCCAGGTGGTAGGGCATTTGCCCGACTGGATGGCTACCACCCCTGGTGTAAAGTATGTCGCCATAACAACCCTTTAGTTGTGTTCCGGCATTAGTAACAAGGTTCCAGTTTCCCTTAGGAGAGCAGCAGCGCATTTGTAGCAACTTTGGTGTTGCAAATGTCCATAGGCGATGGTAACCGCTTTCCATCAAGTGGGCCGTCTGCCTGTCTGCTGATCTCGTGCAATAAAATAAAAAATTACATTAATAAACTTTCATCTTTAAACGACCATTGTATGCTGTCAAGATAATCAAATCGCTTTTGTTACGAATATCGTACAAGTGACAGCATTGGGGCGAATTTCAATAACACCCAGACAACGGCAAATATAATGCAAACTCAATGTTAACTACAGCAGTGGCGATAATTCAAGTATTGTTTTGTAACTATGAAGTTTTATTTAAGTGTGCAACCTAACATAAACACGTAATTACTAATTAATGTTTTAAAATAGTATACAAATCAAGTGTACTATTATTTAAAGTATATATAATTACATTACAGGTGAGTAAAACGTTTACTTTTAAATATAAAATAATATGAATTGAGCAAAAATCACTCACCAAGAAGTAAAGAGTGATATATATCTTTTTGATACAAAGATATATATCACTCTTTTATATCTTTAACTCTTTATCTTTACAGTGAATAGTGTCAGTGTCAATTGCAGACAAGATGAGTTATTATCTGTGAGTGATATACTGAATACTGATAAACTGATATGAAAAAAATATAAACAAATAGAGTGAAAAATATAATAAAATTAATTACATTAAAACAAAATTACACCATAAAACTATAGTGTTACGATTTATTTTGGCTTGCTATTATATTCGGTTTCCTCGTTCACTTACTACGCATGCGCAGTGCGCGGGCTAATCATTCTTTCTCTTTTCTTTCTAGTCTAGTTTCTTCTCATTCGGATCTATAGTCATCGCGTGGAACAGGAATGAACTAAAGAGTTAAAGATATAAAGACACATTTTGAACGCAAGTGATATACAGATCTAATCACTCTTCGCGTCGGATATATATCTTTTGAGTTAATCACTCAGTAATTAATTTAAATAACTTAAAAGTAAAACAAACCTAATGACATTTTAATAATATAACGCCATCTTTCGATTTGGTATTGTAGTTAACTCAGTTTGTTTTACTTTATTATTCTCGTTTACATTGTGCTCACTTTGACGGTAGCAAGAAGGAAAATGGGCAATGTGAATATGTAAACCCCTCGTATTTTGAACATAGCATACTCACGCAGCCCGCTTCCCTCGCCATTTTTCTGTTTGTTAACATAAAGGTGGACACAAACGAGAATTAAAAATTTAGATTTATTTTAAGAATATTTGAAACAGTCAATAAACTATTACATGCATGCATAGTACAGTTTTTCGATAGGAAAAATTGTAGTGCGCATGTATTTGTTTTCATATTTTGTCAAAATGGATGTTACGTAATCATCATCAGGCGAAATCACGCCAAATATAAAACAAAATGGCTTTGATATATTACCAACTAAAACATAATACATTGCGAATGGTATCTAAAACTATGATAATTAGTTCGGTGATTATAAAATAATATTGTTGTCTAAGAGGTTTGAAGATTCAGACTGTTTAATTTTTTCGAACAAGCTTGCAAATATATTTTTCTAAACTAAAATTCAAAATTAATTTTATCTTGAAATCACTTTAATAATGACTAGAACATTTTTGGAATTAAATTCAATTACATAATACATAAAAGAAATAACAATATTTTTTAAAGGAAAACAAGAGATTACCTTCGAAGAGCTCGACCGCAATTAAGAGTGGTGTAATTTTATGAACTGTCCAATAAATAACTTAATACAAATCGAGTTTTCACGTAACAATATCATATATGTGAGAACAAATAAATTCAAGAGAATGAATACGGCACAATAGTACGTAATTTAATAAATCAAAAATAAATTATTTTGAATACGACACCTAAATAGAAAATAGAAGCGAAATATTATTATTGCTTATACAAAATCGTAAAATAGTTTTCACATAAATCATTTTTCTCATTCATTCATACGTGCTTTAAGCAATCAATTATTTTTAAATTTAACAACAATAATTTATTTTTAAAATGACTTAAAATATTGATATGATTATAATATCAATATTTATTATAAAATTACAAGGAAAAACGATTTACCATACCAACTTGCTCCATCAAAGTTCTTAATGAAATAAAACAAATATTAAATCTGAGTAGAAAAAAACTATTCAGAAACTAATCAAAGAGAGACAAAGGTATTTTACTAAAAATTGCTTAAATCATTTGTCAATCGATGAAATAAAATTAAAAATTAATGATCGCAATTTTATAGATACAGTCGACTCTCGATAAATTGGACACTCGTTAATTTGAATGTCTCGATAATTTGAAATTTTTCCCTGTCCCTTGAAAAATACTCGACTAATTGAACAAAATCAATATTTATTGGTCCCTTCAATAATTTGTAGTTGAAGGAGTAGTATTTTGCCCGACAACATGCAATAATTTTAAGTCAGTGCTACCCTACCCTACTCTATAAGAAGCGTTTATCACGCACACCGGTCGTTTGTTTACATACATACCTGTGGATTGCTTACATGAACACTGAACATTTGGGAATAATTGCACAAATGTTTAAAATAATAAATCACGAATTTTGGTCAAATTCTTGTTTATTTGATTTTTTCCTCCCTCCCTCTTGGTCATAAACTCCTGTTATTGTGAGCTCTTCGTAATTTGAAATACTTCTCTAGTCCCTTGAGTGTCAAATTCTCGAGAGTAGACTGTAATATAATTTTATAGATATTATAATTTAAAAAAAAATATTTATAATTCTTTGCTTGCCATTATTTAAAAAGTACAAAATAGTGAAATATATTAAACGACATCGAAAGTATTTCTTTTATTACAAAAATATCATAATCCATTCAATGACATAATAATTCAAACCAATCCCATGCATAGCACACATATAATTATGATAATTATTATAATAAAAATATTATTTAAAACATCACACTGAAAATTGATATTCAGAAATTTTATTTTGAGATCGTCCACATCGAGGACTCATTTTTTTATTTAAATAAAAATTACTTAAATATCTATGAATACCGTCAAACATTGCGATATGCCAATTGAAAGTTATTTAAATGTTTTGCTTAAAAATTAAATATTATGAATATACAATAATCAAATGTAAAATATAAGTATGCATAAAATAAAACAGAAACGTTTTGTGATGTTTTTTGAAACAAAGATTTCACGAAGAAAAACTGTAACAAATGTAAAAAAAAATAAGTCTGTTCCAACAATTTGAAACCAGCCAAAATATTCAAACGTGTGTACATTATAATCTTTCCGTTCGAATAACACAGCTGTGCAATTGCAAAACCTAGCAAATGACATTATTATCTGCTTGAAGGTTTATTATGTATTTATCGTCCTACTAGGCATTTATACCAAAACATATAAACACTATATCAAAACATGGTATCGCTCCTAATAAGCTTTATAGACATTATTGAAATGACCTATCATTATATGATTTTTTTTAATGTGCTAGGCTTTTTTTTTTATTGCAGGAGTTCAGCAGACAGGCAGACGGCCCACTGGATGGAAAGCGGTTACCATCGCCTATAGACATTTGCAACACCAAAGGTGCTACAAATGCGCTGCTGCTCTCTTAAGTGAGTCTGGAACCTGGTTACTAATGCCGGAACACAACTCAAAGTTGTTATGGCGGCATGCTCTAGACCAGGGGTGGTAGCCATCCAGTCGGGCAAATGCCCTACCACTTGGCTGTGGGTTGTTTAGTCGCCTCTTACGACAGGCCGCCCGGCCGCAGGAAATTGTATTCTTTCTCCGTTCCTGCACGGATAACAATTGCAGAGCTGGACTGTCCTTCGCATGCTCTTATCAGGCCCTGTATACAAGTGGCATTCGAGCCTAACGAATATAATACAAAATGCATGGGAATGGCATATGATTATATTACGTATTATTTCATTCCCATATATTTTGTATTCTATTCATTTAACGCCACTCGTGTACAGGGTCTGTTGACAGTTTCAAATTGTCTCGTGACAGACTTCAAACAGATAAACTAAGTATAATTTTATAATCGTAAATATATGTAGATTACCATTGCTTTAAATTTTACAATGTAATACTTAAATATCGAGTAGGTTCTGTGTCCAAGGCATAAATTTATACCATTTTCCAATGAAAAAGGTAGAAATATTCTACAACTATATTTTTTTTTCACATAAATAACGACGCCCACAGTAATGTCAAACTGAAAATTATACATATTAGATAAACACGTTACTTATACACACGATTATTATTGTACAATATATTACATTAATTTGAATGGTTAATTGTAAGAGTACATTTATAGAAACATTTATAAGGCAGATCATATAAGGAAATGCGATCGCATTGAACAAGTTTTCTTATTACAATTTTGATATTTATATAAGTCCTAGGCCGAATTTTAGTAATCAGTTTCAATAATCCAAAATAATAGGTACATTTACGCGTATTTTTGTAGCAAAGAATCATAACAAAAAAAAGAGTAATAATTTACTTTAGTGTTGATTTTTTTTATTACAGTTGTCTAATATTTTACCTATATAACACAAAATGAGGGCTTCTGTCATGATCGGACAGTTTGACATTTCCGAATGAATGAATGAACGAATATTCTTTATTGCATACATTAGTTACACATATATAAACAATAGGAGGTCTTATCGCCGCTGGCGATATCTTTCAATCCACCTTTACAATTTTTAAAACTTTAATAATTAAAAAATAAAATGTAAAAAAAAAGGTCTTTTTTTCTGTTCCCGTTTCAGGTCATTTCAATATGTAAATATAATTAGATAATAATCGACATACATTGTGTATTTCCAGATAAGCAATTTACGCTGGTGTTGTTAAATTTTAGATAATATACAAGGGACCACTCTTGAGTCGATCGTAGACATCTAAACCGTAGTAAATAATAGAAAGTTCGTTTATATAATTTATCATGTCAGGAATTGAACCCGGGTCTTTTGCGTTCCTGTGTACTAGGATGGCAAATGGTTAGCCTACTACTCAACCACGGAGGCCGGTAATCTATGTGTTTAATGTAAGTGTCATGTAATGTATGTACCACCATCATTATTCTTTAAACGATTCTCTTTGTGTTGAAGTACTATTCTTTTTCTATGGTAAAATAATAAAAATATTTATTACCTCACTTACGCATAATAAAATTAATAAATGTTAGCCGAATAATAATTTCTTTTGAAGTCGCGTTGTTTTTTCTTTGAAACAGTAATAGCTCCATGCGAATGCAATTCTTATCTTTAACGCCTAAACATTTTATCACAAGACATTCCGTTCCAATTGAATCTCCTAACACAACGACAGCATTAGAACGGTTATAGGAAATTTTAAGATATTTCCATTGTATTTTATTTATAATGTTACGGTCCTATTCATATTGAGTTAGAGTAAGTTTGTAGGCTTCTTTAAGAACCTTAAAGAAGCCTTCAAACTACTTTAAGTTTCAAAACTTCAAAACCAACCCAAACAAAATTCTATGCACTCAAATAAAACGGTTTAACTTGTTCAATGCGGCCGTGACGTAATCTAGTTGAATTACAAAGAAAGAGTTTTTTTTCAGAGATCACATTTTAAAGAGGCTGTCTAGCTTTAAACTTTGTTATAGCGACGAATAAACATTTGAGCAAGATCAAACGTTACAATGTATGAGAATTTATGTTGTTTCGTAATTAACGCAATTACTAATGATGCGACCTTATATAAATTAATAATGTATCATAGTTTTTTTAGTAAAAAATTACACAATGAAACGTTGTTGTTGTTTGTTGTTGTTAAAATTTGCCACAAAGGCAGGCAATGGACTTGATCCATGCAGCCTTGTCAGTTGTATTCGTTATAAAGAAGTCATCGTTATTATAAAAGGCCTAAGCTTTCTATTATAATGTATTGTTCTCTGTGTCCATTTCCATTTTTACAAATCCGATCCGGCCATAGTCAAAAATTTATAAAGAATTTTATATGTATCCGGGTTTCTTAATAAGTCCTGGAGGAGCGCGAGATCTTTCCAGGGTCGTTATAAATCTTTAGGAGGGAATTAATCATCACAAGCCTAGCCATTGAGAAATAAATACAATTAAAGAAGATATGATCAATCGTTTGATCGAAGAAACGTCTGCATTGCAATATTTTTTTTTTATTGCAGGCGATCAGCAGACAGGCAGACGGCCCACTTGATGGAAAGCGGTTACCATCGCCTATGGACATTTGCAACACCAAAGGTGCCACAAATGCGCTGCTGCTCTCTTAAGGGAGACTGGAACCTGGTCACTAATGCCGGAACACAATTCAAGGTTATTATGGCGACATATTTTAGACCAGGGGTGGTAGCCATCCAGTCGGGCAAATTCCCTACCACCTAGCTGTGGGTTGTTAAGTCGCCTCTTACGACAGGTCGCCCGGCCGCAGGAAATTGTATTCTTTTTCCGTTCCTGCACGGATAGGTTCGCGTTTGACCACAATCTTGCCTATGCGGAGCGAAGATGTGGTCTAGGATGGAGCACGCTTATCTAGAAGGTACCTATTCACACGGGACTTGAAGACACCCAGTATCGGGAAAGACAGACTCCGGCAATATATTAGTAGTTAGTATATTGACGTTTTTAGTGGCATTAAGTTCTCAATCTCATATAGGGCGCGCCCTCTTGTAGCTAACAACGACCAAAATGCTCCTTCAACCATTCCACATAGAGTGCACGGTCGTTATGGTCGCCGCGAAAACGTCACTAATGACGTTATGATTTTCGCTCCCGCAACGGTTATAACGACCCATGTCAGGAGGTGGGTCGAATAATCCTTCCACTCGAGATTACGATTGTAACGCTTGCAAGCAAGTGTACGGGAAAAATCGCAGTCGTGAGCGTTGTCGTTATGAGCTTCTTGTGGAACATAACCTTAGTTGATGTAAAAGGAAAGTTTGAGTGTCATTTAAAAGTTGAGTCGTTAATGCTTTCAGTATTTTATTTATTCGGTCACTTAAATAACCGAATTATATATAATATTCTCATATGCTACAACGTTGTCTTGCTTAAACGTACGCTCGATCGCATTTTAGTAATATTATAACTAGACACTAGATATCTTACAACATACATAAATAAACAAAGTTTTGTTAGATCATTCCAAGTAATGAAATTGCTTTCATAATATCAAGTGTAATATATGGTATAAAACACCTACAATATATTGACTAAAGGCAGATCCCTCTCACAGAAAAGATATAGAAGTTGCGAATAGCATCGCCCGTCGCCATTTTGAAATATTAGAGCTGTCATTGAAAAACAAAATGGCTACAGAAATAAACGTTACCGGATCAGATATTTTAATATTGTGAGCAAGTACACATATTGAAATAAATTCTTAGTTGTGTGTAGGTATAGCAAATATTAACCTAGGTATATTAGATTTGGAATTTTTAATACGACTGCAAAAGTATTTATACGTTTTAAGAGAATTAAGAGAGAGAGACTTGACTTTTAAAGGTCGCGTTCAGTGTATACAGAAATATTTATGAGGTGAGAGTAAATATATATTTCTGTAGATATCTATGTAAATACTAATTGAATAATAAAGTTGTATCAAATAAGTTATCTTTTGGATATATTTATCAAATCAATTATTTATAAATATCAATCGCATTAAAACCTAATTCAATCAATTACCTATGGTTTTAAAATATTGAACGCGACGAAACCAGCCTTTTGGGAACTACTTGACCACTATAACGGGATCTTTCAGACCTCTATACGTCCGCTATACAACCTAATTACCTTCCATCGATATTATCTCACTACCAACTATGGATTTTATCTATCATCTATTGATTATCGTAATAAATCAGGTTTCACATATATTATTGCTCTTATAATATTGTTAAAGTTTATTTTTACTGCACTATTCAGCAAAATATTTAAAAAATATAATGGAAGCGATATTAAGTTGATATAATAGGTTTTATAGTTACTATCTAACTAAAAGTATCTAAGTTGGCAGTTATAAATACGCCAGTTTTAGAGAACATGTACATATTTCAATCATGTTTCCTGAATAAATTAATATAATATTTATATACCTAATAAATGTTTAAGTTTACCAGTAAGTAGTATTAGTCTATATATACTGACATTGTTTATGGAAGTGCATTTAGATTAATCATTCTCTACGGATACTATAGTGCATTGAATGTGGTAATTAGATATTATAATTCTTATGTATATTTTGAGGTTATATATAAAAAAAAAAGATTTATGAAAGAATTAAATACTTTCGTAAACGCTTTTACTATTTAATTGAAAAATAACGTAGATACAACTTTAAGAAAGTACATTGCTAGTAGTTTAAATATCGTATAGAAATTAAAGTTACAAATACTAATAAAAGTACGTTTTAACGGTTTAAAGCGCGGTAATTTATTTGATTTTTGTTATTTCGACGTTAAATAAATACAAATAAACTACCGCGCTTAAAACCGTTAAAATGTAGTTATTAAGAATACAAGTCGCGAAACCCTAAGAAAATATTACAAATACTATATTTATTTAAGTCACAATAGGTATTTTGTGTTAAGATTAAATATATTATTATTTTGTGCAAAATAGAGATAGTCATGGAAAAAAGCTAGGAATGATGATCCCAGTATTTTAATATGCTAGCTTGATGGTTAGTTCCCTGTTCGCTAGATGGCCTTGATGTCGAATCATCGCAATATTACGTAAGTTATATATTTGTTGTCTGTGTGTTTGTGCTATTCAAATATGAAATAATAAACACACTGTGTTTTCAAGTCCCGTGTGAAAAGACACCTTGTAGCTGAGAATGCTTCATTCTAGACCAAATCTCCGCTCATCATGAAATAAATCTATATTACAATAAAACTTATCATGACTGAACTTTAGACTGATTTGGTTTAATCCGTTTTAATTCAATTCAAGTTGTAATTGTAATATTACCCAAAGTAATGTAATAGTACCTAAGTATTTACATCTGTTTCAGGTATTTTTATATAATAATATACTGCACATGTTATGAATTGAAATCGAGACACTGCTTTTTTAATTTAGAATGTTTTATTCTGCTTGCAAATTGTTTTGTGCAACAGTAAACTTAAAAAAAAAAAACTTCAAAAAGATGACAATGACATTTGTTGTTATATAGTCATGTAGGCTTAGGGAGCTTTTTAAAGTTGTTTATAATGGAGAATTATCATTCCTAATAATCTTTTTCCATGGTATAGTGCAGAGGTCTCCAAACTACGGCCTGCGCATAATCTCTAACTAGTCTGAGGGCCCGCGCCCTGTTTTTTTTTTGAAGGGGAGAAATTCACTTATGGACGTTAGGGTGTGTGGAGATTCGACGGCCTGTTGCCAACTTCCCGTGTTCCTTCCAGTCGCCTATAGCCAAGGCCGCGGGAAGTGGCTTTTTTTTTATTGCAGGAGTTCAGCAGACAGGCAGACGGCCCACTGGATGGAAAGCGGTTAACATCGCCTATGGACATTTGCAACACCAAAGGTGCTACAAATGCGCTGCTGCTCTCTTAAGTGAGTCTGGAACCTAGTCACTAATGCCGGAACACAACTCAAAGTTGTTATGGCGGCATGCTCTAGACCAGGGGTGGTAACCATCCAGTCGGGCAAATACCCTACCACCTGGCTATCACCTACCCATATGCGCCAGCCAAGGCGGTCTCGTTCATTGTCGCCGCAGAGCGCAAAGCAACCCACGGCGACAGAATGAGGAGCGGAATAACTCCGCGCCCTCATCCGACCGCCCTAAATGCGGGCGGACCTTGCCCTGGGATTCGTCCGCGGCTGTTTGCTCACTGCGCTGAAGGTCATGCAGGCCAACCCAGTGCCGGAGCCTTCGTCTGTGCAGGGCTCAAGGGCCAAATCCAACACGCCGCGTCATACGCCAATGTCATCAATATGGCCCGCGACAGTCAAAGTAATTTATTTGTTTGAGACATGGACATTTTTGCAGATGTTATGCTAAGTGTCAAGTTACATGTTTCGCCTTGACAGGCATACAATTTTTTTTGTACTTTTGGTTACAAGTCGTTTGTAGTCCTTATGACTGCATATAGATGTCACGATTATATTATTGATTATATTTCTGATTATGATGCTCTTAGCTTAGACAGATAATAGCTTATTATTGTTATTGTTGATAGCTGATTAGCTATGGTAAGTTGAACAAAAGCTCACTTTTATTTATTTGGTAGCTAAAGCTTAATAACGAGTACCTATAATACGGAGAAAATCTAACATAGGCATAATAATTAAGAAATAAATGAAATTCCAATAATATTGTAAAACTAATGAGATAGAAAAACGGTTCTGGACCTTGGAACTTACTGGAGTAATCATTAAGGCCCTAACACTGGAAAATTTGGAGACCCCTGGTATAGTCTATGCTCAATTTTATGAGTTATCTAAATCAGCTGCAAAGTCTTTTGGGTAGCAATATGGAGTTCAAGAACAACCATAAACTCTGGTTAGAACTATAAGTTTTATATTTTCGTTGCTTCGATACGACATGTCATTAAAACTTTTATATATGACCACGACTATATTTTACGCATGCGTTTGGCAGTTTTTTGTCTGTGCGAATTCTTAAAGTATTTGAACTTAATTTTTAAATAGGATTAAATGTTAAAGAGGTGTGTTTTAGAATTGTGCAGACAAAAATACAACAATAAATATATGATAATAGTTTAAATAAATAAATAGTAAACTATGTTTCTTGCTTAAACATAAAATAACCTATTTGATTTATAAATTGTGGTTAAGTATAGTTATTGTACAGCAAGGTATAATTAGGCAATTAAATAAGTAATTTTAACAGTTAGAGTTTTTTAGACTTATTACAAACACACCTCTTTCATGAGATCCAAGGGATTTATTTGAAATTTACAAAATGGCGCCCAACAAATACGGCATAAATATTTATTCAAGATACTATTTTAAATACGGCGATTAATTCGTATATATTGAAGTATTTATGGTAATAAATTCGAGTAATCTGTTCCCATTTATATATTCCATACTTTAAATTTCTTCCTTGTTTTGAAGTCCTATTATTAATCGGTGTACTAATGAAAGTAACAATGAGAAAGCTTTAAAATCTCAGATTAGTAACTGAAGCTATTATAATAGCCATAAATATTATATCCGAACTATTATCACTCATGACATTGAAAGCGTGTTGAATAGGAATACGTGTAGAGTCCGCACCACAAGAGAATTCCCACGAGACGGCGCTGTAATCGCCGTACTTAATCCTGCCAGAGTAATTATTTGCTAATCCGTAAACCGTTGTGGGTAATTACTGAACAATAAATACAAAACATTCCATATTTAAACGCTATAAATGTATTTCCTGGCTACTTCACAAACAAAATTCTATCAAATAGCGGTACTGACACTTCTAGTTTTGCGTGGGACTTCTTTCGTGGCACTCGTTCAAAACGATAGAAACTTAAGAAGTTTTTCTGTTTCACTCACACACATAGATAGTGTATTACTTTATATGAATAAGAGAGCTGTTACTCAGCTTTTTAGTAAGATTTCTATAGATTTAGTTATATTGAGTTTAAAACTGATAGTTCATTTTACTGACAGTTTTATTATTTTGAAATCATTAACAATGTAATGTCAGCTTCTATTGTTATTCACCTAATCATTTCAAAACGATTCAATGAAACGTAGGTATAGAAAAAAATTCGTTGAATTACATACTATTTAATCTTACATAGTTTTAGAAACAAATTAGAAATTTTAAAAGAGACATTTCAAATGAGAAGAGGTAGAAGTATTCGTTGATCGAGACAGGTTTGTAATGAAATAGAATATTTTGAATAAACTGGTGATATTTCTTGAATAATAGATTCAATTTTTTTGAACTGATGAATTTTGTAAGAGGTTTTTTCAACGATCAAATTCCACGATAGTTTATATGCACAAACTAAATATGTAGATACATCGGTCCAAAAGATTAACTTAAAACAACGTAAGCACGTAGATATATTTAAATTAAATTTTCATGAAGTCCCTGTAACTTCTTAGTAGCTGTGAATATAAAAAAACCTGATAGAATACGTTAAAACGTTGTTTTTAATTATTTCCTTTCATGCAGACCTTCTATAATTTTATGATCGCTTTTACATATTAGTTGCACAATACTAAATAATTCTTTTATACATAATTAGATGTCAATGTTCTATTTCACTGAGTCTAGTTGTAGTAGTGACGTATTTCAATAAGCGTATTTGTGTGTGTAAGGTACCGTCAACAAGAAAAAAATCATGATTAGAAATTAATAATTATTTTAAAATTTACTTCACTACTAACAACTCTTATGCTGTTTTATTTTCATACTGATCGTACTCTCTGTAAACACCTGACGTTAATGTCATACGGTCTTATTCATATTGAGTTAGATCAAGTTTGTACTACTCTAATTCACACTACAAACTTAGTCTAATTAAACATGAATAACAGCGATAATGCATATGTGAATACATAGACAAACGACCTTGTGAAATAAAGCATTTATTACTATGTACCTCTTTGGCGTCCATATTTATAGACCTTAATGGGGTATTTAGATTAAATGAATCTAGAGACGTCATTAAGATGCGGACCGTACATATTGTTACGGGAATTACATCACATCAAAAACCACTTACAAACTGAAAACGATCATCTGATCCTGGCAATACCACACCAAACCTTCCGTAGCAGACTTAAACAAGGCCATCCCCCTCGGATCGGCCGCGTCTTCGTCATTGCAGCTCCTTGACAGCTTGCAGTATCCTCTTCACGTGACCCACCTTTGTGACTCCCAAGTCTCTTAAATCCCTCCTAGCTAACGATAGCAACTCACGTCCGGTCACGTCGTGTTTCGCGAAGGCTTCAGCGTACTCCCCGAGCTGGAGGCTCTCGAGCCAGCTCTGGACCTCCTTGACTCCCCAGGTCCGGACCTGGGTCGCGTTGGACCCCGGGCCCTCGGAGACGCTGCGTCTGCCGCGAAGCCACCGACCGGCGCCGCCTTTCTTTTGTACCTGATGGTAGATGCGAGGGATCGGTGTTCAAGGTACGAATGTTGTCTATGATCTAATGAAGAACTGAGGAGGGGTTTTTGAAATAAATTAATTGGTAACTCTTCGGACTTATTTGCTGACCGTATTAGGTAACTTATTTATCAGAAACATGGATAATTTTGATAAATGACACACACAATACACAAGGTTTACTTTAAAAATACAAGCGAATGCCGTCCAAAGACATTCTACGGTAGGATTTGGGGATCTTCGGAGACATAGACTATGAGAGGTCAGAATGGTGGTAAATGATATTTTTTTTATTAATTACAATTTCTTTTAAACACTTCGTACTTTTGAGGATATTTTTGATTATTAATAATAATATAATAAGTAGTCATGTTGCGTGGTAATGGCTAGCGCACGCGTCCCGAACTCAAAGGGCGCGGTTTCTAATTTTGGCCGGAACGCATGCGCCACTTAGGCAGTTTTCTGACCTAAGGTGCATAATGTTACAATTACCACATACTAACAACGGCGAAGGAAAACATCGTGATGAAACCTGCACATCGAGATTTTTTTATTGCAGGACTTCAGCAGACAGGCAGACGGCCCACTTGATGGAAAGCGGCTACCATCGCCTATAGACATTTACAACACCAAAGGTGCTACAAATGCGCTGCTGCTCTCTTAAGGGAGACTGGAACCTGGTCACTAACGCCGGAACACAATTCAGGTTGTTATGGTAGCATACTTTAGAGCAGGGGTGGTAGCCATCCAATCGGGCAAATGCCCTACCACCTAAAAGATATAAATCACGTGTCAAACCTGCCAAGCCGCCTTGACCATGCATGGCGGGTATAAAGTCCGTTCCCCTATAGCGGGACGTCCGAGCCCAGTAGTGGAACATTTATGGGCTCTTTTTATATTATTATTAATAATAATCTAAAGACAAACATACGCATTGTATATCCTTAAGCTAAGCAAGTTACACTTACGTTATCGGTAACATACTGTTACGAGTTGCAGGACTCGAATTAAAATGCCGTTGGAATTATACATACATAGCTTCACGCCAGTTCCCTTGCGGGGTAGGCACGAACAACAGAGCGCCATTCAGGCTTGTTCTTACACACATCACTCGCTTCTTTGACATTCATAACTCTTGTTATGCACGCTCGTCTGTTCTTAAGGCTCCTGACATTACCTTCTGCTAATATACGATCAATTTGATCATGGAAGGTGTGTCGTGGCCTTCCATGACTTCTGCATTGGAATTATTATAGAGTTTATTAGAACTATACAAACACGTATAACACAGGTACAAATATAACTGAACACAACCAGTCCAAACGTAATGCACGATTCAATAACACGCGCAATGTCCGTCACTAAATAGATTACCGAATGTATACAAACAACTCTTGCTTCGCTCGTGGTTATCAGTTGACTGTCGATCTGTCCATTGGGCCATTGCGTTATACTGCACAGATACAATATGTCTGCCTGACCGCGTGGACCGAATTTCTTAGAATCAGTCCGACACACCTGGCTAATGACTGCCATAAAAGATTACTATACACAATGGGCTGTTTTCTAATCACAAATTTTAAACAAAATGTAAACAAAAGAAGTCCAAATGCCGAAAGGTAATAAAGTGTGTTTTTACGGTATGCAGGTGTGAATCCACTTTTGTCAGCGTGTAGGTCGTAACAATACAAACAAAACAACAAGAAACAACGGGTGGACGGACCACTCTTGGGCCAACCCCAGATACCCAGACCGTAAATAATTGACAGTTTTTATTCAAAGGCTTTTTTATAGTTGTCTTTTTTTTGCGATTGTTTTATCTCCCCTGATATTTTGCATTATGTAGTGGCTATATATAAACAATAATAACAACAGCCCATAAAAATTCCGCTGATCACGGACGTCTCAATATACCCGCCACGCTTGTCTAAGGCAGAATGACGGGTTCGATACATCGGTTACCGCGCTGTATACAGGTTTCATCACGATGTTTTCCTGCACCGCCATCGTGTGGTAATTATAATAATATACACATTGGGTCCGAAAAGTGCCTAAGGGTACACGCTTTTACGGCCTAAGCCTAGAATCCGTGCAGGAACGGAGAAAGAATACAATTTCCTGCGGCCGGGCGGCCTGTCGTAAGAGGCGACAAAACCACCCACTGCCAGGTGGTAGGGCATTTGCCCGACTGGACGGCTACCACCCCTGGTCTAAAGTATGTCGCCATAACAACCTTGAGTTGTGTTCCGACATCAGTGACCAGGTTCCAGTCTCCCTTAAGAGAGCAGCAGCGCATTTGTAGCACCTTTGTTGGTGTTGCAAATGTCCATAGGCGATGGTAACCGCTTTCTATCAAGTGGGCCGTCTGCCTGTCTGCTGAACTCCTGCAATAAAAATAAAAGATTCGAGTTTGAGACGCGAGTGCGTCACTAAAGAGCAAAAAAAATAATTTTGTGTCTGGATCGTTTCTATACCTCGTCCGCATGTAAATAGGCGTGTCCATCTCTGACGTCACACCTTGCTAGGTGCGCTCGCAGCGACGCGGCTGCGCCGACACCTGGCCCCGCTATACCCCCGCTTTCCACTAGTTCGTGACAGCTTTCCACCTGTTGGTATATGACCGAATATAGCTATCACGGGTATCCATATATGTTAACTTGGATTCACTCTGATTTTAGTCTAACGAATTTGTTTAAAAGAAAAGAAATAAAAAGTGTATTGCGCGCACAAGTTAAATGTACCTACAGAATACGCTCCGTGAGATTGCACAGGTCCAGTCAGGTGTTAAATAAACATATATTACAGCCAGGGTCTTTTTAACATATCGAACCGTTACCACAATTTTATCGTAAGCGACATTTGGACTTAAATATATATTTTAATTGCAAAAAGTATTTTTGGTCGCGCGTATTTAATTATATTGAAAATTCTTAAAGGAATAGAACGAATGGTAAATACGTTTGAATAATGTAAAACCACCTCCTATCTTATTTTCCTCTCCTGTACATACTTTAGCAAGCAGAAGAAAGAAGACGGTGTTGGGGTATTATTCGCGCTTTCTAATAATTTATCTATTAAATAAATAAGAAGCACGTCTTCATATAACAGACATTTATTTGGATCTAATAAATTGACATCTATATTTTTCTCTTAATATGTCACTTATAATAAAAGAGTCCGTAACATTCCTCCCGGGGGCGGATTATAGAGCACAAGTAAACATAACATTCTCAAAATATTACATTGAAGTCAGTACAATAAAAACAATTTAAACTCAAATCTATGCACATAGCAAAACAAAATTATTGCACCCAGAGAGCGTCGTACTCAAAAAAAGAAATAAAATCATTCCATAAAACGAATTGGAAGTTTAATTTGCCTACCAAACCTAGTAGACGTAGCTAAAGGGATAGGCATACACTGATCTTTACCTGAAGGTTCGTCTCTGGGAATCGGGATGTTATTCAGCCAATCTTGAGATACCGTAGAGAGCTCCAGAGGATATAATCTTTGATAAGGCCTTACCTTTTCACCGGATCCAGTTCGGACTCTTGCTACACGTGAGAAACCGTCTCGTCCTATGTAGATTTCCGTAATTACTCCGACTGGCCAATGTAACCTACTCTTTTCTGTTTCAATAAGGACTAGTTCTCCTACCTTTGGTTCGTTTTTAATCTCCTTCCCTTTGCTAATAAGCAATGACAAATACTCGTTCTTAAATCTTTTTCTAAAATCTTCTCGTAGCGTTTGTAAATGTTTATACCGTATATGCAAATTTTCTTTATCGATTTTATCGAAATCTGGTGTATCGCTTGTTGGAATTCCCTGTAGAAATAATATGGGTGTAAGAGGTCTTACATCTCCCATTTCTACATATGTAAGAGGTCTACTGTTTATAACGACTTCACAATCACATAAAATAGTTGAAAGTTCTATCCAGTCGACTGATGATTTTCCTAAGATCCTACGAAGCATTTCTTTAACTACTCTTATCAATCGTTCCCACCATCCTCCCCACCAAGGAGCGGTTGGTACTGAGAACTTCCATTGGATTCTGTCGATATTTGTAGTCTCTTCGATAGTTTGCCAGTCTAATTCTTTAAGCAAATTGGCAGCGCCTACGAAGTTCGTACCATTATCGGTGTAAATGATTCTTGGTCTCCCTCGCCTCGCAATAAATCTTCTTAAAGCCATCAAAAAACTATTTGTAGAGAGAGATTCTGTAAGTTCTAAATGTACAGCTCTGTAAACAGCACAAGTGAACAAAACTATCCAACATTTCTGATTACTCCTTAGAAATAAGGGCCCGGCCAGATCAATTCCAGTGACTTCGAATGGAGCCGTATTTTTAATGCGATCAGCAGGCAGAGGCGGTTCTGTAACAACGTAATGTTTCGCTTTGTATCTCTTACATATTATACATCTTGAAACGATAGCCTTTACTAATTTTCTAATTCTTAAAATCCAATAATTATTTCTTAAATCTGCTAGTAAAGTTTGCGTTCCAGCATGATTCATTTTTCGATGCTTCTCTTCGACCATCCTCTGCACTATTTCATGTTTTCCTTGAAGTAATATTGGATATATAAAATCTCTATCTTCATTGCTGAGATCTAACCTTGTTTTAACCTTGCATATTCCTTCTTCTTTTATTATAATAAGCTTTTTCCTCGTAGTAACTTTATCTATCAAACTTTCTCTTTGTATTAGCTTGATTAGAGTTTTTTCAGCACTTTTATATTCTTCAAATTCAATGCATTCCGTATCTGTATTATACATTCTTTTGATTCTAATACTTATTCTTCGTAGTCTAGCTACTAATCTTACTATCTTACTATATTGGTTAAAATACAAAAGCCTGTTGCTAAAAACTTCTGTACATATCTCTACAGTAACTAATATGTTCTTCTTTTGCTCAATGTTTATAATTTCTTCTTCGTTTCCTGTGTAATCAATAGTAGATCTAGGCCACTTTTCTTTTTCATCGTATAACCATTGTGGACCTGTCCACCATTGTGTTTCTAGTAGTGTCTTTGCATTGCAACCTCGTGAACATAAATCAGCAGGATTATACTTTCCAGGTAAATGAAACCAATCACTCGTTTTTGTATTAATACATATTTCTTTTACTCTATTTGTCACAAATGCTTTCCAGGTATGTTGTCTTTGTACCCATGCTAATACTACAGCTGAATCAGTCCAACAGTATACACTATATTCCCTGCAAGTTGCCAGGAATCCCGATGTATTAACCTCATGGTATAATCTAGAAGCTATAAGAGCCCCCATTAGTTCTAAACGAGGCAAAGACATTTGCCTTTTAATAGGCGCAACTCTGCTTTTCGCTAAGATTAATTGGACTGTAACTGTACCTTTGTATTCTGTACGTATAAAAACACACCCAGCATAAGCTTCTTTACTCGCATCACAAAAAACATGAACCGTAGTGTTACATTCGTACAACGGAAAGTCTGAGATACGCCGTGCAATCTTACATTTTTCAATATGGCTAACAGTATTCAGCCACTCTTTATATTCTGTCTCTAAGTGTTTAGGGTATTTCTTCATCCCACCCAGTACTTAATGACCATACTTTCTGTATAATTAACTTTGGTACTAGTGTGGTTGGACACAAAAAACCTATCGGATCAAAAATTTGTTGTGTGATTGACAACAAAACTCTCTTGGTAATTTTATTCACTACATTTTTCAGTTTTAAATTGCATCGCAACTCATCCGTGTTTCTTTCCCATTGTAATCCTAACACTGATACTGTATTCGTTTCCTCATTTTTATTTACTAAGTTTGTCATCCAACCTCTTAAGTCAAATTTTCCTTGTTCCATTAGATCGATTGATTCTTTTATAAACTCTTTCACTTCTTCTTCTGAATCCAAACTTGTAACACAGTTATCAACATAAAATGATTCTTTCAATCTTTTCGCAGTTTTAGTATATAAATTAGTATACTTCTCTAAATGATATTTTATAGTAGCGGCTAAAAGATACGGACTACACGTAACACCAAAAGGCACACGTGCATGTTGATGAGTTACTATATCATTTTTCTCCTCAGAATTTTTCCACCATAACAGTTTAAGATATTTACGATCTTCTGGTGAAATCGATATCTGAAGAAATGCTTTTCTAATATCTGATATGACACCATATTTTCCAACTCTGAATAACATCAATAGCTTTGGAATGAGCTCTATTAGGTTACCTCCTTTCTCTATGCATGAATTTAATGATCTGTTATTTTCATCTTTACATGAAGCGTCAAAAACCGGTCTAATTTTAGTAGTAGTACTTTCTAACTTAATTACTGCATGGTGTGGCATATAATGACCATCATCCGTATTATCATTGTGTACTTCTGTTATAATACCTTCTTTTTCCCAGTCTTTGAATACATTATGATATCCTTCCAGCATCTTCATTTTCTCCAACTTCTTTGTAGTTGACCATAATCTTTTCTTCGCTTGGTCGTAGTTGTTTCCTAGTTGTGGACCATCTTTCCATATGAGATTCACTTCATAACGACCTTCTTCATTAACTGCAATGTCGAGCGGAATATTAGATATTTCATTATTATATGGATCTTTAATACCTAATGATTCTAAATTCCATAAAAATTCTATTTCATTTTCTACATGTGGTAATGTTGTGATTAAATTTGAATTGATTACATTATTATATACTCCATAACTCATCTCCATAGGTCCTTGCAAAGTCCACCCTAATTTTGTTTTAACTGCTATAAGGTTATCTGTAATGTGAACAATGACGTTGTCTAAAATAGAACCTAAGTAATCTGATCCTATAAGTATATCTATATCTTTTATATCCGTATATTCTTTATCCGTATCATTTAAATAGATATTGTTCTTTTGGAGTCTTTGTATCAATGCCAAATTACATATTTTTGGTAAATCACCACAAAGTATTTCTTGCTCTATGCCCGTCATTATTACAGAGTAATTGTTAGCAGTATTACTTACTTTAAATTCAAATACCCTATACGTCTTCGAACTCTTTATTACACCACCAAAAAGTGTGTGTCCTAATTTTTCCTGTCGTATTACAGGTAGTCCAAGTTCTTCAGCTACTTTCTTTTTTATGTATGTTCGCTGTGAACCAGAATCAAGTAAAGCTCGAACTTTAATTTCATTATTGTTCCCTGATATTTTTACAATCAAAGTTTGTAGAAAAGTCGTCGTCTTATTATGAGAAAAATTGGTGGAGACTTCTTCTATCAAACCGGATGGTTTGTCTTTATTCTTTAGCTTATGGATTTGGTCATGTAACATAGGACATAAAATTATGGGATGCCTTTTACCACAAGACAAACACTTAACATATGACTTACAGTTTTTCGCAATATGACCTCGTTTTAAGCAAACATAACAACCACCTTTCACTTTAATTGCCTGTTTCTTTTCTTCTAAACCTAAATCTCCAGACTTACTACATTGAAAAGCACTATGTGGTTTATCACAAAAATAGCATACAACCTTATCTTCTTTCGCGCTAGACAGACTCCCGCTAGTCTTATCTATCAGCTGCTTAGATGTTAGACATGTAGCAGTAGGCTCCTTGGATGAGCAGCTATCTAGAAAGTCACTTGCCAACTTCACGCGTCTTTCTGCTTCCACTTCTGTCTGTAAATAATCTAATAAACTATTAAGCTTTTGTACCCCTACCTCACGTGGTACTTTACTCCATGACAATAAGACGCTCTCTGGTAACGCTGATTCTATTAAAGGTAACAAGATACATTCATATTTATTCTGAATAATACCTAGTGTTTCTAAAATTTGTAAATTTGCAACAATTTTATCGTACAAAACGTCTAAACCTATTTGTTGCCTGCATGTAACTAATTTCAGCAGTTCTCGTACGTAAATTTCAATTAGAGTTTCGTCTTTAGCAAAGCGGTCTTTTAGAGTCTTGATTACTTTCGGGTAATTTTCTGCAGTTGGTGGATAGCTTTCGACTAAATTTCGAGCAGTGCTACCATCAGTCATCGCTTGTGTTAAATATTGAAATTTTGTTTCTTCGTCCATGCTGACATTCTCATGTATTTTTTTGTATTGCCCCCAAAACGGTAGCCATGATTTGGGATTATCGTCAAATTTCCTAATGTCAATTTTAGGCAAATTCAAATTCTTTAAATTAGAACACTGTGTCTCTTCTTTTTTCTCTTTCTTGAACTCATTGCATAGTTTAGCTTTTGTTTTGAGCCATCTTATTTTTATATTATCACACTCTTCACACTCTTTTTCATATTCTTCTTCATCAAAATTTTCTGAACTCAACATCTCATTTTGTATTGCTGTGTCCAATCTATTTATTCCATCTATTTTTTCTTTTAAAAATTCGTAGTCTATACTTGAAGAAGCGGCCATCTCGTGTCTTAAAAAAACACGTCTCAATTGCTCCCTTTGTCGTTTCAGAATATTGAGATCCATCGTAAATTAATTAAAAATATCGTTAGATTCTTTGCCGTCAACGTTTGGTGTCACGGTCGCCACTATGTTGGGGTATTATTCGCGCTTTCTAATAATTTATCTATTAAATAAATAAGAAGCACGTCTTCATATAACAGACATTTATTTGGATCTAATAAATTGACATCTATATTTTTCTCTTAATATGTCACTTATAATAAAAGAGTCCGTAACAGACGGCATGCGACCTCAACGACATCGCAATAGTGGTTATCATATAAAATTCACCTTTTGCTAACCAACTGCAACGCGTACGCATCGTTTGAATATTGTTTGTTGACAATTTTTTGTCTACATACTTATATATTATCAAATTAGCTGAAAATTGAACACTTGTGTGTATCGTGCTAACTACTAAGAAACAAGGAGAAATCATCGCTTCACTACATAAAGGTACTGTGCAGTCCTTCCTTCATATAACTGCCTGTATTTCCCTGTGTTGTATGCAGCTATATTTTCCATTATTGTGGTTTTACGTCAAAGAAGAATATAATACAAGTAAACGTTTACCAATTCGCGTAACCAATTTTAAACTATTATTTTGTATTAAAATTGTCAGTTTTTGACTCAGTAGGGTCTGTTCTAACTAACACTGAGTCTTAAAACAAAATAATAGTTTAAAATTTCTTTTGTAATAAATAAAAAGATAAATAAAATATATATATAGTAAAAGTAGTGATCTTCGCCGGCAGTGGGGCCTAGGGTCCAGGCTACCGGTGGTTAAGGCTCCAGAAACAGGAATCTCCTCACAATACGGGCCGTGTCCAACAGAGCTGCCTTCTGCATCCGACCCTTCAACCAGATACCAAGCGAGAGCCTTTCCAGGTGGCGATCAAGGCTTTTCGCTATTAGTCCATTCACTGACACCACTATCGGTACTATGATTGTAGAGTCCAGGTTCCACATAGCGGTAACCACGTGAGCAAGATCAATATACTTTATTTGCCACGTATTTAGGTCCAAATGTCGCTTACGATAAAATGGTGGTAAAGGCACGATGTATGGCGCCGGGGTGCGAATATCAACCAGCGCCCCCCTTGCCAACAATAAAAATGAAATTTATAAAATCTAAATTGGATTGCAAAAAGCAATTGAGCAAAGCCCTTAGTTTGAACCCTAGTATACTGTGAGAGCAACGATTCACATAAGTTACATTGCGTTTAATTTTTACCTAGGCGCTACTCGCCGACGGAAAAATAATTTGATTTTATCACGGAAACTATCCAATTTCCGGGATAAAAAGTATCCCATATCCAAAATCGGTACGGTCGTTTTTCTTCGCGTCACAGATAGAGTTACTTTCGCATTTATTGTATTATACTATGGGAAGAAACGTAACGGTAGATCAAAGAAGAGTTGAATGGATTGTGTGAAAAATAACACGATGATTTGTTGTGTGACAGAGGACGTATCTCTGAATAGAAGATTATAGAAGTAAAGTGAAGAAAAGTGTACGGACAGTGGATACGCACCAAAGTCGCCAACAGTCTCCGCAATTGCGGCGCGGGCAGCAGCTTGCCGTCGGCGTCCTGCAGCGCGTCTGCCTGCGCGGACACCCTGCGAGCAGTTGACACCGAGCTGCTGATCCCACCGGCTATTGCACTCTCGCTTATACACGATAATTTCACCTGGTATTTGAAAACGGAGTTTTGATAAAGTCTAAATAAATGTCTTACAAACAATTGGACTGGAGAATTGGATAAGACATTTGCACTGAGTTAAAAACTATTAGATTTGTGGCGTTCTTCGAACGTATTTAACAATTTTTGGTATTGACAACACTAGTGTTGGCCATTTTAGTGTTGCGTAAAATGGCCGAAGGCAATATATAGATTTGACAGCTGCCCAAAAGTGTCGCAATATAAAATAATATTTGTCGAATTTGTAACATAAAAAGTTCATGTAAATAAATTCGAAAATATTGTTTTATATTTTATTCCTGGGGTATAGAAGACTGGTTGATGGTCCACCTGATGGAAAGCGGGTACCGTCGCCTTTGGTATATATAACACCAGAGGTACTGCTACCAATATGCTCGTTTATTTTAAAATACTTCAAACAATAGGGTTCTTTGTAAAATCCACTCCATAAATTATTGAATTCCCTCTATGAATTATTGGATTCACTCTATGAATTATTGAAATAACTCTATGAACTATTAAAATCACCATACGAATTATTAAATTTACTCTACGATTTGTTTTTTTTCACTCTATGAATTATTGAATTCACTCTATGAATTATTGGATTCACTCTATGAAATATTACATTCACTCTATGAATTATTGGATTCACTCTATGAATTATTGAATTCACTCTATGAATTATTGAATTAACTCTATGAACTATTAAAATCACTATACAAATTATTATATTCATTCTACGAATTATTAAGTTCACTCTATGGATTATTGATATCTTGATTTGATTTGACTGCTTTGCTACAATTTCATTTTTGATTAGCAATGCATACTACAAACTCACAGCATGCAAACTGAAAAAAGATTAGTCGCTGACTTAATTTTACCTTAGAAACTACATATCACATTTTCTCGGCGCTAAAACTATCCCATGCCCATTCTTGGCATTGAGACTATGTATGTATGGTATACCCAAAAATTCGGCAAAATTGATACCGTATATATATACATAGAAAACTCTATTATTCACAATATACAAAAAGTAAATAATTTAACTTTATTTTCTGTAAAGACAGGCGGCCTTATCGCTTACGAGCAATCTCTTCCCTACAACCCGGGCTGTAGGGACTGTAGGAATCGAAATCGTGTGGCGGTGGTGTCAAATTAAACTGTAGATAGACAACCAAACCGAGTTACTTTCGCATTTATAGGTAATGCCGTGACCGCGACTTCATCAGCGTTGAATTTTTTTCACAGAACCTTACAAAAAAGTAGCTTAAGTTACTCCTCATAACGTTAGCTACCTGCCAGTGAAAGTTCTGTCAAATTCGGTCCAGCCATTTCAGAGATTAGACGGAACATCCAGACACAACAATTTTAAAAATCTTTTTTTTAATATAAATACCGTATATACTTTCTGTTGCCGACAGAGAGCACTCCCCTGATCCTCCCGCCGGAGCACACCTACTCTCCGCGCCTCGCATACCGCTGACGCCCATAGCTCGCGCAGTTAGCAGCTAGGCGTCGGACGGAACGCGTGATATGGGAGTGGCCTTGGAGGCCGAAAATTTACTTACCACTCTTACACCATTCTCACTCGACTCTTTCGCGGACTTACTTATTCTATGTATAATTTAATTTATGTAAATAGTTTAATAATACTCATACAGTCCAGTCTATATCGAGTTTCAGTTTTAAAAGAACCAACTGCCACCAATACTTTCATATGCATTTAGTAAAAGCTGTTATTTTGACCATTACAAACAGACATATCAATTTAATTCGTCTGTATAGATTATAGTATGCATAAGTAAAATAATTCTTACATGTTTAACAAGGGTGTTGACGTCATCCAGCAGCGCCAACAGTTGCACGCTCTCGGCGGGCGAGAGCGCCGTCTTGGTGGCTTGGCCCCCGGCGGCGCCTGCGAGCGCGTGCGCCTTCATCTGCTGCTTCTCGTCCCATGCTCTGAACAACGACACGCTGTGAAATGTCAGCTGATGCCGATTACGAATAGGGGGCACAACTACGGTACTATCGCTATTAAGGTTGCTTGTGGCGTTGGTGAGAACAACACTAGAAATAATAAAACTACGTTTTAACGGTTTTCATTCTACCGACGTTTCGGTCGCGTTTCAGTAGCTGTGATCACGGAAGACAAAGGTGTCAAGTGTCCATTTTAATTTTGTTTATGGTTATAATTTACACTACGGGAGCCTAATCTAATTTACCACCGCTTCGCAACATGTTGTGGCTTGAAGAGAAGAAGCGGCGCAAGAAACTTGACATCTTTGTCTTCCGCGATCACGGCTACTGAACAGTGGCCGAAACGTCGGAATAATGAAAACCAAATAAATTACCGCGTTTAGAACCGTTAAAACGTAGTTTAATTATGTATACTAGTAGCGAAAACTTAAGAAAATATTAGAAATGATTATTTCCGTACATGCATAAATAAATTTTCGTATCAGAAGTTTAAGCCGACATGTGCATTTTAAAATACTAAATTCGTCAGTACTCGTCCGGCACCGCACTCCGTCGGTCGACAAACAGTCTAGCACAATCATTCCATCAATTAGCATAACTTTATCAATAAACCATTTAAATCTTATTTATTTATTCCATTTAAATCTTAAACATCATCAGAAAACTCCTTATATACCTAGTCTTGCCACAAATATTGTAACAAAGAATTTTTTTTCTATTGCAAATAACATAAGTTTTACAGTGTGTTAGTTTAATACATAAATATAAAACAATTTAAAATATAAAAAGCTTATTCGAAGTGATCTCCATTGGCTGCAATACAGTCCTTTAAACGTTGAGGCCACTTATCAATAGAAGCACGCACTCTTTCAATGGGAAAATTCTTCACTGCTAATCGTATGGATTGTTTTAGGGACTCCAAATTATCATGGCGTTTAGAGCAAGCCGTACTCTCTAAAACTGACCATAAATCATAATCCAGCGGATTAAGATCGGGACTAGACGACGGCCAATCTTCAGCTCTGATGAAGTCCGAAACGTTCGTTTCCAACCAAGACAGCGTGGACCGAGCTTTATGACCCGGCAACGAGTCTTGCTAGAAGGACCATTCTTGGTTATTAAACATGGTGTCGTTAAGGGGCTTAACTACCTTCTCAATAATGGTATCTTGATACAGTTGTGCCGATGTTGTGATACCTTTTTCACAAAAATTTGGCTCAGTCACTCCTTCATAGCTAATACCCCACCAAACCATCACTGAAGACGGATAATGCCCACGTTGCACTCTGTCGACTAATTGAGAAGCTTTCTTAGAGCTTTAAGCATAAATATGGTCATTTTGTTTGTTAAAATGTTGCTCAATTGTAAAAATTTTCTCATCCGTAAACAAAATTTTATCTGTGACCTCCCTTTGCGTACCGCTTCAGTAGTTGTTTTAATTTTACCACCCTATTCTTTTTTAAATTATGAGTTTAGAAATGACCAGTGCGTCTCTTATAGGCTGCAAGTCCTAAGTCATCTTTTAAAATGCGCGACATGGTTCTAGGTGATATCTCCATCTCCCGAGATAAAATCTTTTGCTTTCGGACAGGATTTCTTCGAAGTCTTTCCCTTACTGCTTTGACCACCTTTTTCGTACGAACACTACGTGGACGGCCAGATCTTTTTCTGTCACAAACAGAGGAGGTCTCATTGTACCTATTAATAGCCCGGTACACAAACATTTGACTAATACCAAGCGTATGGAGAGTTTTAAAAATTGCATTTGGCTCCATACCTACTTTGTCTAATGCAATCACAGCGATTCGGTTCTCTTTATCGCCCCACTCCATTTTAATATCGCAAAATGTTGTACAATGTATTGGCGCCAAAATGAGAAAACACAATGAACAATCATATAAAAACGACAGATTCCAAATTCAAATGTAATATTTTGTTTCTTTTTAATTGTAACAGTATTTGTGGCCAGACTAAGTAGTTTGGTCCTTCGAATCGGATTGAAACCAGCATCATATGGTCTGATGTAATGTTAAAAATGAAAATTCTAGTCCTGCAGATAGATAGATTAATATATTGATCGCTATAAGTACATACAGGGACTAATTACTATCAAGGTGGCTTTTAGCATGGATAAAACAATAACAGTAGTGACTAAAGATAAATGAACATACTAAAATAAAATATTAAGAACAATAAAGACATTCTTAATAATAGGTAAATATATATTATGATAAATTACATTGGATGAATGAATGTTCTTTATTGCATACTAGCTGACCCGGCAAACTTCGTACCGCCTCAAAATCAATAAATAAAAAGCGTTGATTTCTGAACGACGGGACGAACATCAAACGTTTGACATTCAAAACCAAAAATATGAAAACGAACTTCACTTTTAAATTTAATTTGATATCTGGACGACTTTTAAATTTAATTGATTTCTAAACGACGGGACGAACATCAAATGTTTGACAGGTAGGAATAGTTCCTAAGGGAAAGCGAAATTGTTGTTTTTACTATATTCCAAGCATTTATTTTCAGAATTACTCAGCTTTCAAACCTTCCCTGGACTTACACAAATAATTCAAAACCAAAATTAGCCAAATCAGTCCAGCCGTTGTCGAGTTTTAACGAGACTAACGAACAGCAATTGATTTATATATATGTGTGTGTGTGTGTGTGCATAGCTGGGCATTAACTCGTTAATCCGTTAATCGTTAATTAATGAAGTTAACATTTCGAGTAACGGATTAACTTTTAAGTTAACTCTGTTAACAACATATCAGATACTCACAAACTACAATCCGATATAAATAATATTCAACGCTGGTGTGTGAACAATGGAATGGTATTAAACCCAGAGAAATGTTACCACATAAAGTTTACCAGGAAGAATATTCCTTGCACAGATGCTTACACATTAGAAAACATAAATATCCAAGAAACTAAAACTGTACGCGATTTGGGTGTAATAATGGACAGCACCTTAAGTTTTAGAAATCACATTGATAAAATTGTTAAAAAGTCTTCTCAATTGTCAGGCTTTATCAGCCGTCAAATGAAAATATTTCGAGATCCAGACTTATCCATTACCGTTTATAATTCGATTGTACGCGGTATTCTAGAGTATTGTAGCATTGTATGGAATCCGAGTTATCAGGTTCACTCTGGACGGATCGAGCGTGTGCAAAAACGTTTTATGTATCAAGTTACGTTTTCGGACAATAAATGCCACAGCTTACAGAGCTACAACCTAAGACTACAACATTACAATGTTTCTTCTCTAGAAAACCGCAGAAAGATTGCTGACGTCCTATTTGCCTTTAAACTACTACATGGCCTCATCGATTCCCCAGACACTCTTGGAAAAATGTCATTCTCTATACCACGCATGGGTAGTCGAGTTCAAAATCGAAAAACTTTTTGTTTACCCACTTGCAGGACTAATATTGGCCAACATTCCGCTATATATCGCATGACATCTGGTTGTAACATAATCCGCAACGACATAGACATATTTTTTGGTTCTGTAGCTTCATTTAAATATAATATAAGATTATTTTTCAACAAAATTGTTTAACCGCTTAATAATATTTAAAAAAAAATTTCTTTGTTAAACATCATATTTTTTTTTTATAATTACAATAATATATATTTTTTTTTGCCGAGTGCAGGCGTAGGCACATGTATGTAAGCGTCCGCACCGGCTTACTTGGATTAGTATTAGTTTTTTTTTTCTATAGCATATTAAAGCAAGCTGTGTCTTCATATAAAAGATCACATTCTAAAGAATACAAAATATTATATTACTAATGTATTAAACATGTTCCTGAATGTGCTCAGTTTTGAAGACCGAAAAGAAAAAAAAAAAAAAAAAAAAAACTTAAAAATATGTTAACGGACTCATTAACTTTCGATAAATTTCCCAAAGTCCGTTAATCGTTAATCCAGCACAATCTGCTGCAATCTGTTTATTAAATATAATACTGCTATACCCTCAAGCGCTGCAGTTGAACGCCTTTTCTCCACGGGCAAGGATATACTACAGCCGAAACGAGCCTCGCTTTCAGACGAGAACTTCAACGTATTAATGTTCATGAAGGGGATATTCATTTTATGCCAATTGACAGATAAATTGGACGGGTTAGTATCGTTTCGTCTAAGATTTAAGTGGTCTATGTAGCAATTCGTCTAAATAGCAATTGGTCATTATATTACTATCAAATCGTCTTAAAATTAGTTCGTCTAATTAGTGTTTCGTCCAGAACGCAACTAGCCTATCTTAATAAAATAAATTCTAAACCTTAATCCAAATGAATGAAAAAACATTGATTGTCAACATGCCTATATTAAACACTCTAATAATTATATCCGACTTTTTTTTTGTTTCTAACCTGTTAACGTCCAAAACCAACAGTTTTTATAAGAAGATGCAATTTTTATCACGTGTTAACGGATTAACGATAAACGTTAACTTGCGTTTAATTTTCTGAAAAGTAACGCTTTAACTTTTAACGAAGTTAACTTTTTCAGTAACGGGTTAGCGATTAACGAAGTTAATTATTTGATTGACGGTACCCAGCTATGTATACGTGTATATATAACTAGATGTAACCATTGTATGTATAGGTCGTCCGGAAGATATCGCCGCGGACGGCGGCGAGATAAGACCTCCTACTATATATGTGTGTGTAACTTCTATATGCAATACAGAACATTCATTCATCCATTATTCATTCATTCACTTGAGTTATTATAGATCATCTAAGTTAAAAGATATTTCAAATCGAGTTTTTGGAAAACATTTCCTGGTATGCCATTATAAGTAACTGTTTTCCTAAAACTTGATTTTACTCACCTCAAACTGGTCTCAAGTGCTCTCGACCTACACAACATCTGAGCTCTGTTCTTGTGGATTATCCTCACGCAGCCTGGTGGTTGGAGCCACGCCTCGCCGTCTACCTGCACGGGAACGCACTCCTCGCCCAGTATGTTGATCTGGACCGCTCTGCATTGAGCTATGCGATGCTTCTGGAGGTTTATGAGGCGAGAGGCGGCCATTTGAGCGGAACCGAACACCGCGACCACCTAAAAATTAGATATCTATAACATTGTAAAAGTGTAGTTATTTGTATTTTTAATTTATTTTTGGGGTTTGTGTGCCACTTAGGAATTTACGTAAAAGCTAGTGACCCGATTTCTACCGATATTATTATTCTGATCGATAGGCGATTCCCGGACTTAAAATCTGCGGTCCTTCATATCCCCGAATTCCCGCTGGTTTTTTCCCAGGAGCGGTTTCAAGTTGTTAGGACATATAAACATATACAAATATAAATAAAACTTTAACAATACTCATTGGCACTTGATATTTTTCTCTTCCGTGATCACGGCTACTGAAAAGTGGCCGAAACGTCGGCATAATAAAAATACCCTTTCCAAGCATTTATTTTCCTTTTGACAGCTATTATTTTATTTAAGTCTATGGCTTGGCAGCTAGGCCTTTAAGCCAGATCTTAGTTTACAATATAGTTTCTTCATTTTCTAAGCCTATGTGTAGCACAGCTGAACTGTAGGTAATCAGCTAGTGCCATCCAACGGAGTTCTTGTGACAACTCAAAAGGCCATATTTGTCTATACAGTTCACATTTCTCACAAAACACATAATTACTACTCAAAAACTATTAATATCCTACAACTATTGTTCATTTTAGAGCAATTTTACATATTTTTAGAAAATAAAACTGCACAGCAGAACATCTCCTTTCAGTTCCCGCCAAAAACTCCCCTTTTGACAGCTCGATGACAAATCAATTAGTGATGTCCTAATACTAATTTATGAATAAGTTTTAATAAATTTTACTTATCTATATATTTTTGCTAATAATACTATATTGTGTAATAAATATACCCATATTTCAATAAACATATTTTGCTAATATTAAATAGCCATTTCATAAGCACTTACAATAATTAGAGTATTATTTTTCTTTACAGCAGTTTTTTTTTTCAAATCGATAACCTTCGGTTTATTTTCGTATAGTGTCGATAGTTTAATAGTCTCTGCGTTACATGTCTCACAGAACATCACTATTTAGTCACCCATAACAATAAAGTACGAGTTTCGAGAGTTTTTGGCGGGAACTGAAAGGGGATGTTGTGCTGTGCAGTTTTATTTTCTAAAAATGTGTAAAATTACTCTAAAATGAACAATAGATGTAGGATATTGATAGTTTTTGAGTAGTAATTATGTGTTCTGCGAGAAATATGAACTATATAGCCAAATGTGGCCTTTTGAGTTTTCACAAGAACTCCATTGAATGGTGTCGATTGTAGCCTACAATACAATGGTGCCTGGCTTAAAGGCCTAGTTGCCAAGCCTAAAACATAAAAAAAATAATTAAGTACGACAATGTTGTCATTTGTTTTATTTCACTGACTGATCTGTTGTCGTCGTAACTATTCAAACATGGAAATAATGAGTGGAGGTTCCCCCACCTTGACTATATATTTTTTATTCAATTTATACCTTTTTTTATTATATGACTGTAATATCCTTTTGAAAACCATTTATGTCCAATAATCAATACGAATCCCTTTTATACAAATACAAATGCGAAGAAATTTTATGAAAAGCAGCGATAATTGATTAGGGATCGTCGAACCCTTTTGTACTGTAACAATGCGAACCCATCAATCTTTAAAAAGTATTTCTTCTACAGAAGTATTGTACGTTACAAAAAGGAAATGTATTTGTTAAAGTGGGGTATTAAAAAGATGGATTTTAATTAAAATGTGACAATGAACAAAAGAAGGGGCCGTGTGCGAGTTGGACCCGAGCGTGAAGAATGTCTCTATAAAATACAATAGGATATTTTTTTTGATGTTTTTGTATAATGAAATACTCAAAATTAAAATTCAAAACTAGGGATCCCGACAGACGCCGTCCAGTCCTGAAAAAATAAACGTCTAGGAACCGATCCCAGCGCCACCTACTGATTCCTATTGTAAATGTAAACCATCCGGGGACCCACTCAAACATACATAAAAAATTTCATCAAAATCGGTAAAGTCGTTCTCAAGTTTTGTACTTAAGTCAACATTTAAATCTACTTCCTATTTGATGTACACCGCTTTGCAACGTGTTATCGCTGTTTAAAGGAGAAGCGGCAAGAAACTCCCCAAACACTAGCAAAAAAAAATATATTAATCATAATTATGTATCTATCTAAAGGCTCTTTTTTAATACATATAGAAGTTCTTTTACAATTACTAACAATATATGCTAATAAAAAGATCCCATTTACTCGATACTTTATCCGATGATATTATATATTATCATTTTGGTATTAAAATAAATATTTCCGCCATTTTAAAACTACATTTTTGTAGAGGTACAAGATTTTTACAAAATCGGTCCAAGTGTTTATGTTTAAGAAGAATCTAAATATAAAAAAATCAATTGCTGTTAGTCTCGTTAAAACTCGAGAACGACTGGACTGATTTGGCTAACTTTGGTTTTGAATTATTTATGGAAGTCCAGAGAAGGTTTAAAAGGTGAGTAAATATGAAAAAAATGCTTGGAATATAGTAAAAACAACAATTTCGATTTTCCCTTAGAAACTATTCTTACCTGTCAAACATTTGATGTTCGTCGCGTCGTTTAGAAATCAATTAAATTTAAAAGTCGCTCAGAAATCGAATTAAATTTAAAAGTGAAGTTCTTTTTTCATATTTTTGGTTTTTAATGTCAAACGTTTGATGTTCGTCTCGTCGTTCAGAAATCAACGTTTTTTTATTTATTGATTCTGAGGCGGTACGAAGTTTGCCGGGTCAGCTAGTTATATATATAAAGAGAACTCACCTCCAATATACGATCATCGAACGACGGCGCCAGGAAGATATCATCGGCTCTGGTACCACCCCAGAAATTGGTGCCACCCATGAACGAGGGTATGTTCAGAACCACTATACCCTGAAGCTCTGGCAGGGGTATCCTCTGACCATCACACTCCAGTTGCACCCGCTGCCCGAGGTGTCTGCAAATATTTACATGATGTCCTTGATGGTCAACTTGCAATAGGAATAATCTTAACCAATAAATAATCTTATGTCGTATATTCTTAATCAATGTAATCAATACTCTTGTGCCAATTATCCGTGCAGGAACGAAGAAAGAATACTTTTTCCTGCGGCCGGGCGGCCTGTCGTAAGAGGCGACTTAACAACCCACAGCCAGGTGGTAGGGCATTTGTCCGATTGGATGGCTACCACCCCTGGTCTAATGTATGTCGCCATAACAACCTTGAGTTGTGTTCCGGCATTAGTGACCAGGTTCCAGTCTCCCTTAAGAGAGCAGCAGCACATTTGTAGCACCTTTGGTGTTGCAAATGTCTATAGGCGATGGGAACCGCTTTCCATAAAGTGGGCCGTCTGCCTGTCTGCTGATCTCCTGCAATAAAAAAAATTAAGCGTCCAACCTATCCAATAGTCTTGATGTTAAACAATCAATATCTTTAATATATAAAAGCTACAAGTATAATATTTAGATTAAAAAGGTTTTTAAATACAAGCTTTTGAGATCCTGGATATTATGTAGCAGCATAGTGCTAGCCAAGACAAGTAAAACGAGCCCAAACACGACGGGTCTATCTTGTTTAGAACAGGAGTTCTTATGGCCACCTTCCGACTCCATCGTCAGATCAGCTCCATGGTACCATATTATTGCATTGTCACGCGATATACATATGCGTGCAAAATTTCAGCTCAATCGAAAACCGGGAAGTTGGTCAAATGTAACTTGCAAGATTCCACCCGAACTTACATACATACATAGGTTACATCCATTGCAAGTTTTTTTTTGTAATGTTTAAGGCTTGGCAACTAGGCCTTTAAGCCAAGCGCAGTTGTATTGTAGGCTACAATCCACACCATCCAACGGAGTTCTTGTGAAAACTCGAAAGGCCACATTTGACTATACAGTTCACATTTCTCACAAAAACACATAATTACTACTCAAAAACTATCAATATTCTACAAGTATTGTTCATTTTATAGAAATTTTACACATTTTTAGAAAATAAAACTGCACAGCGCAACATCTCCTTTCAGTCCCGCCAAAAACTCCCCATTGCAAGTTAAATAAAAGCTTCTAATAGACAAAAGAAAATTGAACTGTCGATCATAAATCACACGAACGTAAATATACGATATTTGAAAACATTTCGCGATACTTTTGAATATTTGCTCCTGGCGGAGAAAATGCTCGTTAAAAGAATTACTGAAAAATAGACAATGGAAATTTTTCAATTATCTCGAAATAGTTTTTTCAAAGATGGAATAGTTTTATGTAGAGATGGCAGGAATATTCGGCTGCTATTCGGTATTTGGCCGAATACTGTGTACTATTCGGCCGAATACCCAATACCAAATTGTGAAAAAAAAAACGGACATATTGCTCAAAATGTTATATATTTCCATCAAAAATTATTTTTATTTTTTTATAGCTGGAATACAGTAGACAGGCTGACGGCCCACCTGATGAAAAGCGGTTACCGTCGCCTATAGACTTTTGAAATAAATTTTATGACACCATTTTTTAAAAAACTCCATATCATAGAGCGCTGTGGGAAAACCTCGGTTGGGAGCTCATTCCAAATCCCCACGGTACGCAAGAGAAACGTTCTGGAGAACCGCTGCGTACATGAGCGAAGCGGCCGGAGGAAGTGGGGATGAACGCCCAGCCGATGGCGAGCGGTCCGATGGTAGAAAGAGGACGAAGGCACCATTCTAAACAGTACCTCGGAACACTCCCCGTTATACAGTCGGTCGATACGCAGAAAGGCGCGAAGTTTCTCCTAAGGCCAAGTGTATCTAGATCGTCTGTGAGTATGGGATCATCAACAACGCGAACGGCGCGACGTCGAATACAGTCCAGGGGATTAAGCTGGTAGGCAGATGCTCATATACCTATATAGTTATAGTATGCATTACATACATACATAACTTCCCTTGCGGGGTAGGCACGAACAACAGAGCGCCATTTAGGCTTATTCTTACACACCTCACTTACCTCTTTGACATTCATAACTCTTGTCATGCACGCTCGTCTGTTCTTAAGGCTCCTGACATCACCTTCTGCTAGTACACGATCAATTTGATCATGGAAGGTGTGTCGTAGCTTCCACGACTTCTACATCCATCCACTTTTGCATTGTATATCTGTTTAGTCATTCTTTCATCATGCATTCTCTCCACATTCCCGAACCACCGGAGCATTCCTTTCCTTACCTTCACCCCGACACTCTCTTTCAGACCAACTCTCTTTCTTACTTCGGTATTACGAACGCGGTCCGCGAGCGTCACTCCGCAGATTTTGCGCAGTACTCGCATCTCGACCGCGTTTACTCTACTTTCATGCACTCTCTTCCATACCCAACTCTCGCTTCAGTATGCATTAACAGTGTTAAATGCGATTTCAATCAATTTTTATTTTAATATTACGTTTCGGCCAGTTTAAAAAATATTAGAATCAAATAAAAACACACACCGTTAGAACATAGTTTTATTATCTGTACCTGTCATTCGCGAGAACGTAAGAAAAGCTTCACAAATTATTGCTTCAATAGTAACTTGCTCCGCGCAAATTGCACATATCTCATGCCGAACATTCGGTTGCCGAATATTCGGCGCTTCGACCGGGAGCGTGGCCGAATATTCCACTATCTGTAGCATCTCTAATATTGTTATAAATCCCAATTGTCTGATACTTTAGCTATCTAAGTTTTAAGGCGTATGTATTATCTCCAACCCTGTTTGTTGCACATAAGAGTACCTACAAGTGTAGATTTCTAAGTTTACTTCAGCAAAGAAAATACAATAATTACCTGTACGTTCTATTAACCCATTCCTTGGAGCCAAGTACGCCGTACCACATATAATTCCTCGCCCTCGACCTGCACTTCTCTGGGTGCTCTTCCCTTTTATTGTGGAAATCCAACGTGATCTTAGCATCGATCCCGATCCCAAAGTAGTTGTTCATAACTGCCCTTTCGTAGAAGCCTTCTAGTAAAGTGTCATCGGGATCCATTAGAGGACTGACAGCAGCGCAAAGGGCGTCAGCGTTGGCGAGGAGGCATTGACTGATGAAACCCTGGAGAATGTTACAATGCAAAAAAAACCCAAATATGAGCAGGACCATGTATCTCCAGTTCATTAATCTCTTCATACATACATTTTACTTGAGGCGCTTTTTACCTAACCTTTACCACTTTTGCTATTTGATCACGATGTGTATGTATGTACGTCGCGGTTTACCGGCACCGTCTCTGCCAATCACTGCTGTACATACACTTGAGGAAAAAAATAGCTGACACAAATACACGCGTTATATAATATTGTTACAACCTAGACGCCGACAAAAACAAATGCACACCTGCATAACTGTAAAAACACATTTTATTACCTTTCGGCATTTGGACTCCTTTTGTTTACTTATTTATTGACATGCGTTTACTAATTATTCTAGAGAACAGTCTATTGTTTTATTGTACTCGTTTATGGCCGTTGCGGTCGATTCATTAGCCAGGTGTGGCGGATTTAAAGTACAAACTGATTCTATGAAATTCAGTCCACGCGGCCGGACGGACATATTGCATCTGTGCAGTATAAGCAATGGCCCGATAGAGGGACGAGGCAGGAGAGCGATAACCACGAGCGAAGCAAGACGTGTGTACTACAATCGGGAATCTTTTAGTGACGGATTTTGAGCGTTTTATGGAATTACGACCTTCTGTATTGCGTTTGGATTTGTTGTGTTCGGTTATATTTGTACCTGTGTTATACGTGTTTGTATAGTTCTAATAAACTCTTTAGTAATTCTAACGACAATATTGTTACAAGTCTCGCGACTCGTAACAATAATAATATATATAATAATAATTCTTTACTCTTGCATTTTGTGGAGAGGAAATTAAAAAGAAATGTATTGTCATAATCGTAATGGTAATCCTTACTTCTCCAGAATATAATATATACAAAATTTGGTACAACAATGTTATGTTCCCGTCATTGAAGCAAAAAACATTTCAACCGCAAAGTAACTAATTATTCAATTACAAGGAAAATCATTACGTTTTTATTGTTTGCGAATTTCATCACGTATTAATTTATTGCTCACTAGCAGTGCAAACTAGAAGTGCTCATCGTCCGCGTCGCCATAACGTTAGTGTATTGCAACCTTCCATATATTTATCTATCCCACGGAATCGACATCATACATCGGGATGAAAAGTTTCATAATTGTTGATCCATGATATATTAGCTAGCTTCGTGTCGAGTTTCATTTCAATCCGTAGGGAAGTTTTCACGTGATACACTAACAGACAAAAAATTTAAAGGTCTTTTTCTGAATCTGCTGCTCCAAATTAGTCTCTTGATTTTTACTGCACAGTTATTATATCAAGTAAGATACGTACCTGAGTGACGTGAGGCCAAGCCGGCAATTGGACTAAGGGGTTGATGATCGGCAACTTCTTGGCTTTCTCATTCGCATCAGACCTGGTCGAGTTGCTTGCTGTACCCATTGGCCCGCCCTCCCCCCAAATCGACGATACAGATGTTGATAACCTGCTTTACGAAAACCGGATGTAAGCCCAACTAGTACAATCTTTTGCTACTAACAGATGTAAATTACACATTGAAATAGAAGTTAATAAACCAATCGTAAATACTTAAAAGTTCATAGAATATTATCCAACTGTGAGCGAGGTAATTAACCAAAATTAAAAGCTCGAGATTGACTATGAAAATTTAAGCAAATGAAGTGTATGTAAGTTCAACGTATGACCTTTACGTCCTCCATTTGCTCTAAATGTATTAAAATGGTAATTAAACGTATGACATGATACAGATGTTATGCTAAGGAAATATTTTCATTATTCAAATTCACTTTGAAAGGCAAATGCATAAATGAAATTTTATTCAGAATGTATAAAATTTATAGATTATGCATTTGAATATTTTAACTTACTTATCAGGCTCGCCTGGCTTGAAGAGACTCCCACATGATATTCTTCTGGTAGCAGCCGGGGAACAGCTCAAAAACTTGCCGTATTCAGGATCGGAAGATCCTAAAAGCTTAGGGTTGTCCGATTGCCTTCGTTCCCTGGTGGTACCTATATTTGGTTCTGGCGAATGGACACTCAATGTATCGGTTCCTTGATCGAATATGTCGCTTAATACCGACGCCATCCGACTAGCACACGTTTTAATGCTTTTCTTGTCTTCACTGTGCGACGGAGAAGGCGGTTCCACAACGACACTTACTTGCGGAAACGATGATATTTCAAGTTTCTCAACAGTGATCATCGATTTCGGAGATTCAATACTCGATTGTCTAGGAGTCAGCATTCCTTCACCGTCATCAGCACGAAAAGTCTCTTCTGCTGTTTTTGGCAGAAGGTTGATCGTTTGATCGTCGACATGTTTCTTTGAACTTCTTCTTGGTGGTTTTCTGAATGACTTTCGCGCTATATCGCTGCCTTCTTCAAATTGAGCTAAACTGCAATATTTAATCTGCTCTTCTACTTTATTTGCGTTTTCAATGTAAAACACGCGATTTTCAAAGCCAAATTTTTCAACTTCAGCCTCCTTCTTACTCATTTTTGTGATATATTTCAGTTTGGCATCATGGTTTTTTTCTAAACTAGGATTTCTACTATCCATTGCTATGTCAGAAACAGTATCAGATGTAAATAGTGTCGTATCATCTGTGTAAGTCTCATTTTCTCCATTTTTTCCCATCATTGCCATAAGTACATCTTGTCCAAGCATAGAACTTATGTCATCCATAATAGATTCACCATGTATAGTTTCAGAATTAACATATGTGGTGTCGGATATTTCCGGAGAATCTATATGACCTATACATCCCACTTCTTCAGTTTCACTGGGCTTAGCATCAATAATTTCTGATATTAAACTATAATCATCGCTAATATTGGACCCTTCTGAACTACTTGCATCTACCTCCAAATCTACGCTCGAGAGTCTCCTGTCCGGCGTACATTCTCCGCTCTCCCTAGACAAGAGCTCATGGAAATGCACGTCATCTGTATAAGGTTTGTCCACGTCTATAATTGTCAATTGGTCCGATTCATAAGTTTGTCCCTGTATTAACGAATCTTTTTTATCACTATCATCTGATACGATCAAATTGGGTATGGTTAAACTACTGCTATTATAAGTGCCTCTATCTGTATCGGGTCTGAATAGATTTCTGCACGAACTAGTATCACAGGACGAAAGGTTGGACAGCGATAGGCGGTCTTGGGGCGAAGTAGAACTAGTTTTACTGTGGTCAGGTTTATCCACTTCTAAATTAAAATTGTCTGATGGATTGGAACTAATTAATTTAACTATATCTTCATCTACATCTGGAATGCTGTGGGAGAAGAAACACATATCAATAAATCACGAATTATTATTTTGATAACAGTACGCTTAATATTTATAAATGTCCGCAGCGAATGAGAATGAAGCGATCGCTACAATGCTCTTTCAGTAGTTACATAATTACATTTACAATTTATTTATTATCATTTTTTATTTCATGAGTTCAGCAGACAGACAAACATCCAATCTAATGGAACCCGATTACCATCGCCTATGGAAATTTTAACAACAAAGGTACTACCAATGTGCTGACGCTCTCTAAAGGGAGACTGAAACCTGGTCACTAATGCCAGATGACAATTCAAGGTTGTTATGGCCGCATACTCTAGACCAGGGGCGGTAGCCACCCAGACAGACAAATACCCTACCACTTGGCTTTGGGTTGTTTTGTCGCCTCACAAGCTGCCCTCGACAGGAAATTCTATCTTAACTCTGTTCATGGACGGATAAAAATATTAATTAACAATTACAATTTTGCCAGGTGGTAGGGCATTCGCCCGACTGGGTGACTATCACCCCTGGTCTAGAGAATGCCGCCATAACAACCTTGAATTGTGTTCCGGCGTTAGTGACCAGGTTCTAGTCTCCCTTAAGAGAGCAGCAGCGCATTTGTAGCAACTTTGGTGTTGCAAATGTTCATAGGCGATGGTAACCGCTTTCCATCAAGTGGGCCGTCTGCCTGTCTGTTGAACTCCTACAATAAAAAAATGAAAAATTAATATTAAGAACCCAAATATTATTTTCAAAAAGATGGTGCAGGAGAAATTGCCAGACAGTCCAAAGAAGACGCAACATTACTAAATGGTTAGGCCGCGTCTTCTTCTTGAAAAGCACCTGCAATTGCTTTGGAATCTAATTTTGAATCAGGACTTCCATACCATGTGAAATTTGTAAATTGAAATGTTTGCTTTGAGTAATTTTAAGAGGAATGTCAGGTTCATAGGTCTCAAAGCTCACTTATCAGGCTGCATAGAGGTGGCGGAGACGGCGGACGCGGCCGATGATCGCCGGCTGTCGGCGAAGGCGCGCGGCACCGGGAGCGATAGTTCCGCGGTGCGTGGCGCTTCCGTCACGACATCAGCGCCATCTGGTAGGATGCTCTCGCATGTATCGCAAGATTCAGTCTCTTGCGAAACACCCTAAAGCGCATAATTCACAATTGAATTAGGTGTCTAATATCCTAATCGACTTAGGCAAAGGCTCCTCCTAGACTAGGAAAAATGGATGATATCAAGATAAATCATGAACTAATCAAAGATTTTTATGCTTTTATAATTGACTTACTAATTAATAATGGCTTTCAAACGCTACCTAAATATTTTATCACAGAATCGCGTCTTCCAACTATATTTTTGTGCGGGTGTGAAGTTATATCAAGTGAATAGAATGGTCCTCGAGATATAAAACTTCTCTACGAAATGTAATATTGGCATGATTGAATTTAAATAAAAAATTATCATCATCGTCTCTCAATATCACAAATTTAAATGCCTTAAACAGTTGCGATATAGAAGCACAGCATTTATTTATACCAGGTTTTGTATTGTATAAGGACAAAGTAATATTCTGATGAATTTCTACAGCAAGGAGAGCCATGGAGGTTTCTAATTCCATTTTTTACCTGTGGATAAATGATCGAGAGTGTTCGCACGAGGGATCTGAGAGCTCTTCGCACACTGTCGGCCCTCCCCGCCAAAGCACACCCGCGCACAGCCCAGTTCAGCTGTTCCTACGATAAATGAAAACATTACTGATATTGATAGTTTTGGAGTAGTTATGTGTTTTTGTGTGAAATGTGAACGTCAAATGTGGCCTTTCGAGTTCTCACATGAACTCCGTTGAATCGCGTCAGTTGACAACCTACAGTTCAGCTGTGCTACACATAGGTTTAAGAAAATGAAGGAACTACATTGAATCTAAGATCTGGCTTAAAGGCCTGGCTGCCAAGCCATAAAATCCAAAAAAAAGGCCATCTTTTTAGTATTCTTCCTCCATTTCTACACGAACAACAATGACAAACCTCATATTTTTATGTAGGTCCAATATGCTTAAAGAGAGATACAAATCTTTCTTTTTTCACGTTTTAATAATAAAATCAGAGTAAATTCTTCATGCTCGAGTTGTTTAAGGATACTCTTCGGTTCTATTCTGCTATTTTAACTCTGTTCTATTCTTGAACAGCGTCAGGTACAGACGGCGGTACTTCCCTTAGGCACTGGCAACGATCTGGCCAGGGTGCTGGGCTGGGCACTTCCTGGTATGGTATTATAATAGTACTAGATTTACCTTTTCAGTCTTTTCGATGCTGCCTTTTTCGGCAACCGGTTGAGCTTCGGGCTCGCTATCACTGGTCGTTTCAAGCGGCTCCCACGATCTTTAGAACATGTCATCTCCTTGTTAACAACCATCTCTTAAAATGTATATATGAACAATATTTATTACTTTTCAAATATAAAAGAAAGAAAAGAACGTTTCTTTAATGTTCACATAGCGACACATATTGAAAACAATAAAGTGAAATTGGTATTGAACTATGTTTTTTATTGCTTGAAGCAGGCAAACCGGCAGACGGCCAACCTGATGAACTCTGCTGAACTCATGCAATAAAAAAACTAATTCAACAAACATCACACTGCTTTAAACTGTACATTAGAAAAGGCGATGATGCATTTTAAAAACAGTACATGAGCCAATACTGGATCTTACTTTGTAGGCCAAACGATATTATGATCTTAGACCAGATTATAATAAATAGATAGATGACTCTTTATTACAAACCAATACAAAAATAAACTTACAGACTATATATATATATAAAGCGATCTTCATCCAGACAACCCCAGAAATGCATTGAGATAAGATAAGTAATATACGTAACATATAGTACGACTACTTACATTTTAATAATAAATGCATAATTATACAATCATACATATTGTTACGATTTGCAGGACTCGAATTAAAATGCCGTTGGAATTATAATACAGTTTATTAGAATTGACTAGAACTATACAAACACGTATACTACAGGTACAAATACAACTGAACACAACCAGTCCAAACGTAATGCACAATTCAATAATACGCGCAAAGACCGTCACTAAATAGATTACCGAATGTACACAGATCTTACTTCGCTTGTGATTATCGCTAGACTGTCGATCTCTCCATTGGGCCATTGCTTTATACTGCACCGATACAATATGGCTGCCCAACCGCGTAGACCGAATTTCTTAGAATCAATTCGACACACCTGGCTAATGACTGCCATAAAATATTACAATACACAATGGGCTGTTTTCTAATCACAAAATTTAAACACGAAGTAAACAAAGGAAGTTTAAATGCGGAAAGGTAATAAAGTGTGCTTTTATAGTATGCAGGTGTGAATCTAGTTTTGTTGGCGTGTAGGTCGTAACAATATATATGTTCAAGTATTATATATTAAATAGACATATAGGTACATACCATACAAATACATATCTAGAAAAATAATTATGATATACTCACTTGCACCTAGCATGGTCGTGCGCGAGATGCGCCCGCGCATGCAGCAAGAGCGAGACGGCGCGCTTGAGCCTGTGCGCCGCGCGCGCCGCACCGCCCCCCGCGCGTTCTCCCACCGCCACTAGCCGCAAGCAGCCAGCACGGAGGGACGAGCTGGCTACGCAACTGACCTCACCTGCCTAAATATATATAACGGTATTCTTAATATAGGCAATTTTCGAAATACCCATATAACATTTTATCCTTCTTGTTGCGAGCCGATACTAATCCTTTGCAGGTGTCTTATTACCCCTTCGAATTTGAGTTACTTATTTTTCGCGTTAATCTCTTTGTTCACGCTGCCGTTAAACGTCATAAAACCTTCTTTCCTCTTTTTGTATTTCATGGAAATTCTCAGAAGTCATTAAGCCGACAAGAATTCTAAGTGTCAAGGCCATGTCTAATATACAAATGGATGACGGTCGGGGAATGAGCCAGTCGTGTCCTGAGTGCGAACGAAGCGTTACCTAGTGTACTCTCGGAGCGATTATCTTTGCGCGATTTATGTGATTACGATTCTCTGCTTTAAGGCTTGGTTTTGTTGTATTCGGTTATACTTGTAAGAACTGGGAATCACGTGTGTGTACTTTTAATAAACGCTGTGATAATTCCAACGGCATTTTAGAATATACATCCTACAAACTCGTAACGTTATTAATATCCAAGTCTAAAGCGTTTAGTTTCCTTATAGTAAGGTATCACAAGTTACAAGACACTTATAAGCCCTGTAGTATTTCCATACTTTAACATGGCCATAAACACCGTGAGTTTAATAAAGAAAATGTTAAAGAAACAGGGGTGCCCATTATTTTTAATAATTGAAGACATGAGAAGATGAAGGAGTTTTGTGACATTAAAAAAAATTCGTTAAAGGAAAATGTAATGTGTAAAATATGTAATGTAAACAGGCAAGGAAACCATATTAGAACTTAAAACAACGCTTTTTGAATTTGATTTTGAAAATAGTAAGTAATGAAGGAGTTATATGTGTAGCAAAGTGATTAATAAAAGAGCTTTCTAGGCCAATTTATTAATATTTACCTATTGTAACATATCCCTTTCATTCACTCATGTCTTCAATTGTTATGGAATCTGGTCAAAATTATTGATACTATAAATTTTTGCTCATTAGATTGTACCGTTGATTTTGTATAACATAGTTTCTCGAATCGTAGGTATATATCAAGACTAGCCTTATATACATAAACTAATAGAGTAGTTAACAATTAAATCAACCGAGAATTTTTTATCATCTTACGAAAATTCACAGCCAATAAAAAAAAATTACGAGCCTACCAAGTTGTGACGTCATATCTTTAACGAGTCAAATAGCAACACTTATTGTTGGAATGTGCTCGTTACGAAAATGAAATCTGCTTACTGATGAACAAATAGAAAGAAAATAAGATAGATATAAGCATAGTTGAAGTGTGCTGTCAGAGCCTACTTCAAAAATAGCTCAAGATTTTTTAAATAAGATTATCCGGCTTGAAGGACCAAAAAACTGTAGTGTGTGTATACAGTTTTAGTTTAGGAGGGAAGGGTAAAATGTGAGAAATACCAAACCCAACGAGCGCTGTAATGACACTGATTTTATTATTGGAAATATACGAATACAAATAAACGTGTTGTTAAGCATTAGGCCGCATTTGTTTATTTGTAAAACGCTGACTATTGTACATGTAGGAATCGTATTTGTTATTATAAAATAAGCATATGACGGAAATAGTCAATAACCGGATAGAGTATTCTTTTATGTAGTAATCGGAAGTCGTTTAACCGGATGTCAACGTAGAAGCATTTATTATTAAGCTAACGGATATCGGAAATGGAGTAACCGGATGTTGGAAGTTAATACGTATGGCGGAAGTTGGTTTTATGAAGAAAGTGTAATTGAACTGGCGCCACAGCATTACCGGATATTGTGACTGCAGCGCGCTACGAGGACCTTATAAATACTCGGTGTTCGGGCAGAGGAGGGGCAGTCTTCAATCGACAGTCTACAACCAAGTCTACGACGGACAGTCTACATTGGTAGTCTTGGACGAGGAGCACATAATATAATGTGGTCGATAATTACTGCTTGATAATCGCAGTATTCTTGAAGGGCAAATTGCTGCTCGACACCTGACAAGCGTGGATGCAACTCTTGGAGTTGTCCTAATATATCTGTAGTTGTGGTAATTCTAGTGTAATAAACTTTGATTATAATATTTCAGATTATTATTGTGTTATTCTCGGAGCGTCATTCGTACGCTCCCGGCGTGAACCCGACATACATAATTTGTACAAACAGTCACATATCAGTTAATTGATAGATTTTATTCAATGATTCACAATGGGATGGAAATGTCCATGTAAACAAAAATATAACAAAGTGAAATAGTACAAGAGACTGCAGTCAATATAGAGCACTCCAGAGAGGCTCTACCACGGATAAGAAAACTATGCTTACTTGTATTTATGATCAAGTATAATGGACATTTAAGACAAATGTCGTGGTAGCGTAATGGCTAGCTCACGCATCCCAAACTCAAAGGCCGTGGGTTCGATCCTGACCGGAACGCATGTAGCACTTACGTTAGTTTTATGACCTAATGTGCATATTGTTACAATTACAACCTGCACATCTAGATATGTGTCAAATCTGCCAAGCCGCTTTGAATAAGCGTGGCGCGTATACTGTCCGTTCCCCTTATAGTGGGAGGCTCGAGCCCAACAGTGGGGCATTTATGGGCTGATATTATATTCTTTATATTATATAATAGATATTCCATCAACACACCTGCATGATATCCTGTAAATTTTTGAGCAGTGTGGTTTCTTCTAACAAATCCGGCGGAACCGGCGGAGGAGGCGGGGCTGTCACGGCACGCTCGAATGTCATAATCGACCACCTGGACAAAATCAATACAGTAGGACTTGTCGCTTATCTCGTCCTACCACAACTCTTTGACTAACGAAATAGTTTGTTTATTCGAAGTCGACAAACAGAGTCAGCCCAGCCCACCTCGTGGAAAGTGGTTATCGTCGCTAATGGACTTTTACAAACACCAGGAGCGATGCCAACGCGTTGCCAGCCTTTTGGACGAGATAGAGCGGATGGAATAGAGGTGATGAGCTAGCAGGCCACGGCCTCCTTCTGCGGAGTCGGTTATGATCCAGAAGGAAGCAGCTGACAGAGATAGGGAGGAAAGCGCGTACGCGGACCCCGTCCGCAAAAGGCGGCTTTGGGGTCGGAGGCGCCGCTACAAGCAGCTCCTCCCGTAATTCCATTACCCTCCCCCAGGGGTGCCCTAAGTGAGATAGCCAGGTGTTGGGGTGTCACAGATGTACTACTTATGGTCCAGCTCCTGTGGTACCCCATAAAAGCGCAGAGCGAGAGCAAGAGCGCAGGTTAGGTTTAGTGGGTAGTCTGACAGCCGATATTTTTTTTATTTTATTTGTTGCAGGAGTTCAGTAGACAGGCAGACGGCCCACTTGATGGAAAGTGGTTACCATCGCCTATGGACATTTGCAACATCAAAGGTGCTACAAATGCGCTGCTGCTCTCTTATGGGAGACTGGAACCTGGTCACTGATGCCGGAACACAACTCAAGGTTGTTAAGGGTGTTATGGCGATATACTTTAGGCCAGGGGTGGTAGCCATCCAGTCGGGCAAATGCCGTACCACCTGGCTGTGGCTGTTGTATTCTCTCTCCGTTACTGCACGGATAAACGATATCCCAGTGTCCTCCGCTCGGAGGGGGCCACGGTGGGAATACGGCCGTTCGGGAGTCCCACATATCCCTCGGTGTAAAGACATTCTCCTGCGCCATCAAAAACAAAAAAGTGTTGATGAGATAGAAGACATAGTCTGCCTATTTGTTGATCTCATGTAATTAAAAAATCCTCAGAATGCTTTAGTTTCTTTAGAATGAAGTCATATAGAACGTTTTTACAATTCAACGGGAAATTCAATATAAGCTCATTATAATGACTTTTACTTATTAAGACTACGAGGCTAACCTGTCAAGCATTTTGGTGGAAGCTCGCTCGTACCGCTCGATCAGCTGTTGGAGGTTGGCTGCATCGTCGCAGGAAGCGCCCCAGCCCAGCACCCTGGCCAGATCGTTGCCAGTGCCTAAGGGAAGTACCGCCGTCTGTACCTGACGCTGTTCAAGAATAGAACAGAGTTAAAATAGCAGAATAGAACAGAAGAGTATCCTTAAACAACTCAAGCATGAAGAATTTATTCTGCTTTTATTATTAAAACGTGAATAGAAAGATTTGTATCAATCACTCTTTAAGTATATTGGACCCACATAAAAATGTGAGATTTGTCTTTGTTGTTCGTGTAGATATGGAGGAAGAATACTAAAAAGATGGCCTTTTTTGGATTTTATGGCTTGGCAGCTAGGCCTTTAAGCCAGATCTTAGATTCAATGTAGTTTCTTCATTTACTTAAACCTATGTGTATCACAGCTGAACTGTAGGTTATCAGCTAGTGCCAACATATGGCACTAGCTGGTAACCTACAGTTCAGCTGTGCAACACATGCATAAGTGAAATAGAACTAATTTAGATTCTTTTAAAAAAAATTTGTTTCTCTGTTTGTCTGCCTGTTTGTACCGGCTAATCTCCGAAACGACTGGACCGATTTAAATGAAATTTTGTATGGTGGTAGCTTATATCCCTGGTCAACATATAGGATACTTTTGATCCCGAAAAATTAAAGAGTTCCCGTGGGATAGTTAAAAAACCGCACCACGCGTACGAAGACGCGGGCATCAGCTAGTAGATAAATAAAATTCAAGTGCCTATTTGTAATGTCAAAATAACAGCTTTTTACTAAATGCATATGAAAGTATATACAGTAGATATATCACAAAATCGATTTTTAAATTAAATTTTGACTGTCCGTCTGTCTTGATGTACCAGCTAATCTCCGAAACGGCTGGACCGATTTTGACAGGACTTGCACTGGCAGATAGCTGATGTTATAAGGAGTAACTTAGGCTACTTTTTTTACTTTGTTTAGGGTTCCGCGAAAAAAGTTCAGCACAGCTAGTATGTACTGCAGAAGTCACAATTAAATAATAACATTCTGTTAATGTCAAAAACAATTGCCGCAATGATCTTTAATAAAAGTTTATCATAAAACTCTTTGACAAAAGAAATTATAATAATATTCCTACTTATTGTAATGATGAATGTATCTCAGCCTTTTCACAAAAAAAATATTTTGATTTTTATTGCCTCAAGCAGGCAAACAGACAGACGGCCCACCTGACGGAAAGTGGTTACTGTTGCCTATGGACGCTTGCAACACCAGGGGTGTCATCAACGCGTTGCCGACCTCTAAGAAATTTTATAACGCTCTTCTTAAAGGACCCCATGTCATTGCGCAAAGGGAAAATCGCGGCGGGAAGCTAACATCCCGCAATAATTGGACTACTTAAACTAAAATCACAAATATAAAACAGATACCTGACCACTCACATGCATGTCCAGCTTGTCAACCTCCTGCAGCACCCAGCCAACTGAACCGTCGCCGGAGCACACCAGCACCCTCAAAGGGGCGAAGTGTCTGAACAGGCGTAGGCCAAGGCGCGGTCCAGCCCCACTCAGCTCGAACACTTGCGCTGGATTGAGCAACTGCTTGAAACGACGGAGGAACTTCACGCCTTGATTGTCACCTGAATGATGAGGAGGAAGTTTCAAGAATTCAAAATCATTACAGGTCTGTTGTTTTTTTTATGTCCGTATAGGTTCGCGTTTTACCTCTGTCTCGTTTTACACCTGATGTTGAGCAATGACGCGATCTAAGATGGAGCTTACATGGAACATACCTATTCACTGGTGACATGAAGACCCCTAAATTGTATTTGTTAGGAAAAATAGATTCCGGCAAATTATTCTAAGATCTGATCTGATTCTTAAGATCTGCTTCGGTGTTGCTGTCACGTGCCTCAGTTCATATCTTTATCTGATCTGATTCTTAAGATCTGCTTCGGTGTTGCTATCACGTGCCTCAGTTCATATCTTTATCTGATCTGATTCTTAAGATCTGCTTCGGTGTTGCTGTCATGTGCCTCAGTTCATATCTTTATCTGATCTGATTCTTAAGATCTGCTTCGGTGTTGCCGTCACGTGCCTCAGTTCATATCTTTATCTGATCTGATTCTTAAGATCTGCTTCGGTTTTGCTGTCACTAAAGATATAACGTGCCTCAAATTACATCTCTAAAGATATAATCTGAGGCACGTGAGAGCTCTAAAGATATGATCTGAGGCACGTGACAACAACACCGAAGCAGATCTTAAGAATCAAATCAGATCTTAGAATAATTTGCAGAAGTATGTTTTACCTAACAAATATAATCTAGGGTCTTCAGAGGTCCCTGTAGCCGCAAAAGGTAGGAAGTGGGGTGCAAAGTAAACACTTTTTCGTTGCTAATTATTGATGATTTCAGATCAGATCAGATTTACCAACAACATAACATAAATCTTCACGATATGAGACATAACGTGGTTTTTTTATTATTTCTCTAACGTTTAAGTTTAAGTTAAGAAAAAAAAGCCACCTCCAAGTTACAATATGAAATAATTTCACTCTTCTCATTTCTATCGAAACCAAATAAAAAAATAACAATCTTTATATAAAGAGAGAGAAATATTTTTTTAATACTACTTTACTTTATTCTCAATAAAACAATAAGGCATCTGGAAAACGATAGCATCTGGAGAATCCCCGCTATCGCCCGAAAAATCATTGCCGAAAAATCCTCAAGGACGCTGGCGTTGCTACGAACCCGTGTACTTTTATATTGTTACGAGTCGCGAGACTCGAATTAAAATGCCGTTAGAATTACTATAGAGTTTATTACAACTATACAAACACGTATAACACAGGTACAAATTTAACCGAACACAAGTCCAAACGTAATGCAGAAGGTCGTAATTCCATAAAAACGCGCAAAGTCCGTCACTAAAAGTTTCCCGATTGTAGTACACACGTCTGGATTCGCTCGTGGTTATCGCACGACTGCCTCGTCCCTCCATCGGGCCATTGCTTTATACTGCACAGATGCAATACGTCCGTCCGGCCGCGTGGACTGAATTTCCTAGAATCAGTTTGTACTTTAAATCTGAACACCTGGCTAATGATTACAATACAACAATAGGCCGTAAAAGATTATAATACAACAATGGGCCGTTTTTTCTGATCACAAATTTTAAACACAAAGTAAACAAAAGAAGTCCAAATGCCGAAAGGTAATAAAATGTGTTTTTACGGGTATGCAGGTGTGAATTTGTTTTTGTCAGGACCAGAGTTGTAACAATATATATATAGTATTACTAGCTGTACCCGGCAGACGTAGTCCTGCGTTTAGAAAATAAAAATGTAGAACCCGATTACAGCGTCATCTACCGGGACCAAATGTTAATCTAAACTCGAATAAACTAGAACAAATAGAGTAGAAAATTATTAAAATACTTATATCGCTATTTAAAAATAGGGGTTGGTGGTAGAAGGATAAAAATTTAGGGTTGTAAGTATTTTTTAATGCTAAATCATAATAAAATATAAATAAGAAATTTCGTATAAAAATAAAAAAACAATATTTAGGGGTGGGTCACCCTTATAATTTAGGGGAATGAAAAATAGATGTTGGCCGATTCTCAGACTTACCCAATATGCACACAAAATTTCATACAAATCCGTTTAGCCGTTTCGGAGGAGTTTGGTAACAAAGACCGCGACACGAGAATTTTATATGTTAGATCTATGCCGAGTACACAATATAGAATCGTGGTGGTGTCGGCGGTGTTGTCTACATAAGTATTAATAATCTTTTTATCACTGTATGTAAAGTAACAGTTTAGGCAATGTAATAAATAAAATCTTGTTGACCGCATCACACAGAAATAACGTAAAACAAGAACAGGACGAATGTCTTTCCGTTTATTGTAATTACATACCTAGTTTATAATTTACAAGGCACATATATATATATTTAAAAATGAATCGCAAAATGTGTTGGTAAGCGCATACCTCAACAACTCCTGGACCAATTTGGCCAATTCTTTATTTCAAATGTTCGTTGAAGTCCAAGGATGGTTTTTACGGCGAGAAGAATTCGAATAATTGCCGGGAAAACCCTAAAACCAGCCCTTTTCTTATTCCCATACAAACGTTTTCTAACTAAAATGTAGAGTCAATTTGAACTTTATTGCTATTCAATAAAGTTCATATTAAATTACAAGCTTTCACTGTTGTCTAAGCAATGTAGGTGTGTTCCTAACGCTAAAGAGTCAATTTGCACTTTATTACCGCTACACAAAGTTCAAATTCAATCATATCTATCAAAACAATGTGCGTGTGCGCGTTGGAGGATCTAATGTCGCGTGCCGAAACTAAAACAAAATAAATAATATCGCGAAACCGACCAAATTGAAAATCGGTACTAATGAACTATAGCTCTTCCATTTTGTGACTATTCAATTTGGTCGGTCAAGTGGGTCCCGGAAGGGTGGCCAAAGTTCGTGCAAGCGAAGATACTTTGGTCAGCCGAGCTGAACCCCACACACCGCCCTATCACCAGGGTGACGGTTCTGTTCAGGAGAATTTTTTGCCCCGGCTATAAAATAGATAGGAACAAAAAACTGCCACATTCCAAATCTTTTTGACAGAACGAAGTCCGTCGGGTCCGCTAGTTTCATATATAGCTTAGCTGTGCCCGTGGCTTTGCTGGCGTTAATTTTATCTCGTGGGGACCGTACATTTTCTGAGATAAAAAAGATAATAACACGGATTTATACCAAGTAGATCAACTTGTACAAATCTTGTAACTTTCACTGAGATGTTAGTAAATGCAATTGACAATAACAAACAAGTGGACGTTGTGTACACTGATCTAAGCAAAGCATTCGATTTAGTACCGCATGATTTATTGGTTTTAAAATTAGCATCATATGGTTTCACAGGTTCTCTCTTAGGATGGCTAAAATCATATCTTGAAAACCGTAGCTTTAAAGTCGTTGTCAATGGATTTAATTCTAATGATCATGTAATTACGTCAGGCGTGCCTCAAGGCTCTCATCTTGGCCCCATACTCTTTAATATATTTATTAATGACATAACTACCTGTTTCCATCATACACGCGTGTATATGTACACTGATGATCTAAAGTTTGCCAAAGTAGTTGAAACCCCCTTAGACTGTGGACTTCTACAAGAGGATCTGAATAGACTGATTCACTGGTGTAAGGAAAATAGCATGTGCTTAAATCGCAGAAAGTGCTACCAAGTAGTATATGCAAGAAAACTACAAGTCTTAAAACGTCAATACTTTATAGGGGATCATAAGATAACAGAATTAAACGTTATAAAAGATTTAGGCATAATGTTCGATAGCAAATTAACTTTTGTTCCTCATATAGATCATATCACAAAAAATGCATCTAGGATGCTTGGGTTTGTCTTGCGGCACAGCAAAATATTTAATAATATTAACACCCATAAAACTCTCTTTAACAGTCTGGTTCGAGGTATACTAGAATACTGTACAGTAGTATGGCGACCCCATTACGCAACACACTCTTTGAGGCTAGAGAGAATACAGAAAAGATTTCTTTGGCATCTTGCATCTCGCATAGGAAGGGCGCGAAGATCATTCTCATATAAGGATAGGCTGCTGCATTTTAAAATATTTTCTGCCAACTCTCCCATACCTAGACTATGTAAACTAATAAACCTTTATAGTGATATTACTGATCTACATGCAAATTCATATTACAAATTTCGTCGAATTATTGCATCCCACATTGCTAATTAACTTCTCTTTCTTTTTTTTAATTTCTTTATGTTTGGAACTTAATAGCTATTAAAGCCTTATATATTTTTTTTCTTTTTCTTTAAATTAATTATATTATAGTTTATTCAAACTACAAAATATTAAATTGCATGTAGTGTTTGCCTATAAGTGATTACTGCATTTGTCATGTCTTTTTTTTTTATAAAACAATGTACATCCTTTGTATTAGTGCAAGTAATTGTTGGTAAACCAAATAAATAAATAAATAAATAAAAACAGACCATGTGTTATAATATTAAATTATACAAAATATGTCTATTCTATGTTGGTCTGAAAGAGAGTGTCGGGGTGAAGGTAAGGAAAGGAATGCTCCGGTGGTTCGGGCATGTGGAAAGAAAGCACGATGAAAGAATGACTAAACAGATATACAATGCAAAAGTGGATGGATGCAGAAGTCGTGGAAGGCCACGACACACCTTCCATGATCAAATTGATCGTGTACTAGCAGAAGGTGATGTCAGGAGCCTTAAGAACAGACGAGCGTGCATGACAAGAGTTATGAATGTCAAAGAAGCAAGTGAGGTGTGTAAGAATAAGCCTAAATGGCGCTTTGTTGTTCGTGCCTACCCCGCAAGGGAACTGGCGTGAAGTTATGTATGTATGTCTGTCTATTCTTTGTTTCATGGTGTTCTAATTATAAATAATATTAAATGTTCATTAGTTTTTTTTTCTTCTGTGAAGGTGACGTTACTGCCTGGCACTAACGGAAGACCAGCGTTGGTTGTGATCAACCAGCATTTGCTAAGTTAGGGCCTGTTTAGAGTTAGTTAAGTTTTGGCTTTTATTAAACTGGTTATGTATACTTTAATAATTTTAAATAACTCTAAATAAACACTATTTTCTTTCTTTCTTCTTTTCTAATATTAGTATAGATTAAGATGTAATAGTGTCCCATATTCTCTTTTCTGAATATCTATATATATATAAAAATCAATTGCTGTTCGTTAGTCTCGCTAATACTCGAGAACGGCTGGACTGATTTGGCTAATTTTGGTTTTGAATTGTATGTGGAAGTCCAGGGAAGGTTTAAAAGGTGAGTAAATATGAAAAAAAATGCTTGGAATTTAGTAAAAACAACAATTTCGCTTTTCCTTACAAACTATTTCTACCTGTCAAACATTTGATGTTCGTCCCGTCGTTTAGAAATCAATTAAATTTAAATGTCGTTCAGAAAACAAATTAAATTTAAAAGTGAAGTTTTTTTCATTTTTTTGGTTTTGAATGTCAAAATTTTGATGTCCGTTCCGGTTAAGTTTTGACCACATTTTTGACTAAAGTTGAAACTTTATTATTATTATTTATTGATTCTGAGGCGGTACGAAGTTTGCCGGGTCAGCTAGTATGAAATAAAAAAAAATACTTAACACAGTAGGTAATTACCAAATTATAACAAAAAAACGATACTTTCAAGATTTTGTTTATTAAAAGCTTACCAGATCTCGAATTGACGAAGACAATCAGCGGCGACGCGTTAGGTGGTCTATCTGGCACCCATGCATCATCAGGTCCCACGGAATGCAGCCTCGTTGGTGGCACGACGGAAGCGCGCGTCGGCCCGAGCGAGCACGCTGCGCGCCAGCCCGGCTTGCACGCTGCATGCACGCATTTCCGACACCACACGCATCTGAAGTCTTGCAATCTGAGGGAGGGGAGAGAGTCATTCACCTTGAACATAATATAGACGAATTTTTAAGAAAAATGTAATAAAACATACAAAAACAGTTACATATAAGTAGATAATAGAAATAAAAATAGTACATAAGAGAAATGTAGTATAAGCCGCGCGCAGAAGGTTTTCCGATGACTACTTACTATTTTGTATTGTAGTACTTACTAGAGTACCGCCGTATCTAAAAAGCACTTTTTTGTTGAGTTTAATTACCTATAAGCGAATTCAAAATATTTCCCCTCCCGCACGGACCGTACCCCACTGACGCCTACATCGCATAAGGTGCTGCCTAGCTAGGCGAGCAGGGTGAGAGGCGACCATGCAACTCTTTTCTAATACATATACTTACATTTTTAAACTCGCGATATTTTTGGAATGGAATGTCCGAATTGAATAATTCAAAAAGTTATATAAAGGTATTGAAGCAGTCTTGAATATGAATTTGTTTTGATAAGGATGAATACTAAGATACAAATAAAGAGCCTTTTCTAACGGCGGCATTTCAATTAAATTAAAAAAAAAGAACACTTATTGTGGCATAACTATAATAGTTAGACATACATATGCTGTCGCGACATTTTTTGTAAGTAATGATGTGTTCTGCAAAGTCGTAGTACATTATTTTATTCTATCATCAATAGTTTTCGCAGCGCACGCGATTTTAGGTATTTGTTTACACCTTGGGTTACATTACTGAAGTTTTAGTAGGGATCCTAAATTTTTTGAAAATATAATATATAATAAAACTACATTTTAACGGTTTTAAGCGCGGTAATTTTATTTGATTTTGGTTTTCCGACGTTTCGGCCACTTTTCAGTGGCCGTGATCACAGAAGACAAAGATGTCAAGTGTCAACGAGTATTATTAAAGTTTTATTTAGCCTACCGCCAACTTGTTAATTGTAATTATTTAATTTTAATTTTGTTTATGGTTATTATTTACTCTATGGGAGCCTAATCTAATTTACTACCGCTTCGCAACATGTTATGGCTTGAAGAGAAGAAGCGGTGCAAGAAACTCTTCAGCAAACATGCCTAGCTCTAATAATTTTTTATAATATTAAAACGGGTGGAAGGAAAAATAAAAGTAATTATCAGTCAAGTTGGTTTGTGTTCCGTTGTGCGCAGAAAGAGCTCACAGTATCTTGAGGTCTGGCAGCTGGTTTATGCTGGGTTTGGGTCTTAATAGTTTTGATGATTGGATCCCAAACAGGTGGTAATTGCCAACCATTTTCTCTATTGAAATTTGGGTGTTTTTTGATTTCAATAGTCTCACCCATCATTCTAGCTATGAAACGATTCTCTTTCGCGAGGATTTGTGGGTTATCGAATCTGATGTAGTGGTTAGGTTTATCCAGCGTGTGTTCACTGATCGCAGACTTCGTAGAGAAACGTCGGAAAAACCAAAATCAAATAAAATTACCGCGCTTAAAACCGTTAAAACGTAGTTTTATTATGTATACAAGTCGCGAAAACTTAAGAAAATATAATATAGCCTATGTCACCCGAGGATAGTGTAGCTTGCCAACAGTGAAAGAATTTTTCAAATCGGTTCAGTAGTTTCGGATGTTGTTCAATGAAAATAAACAAACAAAAATACAATCAAATCGTTCCTCTCTATAATATTAGTATAGACTAATATTGTACTAATACTTATGTATATACAATAAAAAATTAAAATAATAAATTCATTGCAACAACTATTTATTTATGTAACCATTTTTGTCAACCCTACTGACCATCGACGTGTGACATCATGAAGCCATCGGCAAACCTTCTGCGCACGGGTTATAGATCTAAGTTTGTAAAAACGAGATAATAAAAGACAACCTAAATAGAAATACTATCCCACACTTATTATCCCTAGTATTATAAAGATACATACATACATAACTTCACGCCAGTTCCCTTGCGGGGTAGGCACGAACAACAGAGCGCCATTTAGGCTTATTCATACACACCTCACTTATTATAAAGATAAGAATAAAAAATCTGTGTCTTGGCCCATGACGGAGGACAAGGCGTATTAAGAAAAAAAAAACATAATATAGACGGCCTCTGTGGTTGAGTGGCGCCTTTGCTTGCTGGCTGACTGATATATCCGTGCAGGAACGGAGAAAGAATACAATTTCCTGCGGCCGGGCGGCCTGTCGTAAGAGGCGACTTAACAACCCACAGCCAGGTGGTAGGGCATTTGCCCGACTGGATGGCTACCACCCCTGATCTAAAGTATGTCGCCATAACAGCCTTGAGTTGTGTTCCGGCATTAGTGACCAGGTTCCAGTTTCCCTTAAGAGAGCAGCAGCGCATTTGTAGCAACTTTGGTGTTGCAAATGTCCATAGGCGATGGTAACCGCTTTCCATCAAGTGGGCCGTCTGCCTGTCTGCTGATCTCCTGCAATAAAAAAAAATATATATACAACTAGGATATGCCCGCGACTTCGTCTACGCAAGACTTAAAATTCTCGCCGGATTCACGGACACAAAGTATCGCAGCATTTAAAAAAGGATGTAAGCTGTCATTTTAGTGAAAACTGTGTCGGAATATGCTAATTTTTATGCACCCGAAAAAACCGCTCCTGGGAAAATTCCCGCGGAATTCTCAGGATAAAAAATATCACACATTTCATTACATAAAAATTTGCAGTCGATCAGTGAAAAAATCGCATTGGAATTCCACTATTTTTTCCATTTGGCCATTTTAAATCATTCCCAGAATAATTCCCGCGGGATTCCCAGGATAAAAGTAAATTTAAGATTAGTAGATTTTAAGTCTAAGAATATCGATCAGCGAAAGCCGCATCGCAATCGACCCGGTAGTTTTTACGTGAATCCCGAACAAACAGACAAACCGAGAAACAGACAAGAAATCTAAGAAAAAAATGCATCGTATTCTCCATCGCTTATATAGTCTATTCTAGTTTTTTTTAATGGCTTCAATGTACAGACGTGGCATGTTTAGAATTTTATAATATTGTAGATGATAGATATTTATACATACTAGTAGTCGCCCGTGGTCGAAACCATAATAATTTGTTGTCAAAGACTATATACTTATATAATCACAGATTTCCGATTGGCTACGCTGTTAATTTGACTTTAACAATAAACAAAAGAGTATATATGTGTGTGTAAAATACATAGTAGTGTGTGTAATGTTTTTTATTGATTTAATATATTTTTTATGCATAATTAAAAAAAAAAAATTAGCATTCGTCGCTATATACTATATAACTATAAGTATGCGAAATTTCATACTCCACCGACCGCGCAACTTTCATAAAAAAGGGGTACAAAGTTTTTGCTTCACGTATCAATATATAGATGCCTGCTATAACAAACAATGGTTATTATCACGGAAAAAGGGTCATGCTTTTTATTTATGCGAGAGAATCCCCGGGGAAAGCCTTAATATGGTTATAAATACAGTAAAACGCCTCATACATTTTAAATGACTTTTATACCAGCTTGAATGGTAACTCAATTTATAATTGAGTGCTGCTCTTGAATACCAGCCTAAGATAACTAGGTCAATCAAGCCTTCACTTCATGCATTCAAATTAGCATAACGAATTTACGACCCCGTTTTAGATCTGCCGTACACAAACCAAACCGGGCAAAGTATTTTTGAATTGCACTCGTATATAAATAAAGGAATGGTTGTAATTTTTTTTTAATATAAGGGGCCCTTTAGACCCTTCTTCACATCTAACATAGATAGGGCCTTTGAACATTTATTTTAATATTAGGTATTCTTTTTCAGGTCAGACCTAATACATCATACATACATTACACACACACACACACACACACACAGACACAGACACGTATACATTATATATATATATATATATATATATATATATATATATACACATATATATGTATATATATATATGTATATATATGTATATATATATATATATATATATATATATATATATATATATATATCTTATAAATAGAAATCAATGCATGTATGCTTGTCTTCGATGCGCTCCTAAAGCATTGGTCAGATTCTGATGAAACTTTAGTAGGGTGTTCTGAGGACGCCTACGAGGGTTTCTGTCTCAAAAATCTTTATACATAAAATTCTTCTGTTTGTATGTATCTCACTCTGAACTCTTCCTAAACGATTGAACCGAATTTAATGACATTTTTTGTGTGTGTACAAGTGGGCCCCAGGATAGTTTACATTCACAATTGCAGGATTTAGGTGACAATATTTTTGTGTGTGTTTAAACGTGTTCCGGAATGGTTTAGATTTACAATTGGACCCGGTATATGGCGCTGCAATCGGGTTCTAGATTTTTATTTTTTAAGGGCAGGACAACGTCTGCCGAGTACAGTAAATATACATATATATATATTCTCTTTTACGTGTATGACGTCAGAGGTGACGAATCCCTCCATCACCTCGTGCTGGTGCGCTTCACAGCCTTCTTTACCAGCCGAATGGTTGTAATTAGATTTCTATAGTTTTATTATTATCCGTGCAGGAACGGAGAAAGAATACAATTTCCTGCGGCCGGACGGCATGTCGTATGAGGCGACAAAAGAAGCCACAGCCAGGTGGTAGGGTATTAGCTCGACTGGATGTCGCCCACCCTTGGTCTAGAGTATGCCGCCATAACAACTTTATGTTGTGTTCCGGCATTAGTGACCAGGTTCCAGTCTCCCTTAAGAGAGCAGCAGCGCATTTGTAGCATGTGTTGCAAATATCCATAGGCGATGGTAACCGCTATCTATCAAGGGGGCCGCCTGCCTGTTTGCTGAAATCTTGCAATAATAAAAAAAGTTTTATATTTCAGGAAATGTGTTCAAGTAAATGTGGGTCACACTAAAAGCGATGCTAAACTCAGAGCGGAAGACAGGCCACCAGATGCCACAGAAGGCCACCTAAAGCCCGAGATGGCCATGGAACGCTAATGAATGGCCAACTAAGCCGCGGAAGTAGCCAGTGGAAAGCCCGCGAAGGCCACCCAATTACTGGTGGGTAGTTGCCCATTGAGTTGCAGCCGGAGTAAAGAGGTATACCTCGAGGCCCCAACCTCCTCATTACAAACCGAGGAAGAAAACCCTGGAAGAAGCGGAAGCGGGTTGAGGGCGGAAAGTTTGGTGTTTTAGTACTTGTATAATATCGGGTTAAAGAACTTTATTTCTCATAAAATAATTTTTATTATTCACTTAAAAAGTTATTAAAAAATAAATTGTAAATTGTAAAAGTTTTAATTTAGATTTGTACATGCAAGTGACAAGTTCCTTTGAACCAAAAAAAAAACAAGAAACTAGATTTTGTGGAAGTGTCATGTCTAACTTGTCAGTTTTTATTTTTATAATGTATTTATTTTAATATAAGTAATGTCTTATATATTAATATATAAAGATAAGTTCAAGTCGAGCTCTGCTATTTAATAACAGTGTGGCGACATTAATGCCAACATTATAAGCAAGCGCGCAAGCTCGAAGCTAATATTAATCTGTGTAGCATGCAAAACAGCGCGCCGTTTTATGACAGCGCGGGCTCACAACGTTCCCGCCGATTCTCTTGGCGCGAAAACACCATCTCTATCAAAAAGCGAACGACAGTTCGGGGCAGTTCGACACACGTCTTCAACGCGGGCACACGCAATTCGTGGTCGTATATAAATTCAGTTCTCGCGCTTGCTGCTTGCCATCACCTAAATAAAAATCCTTCTGATTTGTAAATAACATATAGTGTGTGTGTATTAAAACTGTACTATACGAAGTTATCTTTTATTCCCCTTACACCGTTCAACGGATACAACGTACTTTTTTTTTTTTTTTTGTTTTGAGGCGAGGGAAAATGCTTAACCGATTTACGCACAAACTGGGTCGTTGCTAGGCGAACGACACGCGTCGGTCGGGGGCGATAACACTGCAGCAATAGTATGCTCTTGGCAGCGCTCCGTCCGCGATCGACGTCACAGAATAGTGTGGAAGACTCCGAGCGTTGCTGCACGGGCGAGCAACCCCAATACCCACTAAAAACCCCCTCCTCCCTGACGACCCTGCGCTTTGAATGTGTTGGAAAGGCTGAGATTTAGAACATAGTTACGCCCAGCCGATCCAGCGCAATAAAGTGCCTGGAGTGTGCCCTGGGAGAACACACACCACTTCGTTGTGCGGGGGTAGAAGGAACGGATACAACGTATCCGATAACCACACACAACAACCCTCACTAGCCTAATGCTGATATTACATAAATCAACCAAATTCATTCAATTTAGTCGAAAGGCACAGAACTGAAGGGACACGACGTAGGTATTCTTCAATGACTGAATGATGCAAGGTTATGTTTATATGTATCACTTTAGTTGATTCATCCGAATAGAAATAACTGAACCGTGTAATGTTGGCTTAAGATAGAAAGGCCAATCAAGTATTTACTTCGTGCAATCAAAATAGCATAACGGACTTATAACCTCGTTTTAGATTTGCTGTACTCAGGCCAAATCGGGTAAGCTATTTTAAAATTGAAATCGTTTCCAAATGGAAGAGTGGGTTTGATTTGAGTTCACATTTAGACTTCGCGGAATTATTCAACTAAATGTGGGTCAAATTAAGGTGAGGCTAAATTGAGAGCGGGAGCGGGTAGTATGGCGGAAATGTCGGCGGGTTTTGGCCTCTTGTTGCAGAAGAAGACCAATCATGTGCATATCAGTGCTTGAGATTTTATATATAACTAGCTGTCCCGGCAGACGTTGTTCTGCCCTGAAGAAATAAAACTTAAAACCCGATTGCAGCGCCACCTACTGAGTCCAATTGTGAATATAAACCATCCTCGAATCCATTCGAACACACACAAAAAAAATCATTCAAATCGGTCCGGCCGTTTAAGAGGAGTTCACTGTCAACACACGTACAGAAGAATTATATATATATAAAGATAATATAATTACATAAAGATCCCACTCCTGTGTTCGACATTTCTCATTTTAGTATTTAATAATTGTAGCAATATGCAAGTTAGGGTATACACCCTACCCTTTTCATCCGTGCAGGAACGGAGAAAGAATACAATTTCCTGCGGCCGGGCGGCCTGTCGTAAGAGGCGACAGAACAACCCACAGCCAGGTGGTACGGCATTTGCCCGACTGGATGGCTACCACCCCTGGCCTACAGTATATCGCCATAACACCCTTAACAACCTTGAGTTGTGTTCCGGCATTAGTGACCAGGTTCCAGTCTCCCTTAAGAGAGCAGCAGCGCATTCGTAGCAACTTTGGTGTTGCAAATGTCCATAGGCGATGGTAACCGCTTTCCATCAAGTGGGCCGTCTGCCTGTCTGCTGATCTGCTGCAATAAAAAAAAACACCAAGCTTTAAACCCTCGTAATTGTAATGAGATGCAGGCACTTCATCCAATGAACAATCACGCTTCAAATGGATTCTGAATTTAAAATAACTATACAAAAATTACGAAGGAAACAAGTTACGGCTCATATCGTAAAGATTTATGATAATTTATTTTGTTAAGTTATTACATACATACATACATACATAACTTCACGCCAGTTCCCTTGCGGGGTAGGCACGAACAACAGAGCGCCATTTAGGCTTATTCTTACACACCTCACTTGCTTCTTTGACATTCATAACTCTTGTCATGCACGCTCGTCTGTTCTTAAGGCTCCTGACATCACCTTCTGCTAGTACACGATCAATTTGATCATGGAAGGTGTGTCGTGGCCTTCCACGACTTCTGCATCCATCCACTTTTGCATTGTATATCTGTTTATTCATTCTTTCATCATGCATTCTTTCCACATGCCCGAACCACCGGAGCATTCCTTTCCTTAGCTTCACCCCGACACTCTTTTTCAGACCAACTCTCTTTCTTACTTGCGAGCGTCACTCCGCAGATTTATAAGGTAAGTTATTGATAAGTAAATACCATAATTGTTTCGTCTGCACCCCAAACGAATCAATTACGGTGTTTACTGATCATCTCTCCGTCTTTCGCAGCAACAAGGGGCCTTAAATTACTGTCTGAAGGCCTTGCAAGTAAAATCAAATTAGACACAAACTGCGATAAGCTGATTTATGGATATAATCCCCTTGTTCATGTGCCCGCATCGGACGAGCAGCCGTTCAGGGACACAGTATTAGCTGTATACTGAGAGGTCTGCCTTTTGCAATTCAAAGGGACGAAGTTGCGGCCAACCGCAGACAATGGACCGGACAAGAGTACAGATTAAATACAATCTCCATATTTTATATATACATAAGTCGTGGTGGCGTAATGGTTAGCGCACGCGTCCGAAGCTCAAATGACGCGGGTTCTATCCTGGTCGGAACGCATGCACCACTTAGTTTTCTTTTTTATTGCAGGAGATCAGCAGACAGGCAGACGGCCCGCTTGATGGAAAGCGGTTACCATCGTCTATGGACATTTGCAACAGCAAAATTGCTACAAATGCGCTGCTGCTCTCTTAAGGGAAACTGGAACCTGGCCACTAATTCCGGAACACAACTCAAGGTTGTTATGGCGACATACTTTAGACCAGGGGTGGTAGCCATCCAGTCGGGCAAATGCCCTACCACCTGGCGAATTTTTCTTTCTGAATCTGACCCAATATGCATATTGTTACAATTACCACGTGCTAAAAACGGTGAAAGAAAATATCGTGATGCAACCTGCACATCGAGATAACCGATGGGTCAAACCTGCCAAGCCGCCTTAGAGAAGCGGGTATACAGTCCGTTCCCCTACAGTGGAAGGCCCGAGCCCAGCAGTGGGACATTTATGGGCTGTTATTACTATACATATATAAAAAATCCTTATGTTTGTATCGGCAAAACTCTAACATTTATTTGAGTATTTAATAATTTATTAACATTACTTAAACAATTTAGGTATACTTAATTTTAAGTGCGACAGCACTATAGATATCTAGATTTCATTCCACTGGACTTTTGAAGGTAAAAGTTAACTCTACTTGCTATTTTTTTGTGCACCGCTTTGCAACTTGTAATAGCTGTTTTAAGGAAAATCCTCTAATAGTAGGGGAGGTCAAGTGGGGATTTTGGGATTTACTCGAGCGTGGCAGAATAATGTAAGGGGAGAAACCTTGAACCCTATTATATACCTTCTTCGTATATGAACCCTTCATATAGGGTGGGGGTATTTTTTATTCTTCAATTTTTTTTCAATCCGTCAGATTTAGGAAATTCCTCCACACAATTGTCAGATTATGAGTCAGCACGACAAGGACATCAAGCTGAACCGTCTGTATATTAATCTGACGCGCGCGAGTATTTCAATGTAACGTTTTTTTTTTGCATTTTCAAGTATCGGCCATGACTTATGGTCGCGTCCAAATCGTCAGTCTTTTGAATAGGAGTTCGTTTAGGGTTTGTTTAAAATCCCTTTTGAATATCTGACGCGCTGAGTATTTCTGTGCGACTCTTTTTTTGAAAACCTGTACACGCTCCCCCCACCAGTGAAAGGGCATACATCATATAACCTTTTTTCTTTTTAGCATCTAATCACCACAAACCAAAAGGTCCCCGCGACGCTCGAGTAACTCCACACTTAGCATCTTGGGCTCCTCTAAAATAAGAATCACTTCTAAACTATATTATGTTAATAAATTATGGATGACTAGGATATGCCCGCGACTTCGTCTACGCTTGACTTGAAATTCTAATGGGAGTACCGGGATAAAAAATACAGTAACATTTGAAAAATAATGTAAGCTGTCGTTTTAGTGAAAACTGTGTGGGAATAAGCTAATTTTTACGCACCCTCACAACGTCAAACCGCTTCCGGGAAAATTCCCGCGGGATCCCCAGAATAAAAAGTGGCGCAGAGTTTGAGTCTAAAAATAAACTATCGATCCGCGAAAACCACATGGAAAACGGCCCAGAACAGAACATAATCCCGAACAAACAGATAAGAAATCTAAAAAAATTACATCGTGTTCTCCGTCGTTTACATAGTCTACTACAATTGTTTTTTTTTAAAAAGCTTTATTGTGCAGACACGGCAGGCTTAGAATTTTATAATATTATAGATTATCTCTCGTGTAGGCTAAATAAATACATAAAGTGCACAAAACCAATCGATGCGCGCGTGAGCGCCATGTTCGCTGACACGCACACAAATGTACAAATAATGTTGCCAGTAAATAGAGTATTTCTAAAAAGTACGGGATTAGAACAATTGGAGCTGGTCACACTTAGACTGACGGGACCGACGAGTTGACAAGCGAACAGTGACATTTAGGTCCTACTTAGGCTATGTTCCACTAGTGGCTCACGGCGACCACGTTCACGACCGTGATTTTCGCTCGCTTGTGGGCGTTACAATAATTAACTCTAGTGGAACGGTTATTCGACTCATCTCTTGACATGGGTCGTTGTGAGCGTTGCGTGATCAAAAATTATGACGTAATTAGTGACGTTTTCGTCGCGACCATAACGACCGCGGTCGCCAGGTGGAACGGCTGACGGAGAATTTTGGGCGTTGGGAGCTACTACAGGAACGCACTGTTAAAAGTGCTTTACTTTCCTGCCACCTACTCAGGTTCTAAGCGTATCAATTCTATGTACCTAGGTATCTATGCACTAAATTCCACGACAATTGTGAATGAATGCCCTGCAAGATATTAAACTAAAGTTTTCGCGATCAAAATCCCATGCAAATACTTTGCGGGCCCGTAAAACCTTATGCAAATATAATACAGACGTTCAAACAGACCTTTTCCCACCTGATGTTCCCGTCATTTCCAATTCAATGAGCCGGCCGTCCGACCAATATGACGCCGATAACGGCCCAACCGTTGTTTTTATTACTATTTCCGTAAGGAAAACGGGTTCTTCATTGAAAGATTGCAACGTGACCAGATGGCTTAACACGCGGTTGGAACTTTGCGGTCTTTTTTATTTGTTTCAGCATTAACAGCTGCATTCTGAGGTAGTTTCCGTTATGCAGCGTCAAGGTGATGGAATAACATTCCTCCATCTATAAGAAACGCCTCATCAGTGTCGCTCTTTAGGGTGACACCAAAAAAATTCCTTTGCGAACACCAAAGCGCATAATGTAACTTAAGACAAGATTTTTATCCGTGCAGGAACGGAGAAAGAATACAATTTCCTGCGGCCGGGCGGCCTGTCGTAAGAGGCGACTTAACAACCCACAGCCAGGTGGTAGGGCATTTGCCCGACTGGATGGCTAACACCCCTGGTCTAAAGTATGTCGCCATAACAGCCTTGAGTTGTGTTCCGGCATTAGTGACCAGGTTCCAGTTTCCCTTAAGAGAGCAGCAGCGCATTTGTGGCAACTTTGGTGTTGCAAATGTCCATAGGCGATGGTAACCGCTTTCCATCAAGTGTGCTGTCTGCGTGTCTGCTGACCTCCTGCAATAAAAAAAAAAAAACAAAAGATACAAGTGTACATAAAATAATCAGTTTATATATATAATATCAGTTAATTGTCTAATAAACCGTTTAATTTTTTATAATTATTTAACTTAGGGCCTGTTTCACAAAGTCCAAGTAAAGTTCCCAATAAGCTACTTGCAACTTATTTATCGAATAAAGACAACGTTTGCGTTTCACAATTGATAAATAGCACTAACCGGCAAATAAAGTACCCTATAAACTATATGTCAGATCAAGTGGCCAATAGCAAGTCTATCTGCCACATAAATTAGTCGACAGCCATAACATATGGTTGACAGCTGTGACTCGAACAATTGCTGTTGAAAGTTTTGTTTTTTTTTTACGAAGATATATTTGTAAAATGCAAATATTTGATACCGTTTAAGACGAATTAGATGATTTTATGTATCATTTAACTGGAACGCATTAATTATATGCAAGCATTGGATGATACGGACTTTAGGATAAGATTTTGACTCACTAAAGATGCTGTAGATTGTTTATATTTATTAATTATATATTGAATATAATGTAGCAAAACAAAGTCTGAAATTACACCAATACTGAAAACATTCGTTTATGTTGCAATTTTCACGTTTGTGCATTTGACAATGAAGTTCCGTTCACAGTAATACAAAAAATATTGTATAAGTTGTTTTGACCAATTTAATTAAGGGATGACATATTTCAAGCTGTATTTATATAGAATGTATAAAAAATTGTATAAAATGTACACTAAAATTATTAAAACATATTTTCACGTGTATTTACAACACAGAATACATTTCTTAATACATGTATTTCGTAAAACGGAACTACGCATGCGACTTTGCCAAACCTACCAACTAGTAAGTGGCAAATGGCTATGTGCCAAATAAATTTATAGGTAAGTTGATGGTGAAACGCAATCAGCACTAACCAGAACTTTTAGATAAGAACAATGTAAAACTAGTATATATATAAAAATGTAATAGATTTAAGATCTTGAAAAAGAAAGAAAAGAAATAAAAACAAAAAAAGAAATAAAATAGAAAAGACTTCCTCCCCTCTTTATTTTCTGTAGTAGTAAAATTAACAAATAAAATAGACAAGAGAAAAGAAAGACTCTGTCTTGCAAAATGACGGAGGAGACGGCGATTAAAAAAAAAACCCAGAACTTTTATATGCCACATAATTAATTTGTGAATAGAATAGGGTACATTACTTGTACATTGTGAAACAGATCCTTAATCGATTTCATATTATTTGTGTTGTATTGTCCTCCGTGACTCCACCTGGTGGTCCTAGGCGGAAGAACAGCGCTGGCGTTAATGTCCAGCATTACGCTGAGTCTGGGTCCAATTTTAGGACTTAGTTTCCTTTATGCGAAGAAAACAAAGGTTATGGTGTTTGAAAGAGAAGAAACCAGAACGAATGCAAGGATAATGGTCGATGATGTTATGCTAGAGCAAGTGAATGAGTTTGTATATCTTGGATGGGCTTTTAGCCACGTGTCGGAAACTCTTCGAAGGCATCGTACGCTCCAGGTACACCGCTGACGGCCCGAAACGCTGCGCTGCTTCGTGATATAGAAAGAAGAGTGAATTTGGGGAATAGTGTGAATGGAGCGTTAGGTAAACTTCTAGGCGCTAAGAACCTCAGCCAGAAGGCCCAGCTCGCCATACACAACGCGGTGCTGGTACCTACGCTCGCGTATGGGCACTATGGTCGGGAGCAAACCCGGATGCGAGAGTTGGGTATGGAAGAGAGAGCATGAAAGTAGAGTAAACGCGGTTGAGATGCGACCACTGCGTAAAATCTGCGGAGTGACGCTCGCGGACCGCGTTCGTAATACCGAAGTAAGAAAGAGAGTTGGTCTGAAAGAGAGTGTCGGGGTGAAGGTAAGGAAAGGAATGCTCCGGTGGTTCGGGCATGTGGAAAGAATGCATGATGAAAGAATGACTAAACAGATATACAATGCAAAAGTGGATGGATGCAGAAGTCGTGGAAGGCCACGACACACCTTCCATGATCAAATTGATCGTGTACTAGCAGAAGATGATGTCAGGAGCCTTAAGAACAGACGAGCGTGCATGACAAGAGTTATGAATGTCAAAGAGGCAAGTAAGGTGTGTAAGAATAAGCCTAAATGGCACTCTGTTGTTCGTGCCTACCCTGCAAGGGAACTGGCGTGAAGTTATGTATGTGTAGGATTTTTTTTCAGAAATTAGGTTAGTTACATGCCGGTCAGCCATCCATAGCTGACTACATATATAGTTGAATTTGCTGTTGGATAGACGGTCAGCCGCTAGACGCGGTGGAGAGGACGTTCGTAATAAAATTATACGCCTAAAATTTTACCTGAGCACAGATCCGCACGTCTTGTCGCAAATGTCGCACTTTGCTGCCACTGGTAGATTTCCCTCCAGCCACTGGTGAGGCATTATTATGTTCTGTAACAACACGTAAGAAAATTAGAACCTGGAGGCTTTATAGTCCTAGGTGCGCGAGCTAGTCGTTTCTAATCAGGGGTTGCCAGATAGGAAAATGAAAAAGGAGAGCTGATAAGTGATATTTTGCATAAAATGGAGGAATTACTTAAATAAATGAAACTACGAATATTTTTTTATGTTTTATTTATTTCCATACTTATCTGATCTACCTATTTTAGACAAAATATCATCATTTCTTAGTATCTAATTATATAAAAATGAATTGACGTTTGTTAGTCTCACAAAAACTCGAGAACGGCTGAATCGATTTGCCTAATTTTGGTTTTGTAATATTTGTAGAAGTCCAAGGAATAAAAGGTACAAAAATGAATTATAGAAATGTATGTACGCGCATAATTTGAGAACGACTTTACCGATTTTGATGATTTTTTTGTGTATGTTTGTCTGGGTCCCGGGATTATTTAGAATCACAATTGGAATCGGTAGGTACCGCTGGAATCGGGTCCTGGATTTTTTATTTTTTTAGGACATGACAACGTGTGCCGGGACCTTTTTTTTATTTTTTTATTGCAGGAGTTCAGCAGACAGGCAGACGGCCCACTGGATGGAAAGCGGTTACCATCGCCTTTTTTTATTTTTTATTGCAGGAGTTCAGCAGACAGGCAGACGGCCCACTAGATGGAAAGCGGTTACCATCGCCTATGGACATTTGCAACCCCAATGGTGCTACAAATGCGCTGCTGCTCTCTTAAGTGAGTCTGGAACCTGGTCACTAATGCCGGAACACAACTCAAAGTTGTTATGGCGGCATGCTCCAGACCAGGGGCGGTAGCCATCCAGTCGGGAAAATGCCCTACCTAACCTGGCTGTGGGTTGTTTAGTCGCCTCTTACGACAGGCCGCCTGGCTGCAGGAAATTTGATCCTTTCGCTGTTCCTGCACGGATAAGACCTCCTGCACCTCTAGTAAAGTTATAAAAAATGCGGTCAACGCATACTACATTGTAACTTGCAATACAATACCCGCCAAGTTTGCCCAAGGCGGTTGACGTGTTGGACACATCGGTTCATCACAATGTTTTCCTTCATCCTACATTCATACATACATACATACATAACTTCACGCCAGTTCCCTTGCGGGGTAGGCACGAACAACAGAGCGCCATTTAGGCTTATTCTTACACACCTCACTTGCTTCTTTGACATTCATAACTCTTGTCATGCACGCTCGTCTGTTCTTAAGGCTCCTGACATCACCTTCTGCTAGTACACGATCAATTTGATCATGGAAGGTGTGTCGTGGCCTTCCACGACTTCTGCATCCATCCACTTTTGCATTGTATATCTGTTTAGTTATTCTTTCATCATGCATTCTTTCCACATGCCCGAACCACCGGAGCATTCCTTTCCTTACCTTCACCCCGACACTCTCTTTCAGACCAACTCTCTTTCTTACTTCGGTATTACGAACGCGGTCCGCGAGCGTCACTCCGCAGATTTTGCGCAGTGCTCGCATCTCGACCGCGTTTACTCTACTTTCATGCTCTCTCTTCCATACCCAACTCTCGCTTCCATACGTGAGCGTAGGTACCAACATCGTTTCCTTCATCGTAGCATGTAATAATCACAAATATAATTATATATCGGAAATAAAATAGGTACATGTAAATTAGATGGCGAAGTGGCAAATCTACATTCCATATTTCTTACGGCTGTGACTTAAATTGATGCGTTTCAGGTACGTTGCATATTAATTTGAAACTTTGACTAAACATAACAAAGATTTGAATTGGTCTGTCTAAAGATAACTCTTCCAAATCCAAAACACACTCAAAACTTCAAGTTTATATAACGTTCACTAAATTAAACTTTAAACGATTGCCCAAACTCTTGAACGAAAATTGACCGCAAGCGTCTTGGGAATATTCTAAACTTAGAGCAAATAGTAATCGTCGGCACTTAAGATCCTTGTCATACTATCGTGGTTTACGATTATTAGCGCGTTCTGTTGCCTTATGTGTTGTCTGGAGTGCGGTGCTCTCCACTTGCGTTTTATACGCTCGTGGCAGGCGCTGCGCAGGCTGCTCCAGGCAAAGTTAGGGCCGGTAGATTTGTTGGGGAGCAATTCACAGCGATTCTTACTGGCAGGGGACCCCCTTTTGTGATTTTAGTGATTTCGAGAGTTATTAGTTTTTGACTGTCGTCAAAAACGACCTTCCATGATCAAATTGATCGTGTACTAGCAGAAGGTGATGTCAGGAGCCTTAAGAACAGACGAGCGTGCATAACAAGAGTTATGAATGTCAAAGAAGCAAGTGAGGTGTGTAAGAATAAGCCTAAATGGCGCTCTGTTGTTCGTGCTTACCCCGCAAGGGAACTGGCGTGAAGTTATGTATCTATGTATGTCAAAAACGAATCGTAACGGACAAGTGGAAAAACGAATGGCAACGAACAAGTGGCAAAATGAATCGCAACAAAATTTTAACTTGAAATTTTACGGGCAGAATGTTAATGTAGGTACTTGTCCAATTTGAAAACCTGCCCAGCGCACATTTCGATTTGTATTACCATAAACCCTTCTGGGTTGTTGCAAGTATTACACATAGATATTTTTGACAATTTTTTTATTATTATTTTGTATAAACACGTGTACACGGGGGGAGGTAAGTTGTCTTTCTAGACTTAATAATATCTATACATACAAAAATCCCATTTCTTCATATTTCCAATTATCTGAATGCCTTACGACGACCAACAGTCCAGTTAATCGAGTGTCTATACCAGGGGCGTAGTTAGCGCCGTATCAGCCGTATCAGTGATACGGGGGCTTTCGGGGCCCCCAGGATGTGGGGCCCCGAAAGCGCGTAAGCAAAACTTCTTACAATGTTATCCATAATATCGGTTAATAATATTTTTAAGAATAACTGTCTATAGAGGCAGAAAAACTGAAATCGTCTTCAACTATAGATTGGATAAATAAGTTTTCCGAAAAAAAGTGAGAAAAGTGTATCTTTGATTTGAATTTTTTGTCTTAGTTCATAAGAACTTTGAGTATAAGTAACATCTTATAATCAATATACATTTTTTAATTTTTTTTATTACATGATTTCAGCAGACGGCCCACTTGATGGAAAGCGGTTATTCTCAAGGGAGACTGGAACCTGGTCACTAATGCCGGAACACAACTCAAAGTTAGTAGCCATCCAGTCAAGCAAATGCCTTACCACCTGGCTGTGGGTTATTTTGTCGCCTCTTACGACAGGCCGCCCGGCCGCAGGAAAATGTATTCTTTCACCGTTCCTGCACGGATAAATTCGAATTCAATTCAAGCATTTTTTTTTATAAAAAACCCTTCCTTTGACCCCTTTGACAAACACATTTTGCTACAGGGCCCGTCTAAGACAAGCTACGCCACTGCACTGTACTAACAATTGAACAAATTATGTGTTTAAACAAATAAAAAATTCCAGAATGGGCGAAATTCGTGGAGTTTTATAACGGAACGCGAGCTTTGTTTGACTAGTCCCCAACAAACAAATTCTTTACGTTTTTGTAGTACTGTGAGTTGTTCAGAAAAGTTTTTACTTCAAACAAGACGAAGGTAACATTTTGTATTTTAATTTAAACTTAATATCTGTTTTGTCTGACTCGTTATACTTACTTTTAAATAAGGTTCCCTTTTAGTAGAGGTGTTATTTGATTATCTTATACTAATATATAAAGCTGAAGAGTTTGTTTGCTTGAACGCGCTAATATCAGGAACTACTTGTCTGATTTAAAAAAATCTTTCAAAGTTAGATAGCCCATTTATCGAGGAAGGCTATAGGCTATATATTATCACGCTAAGACCAATAAGATCGGAGCACCAATGAAGAATGTTTCAAAGTCGGGGTTTTTTTTCCCTTTGAAAGCTTCCGCTGTGTGCGCTGCGTAAACTGGTAAAATTTCGCAAAAAATCACGTGTGACAGAATTGTTCCCCCTTAAAAGTTCTCAAAAAGAGTCCACGACAGCATATGTCTATCTTTTAAGGTTGGCTCACTATAACCTTTTTTATGCTAACCAAATTTGTTCTAAAATAATGCATTATTTGCGAAGGTGTTTTTATAAACATGATATTAATCTTTATCCAAATAAATACGTTATTCATCACAAGTATTTAATTTAAAACACAAATGCCATTTACATCATTCGATTTCAATGAATATCTTAGGAGATATCGCAGTTTTAAAATAACATCGCAGCAAAATAATGATCAAGAACTGCGCGCGTAATTATGATGTGCAAGGCCGGCGGGCAGTCATGAGGGAGAAGGGCGGTGGGGAATCTTCTACTTAAACAAAGTCGCAGGTTAAAGTTAGCCTTAGTCCAAAGTAACTATTCAACGCGGACGAAGTCGCGGGCAGAAGCTAGTGCAATATTTATAAAAATAAGTATGTAGATTTTAGCCGATATAAATTATTTATCTGTTTTAAAATATAAAAATCTATAACCCGATCCCAGCGCCACCTACCGGGTCTAATTGTGAATCTAACTACCCCGGGGCTCACTCAGACGGAAATAAAATTTCATCAAAATCGTAAAACCTGATCCAGCGCCAAATATTTTGTTTAGATTGATGGGTTACATTAATTAAGTTTTAGTAGGGATCCCTAATTTTATATAGCCTATATTAATCAGGACTAACGTAGCATTCGAACGGTGAAAGAATTTTTGAAATCGGTCCAGTAGTTTTTGAGTTTATTCGTTACAAAAATACAAATTTTTCCTCTTTGTAATATTTGTACAGATAAAAATAAGAAGAAGATATATAATAAAACTACGTTTGAACGGTTTTAAGGGAGGTAGTTTATTTGATTTTTATTATTCCGACGTTTCGGCCACTTTTTACAATACTCATTGACACTTGACATCTTTGCCTTCCTTGATCACGGCTACTGAAAAGAGGCCGAAACGTCGGAATAATAAAAATCAAATAAACTGCCTAGCCTAAAACCGTTAAAACGGTTCTGATTACGACTCGGAAGGTGGCCATAGGAACTCCTGTACTAAACAAGACAGACCCGTCGTGTTTGGGCTCGTTTTACTTGTCTTGGCTAGCCCTCTGCTGCTACATGATATCCAGGATCTCTAAAGCGTTGATTTAAAAACCTTTTTAAAAAAGCTTATAAATATTATAAACGCGAAAGTTTGTAAGAATGTATGGCTGTATCTTTGTTACTCTTACACACAAAAACTTCTGAATAGATTTTTTGAAGATTTTGATGAAACTTTACAATAATATAGCTATAAGTTACACACATTAGAATCATCAGAATCACATCATTTATGCACATCAGAATAACACATAAACTATAATTTATAAAGATATAGTGAATAGTGAATTATCCAAAATATAACGATTTTCCATCACCGCGGACGCATGTTATAGTAATAGGTTGGGGAAAAAGTCTTTTCGCATATAGTATGTATGAACTTGTAATAAGATCTCTTTGACTATACCATTTGTACCTATCTGGCTGGTTTTGGTATCATTAAAAAGTTTTAATTTTAAAGAAGACAATTCCAAATTCAAATTAGGAAAATGTGTGATTTTCATTTGTATTTCTTATTGTTAAAATGAGTGAATCTAAACGAAGAAATTCGATACATTTTAAAATTTTACTACAAAAAAGGTAAAAATGCAACACAAGCTGCGAAAAAAATTTGTGATGTTTATGGACTTAATGCAGTATCTGTGAAAGTAGCGTAAATTTGGTTTAAGCGTTTTCAATCCGGAAATTTTGATATCAAAGATGCACGTCGTTCTGGTCGCCCTGTTACGGACAAATTTGAAGCCATTTTTGAAAAATTGGAGCAAGATCGGCATATTAGTAGTTACGATGTAGGTGGAGAGCTGGGAATTGACCACAACACAGTTTTGGCGCATTTGAAAAAAGCTGGGTACACAAAAAAGCTCGATATTTGGGAGCCTCATGAGCTCACTGAAAGAAATCTAATGAACCGTGTACTCATTTGTGATTCTTTATTATGAAGTAATGAAACCGAACCATTTTTGAAGAAGCTGATAATTGGTGATGAAAAGTGGATCCCGTACGACAAGAACGTGGGAAAAAGATCGTGGTCAAAGGCCGGTCAGGCTTCACAGACTGTGGCGAAACCCGTGTTAACTCGCGACAAGGTGATGCTGTGTGTATAGTGGGATTGGAAGGGCAAAATTCATTATGAGCTGTTACCGCCAGGCAGCGACCAGCGATTCTGAACTGTACTGCGAACAACTGATAAGATTAAAGCAAAAAGTTGAGAGAAAGCGGCCGGAATTAATCAACAGAAGGGGTGTGGTTTTTCACCATGATAACGCTAAACCTCACACAACTTTAGCCACACAGCAAAAATTACGAGAGTGTGGCTGGGAGATGTTAATGCATCCGCCGTATAGTCCTGACCTTGCACCTTCAGATTTTCACCTGTTTCGGTCTCTGCATAATTCCTTAGGCAGTGTCATGTTAACATCACGGGAAGACTGCCAAAACCACTTGTCGCAGTTTTTTGATCAGAAGCCCCAAAATTTTTATAGCAATGGGATCTCGTCCCTACCTACAAGATGGCAAAAAGTTATCCAACAAAATGGCACGCACCTACATACTTTAGTCAAATGTAAATAAACTTTATAAAAAAACCTTTTGAATTTTTATATAAAATGCGAAGAAACTTTTTCCCCAACCTAATATATGCGAACGTCACGTACTAGTGCTGCCTATTTCTGTCGCTACGCATAACCTGAACAAGGGATTACACGTGTCATCCACAAAAGGCACTAACTGAAACATACTACCAATGCATGAAGTTAAAGGGCAAAGTATCAAAATCACAAATTCCATTAAGTTCTAACAACGTGCACACGACGCGTGTGGAGTTAATTCAATAATAGCGCGTTGCAGTGAAGAGCTCGAAAAACACTCTACAGGCGCGAGCAAATTTCATCGAGCACTTAGCTGCTAAGGGGGAGAGACTTGGGTGACAAGATTGAGAGTATAATATAAATATTTATTATATTATTAAATTCTAAACATATCCTGTCTGTATATTAAAGTTATTAAAAAAAAAAACCAACTGGGATAGACTATATAAACGATGGAGAGCACGGTGCAAGTTTTTTTTAGATTTCTTATCCGTTTGTTCGGGATTCACGTAAAAACTACTCGGCCGATTTCGATGCGGTTTTCGCTGATCGATAGCTAATTCTTAGACTTAAGATTTGCTACTTTTTATACTGGGAATACCGCGGAGGTTTCAAGTCAAGCGTGGACGAAATTTCGGGCAAATCCTAATATATATATTAATAGCAAAAGTTTGAAAGCATAAATGGAAATTGACTGGGTATATGACAAGAGAAAGTAGTATAAAATGGATTAAGATAGTAACGGAGTGGAAATCACGAGATGGGAAAAGGAGACGAGGGAGACAGTACAAAAGTTGTGATGAAAATATTAAGGAAATTGCAGGTACCTTGTGACCAAGACTAGTGACGGACTAGTGCTCTGAAAAGATAAAAATATAGGACCCGATCCCAGCGCCACCTACCGGTTCCAACGGGATAAAAGTATCCTATGTCCGTCTCCTGGTTCTGAGCTATCTCCCCACCAATTTTCAGCCAAATCGGTACCGCCGGTCTTGAGTTTTAAATAGTGTAACTAACACGAGTTTCTTTTATATATATATAGACATATAATATATATACAAACACACATGCATATATGTATATATGTATTTTAACTTGACGGTCAAGCGAGTTAAGTGGTTTTTCACTATCCCAAAAATGCCCAACTAGCCTTAGGAAATTTTCATTTAAATAAAATATAAACACTTCATTTTACTTCAGACACGGAAAATGAATGTTGGGGACATGACATTATCGTATAGAACATCTAAGAATTTGATCAAAGTCGCTACTCTATCACTAATCAAACATCGACTCAGAGCGTGGGCCGCAATATAAAATTCATGAGTACATAAACAACGTTCCATTAGCGACGTCCAAATGTCACTGAAAACACACGTGGAGTTGATTGATTAGTGTTTGGTTAGTTGAAGCAATAGAAAAAACTTTAAAGGTCATAATGAAACAGCGATTTAACGGTTTGAAACGTGATATTTTATTTGTTTTTTATTCCGACGATTCGGCCACTTTCAGTAGCCCTGATTACGGAAGACAAAGATGTCGAGTGTCAATGCGTAATGTCAAAGTTATAACATTTTAATTTCGTGTATGGTTATTATTTAATCTAAGGGAGAATAAATAAAAATATGTTAAAATTTAATTTTATTATGTCTAGTCACGAAAACTTAAGAAAATACTATTTAAAATTCAATTAATTGCTTTTTTTAACTATATTTGAACGAGTTTATTTTATCTTGATTATTTTTTTAGTCAGATCAAGGTCGAGGTGAATGCGCCTAACTTAATAGGAGAATTAAAAGCTCGCCGCCTGCGCTGCGCTGGCTCGGTCACGTAAAACGGACGGGTGAGGAAAGGATTTATGGGACGACCGGTCGGTTGGCGTCCGGTCAGCTGGCCAATATATTATTGGCAAGATGGTGTGGAGACTGACCTGTGTGAGTTTCAGGCCGATAGTACTTGGCAAGGCACTGCGCAGTACAGCGAAATACGGCATGTTCTCGTTTCGGAGGACAATACACTTACATCTATACTAAATCTTACCAATCGTTCATTTGCCCTACCATCGTTTAAAATTTAACATAACCTCCATACAAGTAATGTCAAAATTCAACCGATGGTAGGACAAGTGACTGGACAGTAAGATATGGGTGCCGGTCATTATTCAGATTAGACCAGGCCCACGTCACCATAAATAAAATAATTTAATTATTAATTTAGATCAATATGGCGGTTCAGCGAGATAATGTAGCCAGCATTCTGGGCACTTCACATACAGACGACTATGATTTAGGCTCCAATATTCTACTTCAAAGATTATAGGTAGAAAACATTTTTTCTTTCTAATTAATAAATATTTAGGTAATTAGTATTATTAGATAGTAAATTATGTATAGTTATATACAGGGCTTTTTTTGTAGGGGCACGCGGGGGCACGCAGTGCCCTTAAAGGAAATTTCGAAAATATCGAAAAATTTCCATAAAGACTGAAAAATGAAAAAAAATAACAATTTTGGTGACCTTTACAAAAAAATTATTTTTTTAATAGGTTTGTTTTTGAAGTGGAGCTACAAACAAAAAAAAATGATAGACTTAAAACTTTCGAGAATTAGCGTGCCCCCAAAAAAAGAAGTGACAAAAAAAGGCCTGGTTATATAGGAACAAAAACATTGAAAATATAATTCTGAACAGACATTTAAATAGGAAATAATCATTAAAAAAAATTCAAAAGTTTTTATTCAAAATAAGTTCCACTGGAGAACATTTTTTGAAGGTCAATACATATAAGTTAAACTTTAATCTTACTTCCTGTTCTATGTACACAGCTTCGCAACGTGTTATTGCTGTTAAGAAGAAGAAGCAGCAAGAAACTTCCTAGCAACACGTCTAGCTAAAAATTGATTGAACCAAACTTTTTTTTTTTATCAATTTTATACAGATAATAACTGTTAAGATCCTACTTACTTGCACACCATTAAAACTGGTAAAATGTACTTAAACCATGTATTTCTAGGAATAACACATTTCTACTATTACATTTATGCAAGAATGAATATTTCAAACAAAGGTTATGGTGTTTGAAAGAGAAGAAACCAGAACGAATGCAAGGATAATGGTCGATGATATTATGCTGGAGCAAGTGAATGAGTTTGTATATCTTGGATGTGCTTTTAGCAGGGATGGAAGGTACACCGCTGATATAGAAAGAAGAGTGAATTTGGGGAATAGTTTGAATGGAGTATTAGGTAAACTTCTAGGCGCTAAGAATCTCAGCCAGAAGGCCCAGCTCGCCATACACAATGCGGTGCTGGTACCTACGCTCACGTATGGAAGCGAGAGTTGGGTATGGAAGAGAGAGCATGAAAGTAGAGTAAACGCGGTTGAGATGCGAGCACTGCGCAAAATTTGCGGAGTGACGCTCGCGGACCGCGTTCGTAATACCGAAGTAAGAAAGAGAGTTGGTCTGAAAGAGAGTGTCGGGGTGAAGGTAAGGAAAGGAATGCTCCGGTGGTTCGGGCATGTGGAAAGAATGCATGATGAAAGAATGACTAAACAGATATACAATGCAAAAGTGGATGGATGCAGAAGTCGTGGAAGGCCACGACACACCTTCCATGATCAAATTGATCGTGTACTAGCGGAGGGTGATGTCAGGAGCCTTAAGAACAGACGAGTGTGCATGACAAGAGTTATGAATGTCAAAGAAGCAAGTGAGGTGTGTAAGAATGGGCCTAAATGGCGCTCTGTTGTTCGTGCCTACCCCGCAAGGGAACTGGCGTGAAGTTATGTATGTATGTATGAATATTTCATTTCATTTCCAAAATTGTTATGTAATTATATGGAGAATAAGTATGAGCGCTTAGTAAAATTGTTTCAATTTTCTACCAACGGTAAAGTTAAATGAGTAATAGATAGTAAGACGTAGAAATCCGGCCAGACAAGGATCTACTACAGATAACCCTTGGCATTTATATAATGTTAGTGAGAGTGGAATTATGTATTTTTAGCGGAGAATATGAATAAACTGAACGTTAGCTCCCCGCATTAGGGACGCTTCTTAGTGTATGGCCTGAGTGGTATGGCGTCCGGACGGGCGGCTGCGGGCAATAGAGCGTCCAACTGAGTGGCCTGAATGCACGCTCAGCGTTCATCCTTCACAAACTGGTTTAAACCTGTACGCGACGCCCCGCTCGACGCACATCTCGGCTGGCACTAGGGACCAAAGTCCATTTGTACTCATACGGTACATAATCTAATAAAGTAATACTTCAAATATTTTGTCGCGCTACTACTTAGTTGTACTACGCGCGTCTCAAATGTAAGAGGAAGGACAGAAAGAGGCTTATGCTAAAATAGTACAATAACGCTTTTACGTATATTCACATGACAAAGAGGGACAACATGAGATGTACGACTGCTAGTAAAATGAGGTGACCGAGGCCGATCACATCCGATTCTTAACGAACATTTCCGAACTAGAAGTTTTGTACGGGACAAATGAGGGAATGACGCTCACCGCCTCACCGGGCTCATCGCTTCAAATGTACTGCCGCGGTAAAAATCAGGTTCAGTACAAATATCATGTTACTCTTACAAACTCATTTTAAAATCATGTCCTACCAACTGTACTAGGGACACTGGTTAGCGTTTAGATGCATTTAAATTAGTTTATCTACGGTCTCAGTGCACGCCCGGACCGTGCGTGCAGCAAGCGAGGCGTGCAGCGTTCCTATACACGACGCGTCTAGCGCTTTCATGTGTTTGACACGAACGCTGCACGCTCCACTCCGCTGCACGCTCGAACAGAGCGGGCACTCAGACCATACGCTTAGCAATAAGCCAGCCTAAAAGGGTACAAATTAAATTTGGGTGCGGAAATTAAATTCTTAACGACTTTGAAATGAGACTTCTATTTATAAATGTTTACCTATGGTAAAGCTGGTTTCATAGCTCGGCTTTTACATTCTTACAGCATAGATGCATAGCACATCTGTGGAAAGGCACCCTTATGCTTTCACTGTGAGTGTTACAAGAATAGCAATTTAATCGCACAAATTGAGCTGTATCCTTTAAGGTGCTATAAAAGCTGTAAGAGTATACTGTAGTGCCTTAACGATCGGCGGAAAATACCTAGCAACGGGGTCGAGTTTTTATTTACTTTCCTTTTTATAGTTAAGACATTGTATTTTATAACTGACGGGATCGTTCTTATAGAATCTATGCTGTTCAGGTTCATTATATCTCTATTTAATATAACAAATGGAAAAGTAGCTTTGTAGACGTAGACATAGACATAAAAAACATCTTAGTTCACCAAAACAAAAATTACAAAAATACTATTACGACTTAGCGGGACTAGAATTAAAATGCCGTTAGAATTATTATAGTTTATTAGAACTATACAAACATGTATAAAACAGGTACAAATATAACTGAACACAATCAGATCAAATCATCAAACGTAATGCGCGATTGAATAACACGCGCAAAGTTCGTCATTAAATAGATACCGAATGTACACAAGTCTTGCCTTGATCGTGGTTCTCGCTCGACTGACGATCTCCCCATTGGGCCATTGCTTTATAATGCACCGATGCAATATGTCTACCTGACAAGCTTCGACGCAATTTCCCAGAAAACGTATTCCGCACACCTGCGTAATTATGCCTGCGAACGGCCATAAACGAGTACAATACACAATAGGCTATTTTCTAATTATAAATTTTAAATAAAAAGTAAACAAAAGAATATAGTCATAAAACAGTTTCAGTGTTATTAGCTCAAACGTCGCGGCAGGTAATAAATGTGTTTTGTCTATAGGTATGCAGGTGGCCCAAATTGTAACAATATTATGTCTTTGTCTTATTGTTACAATTCCATTAATTCTTCGAAAAGTAATTATATACCATATTTTTGCATTTAATTAAAAAAAAGAGCTTGAGATAAATAAACATGAAGAAAAGAATTTTTAGCTAGACGTGTTGCTGGGGAGTTTCTTGCCGCTTCTTCTCCCTAAACAGCGATAACATGTTGCGAAGCGGTGTATATATAATATAGAAAGTAGATTTAAATTTTACTTGTATGTATGACCTTCATAAAATGTTCTCCAGTGGAACTTACTTTGAATAAAAACTTTTGAACTTTGATTAACTTTAATTCCAGAAAAAGTCTTAAGCGACCCTACGAGTAAAAGCCTTACCATAATTTAATTGGAGTAACATATTCGTATTAGAATAATTTAGGTACTGGCAAGCATTTCAGCAATGTCCTAAAAGAAGCACAACGCAACTGACAGATGACGTATGAGAAACCAAATTCGTAGTAACATCTGTATTAAAGAACAGAACGTTTGGATTAGAAGCTCGACGTTGCAAGATGTCTGGTGAATGTAGGATTTGAGATAATACAGCTCATTCAGAGGGCTGAATATTTCTTTTGTGATTTGTTCCATCTCTGAAATTAAGGACACGTAATGAAAACCCAATCGTGTCCGTAGAAATGATATTTTTGTAATAAGAGATTATGTCATTTCTTCTTGTAAGAAGTTTGATACATTTTATCGAGCTTCAGTTTGAACATTATTAAAGTTCTGTTGTCAAAGACTATACTTTTATAATCACCGATTTCGCCAAGGCTACTACACTGTTAATTTGACTTTAACAATAAACAAAAGAGTATATATGCGTGTGTGTAATGTTTTTTAATTGATTTAATGTATTTTTTATGCATAATTAAAATAATATATATATTAGCATTCGTCGATTCTTCTCTATATATAAACAATAAGTGTGCGAAATTTCATACTCCTCCGTCCGCGCAATTTTCGTAAAAAGGGGTACACAGTTTTTGCTTGACATATTAATATATTGTTACCACCTAGACGCCGATAAAAACAAATCCACCTGCATATCTGAAACAAAGCACATTTATTACCCGTCGGCATTTAAACTAATACCATTGAAGTTCTTTTATGATCGTCTTCTTTTGTTTACTTATTGGTAAACAGTCCATTGTTGTATTGTACTCTTTTATGGCAGTTTGCGGTCGTGTCATTAGCCAGGTGTGGCGGATTAAATCGACTTAGATACGGGGACATTGTATTTGTGCAGTATAAAACGATGACCTAATGGAGGGGGGAGCCAGTCGAGCGATAACCATGAGCGAAGCAAGACGTGTGTACAACAATCGGGAATCTAATAAGCGACGGACTTTGCGCGTTTTATCGAATTACGACCTTCTGCATTACGATTGGACTTGTTGTGTTCGGTTATATTTGTACCTGTGTTATACGTGTTTGTATAGTTCTAATAAACTCTATAGTAATTCTAACGGCATTTTAATGCGAGTCTCGCATTTGTAACAATATACATAATAGTTTGTTTTCAAATAAGTCAACTTCAAAAAGGGGGAAGTTCTCAATTCGACTCTATGTTTGTTATTGTTACGCGATTTCTCCGTCAATTGTGAACCGATTTTCAATTCTTTTTTATTCGAAAACTCCACTGCTGAGGTTATTCCATAATCACCGAGTCATGACCTAACGAGTGAATTCCAGGGCAATCGAGAGTAACCTTCGAATAATATAGGCACGTACAACGTGTTTCATATATTTTACAAGCGCACAAATTCCGAATGTCAGCACATGTGATTACTAAATTATATCAGAGATTATAACAATTCATTGCGCAACCGTGTTCTGACGTTTTTTTTTTTTTTTTTTTTGGCCAGGGGAAATCCGTTTGAGGACTAAGCCGCGACAGGCACAGAAGCCTGGGGGGATGTTCGCGACCCGTGTGAGTGTGTGGGATTCGCCAGATCGGGGGTGGCACTAGCGTGCCCGGTCAGAACCGGTGCCACGCTATTGCCACGCCCCAGTTAGGGATACCCATTAAAACCCCTGGGTGTTCCGTCCTGCGCCTTATGCCAGGGCTACGTGAATGCGGGATTCCCAACTCCGCGTACCCTGGCAGGAAAAATGTTGTTCGAATTTATCCACCACTTATCGCACCCGTGCAATGAGGCTTCAGCTCCTGGCACAGTTGGCCGGGCCCGGGCTTCCCCGGGTAAGCTATATCACACTCGTGGGTACGATTAGCCACAAATTCATCTTTCTAAAGCTAACCGACACACAGTTTTTCCAATGTCAGGGGTCACCCATCCATGTACTGACTGCGGCCGGTGTCGCTTAACATTCGTGATCGGCTAGAGCGCGGCATTCCGCCTGCGTCAACTAGCCGCTCAACCGTGTTCTGACGTGCGCTATCATCTTTGAACTCAATAAACCATATTCATCAAACTTGCTTGTTTATCTTCAAACTACAATAGCGGAGTTACATACAATTGTCAAAGTGATGTTTCTTTAGTTTTCTGCTACTACTTTTTTTAGTTTTTAGTATGTTTATCTTTTAAAGTGAAATTTCTTTAGAATCGTTGTGATTTGAAACTCGATGAAACGAAAAAGCGACACTAAAAAGAGATAAACACATAAATCATTAGGACTAAGCCTGCGAGAGAATGAGATAAGAATACATTATATTTGATAATTTAAACACTGCTTATACAGATAGAGTTGGAAACGTTTTGAAGTTTTTCGTTAATACTTCAAATTTTGTGTCTTAAAGCTTAAATATATTATAGCGATATTATATGTGAAATATGACGTCACGAAATTTAGAATCCCTCCCACCCCTTGTCACACTTTGTTTCACTTCTACTGCGTGTGAACTGCACACACAGACAATTTTTTTTTTTTAATTTATTAAGTTTGCCAACAACTGATACATTGATATCCTTAATTAAATACATACATACATACATACATACATAACTTCACGCCAATTCCCTTGCGGGGTAGGCACGAACAACAGAGCGCCATTTAGGCTTATTCTTACATACCTCACTTGCTTCTTTGACATTCATAACTCTTGTCATGCACGCTCGTCTGTTCTTAAGGCTCCTTAATTAAATATACATGTTAATGGTCTTATGCTAAATGTACAGTCTCTTACAGGCAAACATAGCTTGCTTAATATAAAGAAAATACACAACAACAAAAAAATCAGGGTAAAACGCTAGATTTAACTTTTATTTTTTTATTATTCGAAACTTCACTCCTGAGATGATCCCATTGTCGCCAAGTCAGGAGCTAATGAGTGAATCCTAGGGAAATCGAGGGCAGTCCTCGAATATTATAGGCACGTGCAAGGTGTTTCATATATTTTTTGTATTAATTATAACCGCACACATTCCGTATGTCGTGAACTCAATTAACCATATTCATCAGACTTGCTTGTTTACCTTCAAACTACAATAGCAGAGGATGTATACAATGAAACAAAAAAAAGAAAATTGTTTGTATACAGTTAAAGTAAAATTAGTTAATTATTATTTGATTGTCAAAGTGATGTTTTCTTCGTTTCCTCTCTCCTATTATATTAGTATATTCTCTGGTTTTCTCCCTTTTCAGAGGCACACGTTAGTCAGGGTATTTCTTTCTGTGTTTGAGTGGATCCCGGAATGGCTTAGATTCAGAATTGGATCCGGTAGGCGGCGCTGAAATCGTGTTCCAGTATTTCGATGACATTTTTGTGCGTGTTTGACTGGGTCCCGGGATGGTTTAGAATCATAATTTAATGCGGTAGGTGGCGCTGAAATTGTGTTCCAGTATTTCGATGATATTTTTGTGAGTGTTTGACTGGGTCCCGGGGTGGTTTAGAATCATAATTAGATGCGGTAGATGGCGCTGAAATCGGGTTGTAAATTTTCATTTTTTTTTCAAGGCAGGACAACGACTGCCGCGCCTGCTAGTATTACTTAATTGCGCATAAGGGACGGTTTCACACTAAAGTATAATACATATTGCATTATGTACCGTGTAGTATGCGTGTAGTAATTAGTTATAGCTTATAATATATTGCAAACAATAATTCTGCAGCTGTTGGCATTAACAATCCGATTGCAAATTCTATACACGTAACATATTGCCGTAAACTCACATTAACATATGTGTTTCAACTAATTTGACCAAACAAACAAAGTTTTGAACCATTGTTATATTATCCTTCAACTGATTTCTAAACAATGAATTGTTTTGTTGGTCTCAAAATAGCTTACACCTTGGAGTTTAAATTGTGCTTATGTTATTAAGAAGAGAAGAAGTATAAGAAGAAAAATATACTTCTCCTCTTCTTATATATGAAAAAAAAAAAACAATTGATGATCGTTAGTTACAGTCTGGCTAAAACTCAAAAACGGTATGATGTAATTTTGTGCGTGTGTTTGAGTGGGTTCCTGGATGGTTTAGATAGTTTCACAATCCCGGTAGGTGGTGCTGCAATCGCATTCTAGGTTTTTAATATTTTTTATTGCATAAGTTCAGGAGACAAGCAGTTGGCCCACCTGAAGGAAAGCGGGTTTCCATCGCCTATGCTGCCGCTCTGTAAAGGGAGACTGTTACCTGGCCACTAATACCGGAATACAACTCGAGGTTATTATGGCGGCATACTTTAGACCAGGGATGGTAGCCATCCAGACGGGCATATACCCTACCATCTGGCTGTGGGTTGTTTTTGCCGTTTTTTACAACAGGCCGCCTGGACGCAGGAAATTGTATTATTTCTCCGTTTCTGCACGGATAAATTTTACAGGACAGGACATCTGCTGGGCCCATTAGTAACAAATAAATATGTCTTTATTTTCTCCTATGTATTTACAATGATGATGACGCCGTGAATTTAATAATTTAAACACTATCCTCATAAAGATAGAGTTGGAAATATTTTGAAGTTTTGAAGTTCATAAATCAAATTGAAACTAGGGCATTTGTTTCCTATTTCAGTTATCATAAGCCTCTCGTGTCATTTGTTAAAAGTGAAGGCATGGAATCTGAATAATATGTGTTATAATATATAATTTAAACATGTAATCTAAGAAATGTAAAATATTACTATATACTTATATTTATTTATGTAATTTTCGTATAATTGTTTATATATTTTTTTGTAATTAACTATTTGAGCCAATTTTTATTTTTCTTATATAAATTATTTTTTAGTGGAAACTTGATTGATATATGTATTAAATTTGTGTTTTATATTTAAAAATATTAATTATTGTATGTTTCCAAAAACAAATTAAATAAATAAATTACATTAAAATATAAAATAATCTATCAAAAGTTTATGAGCTTGGTAAAAATATTACAAAAATCCTAATACTCCTGATATTCTATATTTATCTCATTCTCTCGCAGGCTACTTTTCTGAAGTTTTACTTCAGCAGTGTGTGAATGGCACTTTTTTCTTTCATTCTAGTCACTCACCCCCTCAACATCCTCCACGACATGTGGTCCCAGCGATGCCAGCGTGCTCCACTTGCAGGAAGGCGGCGCTCTCGACGCGCAGCGCTTGTGAGCCTTGAACTTGCAAAGCTCGCAAGCCAGGGCATGTGCGGTGCCGAGTGCGCCGAACGGCTCTCGGCACACATTGCAGAAGGTCGGCCGAGCGTGTGTTGCTGCGTACCTGTGAAGCAAAAAAAAAATCACGATTCACAAATATATTCAATGCGTCGTATGACATGACATCCGTATAATGGAAGCAGGTTCTTGAACTTTGTACGCGTTGCCATGTGACGTGTTTATTAGTGAATTCCAATGACGGCACAAAGAAAACGCGTAGGCATAATTATTTTATTGTTACGAGTCACGACACTCGAATTCTTAATTAAAATGTCGTTAGAATTACTATAGAGTTAATTAGAACTATACAAACACGTATAACACAGGTACAAATATAACCTAACACAAGTCCAAACGTAATGCAGAAGGTCGTAATTCAATTAAACGCGCAAAGTCAGTCACTTATTAGATTCCCGATTGTAGTACACACGTCTCGCTCCGCTGGTGGTTCTCGCTCGACTGACTCTTCCTCAATCGGGCCATTGCTTTATACTGCACCAATGCAAAATGTACGCCCGGCAGCGTGGATCGAATTTCCTAGAATCAGCTTGTACTTTAAATCCGTAACACCTGGCTAATGATTACAATATAACAATAGGCTGTAAGCCAAAAGAAGACTACCATAAAAATATTTCAATGTTATTAGTTCGAATGCCGACGGGTAATAAATATGCTTTGTTTCAGATATGCAGGTGGATTTTGTTTTAGTCGGGGATCGAGTTGTAACATTATATTCGTCTACCCCACGGCAACGACGTTAATTGAAATCAAATTTCATTGAAATCCGTATAATAGTTTTCGAGTTTTTTGAGTCCTTATATTTAGGACAAGATACATTAAACTAATTATTTTTACAAAAAAGTAAATTAAACTTAGAAATAAACAAACTTGTCCTAAAAAGGGCATCACTCTCAGCACTACCAGCTGTTAAAACCAGCGTTGATCTTCTCCTGAGCTCTTAAGGCGAACATAACATCATTGCGAAGCATAAAAACTAGAATCGCAATTAATAATGCATAGTAAGTAAAGATATATGTTTATAAGATAATTTAATATAAATAGGAAAATTAATTATTATAAATAAAATCCGTAATAAATCTTATATATAAAAATGAATCGCAAAATGTGTTGGTAAGCACATAACTTGAGAATGACTTTACCGATTTTTATGAAATTTTGTGTATGTGTTTGAGTGGGTCCCGGGATGGTTTAGATCCACAATTGGAACCTGTAGGTGGCGCTGAGATCGGGTTCTACAATCCTCCTAATCACCTGGAGCTATTTTGGTGATTTTGTTTTTGTGTGTTTGAGTGGGTTCCCGGATGGTTGAGATTCGCAATTAGAACCGGTAGGTGGCGCTGAGATCGGGTTCTAGAATCCTCCTAATTACCGGGAGCGATTTTGGTGATTTTGTTTTTGTGTGTTTGAGTGGGTTCCCGGATGGTTTAGATTCGCAATTAGAACCGATAGGTGGCGCTGAGATCAGGTTCTACAATCCTCCTGATCACCGGGAGCGATTTTGGTGATTTTGTTTTTGTGTATTTGAGTGGGTTCCCGGATGGTTTAGATTCGCAATTAGAACCGGTAGGTGGTGCTGAGATCGGGTTCTAGAATCCTCCTAATCACCGGGACCGATTATAGTGATTTTGTTTTTATGTCATGAAACAAAGTCTTTTAGGGAATCAGAAAATATGGCGATACGAAGTTCGCCGGGTCAGCTAGTGTTATAATAAATACAAATATTTAAAAGATGTAACAAAGTGATCTAGAAACACGTCAAATACCACTTGTGCCGTGTCTTTCTCATCTTTTGAAAGAAAGAAAGAAAAAACGTTTATTTAGTCATCATACAACGAGGGATTTTGGGATTCTCCTCGTTCGACTTATTTAGCCCCTTGATGTTTTTACCTCATTTTTAAATTCATTGTACAACCTCTACACCTCCGACAGATTTATTTATACTAGTGGTTGCTCGTGGTCGAAGTTCGACCATAATAATTAATGTCACAGATTACTATAATCACAGATTTCGCCGAGGCTACACTGTTAATTTGAGTTGAACAATAAACAAAAGAGTATATATGCGTGTGTGTCAAATACATGGCAGTGTGTGTAATGATTTTTTTATTGATTTAAAGCATTTATTATGGATAATTTAAAAAAGAATATTAGCATTCTGCACTTCTTCTCTATGTAAACTATAAGTGTGCGAAATTTCATATTCCTCCGTCCGCGCAATTTTTGTTAAAAAGGAGTACAACATTTTTGATTCACGTATAAATATATAGATAATACTAGCTGTCCCGGCAGACGTTGTTCTGCCCTGAAGAAATAAAATTTAGAACCCGATTGCAGCGCCACCTAGCGGGTCCAATTGTGAATCTAAACCATCCTCGAATCCACTTGAACACACACAAAAAATTCATTCAAATCGGTCCAGCCGTTTAGGAGGAGTTCACTGTCAACACACATACAGAAGAATTATATATATAAAGATATAGATTATGGATAGATAGATTGATACCTTTGCCCGATGTTCTATTTAATATCTAAACTGAATCCTTACCAAACTTCAATCTCACCATGCTTATACTCATCTACCCGGTTATTAGGAAAGGGATTAAATTTAGCATTTCGCCTGGGGGCGGCGGTAATCCATTAAAGATTTCACGCAGCCAATCTCCAGGCTTTCACTCAAATAGATTACTTTGCGACATTTGCAACATGAACACGTTGCAAAATTGATCCTGAATTTGAAGATGACAAAATTTTTGGTCAACCATTTGTTTTCTCGATGGTTTAGTGGCAATTAGCGTCGAAAGTTAATTTTTGGCAAAACTTAGGCTCCATTCACACTGTTCATGGTTCAATCTGGGTCCGATGAAATCTCGCTGCGTGTACACTACTAGTGTATTCTTTTCGACGAACTGGTACCCGCGCGATATCGGATCGATCGATGCGATCGATCAATACGCAGCGATACGATAGTGAGAATTCTCTGATTCATTCTAATAAAAAAATATTTGATCGGGCTGAGAACGGAGCGAGGTTGAACCGTGAACGGTATCACAATGTGAATCGAGCCCTAAGGCTTCTTTTATGAGAAAAAAATATTCAGGACAAAAACACAGAGTATGGCAATAGAAACAACATAAGTCCCGAATTGGACCCAGTCTCAGCATGATGATTGTCAATTTTTCTGCTGGGACCAGTAATCGAAGCCATGGTGGTCTATACAGCAATAATGTACAATATAATCAGTTTGATAATGGTAAATTTACTACTGAAGTACTGTAGACATGGCTGTGATTACCGATATCTATATACAGTTATGTAAGCCATACACGCTACGGTCTACCGGAGAGGTCATCTATGCAGGTATGCCTGCGCAGGTCAACCGAACATTGGTAGCGTGTATGGGGACGTTCCGGTGTACCGGAGCGGTCTTCAGTTCTTTTTGCGATGGCATCGAATGAGGACGATGACGCGCTGGCATTGCTAGGCCTTGCTTTAATTTTAAAGATAAAAGATACAAAAACAGTGAAAATTAAGCGAAAAAAGCGGTGTAAGCATTGGTTATTGAAAAGGAAAACATATAGTCATGTTAATTTATTGAATGAATTAAAATTTAATCCAGAAGATTTTAAAAACTATCTCCTAACGTGGCATTCGTGGCAATACGATGCGAGCGACAAGACAACCGTCCGAAAGAAACACTAGAAAACAACTGACGCGATCTGCGCAGGCGACCTGAGTACAGGCACACACGCGCAGGTACACCGTACGGTGTCACTCAAAAAACTGCACAGGTCAATTCCCACACACATTCCGGTCTACCTGCGCAGTCATACCTGCACAGGTGAACCTTTCGATGGACCGTAGGATGTATGGCAGCCATTACAACAATAGAGCAGAGAGTTACAGCACTAGGAGAAGGCAGTTGGTCCGTCAGCCTGTCTGCTGTGCTTCAGCAATAAAAAAAGACTGGAATCTGGCCACTAGTACCGGAACAAACTTCAAAGTTGTTTTGGCGGCATACACTAGACTAGGGGTAATGAGATAGCAAAATATTAAGCTTGTAATAATGGTATATACCCAGGTTTGTACAAGGCGGATTGGTGGGTTTCTCAGGTATTTCCATGTGCAGGTCCCATCAAAGTATTATCCCTTATCGCACGTGGTTTTTGTAGTAGGTTAGATAAAATTGCATGAGAGGTGCATCGTATCGGGGCACGATTGGAAACAACCAACAACCCACCACTTTTTTGACGAGGAGCAATCCTCCTACAGACTTATCACGATCACGGTGTTAGGACGCCAGTGGTCGACCATTCTGACGATATTGTAATAGCAGAATTGGGGTACACATCCTACCCTAAGGTAGTTTAGCACTGCCGGAATACCCACAAAAACTTCCCATTTTGTGTTCATTCGCCTATGGCCGCGGGAAATGTCAATTGTATATTCTGCTTGGGCCCTGGAAAAGATAATAAACCCACCACGACTTACCGATTTACATAACTACAATTTACGTCTAGTTATCCCATTCTTCTTGTTGTAATATTTGTTCTTTTGTATTTAAATATTTTTTCATGGTATCATAGCAACCTTTGTTACCTGTCTTTATAAAAAAAAACTCTTCATTCAAAACTTACATGAAGAAGACTATTTTTTAATTTCAACACGTTATCAGCACGAAGCTCTAAAATTTAGCTTAGCCCATGTTGAAAAGTTATTGAAAACAAGTATTAGTTTTTTTTCCCGACACTTCTTACTTCATAATTACTGTATATCGTAACAATGTATGTGCCAAACCTAATTTAATTTAATGTTACGAGTGCGGGATCCGAATTAAAAATGCTGTTGGAATTACTATAGAATTTATTAGAACTATACAAACACGTATAACACAGGTACAAATATAACTGAACACAATCAGTTCAAATGTAATGCGCGATTCAATAACACGCGCAAAGTCCGTCATTATATAGGTTATCGAATGTACACAAGTCTCGCCTTGATCGTGGTTCTCGCTAGACGGACAATCTCTCCATTGGGCGATTGATTTATAATGCACCGATGCAATATATCTACCTTGGCAAGCGTCGACACAATTACCCAGAAAACGTAATCCGCACACCTGCGAACGGCCATAAATGAGTACAATACACAATAGGCTGTTTTCTGATTACAAATTTTAAACATAAAGTAAACAAAAAAAGATAGTCATAAAACAGTTTCAGTGTTATTAGCTCAAACGCCGCGGCAGGTAACAAATGTGCTTTGTCTACAGGTACGCAGGTGGCCCAACTTGTAACATTAATACAATACAATGTTTCCATCAAATAAAAGAGTTCCAAGAAAATCTGTCACGCAATTTAACCCAGATTACGCGCAAGATGGCGTGAAATTTCATACAGACAAAAGCCTCGAGAGGAGTACATTTCATTAATCATATTTTGATCTTCCCTTTGTTCGTATTGTAACACATACTTACTCCCATCACACTGAAATGTAAGCGGTAAGAGCAATATAAAATATTTCGGCCGACCTGGTTTCTTAACGGCTGAGCTTATTACGTTACGTTTAATGGGTGTTTTATTAACAGTGTTGGTGGTTAAATATTAGAGTTTCAGGCAGTGGCGTAGCTTGTCTTAGACGGGCCCTGTATCAAAACATGTTGGGGGGCCCAAAGAAAGGGTAAGGTTTTTTATAAAAGAAACAGAATGCTCGAATTGAATTGAAATAATTATATATTGATTATAAGTTATTACTTATACTTAATGCTCCTTGGAACTAAGCTAGACAAACAATTCAAATCAAAGATACACTTTTCTAGCCTTTTTTTCGGCAAGGTTATTTATCAAATCATCTGTAACTGAGGACGATTTCAGTTTTTGTAGTAATTCTGCCTCTATATACAATAAAGACAAAGCTGATGGTCGTTCCTGTTGGCCTAGCAGTTAGTCTAAAATATGTTATTAATCTATAAAAATTGTGGATAACATTTTAGGTATTTTTGCTTACACACTTTCGGGGCCCCTGTAGCCTTGATACGGCTGATACGACGGTAGCTACGCCCCTGGTTTTAGGGTTTCGTAGACATTTTAACATAAATAGAACCCTAAGAGCGTGTGTACTCTTCACCATCACTGTACCGCCGCCGTGCCACCACAGTACCGCATTTTTGCCGTCAAGCAGGCGACAATAGTGCAGCGGCGATATTGGAGAGCCGTAGGCGCCAAGAGCACAGTTACACAATACGAATGAATTGTTGTCTTGGCATTCCATTGCAATCATGATTGAACGAAGAACGAATACGAACGAAGAACGAATGAAACTAATCAAGCCACTTTCTCAACTATCTGCCGATTATTATTATTATTGTCTCGTCCCTCTTCCTTACATGCCCATCTCATCTGCTTTTTCTCAAGTTTTCAGACACTAATGCAGTTTTCAGAGATGATCCTCCTATTATATATTAGCGGCCTCGGGAGTCGTTGTCCTGTGCTGAAAAATAAAAATCCTGGAACCCGATTCCAATGCCATCTACCGGGTGCATGTGTAAATTTAAACCATTCTCGAATCCACTTGAACACACACAAAAATTCCATCAAAAGCAGTCCAGCGTTTAGGAGGAGTTCAGTCACGTACATACGTACAACAAAATTATATATATCTTATATATAAAATTCTCGTGTCACAATGTTCGTTCCCATACTCCTCCGAAACGGCTCGACCAATTCTTATGAAATTTTTTGTGCATATTCAGTAAGTCTGAGAATCGGCTACTATCTATTTTTCAAACCCCTAAGTGATAAGGGGTGTCCACCCCAAATTTTTTATTTTTTGGATAATTTTTTTTTTAGGATACAGCATTAAAAATACACACAACCCTAAATTTTCACCCCTCTATGATCAACCCCTATTTTTTATTTGTTAATTATAAACTTGAATTTTTTGGCAAGATTTTTAATCTTATTTTGTCATGACTTAGAATTTAAAAAATTATATTACCCTTTTAGATTCACAATTAGAACCGGTAGGTGGCGCTGAGATCGGGTTCTGGAATCCTCCTAATCACCTGGAGCGATTTTGGTGATTTTGTTTTTGTGTGTTTGAGTGGGTACCTGGATCGTTTAGATTCGCAATTAGAACCGGTAGGTGGCTCTGGGATCCGATTCTGGATTTTTATTTTTTAAAGCAGGAAAACGTCTGCCGGGGCCGCTAGTATAAATATATTCCTTTCTTATTTCTTACCTTATTCTTGTAACAGCGCACATCGTTCTCAACATTCACATCTTGCCTTATCTGGTCTATAAATTTCGTGGCCCAACATTCGGACCCGTGTCATCAACAGAGCAGCTACATATATTTTACATAATATAATATTGCAGTCATGCTGCCTACGTCTCAAAGAAGACTCACCAGTGGTGGTCTCCGGAAGACAACCGCGCGACGAGGTCTGCGACGTCTGCGCCCTGATGTAACGCTCCTTTTAGCGCTCCAGCCCACGACTCCATTTCACCTCTGCTGTCAGCGCATAGCACCACGCAGCGACTCGGTGTTATCACCTGGTGACAAAGACAAAAATCCATAGTGAAATACTACATTGCCTGAAGCGGGCAAACAGACAGCCCACGTGATGGATAGTGATTACCGGCGCCTATAGACGTTGGACCAGAGGAGATATCAAACCATCGTATGTGTCATTTGTTCTTGAGCTCCTAATATAAATACGGCGTTGGGATGGAACAAAGAGGCGAATGAATAAATGAATGAAAACACTTTATTGCTCATCAAAAATTAAAAATACGTTCTTAAAGCTAGGTACAGTAAATGTTGAACAAAGGGCAGCCTAATCGCTTAAAGCGATCTCTTCCAGGTAACCCCCTAAACTAAGGAAAATAGTAAGACAACAGTGGCAGTGAAGACAATAAATAATATGAAACACTCCAGGAGTAAGTAAAAAATGTAGTAAATATCATACTATATATAGAATGAGCACGATGTTTTAAGACATGCGAGGACCTTATCCCTGCAGGAACGGAGAAAGAATACAATTTCCTGCGGCCGGGCGGCCTGTCGTAATAAGAGGCGACAAAACAACCCACAGGCAGGTGGTAGGGTATTTGCCCGACTGGATGGCTACCACCCCTGGTCTAGAATATGCCGCCATAACAACCTTGTGTTGTGTTCCGGCATTAGTGACCAGGTTCCAGTCTCCTTTAAGAGAGCAGCAGCGCATTTGTAGCACCTTTAGTGTTGCAAATGTTCATAGACGATGGTAGCCGCTGTCCATCAAGTGGGCCGTCAGCCTGACTGCTGAACTCCTGCAATAAAAAAAAGAAGACAATAAATAATATGAAACATTCCAACAGTAAGAACACTGTATATAGAATCAGCAGCATGTTTTTAGACTTGCGAGAACCAAATATATAATATTTAGTAACCATGAGTTTAAAAGACAATATGGATTTAGCTTGTCTGATGTTGAGTGGCAGTGAGTTACATAAACGGACAGCCTGCGGTGGTTAGTTGACAGGTTCGAGTAGGTCATCACGAGTCCAATACTACCCTATCTTTGTCCCTGAGCGGTAGTGTCAATGACTGATCACACCTCGTTAAAAAAGATAGATAACACTTGATTGTACACCATTGCAGGAAAACTTACGAACTAGTATTAGTCTAGTTGGACAAAGGGCGGTCTTATCGCTAAGAAGCGATCTCTTCCAGACAACCCGTGGCAAGAATATTCTGATTAGGAGTGGCGACGGTGGTATACATAATTATTGTACGATTACTTACATTTTAATTATAAATATATAACTATACTATATATACACATAAGTTATATACATATACAAGATAAGGTGATAATATGCAACTATTTAAACATAATTAACGTATAACTATATGCAATATAATACCTACTAATTATATAAAATTACATATCATTATATTGCAGATAGAATTTCCTGACTAAGTTCTTAAATGTTATTAAGGATTTTGCTTGTCTGACAGCAACAGGCAATGAATTCCAAAGTTGGACAGCCTTAACCGTGAAAGAATTAATGAAGAACGTTGTATTATGAATAGAAGTAATAAGTCTATGTTGACTGGAGAGGTGAGATGCCAATCGATTGCCGGTCTTTACGATAGGGTAAAGGGAATACAATGGGAAGGATATTATGAAGAGGCTGGGATAGGGGGATGGGAAAATGAGCCACTGCAACTCTTACTCACCGTATAGTCCGAGAGCTGGTGAACAATTTAGGGTAGGTTCTTGAGGCAGTGTGAGAATTTTATTAATAGTCCTCTAAATACCCCTAAATAAGAAAATCAAGGGTCGCTACCCTTATCAACCTTTGAATTTATTAAAACGGGTTTTTTTTATAAAAAAAATGTTTTTGAGACATTTTGAATTTTTTGTATCTTTAAGTTAGATATTTAAGGAATTGAAAAATAAAAAAGCCGGATTAATTAGTTAGGTTTAAATGTTAACCAGACTCTTATAAAAACAATTTTTTAAACATACTCGAGAAATGTTCTCAGGCATTTTGAGCTTTTGGGAGAGTAATATAAAACTTAAAAATATATAATTTCAAAAAGCCAGATCAATATGGTGGAATTTTTCACCTGCCAAATAATCGAGAATGTAATCCATAAGTGCATGTAAACAGCACTATGCTTACCTTGAGGTATGGGAGAGAGCGATTTTCTTATTGAGGAGTCTTTCAAGGACTATTATAAAAAATTTCACAGTGCCTCAAGAACCTACCCTAAATTGTTCACCAACTTTCCTACTAGAACGTGATATCACATAGATCGAGCCTGCCCAATGAACTATATTCAAGATAATGATTACAGCATGGCTCTACCACGTTAAAAGTTACTGCTTCTTGTTCTTCTTACATAGTATAAAACCAAGCCCCTATCCGCGTCTGTATGTCCGCTGACTCCTCCTAAATTACGCAACGTATTTTAAGCGGTTTGCACCATCAGTTCGACGATTTTTCACTCTGTCTTGTTTCTTTCACCATATCCCAATTATTTGGGGTCGGCACAATATGTCTTTTCCTTCCACACTCCTCTAGTCTGTCCTCAATCCATCTATCTCTTTTTTGGTCTACCTCTACATTTGAATCCGTCCATCTTGTAGTTTAACATTCTTTTTGTCACGTGACTTTCATCTCTCCTCGTTATATACCCATACCACCTTAATCTTCTTCTTCTCAATTTTTCAGTCACGGGTGCAACTTTCAAAGATCCCTTTATTTACTCATTTCTCACCTTATCCATTCCTGTAACACCACACATCCATCTCGACATTCTCATCTCAGCCGAGTGGAGACGTTACATAATTTTTCACTGAAGGTTTTATATCTATATATTATATGAATAATAGTACATTATGGTACTAGTGTGTAACATTGGTGATTACCGCCGAGGCGCCATTGAGACTCGAGCCGTAGGCGAGGGTCTTAAGAGAGCCGAGGACGGTAGTCATCAATACACACGTGTATCATACGACGTTTTTCAACACATTTGTGAATAAAATAACAACAAAAACTCATTTTATTTAGTAGATAAAAAAAGTTATATATGAGTGAAAGTTTTATTTATTAAGCACGTACGAGTTAAAATTATCTATTTAAATAAAAAGTTGCATGAAATGAGCAAGCAATAGGAACATTAATTTATTTGTTCTATAGAACACGATCTTTTTTTTGAATAAAAACTTTTTTAAGAACAAAGCAACTCAACCAATAAAAAAAAAAAAAAAAAATCTATAACTCACTAGTGAGTTATAATGTTTTTTAGTCACAGTTTGATTATGGGTGTCATTCTGTGCCTAATTGCGGTGACCATAGAGCCACTTTATGAGCAAGTGTGTTGAAAAAAAACCTTATTAAATTTTTATGTAATTAGATAAAAATAAACCAATATTTTGCCGGACCCAGTCACCGAAGTGCGCCTAGATAAAAAATTAACGCAATGTGGCCTGTGTGAAGATGAGCTTGCTGACTAAATAAACAAGGGTCCGCACTAGGGTTCGAATAAACAAGGGTTACGTATCAGGGTTTGATATTATAATAATGTTTTCACTGGTATAATATAATGATAACAGCCCGTAAATTCCTCCCTACTGGGCTCGGGTTTTCTCATTTTTTAAAGAAATGGAAAACATACCCATCACGGCTATCCGAGACGTATTGGTGGGTTTAACACATCGGTTATCTCGATGTGCGGATCTTCATTAACCGTCAGCTCGTGTGGACTGTAATAATATGCACATTGGGTAAGAAATCTTTCAATCTGTGTATGTGTCCTTTTATCCGTGCAGGAACGGCGAAAGAATACAATTTCCTGCGGGACTCCCGAGCCATCCAGCCAAGTGGTAGAGTATTTGACATGACCAAGCTCCAGTCTCCCTTTAAAGAGGGGCGACGAATTTGTAGCACCTTTGGTATTGCAATGTCTATAGGCGATGGTAACCGCTTTCTATCAGGTGGGTCGTCTACCTATATCCTGAACTCACGTAATAAAAAAAGTATCCCCGGCCACGAGTCAAACTCAGTTCACTGGAAACGCAAGTTCGGGAGACGAGTGCGTTAGCTGCTAAGCAACCACTCTTTTTTATCAGGGGAAATCCGATTGAGTACCTAAGCCCGCACAAGGGCAGAATCTTGGCGGGATAATTCTCGACCCGTGTGTGGGATTCGCCAGATCGGGGGTGGCACTAGCGCGCCCAGTCAGAACTGGAGCCATGCTATTGCCACTCCCCAGTTAGGGATACTTACTAAAACCCCTGGGTGTTCCGTCCTTCGCCTTATGCTAGGAAAACGGGTATATGACCTAGCCTCTCCGCAGCTCTGGCAGGCGTGGGCCACACGAGGCCGCTTCCACTGCCGGGGACATTCTTTTATCATCCAGCTTTTTGTGCGTGGGGCGGAGAAGTGAGCGCGCGAAGAACACGCCGCGCCCCCATCGACGGCATGTGCAAATGAGTGAGAACCCCTATACCCTTAGGGTCCCCACCCACGCCGCCCGCTTACGGTGGTCAAACGTCCAGGCTGGACCTCCGGCGCCGAAGCGTCCTTCTTTGGCGGGAGCGGAGCAGTCATGTGTGCTCGGGCTCCCGCTCCGCCTCCTCCTAGCTACTAAGCAACCACAGCTAACCACAAACACCAAACTCCTATGCTCTATTAATAAACTCGGCTCGATTGTACTGAAAATAGGGACAAGGCTATATATACGACAGTATTACATGCATACAAATGCAGTATTCCAACAAAGCCGGTTCATTTGCACGTATAGGCTACAATGTCATTGTTTACCGATTACTATTGTGGCTGGAACCTGCGTAATTGAGTTCCAGAGCGCATTCTCCAAGACCCATTTTGCCTTACTATTATTAGAAAACTTATTTATTAGAAAACTTTGACATCAGTACTATATTATGTGTTATATGCTAAACTATGAATGAAATTATATGTCGATAAGTAACGCTTCTTGATTGTGAACAGATGACATTTACACGGTAAAACGGATCTTAGTATAATTTATCAAAGAGGTTTTTTATTTATATTGCGGTTTTACTACAAATATCTGGACGAGTCAGCTACGCTTCGTATGTATATATTTATGTATGTATAACACCTATGTTTATTATTAAATATATATTAAAATTGTAAGTAAAATTTTAGAGTCGTGGTGGCGTAATGACTAGCGCACGCGTCCCAAGCTCAAAGGACGCGGGTTCGATCCTGGTCGGAACGCATGCACCACTTTAAGCAGTGTTCTGACCTAATTTGCATAGCATATACGTTGTTACAATTACTACGTGCTAACAACGGTGAAGGAAACATCGTGATGAAACCTGCACATCGAGATAACCGATGTGTCAAACCCTGCCAAGTCGCCTCGGATAAACGTGACGGGGGTATACTGTCCGTTCCCCCTAATGAGAGGCCCAAGCCCAGCAGAGTGGGAATTTACAGACTGTTATTATTTAATATATAAGTAATATTTTTTTTGATTTGTTTAATATAGTAATATCAATTTCTGAATAAATTATTAAATAAAACTAACTTAAACATTAACAATAAATTATAAATATACAAACCTAATTAAAATCGTAGTCTTAAAATAAACTATATATACAAATTAAAATAAAACTAATATATGAAATAAAAAAAACCCCTTACAAATGTATATACACTAAAATGAAACACTATAAACTACAATCGGTCCAGCCCAACCGCTGGGCAGTGTGCCTAGAAGGCTGGAAGCTGAATACATGCGCTAATTCTTTGGGCGAGGTAAACTCCAGCCTTCCGGTCGCCTGTGGCCTAAATTAATTAAAATTTGATAACATGTTTGTATGAATGTATATATAATAGTGTATTGTATGTAGTAGGTATATATTATATTGTATTTATTTATGAAATTACTTTATATATTACTATTTATTAATTTATAAACTAAATTATTGTACGAGTGCTGCTTTAGCAAATTTTGTTGTCCTTCTTATACTCCATTCAAAGGTTGCCTGGAAAAAATCGCCGTGGGCGATAGGACCGACGATTGTACTTGTATACTAATGTTCTTGATTTTATGTAGCATTTTTTGTACAATAAAGTATTATTCTATTCTATATTGCGGATTTACTGGAAATATCTGGACGACCAAGCTACGCTTGATGGCTATTTATTTTAGAAATCACAATTTTCGGAGAATATAAGTATACGTATACAGAAAAAGTTAAAATAACAAAACCTGACCTAAACAGAAAATTTGATCCAAATCGTTAGTACCGATTCCTAGATACATACATAACTTCACGCCAGTTCCCTTGCGGGGTAGGCACGTACCGATTCCTAGATACACTAAATAAATTTAATCTTGTGTATATATAAAAATATATATATTTATATCTTATCTTATTATAACTTCAAACGAGCAATTATTGTGTTATATATGAATATACATACATAACTTCACGCCAGTTCCCTTGCGGGGTAGGCACGAACAACAGAGCGCCATTTAGGCTTATTCTTACACACCTCACTTGCTTCTTTGACATTCATAATTCTTGTCATGCACGCTCGTCTTTTCTTAAGGCTCCTGACATCACCTTCTGCTAGTACACGATCAATTTGATCATGGAAGGTGTGTCTTGGCCTTACACGACTTCTGCATCCATCCACTTTTGCATTGTATATCTGTTTAATCATTCTTTCATCATGCATTCGTTCCACATGCCCGAACCACCGGAGCATTCCTTTCCTTACCTTCACCCCGACACTCTCTTTCAGACCAACTCTCTTTCTTACTTCGGTATTACGAACGCGGTCCGCGAGCGTCACTCCGCAGATTTTGCGCAGTGCTCGCATCTCGACCGCGTTTACTCTACTTTCATGCTCTCTCTTCCATACCCAACTCTCGCTTCCATACGTGAGCGTAGGTACCAGCACCGCGTTGTGTACGGCGAGCTGGGCCTTCTGGTTGAGGTTCTTAGCGCCTAGAAGTTTACCTAACGCTCCATTCAAACTATTCCCCAAATTCACTCTTCTTTCTATATCAGCGGTGTACCTTCCATCCCTGCTAAAAGCACATCCAAGATATACAAACTCATTCACTTGCTCCAGCATAACATCATCGACCATTATCCTTGCATTCGTTCTGGTTTCTTCTCTTTAAACACCTTTATATATTTGTATATATACATATATAAATATTTATGTATATATTTATATTTATATATACATGACATATACTTATATATTCATACATAACACAAGAATGGTTCGTTTTAAAATTCATTCATATACTCGTACATTGTTGATCCAGTAGTTTTATAGAAAAATGACTATAAAATACAACAATAGATATTCAGACGGATATAATAGTTTTATAAGGGTTCCATGTTTGCCAAAATGCCTACAGAATCGCAAAAAATGGTATTCAACATTATGATATTTTGTATACAATAATCGATTACCTAATTTTACATTTTCATTGGATAATGAAGTACATGTCAAAACTTCACACCGAATCTAAGAATGCAAACCATCGTGTTATTGTTTATAAGATTAATTCGGTTGGGTGTTGTCGCTGCGCAGGCGCACAGGAATTCAAAACCGACTTCTGACGCACAAGCCTTGCGTGTGTAACTACTAGCTTTAATATAAATTCACGTGTTCCAATGATTTGTTATGAAATATGGATTCAAAGTTTAAACAATCATGTTAGTTTGGAAAATTACGTCAATTATTATTTTTGTATATAATTTGGAAACTATTTTTGAGATCAACTTCATTCCTCTGTTACTGGTAATGTGAATAGAGTACATACATACATACATAACTTCACGCCAGTTCCCTTGCGGGGTAGGCACGAACAACAGAGCGCCATTCAGGCTTATTCTTACACACCTCACTTGCTTCTTTGACATTCATAGCTCTTGTCATGCACGCTCGTCTGTTCTTAAGGCTCCTGACATCACCTTCTGCTAGTACACGATCAATTTGATCATGGAAGGTGTGTCGTGGCCTTCCACGACTTCTGCATCCATCCATCCACTTTTGCATTGTATATCTGTTTAGTCATACATTCATTATGCATTCTTTCCACATGCCCGGACCACCGGAGCATTCTTTTCCTTACCTTCACCCCGACACTCTCTTTCAGACGAACTCTCTTTCTTACTTCGGTATTACGAACGCGGTCCGCGAGCGTCACTCCACAGATTTTGCGCAGTGCTCGCATCTCGACCGCGTTTACTCTACTTTCATGCTCTCTCTTCCATACCCAACTCTCGCTTCCATAAGAGTAGATGAATAGAGTAGCTGGTTCGTGATTTTTAAACGTTATTTAAAATATTACAATGGATGATAGCGTGCGAAATGAATACATCAGAACAAGGAAGCGAAACAAAAATGGCCGCGGGCCATCTCGAGCGCAGCAAGTGTCACACCGCGCTTTATAAACGCGTGTCATCGCACGCATCCCTCATTTTACCACATATAGCATTAAGGCTGTTAATTTTATTAAAAAATATCATTTCATCGCTCACAGACACTTTTTATCATCTCACAAATCTTCGCAGTCTTCTAGATATTGTACGAGAGTACATAGTCACTGCGTCATTACTACACTTTATCAAATAGAGAACAAAATTTTGTGTTTGTCCTCTATGCATTCCTAAACCATCAGATTGTGATGAAATTTTGGCACGGTGTTCTGATATTGCGCGCTAGGGTTTTTGACCCAAAAACTAGAATAGACAACCAAACATTTTTTTTACTTTACGAGTCATTGCAACGTATGCCAGATACAGCTATACTTTGGTTCTTAATTGCTCCAAGCTTGCACCATAAAAAAAAAGGTCGACTGCAGCTGTCATTTTAGTCCAGATAATTAAAAATCAGAGCATAGATAAGTTTATTATATATAGTCAAGGTGGCGAAGTTCATCAGTGGGGTAAGATCATACATCGCTCGTTTTTTTAACCGATTTCAAAAAAAGGAGGAGGTTTTCAATTCGTCGGGATCTTTTTTTTTATTTTTTTTATGTATGTTCACCGATTACTCCGAGATTTATGATCCGATTTACGTGATTGTAAGTGCGCCGCAAACTGAAAAAGTTTGGGAATCCCTGGACTAAGCTATACACGTACAAAATATTAAATAGATTCAAAATATCTTTTCGCCATATGACGCCGCGGTGAAATACCCCAAAAATCGTTTACGGCCACCGTTATCTCCGCTCACAGCCGACAATTAGGAGGCTAATAGGCAATAAACGATTATTCCCACGTCTCTTCAACGCTTTTAATAAAAGGGAAAACCGACCAACGAGCACGATAAGTGTCCCGGGGGACCGAATGGTTCGGGGGAATTAATTCGTGCGAAGCAGAAAAAATATGTGTAATCCTAAGGAGATTAACATTGTTCTCGGATAACTCGAAAAGCTTACTATACAAACGTTGCCAAACTATTACACAAAGTGTTCCGCCTTGCTTTTCAATCTCGACGTGGTAAACGCCATCTTGGAAGTCATGAAGAGTTTATAGCCTATATTGCGATCATAATTATAAACTCATAAACTCATTTATTCGTAACTATGTTACATGTCAGGGTTATTTATGTATTACTAGCTGACCCGGCAAAATTCGTACCGCCCCAGAATCAATGAATAAAAAAAACGTTGATTTCTGAACGACGGAACATACATCAAACGTTTGACATTCAAAACCAAAAAAATAACTTCACTTTTAAATTTAATTTGGTTTCTGAACGACTTTTAAATTTAATTGATTTCTAAACGACGGGACGAACATCAAATGTTTGACAGGTAGGAATAGTTTCTAAAGGAAACCGAAATTGTTGTGTTTACTATATTCCAAGCATTTTTTTTCATATTTACTCACCTTTTAAACCTTCCCTGGACTTCCACAAATAATTCAAAACCAAAATTAGCAAAATCAGTCCAACCGTTCTCGAGTTTTAGCGAGACTAACGAACAGCAATTGATTTTTATATATATAGTTAGATATGTACCTCTACTATATATACATGTATGTGTATGTATGTATGAATGTGTGTATATGTGTAATGTATATTATAACCACGTTATGTTTTTTTAATGAATATTACGTATTATTAATTTATTAGATCCTTGTTATGTATATGCATTTATGTATTTTATAAACATGCAGGTGACGTATATACAAACCGAGGTCAATGGTAAAAGTCTCTGTCAAACGCATCTTAGCACCCACAACACAGAATTTTATTTTCTAGTGTTACGTAATGTTAATAATTATGTCAATAATAATCCATGTTGTCCCTGTCTTCTATGGCATTTTAGGGGCCCATGCACGGAGTGGCGAGTCACCGACTGCCCATTTTTCCCTGTTCCCTGAACAGTCCCCATATTCCCAGACCCCTAGTACCACTAGCAGTTCACCCCAATAGCTCGGTACTGTTTGTTCTCATTTCCCACAATAGTCTTACAATGACCGGGGCATGTCCTTGGGTGCATTATTATACGGTGTAAACGAGGATAATCGTCGGTCAGTGTCACGCCACACTTACATTAAATTTGTCAAGGGGCCTCTACATGTTGGCCTTCCCATGGCCCCACGCAAGCCCTCCAAAAGTCCGGGCCATTTTTATGGCCTCGTGGTCTCTAGAGACATACAATAACGTCAATAATACTACTAATAACGTAAATATAAAAACTTTTGGAAAATAAATTGAATTCCAAAATTGTATTAATGGTCCCATGATAACATGCGTCAACCTGCCTGATTTCCCAAGTTTATATATTGTTTGTTTAATGATATCACGCAAACACAGTATGTAATGTAATGTCAACATGAAATTCAATTGAACAACCAATTGAACAACAGTTGAAACAGACATCTATTCAAACTTTCGCATTTATAATATTAGTATAGATTAATACATGTTTTCGACGTAATGTGTCAAAGATTGAATTTATAAACAACACTTCAGTCGCCCTTGGAATGCGTTCCTACTTCGTGAACTTAAGAATGTATAACATTTGTTGGCCACCTAAATTTATGGCAGCTGATATATATTTATAGGAGATATTATGAAGCTACAGTTACAGTAATTACTCGTACTAGTGGTCGCCCGTGGTCGAAATTCGACCATAATAATTAATGTCAAACACTATCCTTCTATAATCATAGATTTCGCCAAGGCTACACTATTAATTTGACTTGGACAATAAACAGAAGAGTATATATGCGTGTGTGTGTCAAATACATGGTAGTGTGTGTAATGTTTTTTTAATAATTTAAGGTTTTTATGCATAATAAAAAAAAATATTAGCATTCGTCGCTTTTTCTCTATATGAACTACTAGCGGCCCCGACAGACGTTGTCCTGCTCTGAAAAAATAAAAATCTAGGTTCCGATCCCAGCGCCACCTACCGGTTCCTATTGTGGATTTAAACCATCCGGGGACCCACTCAAACACACAAAATCACCAAAATCGCTCTAGGTGATTAGGAGGATTGTAGAACCCGATCTCAGTGCCACCTACCGGTTACATCGGGATAAAAAGTATCTTATGTCCGTCTCCTGGTTCTAAGCTACCTCCCCACCAATTTTCAGCCAAATCGGTACTGCCGTTCTTGAGTTGTAAGTAGTGTAACTAACACGACTTTCTTTTATATATATAGATATTTTATTTTGATTGGTTTAATATAGTAATACTAATTTCTAAATAAACTATTAAATAAAACTAACTTAAAATTTAACTATAAATTACTAATATACACAATATTACGAAACAATAGCTATTTTAAGGCAGATGTTTATTGATCTGTTGCTCCACTGCAACAAGGTTAGTTAGTGAATACCATACTGTTATACTTACTAAACGTTTTGGTGGCATTTGTAACAGGTATTAACAAGTTGCTGGAATTTTAGATTGCGAACATTTAATTGACGGTAGTTTCAAGAAATTTATAGCGTTTAAGCGGTGCCAGGCAGACAGTTGTTCTACCATTCGCCAGGCGCTACGATCTTCTCCAGGAGTGTCTAGCCTGGACGGAGCAGCGCCGGGAGCTCGTCGCCCATACCGAATTTGACACCTCGCTCCCGGTCGTGGTACGCACCATGGTCGGGAGCTCCACCGGATGGGACGCCGTCTCCTCCTTCTGCGAGCAAGTCATGTTCGCGAAGGAGGAGGCGGAAAGGGAGCGTGAGCGTAATTCCCTGCTCCGCTCCCGCCAAAGGAGGCCACGCCGATGCCGGAGGTTAGATAGTGACTTTCGGCCGCCGTAAGCGGGCGGCGCGGGTGGGGCCCCTAGGGGTATAGGGGTTCTCACTCACCCGCACATGCCGTCGAGATAAGAGCGCGAGTGTTCCGCGCGCGGTCATCTCTCTTCCCGTGGGGCGCGTTACAGACCGCCCCACGCATGGAATTGACCTAGTTTGTAGCCGGGGGATACGTCCCCTGGCATAGGAAGAGGCCCAGTGAGGGGGGCCCACGCCTGCCAGGGCACGCGGAGTTAGGAAGCCCGTATACACGTAGCCCTGGCATAAGGCGCAGGACGGAACACCCAGGGGTTTTAGTGGGTATCCCTAACTGGGGCGTGGCAATAGCGTGGCACCGGTTCTGACCGGGCACGCTAGTGCCACCCCCGATCTGGCGAATCCCACACACTCACACCGGTAGCGAACATCCCCCCAGGCTTCTGTGCCTGTCGCGGCTTAGTCCTCAAACGGATTTCCCTTGGCCAAAAAAAAAAAGGCGCTGTGACCTTCAGTACACTCAGCAAGTGATTTTATGTCAGTTTAAAATGTTCATGAAATTGTTTATGTGTGATTTGATATGTTTAATTCCAGATAATATAAAGACTGAAATAGTGAGTTGTTGAAGTTGTGAGGAACGAGGTGACTGTAAGGGGAGGTTGGGCCCATTCTTTATGTCATCTTGGCTATCTGAATGTGTGGCTGTGAAATGATTGAATATATATTCTTTCTATGGTTTCTGTGATATTACAATATATGTATTTATTGTGCGAAGTTTCGATGACGCTTACACATTGTAGTGACAAGCAACGTACAATAGACTTTTCCTTTGGGTTCTGTATTTATTACCGATTCAAGATTTACTTAAAATTCATACCACAATGACATTTTAGGGCTTTTATACACGCTAAGAAATATATGTCTGCGTCAGATAGGACCAATTCATCATATACACGATTGGAATTTAGTCGGATAGTAATTAGGAATCTACCCACGAAAACTTGTCATGTCTTTTTTTTATTGCAGGTGTTCAGCAGACAGGCACACGGCCCACTTATGGAAAGCGGTTACCATCGCTTATGGACATTTGCAACACCGAAGGTGCTACAAATGCGCTGCTGCTCTCTTAATGATCACTGGAACCTGGTCATTAATGCCAGAACACAACTCAAGGTTGTTATGGCGACATACTTTAGACCAGGGGTGGTAGCCATCCAGCCGGGCAAATGCCCTACCACCTGGCTGTGGGTTGTTTAGTCGCCTCTTACGACACGCCGCCCGGCCGCAGGAAATTGTATTCTTTCTCCGTGCCTGCACGGATAAGATGATGTCTGCTCCAGATAGATAAATAGGAACATGTAAACGATGAGATTGTTTACGGGCTGTCGTGTGTAAGGTATGGTAGGGTGCACTGGTCAAATTTGTTTGTAAAGAAAATCAATCAACAATCGTACTCAAATTACCTGAATCTCCTCACCTACTACGGCCCTCCCTTCACCGCTGTCACGTTTTATTATTTTAGGATCAATACACAACTTGCCCAGTATGGGAATAATAAGCACTTATTTTAAATACGAATATAAATAACATTTACAAGTTAAACTTGTATTTAGTAACTAAGATATTATAATAATAGTTTTCTAAATAAGTAACAATTAAATACGCAGTCTCATCTACGAGCCAGCCCAAATGATTTTTGCCTGCCCTACCGTCATACAGTCGTTTATTTTGTACACCTTGAGACGTTCCTTTACGTATATCAAATTACTAGCTGTGCCCGCGACGTTGTCCGCGTGAAATTTGTTTTCAAAACCCCCCGATTTTGAAACAGTCTTCATTGGTGCTCCGCTTCTATTGGTCTTAGCGTGATACTATATAGCCTATAGCCTTCCTCAATAAATGGGCTATCTAACACTAAAAGAATTTTTCAAATCAGATCAGTAGTTCCTGAGATTAGCGCGTTCAAACAAACAAATTCTTCAGCTTTATATATTAGTATAAGATTGTATGACATTATGGTATTTATGGGTGGTGATTTTTTTAAATTATATGTATTAGTTTATTTTAAATATTTATAGTTTTAATTATATACAATTAGTAAGCAACGATTCTGAATAGTTGTTACACCGCAATAGCACAGAGCGCGTCGTGTCGTGTCTAGCACAGACAACATTTTCTTCTTGGCCGGCGCCGGAACAATTATTAAATTCAATTTAATTAGTTTGTGTAGTAGTTTTTTTTATACTGTTAGTAATAATTTTCATTGCTACTTTCTTTATTTCCGAACGGTATAGATAATTTTCAACCATTTATTTCTGAACGATGCAATCAGCTATTTCCTTAATTGAATAGTAATTTCGGTATATTTTATTTATTCAGTTCTTAAAGTCAATTTTATATGGGGTAATTTTCTATAATTTATTATAATAATATGTAGCATTAATTATTTCAAATATTATGTGGTAATTGTGTAGATTATAGCTCAAGGTCTCATAATTGACTGTAGACAATTATGACCATAGAGAACTTGCTACATTTTAGTTTCATGTTGGCAGAAACGCTCGATTTTTTTTTACTGTGTTCGATTTATTTATAAACATAATTTACTGGCTCAAAGGCCTAGTTGCCAAGCCATAAATATATTAAAAAAATAAACATAATTTAGGAGTTTTTGGCGGGAACTGAAAGGAGATTTAGTGCTGTGCAGTTTTATTTTCTAAAAATGTGTAAAATTACTCTAAAATGAACAATAGTTGTAGGACATTGATAGTTTTTGAGTAGTAATTATGTGTTTTGTGAGAAATGTGAACTGTAAAGTCAAATGTGGCCTTTTGAGTTGTCACAAGAACTCCGTTGAATGGCACTAGCTGATAACCTACAGTTCAGCTGTGCTACACATAGGTTTAAGAAAATGAAGAAACTACATTGAATCTAAGATCTGGCTTAAAGGCCTAGCTGCCAAACCATAAAATCCAAAAAAAAACCATAATTTAAATATATTATCTTATATAAAATATTATCTAAATTTCTCAAACAGTACACAAATTTCTTGGCACTTATAATATTTTTTTATTAGAATAGTTTATCAATGATTTCAATCTACTATCGGTTTGCCAATCTCAAAGAGAGTACATAGGTTTCCTGAACTGTAAAATTGTTAGCGGGAAAGTGTGATAGAATTTTAGTGGAAAATGTGTAGCAGCCCAGTGTGATCATTGTATTTGAGCCGTAAGGTAAACTAATTGAAGCTATAGTAACCAGTTGCTGTTCTTTTCTTGCCCTAACCCCTTCTGAGCTGTTCTAAGTGTTACACAATGTACACAATTCGTGTGTAGAAACGACACGAATTATTTCGTAGAGTCAGCTACTTTTCTCCGCGTGTACAAGAGCCCTGACGTTAAGCTAAATTAGTTTAGCACAAAAGGCCAACGCATTCTTACAGCGACCGAAATATAGGATGCAGGATCCGTGCAGGAACGGAAAAAGAATACAATTTCCTGCGGCCGGGCGGCCTGTCGTAAGAGGCGACTAAACAACCCACAGCCAGGTGGTAGGGCATCGCCCGACTGGATGGCTACCACCCCTGGTCTAGAACATGCCGCCATAACAACTTTGAGTTGTGTTCCGGCATTAGTGACCAGGTTCCAGACTCCCTTAAGAGAGCAGCAGCGCATTTGTAGCACCTTTGGTGTTGCAAATGTCCATAGGCGATGGTAACCGCTTTCCATCCTGTGGGCCGTCTGCCTGTCTGCTGAACTCCTGCAATAAAAAAAATAATATAGAAGAAAGAAAAAAGTAAGAAAAAAGATCTCGTACGAAGAAATAGAATTATTCCCCGCTCGCAAAAAGACTACCCGAGACTGTAGTAATGTTATCACCGCCAGCGGGCGCCGCGTCCTCGGAATGACAGACGTATAAAATTATATTTTTTTTTGTGTACCATCCGAACGCTTTTGATCTTCGAATTTAATATATGCCGTATGTTTCCCGTGATATCTGTCGAAATTGGTACATCTGTCTTTGCAGAACTGAATCACTGAATTTATTGGACGAGATTTATTTGTAAATAACTAATAAATATAATGAAAGTGTATGTTTGTGATTACGAAATAAATGTCAAAATTTCATTCGATGCCTAATCATAATAACCGTATCTAGAAGTTTGGTTTGTCCATCATTCTGAAAGTTTGTATAGAATTATGATCGAAATGGGCCAACAGATTAGACTGAGCATATTGTTACGAGTCGCGAGGCTCGAATTAAAATGCCGTTAGAATTACTATAGAGTTTATTAGAACTATACAAACACGTATAACACAGGTACAAATATAACCGAACATAATAAGTCCAAACGTAATGCAATTATTAAATTCCCGATTGTAGTACACACGTCTCGCTTCGCTGGTGGTTCTCGCTCGACTTAACCATCCTCCTAGCGCGCCTTTGCTTTATATTGCATAAATGCAATATGTTCGCCCGGCAGCGTGGACCGAATTTCCTAGAATCAGCTTGTACTTTAAATCCGTAACACCTGGCTAATGATTACAATACAACAATAGGCCGTATGCCAATAAATAACAAAAGAAGACGACCGTAAAAGAATTTCGATGTTATTAGTTCAATTGCCGACGGGTAATAAATGTGCTTTGTTTCAGATATGCAGGTGGATTTTGTGTTTGTTGGGACCTGAGTTGTAACAGTTGTTATCCGTGCAGGAACGGAGAAAGAATACAATTTTTCTGCGGCCGGGCGGCCTGTCGTAAGAGGCGACAAAACAACCCACAGCCAGGTGGTAGGGCATTTGCCCGACTGGATGGCTACCACCCCTGGTCTAAAGTATGTCGCTATAACAACCTTGAGTTGTGTTCCGGCATTAGTGACCAGGTTCCATTTTCCCTTAAGAGAGCAGCAGCGCATTTGTAGCACCTTTGGTGTTGCAAATGTCCATAGGCGATGGTAACCGCTTTCCATCAAGTGGGCCGTCTGCTGATCTCCTGCAATAAAAAAAAAACAATATTATACTGATATTAAACTGATCAATCATATTGAATCGATTTGGTTGAAATGCACAGAACTGCACAGGTACACGATGCTAATCAATGACATTGAATGAGTCGAGTTTTATATGGATGACTTTGGTTGATTGATCCAAATTGAAAGACAGAAAGAAAACGTCAAATAGAATTAGATTAAGTATTTCAAATGAATTTTAGCTTTATTTTGATATACTTAAGGCTGATATTATTTTATCCGTAGATCAAAGGAAATTGTGCCTAACAGTGCATTGAATTTTGAACTTTTTGCTAATGATTTGAAGTGTAAATTAGATTGAATCTTATATCCTAAACATATATATATATTACGAGAAAAGATTAGGAATCCCTACTAAAATTATTAAATGTCCATCCACCCGTGCGTAGTCGGGCCACGCCACTAGTGAGAAATAAAGTTTTTGACCTGTTAAACAGTTTTAATGGATATTTGCTTTCCATGTGTATTTATGGCGCTTGATTCACTAACCCATTATTGTACTTTTTACGTTGCCCGATATCAAATAACTTTGGACTCCAAACCGATCGATACCCTACAACTAGTCATTATTTTCTCATTATATCCCTTTATCATTGCATGTCGTTTCCTCTTTAATATTTTATATACTTTTTAGGGCCCTCTTAAACATTTTTTCGATGAAAAATAACAACATAGAATATGAGGACAACTATATCTACTTAGGAAAACAAGTTTCACTGAGCAAATCCAACTATTAAGAAGAAGTATTTTTTATTGTAGTATAGGTTCGCGTTTGACCACAGTCTTGCCCTATGTTAAGCGAAGATGTGGTCTAGGATGGAGCACGCTTACTTAGAAGGTACCTATTCACAAGGGACTTGAAGACACCCAGGTTATAAGTGTCGGGAAAGACAGACTCCGGCAATGAGTTCCACTCCTTTGCGGTGCGTATGATGAAGCTAGATGCAAAGCGCTTCGTTCTTATAGGTGGTATATCCATACATATCCGTGCAGGAACGGAGAAAGAATACAATTTCCTACGGCCGGGCGGCCTGTCGTAAGAGGCGACTTAACAACCCACAGCCAGGTGGTAGGGCATTTGCCCGACTGGATGGCTACCACCCCTGGTCTAAAGTATGTCGTCATAACAACCTTGAGTTGTGTTTCGGCATTAGTGACCAGGTTCCAGTCTCCCTTAAGAGAGCAGCAGCGCATTTCTAGCACCTTTGGTGTTGCAAATGTCCATAGGCGATGGTAACCGCTTTCCATCAAGTGGGCCGTTTGCCTGTCTGCTGATCTCCTGCAATAAAAAAAAAAAAAAAAAAACATAGATCGATCCAGTTGATAGAACACTTAACATATCTTGGAACACAACACTTCACACTTGCACATATACACAGAGGCACACTCAAATAAAAAAATAATCGGAAAGCATGCGAGCGTGAACATAGTAAAATTAAGGTGATATAGGCTCCGAAGAACATCGAGGGTAAACAGGCGACTAAAAAAAAACATGTCTTGGAGGAAATTCTGGTCACTCAAAAAGATTACACTATTGACTTGAAAAAAGTTGTTTTTGACACATGCATCGTGACAAGCCTGCTTTATGAGTGTCAAACATGGACTTTTACAAAGGAAACTATGAAAAACATATTAACAATACAAAGAGCAATGGAAAGAAGTACGTTGAGAATCTGGAAAATTCACAAAATGAGGAGCGATTTTTTTATTTTTTTTTATTGCAGGAGTTCTGCAGACAGGCAGACGGCCCACTCGATGGAAAGCGGTTACCAATGCCTATGGACATTTGCAACACCAAAGGTGCTACAAATGCGCTGCTGCTCTCTTAAGGGAGACTGGAACCTGGTCACTAATGCCGGAACACAACTCAAGGTTGTTATGGTGACATGCCTTAGACCAGGGGTGGTAGCCATCCAGTCGGGCAAATGCCCTACCACCTGGCTGTGGGTTGTTTTGTCGCCTCTTACGACAGGCCGCCCGGCCGCAGGAAATTGTATTCTTTCTCCGTTCCTGCACGGATGAAACGATACTATCAGGCATAACAAAAGTAACCAATGCACTTAACAAGGCTTCTAAGTTAAAGTGGCAATGGAGTGGGCATGTTGCTCGCCGACAAGATAAAAGATGGACAATAGAAACGACAAGATGGAAGGGTCCAATGGGAAAACGCAAAGTGGGAAGACCGGTAAAATGGTGGGCTGATGATACATCGGGAACGGCAGGCACGGATTGGATGATCCTAAGCAAAAATGAGAAAGTACCACCTGTTTGGGATCCAATCATCAAAACTATTAAGACCCAAACCCAGGAAAAACCAGCTGCCAGACCTCAAGACACTGTGAGCTCTTTCTGCGTACAACGGAACACAGACCAACTTGACTGATAATTACTTTTATTTTTCCTTCCAGCCATTTTAATATTATATAAAATGATTAGAGCTAGGCATGTTTGCTGAAGAATTTCTTGCGCCGCTTCTTCTCTTCAAGCCATAACATGTTGCGAAGCGGTAGTAAATTAGATTAGGCTCCCATAGATTAAATAATAACCATAAACAAAATTAAAAATTAAATAATTTAAATTAATAAGTTGGCGGTAGGCTAAATAAAACTTTAACAATACTCGTCGACACTTGACATCTTTGTCTTCCGTGATCACGGCCACTGAAAAGTGGCCTGAACGTCGTAAAAACCAAAATCAAATAAAATTACCACGCTTAAAACCGTTAAAACGTAGTTTTATTTTTATTAAAAATGAGAAAATCTGAAAGAAGATGGAGGAGGCCTTCACCCGAAGAGGGGTCCAAAATCAAGACTAACCTAATATAATACTAACTTAATTAACTACAAACATACACAACTAACATGTAACAAAACTAACAAACTATATGTATGTACATGAAAACTGTTCTTGTAAAAATATTTTGGAAATAAAGGCTTTATTGTTATTATTATAAACATTTTATTGAAATTTGTATACTACAATAATTTCACTTAATACATACATACATAACTTCACGCCAGTTCCCTTGCGGGGTAGGCACGAACAACTTAATAAAGTGAAATAATGGGTATATGTAGATGTTTGTTCCGTGCAGGAACGGAGAAAGAAGACTATTTCTTGCGGCCGGGTAGCCTGTCGTAAGAGGCGACAAAACAACCCACAGCCAGGTGGTAGGGCATTTGCCCGCCTGGATGGCTGCTGTCACCTCTGGTCTAGAATATGCCGCCTTAACAACCTTGAGTGTGTTTTGGATTTTTTTTTTCGCGTAACCCTAAAAAACATCAGCTATCTGCCAGTGAAGTCTCCGTGCAAATCGGTCCAGCCGTTTCAAAGATTAGCCGGAACACGCAAATAGACAAAAAATTTAAAATTAGATTATTTGATATAAATACCGTATATACTTTCATAGGAATTTAATAAAAAGCTGTTATTTCAACATTACAAACGGACACTTCAGTTTTGTTTGAATATAATTGCCTTTAGGCACTTAAAAAATTTTTTCCTTAAAGACGATTATCTTCTACATGGGATATAATCGAATAAATAGTATTTTCAACACACTTGCTCATAAAGTTGCTCTATGGTCACCGCAATTAGGCACAGAATGATACCCATTATCAAACTGTGAGTAAAAAACATTATAACTCACTAGTGAGTTATAGATTTTTCTTTTTAATTTTATTGGTTGAGTTGCTTTGTTCTTAAAAAAGTTTTTATTCAAAAAAAAGATCGTGTTCTATAGAACAAATAAATTAATGTTCCTATTGCTTGCACATTTCATGCAACTTCTTATTTAAATAGATAATTTTAACTCGTACGTGTTTAATAAATAAAACTTTCACTCATATATAACTTTTTTTTATCTACTAAATAAAATGAGTTTTTGTTGTTATTTTATTCACAAGTGTGTTGAAAAACGTCGTATGATACACGTGTGTATTGATGATTACCGTCCTCGGCTCTCTTAAGACCCTCGCCTACGGCTCGAGTCTCAATGGCGCCTCGGCGGTAATCACCAATGTTACACACTAGTACCATAATGTACTATTATAGTTTAAGAGCCAGTGAACGGCTACCTGTATGTATTTGACCAGACCTGAGTTTTTGTACATTGAAGCCCCTATACGTACCTTGCATGAGGCGAAGACTCACTAAGCTCTAAGTGGTGGACGCGACGAGCGCTCAGGCAGGACAGGTATCGATTTTTGACGAATCTTAAATCCATTTGACCACGTCTGCCGTTTTGAAATTTGAAAATATATGATTATTAATATCGGAAAATAAGACTGGCAGACCATTATCACGCGGTTTTCTTTGTGGCAGACAATTTTGAAAATGACAAAAAAAAAAATTTTTTTTAAGTAATTAACCAGATCTGCCATTGATATATTTTATTTATGATGGTCTTAAAAACTTATATTGATCATGGCAGACGTCTACATTGCGTACACACATCAATAAATAATAAAATGTTAGCTACTACCCGGTCAGATGTATATCGAGGGGTGAAAGGCTATTTGTTTTAAGCGACATTTTGTGACAGAATTGACTTGATGGTTTTCTTGGATCCTAATGTCTCAAACTTAAGGAATTATAATGAACCTGGTTTCCAACTAAAAACTACAGATTGTTTTCTTTTTTAAATATAGTATGTAGTTTACTAATAAAGTCTTTTTGTGGGTCATTGAAACTTCAAACTTCTCTATCGAAACAATTTCGCAAATGTCGCTTAAAACAAATAACCTTAGACCCCTCGATATGTTTTCCGTTCGCTGTTTTACATCAATATAATTTACTTGCGAATTGCGATTTACTTTATCACTGTGTTTACAGAAATTAATATTTTTTTAGATTCTATATACCAAACTTCATTAGTTAGATAATACGAAGTACAAAAACTCAGGTCTGGTCAAATACATACAGGTAGCCGTTCACTGGCTCTTAAACGATTAGGCTTCTGTAACCAAATTACAAAAAAAACAGTAGATGTTCATTGCCTCTATAATGCCCTTTGTTGTCTGTAAATTGACCTACACTCAGTGCCGTAAATAGGGCGGTGCCACCGGTGCCCAGGCACAGGGCGTAGACTCTGGGGAGGCGCAAGAATGGCCAGCCCAGGCAGGACTATTATTTTTTCGGTTTGCTCCTGATAAGTTCCCGCTGCGTCCCTAGTGCTCGATTCCAACACATACGTACCTACATGCCAGTATCATAAAAATTTCTGTTAAATTAGACAAAACATCGCGCTCATTTTTTTGGCAGCGTATTTGTGTTCTGGTGCTTTAAAAAGATTTTTCTTCCAAAATATTAGATAACTGGTCCACCAACACCAAGGTCCTTGTGCGTTATTTTATCACCCTGAATGGAATAAAGTAGACATACACATAGCATTGCTCTAGCTAGGGTAACTATAATATCTAAAAACACAAGGGCGCAGTTATAGAAGCTCGCATAGGGCGCATAGATGGCTACTTACGGCATTGCAACCTTAAAAATAATATGTAAGAACATACTGGCGAGAAGCTTAGAGCTCCGCTGGCCCAAGTGTGCGCGGTATAAAGTAAGAAGTAGGAAATAAGAAATATGTAATAAAAGTTAGCAAGAATAAAACTGTATAAATAATAGTATAAGACTCTGTATAAGATTTAGTTAGAAGTAAGGACCTTTGTAATATTTACCTAATAAAAAGATGAAACAAAAAGGATAAAATATGATGAAAAAGATAAAAACACAAAAAGATAAAAACAATAAATAAAACAAAAAAAAAATAGATAAATTATTTACATATAAAAAAGAAACAAATAGTGAACAGCCCGGACAATCTAGTTCGTTCGCAGAGAGGAGAATAAAAAATAAAAAAAAGTGTGCGCGGTTATTTAAGCACTGACTTCTGGAGTGTTCCCATTCGCGAACAACTCAACACCTATTCTAGAAGCACAATTGTTTTTAAGTGGAGCGTAAAAGGACTCTTTAATAATTCAACTTTTTCTTGGAAAACGGCGAGGTTAAAAGAAAAGTTACGGAGCTTTTTACTTTTTTTAATGAGGCCCTCGTGTACTTCGGCGATTGCTTTTAAGTATGCATTATTAATGTTACAATTATTCTCTAGAGTGATATTAGACCGAGATCGTGTTAGGGTTGAGTAGGCATTTATGTTAAAACGGAACACTTGGATATTCGTCATGTCTGTCTTTGTATGTGACAGTTATTTTTATCAGAAAGAACTGCGTGTACTTAGGACGTGGATGAAACTTGACAGAAAGATATATTATATTGTTACAACTCGGGTCCCGACAAAAACAAAATCCACTTGCATATCTAAAACAAAGCACATTTATTACCCGTCGGCATTTGAACTAATAACGTTTAAATTCTTTTATGGTCGTCTTCTCTTGTTTACTTATTGGCATACGGCCTATTGTTGTATTGTGATCATTAGCCAGGTGTTACGGATTTAAAGTACAAGCTGATTCTAGGAAATTCGGTCACGCGGCCGGGTGGACATATTGCATGAGTGTAGTATAAAGGAATGGCCCATTTGAGGGAAGGCCAGTCGAGCGATAACCACGAGCGAAGCAAGGCGTGTGTACTACAATCGGGAATTTAATAAGTGACTTACTTTTCGCGTTTTATTGAATTACGACTTACCGAATCACGTTTGGACTTGTTGTGTTCGGTTATATTTGTACCTGTGTTATACGTGTTTGTATAGTTCTAATAAACTCTATAGTAATTCTAACGGCATTTTAATTCGAGTCTCGACTCGTAACAATATACTAGGATATGCCCGCCACTTCGCCCACGCTTGACTTGAAATTCCCGCGGGGTTCCCGAGACACAAAGTACCGCAGCATTTAAAAAAGAATGCAAGTTATCCTTTTAGTGAAAACTGCGTTGGTAAAAACTAATTTTTATGCATCCGAACAACTTTCAACCGCTTCCGGGAAAATTCCCGCCGGATTCCCAGGGTAAAATTAATAATTTAAAACAATGTAATCAACAGGTTTGACATGAATAATAAAAATGAATCTGTTAAAAACAAACTATATACAATTTCAAATTTTTGGTTCTAAGGTATATGAAAGAAATATAATGTATAAAGAAACTAAATTTAATGAGACAAACAGTGCACGATTACTTGGTGTAACTATAGATAAGTACTTGTAATTGAAAAAGGCATGTTGACCAAATTAGTAAAAAAGTTAATAGTTTTGTGCAAGTCCTTGTAAAGTTATTAAGTACAGTACTAATGGCATATCATGTGTCTGCGATTAACACAACCTCATTTCATTACTACATAATATTATTATAAGTCACACATGTCACTCGCTTTACATACGTCTAATACTAAATACTTAATATTTCTATATAACGTGAAATAATGAAATAGACATACAGAAATCGCAACAGACTTTAAATTAAATATATAAACAAAACATTTGGTCCTTCGAGCCGGATACGGCTTTGGTACTACGTTATGGGTTAGAAAGAAAGAAGAAAGAAAGAAAATAATGTTTATTTAGAGTTATTTAAAATTATTAAAGTATACATAAGCAGTTTAATAAAAGCCAAAACTTAACTAACTCTAAACAGGCCCTAACTCAGCAAATGCTGGTTGATCACAACCAACGCTGGTCTTCCGTTAGTGCCAGGCAGTAACGTCACCTTCACAGAAGAAAAAATAATAAAATAACTAAGGAACATTTAATATTATTTGTAATTAGAACACCATGAAACAAAGAATAGACATATTTTGAATAATTTAATATAAGTGCATAATATGTTATGTAATAATTATTGAAATTTGAAAATAATGATTTTGAAAATAATAATAGGTATTACGAACAAAAAGAAATTAAACACAAACAGGTTACATGTTTGGAGTAACTCCACAGGCATAAACAGATCAGCTTTAGCTCAAAAAAATTCATCCGAGCTATTGTAGGTATGCGATTTTATGAGACTTGTAAGCCTCATTTTAAAGGTCTACAAATTTTACCACTGCCATGACACATGACGCACATAGCGAAAAGAAACTTTCCAAACACGTCTAGCTAATGATTCATTTACACTTTATATTCAAGTATATCAGGTTTTATTTTTATAGTACAGAAGTATGTTACACGACTACTTTCGATTAATTAATGGAGTTGTAGCAAAACTACACAATAAGAGAGAAAAAATAATTTCATTCGTTGTTTTTTTTATTTATTTATCTATATTAGAAATTTACATCATAAATACAAATAAGGCACCACTTAAACCTATGAGGTTTGCGTGTGATGCAACACACCCTCGCAATTTCAAATTTTAGGAAAAAAAAAAGACTTGTACATCCATATTCACATGTAACTAGTCTCATCGTATGTGCAGATAACATGCGTAGTCGCGAACGTTGATACATATAGACTGTCACTGCAATTTTTCTAAATAATAGTTTTTTAATGTCCGTTTTATATTTTTGTCATTCGTTCAAATACCAGCTGGTTTAAATTGAAACTCGAGACGCAACAGTAACAGACCAATAGCCAGCGAGGCGTTGTTTCTGTTTATACAAAATAATTACTGCGGGGTATTAAATGCAAATGCTCAAGGTAAACAAAATGGACAAAATCAGACACACAACAATAAGAGCGATAACTAAAGCAACTAATGCCTTGAGCTATGCACAGAAGTTAAAATGGAAATGGGCAGGTCACATAACAAGACTCACAGACCAGAGATGGACCGTTAAAACAACTCTGTGGACAGGACCACGAGGCAAGAGAGGCAGACGGAGACCATCGATGCGTTGGGAAGAGGATATTAAAAAAATAGCCGGCCCCAACTGGTATCAAATAGCTCAGGACAGAGACAGATGGGCGTCTTTGAAGGAGGCCTTTACCCAATCTGGGATTCTTACATAATTTATCCAACTAACAAACTAACAACAATAATACTAACAATTAATTTAAAATTACTAACCAATTAACATACTAAGAATACCTACAGCAAAAAGTAAGAATTAAAAGGCGTTTTTATTTTTATTTTTATTTTATTTATTTATTAAATGCAAATATTGCTCAATCCTGTAGCCTTAGATCCTACAGCCTAATACCCAGACGGTCAAAATTATAGTATGTAGAATGTAGGAATCGGTGAGATTGAAACACTATTGTTCTATATGAGCCAAATAATACTTTTCAAGGTTTGTTTTATCTTGTAATCGCTTAACACAAATCGCACCCATAAAATTATAGACCCAAATCAAAATTTTGAGTCATTGAATCTCAATATCTATTACATAAAAAATAAGGTACAAAATTGGATAATAAAACTACGTTTTAACAGTTTTAAGCGCGGTAATTTTAAAACTTAAGAAAATATTAAAATTGGATAACTTGATATTTTTAATTACATACATACATACATACATAACTTCACGCCAGTTCCCTTGCGGGGTAGGCACGAACAACACAGCGCCATTTAGGCCCATCCTTACACACCTCACTTGCTTCTTTGACATTGAATTTTTAATTAGGTCTCTATAATTCTAAGGGTTCGAAATGTTCTTCAGGGCTCTAGATTGTTTTTATTTATTTGAATAGAATTTTGCAGATTTGTTTAAGAAATAAACAGCTATGTTTATTTAAGACAGATAAAACGTAGAAAAACGCAATAAATAAAGCTAACACTTACAGATTAGGTTGTTGTTAATATAGAAAGAAAGAAAAACTTTATTTGAAGAAATAGCGACGTAATTACATTCCTTATATATTATTATACATAGAGCATATTTTGAAAATTTGCACGTCGCATTTTCAGCAAACAACTGTGCCGGAATTATATCCGACACAACGCTGACTTTCAGTGCAAACCTTCCTTTTGGCGTAAGATCAAAATGACCCAATTCTGTTAAATAAAAAATAATAATAAATTCAACTAATTCTACTTATGTAATATTTAATTAGTATAACAAATAAATCAATTTTAATAAAACCAACAATAAAATACTTTGTTACTTCAAAATTAAAATGAAATACTCGTGTAACAACTTGTGTTGAACATCTATTCGAATACGACTTGATAGAATGCTTGCCGAGTATTACCACATTCTGTGTGCTACGTCACTGTCACTGACATGACGCAGCAATTGACATTTTACTTCATAACCATAATATCGCATTTAGATTTCTATTCAATATACACAAAGTTATTATTGTGTCATAATTTTATGTATTACTCATTTTCTTACATACATACATAACTGCACGCCAGTTCCCTTGCGGGTTAGGCACGGACAACAGAGCGCCATTTAGGCTTATTCTTACACACCTCACTTGCTTCTTTGACATTCATAACTCTTGTCATGCATGCTCGTCTGTTCTTAAGGCTCCTGACATCACCTTCTGCTAGTACACGATCAATTTGATAATGGAAGGTGTGTCGTGGCCTTCCACGACTTCTGCATTGTATATCTGTTTAGTTATTCTTTCATCATGCATTCTTTCCACATGCCCGAACCACCGGAGCATTCCTTTCCTTACCTTCACCCCGACACTCTCATTATACATTTTTATACTATTTATTTCCATTTTTTTTAGCCAGGGGAAATCTGATTGAGTACCATAGGCCGCGTACGGGCAGAACCTGGGGATGATAGTTCGCAATTGTGTGTGGAGTTCGCCAGGTCGGGGGTGGCTCTAGCATGCCCAGCCAGAACTAGTGCCATGCTATCGTCACTCCCCAGTTAGGTATACCCACTAAAACTCCTGGGTTTTCTCTCCTGCGCTTTATGCCAGGATATATGACCCAGCCTGTCCGCTAGCTCTGGCAGGCGTGGGCCTCGCAAGGCTATTTCCACTACTGGGGAATTAATTTAGTCCCCCGGCCGTCTTACGTCCCTGCGACATCTGAGACAATGTTAGTATTGGGAATATGTCGCGTTAACGCGATATATGTCATGCCACATTGTTATTAATTGTTGATAATCTTTATTTGTTATTCAATGGTGTTTCTTAGATAATTATAACACAAATTTTGTCCTTAAATGTACTCAATTAAAGGACAAAATGTGTGTTATAATATAAACTATTGTTGTGTGTGTATAAACTAATGGAAATACGAATAACAAATATTGAAATATTTTACAACAAAAATAATTTTTAAAAGTGACTTATTAAACCTTTTGTAACGATTCAACTCGTTTTTTTGTTTAACGTCTTAGGCAGTTACCAGGTGGTAGGGCATTTGCCCGCCTGGATGGCTACCACCCCTGGTCTAAAGCATGTCGCCATAACAACCTTGAGTTGTGTTCCGGCATTAGTGACCAGGTTCCAGCCTCCCTTAAGAGAACGGCAGCGCATTTGTAGCACCTTTGGTGTTGCAAATGTCCATAGGCGATGGTAACCGCTTTCCATCAAATGAGCCGTCTGCCTGTCTGCTGAACTCCTGCAATAAAAAATAAAAAAAAAGTTTCTAAAACCAAAGTCTTACGGTCTTATTCATATTGAGTTACAGTAAGTTTGAAAGCTTGTTTAAGAACCGTAAAGAACCGTTTAAACTTATTCTATAAACTCAATATGATAAGACAGTAAGTCCCCAAGGCGACGTTTGAAGGTGACCTAAATGTAGTGCAAATGTTAATTGAACAGGGCTTGTAATTAATATTGTTGACATTAAAGGAAACGCTGGGAAGCAGGCAGTGTTTGTGATAATGGAACAATCTGCTGGTACGAACGTGATTTATTTAGGGCGCTTCGGGAGACAATAATGATATAGATTTTATAGACGTATATATATCATACTGTCGCTATGCCGTATTCGGCAAACCAGATAATCCTTTTGCAAACACGTGTTTTATTACCCCTGATATTTAAATTATCTGTAATACTTTTAATTATTGTCTCAATTGTTCACTGTAATTCATATGCGTTAATTTTCTAAGAATTGAAATGTAACTGTCTATTAATTATCGATCGCTAATCCTTTTGTGTTTATAGCCGGCCTTGCAGTTAGAAATCATAAACTGTTCCTATTGTTCAATTTCCGCTGAAATTTCTTAAAAGCCATGTTATTTGGATTAGGCTTACAAGTTTGAAAATTCCAATAAACAGTGTGTGCATGTTTATTAGGGGTTCCGTGACTGATTTGCGAATATATAAGGTCGCCCCTTAAGACAGAGTTAGTTGAGTTCCAACTGTGATAGATAGGTTATATAAATGTACTTTCGGAACGGGAATCTCACATCGATGAACTTTGCGCGTGTTATGTGTTATTACGATTTTCTGTCTTACGGTTTGGACTGGGTTTTTTTTTGGTTGTTTTTGTTAGAACTGCGTATTACGTGTGTGTACATCTGATGAAGTTTGTGATCTTCTAAAAAGACAGATTAATTCGTACCCCGCGAAGATGTAACAATACATAGATATAATAAGCTTGTAAGAGTCGAGTTTAGACATAGGTAGCTATTGTAAAAACCAGCTAAATATTGATATTCGCGCAATAGTCACGGCTACGTTCTCCGTCAACTCGCCAGCTGGCTAATGGTTGTCGAATGAAAATCGAAAACTGACAAGTTTACGGCTTAGCCGTTAGCCATCAACAGTTGATTAGGCGAGTCATTAGCCTATTAGCCAAATACCGGCCGAACACTATCAGCCGGATGGCTAAGTTTTTGAAATCCTTCTCTAGCTGAGATGATAAAGGTTTTTTAAGTGATTGTAAATTTTAACCCCTCTAAGGCAAAGTCGTTACGTCAGTACGTCACAGGGCTTAAATCAACTTGGCGACCATAATATTTTACAGGCCTGTCACTTAACCCTCCGCAGTATATTTTACGCGCTTTCCCGCCGTAACCCCTGTTTAGCTTCGGTCTCAACTTTGTTTTTAGAGTTCCGAAGGCCCGTTCATTATTGATTATAATATAATGGTCGAACTTTAGTAGGAGTCTTCTATGTGTCACGACAGTCACCTATAGTACCGTCCCGTGGCGCCTCATTATCATGTAGAGGGACGCTAGAAGGTTTATGGCCGGTCCCTATATCTTACTATTCATTCACTTGCCTTACCATCAGTTGAATTTTAATATTGCTTATATGGCGCTTATGTCAAATTTTAACCGATGGTAAAGCAAATAAACTGTCAGCAACATATAGGAACCGGTCATAACAGACATAAAAATTTACAACACATACATACATAACTTCAGGCTAGTTCCCTTGCGGGGTAGGCACGAACAACAGAACGCCATTCAGGCTTATTCTTACACACCTCACTTGCTTCTTTGACATTCATAACTCTTGTCATGCACGCTCGTCTGTTCTTAAGGCTTCTGACATCACCTTCTGCTAGTACACGATCAATTTGATCATGGAAGGTGTGTCGTGGCCTTCCACGACTTCTGCATCCATCCACTTTTGCATTGTATATGTGTTTAGTCATTCTTTCATCATGCATTCTTTCCACATGCCCGAACCACCGAAGCATTCCTTTTCTTACCTTCACCCCGACACTCTCTTTCAGACCAACTCTCTTTCTTACTTCGGTATTACGAACGCGGTCCGCGAGCGTCACTCCGCAGATTTTGCAGATTTTTTATGACCCATTTACAACACAATAGGCGGTAGTATCGCTATTAGTCATTTCTACCAGACAGCGGTCTAGCGGTACAAACCGTACAAATGTCCTCCTTGTTAGTTTTACAAACTCATTTTAAAATCATATACTGCCCAACACTAAATAAGATGTTGAATTACAAGTATCAATGGATATTTTCCTTGAACGAGCTTCTTGGGTAATTCGATGGTGGCGCTATCTGAATAAAGCGCTTTTTTACGGGCTCCTTGTAAAAGAATACTATAGGAATGACAATAGCCCAGTAAGCTATTATCATTCCTATAGTATTCCTTTTCCAGGATAAAACAGGCTAGTAATTTTCGAGACATGGAATACTTCAAAATAAACACTTTTCTACAATTCCGTAGCCAAATAGCAACTATAGTTCAATAGTTGTTGCTACAGAACCTTTCACTGTGGGCGGACCAGTACGCACTTGGCAGATATTTTTTAGTTGAACGAAGCTCAGTAGGTCATGACCCAGTTCTCTACATTGATAAACAATCCCCTTTAGTTCATTAGTGAGAAAGGGTAGGAGAGAATATTTTGTTTGACAGGTTTTTATCGCTAGACATAATTGCCTACCTTAGGAGCTACCTGTTTTTTTTTCATTGCATGAGTTCAGCAGACAGGCAGACGGCTCACCTAATGGTAAGCGGTTACCATCGCCTATGGACATTTGCAACACCAAAGGCGTTACAAATGCGCTGCTGCTCTCTCTTGAGGGAGTCTGAACACAATTCAAGGTTGTAATGGCGGCATACACAAAATACAACATAAATCAAGGAGGATAATTCGGATCAGGAAATTCCGAAAACGCAATTTTAAGAATTTTGATCTGTCTGTTAGAGCATAACGTAACAACTACTGAACGTATATAAATGAAACTCGACATAGTGCTGGCTTATAACCCGAATTAACACTTAAAATACATTTTATCGCGATAAATGAAGTCTTTTCTTTAGAATAGATTAGCAAAATTGCTGAGATCGCGTTTTTCAATTCACTAACACATACCTACGTTGTCATAAACAATATGTCATTCGTTGTATTATTTCAAATCAGGTTGGCTTCGACTCGCCTCTTTATTTCGCTGGGCAGTTGTAGACTATAATATATGGATTCAGTTTCTTACAATTATATTGTATGTTCTTGAATACTACGGGCCATAAAAATGCCCCGGACTTTTGGGAGGGCTTGCGCGGGACCATGGTAAGGCCAACACGTAGAGGCCCCTTCATAAATTTAATGGAAATGTCGCGTGACACTGACTGGAGATTCTCTCTGTTTACACTATATAAAAATGCACTCAAGGACAAGCCCGGGTCAGTGTAGGACTATTGTAGGAAATAAAAACAAAAGGTACCGGGCTATTGGGATGAACTGCTAGTGGAACTAGGGATCTGGGCTATGGGGACTATGGCGTCTGCCCGTCGGAATGTTCGGGGAACATAGAAAAAGGGGTAGACGGTGACTCGCCATTCCCTGTATGGGCCCCTAAAAATAATAACATTGGCGAGGGGCAACATGGGTATGAGTGGCTAAGGGGTGTAGAGAGGTAGTCTGCAGGTTCACCGAAACTACTTCGACGTTAGGCTATTTAACACTCCCACCCCTGGAAGTCCCTGGCGATCTGCACTCCGTGCCGGCTGGCTAAGGCAAGCACGGAGACGATGGCCTTCCCTTGGTCCCCGGAGTCAGGTCCGAGATGTCGCTACTCACCTAAGGTTTCGCCACAAAGCCCCCCTGCGGGTTTAGTGTCTCTATTAATATTATATGTAAAAAATCGAATTAAGTTTTAGTGTACGTAAAATAAAGCTACGGTTTAGGGTTTGTACGCGGCTCAACCGCAGGGCAAACTCTAGTGAACATATAAATTGAAATATTCATTTAATTTTTTGTTATTGCAGGAGTTCAGCAGACAGGCAGACGGCCCACTTGATGGAGAGCGGTTACCATCGCCTATGGACATTTATAAATCTCAACAATAATATCTATCTATACATATATAATTGCTTGGCTTCACTGACTGATTGACTGACATACTAATGCACAGCCCAAATTATGTGGCTAGGACTATAAAAAAATTGTATGCGGGGTGTTTCTATACTGTAAGTGCGTACTAAGAAAGGATTTATGAAAATTCAACACCTAAGGGGATGAAAGTGGGTATGAAAATCCGTAATTTTTCCAGTAAGTTTTTCATATTTTATTTGGTACCGGCTTCAAGACAGAAATTATTTATTTTTTGCTTTTTAGTTTGAAGGTTTTGTTTTTGTAAAAAAATAATATTTTCTACTCCTTAGTTGCTTGAATAGCTTTAGAAGTAATATTTTAAGCACCTGTAGAAATTGTATTACTGGCACGCGTATACAAGTTTTCAACAAAGGTTTTCAACTTCAACAAAGGTTGCTCTCGATTTCCACTTACTAGATCCTGATTTGGTGACAATGGGACTACTTCAGAGGTATACTCTTTCGAATAAAGGAAAACATGGAAAATCGGTCCACAATTGACGGAGACATTGCGATCTACTGTAAAAATGTTGGAACACGCATGTCAAAAGACATACTAAATATCTAAATAAAACTTTTGAGCACCCAAAACGAAATTTAGGTTAAGGTCTAATTTAGCACTTCGTAATTTATAAATATTGCAATGACTCCATAAATTTACGACACCTGGCAACACTGATTAATTAACAAGAGAGGGAGCGGCGTGACGCGGAAAAGCAGCCATCGCTCAAGTCATTTAGTGGATGAAAAGGATTAATGTACAGCGAGAGTTCCCGCTGCGAACGACGACCTCATATAGAATGAGGTTCACACAAAGCTAGAGCCACATAGGCGATACTTTAAGTCAATATCCATGTCTATCATCTTATCATTACATAATCAATCTCGCTTCGGTCTCGGTCCGTTGCGGGTGCGGTCAAATATTCTTAAACAAGAAAGAATCAGAGATATCTTATTATCGTATCGCTCTAGTTCCGATCCGATATCGCGTTGTTACCGGTTCGTCGAAAAGAATATAGGACTGAAATCGGTTCTGTCATGACTTGTACCGACAGTGTCAATACGCATTTGTTTCAACTCCAGACTAGTCGTTTAGACATCGCGAGATTTTTTCGGACCGAGATCGGAACGAAATTGAACCGTGAACGGCATCAAAGTGTGAATTGAGTCTTATGTATCAAGATCGCTGGTTTGACTGCTTGTTTAGATTGTGTATTTACTTCTGTCGTATGTCTTTATCGTCGAAGTATGTTTCACATAATTTAAGGCTAGTGACGTCACTAAACATAATTAGTCCCCCTCCTAAACCATCCATCATCATCAACACCAACTCAAAATTTTTCATGTCACAACAATTAAACAATAAATTATGACACCACACAAAGTCAAAAACACATAACTAACAATAAAACTTATACACATACTCAAACCAACGCGCACTACCATCGCATTGCATTACACGCACACTCACAAACAAACCAAGACACACAAAGAGCCTAAAAATTAATAACCCAGGCACAGAAAAGAAAAAACCAACACACATGGCACTAGATAGGACTATATATAAGTATAGATATAAGGCCAACACTGCACATGCACTTCCTCACAACACCAGCATGTAACAGATACACTGTACATTAGTATAAGTTTAGTATTAAAAATAGGATAAATTAATATAATAAGTTAATCTTAAGGCACACCATAACATATAAATCACTAAATTAATGTCACACACTAACAAAAATAAACAATAAGCGTGTATGGACTCTAAAATCTTTCATAGAAATTAAGTAGTAAAAAAAGGTACGGAACTCGAGTCCGTAGAGATGTTAAGAAAAAAAAAAACATAATTAGTCAATACGTAATTCGTATTTGTATAGGCCAAGGTTGTCAATCATTCTCAGTCTACTGCTAGACATAGATCTCCCCAAGTTTAGCCTATATAACCCGTTCCTCCGCTTTCCGCATTCAGCGTCTAGCGGCGATCTTACGCGGGGTGTCGGAATAGAGCACTTTATACTCTCCATTGGCCGAGAAATGCTCTCCATTTCACTATTAGTCTCGTCTACTCCATTGGCCCATTGCCACTTTAATTTGTTAATTTTGCGAGTCCTGTCAGTTATTATGGCAATCCTGAGATATCCTTGTTTCGTATTAAATTGCTGACTGACTGGAAACTGGAAGACGGACCCACCCTACCACCATCAATGTTTACGTTTAGTTTATATACATTTAGTATGAAATTAAAGACGCGTCACGCTCTTGCGTAATATTCGTTCGCTTTCTCTTGTGTATGGCTTGTACTTAGCCTCGTAGTATATTAGGACAATCCATCAACGTCAAGTCTTCATTGTCCTTTTTAAGGTAGTTGTCAGGTTATCGGTCATTCAAGCTTCTATATTTTGTTATTATATTTTTGTATACAAAACAACCTGATAGTTGACTGCCCCAAAAAGGAGTGGTACGATTACGAAGTTAATGCTATTTTAGTTACGTATTTTATTATAGCCTCTGAACTGATTTGCATATGTTTGGTATTGTTATTCCTTATTTTGGCAGACTCTGTGATCGTATAGTCTATAGATTTAAGTACTGGCTCGCTTAGTAGCTGTTATGCTCTTAGCCGGGTAATGAAAGTGGAGGGGTGGAATATGGAGGCGCAAACTTGAGAAGCGCTAGATCCAGCAGTGGAATATCAATTGGTTGATGGTGAGGACAAAAAGAATATCTAATATATAAAATTCTCGTGTCACAGTTTTCGTTGCCATACTCCTCCGAAACGGCTTGACCGATTTTGATGAAATTTTTTGTGCTTATCCGGTATCTATGAGAATCGGCCAACATCTATTTTTCATCCCTTTAAAATCTTTTGGCAAGATTTTTAATCTTATTTTGTCATGACCTAGAATAAAAAAAATATATTACTCTTTTAGATTCACAATTAGAACCGGTAGGTGGCGCTGAGATCGGGTTCTGGAATCCTCCTAATCACCTGAAGCGAATTTGGTGATTTTGTTTTTGTGTATTTGAGTGGGTACCGGGATGGTTTAGATTCGGTTTTTATTGCGGGAGTTCAGCAGACAGGCAGACGGCCCACTTGACGGAAAGCGGTTACCATCGCCTATGAACATTTGCAACACCAAAGGTGCTACAAATGCGCTGCTGCTCTCTTAAGGGAGATTGGAAGCTGGTCACGAATGCCGGAACACAATTCAAGGTTGTTATGGCGACATACTTTAGACCAGGGCTGTGGGTTTTTCTGTCGCCTCTTACGACAGGCCGCCAGGCCGCAGGAAGTTGTATTCTTACTCCGTTCCTGCACGGATGAGAAGGCTCTGCACGATTTGTATTGATATTTGATCTATGTAGCCAGCCGCATGAGAATTCGTGTCTTAGAATAACCTTCAGACAAAAGCCTTATTTGAATCTCTTTAATATTTGACTGGCGACAAACAAAAGGGTTCATGCGGCACTTCGAAATAAACACCCAATCTCTTTTCTTTTACCATATCCCTATTAATTGGGGTTGGCACAATATGTCTTATACTTCCACACTCCTCTATTATGATATACATCTTCTGTCATCTTGTCATCCTTCACACAATCCATCCATCTTTTTTTGGTCTACCTTTACATTTGTACCCAGCCATCTTGTAGTTTAACATTCTTTTTGTCATGTAACTTTCATGCCTCCATACCAACTTAATAGTGTCCTCTCAATTTTTCAGTCACCAAGTATTACTTACAAAAAAACAATGAACTGCAAATACAATTGTTTACAATTTATAATTAATATTATAATATATATTTTTTTAATAAATTTACGCATACTCATAGCAACGCGCACTACCATCGCATTGCATTACACGCACATTTTACAAACAAATCAAGACACACAAAGAGCCTAAAAATTAATAACCCAGACACAGAAAAGAAAAAACCAACACACATGGCACTAGATAGGACTATATATAAGTATAGATATAAGGCCAACACTGCACATGCACTTCCTCACAACACCAGCATGTAACAGATACAGTCTACATTAGTATATGTTTAGTATTAAAAATAGGATAAATTAATATAATAAGTTAATCTTAAGGTACACCATAACATATAAATCACTAAATTAATATCACTCGGTAACAAAAATAAACAATAAGCGTGTATGGACTCTAAAATTTTTCATAGAAATTAAGTAGTAAAAAAAGGTACGGAACTCGGGTCCGTAGATATGTTAATAATATATAAAAAAAAAAAATACGCAGCAAAACACAATTTGCAAGTTTCCGACAAATTATCCTAATCTAAGGCCCAAAGTTAAAGAATATATTCTGTAATGTTTTCAACTTTATACCCTTATAAAGACGTCATTTGAAACCAAACCACAGAACTCAACGATGGGTTATATCCGCGGCGCGGGCATTTAGAACGTGACGTATCTGCGGCGCGGGTTTATGGAGCGTGATGCAGCCGTACCGCGGCATAGAATAGATAACAGACGGCTCACTCTGAGGAAATTGGTTGAACATGCGCAAATGTATTGCCCGCATTGGGCGCACAAGTCATTTTTTAAATGCGAAGCTTGTAAACAGGCAACAGCTAATGTATTGAGGTTAAAATCGCCTATAGACATCAACACGTTGCCAGCTTTTAGGATGTGATAAACAAGATGAGATAGAGGGTTTGTTTTTTTTAATGAGTTCAGCAGACAGGCAGACAGCACATGTAATGGAAAGCGGTTACCATCGCCTATGGACATTTGTAATATCAAATGCGTTACAGGCCCACAGGAAAGTGGTTACTGTTGCCTATGGCAAACCAATGTGCTGCCGTTCTATAAAGAGAGACTGGAACCTGGCCACTAATGCTGGAACACATCTCAAGGTTGTTATGTAGGCATACTTTAGAGCAGTGGTGGTAGCCATGCAATCAGGCGATTACCCTACCACCTGGCTGTGGGTTGTTTTTGTCGCCTCTTACGACAGGCCATCCGGCCACAGGAAATTAAAAAATAAAAATTCTTTCTCCGGTCTTGCACGGATAATAAGGAATGGGTAGAGAGAATGAGATATAACAGTGGTCGGAAAACAGCTAGTACAATATGTGACCGGGACGTATAATGTGCGAGCAAGATAGAGCAACTATTAATGTGAATGATTAGACCGTCTATTGTTTTTTGTACTTAAACTGAAGAATCTGCATCTAACGTTATACAATAAAGTATATTCTATTATGTATAAGTGCTACACACCCCTGCAAGAGTCGTGTTAAGGATATTAGGCGCTGAGGAGCGACAATTTGCTTGCGGCCCTCTTACTAATTGTAAAAAGTAGCATTTAATCTTATGATTTACTTTTAAGGTTCTCTAGATGAGATGTCTCGTTGGGCAGATATTGAAAATTGATAACGGTGTTCTTTAATGACATTTTTATTTAAATAATTATTTTTGCCAGGTGGTAGGGCATTTGCCCGACTGGATGGCTACCACCCCTGGTCTAAAGTATGTCGCCATAACAACCTTGATTTGTGTTCCGGCATTAGTGACCAGGTTCCAGTCTCCCTTAAGAGAGCAGCAGCGCATTTGTAGCACCTTTGGTGTTGCAAATGTCTATAGGCGATGGTAACCGCTTTCCATCAAGTGGGCCGTCTGCCTGTCTGCTGAGCTCCTGCAATAAAAAATTAAAAAATCGGTTCGCGCCCCTTAGGTCCCTGCGCCCGAATGCCACGCAACCTTTGCACCATAGGATAAATAAGGCCCTGATCAGTGCGCTTCTTTTACCTTTTTGTATTGAGTGTATATTCTGACTTGTTATTCTGTGCCGCGGGTTTGTGGCCCGTGACGTATCCGCGACGTGAGTCTATAGGGCGTGACGTATCCGCGCCTTTTAATCGGTTGCGGATCACGTCCGCGTGATACTCGAGGACATAATTTAAGTAAAATGCTGCTGGACGAGTTTAAAATTGTTTTGTAAAGCGCTACTTGTTGCATATATAATCCCTGTTTAGAAATCTATAAAGTTGCTGCTGAATGTTGAAATAGCGGTGCTTTCTTAGAAATGCTTTTGTAGAATACTGCGAATATAAAATAGGGATGTTTTGCTTTTTAATTTGATATATCTTATAAGTATAGAAAAATGTATATTTTAAGTAATATTTTTTAATAATTTTCGACTTATAAAGAAATAAAAAATAAATAAATAAGATAAAATTAATTTTATAATCCTTTAAATTTTAATTTAAGTCTGTTGAGCTATTTTAACGCATATACATAATATCAGCCCATAAATGTCCCACTGCTGGGCTCGGGCCTCCCATTATAGGGGGAAACGGACGTATTGGCAGGTTTGATACATCGGTTATCTGGATGTGCAGGTTGCATTACGATGTTTTCCTTCACCGTGATTACCACGTGGTAATCGTAAGAATTTATTTTAACACATATTAATAACAAATTTGGAGGAGTTAAAAAACTTGAATTTTGAAAACGGTCGCATGTAAATAGCACTTTTTATTTAAATATTGGCATTCATTTTGAAACAACAGATGGAAACTTAAATTTGATATACCGGTATAGACCAAAATACCATTTATCGTTAATTAGCAAGTTTGCTAATTGTAAAAGTCTCTGTCAAACACACCTTAGCACCCACAACATAGAATTTTATTTTCTAGTGTGCGTGCCATAGTTAACCGAACCATTTATGTTATGTAATGTTAATAATTATTTCAATAAAAAAAAGCAAGTTTTACTTTACAGTGACTATCTTAATAAATAATCGAATCTCCAGATAAGATAATTAGAATCTGAGCTATACAGATTCGTAATAATCCGAATTGACAGTCATTTTATAATTATAATTGCAATATTTTAGTAATTTAAAAAATATGTACATACATACATACATACATACATAACTTCACGCCAGTTCCCTTGCGGGGTAGGCACGAACAACAGAGCGCCATTTAGGCCCATTCTTACACACCTCACTTGCTTCTTTCACATTCATAACTCTTGTCATGCACACTCGTCTATTCTTAAGGCTCCTGACATCACCTTCTGCTAGTACACGATCAATTTGATCATGGAAGGTGTGTCGTGGAATTCCACGACTTCTGCATCCATCCACTTTTGCATTGTATATCTGTTTAGTCATTCTTTCATCATGCATTCTTTCCACATGCCCGAAAAAATATGTAGCTACATTAATATCTACGAAAATGTATGTATTTCTCTTAATACATACATATTTTGGTTGATAAGTTTATTTGAATAAAGACGTGTACACAGACGAGGCAAAAAAAAAATAAAGTTAATAATATGTACAAAAACTTTTGTTCATATATTCAATTATCCGAATGTCTCCACTCTAGTTTGATTTACGATCGCAAGTTGTAATCGTATAATTTGAGATCCTAAACCCACCTTGCGGCGTAATTGAATAACAACTGTATTCCTTTGTAGACTACTTACTATCTCAAATAACATATTTATAATAAATGCCTAAATACGAGTATGCTTTATATTTATTTATGGCACTGGTAATAGCATTTTCTTGATCTTATGATTATGATGTTAAGTAAAATATTTACAGGTGGATCCGAATAGGCGTCGGCCCGTGAAATATCCGCGGCGCGGATATTCGCATTCGAATCACGTCGTCTCAGAACCACTCGGTTTGCTACATAGTATTTTAACTATTCAGTGGGAAAAATATGAACAAAGCAGCTATGCAATGATAAAATAATATTAATTTTGAATATCTTGTTGCGACTTATCCTACCATCGGTTAATTTTTGCCGTTAGCAAGGCAAATGAATGGTCGATAAGATATAGGAATAGGGCGTGAGACAACAGTTGGTGATCGTTTACTTCGAGTATTTATATAACTGTATTACCAGATGATGCTTAAAGTGGAAAATCGAGTGGATATTTTAGGGGGTAGAATGACGATATTTTAATAGAAGTATTTTAATTGAAATTTCGTGATTTATTAAATAGTAAGCAACCCACCACGCGCCTGCGGTTACGGTACATCCATTATTATGCGCATTTGTTACTTGCACCTGCATGTTATTCTCGTACATATTATTATACAAACTGCCGAACAAACTATCTCGTTTTTTCAGAGCGCTATATGATATAGCTATATGACCTGTAGAGTTGTATAATATGGGATCCGTCAAAAAGGGCCTAAACAGGTATGTTGCGGACAGAGAGCACCCCCCTAACCCGCCTGCCGGAGCACGCCTCTCCGCGCCGCGCATATCGCCGACGCCCTTAGCTCGCATAGTTAGCAGCTAGGTGCCGGACGGAACGGGGATATAAGAAGCGGCCTTGGAGGCCGGAAAATCGTTCAATTGCTCACATACATATGGCACCAATACTCACTACTCTACACTCTGTTCTATAGTTTTAATTTAATTGTAAATAATGTTAATAATAAGTCTCCACATCGAGTTTTATTTGAAAGAAGCAACTGCCACGAATAAGTTATTTAAAATTTCGAAGAGGTATTTGAGGGGCATCGCTCGGTTTACTCGTATTTGGTATTTCGGCATGTGACCGAATAATATTGCAGTCGCAAAATCGGATGTTAAGTTTTGCCCGTTTCGGTTATTTGCCGAATCTTAAAACCGAATGCGCATGTAAATTCTTACATATAAATTATATTGCGATTGAGGCTTAGAAAGTTATGTCTCCGTGTGAACGTAGTGTAAAAGCTCTAAAACTGCCTATTTCAACTTTTGTCGGCGTAGCACGACGGCTACGCTGCGTAGCAGGCCGCATACACACTACGCCACGTAACAACGCTGCGTAGATTACCTACACTAATCTACTACACTGGAACTAAATGTACTGAGATAGTCTGACAGTTATTACTATGATTGTATAAAATAAATACAAGCATCACGCTTTAAAGATTAAAGGGCTGCGGCGTACTAAAATATTTACGCCTTATATTTTTATTACGCCACGTAGTTTCTCAGCAAGTTTTTGTTTTATGTTATCTCTGGAGCAAGGTATAAAATATTTATCCACATTGGCTGAATAATAAGTTATAGCCTGACCATCTTGAATTTTGGCCATGAAATTACTGACAGTGTAAGCAATATAATGTAATGTAGTCCATACTAATAATATTACAAAGAGGAAACAGCCGTGATTAATATAGGCTATATAAAAAATTAATGGGGCGGTGGACGCTATTTATTTAATTTAAATTGAAATTTTGACATAATTATGATAATATTATAAATAATGTAAACTCTACGAGCTAAATCTGCACGCCAAGCTGGCAAAAACATGTGGAACTAAATACAATTATTGTAACATCTTTTAAGCCATGTTTTTTGCAGTAAATAAATACATTTGAATTTGAATAAGGATCTCAACTAAAACTTCAATAATGTAACTCATCAATTTAAACAAAATTCCTGGCGCTGGAATCGGGTTCTAAGATTTTGAAGGAATTTTATATGAAGCGTCCGGGGTGGTTTAGATTTATAATTAGACCCGGTAGGTGGCGCTGGAATCGGGTTCTAGATTTTTATTTTTTCAGGGCAGGACGTCTGCCGAGACTGCTAGTTACTAATAAAGTTATATTTAGACCTCCATACATCTTTAGACTTCCGTGCAGAGACAGGGAAAGAAGACTAATTCCTGCGGCCACGCGGTCTGTCTTAAGAGGCGAAAAAACAACTCACAGCTAGGTACATACATACATACATAACTTCACGCCAGTTCCCTTGCGGGGTAGGCACGAACAACAGAGCGCCATTTAGGCCCATCCTTACACACCTCACTTGCTTCTCCTCACAGCTAGGTAGTAGGGTGTTTATCCATCTGGATGGTTACCACCCCTGGTCTAGAGAAAACCGCCGTAACAACCTTAAGTTGTGTTCACCGACAGGCCGCCCTGCCGTAGGAAATTGTATTCTTTCTGTTCTTTCCTACACGGATATCCTTTTATGCGCTGTATATTATATTTAACAATATCGCATCACTAATTACACACTAAACTCTATGCTAGATCTGCGTGAAACGGTCAATAACTATAACATTACGGGGTGTCTGGAAGAGATCGCTTCCTAGCGATAAGACCGCCCATTGTGCACATTTAAAATATTTTTAGGCTATAAGATTTTCTGTGTTTTCTGTAATGGTGTACAATAAAGTGTTATCTATCTATCTATCATTATCACACACGAAGCAAGTAGCATTATCTTCTATTATTCTAGTAATGCATGATGAAAGAATGACTAAACAGGTATACAATGCAAAAGTGGATGGATGCAGAAGTCGTGGAAGGCCACGACACACCTTCCATGATCAAATTGATCGTGTACTAGCAGAAGGTGATGTCAGGAGCCTTAAGAACAGACGAGCGTGCATGACAAGAGCTATGAATGTCAAAGAAGCAAGTGAGATGTGTAAGAATAAGCCTAAATGGCGCTCTGTTGTTCGTGCCTAACCGACAAGGGAACTGGCTTGAAGTTATGTATGTATATATTCTAGTCTGTTCAAATTTTTCTTTTGAAGGAGCATTTCTTACTCCGGTCACGTAAAATCGATGCTGGGGCTGGCCACAATTCATCATAGTTACAAGGGTTGGTTGAAACAGTAAGGACACGAGACCAGATTTTAAAATGATTTAATTGAAATGAATGGCCGTCGTGCTGGCCTGCATTTTTAGGGTTTCGTAATAAACATTTCGGTAAGAACAGAAGCTTTACAAAATTTTCTTATCTATATAGAAAGAAAGAAAGAAAGAAAAGCTTTATTTGCAGAAATAGCGACGTAATTACATCCCTTATACATTTTTGTACACAGAGCATATTTTGAGAATTTGTACGCCGCAATTTTAGCAAACAAGGTTTGCGCTCAGCATATTGCTGTGCCGGAATTATATCCGACATAACGCTGATTTTCAATGCAAACCTTCCTTTTGGCGTAAGACCAAAACGACCCAAATTTGTTAATAAAATAATAAATAATAATTATTATTAATAAAACTAATTCTACTTATGTAATATTTAATTCGTAAAACAAATAAATAAATTTTAATAAAAAGCAAGACGTTTTTTTTTTAGATCTTTTTACCTGATCTTTTTTTAACACTTCTCCTATTTGCTCATGGTATGTACGTCCCAATCATCAAACTGCATCAACTCTACCATTCATATTGCTGTCATAAATTTGTTTTGAGATTCTACCTCTCTCCATTCTCTCTATATATCCAAACCAGCTTAATAATCTTTTTTCAACTCTTGTTATTGCATCTTCTTTCAGTCCACAACGTTCACTTATTGTTTCTTATCATATTGTTACAAGCCGGCAAAAGTGAATGCACACCTGCCTGCCGTAACGCACAGTTTATTACCTTCCCGCATTTGGACTTCTTTTATTTACTTAGAAAAACAGTATATTGTGTATTGTACTAGTTTATGGCCGTTCGCAGAAATAATTAAGCAGGTGTGCGGATTACGTTTTCTGGGAAATTGCGTCTGCGCTTGGCAGGTATGGCATATTGTATTTGTATAGTTGAGTATAAAAACAATGCCCGAACGCAGGGGTGAAGCAGTCAAGCGAGGATTACGATACGAGCAAGACGTACATTCGATAAGCTTTATAGTGACGGACTTTGCGCGTGTTATTGATTTGTGCAGTTTGTACTGGTTGCGTCCGGTTATATTTGTACCTGTGTTATACGTGTTTGTATAGTTCTAATAAACTCTATAATAATTCCACTTTAAAATAATAATAATAAATAATAATTAGTGGACGCCCGTTATCGAAATTGGACCATAATAATTAATTTAAATTATAAGTTTGACCATTATTAAGGTTCTGCTGTCAAAGACTACTTTTATAATCACAGATTTTGACAAGGATATACTGTTGATTTAACTTTAACAACAAACAAAAGAGTACCTATTTGTGTCAAATACATGTTAGTATGTGTAATGTTTTTTTTAAATTTGATGTATGTATTTCTTATACATTTTTTTTTTAATATTAGTATTCTGCACTCTTTCTCGGTATAAACTATAAGTGTGCAAAATTTCATACTCCTCCGTCCGCGCAATTTCCGTAAAAAGGGGTACAAAGTCTTTAAGTAAATATAATGCTGTGACAAAAACGTGAAAATGATAAAAAACAAAGCGGAAATCATTCGGTCCTTGTTTATTTTTCTATCTCACTCTAATTACTTTTGGCGTTTCCTTTGAAATTTATCCTATGCAGCGCTACCCTTATTATCCGCGATTAGACCTATCATTTATTCAACGCAGAGACGGAACTCCTTACCTCTACCCTACATAATAAAAACAATAACGAATTGGTGGAGTAAACTGTAATTTCAGTGTGATACAAGTTACGTTTGTTGTCAGTGCTTCCGTGCATGTATTAAATATTCAAATTCAAAAGTTCTATTCAAAATAAGTTCCACTGGAGAACACTTTTTGAATATAAGTTAAAATTTAATTTTACTTCCTATTCTATGTACTCCGCTTCGCGACGTGTTATTGCTGAGCGGAAAAAATATCCCCAGCAACACGTCTAGCTAAAATTGTTTTTCCTTATATTTCTTGCTCTATTTATATCTCAAGTTTTTTTTCAAAGATTTATACAGGCGTATGTTACAGAATTACATTTTGAAGAATTAATGGTGTTGTAGCAAAGTGTGCATACTCATATGACAATGACACAATTTTTTTTTATTTTACATACATACATACATACATAACTTCACGCCAGTTCCCTTGCGGGGTAGGCACGAACAACAGAGCGCCATTTAGGCCCATTCTTACACACCTGACTTGCTTCTTTGACATTCATAACTCTTGTCATGCACACTCGTCTGTTCTTAAGGCTCCTGACATCACCCTCCGCTAGTACACGATCAGTTTGATCATGGAAGGTGTGTCGTGGCCTTCCACGACTTCTGCATCCATCCACTTTTGCATTGTATATCTGTTTAGTCATTCTTTCATCATGCATTCTTTCCACATGCCCGGACCACCGGAGCATTCCTTTCCTTACCTTCACCCCGACACTCTCTTTCAGACCAACTCTCTTTTTATTTTGGTTATAATAATGACATGACGTATAGTTCGCGCCACGTAAAAACAACGCTGGCCCTGAACCTGCGCAGTGAGCGCTTTATCGATCAAATTGGTGGTATGAAGGGGGCGAGACGGGAATTTCAGCCAATTCCAAAATACTAAGTAGCTAGTAAAGTACCTAATAAGATACTACAATAAAACAATTACTCATAAAACATTAACCTAGTACTTTAGGATGCGACTGTACACCTGCGCAGATACATTGACGGCCTCTGTGGTTGGGCGGGCTAAGCCTTTGCCGACCTACCTCACTGCAGCGCAGAGGCTCCGGGTTCGATTCCTGGTATAGTAAATTTCGGAAACGTATTTTCTCCGTTATTTACTATGGTCTGGGTGTCTGGGATCGGCCCCAGAGTACTACGTTGTATATTACCCATAACACAAGCGTAACTTGCTTAATTTGGGGATATACAATATGTGTGTTTGTCTGCCGATTATTTATTTATTTATTTACATCCCCTACACTACCGCTCAGCATTCTTTTTACGTGGCGGGACCTATACTAAAATTTTATATGCTGCAACGTATTGCCATAAATTCCTTACAAGCTTGGCAAGATAAAAACATTATACAAAATATGTTATAACAGGTTGGAGCGAGCTGCTATGTGAATGAAGTTTTGTCATTTAAGTACTCTTCAATAGTGTAGTATCCCTTTTTTAGCAAGATGCTTTTTAATCTGGTTTTTATTTTAGTGAAAGGCAGATCTAACATTTCATTTGGAATCTTATTGAAGAAGCGTTTTTTTTTTATTGCAGGAGTTCAGCAGATAGGCAGACGGCCCACTTGATGGAAAGCGCTTACCATCGCCTACAATGCGCTACAAATGCGCTGCTGCTCTCTTAAGGGAAACTGGAACCTGGTCACTAATGCCGGAACAGAACTCGAGGTTGTTATGTTGTCATACTTTAAACCAGGGGTGGTAGCCATCCAGTCGGGCAAATGCCCTACCACCTGACTGTGGGTTGTTTTGTCACCTCTTACGACAGGCCGCCCGGCCGCAGGAAATTGTATTCTTTCTCCGTTCCTGCACGGATGAATGGTGTTGAAATTGTGAACATCCTTATACTGCTTGTAGGTATGGATGTTCTATATGACTAATGACTAATATAAAATGTGTTAATGTACCTACTCCAGTGCCATCTGGTTGATTTAGATGTTAGTCAGATACCGTCAACACAATACATTGTATACAACACGTGATTACTTAGCGACGACTGAAGTTATTGTACAACACATACATAGCTACATATGTTGGGTACAATACAGTAATGTGATAGTACCATTAGTGTTTTGTGTCCGGAATAATTCATGAACTACGTTGTGTTGGTATCATTGTCAAATGCGGGCGCCGAGCCCAGCTATACGTTCAAAACCTAACAACTGATATTATATAGACAGATAACTCTACATTATGCACCAAGTTTGTTATACACGAATACAAAAATAAACTTACAAAGTAAAATAAAAAAACTTCGCTTAAAAAAACCAACTTCAAAAACTAAAAAGTATAAAATAACTTATTTCTAAAGCTATTATTATTAATATATATCATCTAAAACATCTTGAAGTCGGGGCAAAGTAAAACAAAAAATACTATATTTTTTTGAAAATTACTAAGCACCGACTTTAAGATTTTTTAGATAATATATATTAATAATAATAGCTTTATAAATAAGATATTTTATACTTTTTAGATTTTTATTTTTTGAAGTCGGTTTTTTTAAACGAAGTTTTTTTATAATATTTTCTTAAGTTTTCGCGACTTGTATACATAATAAAACTACGTTTTAACGGTTTTAAGCGCGGCAATATCCCACTCCAGGATGCAGGGGTTTACAAGCTTGATTGTGAGTGTGGATTGTCATACATTGGGCAAACAAAGAGGAGCATAAAAACACGAGTAAAAGAACACATTGCTGACATGAAACACACAAGGTCTACGAAGTCTGCGATCAGTGAACACACGCTGAATAAACCCAACCACTACATCAGATTCGATAACCCACAAATCCTCGCGAAAGAGAATCGTTTCATACCTAGAATGATGCGTGAGGCCATTGAAATAAAAAAACACCCAAATTTCAATAGAGAAGATGGTTGGCAAGTACCACCTGTTTGGGATCCAATTATCAAAACTATTAAGACCCAAACCCAGCAAAAACCAGCTGCCAGACCTCAAGACACTGTGAGCTCTTTCTGCGTACAACGGAACACAAACCAACTTGACTGATAATTACTTTTATTTTTCCTTCCACCCATTTTAATATTATATAAAATTATTAGAGCTAGGCATGTTTGCTGAAGAGTTTCTTGCGCCGCTTCTTCTCTTCAAGCCATAACATGTTGCGAAGCGGTAGTAAATTAGATTAGGCTCCCATAGATTAAATAATAACCATAAACAAAATTAAAATTAAATAATTAAAATTAATAAGTTGGCGGTAGACTAAATAAAACTTTAACAATACTCGTTGACACTTGACATCTTTGTCTTCCGTGATCACGGCCACTGAAAAGTGGCCGAAACGTCGGAAAAACCAAAATCAAATAAAATTACCGCGCTTAAAACCGAAGTTTTTTTATTTTATTTGTTACTTTTTAGTGTTTAGCTATGTATGGGTAGACCTACGAAAGGTGCCGCGCTCCTTAAAAAATATAGGTCCCAAGAAACGGGAACAAAAAAATGTTCGTAAAATGAAAACTACTGGGCCAAACTATGTCAAATTTTTAGGGAACCAAATGGAAGCTATTCCGCGTCGAACAAAAAAAAAATCACGTAAATCGGATCATAAATCTCGGAGTAATCGGTGAACATACATAAAAAGAAAAGATCCCGACGAATTGAGAACCTCCTCCTTTTTTTGAAGTCGGTTAAAAACTGTATCTAGTTATGCATAAATGGCGCTCTTATTGCTAAAAAACAATCTCTTCCAGACAACCCCAGGAACGATTTTTATTTTATTGCACAAGTTCAGCAGACAGGCAGACGGCCCATCTAATGGAAAGCGGTTACAATCGCCTATGGACATTTGCAACACCAAAGGAGTTACAAATGTGCCAGCTTTCCTAGGGGAGGCTGGAACCTGGCCACTAATGGGAACACAGCTCAAGGTTAACATGTCACTAAAGTCTATTTCAAATAGGACAGTGACACATCCATAAAACGTTATGTACAAAATAAATATTTTTGAAGTGAAACTTCTATATAAACGGGGGTCTTAGGATTTTTCTGTCACGAAAAAGCGTTACGGCCGCGTGGAGGAGCGGCATAAATTTAGACTAGACGTGGTGAGAGGCGGCATAATTTTAGAGTACACTATGGATGCGTTGTTTGGTTCCGGATCGAATTCAGTTTTTTTGTTTGATAAAATAAAATATGTTTAAATAAAAAATGCATTCATTAAAATGTACCTAACCTAAACAAATCGTAGTTTGCAGTAAACTTGCGATAAATCGAAATGTGTGCTGGGACATATTTTTTTATTGCAGGAGTTCAGCAGACAGGCAGACGGCCCACTTGACGGAAAGCGGTTACCATCGCCTATAGACATTTGCAACACCAAAGGTGCTACAAATGCGCTGCTGCTCTCTTAAGGGAGACTGCAACCTGGTCACTAATGCCGGAACACAACTCAAGGTTGTTATGCCGACATACTTTAAACCAGGGGTGGTAGCCATCCAGTCGGGCAAATGCCCTACCACCTGGCTGTGGGTTGTTTAGTCGCCTCTTACGACAGGCCGCCCGGCCGCAGGAAATTGTATTCTTTCTCCGTTCCTGCACAGATACATAGTAGAAGTGAAACTTCAACGGACAAGTGGAAAAAGGAATAGCAACAAAATTTTAACTTGAAGTTTTACGGGCAGGTTTTCAAATTGGACAAGTACATTAACAAACTGTCCGTAAAACTTCAAGTTAAAATTTTGTTGCGATTCATTTTGCTACATCCGTTGCCATTTGTTTTTTCACTTGCCCGTTGAAGTTTCACTTCTACTATGTATCCCAGCACACATTTTTTAATTGGTTACATTTCAAGCGCCGCACATATGCCGCCATTGGAAATGGTTACACATATGAGGCATTTTTTTTTTAAATTTATTAATCAGAAAAGAAAACAGATACAATATATATTTTATAACTAATGTGATAATCTGTATGTTAATAATATGGTATCCAACAGCATTTTTCACATTTTATTTTAGGAAATATAATTTTTTTTTATCGCTAACGACGCAACTTACATGTAGTAACAAAAAATGATAAAATATAATACAAATACAGCATTAAGGTGGAAACGACGTACTTAAAAGTTTGTTTAATATATTGTTTGAATTTACCAATTGCTATAGAAAATATGTCAATTTCATTAAAACATTTATTGTAAGAATCTACCATTCGACGAAGAGATGCGCGTAATCCAGCATTAGTACGACAATTACCCAAGGCAAATAAGTGACATTTGCGCACCTCCCGTATTGTTACAGTCCTAATTTGGGGAGGAAACTCTGGGTCCGTGGGTTCCTAACGCTCTAAAGGTCTACCGTGACATCGCCAAACGTTTAGTAGACATCACACGCGACCAGAAGGCTGGAGTCTATTTTGCTCAAAGATTAAGCGTTGCTATACAATGAGGCAACGCCGCCAGCCTTTTCGGAACGTTCCCGGTAAGTGACAGTGGCTTGGGATCAATAATTTATTTTTAGGTATTTTTCTCATTGTTATTTAGTTTTAGTTTTTGATATAAGTATAATTTGTAGTTTATTTTTAAGTGTATATTGTATTTTTATCAATAAACATAAATATTAATTTTAATTATATTAGGTTGGGAAAAAAGTTTCTTCGCATTTTATATAAAAATTCAAAAGGTTTTTTTATAAAGTTTATTTACATTTGACTAAAGTATGTAGGTGCCATTTTGTTGGATAACTTTTTGCCATCTTGTAGGTAGGGACGTAATCCCATTGCTATAAAAATTTTGGGGCTTCTGATCAAAAAACTGCGACAAGTGGTTTTGGCAGTCCTCTCGTGATGTTAACCTGACACTGCCTAAGCAATTCTGCAGAGACCGAAACAGGTGAAAATCTGAGGGTGCAAGGTCAGGACTATACGGCGGATGCATTAACACCTCCCAGCCAAACTCTCGTAATTTTTGCTGAATGGCTAAACATGTGTGAGGTCTAGCGTTATCATGGTGAAAAACCACACCCCTTCTGTTGATTAATTCCGGCCGCTTTCTCTCAACTTTTTGCTTTAATCTCATCAGTTGTTCACAGTACAGTTCGGAATCGATGGTCCTGCCTGGCGGTAACAGCTCATAATGAATAATGCCCTTCCAATCCCACCATACACACAGCATCACCTTGTTGCAAGTTAACCCGGGTTTCGCCACAGTCTATGTAGCCTGACCGGCCTTTGACCACGGTCTTTTTCGCACGTTCTTGTCGTACGTGATCCAATTTTCATTAGCAGTTATCAGCTTCTTCAAAAATGGTTCGGTTTCATTACGTCGTAATAAAGAATCACAAATTAGTACACGGTTCATTAGGTTACTTTCAGTGAGCTCATGAGGCACCCAAATATCGAGCTTTTTTGTGTACCCAGCTTTTTTCAAATGCTCCAAAACGGTTTTGTGGTCAATTCCCAGTTCTCCAGGTACATCGTAACTACTAATATGCCGATCTTGCTCCACTTTTTCAAAAATGGCATCAATTTTGTCTGTAACAGGGCGACCAGAGCGACGTGCATCTTTGATATCAACATTTAAAGATTGAAAACGCTTAAACCAAATTTGCGCTCCTCTCATAGATACTGCATTAGGTCCATAAACATCACAAATTTTTACGCGGCATGTGTTGCATTTTTACCTTTTTTGTAGGAAATTTTTAAAATGTATCGAATTTCTTCATTAGATTCACTCATTTTAACAATAAGAAAAACAAATTAAAATCACATATTTTCCTAATTTGAATTTGGAATTGTCTTCTTTGAAATTAAAACTTTTTAATGATACCAAAACCAGCCAGATACAAGTGGTATAACCAAAGAGATCTTATTACAAGTTCATACATACTATATGCGAAAAGACCTTTTCCCCAACCTATTATAAAAATATTTTTATCCCGTTAGGAGGACGCAATCAGGCAATATCCGCGGATAGGAGGGTTATGTGTTCAATGTATGGCCATCCCTTATTCCCCAATTAAGGACTGGTGCCCGGAGAATATAGAATTTCGCACTAACCTCGCAGTCAGCCACCAGCCCACGACAGAGCTGGTTCAGGTGCTCTGCCGCTGCTTATCACGTGGCGATACAGCTGGCGAAGTCCTTCAACACGAGCCCCGGGGCGCAAGGGACGCAGATACACCGACCACTTAAGTTTTCAATTGTTTGAGGCGGTTGTCCTAGTTACTAGGTAACTGGACGCGGAAATCTTCGATAGCTAAACTAGCTTGTAGTTATGCGGGTGCCATACTAGTTCACGTGCGTCGCGGTAGCGTGGCGTTTGACAACGTACTGACCCACGCGAAGTGCGAGTGGCGGCAACATGCGGGGTTGCAAGACGCTATACACCCAAGGCACAATTGCTACATGGGAAATAAGTGGCGCCGACACTGCTCATAATAATAATCTTATATATAGAATCACGATGTTTATTTATCTATTTACGTAATTTCTCCCATACCGTCTTATTTGAAAAAGTCTAGATGTATAATTTTTTTTCAATACACTGATGCAAACCGGCCCTTGCAGGTGTTTTAATACCCCTTTGAATTAGAGCGATCTATTGTTATTATACGTAATAAAACCTTCTCTCCTCTGTTGGTATTTTATGCGAATTCTTGGAAGCCATTAAGCTGACCATTGAACGATTTCAAGAACCAGTGGGCATGCTGTTAGGAGGCCATGTCTAATTTACAAATGGATGAGTGTCGGTCAGTCGGAAAATGCGCCAGTCGTGTTCTGAGTGCGAACGAGGCGTTACCTAGTGCACTTTCAGGCGGAGTGTCTTATAACGACGAACTTTGCTCGATTTATGTGATAACGACTTTCTGCCCTACGCTTTGGTTTTGTTGTATTCGGCTATACTTGTAAGAACTGTGAATTACGTGTGTGGTACTTTTAATAAACTTCGTGATAATTCCAAAGGCATTTTCGAATTTACATCCTACAAAGTCCTTATAAATTCATAACAATACTTAATCTAGTAGGATAGCAATGCTACGCAATAAATCTAGATTATACTCGTAATCGTAATCGGCAGACAAACACACAGATTGTATATCCCCAAATTAAGCAAGTTATGCTTGTGTTATGGGTAATATACGACGGACTACCTCTGGGGCCGATCCCAGACACCCAGATCACAGTAAATAACGGAGAAAATATCTTTCCGAGATTTACTATACCAGGAATCGAACCCGGAGCCTCTGCGTTGCAGTGAGGTAGGCCGGCAAAGGCTTAGCTCGCTCAACCACAGAGGCCGTCAACTACTATACTAATACATAGTATATACTATACTAAAAGTGTCGTGTCTGTACATTGATGCTATTTGAAGAAATAAACAACTGAGACAGGTTATATGACAGAAGGAGAATACGATAGTTTTCTTAGATTTCTTATGCGATTTTTACGGTTGTTATCGTGGTAAAACGAACGAAGTGTAACTTGCGCTGCTAGTGCCAGATATGATGTTAGTGAAGAGCCTTACTTGGAAGCTGTGGTTGGCGTTGCTGATGCTGCACTCTGCGAAGATAGCGTCCTCTAGCTCGAATTCGTCCCACAGTTGGCTCTGCAATAAAAACAATCAGATTAATAGATGTGAATAACTACTGTAGCTTCTTATAAACATTGCATATATCCTAAGCTAAGCAAGTTAGCTTGTGTTATGGAATCTTTATCCGTGAACATAGAAAGAATACAATTTCCTGCGGCCGGGCGGCCTGTCGTAAGAGGCGACAAAACCCACAGCCAGGTGATAGGGTATTTGCCCGTCTGGATCGCTACCACACCTGGAGCCCAATTTTGCAATTTCCATATCTTGGTGTTGCGAAGATATTCAAAGTACAATTCCATTGCGATAATGTCAAAAATTCGTATACTACTAAATCGATAATATATTTTTGTTATTGTCGCGGTAGAAGTAATGAATATTGAAAAGCTACCAAAAATTTTTAACATTTATTTCTGTAGTTTTCGCTTATAAATATTCATAAGTATAGAGTGGCGTGCCGGAGTTAACATAATACCGAAATCAGGCTGTCCAGTTTTTATCTACATTTGTTTTTACCTAGACTCTAGAGTATTAATGTGTCAACGACACCACAAGTGCCAGTTTTATTTTCATACAACGAGATGGAGCCACAGGCGAATTACATCGCGGTATGGTTCGCTGATGTGGACATCATTATACTGTCGTCGAAAGGCTCTTGTTCGACGACCGCGTAACGTCCTGACGGACAGAGTAGACGTTATTACGAAACAGCTGGCCCGGATCAGTCCGCCCACGGTTAGGACGGTAGGCTGGCAGGCACCGACAGACAGACACAGACGGCGGCGTCTCAGACGCCGCCAATCAAGATCTCTCCACGTCCCCGCGAGGGACGCTAGGAGACATAGCTCCCCCCACAGGATAGACTAGGCGTGTTGCTGGGAAGTTTCTTTCGCCGTTTCTTCTCTCCTAGCCATAACACGTTGCAAAACTCCATAGGGAGCTCCCTCGAGCAAGTTGCCCCCCGGGCTCGAGCGCCTTCGCTTCGCGAAGGCACTCGCCCCAAAAACCCCGGTGAAGTTGTAAGGTCTTTGGACCAACAACATAAAGTCAAGTCCAATAAAAAAAAAAATAGTATATACTATCTGCGTTCTTCCAAGCGTTTCATTTGAAACCCACTGGCTTTGACACCTTTAAAGGCAAACTTATGGGATTGAGACGATATAGTAATAACAGCGTTGGGCCTCAGGTCTAGAGTATGCTGCCATAGCAACCTTGAGTTGTATTTCGGCATTAGACGTGAGGAAAATCGTTCCTTTTCAGTCGCCATGACTGACATTCCAGTTACGAAATAGTCAGCGACAAATCAACGTGACTTTGTCACGACAGTCATCTTACATCAGAATGTAGTATTCGGTAATCGGTAAATAATATGTAATAAGTTATTACTAGTAGTTAAAGAATTAATTACATATTCCTAAATTAATTTGTTCATTCTATAAAAATAAATAACTCAGTTCTGGTTTTTAATGTTTGGAAATCTTGTAAATTTTTAATAAGTTATTAATTTAAATAAAACCATAGTACTGTAGTGATACAAACCATAATAATTATGCCCATTCTAGCAACTAAATGCTCTATGCCGCTGCCGCGGCCGAGCGAGCCGTCCACCGCCTTACCCGAATCAACCCGAGTAGTGCCGATGTTAACCGAAGTATGTTCGCGACTCACGATTACAACGAATGATTGACGTGACGTAAAGGACCAACGTTCCGGGAATCGAAGTGACTTTGTAACGTTATTCCTTCGTAGTGCAACGGCTATCGGAATGGGAGACAAGTGAAACCAACCAATGCTGGAATAATACTCATTTATTTTAAGACAATGTTTAACATTTATAACACCTAGGTATATCATAGACAGTGGATACATAATTAGGCACATATTAATATAATTTATGTTGTTAGATACATATTACAGTTCTCCTATATAACTGTTACATCCTTCCAGTAGCATGTCATAGTAATACTTTTAGACGGCTTGTCGCTGCGACTTTTTCACCGTGACAGTATTTATCACCCATCTCTACGATATAGTAATAACAGCATTGGGCCTCTGGTCTAGAGTATGCTGCCATAAGCAACCTTGAGTTGTATTTCGGCATTAGTGGCCAGATTTCTGTCTCCCTTTAGAAAGCAGCAGCGCATTGTTAACACCTTTAGTGTAGCAAATGTTCATAGGCGATGGTAACCACTTTCCATCCGGTGGGCCGTTTGCCTCTCTGCTGAACTTATGCATAAAAATTTAAAAAAAACGAACATTCTTAAAAACAGACTGTTGGTCTGAAAGAGAGTGTCGGGGTGAAGGTAAGGAAAGGAATGCTCCGGTGGTTCGGGCATGTGGAAAGAATGCATGATGAAAGAATGACTAAACAGATATACAATGCAAAAGTGGATGGATGCAGAAGTCGTGGAAGGCCACGACACACCTTCCATGATCAAATTGATCGTGTTTTAGCAGAAGGTGATGTCAGGAGCCTTAAGAACAGACGAGCGTGCACGACAAGAGTTATGAATGTCAAAGAAGCAAGTGAGGTGTGTAAGAATAAGCCTAAATGGCGCTCTGTTGTTCCTGCCTACCCCGCAAGGGAACTGGCGTGAAGTTATGTATGTATGTATGTTAAAAACACATGGCATGTCTTTATCCTCCAAATGCGCTTTCCTTTCCGTTAAAACAGAGGAGCTCTGCAATGGGACAGAGTATATGAAACCGTTTTGCATATTCAAATGGCTTCGGGAAAACGTTTCACGTATCTATGTCAGTATTATTATAGGGTTGGAAATGATGTCTTTTTATTGGATAAAAACGTATTCTGGAGCTGCGAAAATACAATTATATTTTTAAAATATCATGTATATTTTTTTTTTACAAAATGTCCGGATAATATTTATGAAGTTAAATTAGGCAAACTAAGGGCGCAATGCCAGCGTCGAGGACAAGGCACTGTACATTCTCCAGGACTGTTCAGCCTGGGACGAAGAGCGCCGTGTCCTCGGCGCAACCATCGGACTTGACCTATCCCTCCCGGCCGTGGCCGGGTGGCTCCTTTTGCGAGGCCGTCATGTCTTCAAAGGAAAGGGAGCGAGCAGTCACGTTCCTCTCCCGCCCAATAATAGGCCACGGCGTCGGAGGGTTCATGACCAGCCTCTATGAACGTGCGGTGCAGATGGCGGTCAGCGGATACTACAAGCCGTCACGCGCATCCATCTCAATCCTGAGTCAGGAGAGGCCTGCCCGGCGGGGCGGGCCAACGCCAGCCAGGGCCTCGGAATAAAAGCTCACGCACATCCCGTGGCCCCGGCACATGGCGTCAGGTGGACACCGTCTGGCCGGCGAGTCCCACACTACCCAGCCGAAGTCTCCGTTTCCGGCGGGGTGTCGGCAAATGGATTTCCCTTGAAATAAAGGCAAGCTCCGGAACAATACAACTGACTTATGGCCGGTTCTTATATCTTACTAACCGTTCATATGCCTTACTGTCGGTGAAAATTTACCATAAGCTCCATACAAGTAATGTCAAAATTCAAGCGATGGTAAGGCATTATTAAATCATTTTTTATTTATTTCATTTATTATCCAACATTTAGAAATGTACTCAGAAAACACTATTTGTCCATAAATAACCATGTCTGATTAACACAATATAATCATGCTAATAATACATTTATTATAATAATATATGTATTTTGTAATATATATTTTATATTATATTAATGACTATGTATATATGTATGTATTTGTAAATTTATTTGTTAAAATAGTTTGAGTATTTATGGGTCCCTTTGTCGCGGCACGATTTACAACAGGAAGGTACACACCGGTCCAGCCGAGTATGCAATCAGTACGCTCGCGCCGGTGTGTACGCGCAATATCAAAATTGCCTATGACAAACGCTCTTTGTCTACGGCCAACCGCCAATATTCTAATATCAAGAACTAAACGACGACGAAAATTTGTACGTGCAAGAAAATTTGTTATAAATTCGCAAAATACTAAAATATACGCATTTATCAAGCAAAGGGTGCTTCATTGAAGAATTCCTACGCTTCACCCTTGCCTTTTTCCTGCACCACGTACATCGCCTGATTCAAATTTGTTTTTGATTTAGGTTGCCTGGAAGAGATCGCTTTGAGCGGTAAGGCCGCCTATTGTATCGCCTAGAAAATATTGTAAATATGGTCTGTTTTTGTAATTGTATGTTTTGGTGTGCAATAAAGAGTTATCTCTTCTCTCTCTCTTGTCTCTAAATCATACAATACTCCACACGAGCGGACTAAAGAGAACAATTTCACCATTCGGCTACAATCATATTATATTGCGCCCTAATATATTTTATGTTTTGCGGCTTTACTACTACATTGTGCAGTGGCATACAGAATAAAAATATACAGAAATACAGAAAAAAAATGATCCGTGCAGGAACGGAGAAAGAATACAATTTCCTGCGGCCGGGCGGCCTATCGTAAGAGGCGAATTAACAACCCACAGCCAGAGTTCACATAACTAACAATAAAACTTATACACATACTCAAACCTACGTGCACTACCATCGCATTGCATTACACGCACACTCCACAAACAAACCAAGACACACAAAGAGCCTAAAAATTAATAACCCAGGCACAGAAAAGAAAAAAAAACAACACACATGGCACTAGATAGGACTATATATAAGTATAGGTATAAGGCCAACACTGCACATGCACTTCCTCACAACACCAGCATGTAACAGATACACTCTACATTAGTATAAGTTTAGTATTAAAAATAGGATAAATTAATATAATAAGTTAATCTTAAGGTACACCATAACATATAAATCACTAAATTAATGTCACACACTAACAAAAATAAACAATAAGCGTGTATGGAGTCTCAAATTTTTCATAGAAATTAAGTAGTAAAAAGGGTACGGAACTCGAGTTCGTAGAGATATTAATAATAATAATAAAAAAACCCATAGCCAGGTGGTAGGGCATTTGCCTGACTAGATGGCTACCACCCCTGGTCTAGAGTATGTCGCCATAACAACCTTGAGTTGTGTTCCGGCATTAGTGATCAGGTTCCAGTTACCCTTAAGAGAGCAGCAGCGTATTTGTAGCACCCTTGGTGTGGCAAATGTCCATAGGCGATAGTAACCGCTTTTCATCAAGTGGGCCGTCTGCCTGTCAGCTGAACTCATGCAATAAAAAAATAAAATAAAGGTGATTACAACGACCTGGCACCTGAACAGCATCGGACCGCCTAGCTCGCAAGCTGAACGGACAACGAGTGAACCACTCGGTGACGAGCTGGCGTTCAGAGTTCACTCACTTGCCCTATCATTCAAAATGTTGACATTACTTGTATGGAAAGCTCCATTTCAAATTTTAACCGATAGTAAGACAAAAATTAACGGTCGGTAAGACATAGGAACCGGGCATTATAAAACTAGTACATATCGTGGATCATGTGACGTTCACTCGTTGACCATACGAGGTTCACTAGTTGACATCGCGATGTCTACGGGTGGCAGACGGTGCTTGTCGGTGCAGGGTGGCTCTAATGAGTTTTGACACTAAATACCTACTAAGTTCAATTCACATAGACACAGTCGAAGAGAATAGCTGTCAAATATTTAAACAGATGGCTGGACATGACTAGAATCTCTAAGCAGTGAATAATCTCTCATGTTAAAGAAAGAAAGACTTTATTTGTAGAAATAGCGACGTATTTACATTCCTTATACATTATTATACACAAAGTATTTTGAGAATTTGTACGCCGCATTTTCAGCAAACAAGGTTTGCACTCAGCATATTGCTATGCCGGAATTATATCCGGCACAGCAATATGCTGAATGTGTCTTGTAAATGTGTTAAATAAAATTAAATATATGTTTCAATAGATTTGCTCAAAAAATCATTTACGAAGCCTGTATACATTGTTCGAAAGTAAAAAATTACGCACCACACAATTGAACGTGCGATAAAATAGGTGCTTAAGTGAAAAAAAATTAAGACTTCCAGCAAGAAGTTTTACATTAAATAAACTGAATAATCGTACCTCCTGGGAAGAGCTTTTGATCAATACATTTGTCTCGCTTTAATACTATAGAGAAAATGAGACGAAAGATGTAGTTTTAATTTACACCACGTGCAAGTGGCGCCATTTGCAAACGCGTGCCATTTTCATATTAGAAACGTCAATTGTTGCGACTTTCCAACTGATATTTATTTTTGTTTCTTTACCTGTTGTATTGTTCTCTCGCAAAAGTCTCGAACAAGGTTGTATGACATACGTGCGGTGCTTGGTTTCTACATTTTACATTTCTACATTCAAAACATATCACGTTGCCCACGAAATTTACTGTCCCTAAATACAGGCATCTGAATGTCGTCACAGTCGTCTGAAATTCGTCTACTCGTTTGTAAAAACCAACTTACAGTACTAGTATCATAAATAACTATAATCGCGATTTGAAAGCTTTTCGGTTGGTAGTAGACAGCCCTATTCCATTCAAACTATACGCTCGAGTTGCAGGGGCTTTTCTGCTCTTTGTGCCGTGCAATGATGTCTTTCCTTTTTTGTCTCTGTGTTAGTAAATCATGACATATTTATACTGTTACAAACGTATTATAGGAATTGTTAAAACTGTTCTATGTTGAAACTTGAAATACAGATATGTCAGTTCTTTGTTCAAGAACTCGGTTTACTGGGAACTATGAAGTGACAAATGCAAACATTTTTTTTAAAAATATGAACAACTCTACGGACTCGAGTTCCGTACCCTTGTTTACAACTTAATTTCTAGATTTATTTTTTTGAATTTAACACGCTTATTAGTTATTTTGGTTCTTGTGTGTGACATTAAATTATTGATTTTTATGTTGAGGTGTATGTATCTTACGAATAACATATTAAAATAATTTATTCTAGTTTTAATACTAAGCTTATACTAATGTAGAGTGTATCTGTTACATGCTGGTGTTGTGAGGAAGTGCATGTGCAGTGTGGGACTTATATCTATACTTATATATATTGTCCTATCTAGTGCCATGCGTGTTGTTTTTTTCTTTTCTGTGCCTGGGTTATTAATTTTTAAGCACTTTGTGTGTCTTGGTTTGTTTGTGAAGTGTGCGTGTAATGCAATGCGGTGGTAGTGCGCGTTGGTTTCAGTATGTGTATAAGTTTTGTTGTTAGTTATGTGTTTGTGACTTTATGTGGTGTTATAAAATGCAAACCATTGTCGTCATCTGTCTAAGGAACCACAAAAAGCATTTAAATTAAGTAGCCTATCTCTCAAAAACTACTCAACGGATATTGTCTAACCAATTTTCGTTGAACGTATTTTTGTAGCTCTCTTAATCTTTTTCTGAATTTCTCACATTTTTAGTTTAATACAGGAAGGAGCCTTAAGAACAGACGAGCGTGCATGACGAGAGCTATGAATGTCAAAGAAGCAAGTGAGGTGTGTAAGAATAAGCCTGAATTGCGCTCTGTTGCTCGTGCCTACCCCGCAAGGGAACTGGCGTGAAGTTATGTATGTATGTATGTTTAGTTTAATAGTTGAGCGAGTCGATACATTTTTTACGAGTCTGAGCAGTAATATATTTACTTAAACTAGTGGTCGCCCGTGGTCGAAATTCAACCATAGTAATTAATTTAAATTATAAGTTTGAACATTATTAAGGTTCTGTTGTCAAAGACTATACTTCTATAATCACCGATTTCACTAAAGCTACACTGTTAATTTAACTTTCACAATAAACAAAAGAGTATATATATATATGCGTGTGTGTCAAATACATAGTACATACATACATACATAACTTCACGCCAGTTCCCTTGCGGGGTAGGCACGAACAACAGAGCGCCATTTAGGCCCATTCTTACACACCTCACTTGCTTCTTTGACATTCATAACTCTTGTCATGCACACTCGTCTGTTCTTAAGGCTCCTGACATCACCCTCAGCTAGTACACGATCAATTTGATCATGGAAGGTGTGTCTTGGCCTTCCACGACTTCTGCATCCATCCACTTTTGCATTGTATATCTGTTTAGTCATTCTTTCATCATGCATTCTTTCCACATGCCCGAACCACCGGAGCATTCCTTTCCTTACCTTCACCCCGACACTCTCTTTCAGACCAACTCTCTTTCTTACTTCGGTATTACGAACGCGGTCCGCGAGCGTCACTCCGCAGATTTTGCGCAGTACTCGCATCTCAACCGCGTTTACTCTACTTTCATGCTCTCTCTTCCATACCCAACTCTCGCTTCCATACGTGAGCGTAGGTACTAGCACCGCGTTGTGTATGGCGAGCTGGGCCTTCTGGCTGAGGTTCTTAGCGCCTAGAAGTTTACCTAACGCTCCATTCAAACTATTCCCCAAATTTACTCTTCTTTCTATATCAGCGGTGTACCTTCCATCCCTGCTAAAAGCACATCCAAGATATACAAACTCATTCACGTGCTCCAGCATAACATCATCGACCATTATCCTTGCATTCGTTCTGGTTTCTTCTCTTTCAAACACCATAACCTTTGTTTACAAATACATAGTAGTGTGTGTAATGGTTTTTTTATTGATTTAATTTATTTTTTATGGATAATTTTAAAAAAATACTAACATTCGTCGCTTCTTCTCTATATAAACTATAAGTGTGCGAAATTTCATACTCCTCCGTCCGCGCAATTTTCGTAAAAAGGGGTACAAAATCTTTGCTGTCTTTTTGCTTCACGTATTTATTAATATATAGATTCATATTCATCCAGTAGTTTCTAAGAAACAATTCTTATGAAATTACGATAATAAGTGTTTCGTTTTTGCTGAAAGCTAGATTTTTGTATTTTGTTTCTTTTTGAGGTTATACTGATGTCGTTATAAATGCTCTCCCAATGTTTCAATCAGCAGTTTATCTGTCCCGTCAATAAAATTAATGTGTCATATCTGTGTTATTAAAAAAAAAAAATTATGTGGAACTGCTATTTATATGATACATACATACATACATAACTTCACGCCAGTTCCCTTGCGGGGTAGGCACGAGCAACAGAGCGCCATTCAGGCTTATTCTTACACACTTCACTTGCTTCTTTGACATTCATAGCTCTTGTCATGTCTATTTATATGATACCTAATCATAAATAGTTTTCAGAGTATTAATTATTTGTCAGTTTGACTGAAAATTTGTCTTAAATAGGTTTCGAAATGGCTAGATATTTTTATTGAAAATATTAGAAATAAAAATAGCAATTTTTTCGTCTATCTCGTTACGAGATTTGCAAGATTTAGAAGACGTGAACATTATTACCGCGCAAACTAAATCCTCGGCACAACTAATGAAAAATATAGCTTGTATCTTCACGAAGGTTTTGGGTCTAGTCCCGCAAAGATTTGATATATTACGCAGACCGGTCTGTGATTTATTAAAAGAAAACATTTTGAAAACCAATATTGTAGGGCCCGAGGGTACGGTCAGCACAATCCCTTCGTAATACGATACAATAAGATTCATATATATTGCTCTTTTGGTAGATTTTTGAGAACATTAATTGAATTGAATAGTAACATGTTTTTTCCATCAGAAGACGAATCTACAATAATAAATAAAATTAAGGGGTCTATCCGTGATTTTAATGCACATGCCAAAATTTAAGTGAAAACAGGTCTAGTTTTTGCATTTTACGAAGGCTAGCGATCTTTACCAAAATCGAGTACGAGATATACAAAGTGTATATTTTTAGAGAGTTGGTCTGAAAGAAAGTGTCGGGGTGAAGGTAAGGAAAGGAATGCTCCGGTGGTTCGGGCATGTGGAAAGAATGCATGATGAAAGAATGACTTAACGGATATACAATGCAACAGTGGATGGATGCAGAAGTCGTGGAAGGCCACGACACACCTTCCGTGATCAAATTGATCGTGTACTAGCGGAGGGTGATGTCAGGAGCCTTAAGAACAGACGAGCGTGCGTGACAAGAGTTATGAATATCAAAGAAGCAAGTGAGGTGTGTAATAATGGGCCTAAATGGCGCTCTGTTGTTCGTGCCTAGCCCGGAAGGGAACTGGCGTGAAGTTATGTATGTATGTATGTATATTTTATTGCTATTTTTCCGAGACATCAATATGTTTACAATATTTTCGAAGAATATGGATTTAATGACTTTTCATTTTAAACTATGAACAGATATGAAACACTTATATACATACATACATACATACATAACCTCACGCCAGTTCCCTTGCGGGGTAGGCACTAACAACAGAGCGCCATTTAGGCTTATTCTTACACACCTCACTTGCTTCTTTGACATTCATAACTCTCGTCATGCACGCTCGTCTGTTCTTAAGGCTCCTGACATCACCTTCTGCTATATAATAATCTATATATTAATACGCGAAGCAAAAACACAGCAAAAACTTTGTACCCCTTTTTACGAACATTGCGCGGACGGAGGAGTATGAAATTTCGCACACTTATAGTTTATATAGAGAAGGAGTGCAGAATGCTAATTTTTTTTATCTATCTTAATATATATAAATTACGTGTCACGTTGTTTGTCCGCGATGGCCTCCTAAACTACTTGACCGATTTTAATCAAATTTTCACACCGTGTGCAGTTTGATCCAACTTGAAATATAGGATAGCTTACATTTGGACCCGGTAGGTGGCGGTGCAATCGGGTTCTAAATTTTATTTCTTCAGGGCAGAACAACGTCTGCCGGGACAGCTAGTATATATATATATATATATATATATATATATATATATATATATATATATATATATATATATATATATATGTATATATAATAATAAAAAAGTCGTGTTAGTTACACTATTTATAACTCAAGAACGGCTGAACCGATTTGTCTGAAAATTGGTGGAGAGGTAGCTTAGAACCAGGAGACGGACATAGGATACTTTTTATCCCGTTGGATCCGATAGGTCGCGCTGAGATCGGGTTCTAGAATCCTCCTAATCACCTGGACCGATTCGGTTGATATTTTTTTTGTGTGTTTGAGTGGATCCCCGGATTGTTTAGATTCACAATTGGAACCGGTAGATGGCGCTGGGATCGGGTCCTAGATTTTTATTTTTTCAGAGCAGAACAACGTCTGCCGGGGCCGCTAGTTATGCATAAAAAATACATTAAATCAATAAAACAAACATTACACACACTACCATGTATTTGACACACACACGCATATATATTCTTTTGTTTATCGTTAAAGTCAAATTAACAGTGTAGCCTTGGCGAAATCTGTGCATATAATCAGAGAACGAAATTGATGGAGCGATGTTTTCTACCTACTTTATACTAGGCAAGGACCGAATAGTCATGTTAGTAAAAAAATACTTTATATTAGGCATCTACATATTCTTGAAAGCGACTGTAATTTAGCACATAATATAAATGAATAAACTAAACAATATAAAACATATTTAATTCAAAGGTATTTTATAGTTATCAAATATTACTCCATTTCTAAATAAAAATAACATATTAAAAATGGCAGCAAGAAGAAGACTACATTTGTCCTGCCTTCTATTCGGAGTGATCTCCAGCCACAAACCTTCATATTTATATAATAAGATTGACTGGAGGCAAAGCAAGTTAGAATATACTATTCGATCTGTTACCAGGCCGCTAATAACAGCTAAGCATAGAACGGCTGCTTTTAGAGGTTGTTTTAAACATGCTGCTACGCAATGTTGGAACGACATTCCTCCTCCAATTAGAGACCTGAAATCAATTTTTACTTTCAAATTGCACTATAAAAGATATTTATTACAGTTACAGAAAGAAGACCATAGATATATTTAAGAACTGATTTTTATATTTTTCTATATTTTATTTCTTAATATCATCCTTATACATACACTTTTCTTTTCTTTTTTAGTTAATTCTGATGCCTTTTATAGTTTATTTGACGTCCTTCTATATGAATGGTACATATGATTTTACTTACCTGGGGGCAGGAATTAATGGAATTTGTAATTAGGTTTATATCCATGATTTGTATGTGCATTTTTCAAGTAATACTTAAGATATCTTATAGTTGTTTACAGTTTCTAGAATACATTCACTAACATTTAGTTATAGGTAATTTTTTATTTTTTTTATTATTTACTTAATTTTTTATTATGTTTTGTTTGGGTATATTATTGTATAATTCTTATATATATATATATATATATATATATATATATATATATATATATATATATATTGTTTATTAATGTACTGATTCAAAGTCATCTACATACTTGGGGTCTTAGGACATATGAGGTTATGGAGGTGGGCACTGAAAACCAGTGCTGTGTCGGAAGATGTTTCGGCACAGCGAAACACTGAGTGCCAACCTCATTTCATATATTGCGGCTTTCTTTTATTGTTATTTTGTTATCAGTTTGTATTGTGTGAGTATGATACACGCCAGCATGATTTCAGATTTCAGGTGTACACGGCGCGAGGCCTATTCAAATAGAAACACAAACCTCGTGTACTTTATACGACCGGGGGCCTAAAGAGGTCACATTTTCACACATTTTTATCAGTGCAGGAACGGAGAAAGAATACAATTTCCTACGGCCGGGCGGCCTGTCGTAAGAGGCGACTTAACAACCCACAACCAGGTGGTAAGGCATTTGCCCGACTGGATGGCTACCACCCCTGGTCTAAAGTATGTCGCCATAACAACCTTGAGTTGTGTTCCGGCATTAGTGACCAAGTTCCAGTTTCCCTTAAGAGAGCAGCCGCGCATTTGTAGCATCTTTGGTGTTGCAAATGTCCACAGGCGATGGTAACCGCTTTCCATCAAGTGGGCCGTCTGCCTGTCTGCTGATCTCCTTCAATGAAAAAAAAACATTTGGAGAATCGTATACCATACTATTGGTTAGAACTAAACGTTTTGCCTCCACCTTTTTTGTGCATACCGTTGTTGAGTGGAAGAATTTGCCGGAGTCTGTGTTACCTGATTCATATAAACCAGTGGTTTCAAAGTCACGAGTGAATAGGTTTCTACTAAGTAAGCGTGCCCCATCCTAAATCGCATCTTTACTTAATATCAGGTGAGATAGCTATCAAACGCGAACCTATACCACGATTTAAAAAAAATGTGTGTGTGTGTGAGTGTGTGTGTGTGTGTGTGTGCAGTTCACCCGTAGTATAAGTGAAACTTCAGAGAATATATTCACATGTAATTATTCTCTGACTTTTATTGATATTATACCTTTAGCCTACATCCATCAACATATTATAATTCAAAATAAATATTTGTTAAGTATCACTTTAAATTTTTCACTGTTTTAGTCTAAAAAATATTATTTTTAGTACATACATAACTTCACGCCAGTTCCCTTGCGGGGTAGGCACGAACAACAGAGTGCCATTTAGGCTTATTCTTACACACCTCACTTGCCTCTTTGACATTCATAACTCTTGTCATGCAAGCTCGTCTGTTCTTAAGGCTCCTGACATCACCTTCGGCTAGTACACGATCAATTTGATCATGGAAGGTGTGTCGTGGCCTTCCACGACTTCTGCATCCATCCACTTTTGCATTGTATATCTGTTTAGTCATTCTTTCATCATGCATTATTTTTAGTCCTATAGATATATGCGTTTATCTCTTTGAGTTTCGCTTTTTCGTTTCATAGAGTTTCAAATCACGTTTCTAAAGAAGTTTCATTTCAAAAAAATCGTTTAGTAACGTGTTTAGATATACTGGAGGGTATAAGGCATAAAGTAATACGAATCCGTGAAAGCCACCGCTCAAGTTCCCGGGTCGACTATACAAAGGTCGATCTCACGTAACAAAAAAGTTGCTAGCGTTGCTATCCAACAGGGCAACGCGGCTACCCTTTTGGGAACGTTTCCTGTTGATAGCAGTCTTGAACTAACCTTACATTTTTAATATTAATTTCACTTGTATGTACTTTAATTATATATTTTGAGTTTTAGCTGTTAAAGTTATATAAAAATGTATAATTAATTTGTTTTTAATTCATATAATAAATTCTGTCTATATTATAGTTTAGTATATGTATACCAATAAATATTAACTGATTGGCACAGTTTGTCTTTGATTAAAAAATAAATGCCAAAATTTAACTCAAAACTGTTACTTGTATGATGTTTATTTCAATATAAATAAACGTTTTTAAAATATTTGTTTGTTTGAAAGTTTGTCTTTAATAGGTTCCAAAATGGGATACAATGAAAATATTACAGTTTAAACTTTTTTTACTTTTATTTAATTTATAAAAGAGATTTTAGTTTAAATCTTGTATATTTCATTTCGAATTTCGAGGGGTCAGAAAATATGACATATATAGATGTTAAAACCGTACGAATAAAATCGTGAGCAGAGCCAGTAATTTTATAAATAATAATAATAATATCAACTCACAAATGTCTCACTACTGGGCTCAAGCCTCTCCATTTAACTGGGGGTTTATACATTAGACACAAATACGAACATTATACGTTTCCCATACGCTTCATTATTTTAGCAAATTACCATAGTATATGTGTATAAATTATATATATATAGTAGATAAATATTTATAAATATTGCTATCTATTCATTAGCCTTATTACTTGTTGAAATTCGGCATAAGTTCATAATAGTAAAGACAATTTTCTACCAATGGTAAGATCTAGAAAGCCGGCAATAAACTCCATGTCCCTCATGAAATTTATAACAACGATAAAAGCATTTGCGTCTATAGTAGGGGCATGTTAGCGGCCAACGGCAATAGGCTATAACAGGGTCGCTTGAGTACACTTCTACGATGAAATTGGATATGCCAATATGGAGATTTGAATTTGCTCAAATATTGGTTCTATCGGATTTCGTGTTCCACGCTCTTTGTTGAGGATTTTTCATTTAACGATTTTCCTGGTAAACGTAGGCAACTGATAACCTATACTGATCACCCCCTTATATTTTATAATAATCTTTACCATAAAATCGCTTTTTTGTATTTTTTTTTTATATTGAATAGGTTCGCGTTTGACTGACATTGCACCTGACGTCAGGCGGAAATGCAGTCTAAGGTGGAGCACGCTTACCTAGAAGATACCTGTTCACGCGAGACTTAAAGACACCATTATATTTTTCAGGAAAAACAGACGACGGTAAAGAGTTCCACTCTTCAGCAAAATTTTAATATAAATAAAGAACTTTGATTTGAAAAATTAAAGAAAGAAATAAAATGTTTATTTGAAGAAATAGGCACGATCAACGGTTAATTTAATTATATAAGTATTTAATTAGTAAATAGTAATAAAATAAAAAGAAAAAAATCTATCGATAACACCAGTAAATTAACTGTCAATTACCATTACGTGAAAGGCTTTATCGCCGAACTCCCTTGTCTACTTCCTGGTTAAATAATATGTAGTGTATTAGCTAATTTAATTTATTCACTAAAAAATAACACACCACATACTCACGGCAAAAATAGAATACAATGTCACGTGTTAATGTTTGCTGTCCCCCTCTGACTTGGTACTAGACACTGTTGCCAACTCTGAATTCTAGAGGATGGTAGAATTCTTCTTAAAATACGGTAGATTTTCCAAAATTATGTTGTAATTTATATTTTAAATATGGTAGAATTACCTTGTTTATTTAGTAGCATGTTAAGGGTCAGAATAATTTAAAAAAGATATTTCTAATCAGAATCAGACAGTATCATTGTATCAATATTTTTATACATTGTAATTATTAAGATTAAGAAACAAATAAACTAGGTAAATTCAAAAGTTCTAAGTATTCAAGAAAATTCATATATATAAAGCACCACCGAATTCGTTCGCGTAATATTTCCAAGCTGGTACCTCGCTATTGGGGGAATTCCTGACGCATAAAACAGTGTTGTTGGTACAATAAAACGAAAGTACCCTAAGGTAGAGACAATAAATATTCAAACTCGAGTTAGGCAATCGCTGGACATGCGCTTGCCTACAAACCTGCTGACCACGCGGCGGCCAGTCATCGCTTTATAAGAATTAGTGCTAACTTAAGTTTTTAGAGTTATTATAATTTAATTGTATTTTAATTAGTCTTGTAAGAACTGTCAAGCAATAAAGTTGTCTAAATATAAATTGTTTTTTTTAAACAATTTCCGTGCCGCCCTACTTATCTCTCGCTAAAATTATTTTAGTTATATACAATCTACAATATTTAAAGAAATACGATCTTCAATGGGTATTACGGTGTATTTTGCTACCGTAATAATAAACCTACGGTAGGAGGTAGATCTATGCTGATTACGGCGTTTTTACCGTAATTACGGTGCAGTTGGCAACACTGGTACTAGAGGAGACACGGTAGATGTAATAACTCAAACTACCTCATATTTATAATTGTACTTAAAGCGCAGACTTAGCATCTTCGTCAAACACTTTCGGGTTTTTTAAGAAAAAAATCTCTGTTTACGTCTCTGTAGAAAAGAGCACAATTGTGTATTGTTACCAGGTTGAAAAATTAATTTTGCCGATTTAAGAAAAACAATTCGAGCCGGATACTCTTATTAATCTAAAATGGTTTCATCCATACTTATTAACATGTAAATGCCTAAAATGACTAATTGCCTGAACCGTTCTTAATCTATTTTACAAGTATGGATTGATATATTCTGGGGTATGACATAGGATACGTTTTGTATCAAACACATCTCGAACGGGATGAAAATTTGTAAGGGTACTCATAATTCCTCAACTAAGACATATACATATTCAAATCTAGACTTTTGATAAAAAAATACAGGTTTCAAACCTTACACGTGCATTTTTACTTCATTCAGAAATTACAAAATATATGCGACCAAATTCACAAGTAACAACAAAGTATTCATAAACTTTTTATTGAATTGTGAGTAAATTACGTTGATTTATTCAAAGCGCGGATTTCTAATCATTTTTCAATACACTTTCGAAACAATTTGAATTTCCAAACTTCTTATCCGGCTGGAAGGACCATATTTTTTAAATCAAGTAATAGAAATGCGCTGTTTCTTGTTGTCGTTCTTTAATTTGAGAGAGTTTACGAAGCTGAACGGGAAGACGACCCATCTCATGGAAAGTGGTCACCGTCGCCTATATACGTTTGCAACAGCAGGGATAGCGGGGATGGAATATGTGAGATGGGATATAGCAGAGGTGGGACAGAAAAATCAGACAGGAGGACTGTGATACAGGGATCAAGACCGGAGGAATTGGATAGAGGGGATAGACTAGAGGAATTAAATAGGGAGAGATGGAGAGGGGTTATCGGAACTCTCACTCACTGAACGAAACACGATTAGCTCAAAATTCAGGGGCGTAGCTACCGCCGTATCAGCCGTAACAATCATACGGGACCCGCAGGCTACAGGGGCCACGAAAGTGTGTAAGCAAAAATTCCTAAAATGTTATCCACAACCTTTTATACATTAATAACATATTTAAGAATAACTGCTGGGCCAACAGAAATGGCTATCAGATTTATTTTTATTGTCTAGAGAGGCAGAAAATCTAGAAAAACTGAAATCTTCTTCAGATATAGACGATTTGATAAATTAGCTTGCCGAAATTGATTAATTTCAATTTTTTGTCTAACTTAGCTCCTAAGAGTATTAAGTATAAGTAATAACTTGAAATCAGTATACTTAGTCTGGCCATACATACTGGTACAATTAAAAAGAAACAAAATATTACATTTGAATTTGTCATTTTTATATGATTGTTCATTGTCTTTTCTCATTTTGGCGCCAATACATTGTACAACATTTTGGGATATCAAAATGGAGTGGGGCGATAAAGAGAACCGAATCGCTGTGATTGCATTACACAAAGTAGGTATGGAGTCAAATGCAATTTTTAAAACTCACCATACGCTTGGTATTAGTCAAATGTTTGTGTACCGGGCTATTAATAAGTACAATGAGACCTCTTTTGTTTGTCACAGAAATGATCTGACCGTTCACGTAGTGTTCGTACGAAAAAGGTGGTCAAAGCAGTAAGGGAAAGAATTCGAAGAAATCCTGTCCGAAAGCAAAAGATTTTATCTCGGGAGATGAAGATATCACCTAGAACCATGTCGCGTATTTTAAAAGATGACTTAGGACTTGCAGCCTATAAGAGACGCACTGGTCATTTCTTAACTCATAATTTAAAAAAGATAAGGGTGATAAAATCGAAACAACTACTGAAGCGGTACGCAAAAGGAGGTCACAGAAAAATTTTGTTTGCGGATGAGAAATTTTTTACAATTGGGCAACATTTTAACAAAAAAAAAATGACCGTATTTATGCTCAAAGCTCTAAGGAAGCTTCTCAATTAGTCGACAGAGTGCAACGTGGGCATTATCCGTCTTCAATGATGGTTTTGGTGGGGTTTTAGCTATGGAGTGACTGAGCCATATTTTTGTGAAAAAGGTATCAAAACATCGGCACAAGTGTATCAAGATACCATTCTTGAGAAGGTAGTTAAGCCCCTTAACAACACCATGTTCAATAACCAAGAATGGTCCTTCCAGCAAGACTCGGCGCCGGGTCATAAAGCTCGGTCCACGCAGTCTTGGTTGGAAACGAACGTTTCGGACTTCATCAGAGATGAAGACTAGCCCTCATCTAGTCCCGATCTTAATCCGCTGGATTATGATTTATGGTCAGTTTTAGAGAGTACGGCTTGCTCTAAACGCAATGATAATTTGTAGTCCCTAAAACAATCCATACGATTGGCAGTGAAGAATTTTCCCATGGAAAGAGTGCGTGCTTCTATTGATAACTGGCCTCAACGTTTAAAGGACTGTATTGCAACCAATGGAGACCACTTCGAATAAGCTTATTATATTATAAATTGTTTTATATTTGTGTATTAAACTATCACACTGTAAAACTTATAAATGTTATTTGCAATAGAAAAAATATATTTCTTTGTTACAATATTTATGGCAAGACTAGGTATAATTGTTTTAATTCAATTCGAGCATTTTTTGTTTCTTTTATAAAAACTTTACCCTTTCTTTGGGCCCCCCAACATGTTTTGATACAGGGCCCGTCTAAGGCAAGGTACGCCACTGTCAAGACTGACCGTTTCACGCCGATATTCTGTGACAACGTGGTGTCACAGCGATAGAGTGCGCCCTAAGATGTAAGAACTGTAATCAACTTGATTCCGTTAATTAATGAATATATTTTTTTAGGTAACCTTAATTATAACCCATTTAACATCAAAGCCATTGTTTTACAGAAATAATTTCTCCAGTGTGATTCGCCGAGGCCCTTTAATATTTAATTTTCACGGTCAATACAACGACGTCAAGGACGGTTCATAATTTCGTTGTGGGTAAGAAATAAAACGTGGGAGCTTGGGTATTTGTCCCACGGTGTATCATGTTACTGGCTGGAGCGGACGGAATTAATTCAATTACCATTTTGAAGTGATAACTTCTTATGAGAAGGTAAACCGCTTCGTTACGTAACGCGTTACGTCGCCAGTCTGTCTGGCTTCCCTTTCTGTCACGCATACGGCAGCGGTAGGCAGACTCCTTCTCTCTCCCTCTAACTCACAACGCTAGCCGTATTTCGGACAGACGGTTACTAATATATATATCTATATACTACATATATTTAGAAATTATTATAATATATAATTATATATTTATGTATATATAAATTTATTATATACATTTATGTATGTTATTAGGCATAACGTTAAGTAATAACCTAAGCTTTTCTCAAGTTACATTAAATATTAAATAATTCAACTTAGATTAGTTTATGTTATCACTACTGTCGGACGTCCCGAGACGCACGTTTTTCTATCTAGGGTTTTTTATACAGTTTTGTCCCTGTTACCTGTTTTATATCTCGAAGTATATTTTATTATCCTAACTAACATTATAAATGCTTTTGTGAGATTATTTGTTTGTGAACTTTTCACGCCTTAACTACGTTTTTTTAAATCATTAACAACTCTACGGACTCGAGTTCCGTACCCTTTTTGACAACTTATTATTTAGATTTAATTTTTTGTATCTTACGAATAACTTATTATATTAATTTATTCTAGTTTTAATACTATACTTATACTAACGTAGAGTGTATCTGTTACATGCTGGTGTTTTGAGGAAGTGCAGTGTGGGCCTTATATTTATACTTATATATATTGTCCTATCTAGTGCCATGTGTGTTTACTACGTTTTTCGATGCATATTGAACATTGTGCTGATGTGCCGTTTACTTAGCATGGTCGCGGGAATCGACTTACCGCGAGCACCAGCGGACGCCACAGCGCGTACTCATTTAATTTCCGGTCCTTCGAGCTGGATTTGAACCAGCGAGCTATGGACTAATATTTGGGATGCCACTTGTTGGGAATGTAAACACGATATATAATTAGTACAGGTATAGTTATATTAGTAGTACAGTATACTAATATACTGTACTACTAATACTAAAACTAGTAATAATGATTTTAGTAGTTACGTGAACTATCGATGATGATAAAATTAAAAGTTGAAATCGATATAGAAAGTCATAAATACCGAATCGATTAAAATAAACAAATTATTCTTATAATAATATTATTTTATTACGTTTCGTTGCCTCTTTTTGTGTTTAAAATGTGGAAAATATGTATAATAAATTACGTTTTATCTTTAAACTTTTCGATTATACATCATTCGCTAGATCACGTCACTAATAATTAAAAAAAAAACTGTTGATAAAGATAATTTGACACGTGTTACGTTTCTAAAGAAATAAGCTAATTATTGTGTTCCAATTTGATATAAATTATATTGATACTTTACGAAGTTAGTTTATCAATATTTATATGAAACTTCAAATGGGGATTTTTAGAACGGCTCAACTTTAATTTAATCGCCGGACGCTTTAAGCTTGTACCACAAACCACCGACTCCTTATCCCGCCTTTCCAAGGTTATATCAAACGCCTACCAATGTCAAGGCCACTATCCATCGTAGCCTTCGGAACTACGCGTCTAGAATACTAAGCATTTCGCTCCAGAATTTCTTTATTGACAACGGTTCAAGGAAAACAAAGGTGAACTTAGTGAATAATTCTCAAGAAAGAATTTGCGTCGTAGGAATTCCAATATTCAATATAATATTTGATAGGTATTCAAGAACTGAATAAGAAATTATTCGTATTACTTTTATATAAAATAGATTACTTTCACTCTTACATACTTTTTTATAACCAATTTTAAGAATTATTTTTTAGTATATTTCAAAATTTAGTTGGTAGCTAGCCTTGCTTATCAGTAACAAGACCTTCATCAAAGAAGGTTTGTACTAAGCTCTTGCTGTGTCGGAATTATATCCGGCACACTGATTTTTACTACAAACCTTTCTTTTCGTTGTGATAGGTACCAATTATACATAAATAATAATAATCGGCAGACAAACACACATATTTTATATCCCCAAATTAAGCAAGTTACACTTGTGTTATGGGTAATATACAACGGACTACTCTGGGGCCGATCCCAGACACCTAGACCATAGTAAATAACGGAGAAAATACATACATACATACATAACTTTACGCCAGTTCCCTTGCAGAGTAGGCACGAACAACAGAGCGCCATTCAGGCTTATTCTTATACACCTCACTTGCTTCTTTGACATTCATAACTCTTGTCATGCACGCTCGTCTGTTCTTAAGGCTCCTGACATCACCTTCTGCTAGTACACGATCAATTTGATCATGGAAGGTACGGAGAAAATACGTTTCCGAAATTTACTATACCAGGAATCGAACCCGGAGCCTCTGCGTTTGCAGTGAGCTAGGCCGGCAAAGGTTTAGCCCGCTCAACCACAGAAGCCGTCATAAATAATTGTCTTTTTCTTGGGTCAGTTGAGATTTTACAATTTTCTCCCGAAATATATATATATTTTTTTTTTTTATTGCAGGAGATCAGCAGACAGGCAGACGGCCCACTTGATGGAAAGCGGTTACCTTCGCCTATGAACATTTGCAACAACAAAGTTGTTACAAATGCGCTGCTGCTCTCTTAAGGGAAACTGGAACCTGGTCACTAATGCCGGAACACAACTCAAGGTTGTTATGGCGACATACTTTAGACCAGGGGTGGTAGCCATCCAGTTGGGCAAATGCCCTACCACCTGGCAAAGTATATAATTCATATATACTTTGCCATATTCCAAAGTTGTATAATTATATACACATTTGGAAAACTTAGGTAATGTATATGTGTAGATACTTACACCTATATTCATAAGTACAAAGGACTGTTCTCCACTTTAACTTCCGAAACTTTCCCTCGAGAATCTCGGCATTGATACGAGGAATCTCTTACAAGTATATCACGTTTAGTCCGAAACAATGATACGGAGCTTTCGAAGGCCTTTGTTGCTGTGTAACTTCGCAAGCCCGTCGGATGGCTCGTTGAATAATTGAAATGCCAGCTACGCCGGTCGGTTAATACGTCAACACGGAAGACGAGGGTGATTTTTGCTTACTTTGTACACAGATATCGTGTTTGGTTAGCCATATTGGAGTCGTAATCTATACTTATTAACTACATAGATCTATACTTAGTTATCTACGTAGGAATGGAGAAAAGGAAGAAAGATTTTATTCAAAGAAATAGCGACACACTTTCATTACTTACATATTTTATGATGTAAATATTAATAAAATATAAACTTTGTTATTGTACGCCGCATACAATTACACGAGCATTAAAACAATATCACATTTATATATTGTTACGAATTTGTAGGAGATTTGTAGGAGGATAGAATGCCGTTGGAATTATCACAAAGTTTATTAGAAGTACACGCACGTAATTCACAGTTCTTACAAGTATAGCCGAATACAACAAAACCAAATCATAGGGCAGAAGATCGTTATCACATAAATCGTCGTTATAAGATACTCGCTCCGAAAGCGCACTAGGTAACGCTTCGTTCGTAGTCAGAATACGACTAGCGCCTCTCCCGACTGACTGACCCGAATCCATTTGTAAATTAAATATAGCCTCCTAGCAACATGCCATCCGCTGGTTCTTGAAATACTTAACCTGTCAGCTTAATGGTTTCTAAGAATTCGCATGAAATACCAACAGAGGAAAGAAGGTATTATGACGTCTTATGGCGGGGTGAATAAAGGGATTATCGCGAACAATAGATCACTCATATTCAAAGGGGTAATAAGACACCTGCAAACGATTACTATCAATTAGAATACAATTTCCTGCGGCCGGGCGGCCTGTCGTAAGAGGCGACCAAACAACCCACAGCCAGGTGGTAGGGCATTTGCCCGACTGGATGGCTACCACCCCTGATCTAAAGTATGTCGCCATAACAACCTTGAGTTGTGTTCCGGCATTAGTGACCAGGTTCCAGTCTCCTTTAAGAGAGCAGCAGCGCATTTGTAGCACCTTTGGTGTTGCAAATGTCCATAGGCGATGGTAACCACTTTCCATCAAGTGGGCCGTCTGCCTGTCTACTGTTCTCCTGCAATTAAAAAAAAAAAAAAAAAAAAAATCAAACAATAATAACAATATTATTAAAATTAAGAGCCATTTGCTTCTATCAAAAGTAATAAGAGTGAATGTAATATGGGAGCACAAAGGCAAAGAACATTACATTTGTATATAACATGCTCGCTGTCATACACGAAAACTTTTCATAATAGTGCCTGTTAAAGACGTCGTTATAACCCGAAACAACATATTCCAGTGAGTAACTAGTTTTATTCACATTAGTCAACAGCGAAAGGATTCCCTAGAAAATTGCGCTGCGCAACGTTAGCCTATCTTTGTTTTTTTATTTTTTTATTCCAGAAGTTCAGCAAACAGGCAGACGGCCCACTTGATGGAAAGCGGTTACCATCGCCTATGGACATTTGCAACACCAAAAGGTACTAAAAATGCGCTGCTGCTCTCTTAAAGGAGACTGGAACCTGGTCACTAATGCCGGAACACAACACAAGGTTGTTATGGTGGCATACTCTAGACCAGGGGTGATCGCCATCCAGTCGAGGAAATACCCTAACACCTGGCTGTGGATTGTTTAGTCGCCTCTTACGACAGGACGCCAGGCCGCAGGCATCTGCATTACTCCAAAAATAAAAAAATGTGTGTGTGTGTGTGCAGTACACACGCAATAGAAGAGTGTTGAGAGAGACTTAAACGTGTTTTAAAGCTTAAATATATTATAACGATATAATATATGCAAGATTATGTCACGAAACGAACTTGAAGTATTAACGAAAACTTCAAGTTTAAATGATTAAATACTAGCCTATGCCCGCGACTTCGTCCGCGTCATGCGGTTTTTTAACTATCCCACGGGATCTCTTTAATTTTTCGGGATCAAAAGTATCCTATATATTGACCAGGGATATAAGCTACCACCATACACAATTTCATTTAAATCGGTCCAGTCGTTTCGGAGATTAGCCGATACAAACAGACAGACAAACAGAGAAACAAAAAAACTGAAAAAAAATCTAAATTAGTTCTGTTTCACTTCTTACATCCCCCTGACTCGGTTTTTAGCAATTTTTTTTTTCATTGTACAGAAATTCGATCTCTACAGTTTTACTATATGTACAGATAATGTATTTTATCTCATTCTCTTGCAGATTTAGTCCTATAGATTTATGTGTTTATCTCTTTTTTGTGTCGCTTTTTCGTTTCATCGAGTTTCTAAAGAAATTTCACTTCAAAAAACATAAATATTATTGCAAACCGATACTTTACAATTATTTTATTACCCCTTCGAATTTAAGTGATCTATTTCTCTCGTTAATTCCTTTGTATGCCCCTGGGTAAAACGTCATAAATCCTTTTTCTTATATTGTTCAAATGAAATTGCACATTCTTAGAAGCCACTTGCAGGCTCGAGAATTCTAAGAAATACTAAGAGCATGTTGCTGGGTGAGCCATGTCTATTTTACAAATATATAAGTTTGGTCCGATCGAGAGAAAGACACTTGGGTTTCAATTGCGATCGAGGCGTTACCTACTTTTGGAATGAAAGTCATTATGATTTTCTGGTTTACAGTTTAGACTTGTTTGTTGTATTCTGTTGTACTTGTGAGAACTGTGAATTACGTGTGTGTACTTCCAATAAACTTTGTGATAATTAAAATGTAATTAAAATGATCAATATAAAATTAAGCCTTAAAGAGAAATGAAATTATTTATGCAATATTTATAGGTATTTCTTTCTATATTTGTTTTTTTTCTTTTTTTTTATATTGCATGAGATCAGCAGACAGGCAGATGGCCCACTTGATGGGAAGCGGTTACCATCGCCTATGGACATTTGCAACACCAAAGTTGCTACAAATACGCTGCTGCTCTCTTAAGAGGAACTGGAACCTGGTCACTAATGCCGGAACACAACTCAAGGTTGTTATGGCGACATACTTTAGACCAGGGGTGGTAGTCATCCAGTCGGGCAAATGCCCTACCACCTGGCTTTGGGTGGTTTTGTCGCTTCTTACGACAGGCCGCCCGGCCGCAGGAAATTGTATTCTTTCTCCGTACCTGCACGGATCAAACCCATCAGTGATGAAAAGGGAGGGAATAATTTTGTGTGAAAAATTAAAAGGGTATCCCTTTCAACATGATCAATGTTTTGGCAAAACTTTACTGAACTCGCTATTTCTTTTCATGGGATGGTGTATCATATTGAGAGACAAGTTAATCTAACAATGTAACTGAGATCACTTTGATGGAGAATTTATATTGTAACTTACATTTGCTATGAGAAACGTCAGAAAAGCGATGTTTGAGGGATACACATTATTACATTTAATTTTGCTGTTACTTATTCATTATTATTATGTTATCTTGTTGTTACAGATTTCGCCAAGGCTACACTGTTAATTTGACTTAAGTTATCACGACACTTTTTGCTATAGTAAGCTATTATACAATTTCAACTTTAATGCAATGAAATAAAATCTAAAATATCAATTAGTGTAATAATATACGCTGTTTTTGATACTATTTGTTTGTTTATGTATTTCTTTCTATACATAGGTTTTTGATAAAATTTCGATGGTTTTCGATGCTTATCGACACACTTTTTGAGACGTTTTGAGAATTTTTAAGACATTTTAGGAGAACTTCGTTCCAAACATGTGTCCCAAAGACACCTCATTAGTTTTTTTTTTTAAGGCGAGGGAAATGCATTTCGCATAGTAACCGGGTCCTTTGCTAGGGATAAGACCATAGTCGATTATGGAGGCATCCCCAAGGGGGCAATCCAAACACTAATCGACCGGCTTGTTTGGAGACTGGAGTACTCAATACTCCACTAAAACCACCATCCCCATGTGCCCCGCGCTCCCTATCTCGTTCTGCGGCCTCCTTTTGAGACATTACAGTCTCGCAGAAATTGGACGCACCCACCCAATGATCATCGCTTGCATCAGACTGCCGAGCGAATCGATCGGACCTACTATTGCCTCGAGTTCAAACCTCTGTGGTGCGTTTGTTGTGCGCCACGCTGGCGACATTGGGGTGAAGGCAGGCAGCCCACGATATGATTCAGATACTTATCGAAGCACCCATGCTCGGTAAGTATCTGCGTCATCCTGGAGGTCAGGGTCCCGCGTTTCCGCGAGAGCCATCTCAACAGGTGTGGGCGCACCGCTTCCACTGTATCAATGCCAATTTTGCACGCTCTAGAATCAAGAGGCAAAACATGTGAACTTATAGAATATTCCTACCATCATTTTTATGTACCATGTTTTACGCAATAAATGATTTTGATTTGCCTAAAATCGATTATAACCGATTAATTTTACACCGGTTCCAAGCTTTGCTGCAACTTGTACAGCACCGTGTCCTCGTCGTGTCTGCTAAAACTTAAGTCAAATATCCAAGTAAGGGCAACCCATCTACAGAGGTATAAAGAATGTGCTATCTCAAAGCGACAGAGAGAGCTTGAAGAGATAATCCCGTTAGGACTTAATTTAAGATTAAAGCAAAGCGAATGCGCCTCGCTTTGAAACGCTTAATTTCAAAATTGTACGACAGGATTAAAGTAGCAAGTTAGTTTATATATAGATCTATTTTTAATTAACTACCTAAAATATTTAACAAAATTCGTATGTAACGACATTTTTTTTTGTCAAATAATAGACAGACAGACACATTGCATATTTTTATATATATTTCCAAAAAAAGTTACAAGATCATACAAACAATTACACTGCCAAACTGCAGCGAAGTTTGCCGGCAGCGTTCTTGTGGATCGTATTAAATTATACCTTATAACTTAATTCAAATTAATTAAAATTATTGGATTAACCAATTTTTGTATTAAGTCTTACATTATTTACCACCGTAATCTAAAGTATATATACACTAAATCTATGTATGTCCAAGCTAAGGAAGTTACGCCTGTTTTATATACAACATACCACTCTAGGGGCCGATCGCAGACACCCAGACCATAGTAAATAACGTAAAGTTCATTTACGACATATTACCATGTCAGAAATCGAATCCGGAGCCTCTGTGTTCCAACGAGCTAGGACGGCAAAGGCTTAGAGGGCGCCAAAGTATAAGAAATAAAAATAAGTACAAAAATCATATACAGTCGGTACCTGGTAAATCTTACTATCTATTACTTTGCCTTACTACTGGTTACAGTGGTTACACACAACCTCCATACAAGTAACTAGCGGTCAGGCACGGTTTCACCCGCGCTCTGTGGCGGTCCCGTGGTATATAGCTTCATGTTATATAACCTATGACACTCTCTGTTAACGTAGCTTTCCAACAGTAAAATAATTTTTAAAATCGGTTTAGTAGATCCAGAGATTACCTACCCCCTACAACGTCACAAACTCACAAACTTTACCTCTTTATAATATTAGTATAGATGTCAATGTTCTTTCAATGGTAAGTTAGAATGCAAAGTAAGACCATAGTAATACGACTTCAATCAACGACAAGTAATTGTACAGGATTCTAAATGTTTGATATGTGTCAAGTAGACTAGAGCAGTCAATTAATGGCTAATTTCATTTGCCTTACTCCCGGTTAAAATTAGACATAAGCTCCATACAAGCAACGTCAAAATTCAACTGATGATAAGGCGAGTGAATGAATAATAAGAAATTAAAAAAGTAATTTTCTAAAACCTCACTTCTCAAATGTCCTCCAAGAGTTCTTAACATTGTTTATTTTTTAACAATGAAATATAGGACTCGCCATTCATGCCTACGTACTTTTCTTGCCTTCATTTTTCGACAACAATAAAGAAAACCGACGCCCGCTTTTACCGTGTTACCACAAAATGTAAAAGGACTGAGGGGAATGTTTAGATCTCTATCTTACGGCATTGTCCCTTCATGTAAAGAGAAACGAGTGTTTAACCTCGATGTTAAGGGCCTCCCTAAATAGAATTCGCTGTCTCGCTTGCGTATTACCATGTTTTTGAAGACATATATTCACAGAATTTACATACGATGAATTCGTATCACACAAAACTTACCAAAAAAATTACAAATGTTTTTTTATTTTTTTTTTATTGCAGGAGTGCAGCAGACATGCAGACGGTCCACTTTATAGAAAGCGGTTCCTATTGCCTATAGACATTTACAACACCTAAGGTGGTACAAATGCGCTGCCGCTCTCTCAAGGATCACTGGAACCTGGTCACCAATGCCGGAACACAACTCAAGGTTGTTATGGCGACGTGCTCTAGACCTGGGGTGGTAGCCATCCAGTCGGGCAAACGCCCTACCACCTGGCTGTGGGTTGTTTAGTCGCTTCCTACGACAGGCCGCCAGGCCGCAGAAAATTGTATTCTTTCTCCGTTCCTGCACGGATAAAATGTATCACAAAAACTTCGTTATGATTTCCGTTTATCCCTATTAATATTATAAATGCGAAAGTAACTCTGTTTGTCTGTTCCGCTTTCACAGAAAACCTACAGGACCGGTTTGGCTGAAACTTGAAATTCAGTATGTATATATTCGATGCTGAGGATGAACATAGGATACTTTTTATCCCGAAAACTACCCCATTTTTCGGAATAAAAATATATTTGTCTCTCTGTTTGTTATGCTTTTACGAAAAAAACTATTGGACCGACTTAGCTGAAATTCGATATATATGTAAGTTTTATACCAAGGGTGGACGAGGGATACTTTTCATCCCGGATAACGGGATAGATTTATGTAACGGTTATTTTTGTCGTTCTCGTCATTTATGTAGTTTACAAGATAGATAGACGGGGTATAGATAAACAAAACTAGAACAGGTTGAAGTAGAGGATGTAAGTTTATATGGAACCAATCATTTCTCAAGTTTATACTGGAACGGTTTATACTGGAACGGTAATTTTGTTTAAATCTAGTTTTAATACCGAAAATAGACATAAATAGTTTTCATGCCGGCAGATGGGATAGTTTGCGATATAAAATTAAATGAATCTTCCGGGTGCGAATAGCACCAACATGAAAGTTGGGTAAAATGTAAGCTGTATTAACGCCTTTTTTTGATGACGCGGGTGGAATGTCTTTGGACACCATCCTCGGGTCCTTCGGGGGAAGGGCCAAAATGCAGGCGTAAGGCCTGCATCGAGGGTGTGTGGGACCCTCAGCGACCGGTCCTCCACGCTCGCTTCTAAAACGAAGCTGACGCGAGAATCGGCCGCCAAACTACCGACTAAACCTAAACCTGCGCCCCATTTATACCGTTTTTACAGGGCGTCATGGGATCTCGTACAGAGTAACTGCACCATGACACCCCTACGCTCTGTAACTGGGCCACCCCGGGGAGCAGAGTGACCCACTTCGTATTAACCTGTATTAATGCTGTTGGAATCTCGAACAAACAGTTTTTATTTATGTCGTGTGGCATAGTACTGGCCACCAAATATAATAAATGTTTGAATTTAGAACATAGATGTTCTGTTGTTTTTTTATCTGCACATTTTTCCCGCCGTTGCTATTAAAATCATCATATATTTCGCACGTGCAGTTTTTATTTATAATTAAAATATTTACAGTCCGCAAACAAATTCATATTTAAAGAAGTGTTTAACAAATGCCTACTCTGTAAACAAGAGGCACACACTAGAAACTCACTAGAGGTTGACCCGCGGGGTGAAATCTAATAAAAAATAATTTTTGGAACGAAGTTCCTTATCGCGCGTTGTGAAAGGGGGCTAGACGGAAAAAATTCTTACGAAAAGTTGTCACGACACTTTTTGCTATAGTAAGCTATTGTAAGCTGTGCGGCGTCGCGTGTTTCTCTGTCTGTCTGTCTGTCTCTCTCTCTCAATTCCAATTACAATTCCTTCACTAATTAATCGAAAGGAACTTCGTTCCATCCGGGTGTCCCTTGACACCTCTCAAGTTTTATTTGTGTATGAAATCTTGTCTGAATCCAAATTTTATTGTGAAATATATTTTTATAATAAATAATAAAACTACGTTTTAATGGTTTTAAGCGCGGTAATTTTATTTGATTTTGGTTTTTCCGACGTTTCGGCCACTTTTCAGTGGCCGTGATCACGGAAGACAAAGATGTCAAGTGTCAACGAGTATTGTTAAAGTTTTGTTTAGCCTACCGCCAACTTGTTAATTTTAATTTTGTTTATGGTTATTATTTACTCTATGGGAGCCTAATCTAATTTACTACCGCTTCGCAACATGTTATGGCTTGAAGAGAAGAAGCGGCGCAAGAAACTCTTCAGCAAACATGCCTAGCTCTAATAATTTTATATAATATTAAAATGGGTGGAAGGAAAAATAAAAGTAATTATCAGTCAAGTTGGTTTGTGTTCCATTGTACGCAGAAAGAGCTCACAGTGTCTTGAGGTCTGGCAGCTGGTTTTTGCTGGGTTTGGGTCTTAATAGTTTTGATAATTGGATCCCAAACAAGGTGGTACTTGCCAACCATCTTCTCTATTGAAATTTGGGTGTTTTTTTATTTCAATAGCTTCACGCATCATTCTAGGTATGAACGCGAGGATTTGTGGGTTATCGAATCTGATGTAGTGGTTGGGTTTATCCAGCGTGTTTTCACTGAGCGCAGACTTCGTAGACCTTGTGTGTTTCATGTCAGCAATGTGTTCTTTTACTCGTGTTTTTATGCTCCTCTTTGTTTGCCCAATGTATGACAATACACACTCACAATCAAGCTTGTAGACCCCTGCATCCTGGAGTGGGATATTACATTTCACAGGTCTCAGAAATTGGGTAATCTTTTTCTGTGGCTTGAAATATGTTTGGATTGAAGCTCGCCTGAGGATGTAGCCAATTCTGTCTGTGACCCCTTTGATGTAGTGTAGGGTAATTTTTAATTAAGTTTTTTATAATACGCATTTGTCGTATGTAAATTTTATGAGATTATGTTTTCAAAAATGTGGTATAATACGTGAGCGAGATTTCAAACTCCATTTAGGTAGATCCTTAACCCATTCACTGCGTCACGGGTAATGTTGCCAGATGTCCGGTTTTCGACCGAACAGTCCGGTTTTCTTTGTCTGTGTCTTTAAGAAAATATTACTAAACCGGACAAAATACTGTCCAGTTTTGAAGCATATTCGTTCATTATCTGGCGAACTCTAGTATCTCGCCGTAAATACTCTACAAAGTGAATCGTGCGTTTTCTCTAAAATAACTGCTTGTTGTACTGAATTCAAAGATATCATCTCAGGCAATAAAACTTTACTAAAAGCAGTGGCGTCGAGTACTAAATACATGAAAATGTAGATTGGCTACATTTAGTAACTAAAATGTTCGATGTCAGTGAATTTATACTATGTATACTGAATTCATACTTTTATCCGTGCAGGAACGGAGAAAGAATACAACTTCCTGCGGCCGGGCGGCCTGTCGTAAGAGGCGACTTAACAACCCTGGTAGGGCATTTGCCCGACTGGATGGCTACCACCACTGGTCTAAAGTATGTCGCCATAACAACCTTGCGTTGTGTTCCGGCATTAGTGACCGGGTTCCAGTCTCCCTTAAGAGAGCAGGAGCACATTTGTAGCAACTTTAGTGATGCAAATTTCTATAGGCGATGGCAACCGCTTTCCATCAAGTGGGCCGTCTGCCTGTCTGCTGATCTCCTGCAATAAAAAAAAAATCAACACTCCGAGTCTCATGTAATACGACCATTTCTAAAAATTATCTCGTAATTTCACTATAGTACTATCAAGCGGCATAATATTACATGTTCCTACTAGATCGTATCCATATCGACGGAGTAGTTCCCGAGAAAAAATTCTGAAACATACAAATAAAATAAGATTGTTGTTTCTTAAATCCGTTAAACCACTTTGAAATTTCTTCGAAACAAACTGATACAATTTAAGAGTCAACTTTTTAATTAAATCATTTCTAAGGCACGATAATAAATAGATTTGAAATTAGAAACAGACACTCCAATTATATTAGTACAGATGAAATATTTAATACGATTAACTCTAAAAATAACAATCCTCCTAAGTTCTGGACTAATTTTACTGGTACTACAAACTTATGGAAGCAATTAAAAGTTATAAAAATAATATGACAAACCCTCGAACCCCCTGTCCAACTTCGGAATGAATCATCAAAATCGACAGTTCGGAAAACTAACTTCTTGGCAGTTTCGGTATAATTTGGAGTCATGAAATCAGCGAAAAAGAAATTAAGTTTGTAAGATTATTAGGTAGTCATATAAATAGAAATTGAGATACTGTGTGCCAATTGGGCTGTGGAATCAGTTTCAAGTTGCGATGAGTAGATAAGCAGTTGCCACAGTGACGTCACACGGGCGCTCGGGTGTGTTCGTAAATTGTCGGCGTGTTTTCGGTACTCGGGTTCAATAAATTGTTTAATTTGATACAACTTTTTAATTAAAGCGAAAAAAATGTTTTTGTAAAACATATATATAAAATTCTCAACATTATTGAAGAACATTCAAAAATCTATGAAGGGTTCTGTAGAAGTGACAAAAGTACCCTGTTTTAAATATTTGGCTATGGCACCTTAAGAAAAGATTATATCGATAATACCCCATACTTCAAAACTTATATCACCAACATTCAAATCAATTTAAAATTATTTAAGAAGATTACCGCCACGATTCTTTCTTAATTTTCCATATTATACGCGGAAAATCAGTTCTCCCGGACACTTTTTCAAATTTCACAAAAATTCTCCTGATTCAATTATCAATTAATCAGGATATAGGAAGCTATTATCTCGTCAACTACCGACTTTATTAAGAAAGGAATTAATGAACATTGCTATGATTTTTGAGGTTATGACTAACGAAATCGCAGACGACTATGTACACTGAATTATTTTTTTTACCTTTAGTTACATAGACAGATGATAATTTTTATTCCCCAAGTAAACGACTACAAAAGTGTATAGATATAAATACAATATTAGCTTGATAACTTATAGCTAAAAGCGAGTTCTTTTCTTCAACCAGACTTAAAGGAAAAGCTAATTTATTTGTAAAAGATATAGAATAATGTTACTAGTATGGCGGCCATTAGTAATATTTATTAAATAAGAAAAATAGAATATATTTTTCGTATATATTTTGTTATTAAATAACTAATAGCTTTCGTTCAAATTACTGTAACAAACAGAAACAAACATGGCGATATTAGAACGGCACGCTTTCTTTGCATTTCACTCTGGAACTCCAAACCTTTATATAATAAACTATGAGTAATATCTTGGACGCTGTTATTACCTGCCATAATGGATTACGTTCAAACCCACTGACGACCGAATCCCCGTCAGAGCAAGTTTAATGTGACACGAAACGAGTAACCTAGAGGAGGATTAAAAAGTTATCGCCTGTTCTGTGACCCAACCGGTTAGGCGTGACTTTGACAGGGCGGCTGATAAATCACACTTCCAAACGGAATTTCGATGACGTTCGGCGGCTACCCGCAAAACCGAATTTCCGCCTCGGAAGATATTTCCTAAAGCGACCGACGCGTTTTCTGATTATGTTTGTCATGACGGATTGACTTCAAAATGTTTTAATAAGTGGGTTTTTCGTAAACATTAAATATCTACTTAACGTATCTAATGTTAAGTAGTATCCTACTTTTATTTTGTCACATTCATTAGTTAAATAGTCATAAAATTAGATTAACAAAAAACACAATTTTATGGTCGTTACGTATTTGCACTAAAAAAATAAATTTTCGGATGTAATTCCGGCACAGAAATAAGTTGAATCCAAGCCTTGTTTGTTGAAAATACGCCGCATAAAATTTCAAAACATGCTAATTTTACATACATACATACATAACTTCACGCCCTTGCGGGGTAGGCACGAACAACAGAGCGCTATTTAGGCTTATTCTTACACACCTCACTTGCTGCTTTGACATTCATAACTCTTGTCATGCATGCTCGTCTATTCTTAAGGCTCCTGACATTTTTATATATACAGATAAATATAATAAATAAACGTCAATAGCCGGCGGTGACCACATACCTCCTGACGGTTTGTCTGCTTACCAGCTTATAGCAACAAAAAGTGTTCTTAAGATAACTGAAACAAATTACTTCAAATAATCACAAAATGTTAAATCAGCTCTATAAATTTAACGATCGGGTAATATTATTATGGGTTATTATCATACTTCGATATGTCGATTTATGATCCACATACAACACATTCACGTCGCAGTAATATTAGAATCATTGCTGAACAATAAAACCATCTCCGCCTTTGTCCCGAAGGCGTTGCGAATTCGTAAAGATATAAGATAATAAATGGGTTTTTTTTTTTGTTTTGAGGCGAGGGAAAATGCTTAACCGATTTACGCACAAACTGGGTCGTTGCTAGGGGAACGACACGCGTCGGTCGGGGGCGATAACACTGCAGCAATAGTATGCTCTTGGCAGCTCTCCGTCGGCGATCGACGTCACAGAATAGTGTGGAAGACTCCGAGCGTTGCTACACGAGCGAGCAACCCCAATACCCACTAAAAACCCCCTCCTCCCTGACGACCCTGCGCTTTTATATGTGTTGGAAAGGCTGAGATTTAGAACATAGTTACGCCCAGCCGAAGATAATAAATGATTACCGCAAGGCTTTTGAACACCACCAATAAAAGATAAATATAAATTATTTTTCTTGTTAAACTATGACGGCACATAATTCATGTATCATCGCCCTTTTTAAAGTGAAACTTTTTAAACCACTGTAGTGAATTCTCTCGATGGAAACGAAAACGCGTGACCCCGTTAATTTAATCATTTTTTGTTTATTGCTGGAGATCAGCAGACAGGCAGAAGGCCCACTTGATGGAAAGCGGTTACCATCGCCTATGGACATTTGCAACAGCAATGTTGCTACAAATGCGCTGCTGCTCTCTTAAGGGAAACTGGAACCTGGTCACTAATGCCGGAACACAACACTCAAGGTTGTTACGGCGACATACTTTAGACCAGGGTGGTAGCCATCCAGTCGGGCAAATGCCCTACCACCTGGCTGTGAGTTGTTAAGTCCCCTCTTACGACAGGCCGCCCGGCCGCAGGAAATTGTATTCTTTCTCCGTTCCTGCACGGATTTAAACACTATGATCATACAGATAGAGTTGGAAATGTTTTAAAGATTTGAAGTAAATAAATCAAATTGACACTAGAGCATTTGCTTCCTATTTTAGTAACCATAAGCCTCTCGAGTCATTTATTCAAAGTCAAAACATAGAATCTGAATATGTGTTACTAGCTGACCCGGCGAACTTCGTACCGCCATATTTTCTGAATTCCTAAAAGACCTTGTTTCATGACACAAAACAAAATCACTATAATCGGTCCAGGTGATTAAGAGGATTCTAGAACCCGATCTCAGCGCCACCTACCGGTTCTAACTGCAAATCTAAACCATCCGGGAACCCACTCAAACACCCAAGAACAAAATCACCAAAATCGCTCCCGGTGATTAAGAGGATTGTAGAACCCGATCTCAGCGCCACCTACCGGTACCAATTGTAGATCTAAACCATCCCGGGACCCACTCTAACACACACAAAATTTCATCAAAATCGCTAAAGTCGTTCTCAAGTTATGCGCTTACCAACACATTTTGCGCTTCATTTTTATATCCCTATTAATATTATAAATGCGAAAGTAACTCTGACTGTCTGTCTGTCTGTCTGTCTGTCTGTCTGTCTGTCTGTCTGTCTGTCTGTCTGTTCCGTTTTCACGTAAAAACTACTGGACCGATTTGGCTGAAACTCAGTATATATATATTTTCGATGCCGAGAATGAACGTAGGTTTCTCTGTTTGTTATCCTTTTACGGAAAGACTTTTGGACCGATTTGGCTGATACTCGGTACATATGTAATTTGAATACCGAGGGTGGACAAGGGATATTTTTCATCCCGGATAATGGGATAGATTTTGGGATAGATTTATGTAAAGATTATCCCAAAAGTGGGACAGGCTTTGGTTGGTTTTGTGATTTGCCATTTTCATCATTTTGGTTATTTTGTCCTCCTGTTGCCCTGTTGCCCTTTTGCCCTTTTGCTCTTTTGCTCTTCTGCTCTTCTGCTCTTCTGCTCTTCTGCTCTTTTTTGTCCTTTTTGTCCATGTTGCTCTTTTTGTCCTTTTTGCTGATGTTGTCCCTTTTGTCATTTTTGTAGTTTTCATTGACGGGGGATAGATAAATAAAACTAGGACTGTTTGTAATAGAGGATGAAAGTTTGGATGAGACCAATCATTTCTCAAGTTCATAGATATAAAAATGCATCGTCTATAAAAATGCGATAGTAACTCGATATGTCTTTCTGTTAAGTTTTCGGAAAACACGGAATACTGGATCGTTTTTATTGTAATTTTGTTTAAATGTAGTTTTAATGCCGAAAATGGACATATATGCTCATGCCAGGAGATCGGCATGAGAATATATCAAGCATCGAGTTTGCGATATAAAATGAAGTGAATTTTTCGGGTGCAAATGGCACTAACATAAAAATGGTGTACATTGTAACCTGTATTAACGCCTGCTCTTTAAACAAGAAGTAGGAACTAGAGGTTAACCCGCGGCGCAGCCGCGGGGTAAACTCTAGTATAAGATAATATCTCTTTTCTTTCACCATATCCCTATTAATTGGGGTCGGCATAATATGTCTTTTCTTTCCACACTCCTCTATTCTGACATACATCTTCTGTCACACCACAAATCATCATATCATCCTTCACACAATCCATCCATCTTTTTTTGGTCTACCTTTACATCTGTACCCATCCATCTTGTAGTTTAATATTCTTTTTGTAATGTGACTTTCATCCCTTCTCATTATATGCCCATATCAACTTAGTCTTCTTCCTCTCAATTCTTCAGTCACGGGTGCAACGTTCAAAGCGTGCGCATGTGGAGAGTGTGTGGTGTGCCTGATATATCCTGACTGTGTGTACTTATGTCGTGTGCTAAATGCTATATTGTATATTTAAGTTGTTTGATATTGTTCTTTTTAAATTTTATTGATAATAAGTAGCAATGTAAATTTATGTAAGTAATAAGTATTTAATCTTTATTTAATATTTAGTTAACATTATTATGGTTTTTTTTTTCATTATTATTAATTTTTGGTTCACTTCACATATTTATCTTGTATGCCTGTGTTTGTGTATGTCACGAATGGCCCTAGCGGAAGATCAGCGCTGGTTATATTAACCGGCAGTTTTGCTGAGCTAAGGCCAATTTAGGACTACATTTATTTATTGTTTTTTATTTTTAATAGTTTAAGTCAGTTGTATTGTAGTTCTAAATAAATCTTTTTCTTTCTTTCTTTCTTTCTTTCAAAGATCCCCTTATGTACTCATTTCTCACCTTATCCATTCTTGTAACACCACACATCCATCTCAACATTCTCATCTCAACTGAGTGTAGACGTTTGTAGTTTATCACTTTCGTGGCCCAACATTCCGACCCGTATAGCATGACTGGTCGTATGATATGTGTTATAACATATGTATCTTAAATATGTAATATATGAATGTCATGTTTTGTATTTAAATATAAAATAACTTATGAGCTTGGTAAAAACATTATAAAAATAATAAACCTTATAATTATCCTAACACTCCTGATACTGTTTATCTCATTCTCTCGTAAGCTACTTTTCTGTGAATTGCATATACACACTTTTTTTTTCTAACGAGGGTAAATCCATTTAACGTCTTATCGCCGCGGAGGAAACGCGGCGGTGGCGTGTAGGAGTCAGGAATACCTAATTAAGCCCCTCGGTGTTCAATCGCCGTTATGCCAGGGCCACGGATACATGGCCTCGTTACTCCGCGAGGCCCTGACAGGCGGAGGCCCATCCGCCTCACCTGTTGCCGAGGGAACTACGCCCCCACGGCCCCGGCGTTAGCATACACTCAGTGCGTGGGGCGATTTGTAACGCGCGGAGGAGAGGTGAGCGCGCGCCGAACACCGACAAGCCCCACTCGACTGCATAAAGGTGGGTGTGACATAAAAATAAAATTCTTAACCCTTCAGCTCTTCCAAAAGCCGCAAGACTAACACTATCAGTATCTCGTAATATACCAAGAAAATATACCCATTTCATACAAATCATACGAATCCTATATAAACAGAGTGAGACAACAACACATTTAACGATCACGTGCACAAACGCGTTCTGCACTCTCATCGCGGACACATATGTGCTAATAGTGAGCTGAAGGGAGGATATTATATTATCCGCGACTTCGTGTACGCTTGACTTGAAATTCCCGCAGGATTTCCCGGGGCACCAAGTATCGCAGGATTTAAAAAAAGAATATAATCTATCGTTTTAGTGGATGATGCATGCATGCTAATGCATGATGAAAGAATGACTAAACAGATATACGATGCAAAAGTGGATGGATGCCGAAGTCGTGGAAGGCCACGACACACCTTCCAGGATCAAATTGATCGTGTACTAGCAGAAGGTGGTGTGAGGAGCCTTAAGAACAGACGAGCGTGCATGACAAGAGTTATGAATGTCAAAGAGGCAAGTGAGGTGTGTAAGAATAAGCCTGAATGGCGCTCTGTTGTTCGTGCCTACCCCGCAAGGGAACTGGCGTGAAGTTATGTATGTATGTATGTCTGTTTTAGTGGAAACTGTGCCGGAACAAGCTGTTTTTTTATGCATCCGAACAACTTCAAATCGCTCCCGGGAAAATTCCTGAAGGAATCCCGGGATAGAAAAATCACACATTTTATTACATTAAATTTGCTATCGATCAGTAAAAAAAACACATTGGAATTCGATTTTTATCTCGACCTTTTTAATCATTTCCAGAAAAATTCCCAGAATAAAAAGTAGAGCAGAGTTTAAGTCTAAGATTTAGTTGTCGATCAGCGAAAATCGCGTCGAAATCGACCTTGTAACTTTTACGTGAATCCCGAACAAACAGACAAGAAATCTAAAAAAAATTACACCGTGTTCTACATCGTTTATATAGTCTATTGCAGTGGGGGTTTTTTTTAAATAGCTTCAATGTACAGACACTGCATATTTATAATTGCATAATATTATAGATAAACTAGCTACGTCCGCGGTTTCACCTGCGTGATGATGGAAAATCGTTATATTTTTGATAATTTACACTATATCTTTATAAATAGCCTATGTGTTATTCTCATGTGTAAGCTATATTACTGTAAAGTTTCATCCAAATCCATTCAGTAGTTTTTGCGTGAGTAACAAACATACATCTATACATAAATTCTTACAAACTTTCGCGTTTATAATATTTATACACAGATATAGAGATAAATGCATGAGTCATGTTTAGCACGTTAATTATTTAATGTATGTATTTGCATAATGTAAAATTTTATTACAATGAAATAAGAAATGTATTTTAAGATATGTAGCTATTTATTATAATTTACAAATTAAACAGTTTTTAAATTAAACTCATTAAAATATTCGGGTCGTTTTAGTATTACGGCATAAGGAAGGTTTGCACTGAAAATCAGCGTCGTGTCGGATGTAATTCCGGCACAGCAATAAGCTGAGTGCAAACCTTGTTTGCTGAAAATGCGGTGTACAAATTTTCAAAACATGTTTTTATTTTTAAAATACATTAGCAATATAAGTACGTCGCTATTTCTTCAAATATTTTTTTTTTCGAAAATAGCTACGGAACCGCAACAAAAGGAATTACCAACGCACCTGTTACGCGTAGATTGAAACAAAAATTAACAACATAATACATTCAAAACATGAAAGAACAAATACAACTCACTCCCATATCATAAACCAGAACTAATGTATGAGAGATACATCACTCACCATCAATCAAACAAACAATCACGTTACGCACACCGCATTCGCACCACAGACAAAAAGAGCACAGAAAACAATAAAACAAAACGTAAATCGTTTCTTTAAATAAGTCTCACGCAGGTCTATGCCCTCGCTAAGCTATATTGGAACAATAACAAGCCCGACTGACGTTTTTGGAGCAAACGGCCACTGGAACAGGCCAATGTAAACAAACAACTTACACGGATGAACGCAGAAATTGTTACTATCAAAATAGTGTAGTAAAGAGATGTTTGATTCAAGTTTGAGAGATGGTAATGAGTGTCTAATTCCGGTTGTGTTTTTTCTTGAAGTGAAACTTCTATATAGACGGGGTCTTAGGATTTTTCTGTCACGAAAAAGCGTTACGGCCTATGGATGCGTTTTTTGGTTCCGGATCGAATTCAGTTTCTTTGTTTGATAAAATAAAATATGTTTAAATAAACAATGCATTTATTAAAATGTACCTTTATTTTTTTTTGGCCAGGGGAAATCCGTTTGAGGACTAAGCCGCGACAGGCACAGAAGCCTGGGGGGATGTTCGCGACCCGTGTGAGTGTGGGATTCGCCAGATCGGGGGTGGCACTAGCGTGCCCGGTCAGAACCGGTGCCACGCTATTGCCACTCCCCAGTTAGGGATACCCACTAAAACCCCTGGGTGTTCCGTCCTGCGCCTTATGCCAGGGCTACGTGAATGCGGGATTCCCAACTCCGCGTGCCCTGGCAGGCGTGGGCCCCCCTCACTGGGCCTCTTCCTATGCCAGGGGACGTATCCCCCGGCTACTACTAAGTCTAGTCCATGCGTGGGGCGGTTTGTAACGCGCCCCACGGGAAGAGAGATGAGCGCGCGCGGAACACTCGCGCTCTCATCTCGACGGCATATGCGGGTGAGTGAGAACCCCTATACCCCTAGGGGCCCTACCCGCGCCGCCCGCTTACGGCGGCCGAAGGTCACTGTCTGACCTCCGGCGTCAGCGCGTCCTCCTTTGGCGGGAGCGGAGCATGGAATTACGCTCACGCTCCTGTTATTAAAATGTAGCTAACCTAACCAAATCGTAATTTGCAGTAAGCCTGCGAAAAATCGCTATGTGTCCTGGGACACATAGTAGAAGTGAAACTTCAACGGACAAGTGGAAAAACGAACGGCAACAAAATTTTTACTTGATGTTTTACGGGCAGATTGTTGATGTACTTGTCCAATTTGAAAACCAGCCCGTAAAACTTTAAGTTAAAATTTTGTTGCCATTCGTTTTTCCACTTGTCCGTTGAAGTTTCACTTCTACTATGTGTCCCAGAAAACATTTTTTTAATTATTGCTAAAGCACAGTAGACAGGCTGACGGCCTCGAAGGAGAAACTGGAACCTGACCACCAATGCCGGAACACAACTCAAAGTTGTTATGGCGGCATACCACACCAGGTTGGTAGCCATCCAGTCGGGCAAATGCCCTACCACTTGACTGTGAGTTGTTTTGTGTTCTTAAATGTTACTAGAGATTTTGCTTGTCTGACAGCAACGGGCAATGTATTCCAAACTTGGACAGCTTTAACCGTGAAAGAATTATTGAAAAACGTTGTATTATGAATAGGAGTAATAAGTCTATGTCGACTGGAAGGGCGTAAATTGTGAGAGCAAGAAATAAATTCGAAGCGTTCTTTAAGTATGTAAGAGTAGTAGGGATGAATATAATACTATAAAGCAACGAAAGAAAACGCATTGGTAACCACTTGAGTTTTTCTTACGAAATTTACATATAATTATACATTTACCGAGCAGGAACGGAGAAAGAATACAATTTCCTGGGGCCGGGCGGCCTATCGTAAGAGGCAACTGTCGTAACAACCCACAGCCACGTGGTAGGGCATTTGCCCGACTGGATGCCTACCACGCCTGGTTTAAAGTATGTCGCCATAACAAACTTGAGTTGTGTTCCGGCATTAGTGACCAGGTTCCAGTCTCCCTTAAGAGAGCAGCAGCGCATTTGTAGCAACTTTGGTGTTGCAAATGTCCATAGGCGATGGTAACCGATTTCCATCAAGTGGGCCGTCTGCCTGTCTACTGGACTCTTGCAATAATATATTAGCGATAAGCGCCTATTGTGTCTTCACAACACAATAAAGCATATTCATTCATTCATCATTAACAATGTCGCATTTCAGATGCGCATTACACTCATCGCCACATCTGCTTGAAATGGTCTATACTTGCAACTTTAACCCAGATGAAGTAGCACCATTATACCATTATGCAGATGGCAGTCACATGAATGTAAGGTTATTATTATTACAAAAATTCTAATCAAAACTTTTTGGTTAAAAAATAATATGATCACGAAAAATGTTGTTTTTATTTTATTTAAACAAGACAGTGGAGTTAGATTAGTTCTAAATTAACTTTTATATTAAAAGTTGAGGTTCAGGGACGGTCTTTCGTAATTTGAATATTTATATATATATATATATATATATATATATATATATATATATATATATATATATATAACATACACTATATAGCCGTGTGTAATCCGATAAATTTTTATGGCCTATTCTTTTCCTACTATCGCAGCTGTCTTTATGTTTATTTGATTTGTTATCGCTACCATCAAATATTTCGAACACTATTGTTTCTATATTAATGGGATTTCATAGACGCCTAGTAATGTTTATTTGATTGAGCTCGCTTTATTTACACGACTATAGGAATAAGTATTATTTGTTTTTCGAGTCAATTTGATCAAATTGATCGTGTACTAGCAGAAGGTGATGTCAGGAGCCTTAAGAACAGACGAGCGTGCATGACAAGAGTTATGAATGTCAAAGAAGCAAGTGAGGTGTGTAAGAATAAGCCTGAATGGCGCTCTGTTGTTCGTGCCTACCCCGCAAGGGAACTGGCGTGAAGTTATGTATGTATGTATGTTTTTCGAGTTAATACATACTGTATCTGTTAGTCGTGGTAGCGTAATGGCTAGCACACGCGTCCCAGACTCAGAGGGCGCGGGTTCGATCCTGGCCGGAACGGATGCACCTCTTAGTCAGTTTTCAGATCTAATGTGTATATTGTTACAATTACCATGTACTAACAAGGGTGAAAGATAACATCGTGATGCAACCTGCACATCGAGATAATCGATGTGTCAAACCTGCCAAGCTGCCTTGGACAAGCGTGGCGGGTATACTGTATGTTCCCCCTATAATGAGAGACTCGAGCCTGATATTATTATATCTATTACTCGTATGTTTTTTTTAATCATTATATTAATACGTGAAGCAAAAACTTTGTACCCTTTTTTAACAAAATTACGCGGACTGAGGATTACGACAGGAGCAACTTCCGCACACTTATAGTTTATATAGAGGAGAGCAGAATGCTAATATTTAAAAAAAATTATATGCATAAAAATACATTAAATCAACAAAAAAGATTACACACACTACCATGTATTTGACACACACACGCATATATACTCTTTTGTTTATTGTTAAAATCAAATCAACGGAGAAATCTGTGATTATAGAAGTATACACTTTAACAACAGAACCTTAATAATGTCCAAACTTATAATTTAAATTTATTATGGTCGAATTTCGACCATTGGGCGACCACTAGTACGATTAAATGTAGATATGATGTCGATAGTTCAAAGTTTATGCATTAGATTACTCACAGAACAGCATTACCACGTCCTTTCAAACCATGAAGTATGACAATTATGACATGTGAAATTTATTGTCAAAATGTGCAAATTGATAGGCATGCAAATGTCAAGATTAAAATAAATGGTTGGCTATGGTATAACTTTGTAATACAATAATACTCTTTGTTGTAGACCAACATTACAGGGAAAAAAAATACACAATAAACTTACATACTAAAAGGTAGTACAATGGGCAGCCTCATTACTAAAAGCAATCTCTTCCAGGCAATCTATGGATGGACAAGATCTAATTACATAGATAGCGTTGGCGTGCAGTTTAAAATGGACATTAATATAATAATAAAATAATTATAATTCATATATTATAGTTATAAAAATATATTACAGAGACATACAAAACAAACACCAAACACGTTATACAGTTAGATAGTGCTCTTTCGCAAGTCTGTTAAAAAATGGATAGATTTAGCAGATCAGACATCTGCCGACAGAGCATTCTAGAGACGCACAGCTTGAACAGAGAACGAACTAGCGTAAATCTTTAGTATAGTTATATATATTATTTATATAGTTATATTATTTTGACGGCCTCTGTGGTTGAGCGGGCTAAGCCTTTGCCGGCCTACCTCACTTCAACGCAGAGACTCCGGGTTCGATTCCTGGTATAGTAAATTTCGGAAAACGTATTTTCTCCGTTATTTACTATGGTCTGGGTGTCTGGGATCGGCCCCAGAGTAGTCCGTTGTATATTACCCATAACACAAGCGTAACTTGCTTAATTTGGGGATATACAATGTGTGTGTTTGTCTGCCGATGATTATTATTATTATTATTTCACATATATTTATTTATATTCTTTTTATGTTTTTTTAATACATATATATATAAAAAATAAACACATATTAAAAAAAATAAAAAGATGACGACCGTCGGCAGCGGGGCCTAGGGTCCAAGCTACCGGTGGTTAAGACTCCAGAGACAGGAACTTCCTCACAATGCGTGCCGTACTCAGGAGAACCGCCTTCTGCATCTGGCCCTTCACCCATTTACCGAGCGAGAGCCTCTCTAGGTGTCGGTCGAGGCTCTTCGCTATTAGACCCGTAACAGACACCACTATCGGTACGATGATCGTTGAGTCCATATGCCACATGGCCGTAATCTCGTGCGCGAGGTCAAGGTATTTCGTTAATTTGTTAGTTTCAGCTTTTACGAGATTAGTCATGTGGGATACATATATCAACAAGCATCGTACGTCCCGCAGATCGATCTATTATCACAATGTCAGGCTTATTGGCAACAATAGTTCTGTCTGTTATTATTATTATTATTACATAGTTGTATCCGTGCAGGAACGGAGAAAGAATCTTTTAGGAATTCAGAAAATATGGCGGTACGAAGTTCGCCGGGTCAGCTAGTAACGCATATTATTCAGATTCTATGTTTTGACTTTGAACAAATGACTCGAGAGGCTTATGTTTACTAAAATAGGAAGCAAATGCTCTACTTTCAATTTGATTTATTTACTTAAAATCTTTAAAACATTTCCAACTCTATCTGTATGATCATTGTGTTTAAATCCGTGCAGGAACGGAAAAATAATACAATTTCCTGCAGCCGGGCGGCCTGTCGTAAGAGGCGACAAAATAACCCACAGCCAGGTGGTAGGGTATTTGCCCGACTGGATGGCTACCACCCCTGGACTAGAGTATGCCGCCATAACAACCTTGAGTTGTGTTCCGGCATTAGTGACCAGGTTCCAGTTTCCTTTAAGAGAGCAGCAGCGCATTTGTAGCAACTTTGCTGTTGCAAGTGTCCATAGGCGATGGTAACCGCTTGCCATCAAGTGGGCTGTCTGCCTGTCTGTTGATCTCCTGCAATAAAAAAAAATCTCCGTAGTAACGGTGTCCTGAGTCGCAACCTCTCTGACATTCTCAAAGACCTCGAATCACTGTGAGAGAACTGAAAAATTTACCTTAGCCCTACCACCAGTAGCCAGCTCCACAATGTCTAGATGTCGCTACACGCTCACTATGTTCGAAATCTAAGTCTTCCACGTTATTGGGATCTCGCAAATGGGTTATATGTAATTGACGTTTACGCCCGTCAATATTTGCCGCAAGCATCCCTAATCAAGCGTACGCCACACTCATTAATGATTATCCGTCCGTCGTTTATGGCCGACATGACGGGTTAATTGCATCGATACTCAGTTAATTGGGCTTCGGCATAGATCACAATATACAGACGGTTTACTTGTATTTAACTACATCGTTAGTTTTTAGCTATAGTATAAGGCCAAGCGGTGATTTTGGGATTTACTCGAGCGTGGCAGAATAACATAAGGGGAGAAACCTTGCACCCTATTATGTACCCCCACCATGTATGAACCCTTCATATAGGGTGGGGGTATAATAATAATAACAATAGTCTGCAGACAAACACACATATTGTATATCCCCAAATTAAGCAAGTTACGCTTGTGTTATGGGTAATATACAACGGACAACTCTGGGGCCGATCCCAGACACCCAGACCATAGTAAATAACGGAGAAAATACGTTTCCGAAATTTACTATACCAGGAATCGAACCCGGAGTCTCTGCGTTGCAGTGAGGTAGGCCGGCAAAGGCTTAGCCCGCTCAACCACAGAGGCCGTCAATTTGTTATTCTTCAATTTTTTTTCAAACCGTCAGATTAAGGAAATTCCTCCACATAATTGTCAGATTCTGGGTCAGCACGTCAGGGACATCAAGTTGAATCGTCTGTATATTAATCTGACGCGCTCGAGTATTTCAATGTTACTTTTTTTTGCATTTTCAAAAATCGGCCATGACTTTGTCTTTCGAATAGGAGTCCCTTTAGGGTTTACTTAACATCCCTTTTGAATATCTGACGCGCTTGAGTATTTCTGTGCGAATCTTTTTTTTTAGACCTGTGCACGCTCCCCCCACCAGTGAAAGGGCATACATCATATATAACCTTCTTGTCTTTTTTTAGCATCTGATTTTCACAATCTAAAAGGTCACCGCGACGCTCGAGTAACTCCACATTTAGCATCTTAGGCTCCCCTACTATTATTAATAGTATATCGTTTCTCGAAAAAGAACATGTTGAACGTTATGTTTGTTTAAAAATAAATTTCACTGAGTGCATGCCACTTAACGGACTAAAGCCTAATACGCACTACGCCAGTAAATTAGTCGAGTACCGAGTAGTTTAGTAAGTAAAATGCCCAAAAATCGTTCCTACTACGGTTGAGCATGGTACACAAGTGAGTGGTGTTTTGCAATATGAACTATCAACGCAATAAAGTAAATAAGCTAATAAAGCTACTGGCAATCGCTATCTTAGAAGAGGTGGATGAAGAAATTGGTGTAATAAGGAGAAAAAAGCTATGGGTACTACAATGGATTAATAAAAGAGATGAACTAGGAGCTACAATTTTTTTCTTTATTTTTGTAATGTGGGTACTTAACATTCCACAAGCATTCATGTTTTTAATACGCAGAAACAAATTTCAAAGTGGTTTCTTCGCTGCAGCGAAACTACATTTTGCGGCAGCTTATGAACTCGACTAAAACGACGGGTTCGTAATTGTTTAAAACAAATGAACGAGTATGCAGTGACGCGTGCTGGAAGGCGTTACTCGCCGAAAAATATAGAACGAAATAGATCGACTCGACTAAATGATTTGCTAATCTACTCGACTATTTTTTTGTTATATTTTCTTAAGTTTTCGCGACTTGTATACATAATAAAACTACGTTTTAAAGGTTTTAAGCGCGGTAATTTTATTTGATTTTGGTTTTTCCGACGGATGTTTCGGCCACTTTTCAGTGGCCGTGATCACGGAAGACAAAGAAGACAAACACGGCCACTGAAAAGTGGCCGAAACGTCCGTCGGAAAAACCAAAATCAAATAAAATTACCGCGCTTAAAACCGTTAAAACGTAGTTTTATTATATTTTTTTTATTGTTTAGACACGTTTAGTTGCTAAGTTACTCGGTACTCGACTAAATTACTAGCGTAGTGCGAACTAGGCTTAAAGGATAGCACATACTAAACTAGGGTCGGAGACAACAGCTAAATCAGAGCCACAATCCTGGTACATGGAGAGCCCAAGAGGCCATCCATAAATTACGTCACAGGTTAAGTGGGGAAGGAGGAGTCGACGAAGTGTGACAAGTGATGGGAGCGTTCCTAAATTTCGTAACGTCACATTTCAAAATCTATTTTTTTTTATTTTTTATTGCATGAGTTCAGCAGACAGGCAGCCGGCCCACTTGATGGAAAGCGATTATCATCGCCTATGGACATTTGCAACACCAAAGGTGCTACAAATGCGCTGCTGCTCTCTTAAGGGAGACTGGAACCTGGTCACTAATGCCGGAACACAACTCAAGGCTCTTATGGCGGCATACTCTAGACCAGGGGCGGTAGCCATCCAGTCGGGTAAATACCCTACCACCTGGCACTTTAATTATATTTAAGTTTTAATACACGAAGTTTAAACTATGAAAAAAATCTTCAAAATATTACCAACTGTTAACTGTATGAGCATATTTTATCATTACGGAGCTGCTGTTTTAGTTTAATAATTTCTGAATATAAGACTTCAAAATATGTGACGTCACCAGGGAGGAGTCTCACGAATGTGAGTAGATGTGACAAGGATGGGGGAGGGGTGGATGGTCCCCAACCTCATCTTGTTGCAACAGGGAAAACACTTCCATATTGTCAGGAGTTAAATCAATCACCATGCACTCACCTTTATTCTTTCTACATTATTCACGTGTTTATTATCAGTCAAATGATAATCCGTCCTAAATATCGTTAGCAGGCCTTAGCGCGTATGACATAAGGAATCGAAGGACAAACACATAACTAACAATAAAACTTATACACACACTCAAACCTAAAGAGCCTAAAAAGAAAAATACAACACACATGGCACTAGATAGGACTATATATAAGTCTAGATATAAGGCCAACACTGCACATGCACTTCCTCACAAAACCAGCATGTAACAGATACACTCTACATTAGTATAAGTTTAGTATTAAAATTAGAATAAATTAATATAATAAGTTATTCTTAAGGTACACCACAACATAAAAATTACTAAATTAATGTCACACACAGTAACAAAAATAAACAATAAGCGTGTATGGAGTCTAAAATTTTTCATAGAAATTAAGTAGTAAAAAAGGGTACGGAACTCAAGTCCGTAGAGATGTTAATAATAATAATAAGCCGGGGCCTGTCCTTGGGTGCATTGTTATATGGTGTAGACAGGGATAATCGCCGGTCAGTGCCACGCTACATTAGATTAAATTTGTCAAAGGGCCTCTACGTGTTGGCCTTCCCATGGCCTCATGCAAGCCTTCCAAATGTCCGGGCCATTTTTATGGCCCGTGGTCTCGAAAGACATACAAATAATAATAATAAAAAAAGACATAAGGAATCGTTAATTGTAAAGTGGATGTAGTTCGTGGTAATAGTCAAGAAAAAAAAAATCAATCTGATTGAACCCTTACCTACATTGTACTTGGATATAAATCGACCGCCTATATTCTTCCCCCCTCCTCCATTCCATAATAAAGTGCATGTCAAAGTTTATACCATTAACTGTGAGTGCTTTAAACTGTCAATACTAGTCGAAGTGCATTTAAAATTTAATACACATTTATTGATGCTTTTAGCTTTAATGTAGTGCGGTTTAAAATTATAGATACTTTCAAAATTTGCTGTTATACGTGACTCCCAGACAGGGAAGAGGGCCCACCTGATGGAAAGCGGTTATCGTCGCCTATGGACATTTGTAACATCAAAGGTGCTGCTCTCTAAAGAGAGACTGGAACCTGGCCACTGATGCCGGAACACAACTTAAGGCTATTATGGCGGCATACCCTAGACTAGGAGTGGTAGCCATACAGACGGGCTACCGCCTGGCTGTGGATTGTTTTATCGCTTCTCACGACAGGCCGCCCGGCAGCAGGAAATTGTATTCTTTCTCTGTTCCGCCACGGATAAACTTCGTCCATATTTGTATACTTTCTGACTGAAGTAAAATAATTTTTCAGCAGGAGGGTCAGGATGTCTGCTGTATTTCCGCAACAAATAAAAACTCCATCGGAACATTGTATTGTATATGCGATAGAATACTGTTACGAGTTGCAGGACTCTAATTAAAACGCTGTTGGATTTATTAGAACTATACAAACACGTATAACACAGGTACAAATATAACTATACACAACCAGTCCAAACGTAATGCACAATTCAATCACACGCGCAAAGTCCGTCACTAACGTCTTGCTTCGCTTGTGGCTATCGCTAGACTGCCTCATCCCTCCATTGGGACATTGCTTTATACTGTACAAATACAATATGTCTGCTCGACCACGTGGACTGAATTTCCTAGAATCACACCTGGATAAGGACTACCATAAAAGATTACAATATACAATAGGCTGTTTTTCTAATAGGGGATCATGTCAGAAGCGTGCACGTCGCGATCCCCGCTGGCCCAGAGGGCCACAATTCTGACCAGAGTTCACCCGAGTGCAGTGCACGATAGGGCGTCCCCCGCAGGCGACGCTCACCGATGCGCCCCCGTCGGTGTGGATTCTCGCGCATGCGGCGAAGGGGGCCGCCACCCTTCACGCAGCGCCAAACCTGGCGGGCCGAGAGGAGCAGAGTGCCGTATAGGCACGTGGAATGTGAGAGGTGGAATGAAAGATAAGATGGACGAAATGATTGATATAATGAATGAGAGAAGCCTGGATGCCTTATGTCTGACAGAGACAAAGCGGAAGGGGTGCGACGTCGATGACCTCCCCGGTGGCATGCTTGCTCTGTGGTCCGGCGTGGACCTGGACGAGCGTGCGAGTGGGGGGGTAGGCGTCTTACTCTCATCCCGCTTTGTGTCTGGAGTAAAAGCTTATTGTCTGGTGAACCCGAGACTTCTCTGGGTCCGCCTAAAACTGGGGATCACGCGAGTTTTTCTGGTCGCAGCTTATGCTCCCGTAAGCTCAGCGGATCCCCAAGAACTCGAGAAGTTTTGGGAGTCTGTGAGAGAAATTCTGGATCTGGCTGAAGGGAACGAAAGACTAATTATGTGTGGTGATCTTAATGGCTGGGTGGGGACCAAACGAGACGGCCTTGAGGCTGTCCTTGGACCCTATGGTGACAAGAGAGTGAACGATGCTGGTAGGCCAATCATAGACGTATGCATGGAAAGAAACTTGCTTGTGTCGAACACCCTATTCCATCATAAGGATATTCACACGTATACATGGAGAATGAATGATCAGAAAAGTATGATTGATCTGATTTTAATTGATAGTCGCCTCCGAAACACAATAATGGATACAAGAGCCTACAGAGGCCCCACTCTTGAAACGGACCACTACCTGGTGATAAGCCGGTTTGTGGGCCTTTTCATGAAGTGGAGGCACTGGCGAGTGCGTACCAATTTTGGGGAGCTTGAAAGAATAAAGTGTGAAAAATTGGAAGATGTTAGTGTAAGGAGTATGTATGCGCGCCTAGTCGAAGAGAGGCTTGCAAAAGCGGACTTCTCCGACTTAGATGTGGATAATGACTGGGATAGTATGAAAGAAAGTATAGTGGAAAGCGCAAAAGAAGCATGTGGATGCGCGAAGAGGCACATAACAACGAAAGGTGATGAATGGTGGGACGCGGATGTTAAATCCAGCGTAGAGAGAAAGAGAAAAGCCTGGCTGGATTATGTTGCTTCCTTGCAACAGAATGACAGTATGAAAGAGATGAAGAAAGAAATTTATCGCCTCTGCAAGAATGAAACCAAAGCTTTAGTGAAAGAGAAGCGTGAAAGAATAAAATTGAAAGAAGAAGAGAAGCTGACGGAGAACTTCGAGGCGAATACCAAACTCTTTTGGAGAAAGGTTAAGAAGTCTCGGGGTTGTTCGTCAGCTTCCAGAATGGAAAGAATAAAATCTAAAGCAGGGGACGTTCTTGCTAACCCACAAGAGGTATTAGCGCGATGGAGTGAATATTTTAGAGAAATGTATGATAATATCCCGGATGCTGGCACCACGACTGAGTCTGTGACCGACTCCGAGGAGTCAGCATCCGAGATCACTTTGGAAGAGATCGAATGGTCGATAAGAAGTCTGAAAAATGGAAAGGCAGTAGGAATCGATAGTGTGTCTGCTGAGATGATCAAATATGGTGGAACCTGCGTCCGGGACGCTTTCCTGTCCTCATGCAACTTGTGCTGGAGGACGGGAAAGGTTCCCAAGGACTGGAGGCGCGCTGTCATCGTGCCCTTGTATAAAGGCAAGGGGTCACGTATGGAGTGCGCCAGCTACAGGGCCATCAGTTTGATCAGCACAGCATCTAAAGTGTAAGCGAAGATTATTGAAAAGAGAATGAGAGTTGTATCCGATGGATTACTGTGGGATGCACAAGGTGGCTTCAGAAATGGAAGGGGATGTATGGATCAAGTTTTCTCTCTCCGCAATATCGTAGAGAAGCAGCTGGCTATGGGCCGGAAGGTTTTCTGCGGTTTTGTGGATCTAGAGAAAGCATTTGACAGGGTTGTGCGGAAGGACCTCTGGGACATATTGCCCGGATATGGGATTAATCAATTGATGCGTGCTGTGCAGTCCACTTACGAGGGCTGTATGGCATGCGTTCGAGTGGAAGGCAGCCTGTCGCCCTGGTTTGACGTCAATATTGGCGTCCGCCAGGGCTGCGTGCTGTCGGCTTTGCTGTTCATCCTATATCTGGACGATTGTCTCCAGAGAATAAGATTGATGGATGTTGGGGTACGGATGAGTGGTCTAGTTGTAAGCACCTTGCTTTATGCGGATGATGCCGTGCTTTTAGCCGAATCGCCATCAGAACTGCAAACACTAGTCACAATGATGAAAGATGACTGTCAGGCGAGAGGCTTACATTTGAATGCGAAGAAAACAAAGGTTATGGTGTTTGAAAGAGAAGAAACCAGAACGAATGCAAGGATAATGGTCGATGATGTTATGCTGGAGCAAGTGAATGAGTTTGTATATCTTGGATGTGCTTTTAGCAGGGATGGAAGGTACACCGCTGATATAGAAAGAAGAGTGAATTTGGGAAATAGTGTAAATGGAGCGTTAGGTAAACTTCTAGGCGCTAAGAACCTCAGCCAGAAGGCCAGCTCGCCGTACATAACGCGGTGCTGTTACCCACCCTCACGTATGGAAGCGAGAGTTGGGTATGGAAGAGAGAGCATGAAAGTACAGCAAACGCGGTCGAGATGCGAGCACTGCGCAAAATCTGCGGAGTGACGCTCCCGGACCGCGTTCGTAATACCGAAGTAAGAAGGAGAGTTGGTCTGAAACAGAGTGTCGGGGTGAAGGTAAGGAAAGGAATGCTCCGGTGGTTCGGGCATGTGGAAAGAATGCATGATGAAAGAATGACTAAACAGATATACAATGCAAAAGTGGATGGATGCAGAAGTCGTGGAAGGCCACGACACACCTTCCATGATCAAATTGATCGTGTACTAGCAGAAGGTGATGTCAGGAGCCTTAAGAACAGACGAGCTTGCATGACAAGAGTTATGAATGTCAAAGAGGCAAGTGAGGTGTGTAAGAATAAGCCTAAATGGCACTCTGTTGTTCGTGCCTACCCCGCAAGGGAACTGGCGTGAAGTTATGTATGTATGTATGTATGTATGTTTTTCTAATCAAGAATTTTAAACACAAAGTAAACAAAAGAAGTCCAAATGCCGCAAAGGTAATAAAACGTCTATAGGTGGTATGCAGGTGTGAATTTGCCTTTTGTCGGCGCTCAGGTCGTAACAATACGAAGAGTGATGCAATGTATCTCCGATGACTAAGCTAGGCTAAACTGTCTGTTATGGGATCGACGACGATATTAACGGTGCTCCGCTGAATGGAGTAGAGTTGGTCAAATTATTAATCGGGTGCCCGTCCTGGTCTATAAATGTAGGCACTATCTCCTCCACATGTGACCATTTAATCCAAATCAAGAATCACAAAAATATGACAGCAATGTGACTGGTAGAGTCGGTGCCGGTAGACCGCGGCGTACTTACCATGATCAAATTGAAGATATTGTGAAGAAAGGTCAGATAAAAAGCAGTTTAAATAAGCGTTGTACGTATGGAAAGAGTAATTAAAGTAGTTGAAGCGAAATGTATTTGTCAGGATCTTAGCAGGTGGATATCGAACGTGTCTGCCTACCCCAATGGGAAACAGGCGTGATAATATGTATGTATGTTATTAAAGTTGTTGCCGCGGAGTGAAGTACTTCTTGGACTGGTTCAGCACACCGAGCCATTTTGAGACAACTTTGGTCTTGCCTCCCAGATGCCCCGAACAAAAACTACATAGTCCATAATAATGACAGTCCATAAAAGTCCCACTGCTGGGCTCGGTTCTCCCCATATTTAGGGAATGATCTTTTGTTCAACGCGGATTGGTGAATTTAACACACTGGCGATCTCAATGTGCAGGTTTTATTACCTATGATATTTTCCTTTACCGTCAGCATGTGGTATTTGTAATCATATGTATATTGGGTCAGAAAACTACATAAATAGTGCATGCTACCCGACGAAAATTTGAAACCGCGTCATTTGAGGTGTGTTTGAGTCACGAGTACGTTAACCAGCAAGTTACCAAGGCTCTCATGCGACCCGACGAAAATTTGAAACCGCGTCATTTGAGGTGTGTTTGAGTCACGAGTACGTTAACCAGCAAGTTACCAAGGCTCTCATGCTACCCGACGAAAATTTGAAACCGCGTCATTTGAGGTGTGTTTGAGTCACGAGTACGTTAACCAGCAAGTTACCAAGGCTCTCATGCTACCCGACGAAAATTTGAAACCGCGTCATTGAGGTGTGTTTGAGTCACGAGTACGTTAACCAGCAAATTACCAAGGCTCTCATGCTACCCGACGAAAATTTGAAACCGCGTCATTTGAGGTACGTTTGAAGCACGAGTGCATTCAACACCAAGCTACCAAGGCTCCTAGACTTCCCGGCCAAAATTTGAATCTGTATCATTTATCTGTATCATAATACATCATGAGTCGTGGTAGCGTAATGGCTACTGCACGCGTCCCAAACTCAGAGGGCGCGGGTTCGATCCTGTCCGGAACGCATGCACCACTTAGTCAGTTTTCTGATCTCATGTGCATATTGTTACAATTACCACGTGCTAATAACGGTGAAGGAAAACATCGTGATGCTACCTGGACATCGAGATAACCGATGTGTCAAAGCTGCCAAGCCGCCTTGGACAAGCCTGGCGGGTATACGTCCGTTCCCCCTATAATGGGAGGCCCGACCCAGCAGTGGGATATTTATGGGCTGATATTATACTATAATTTATCATTTGAGGTATGTTTGAGACACGAGTACTTTAACCAGCAAGCTGCTAAGGCTCTCATGATTCCTGGCCAAAATTTGAAACCGCGTCATTTGAGGTACGTTTGAAACACGAGTGTGTTTAATACCAAGATACCAAGACTCTACAAATAGTCTTATGGGAGCTGCATACATCCAGTCGTCGCAGCGGACAACGGAAGACTGGCTAGCGCAACACGGGTTACACGGGAGCTCGCATACTAATAGTTGCTCTATCTCGCTTGCACATCATCCAAACTAAATGTGTTCACTTCAGTTCTCATCAGCACTCGAGAGGTATACTACTTACTATTCTCTGCAATCTGAAGTATTATTTAACCTCTAGCTCTCGCTGCTACAGTCACCTTAGAAATCTTAAATTCCAATCAATCTCATTGAAATTATATCTGTATTACAATTAAACAAGACCAAGATGCTTTAATAAGAGAACAATATCCTAAAATAAATAAATCGGCAGAAAAATACACACACTGTATATCCCCAAATTTCCCCGACCTATTTTGTGCGGACCGCGAGAACACAGCAACTTGCACTACAGAGTACATAATTTAATAAAAATGGAATGAATATGAGCTTCATTAAGAATAAATTTCAATCTCGACTTACTGATGAACAACTGCAGGATTTAATGTCGATTTTACTCCAAACTTAGGACAGATAGTCCGCAACAAAAAATGACATTTTTCTCATTAATATGTTTTTTATTTATTTATTTTTTAATAATAGTAATCGGCAGATAAACACACATTGTATATCCCCAAATTAAGCAAGTTACGCTTGTGTTATGGGTAATATACAACGGACTACTCTGGGGCCGATCCCAGACACCCAGACCATAGTAAACAACGAAGAAAATTCGTTTCCGAAATTTACCATACCAGGAATCGAACCCGGAGCCACTGCGTTGCAGTGAGGTAAACCGGCAAAAGCTTAGCCCGCTCAATCACAGAGGCTGTCAAAATAAACAGTTCATAATGGAAATAAATAACCGCGCCACCACTACAGCGTGCTAAAATTAGCTTCTTACGTCTCAATCGCCCTTTGGAAGAACTTGAACAAACCTTGAAGGGCCTATCAGAAACAAGTTGCTAAATTTCAACCCAAACAATTACCCAAAAGTCAAACAACTTGAATGAATTAATAAAATGCTTCGAGTGGCCATTCTGCTTTGCAAGTCACTCGTAAATATTAAGGAGTATTATATAAATGTTTGAGTGAATCGCGTGGGTAGCTCTTACGAGTTAAAGTTGTGTGGACTCAAGTGAGAGAGAGAAAGAGATAACACTTTATTGCACACCAAAATATACAATTACAAAAACAGACCATATTTACAATATTTTCTAGGCAATACAATAGGCGGCCTTGTCGCTCAAAGCGATCTCTTCCAGGCAACTTAAATAATATAAATAAATTGAATCAGGTGACGTATATGGTGCGGGAAAAAGGCAATAGATACATAAATACTCAAACTAATTTAAGAAATAAATATACTTATACAAATAAATACATATACTTATATACATGGTAATAAATGTACAGATATACAATAATATATTTCAAATATATTATTGTATAATATATTTCAAATATATTGTTGTATATGTGTGTCAAATGTCCTAGCTTTAAGTATTTATTGAATCATTATTACAGACTATTCACATAATTTTACATACATACATACATACATACATAACTTCGAGCCAGTTCCCTTGCGGGGTAGGCACGAACAACAGAGCGCCATTTAGGCCCGGTCTTACACACCTCACTTGCTTCTTTGACATTCATAACTCTTGTCATGCACACTCGTCTGTTCTTAAGGCTCCTGACATCACCCTCCGCTAGTACACATAATTTTGTTTTCGAAAATATTTTTTTTTATTTTTTATTGCAAGAGATCAGCAGACAGGCAGACGGCCCACTTGGAGGAAAGCGGTTACCATCGCCTATGGACATTTGCAACACCAAGTTGCTGCAAATGCGCTGCTGCTCTCTTAAGGGAAACTAGAACCTGGTCACTAATGCCGGAACACAACTCAAGGTTGTTAAGCGACATACTTTAGACCAGGGGTGGTAGCCATCCAGTCGGGCAAATGCCCTACCACCTGGCTGTGGGTTGTTAAGTCGCCTCTTACGACAGGCCGCCCGGCCGCAGGAAATTGTATTCTTTCTCCGTTCCTGCACGGATAATAATTAATATAATTTTAACACTGATGTGTCAGATTGGATTTCAATCTAGATGTAATAATTTACAAACTATATTAAATAAAAAAATTACAAAAAAAAATAAATTACTGATTGATACCTGTTGTGTTGTCCAAATAAATAAACTAGTTTCGTCTTTTTGGGGCTTATTCGAAACAAACTTTCAAATAGACTCGTCGTCATCAGCTAATCGCAGTCCACTGCTGGACGTAGGCCTCCCCAAGTCGGCGTCACTTATCCCTGTCCTCCGACGGCCTCATCCAGCGCTTACCGGCGAGTTTGCGCATATCATCACTAAATCAGACTGGAGAGCGTCCGACACTACGTTTACCGACTCCAGGACTTGTCTGCTCCATCGGCCATCGGTCCTGCGGCAGAGTTGACCGGCCCACTCTCATTTCAACTTGTTTTTGCGAGCTATGTGTGTTACGTTGGTTCTCTTACGGATGTCCTCATTTCTAATTTTATCCATAAGAGAAACACCCAATATAGCTCGCTCCATAGCCCGTTGAGCGACTTGGAACTTGTAGACCAATTCTGCCGTCAGTGTCCACGTCTCGGATCCGTAGGTCAGGACTGAGACAGTGTCGAACAGACTGAGAGATAAATATTGTAAAATCCGTTATTTAAAATTAGGCATTGTAAAAATAGTTGATTTTGAAAAATAATAATAAATCATTTATTGGGTAAAACATAATTCACAATTTTTGAAGCTCATTGGTCCCCAAACTAGGTCGACCTGTATCTTGGGGACCTCCTTTCTAATTGGTACAATTCTGATTGTGAAATCATTGATTACAGTTACATTCTTTTTTTAAATTATGCATGCATGCGTGCGTGCTTGTGTGTGTGTGTGTGTATTTATGTGTGACTTGCGAGATTTTGAATTTGTATGTATAAAAAAGATAACACTATCAATGAAATAAATAAATAAGGACAACGACTTAAATTTCATTAGAATATAATAAAACGATCAGATTTCTGAGATCCACATTGTACCCCAATTACTGTAACATACCTCATTATATTTAGAGTTCAATGTACAATAAATATCAAGAGGACCTACGAAGTATAAAGAGCATTGACCTCTCCCATTCAACTAACATTTCATACGTCTTCACAACAATACATACATCACTCTCACGATTAAACAACTCAAATGGAAAAACTAACACAATCCATCGATACTCTAGCACAAAGAGTACGCTATCATATATCTAGTGGGGAATAGACACAATGGCCTGTACGCAGATGAATGGTCTAAGTTTTCGGCACAATCTTTTTGATACGTGGAGTCTGGATGTAGTGAAGCTTAGTTGAATGTGACGTAAGGGCGAGGCGCGATTGCAAGCGAGAGCGAAAAATATCCGAATGATTCACATAGTATTTCCTTAAGTTTTCGCGACCAGTACAATAACGGAATAAAAATAAAAAATAAAAAAAATACCGCGAAACTTTTCAAATGTTGTTTGGTTCTCGTTGCAAGCTTATTTATACCTTTTTTTTATTACGAAACTAGTAAATATGTAGGAAGACAAGGAAGAAGAGTGTTTTTTATTTTGCAGGACTTCAGAAGACAGGCAGACAGCCCAGTTGATGGAAAGCGGTTACCATCGCATACGTACATTTGCAACACCAAAGGTGCTAAAAAGCGCTGCTGCTCTCTTAAAGGAGACTGGAACCTGGTCACTAATGCCGGAACACAACTCAAGGTTGTTATGGCGACATAATCTAGACCAGGGGTGGTAGCCATCCAGTTGGGCAAATGACCTACCACCTGGCTGGGGGTTGTTTTATCGCCTCTTACAGGCCGCCCGGCCGCAGGAAATTGTATACTTTCTCCGTTCCTGCACGGATTACCGTCGCGTATAGACTTTTGCTACTAAGAAAGAAGCTTACGCATTTCCACCCTTTAGGATAGTAGAGAGGGATCAGACAGGAGGAATGGTATAAGAAGATGCGACAAGGGGAGGACAAAAACAGGCCATCTAAACTCTTTTTAAAAGTATCATTAAATTTCTTCGAGTCTCGTACTACGTTAGCAACACCTCTGGCGTTGCATATCTTTGTAGGTAAAGGTAACCACTTACTATCAAGCTGACCATTACGAGCCTGTCTGCTATATTTTTAAAATAAAAGAACCTAGAACCCGAGACTATCACTGGGTAAGTGACACGTTTTACAATAAAAATAACTTATTAAATCTATTGATCGACCATTTCGACGCGATTGTTTTAGGCGAGTCAGAGCTCTGTAGTTTCATTTTCCGCTCCTCGCGTTGTGCTTACAGTGGAAACATCACTTTATCGTCCATATCTATTCGAAGTTCAAGTACTCTTGTACTATTACTTAAAAAAGGAAATTAAGCTATAATAATGAATAAAAACAAGATTCCTTTTAGAATAGTATTGAAAAACGTAATATTAGGATTTAGGTAATAGTTAGGTACTGACTGATATTGCTTATATTCATATAACAAACATTTCAGATAAGCACACACAATACACACGCTTTTACACTCGTTAAAATCAATATGAATTTAATTACTTTACATACTCGCATTAAACATTTACCTAAGTTCTTACTTTATATACTTCTGTCTACACAAGTTTATATGGCAGTATACGTATATAATACCTGCAGGAACGGAAAGAATACTATTTCTTCCGGCCGTAAGAGGCGACAAAACAACCCACAGCCAGGCGGTAGGGCAATTCCCCAATGGATGGCTACCACCTCTGGTCTAGAGCATACAGCCATAACAACCTTGAGTTGTGTTCCGGCATTAGAGGCTAGGTTCTAGTCCCATCTATGAGTCCGCCAGCACATTGGTAGCACCTTTATTGTTCCAAATGTCCATAGACGATGGTAACCACTTTCCATCACAGTTGGGTCGTCAATCTGTCTGCTGTACTCCAGCAATAAAAAAAAACTCAATTAGATCTTCTCAATACAAAGGCCGTCCATTATACTACTACCTTATAGTATAGCATTTAAGATTGTGTATTTTTTATTTGTCTTGTTGGTGTACAATAACCAGTATTGTGTTGTATTATATTATGACAAAAGTCAACCCACGTGATTTCGGCTTAACCAAAACATGTCCGACTATTTTGTAGGTAAACATGTTATTCACACCGATATGAATTCTACAGGTTTCTAATAAATGGGGTCAGTAGTAACAGTCTGATTGATAACTATCATTGTATATTCAAATTCAAATGTTTTTTTTTATTCAAAACAAGCTGACCCGGTGAACTTCGTATCGTCTATTCTCTGAATTCCTAAAAGACTTTGTTCCACGATACAAAAACAAAATCACCATAATCGGCCTAAGTGATCAGGAGGATTCTAGAACCCGATCTCAGCGCCACCTACCGTTTTAATTGCGAATCTAAACCATCCGAGAACCCACTCAAACACATAAAAACAAAATCACCAGAATCGCCCCCGGTGATTAGGAGGATTCTAGAACCCGATCTCAGCGCCACCTACCGGTTCTAACTGTGAATCTAAACCATCCGGGAACCCACTCTAACACACAAAAACAAAATCACGGAAATCGATCCAGGCGATTAGGAGGATTCTAGAACCCGATCTCAGCGTCACCTACCGGTTCCAATTGTGGCTGTAAACCATCCCAGGACCCACTCAAACACACACAACATTTCATCAAAATCGGATGTATAGTTTACGATTCTATAAAGGACATACAGACAGATTCATTTTTATAAATCAAGATAAGTTCCACTGGAGAACACTTGTACGTTGTTTTATCTGGTTTTTAAACATTTGTTTACAAAATGATATTTTAATCCATAATATTATAAAATTCTAAACACGCCCTGTTTAGAACTTTTAAACTTTAGTACATTAAAGCTGTTTATAAAGAAAACACTGGAATGCACTATATAAACGACGGAGAACCGATTTTGATGTGGTTTTCGCTGATTGATAGCAAATTGTTAGACTTTAAAATCTGCGCTACGTTTTATCCCGGGAATTCCGTGAGAGATTTTTTGGGAATAAATTAAAATTTATAAATTGAAAAAAAAAAATTTTTCGATTTGAAGTTGCTCAGGTGCATAAAAATTTGCTTATTCCGACACAGTTTTCACTAAAACGAACGTTTACATTCTTTATTAAACGCTATGGTAGTTTGTGCCCCGGGAATACCGCGGGAATTTAAAGTCAAACGAAGTCGCGGGATTATAATAGATCTAAATGTAAATTTAAATTACTATATGAAATTCTTAATCTTAGAGGTCTGATAGCTTTTTCGTAAAGTGTACCAAAAACATATATAAGTATACTAGCTGTCCCGGCAGACGTTGTTCTGCCCTGAAGAAATAAAATTTAGAACCAGATTGCAGCGCCACCTACCGAGGCCAATTGTGAATCTAAACCATCCTCGAATCCATTTGAACACACACAGAAAAATTCATTCAAATCGGTCCAGCCGTTTAGGAGGAGTTCACTGTCAACATACGTACAGAAGAATTATATATACATACATACATACATAACTTCACGCCAGTTCCCTTGCGGGGTAGGCACGTACAACAGAGCGCCATTTAGGCCCATTCTTACACACTTCACTTCCTTCTTTGACATTCATAACTCTTGTCATGCACGCTCGTCTGTTCTTAAGGCTCCTGACATCACCCTCTGCTAGTACACGATCAATTTGATCATGGAAGGTGTGTCGTGGCCTTCCACGACTTCTGCATCCATCCACTTTTGCATTGTATATCTGTTTAGTCATTCTTTCATCATGCATTCTTTCCACATGCCCGAACCACCGGAGCATTCCTTTCCTTACCTTCACCCCGAAGAATTATATATAATATAAATATAGGTAAATTGTGGCATATAAATAGTTCTCTCCTTTACCTAGCTTCTAAATCAAATAATAAAATATTGAAAACGCATTATGTCTGGTGATATAAACTGCAGTTTGTATTATTCAAAGGTGAAAGGTTGCCAGCCTTTGAATATAAATTAATCTGTTACGAACTTCGCTGGCATTGCGCCAGCAGTATGATGGGTTTCAGTGCCTTTACATGCGCGTAATAGGTAATATGACGGTATTTAATAAAAAAGAAGGAGGAGCCTTAAGAACTGACGAGCGTGCATGACAAAAGCTATGAATGTCAAAGAAGCAAGTGAGGTGTGTAGAAAATGAGCTTGAATGGCGCTCTGTTGTTCGTGCCTACCCCGCAAGGGAACTGGCGTGAAGTTATGTATGTATGTATGTAATAAAAAAGAATGTATTTACTGTGCTAAGATATCCTGTGACTTTGAATTGAGGGTACTTATGTTTTTCTCAAAATACCTGCACTTGATTTATTGAGCAAGTAGTGTGTTGTAGCTTAATAAAAAGTATGTTGTATTTATATGATAATATTTATATTGTTAGGTAGTTGATAAATCTTTTTAGGATTTTTTGTAACCTTTGTAATAAGTTTTAGATTATAATATTACTGAAATGTGAACTATGTGTTTTTAGATCGACAATATAAAAATAAATAAACTTCGTTTAAAAAAACCGACTTCAAAAAGTATAAAATAACTTATTTCTAAAGCTATTATTATTAATATATATTATCTAAAACATCTTAAAGTCGGTGCTTAGTAATTTTCAAAATATAGTAATTTTTATGTTTTACTTTGCACCGACTTCAAGATGTTTTGGATAATATATATTAATAATAATAGCTTTAGAAATAAGTTATTTTATACTTTTTAGTTTTTTAGTTTTTGAAGTCGGTTTTTTTAAACGGAGGGTTTTATTTTATTTGTTACTTTTTAGTGTCTAGCTATGTATGGGTAGACCTACGAAAGGTGCCGCGCTCCTTAAAAAATATAGGTCCCAAGAAACGGGAACAAAAAGATGTTCGTAAAATGAAAACTACTGAGCCAAACTATGTTAAATTTCTAGAGGACCAAATGGCAACTATGCCGCATCAAACTAAACAAGAATCACGTAAATCGGATTATAAATCTCAGCGTATTCGGTGTACATATGGAACGGAATGGAAAAATTTTCATAAAAAATGTTCATAAAATGAAAACTAGTGGGCCAAACTATGTCAAATTTTTAGGGGACCAAATAGCAGCTATTCCACGTCGAACAAAAAAAGAATCATGAATCTCGGAGTAATCGGTGAACATACATAAAAAAAAGATCCCGACGAATTGAGAACCTCCATCTTTTTTTTAAGTCGGTTAAAAATGAGGCGAAATCAACTAACACGAATATTCTCAGGTTGGCAGGCACCGATAGGCAGACACAGACGGCGGGAGACGCCGCCAATCACAACCTCTCCACGTCCCCGCGAAGGACGCTAGGAGACATAGCCCCCTCATAGGATAGACTAAGCTTGTTGCTGGGAAGTTTCTATCGCCACTTCTTCTCTCCCAGCCATAACACGTTGCGAAACGGCAGTAAGATAGCGTAGGTCGCCGCGAACCGCCGATCCCGGTCCGCCGGGATCCTCTCCCTCGGGCTTTATATTACCCGTCGCCCGTTCTCAATTAGGGCTTTGTGTCGCCCTATGATGGGCATCATTAGATTCATCCCCCTCTCATGGCAACAGCTCAGCCGAGGTAAAACTCCCTAGGGAGCTCCCTCGGAAGCGAAGGCACTCGCTCCAAAAACCCCGGTTAAATTGTGAGGTCTTCGGACCAACAACATAAAGTCAAGTCCAATATAAAGAAAACACGGGACGGTCTACGTTCGTCGGTCGAACAATCAAGCAGTAACTATGACGACTGCTGGTACTAGATAATATTACGAAGGTTATGTATATAAGATTCTTGTTATGTCATTTTTAGTATAGAATGTTTTTATGTTTTATGAAATAAATAACGTAATTACGACCTTTTTGATTCAACTTGTATCCTTAGATCATATCATGTTATATCTCAATGCTTGTATCATAACCTAATTAATGTATTCTGCACAACTCTCTGTCACGAATAACCCCATGAGGTTTCTGTGCCACAGTCGAATGTGTTTTAAAGTATATGAATGTAAGCATATTGGACAATAAATAAAAAAAAAACAATTAAATTCAACATCTTTGTATATACTAAATTGAATTGAATTGAACACTCTCATCAATCAATTAATCAAACTTTATTTGCAAAAACATAGTCCTTGTCCTGTTCATTTTTCACTTACGAGCCTGTGAAATAGTAGTCTCTTTATAGATATGGACCGCACAAGATGTATACTGCTCCTGCTATTTTTAAGATATAATCAATAATTTCTGTCATTTTTCTGCACAACTAATACCTAGGACAATGAAACGTCAATCTTGTATATACAATGTATCTTTGAACTGAGCGACCGTACGCCGAACGTAGCGCTATCGACGACATCCGGCGTCTCGTTCTGCAGCGACGTTGACGTATGTCTCAAAAGGAGCCCTCCCTGAGTTAGGTTCCGTTTACCGCGGGGGGCCTTTAGCTTGCTAGGAGAGCAAAGGACCTTCTACCCCCGCACAACAAAGTGGGGTGTTCTCCCAGGGCACAATCCAGGCACTTTATTGCGCTGGATCGACTGGGTGTAACTATGTTCTAAATATCAGCCTTTCCAATACAAACAAAAGCGCAGGGTCGACAGGGAGGAGGGGGTTTTTAGTGGGTATTGGGGTTGCTCGCTCGTGTAGCAACGCTCGGAGTCTCCACACTATTCTGTGACGTCGATCGCGGACGGAGCACTGCCAAGAGCATACTATTGCTGCAGTGTTATCGCCCCCGACCGACGCGTGTCGTTCCCCTAGCAACGGCCCAGATTGTGCGTAAATCGGTTAAAGATTTTCCCTCGCCTCAAAAAAAAAATGTCTCAAAAGGAGGCCGCAGAACGAGATAAGGAGAGAGGTACAAGTTCGCACGCGTCTCGCGGATACCGACGTCAGTCGGGGTCCCGGAGGCGCAGATATGCGCATGACTTCCCTCCTTGAAAATACCGCTGCAGGGACCCTCTAGCATCTAGGGAGCAGAGGAGTCTTCACCCCTGTTGACGAAGTGAGTTTGCCTCTCCCGGGGCATTCTCAAGCACTGATGCCCTAGGTTCAGCGTGGGCGTAACTACGTTCTAAGTCTCACGCTCTTCCTGCCATAAGCGCGGGGCACATGGGAGGAGGGTGGTTTTAGTGGAGTATTGAGTACTCGAGTCTCCACACAAGCCGGTCGATTAGTGTTTGGATTGCCCTCAGGGGAATGGCTCCATAATCGACTATGGTCTAATCCCTAGCAAAGGACCCGGTACTGTGCGAAAGGCATTTCCCCCGCCTTAAAAAAAAAGAAAAAAAAGCGTGCATTAGCACGTCACGTCAATGCACCGCACCGTTTCACGTTGACGATGTCGTGACGTGTGATGTGGACAAGCCCATAGGTACATTAATAGGTATTACATAATAGAACAGACGAGCTTGCATGACAAGAGTTATGAATGTCAAAGAGGCAAGTGAGGTGTGTAAGAATAAGCCTAAATGGCACTCTGTTGTTCGTGCCTACCCCGCGAGGGAACTGGCGTGAAGTTATGTATGTATGTACATAATATAAAGTTCCCAGTATGTTTTGTATTTACATGACGTGCAAATGCTTACATTCACTAAATGTCTTGAAACTTTAACCTACATTAATGTTTCCAAATTAATTGCAGTTCACGTCAAATAAATAAAAAAGAACTGTTAAAATGATTTAAAACATGTTAAAGTATTGAATTTGAAATTTTCAATGTCATTATCTTTTTTTATTGTATTGTTACAACCTAGGCGCCGACAAACATAAATTCCACGTACAGATTTGTAGACAAAGAACATTTATTACCCGTCGTCATTTGAACTAGTAACTAATAACATTGAAACTATTGTAATTATTTTATGATCGTCTTCTTTTGTTTACTTATTTATTGGCATACGTTTCTAGAGGACAGCCTATTGTTTTATTGTTTACGGCCGCTTGCGGCTGTAATTATTAGTCAGGTATTACGGTTATAAAGTACAAGCTGATTCTAGAAAATTCGGTCCACGTTGCCGGGCGGGCACATTGCATTTGTGTGGTATAAAACGATGGCCTTATTGAGGGAGGGGGAGCAGTTCAGCGACAACTACGATCAAGGCGTGACTTGCGTACATTCGGGGATCTAATAGTGACGGACTTTGCACGTTTTATTTGAATTACGACCTAGTGCATTACGTTTGGATTTGTTGTGTTCGGTTATATTTGTACCTCTGTTATACGTGTTTGTATAGTTCTAATAAAAATCTATATAAATTCCAACGGCATTTTAATTCGAGTCTCGCGACTCGTAACAATATATTCGTGTATACTACAATCTATTAAGTAAAAAAGTTGTAATATAGGGTTTGAACCGTTTAAGTGGTAGCTCGGTAATAATAGTGGGTAATTGATTAAATATTATTATTGCCCTACAATATGAGTTTTTCTTAAATATTGATAATTTAATTGACGGGACACATAGTTTCTCTTTATGTCTACTTCTACTACCTTCCACCTCATATTTTGATTAATTGAATATACATACAAAAAACTGAAGGGGGTGAACCGTATAGGATCGAGGAGCGAGATGGAACGCTCCTCCGTCTGTTAGGTAGATGTTGCAGCGAGGCTAATGTTGTTCCTCGCAGGCCTAGGCCCATGAGTTACGGCTGAAAATTTGTATATATTCTTTGTATGTTTCGGGAAACGTTTGTGACATCAATTATTGCACAGCGCCATCTATTGGCTTGTAAGTGTTCCACTACAAAACAAAGCATCTTGGAATATTATATAGCTTGCACGCGATAGTACGCAGAACACAACCGAATAATATTAAAACCCAATAGACTGGCGTGTAAATACGACCGCGGATAAAATCGAATTTTCAACTAAACAGATACACATGGCAATATAATTCGAGTGTTATATAGCTCCCATTAACGCCGCCATGGGGCGCCGTGATCGACCAATAAAAATCCAATTTACGAGCCGATTGCCGGTGAGACGGGTTACTTGTCGATCCATTTGAACGACGGGTATCGAGTTCAGTATGAGGCGATATAATGCGACAGGAATAGCAGATATAACTTTATACTAGCTGTGCCCGCGATGTCGTCCGCGTAGAATTTGCTTTCAAAACCCCTCCGATTTCGAAACATTCTTCATTGGTGCTCCGCTCCTATTGGTCTTAGCGTGATATAGCCTATAGCCTTTCTCCATAAATGAGCTATCCAACACTGAAAGAATTTTTCAAATCAGACCCGTAGTTCCTGAGATTAGCGCGTTCAATCAAACAATATTAATATATTTGGCTACAACACTAATACTTACATTTTAAATATTGCGATATCTTTTGAATGAAACTTCCGAATTGAATAATTCAAAAAGTTCTAGAAAGGTATTGAATTCGTCTTGAATATGGAGTAATTTATTTTGATAAGGATTAATACCAAGGTACAAAATAAAGAAAATAAAAGAAAACACTTATTGTGAGATAACTACAATAGTTAGACATATGGTTACGTGATATTTTTTGTAGACAATTATATGTTTTGCAAAGTGGTAGTACATTGTTTTGTTCTATAATCAATAGTTTTCGCAGCGCACGCCGTGTAAGGATTTTTTCGGGTCATTTTTTTACACCTTGGGTTACATTATTGGACTTTTAGTAAGGATCTCTAATTTTTTTGAAAACATAATATAGCCTATAGCCTTCGTCGATAAATGTACTACTCAACACTGAAATAATTTTTCAAATCGGACCAGCGGTTCCTAAGATTAGCGCGTTTAAACAAACAAACAAACTCTTCAGCTTTATAATATTAGTATAGATATATAACTAGCGGTCTCGGCAGACATTGTCTTGCCTTGAAAAAATAAAAATCTAGGACCCAATTATAGTGCCTCCTACCGGTTCCCATTGTGAATCCAAACCTGACTTTAAAAGCTACCAGACTGACACCCTCGACTGCATCCAGCGTCGCGCCGTTCAAAACTACCACAACTACCAAAACTACCACAAGCGGTTTAGAATCGCTTAAACTTCGACAACTACTTTGCGTCCCTCTGCGTATTCTACCAAAACTACCACAACGGGGAGTGTTACCAGGAACTATCAAAACTACCTGGTACCAAAACTACCACAACTATCTAAAACTACCACAACTACCAAAACGACCGGATGTACAAATCCACCAACCAAAACTACCACAACTCAACAAAGGCACCGGTTTTCTAGAACATTTATTCAGCGTATAACAACCAAAACTACCACAACTTCCCGTCGCAACTTTCCCTATGCAACTACCAAAACTGGGTTTCTACCAAAACTAGGGCAACTATCAAAACTACCGCAACTACCAAAACAACCGAATATGGCAAACACCCCTGTTGTTGCAAACTTCCATAGGCGACGGTAACCACTTTCCGTCAGGTGAGCCGTCTACCTTTTTGCCTGCTTCAGGCAATAAAAAAAGCATCCGAGGACCTACTGAAACACACACAAAAATTCATTAAAATAGGTCCACGAGATTAGGAGAATCCTAGCACCCGATCCCGACACCAAATGTCATCAAAATCGTTAAAGTCGTTCCGAAGATATGCGCGTACATACATTTCTACGTTTCGTTTTTATTTATATAGATAACTAGTATGTATTTTTTTAAATGATTTTTTTACGTGGCTTACAGTGGTGTGAACTGGTAGTATTTGTCATATAAGAGATAAGCGTTACGTCCCTTCAGGCTACCTTTTTTATGTAATTTCGAACTTTAATACACACAAAGAAGATCTAGAATAATATTAATAACTGTAACATACAATATTTTGTCATTAGAAAACATTGTAACTGCCCATATTCGGCCGCATTCGGGCGCTGTCGCCGCGTGCGTGCACATGCTGAAAGAGGTGTAACATTTCCAGGATTGTCAGTAAATCTTCGATGTAAAAAAACTAAGAAACCCCGTCAGGAACAGAATTCCTGACGGGGCTCCACCGAGAGACAAACATACTTTTATTACCGGAAACTATCCTATTTTATTTGCCAGGTGGTAGGGCTATGTCCAACTCGGTATCGAAAATATATATATACCCGGTCTAGCCAAATCGACCCAAGTTTTTACTTGAAAACGGAACCGACATTAGTGGACAGACAGACACACAGACAGACAGACAGACAACAGACAGAGCAACTGTTCGCATCTATGGTTATTAAAATATCTAAAACTTATGGTAACCGCTTTCCATCAAGTGTGCAAACTTTTTGGCGGCGGTTGCTGCACTAGACTCTAGGTCTGTAAAGCGGCACCCAACACAACTATATTATAGAAACTCAAATATAATTGATTTATCCTATTAATTAACCTAAAACTACGAGAGCGTGTGGTTTTAAGTGCGGTAATGCGCGTTTGCGTGACGTGTCAGCCACTGTTTCACTGTGTGCGTGATCGTGCGGCGTGTCTAGACACGTGCCACTGCGTGCGTGCCGAAACGTGCATCAAATGCGTGCGTGCGTGCGTGCGTGCGTGCGTGCGTGCGTGCGTGCGCGTTTTATTATGTTTACAACTTCGGTGCTGCTTAAGATAACATCTTTTTATTGCAGGAGTTCAAGAAACAGGAGAACACCACCTATATTTTACGGTTACCATCGGATAAGGAACTTAATAACACTACGTTTTAATGGTTTTAAGAGCGGTAATTTATTTGATTTTAACTATTCCGACGTTTCGGCCCTTTTTCAGCAGCCGTGATCACGGAACTCAAAGATGTCAAGGGTCTATCAGTATTGTTAAAGTTTTATTTAGCCTACCGCCAACTTGTTCATTTTAATTATTTATTTTCAATTTTGTTTATGGTTATTATTTACTCTATGAGAGACTAATTTATTTTACCACCGTTTCGCAACATGTAGTGACTTGAAGAGATGAAGCAGCGCAAGAAACTCTTCAACAAACATGAAGTTTATTTTACACCAAGACCGATTCAATCGCTGAAGTGTCCGAAGGTAAAAAAATAACATCATGTTTAGTCTTTCTAAATGTCGCTTGAAACAAATAGCCTTCCATTTGTTTACATAATATCCTTCAATATAACGTCGGCCCATATAACTTGAATTATTAGAAAACTTCAGCAATTACGTAAGGCGTTGACATTGCGAACGCAATACGTTGACGTGTTCGTCATGCTTGCTCTGTGGGTGGCAATTTGTTGGAATTCAATAAATACTTCAAGTGTATTAGTGCTCAATGTTAAAAATAATACTAATCAAGCTGATTGCGCACTGAAAAGGGTCCATAGTGACAACAGACATTCACTGTATCCGTTATATAAATATCAATCAATCAATCAATCATTTGCTCAAAAACATGGTGTATACATAGATCTTATTTTGTTGCTTGTAAGCCTCACATGTCTTTACCGGTCAGGCGTGCAAATTGTAATAACATACTTAAGACTACTTCAAAATTATGCAAGTCAATTTAAAATGATACAATCAATACAATACTAATTTTAGCCTATAGAATACTTTTATTTCAATAGTAATAATTTATTTATATATTTTTCATGCCTTTTGTATATAATATTTACTAACTAATATTTTTAGTAATTTTTAAATCATTTGGTAATTTATTAAAAATTAATATACCCATGGCAAAAATACTTTTTTTGAACAAAGTCGTTTTACAGTTTACATTTTTAATTTTATTATGATGTCTAGCAGTTTGAGAGGTTTCGTAATTATTAATGTCCTTTTTTATAAATAAAGCTGATTCATAAATATATAGCGAAGGGAGTGTCATGATTTTTAGGTTTATAAAATGGGCTTTACATGAATCTGTTTGTTTGATTTTGCAGATTGCACGTATACATTTTTTTTGAGCTTTGAATGCACATTCTTTATCAGTCGAATTTGCCCAATACAATATTCCGTATTTTAGTGTGGAACCCACATAGGCATGGTAAGCACTTATAAGTGCCTCTTTGTTTGCCACTTTTTCTAGCATGTACAGTGCATATGGGAATCTAGCCAGTTTTGTACATATATATAATATATGTATATTAATCAACACATATACCTACTTTTAAAACGTATGTATCAATATGAGTTTTAAAGAGTAGTAATAAAAGTTTCAAACTCCCGCATCCGCGGCAGTCTTCATGTCCGTGACATAGCAGACAAATTGCAAGAGTGTCGCTTACGTTGGTACGGCCACGTTTTACGGAGACCGGCTAATTATGTGGGGAACAAATGTCTAGCCATGCCGCCTCCGCCAGGTCCCGGTCGAAGGGGAAGGCCCAAGAAATGTTGGCTTGACGTTGTGAAGGATGACATGCGTACCAATGGTCTCAAAACGGGGGATGCTGAAGACCGCGCGAAGTGGAGTAGGAAAAGTAGGAAAGCGGACCCTGGGCGTCGGAGTGAACGCTCCGAACGCAACCGGGAATTAACGCTCGGATGATGATGATGATGAATAAAAGTTTCAAACTAAGTAATATTAGTATTAAATAGTTGAGACATATTCTTTTTATTGCATGAGTTCAGCAAACAGGCAGTTTTTATCCGTAAAGCACTTATAAGCCGTGTGCAGGTTTGCCGATGACTGCTTACTATTATTGTATTGTATTACTTACTATTATTGTATGTATTTATGTAACCTTTTTTGTGAAACCTACTGACCATCGACGCGACGCCCATCATGAGACTATCGGCAAACATTCTGCGCACGGGTAGTACCATCGCCTATGGACATTTGTAACACCGATGCTACCAATGTGCTGCCTCTCTCTAAAGAGAGACTGGAACCTGGCCACTGATGCCGGAGCTCAACTCAAGGTTGTTATGGCGGCATACTCTACACCAGGGATGGTAGCCATCCAGACGGGCAAGTATAAGGAATATTGTATTGTAATAGTATTACGAGTCGAGAAGGTTTTATAATAGAAATAAAATGTATGATTGAAATTTATGAATAAAAAAGAAATAAAGATATCATCTCTCATTCCAAGATATGAAAGAGAAACATAAAAAAGACAAAAGAATTAAAGTTAACAAGCAAGTGGGAGAAAAATATATGTCTTCAATAAAAATAACTGCCAGCTATATATTAATACGTGAAGCAAAAACTTTGTACCCCTTTTTGCGAAATTTCGCACACTTATAGTTTATATAGAGAAGAAGCGACGAATGCTAGCTAATACTTATTTAAATTATGCATAAAAAATACATTAAATCAATAAAAAAAAACATTACACACACTACCATGTATTTGACACAAACGCATATATACTCTTTTGTTTATTGTTCAAGTCAAATTAACAGTGTAGCTTTGGCGAAATCTGTGATTATAGAAGTATAGTCTTTGACATTAATTATTATGGTCGAATTTCGGCCACGGGCGACCACTAGTACTTATAGATAGCAGATAAACTGACACACGGACATGATGAATTTAAAATGCCGTCGTTTTTGTCATTGAACCACAGAACCCTGAAACGTGAATAAAGACTTAATTTATTTTTCAGGCGTTCCAACGTTTTCGCCCGCATAAACTTTGGTCCGGTTAACCGCAAAAAGGTTCTCTCCCTTCCCAATTTCGTGGAACTTTAAACGTTAAAGACACTTCTATTATTATGTGATTATTTGTGAGTATAACACACTAGCTGTCTCCACTGTAACGAATCAATTAATATACTAGCTATTATCCGCGACTTCGTCCGCGTAATTTAATTTAATTCGCCTCCCGGTGCGGCCGCCGACGGCGCCGGCGTGCGCGTAGGCCTTTCAATTTTTTTTTTAAATAACAGTAACCTTAATTACTCCTTAGAACATCAGCTATCTGCCAGTAAAAGTCCTGTCGAATGGTAAATTTGTACAATAAGCACTTTAATGAAATTGACATATTTTCTGTGGCTATTGGCACATTCAAACACAATGTACTAAACAAACATTTAAGTACGTCGTCTCCACCTTAATGCTATATTTGTTTTACATTTTATTATTATTTATTTTACTACATGTAAGTTGCACCGTTGGCGGTAAAAATAAAAAATAAAATATTATGTCCTATAATAAAATGTGAAAAGTGCTGTTGGATACCATATTAATAATATATAGAATATTAAATTACTTATAAAATATATATTGTATCTGATTGCTTTTCTTATAAATAAATAAAAATAAATAAATATTTCTTACATAAAATTTGCTATTAATCAGTGAAAAAATCACATTGGAGTTCGATTTTTTTTAATCTGGCCATTTTATATATAACATAATAATAAATAAATAAAAAGCAGCGCAGATTTTAAGTCGTAAGAATTTACTGTCGACCAGCGAAAACCACATCGAAATCGGCCCAGTTGTTTTTGCGTGAAAGAGTAACAAACATACATCCATACATACAAACTTTCGCGTTTATAATATTAGTAGGATAGTAGGATTAATTAATAATTAATATAGGTTATATTCAGCAATATGATAATATCAATGCAGTTATAATATCCTAAAAGGTTCTGCGATGTAGCCAAGTGACCTATTTTAATATAAAACTGGAATTCGGGGCACTCGGCCCGCGGCAAGGCGTTACAGGCCCGAGCCCGGACCGCAATGCATTGTGGTCGGAGCTACAGTTTTATAGATTCGCCAAAGGTTTAAAATTGCTTTTTCCAGCGGCGTTATTTAAAAAATCGGCCAAATATGACCGACATAGAAACGAAGCGATTACGTAGATTAAAGAATGGAGACGCAATCATGCAATCCCCGCCGGATGGGTGTTGTGTTTAATACGGCCATACTTTATTCCCCAAATTACTGGTTGGTATTTAGTTATTAGAGTTTTTTTATTGCAGGAGTTCAGCAGACATGCAGACGACCCACTTGATGGAAAGCGGTTACCATCGCCTATGGACATTTGCAACACCAAAGGTACTACAAATGCGCTGCTGCTCTCTTAAAGGAGTCTGGAACCTGGTCACTAATGCCGGAACACAACTCAAGGTTGTTATGGCGACATACTTTAAACCAGGGGTGGTAGCCATCCAGTCGGGCAAATGCCCTACCACCTGGCTGTGGGTTGTTTTGTCGCCTCTTACGACAGGCCGCCCGGCCGCAGGAAATTGTATTCTTTCTCCGTTCCTGCACAGATAGAAGTTAGGTAAGATAGTTTTGTTTGCATATAAATTTTCTATTTTTTTTGTTATTTTATTTTTTTACTATTTAGGATAATGATGATGGATCTAATATAAATCATTGGGGAGGGGTGGGCAGCACTGAAAATCAGCGCTGTGCTGGAGGAAACTCCAACGCAGCATAAAGCAGAGTTGCCGACCTCATTTGTAGGAAATGGGGTGTATAACATATCGAATTTAATCATAAAAATGTATATATAAATATTTCTACGTCCTTGTATTGTCGCTTTCCTAGCAAATAAATTGTTTCTTTCTTTCTATCAATTAAAAACTGGTGCGCGGAGAATACTGCAATCTTGCAATCACTTGCCGCTGCTAATCAACGTAGCGAGACACAAAAGGTGACAAGGTCCTTCTACACGAGCCTTGGGGCGCAAGGTACGCAGATACACTGACACTTAAGTTTGTGATTAATCCTCAAGCCTGCAGTAGACGTGGCAAATAACCTACTAAATCACTGTAGGATATCTTGATAGCAAAGTAAAGTGTGTAAAGTGTTATAATGGCGGGTGCAATCCAATTCCGCGTGCATCGCGGTAGCGTGGCGTTTGGCTACGTACTTACTCACGCTCTAAATTCAAGGCACAATTGCTAATTGGGAAATAGATAATAGGTGGCGCCAACATAGATGTTTTTGAAGCAAAAATACATAGCAAAACAGCCCTTTCAAATTTTTCAATAACGCCGTCAATGATTTTTTTTTCATTGCATGAGTTCAGCAGACAGGCAGACTGACCACCTGCTGGAAAGCGATTACCATCGCCTATAGACATTTGCACACCAAAGGTGCCACAAACGCGCTGTTGCTCTCTAAAGGGAGACTGGAGCCTGGTCACTAATGCCGGAACACAACTTAAGGTCGTTATAGCGGCATAACCTACACCAGGGGTGGTAGCCATCCAGATATCATACCACCTGGCTGTGAAATTGTATTCTTTCTCCGTTCCTGTACGGATAGAAAATAGAGAAGAGAGAATAGACATATAAGTGTATATACACACGTTATCTGTCAATATTTAACGTCATTAACAATAGCAACCATATAGCATCACAAATAAAGCATTAAACTCATCGCTACCTCCGCCTGTAACGGCCTATAAAAATAACATTATCCCAGGTGAGGCAGTAAGGTGATAAATATGTATTAAAGTCATAAAAATAATACCTGTAGATCCGTCCTTACGCTGCTCTATTTAGCGAGAGATAATGATTCTTCACAAGTCCATAAAATAATTTCTCATTATAAGCGAGCTATAAAGTTCTCATGAGAAATAAAGTTCCTTAAATATATAGCTGTACCAGGAATACATAAGTACTAGAAGGAGGAGGTAGTCCAAATGTAAAGCGACCCTATCTGCTATAAGGTTTGTACAGCCAAGTCAAAGACAAACTTAACGAGTTCACGGACTATAAAGTAGGAAACTTTGGTGCCCGGCATGTTCCTTGCGGATTAATGCGATGTCGCCCATTACTATGCATGGTTATTAGGTGAGTCTAAGTTTCAAAGTTTGATTTGCATGTTTATGTTCTGGTAATATTAAGCCACTTAAAATAGAGAGAGAGAGAGAGAAATAACATTTCATTGCACACCAAAATATACAATTACAATGACATCATTTTATCCGTGCAGGAACGGAGAAAGAATACAATTTCCTGCGGCCCGGCGGCCTGTCGTAAGAGGCGACTAAACAACCCACAGCCAGGTGGTAGAGTATTTGCTCAACTGGATGGCGACCACCCCTGGTCTAGAGTATGCCGCCATAACAATCTTGTATTGTGTTCCGGCATTAGTGACCAGGTTCCAGTCTCCTTTAAGAGAGCAGCAGCACATTTGTAGCATTTTTGGTGTTGCAAATGTCCATAGGCGATGGTAACCGCTTTCCACTAAGTGGGCCGTCTGCTTGTCTGCTGAACTCCTGCAATTAAAAACAAAATTAAAAAATCATCCGCCGGGCTCTTGTCAGCGTCGGCGTACCGGCCATATTAGAACCGAATGGCTTGGTACGCGACGATGGCAAGAGGCCGGATGGTATGTCACTTATTCCTTGGAAGATGGGACGGCTGCTTGTTTGGGATGCGACATGTGTAGACATTCCAGCCCCGTCACATCTTCCAATGACTGAGTTAGAGGCTGGCAACGCTGCTTCAAAAGCTGAAGCTCTCAAACGGCGCAAATATGGAACCTTAGGAAGGGGTTACATATTTGTGCCGTTTGGTGTTGAAACATTAGGTCCGTGGGGTCCGTCGGCAAAGAGTTTCTTCAAAGAGATTTGCGAGAAACTCTTTGATGCCACCCGTGATCAGAAGACTGGCTCATATTTCGCCCAACAAATAAGCATCGCCATACAGCGCGGCAATGCAGCCAGCCTTCTGGGCACGCTCCCATCTGGCAGCGATTTGTTACACAGTCTATAATCGCTTGTACTTTATAACTTAGTTTATAAAAGACAATTTCATATGTTAATTTAAAATATAAATATTGAAATATGAAATTCTAAAACAAGTAGGTACCTACCTAATAAAGCAAACCATATTTACAATATTTTTTAGGCAATACAATAGGCGGCCTTATCGCTCAAAGCGATCTCTTCCAGGCAACCTAAATCAAAGAAATTTGAATCAAGCGATGTAGGTAGTGCAGGAAAAGGCAATAGAGACCTAAATACTCAAACTAATTTAAGAAATAAGTATACAAATACATACATATATACATAGTCATATATTATAAACAATAATACATAAATTATTAAATTAAATGTATTAGTATGACTATATTCTGTTAATCAGACATAGCTATTTGTGGACAAATAATGTTTTCTGAGCAAATTTCTAAATGTTGCTAAGGATTTGTCCTCTCTGACAGTAAGAGGCAGCATATTCCAAAGTTTGACAGCCTGCACCGCAAAAGAATTATCATTTTTTTTATGGCAGGAGATCAGCAGACAGGCAGACGGCCCACTCGATGGAAAGCGGTAACCATCGCCTATGGACATTTGCAACACCAAAGGCGCTACAAATGCGCTGCTGCTCTCTTAAGGGAGACTGGAACCTGGCCACTAATGGCGGAACAAAACTCAAGGTTGTTATGGCGACATACTTTAGACCAGGGGCGGTAGCCATCCAGTCGGGCAAATGCCCTACCACCTGGCTGTGGGTTGTTAAGTCGCCTCTTACGACAAGCCGCCCGGCCGCAGGAAATTGTATTCATTCTCCGTTCCTGCACGGATAAATCATAATATGATGAAGTTATTAAAATAGTTATTCTCCTTCTGCGGGCGGGTCATGCTCGCCAAGGAGTCAGAGCGGAAGCGTACCAGCCTGCTTCGCCCGATGTGAGCTTCCCTGAAGCAGAGTTTTCATCGGCAGGTAATGCCGTCAAGATGGGGGCGTGGTGGTAGTCCTCGCGCGGTCTTATCTCTCCTCCTATGGAGCGCAATAAGAGTACGAAGACGCCGGGAGCGCGGTTCTCCTGGCACTGAGTGTCGACGCAATGTACCCGTGGACCTGGCATATGGGCGAAGGACGAAACACCGAAAAGTTTTAGTGGATATCCAAGTGTAAGAACTTCTTTAACTATTGATAAATGGACCTACTTATGCAAAATGGATCCAACCCACATACTGACAGTTTTGAGAAAAAGCCGTTTTTATTAAAATTTTGCATCCAAAAAAACATGTCTATATTTTGGGAAAAAAATTAGAATATTGTATATTATATTTTGTCCTATATATTTAAGTACAATTTTAATGTAAATAATTTCAAATGACATAGTAATCAAACCAAAATAGTAATATACTCTTGGTGTGTGTGGGTTAGCTACTTTGTGATAAAGATGTTTTATTCTGTAAATGTTGTCAGCTCGTTACGATACTTATTGAGTCGATAGAAGGTGCATTTTGAAAGCCTTCTGCATCCTTAACCCAATTTTGGCACGTTTGTGGATTGGTTCTGTTTTGCATAAGTAGGTCCAAATGTCAATTAAATACTTAGTAGTTTCGTCTACAATTTACTGTTGTTAAAATGTAATTAATAATAATGATGTGTGCTTTCTATAAATAGTGTTAATTATTTAATTAATGAAGTACTGTTACAGTTATTGGGTAGCATAGTTGTTCTTGTCATGTTTCTTTTCTTTTTTTTATTGCAGGAGTTCAGCAGACAGGCAGACGGCCCACTTGATGGAACGCGATTACCATCGCCTATGGACATTTGCAATTCCAAAGGTGCTACAAATGCGCTGCTGCTCTCTTAAAGGAGACTGGAATCTGGTCACTAATGCCGGAACACAACACAAGGTTGTTATGGCGGCATACTCTAGACCAGGTGTGGTCGCCATCCAGTCGAGCAAATACTCTACCACCTGGCTGTGGGTTGTTTAGTCGCCTCTTACGACAGGCCGCCGGACCGCAGGGAATTGTATTCTTTCTCCGTTCCTGCACGGATAAGTTTTAAAGTTAATAATTAAATTTGTGATGTACCCTCTTATTTCTAAACGATACCATCGGCCATTTCCTTAATTGAATAATAATGTTATATTTTTATTTATGCGGTGATTAACGACTGTACCGACTGAAGTTGTTTTCTATAATTTAACATAATTTTATGTAATAATTTTTTATTTTTTTTATTGCATGAGTTCCACAGACAGGCAGACGGCCCACTAAATGGAAAGCGGTTACCATCGCCTATGGACATTTGCAACAACAAAGGTGCTACAAATGCGCTGCTGCTCTCTTAAAGGAGACTGGAACTTGGTCACTAATGCCGGAACACAACACAAGGTTGTTATGGCGGCATACTCTAGACCAGGGGTGGTCGCCATCCAGTCGAGCAAATACTCTACCATCTGGCTGTGGGTTGTTTAGTCGCCTCTTACGACAGGCCGCCGGGCCGCAGGAAATTGTATTCTTTCTCCGTTCCTGCACGGATAAAATTTTTAACGTTTAATTTTTTAACAAAAACGGATTTATCTCTAATATGTGGTAATTGTGTACAGATTATAATTCAAAATCTCTCAATTGTATGTATATAGACGGTATTACATTTTATCTTCATGTTGGTAGACGTGATAGACTTATACTTTGTACGGTTTATTTTTTTTATTTAAGTTTTTAATTATTATATTTTATATAATATCTTATATAAGACATGACAAGAGTTATGAATGTCAAAGAAGCAGGTGAGGTGTGTAAGAATAAGCCTGAATGGCGCTCTGTTGTCCGTGACTACCCCGCAAGGGAACTGGCCTGAAGTTATCTATGTATGTATCTTATATAAATTATTATCTAAAAATTTCCAAACAATAATGTATTAAATTCTTGTCATTCATAACCCTTTAAGTAAAATAGTTTATCAATGACTTCAATCCGCTATCGGTTGTGCCAATTGCTAAGTTTCATATACTATAAAATTGTTGGAGGGATGGCGAGGTGTTCTAAAAATGCCTGTCGAGTGTGAAGAGTCAGTGTATACACTATGTTAGAACCGTAAAGTTCTCTGATTATAAATGTAGTGACCAGCTGCTGTACTTTTATTACCATAAACCCTTCTGAGTTGTGAGACTGAGCGGTAGTTCCGGTCAAGCAGTTTCTTTGTCACTTCCGTTGATAAAATCAAATTATGAAGACTGTTTACTGAAGTACTTAGTTCAAACTGAAATTATGAGATTCAAAATGTAAAACAACACGGTCATGTTAACCCTAAATTATAATTATGTTTACTTATAATCTCTAAAAGCTTTTCTAAAAGGGCGCTATTGTCTGTGAATAACATAACTAACTTATATTATAATTAATTAACTGGCTGTATTCATAAAAGAACAAGTGGAAAAGAATATTCCACGAAATTCGGACACAGCGAAACGTAGAGAGATAATTATGTAGAGAAGCAATCCGCCTATATCGGAGAAAGATGATGAACGCTGTAAGTCGTCATGTCTATAACACTTCAGCGACATTTATTTAAATTTCAAATCCACTATCTATGGCTTTACAAAACTGTTATCTATTTATTTATGTATTTAATTGGACAACACAACAGATAATAATCAATAATTCATGAATATAGTACAATATACAGTGTAAACTGCATGTAACGTCACTCGATTTAACGACAAACTCCCTTAAGCGTCGAAATCACTTGGCTTTGGTTGGTTTAGTTTGTCTTCCATTACGGCGATTTCACTCTGGTGCCCATTCGTGGTGTCACCTCACCACTCATCGCTTTGGTCTAATCCCTAATAAAGGACCCGGTAGTGTGCGAAATGCATTTCCCCCGCCTCAAAAAAAAAGAAAAAAAACTTGTCTTCCATACAATGATACACTATATATAGTGTACCCACTCTCAATAACGACAACAATTAATTAATAAAAAGTACGTTTTAAATTGCCAAAATTAGTAAAAACTGCGCAGTTGTGTTATTTCTCTTATCGCTTTATTATCCTAGCCTGTACTACACTTGACTGTCGGCATCATGCTTACCGCAATTTTTAAGAAATTCCGAAATACCGAGATTTCTAAGTAATATCGTGCAATATGAATAAAATAAGTAAAAAAATACAACAAAATTACTGGTGCAGCAAAAGACGTCAGATAAAAATAAGACTTCTCTCATTTTAAGGACAACTCTCTATAACGCCATAAAATTCACAGTCCGTTCAGTGTCGTTATAGAAAGTTTACATTGTAGTTTGTAAATGATTTGGTCTAGGTTGGAATCCAAGTTGACATACCAGTGTTGAAATTATATTTTCGTAAACAAAGTTATATAAGTAATGTTAGTAATAATAATTCAATAGATACTTCAATGTAAAACATTATTAGTTTTACTACATACTGTCTAGAGCTATGAAAAAAAAATCGATTTCAAATGTAGAAGAATTAACCTGCCGCCCTTAAGCCAATATTAAACTGTTCATTTCTACCTTTCAATTTGGATGAATTAAACAAAGTGATCCATATAAACAATAACATGAATTATTCAATGTCATTGAATACCCTCTTGTCTTTCCAATTCCCTTTCAAACAAGACCAACCAAATTGAAAAAGTTTGGTTGATCAGTCTAATATCAGCATTAACAAGGATGCTACAAAGCAACAACCCATATCAATCAATTGTTTTCTTGTTTTGATAAATAAATTTAAAAATATATATAAACCTGCAGAGCGAGACAGATACAGAAGTGGGCCATAAAGCGGTCGGTTTTCATAGTGAAATTGACACGTATCTAGATACAAGTATACTGGTAGTTGTAAGACATAGCATAAAATTACATTTTATGTCGATACTTGTCATATTTATCATACGACTCTGCGAAAACGACCTTTTTAGGCCTTAAGGTCTCCTTGTAAAGTATAGAAATTTTTAATACAATATAACTAAGAAATTGCCTTAGTTGTATTTTACTTCAATCATTAAAGATTTAATGACAATTTTTATAAAAATAATATATTTGTACCTACTGTATAGTAAGTAAATAATAATTATTATATTTGGTAGAAATTAATAAGTACTATAATTATAAAATAATATAAAACAGCATTTATAACTACCTATATTGATATATAGGCAGTATATCAAATAACTATAAATTTAGCATGTTTGTCAAAGGGGGAACACGCACAATAAACATAATAACCTAACCCTTAAGACCTTACAAACCTCAACGTTTTACACAAATATAATGCAGTAGAATGATCTTTTTGAATAATATAATAGAAAGGTACTCTGCCTACCAAGACAAGACTGGTAGCTGGGGAATAAAAGAGAAATATAATGACTGTGTTGGAATCTAACCAGTTCTGCTCTGCTAGGAGGGGAGCCGCCAATGCTGCAATCACACACCAGTCCGCCTCAGACCGTCGCACGATGCTTACGCGTACAATAAACCGTGTCTTTACCTACCTACCTTTACATACCATTTTTGCGCGTAATCTGTTGTGCAGTCGAAATAAGACTCATGTAATCATAACAATCCACTGATTACTACAGAAATCATATACCAGCAATGGAGGAGCCTAGACATGGTCCTTCGAGCAGGATCAGTTTGTTGAAGCATTGGCGGCTCCTAGCAGAGCAGAACCGATTAAGCCCTGATTTACTTATGCGAACTCTATATAATACTCTCTCTACGCCCAAGAACCATTCAAGCAAGTTGTGTTACCAAAAATAAACTCCGAGAATTCTGGGAATTCCTTTTAATAAGATTATGATTTAAACATAATAATTATGATAAAAAGGCCGAATAGTCCGCGGCTAAACTTCAAAAGTATTCATTTATTATTAATTGTTCTTACTCTGAAAGAAACCACAAGAAAGCGTTCCTTTGAAAATTTTATTATTCAGTCATACAAACAATATGAAATAAATTTAAAAATTCAAATTTCATGTTTACATTTTAAAAAAATGTGTGTGTGCAATTCATACACGGCAGTAGGGAGACTTCAGAAAAGTAGCCTATGAGAGAATTATATAAATATACAGTATTTATATTAGGATAATTATAAGGTTTATTATTTTTACCAAACTCAAAAATTATTTTACATTTAAATGCAAAATATTAAATTTCATATATTACATATTTAACATATATTATAACACATATTATTAAAATCCCATGTTTACATATTGAACAAATGACACGAGACGCTTATGATAACTAAAATAGGAAATAAACGCTCTAGTGTTACAGTTATTTAGTAGCATAGTTGTTCTTGTCATGTTTCCGTTTAAAGTTAATAGTTAATTTTGTTATGTACCCTCTTATTTCTAAACGATACAATCGGCCATTTCATTAATTGAATAATAATGTTATATTTTTATTTATTCTGTGTTTAGCACCTGTTTTATATAAAGTAGTTGTCTATAATTTACAATAATTTTGTTACAATATTTATCTTTTGTATAATGTGATAATTATGTAGATTATAATTCAAAATGTCTTAATTGTATATAGACGGTATTCACTACATTTTGTTTCCACGTTGGCAGACGCGATAGATTTATACTGTGTTCGGCTTATTTTATTGCATATAAAACTTTAAGTATAATATTTTTCAACACACTTGCTCATAAAGTGGCTCTATGGTCACCGCAATTAGGCACAGAATGGCACCCGTAATCAAACTGTGAGTAAAAAAAAATTATAACTCACTAGTGAGTTATAGATTTTTTTTAAATTTTATTGGTTGAGTTGCTTTGTTCTTAAAAACAGTTTTTATTCAAAAAAAAAAGATCGTGTTCTATAGAACAAATAAATTAATGTTCCTATTGCTTGTTCATTTCATGCAACTTCTTATTTAAATAGATAATTTTAACTCGTACGTGTTTAACAAATAAAACTTTCACTCATATATAACTTTTTTATCTACTAAATAAAATGAGTTTTTGTTGTTATTTTATTCACAAGTGTGTTGAAAAACGTCGTATGATACACGTGTGTATTGATGATTACCGTCCTCGGCTCTCTTAAGACCCTCGCCTACGGCTCGAGTCTCAATGGCGCCTCGGCGGTAATCACCAATGTTACACACTAGTACCATAATGTACTATTATAACAAAAGCGCAGGGTCGTCAGGGAGGAGGGGGTTTTTAGTGGGTATTGGGGTTGCTCGCTCGTGCAGCAACGCTCGGAGTCTTCCACACTATTCTGTGACGTCGATCGCGGACGGGGCACTGCCAAGAGCATACTATTGCTGCAGTGTTATCGCCCCCGACCGACGCGTGTCGTTCACCTAGCAACAAACCAGTTTGTGCGTAAATCGGTTAAGCATTTTCCCTCGCCTCAAAACAAAAAAAAAAAAATAGTGTCTGTAACGTAGGGAGGGGAGTATTATTGCGCGTGCTAATGCGACTCCACGCGGACGCCGGCGGTTGGCTGGCATCCGGAGACGCAGGTATGCGCATGACTTCCCACCCTGAATAATACCGCTTCGGGGGGCCTTTAGCTATCAAGGGAGCAAAGGACTCATCACCCCCGCTGACGAAGTGAATGTGTTCTGATTCCCGGGGCACATTAAGGCACTTTTTGCGCTGGATCTGGGCTGGGCGTAACTACATAAAAAGCGCGGGGCACACGGGAGGAGGGTGGTTTTAGTGGGTAGTGGTTGTTGCCCGTGCAACTTCTCGGAGTCTCCACACAAGCTGGTTGATTACTGTTTGGATTACCCCTTATTAAAGGGTAAAGCCTTCATGATCAACTATAGTCTAATCCCTTGCAAAGGACCCGGTATTGTGCGTAAATAGCATTTCCCCAGACTTAAAAAAAAAAAATGTGTCTGTAACCTGTTAAAACCGTAAGGTTCTCTGATTATAAAATATTGTGACCAGTTGCTGTTCTTTTAGTACCGTAAACCCTTCTGAGTTGCTGCAAGTATTAGACTAGTATCAATTTGATTTATGACCTTCGAAACTTCAAATTATTTCCAACTCTATGTTTATGAGCTATTAATTTGACATATTTAAAAAAAAATTATGTAACAGTGTATGAATTTAATTGTTTGTAATATGACGGTAGAATAAAGGCTTTTTTATTTTATTTATTTATTTTATTTTATTATGTTTATGAGCATAGTGTTAAATTATTAAATATCTCTTTTAAGTGTCGCTTTTTTCGTTTCATCAAGTTTCAAATCGCAACGTTTCTAAAGAAGTTTCACTTCAGTAATATGCGTATTTCGTATGTGTAAGTAAAGACTAGCGCACGCGTTTTCCACTCGAAGGGCGCGGGTTCGAATCCCAGCCGGAACGTATGCACCTCTTAGGCAGTTATTCGACCCAATGTGCATATTGTTACACTTACCACGCGCTAGAAACGCTGAAGGAAAACATCATGATGAAACCTGTACATCGGTTAATCGATGTGTCAAACCTGCCAAGCCACCTCGGACAAGCTCCCTATAGTGGGAGGCTCGAGACCAGCAGCGGGATGTTTATGGGCTTTTATTATTATGTGTGTATTTATATTAGCAGCAATAACAATACTGCTCCATCTGGGATAATGTTAGTGACTGTTTCATAAATAAGTAGCAATGGGGTTAATGCTTTATTGTGACACGTTATTATTATTAATAGTTAATAACATTTATTTTATTTTATTGGACTTGACTTCATGTTGTTGGTCCGAAGACCTCATAACTATACCGGGGCTTTCGGGGCGCTCGAGCCCGGGTGGCAATTTGCTCGAGGGAGCTCCCTAGGGAGTTTTACCTCGGCTGAGCTGCTGCCATAAGAGGGGGATGAATGTAATGATGCCCACCATAGGGCGACATAATGCACTAATTGAGAACGGGCGCCGGGTAATATAAAGCCCAAGGGGAAGGATCCCGGCGGACCGGGATCGGCAGTTCGAGGCAGCCTACACTGTCTTACTGCCATTTCGCAACGTATTTAGGCTGGGAGAGCAAAAATGGCGAAAGAAATTTCCCAGCAACACGCCTAGTCTATCCTATGAAGGGGGGGGACGTGGAGAGGTCGTGATTGGCGGCGTCTGAGATGCCGCCGTATATGTCTGTCTCTCGATGCCTGCCGTTCTAACCGCGGGCGGGCTGATCCGTGCCAGACGTTTTGTAATAACGTCGACCCTGTCCGTGAGGACGTTACGCGGTCGTCGCACGAGAGCCTTTCGCCGAGGCTTATAATCGGACGCGGACACGATGAGCGGATTTCGATGGTGCAATATCGTTCAATATTGACACATAATGTATTATAGGTATACATATACACTAGCTCATCTCGAGGTGGGAGAGGCCACGCGTCCCCCCTCTCCAACAGTGAGTTCTCTTTTCTTCGTCTACTTTTTCTTTTCCATTATGGTAAACCAACTCTTTTTTCCTATTTTATTTTTACCTAGCTGACTCGTGAAAGGCTGTGGATTTGTTTTGCCTCGATTATATTGGACTTTTGAAAAATAAAATTCTTATTTAAATTTTAATTGAAAATATTTATAGTTTGTTATTTAACAATGGATTGATTTCAGAAATAAATGAATATTTTTTTTATTTTTTTTTATTGCAGGAGTTCAGCAGACAAGCAGACAGCCCACTGAATGGAAAGCGGTTACCATCGCCTAGAGACATTTGCAACACCAAAGGTGCTACAAATGCGCTGCTGCTCTCTTAAGGGAGTCTGGAACCTGGTCACTAATGCCGGAACACAACTCAAAGTTGTTATGGCGGCATGCTCTAGACCAGGGGTGGTAGCCATCCAGTCGGGCAAATGCCCTACCACCTGGCTGTGGGTTGTTTAGTCGCCTCTTACGACAGGCCGCCCGGCCGCAGGAAATTGTATTCTTTCTCCGTTCCTGCACGGATAATGAATCAGAGTCTTCATTCATAAAAGAAGCGCTTGCCATATTTCTGAAAGGGCGAAGTTTTTAACTGATTTTATTGAGGGCAAACTATACCATTGTTCGCACCCCCTTTATTACATGCTTCAGAAATTTCATACTTTTAACCGACTTCCAGAAGCATGAGGTTCTCAATTCAATAGCATTGTTGCGAGTTAGCGGGACTCGAATTAAAATGCCGTTAGAATTATTATAGAGTTTATTATAACTATACAAACTCATATAACACAGGAACAAATATAACTGAAAACAACAAATCCAAACGTAATGCAGAAGGTCGTAATTCCATAAAACGCGCAAAGTCCGTCACTATTAAATTCCCGAATGTAACACGTCACGCCCGTATCGCAGTTGTAGCTCAACTGACCCCTCTCTCAATCAGGCCGTCGTTTTATACTTCACAAATGCAAATATCCAGCAACGTCGGCACAATTTCCTAGAATTAGCTAGTAATTGTAATCCGCAACATCTGGCTAATGATGCTCCTGAGCGAGTACAATAGGACAATAGACTGTTCTCCACAATAACTAGAAACGTATGCCAATAAATAAATGAACAAAAGATGACGATCATAAAAGGATTACAATTAGCTCAAATGCCGACAGGTAATAAAATGTGCTTTTACAGATCTGTACGTGGAATTTGTCTTTGTTGGGGCCTAAGTTGTAACAGTATGATTCTTTTGTAAGTTTTATAAACGTTTTACTGAGATGTAGTATATTGACACACATAGGCAAGGAATGACAAGCAGTAAATCGAATGACAGATACAGACATAAAATACATAGATAATAAAATGTGCACTCTATTCACTACCAACTCGGCAAACTTCGTACCGCCTCAGAATCAATAAATAATAAAGCTGAATGATAATTGCAGAATGTTTCAACTTTAGTACAAAATGTGGTCAAAACTTAACCGGAACGAACATCAAACGTTTGACATTCAAAACCAAAAGAATGAAAAAAAAAAATTTTAAATTTAATTTCATTTCTGAACAACTTCAATTTAATTGATTTCTAAACGATGGGACGAACATCAAATGTTTAACAGGTTGGAATAGATTCTAAGGGAAAGCGAAATTATTGTTTTTACTATATTGCAAGCATTTTTTTCATATTTGCTCACCATTTAAACCTTCCCTGGACTTCCACAAATAATTCAAAACCAAAATTAGCCCGTTCTCGAGTTTTAGCGAGACTAACGAACAGCAATTGATTTATATATATATAGATTAAATTACGGCAGCTAGTATATTTTCAATTCATTCAGTATGTGGCAAATGATGTTGGTGTTGTATTAATTCAAAGTACTTATGTATAAGACTCATATCACAAAATTCTGTACAACACTGCTTTTCTTTCCAAATAAATCATTATAAGAAGAAAGAAAGAAAGAAAACATTTATTTGCCAAATGCGACACAAACAATTAATTATAAAATAGAAGAGACAAAATATGTTTGTAGATGCCGCTATTGGACAAACGAGGTAGGCACTCAGTATATTGCTGTGTCGGGAGATACCCCGCCACAGCACTGATTTTCAGTGCCCACCTCCTATTCTAAATATATTAACTTAAGACCCGTATAAAAATACCATTATTTAGTACATACATACATACATACATAACTTCATGCCAGTTCCCTTGCGGGGTAGGCACGAACAACAGAGCGCCATTTAGGCCCATTCTTACACACCTCACTTACTTCTTTGACATTCATAACTCTTGTCATACACGCTCGTCTGTTCTTAAGGCTCCTGACATCACCCTCCGCTAGTGCACGATCAATTTGATCATGGAAGGTGTGTCGTGGCCTAATTATTTAGTCCTAGCAAAAATTAAATTTAAAAATACATAAAAGCATTATAAATAATAATCATAAAAAAGAGAAACTAAATACATAGTACAGTAATCAAGTATGCACAATGTTTTATTATATATACATATCTATCAATTTATATTAATATAAATATAATTATATTAATATACATACATACATACATACATAACTTCACGCCAGTTCCCTTGCGGGGTAGGCACGAACAACAGAGTGCCATTTAGGCTTATTCTTACACACCTCACTTGCCTCTTTGACATTCATAATTCTTGTCATGCAAGCTCGTCTGTTCTTAAGGCTCCTGACATCACCTTCTGCTAGTACACGATCAATTTGATCATGGAAGGTGTGTCGTGGCCTTCCACGACTTCTGCATCCATCCACTTTTGCATTGTATATCTGTGTAGTCATTCTTTCCACATGCCCGAACCACCGGAGCATTCCTTTCCTTACCTTCACCCCGACACTCTCTTTCAGACCAACTCTCTTTCTTACTTCGGTATTACGAACGCGGTCCGCGAGCGTCACTCCGCAGATTTTGCGCGGTGCTCGCATCTCGACCGCGTTTACTCTACTTTCATGCTCTCTCTTCCATACCCAACTCTCGCATCCATACGTGAGCGTAGGTACCAGCACCGCGTTGTGTATGGCGAGCTGGGCCTTCTGGCTGAGGTTCTTAGCCCCTAGAAGTTTACCTAACGCTCCATTCACACTATTCCCCAAATTCACTCTTCTTTCTATATCAGCGGTGTACCTTCCATCCCTGCTAAAAGCACATCCAAGATATACAAACTCATTCACTTGCTCCAGCATAACATCATCGACCATTATCCTTGCATTCGTTCTGGTTTCTTCTCTTTCAAACACCATAACCTTTGTTTTCTTCGCATTCAAATGTAAGCCTCTCGCCTGACAGTCATCTTTCATCATTGTTCATCATTGTGACTAGTGTTTGCGTGTTTATATTAATATAAATTATATAATATTAATATTATTATTATAATAGCCTTAGCTATAGCTGTATAAAATATGATGTATGTATATAGTAATTACAGTACTGTAAATATATAATATATAATAAATATACAATAATATAAAGACTTAAGTTATCGGGAAAAAAATCGTAAACGTTTTTTTGGCGTCGATCAAAAATCCATTTTTGGCTGAGATTGGACGGGAGGCTATATGGTTGGTTCTAAGCGTAACTAGGTGCCATTAAAAAAATAAGTTTAATGAAATCTAAGTAAAAGATTCAAAGACTGTCACTAATTTTTCACTCGATAAAGCAGCGTCAACTATATAATTTTATACTTACTTCGTTTAATCTTTTAAGTATCTCGAGGCAGTAAAACACTAATCCCTACAATATTAATCGTCTTAAAAGGGTGGCCGTTAAAACTTATAGTGATGTTGCAAACGCGTCAGAGCTCATTTAGCTATCTATATGCTTGAGGGTTTCATCCTTTATATTTCTTAATACTAGCTGTACTCGGCAGACGTTGTCTTGCCCTTAAAAAATAAAAATCTAGAAACCGATTGCAGCGCCATTAACCGGGACCAATTGTTAATCTAAACCACTCTCGAATCTAGTTGAAAAAACACCAAAGAATTCATCAAAAACGGTCCCACCGTTAACGAGGTGTTCAGCGGCGCCACTTACCAGGTCCAATCGTGAATCTAAATCATGCCGGGACCCACTTGAACACACACTTTTATCCGTGCAGGAACGGCGAAAGAATACAATTTCCTGCGGCCGGGCGGTCTGTCGTAAGAGGCGACTTAACAACCCACAGCCAGGTGGCAGGGCATTTGCCCGACTGGATGGCTACCACCCCTGGTCTAAAGTATGTCGCCATAACAACCTTGAGTTGTGTTCCGGCATTAGTGACCAGGTTTCAGTCTCCCTTAAGAGAGCAGCAGCGCATTTGTAGCAAATTTGGTGGTGCAAATGTCCATAGGCCATGGTAACCGCTTTCCATCAAGTGGGCCGTCTGCCTGTCTGCTGATCTCCTGCAATAAAAAAAAAACACAAAAATAATTTCACCTAAATCCTGGAACCCGATTGCGGCGCTATCTACCTGGTTCAAATTAGAAACTAAACCATCCCGGGACCCACTTGGAGACACACAAAAAAATAATTCACCTAAATCAGACAAATGAAAATGAGTTTTAATGCAGTCACCATTGCCGAAATCGGCCGGGAGAGATCATAACAAATAAATGACTAGACTGATGTTATAAGACTAAGTTACAAGAAGAAATAATATTTTAAGTTGTTTTTTTCCCCATAAATGTTGTATAATAAAACTACGTTTTAACGGTTTTAAGCGCGGTAATTTTATTTGATTTTGGTATTTCCGACGTTTCGGCCACTTTTCAGTGGCCATGATCACGGAAGACAAAGATGTCAAGTGTCAACGAGTACTGTTAAAGTTTTATTTAGCCTACCGCTAATATTACCGATAATTACTTTTATTTTTCCTTCCACCCATTTTAATATTATATAAAATTATTAGAGCTAGGCATGTTTGCTGAAGAGTTTCTTGCGCCGCTTCTTCTCTTCAAGCCATAACATGTTGCGAAGCGGTAGTAAATTAGATTAGGCTCCCATAGAGTAAATAATAATCATAAACAAAACTAAAAAATTAAAATTAACAAGTTGGCGGTAGGTTAAATAAAACTTTAACAATACTTGTTGACACTTGACATCTTTGTCTTCCGTGATCACGGCCACTGAAAAGTGACCGAAACGTCGGAAAAACCAAAATCAAATAAAATTACCGCGCTTAAAACCGTTAAAACGTAGTTTTATTATGTATACAAGTCGCGAAAACTTAAGAAAATATTATAAATGTTGTATTTAAAAATACCACATTAATATTAAAATCTAATCTAAGAAGACTAATAAAAAAGAAAAGTAATTTAAATAACTAGTTGAGTATTCAACTAAGAAAGTGTCCATTAGCACTTTTATTATTGTCTCTATTACGGGGAGGACACTTTGTTCATAGGTTCTTTTTTAGTTTTGTTTATAGCACTAGTTCAAAGGGTTTCGTTCTTTTGAGCCTTCTCATTATACGTGTTGTCAAGGAGCTGGATCGCCTCAACATTCACATGATCGTGAAGCCGACGCTAGTGAGCTTCCGCGTACTTAATAATGCTAGTAACCAACTCCACTGTTTTAGGTTGTTAAAAATATTTTGTTGATATAAATAAATTTCAGGACTGACCGTTGAACTTAGCACCCATTTAGATCTCACTTCTTTTGTCGTTGAAGTCAACAACCAAGGCATATATCATAATATTGAACTTGGCTCTCATTTCACATTTATGTTTTTGATGGGATAGACACTACACCCTTCTGTTTATCAATAAAAATTTGTATCATAAGAAAGATAATTTAATTACAAAAGCAACCGTACGGGCTTGCCTGCAAAAAAAACTGTTTATGGAATATTATTGCCATGCTTTGAAGATTTCAAAAATAGCCGGGAACACTTTTCGATTGGCAAGCTATCCTAGGCGTGTTTACAAATCAATATATGATTTAAAAAAATATGTCTCATCTGGTTTTCAGATGGGTCAAGATCGATCTTCAACGTCTCTTAGACTTAGAGAATGTTATGATATCCAGGGGATTTTTTATTTTTAATGTTATTATTAACATATCTACGGACTCGAGTTCCGTACCTTTTTTTACTACTTAATTTCTATGAAAAATTTTAGAGTCCATACACGCTTATTGTTTACTTTTGTTACCGTGTGATATTAATTTAGCGATTTATATGTTATGGTGTACCTTAAGATTAACTTATATATTAATTTATCCTATTTTTAATACCAAACTTATACTAATGTACAGTGTATCTGTTACATGCTGGTGTTGTGAGGAAGTGCATGTGCAGTGTTGTCCTTATATCTATACTTACATATAGTCCTATCTAGTGCCATGTGTGTTGGTTTTTTCTTTTCTGTGCTTGGGTTATTAATTTTTAGGCTCTTTGTGTGTCTTGGTTTGTTTGTGAGTGTGCGTGTAATGCAATGCGATGGTAGTGTGCGTTGGTTTGAGTATGTGTATAAGTTTTATTGTTAGATATGTGTTTGTGACTTTGTGCGGTGTCATAATTTATTGTTTAATTGTTGTGACATGAAAAATTTTCAGTTAGTGTTGATGATGATGGATGGCTTAGGAGGGGGATTATTGGCCCTCCATTAGGTGTTGGACCACCGTCTTGTCTCTCATGTGTATCGCCATTTTTATATTATAATCCCTGATATCCAGGGGATACAAATTCCAAGTTTATGCGAACCATGTGAAAAGCTAAAATGAGTTCAGTTCGGATGTTTGTTTATCCTTCACTTACAGTTTTAGGAATTACCTAATCATCGTGAAATTTGGTGTAGGAAAAGCTTTCAAAATTATTAAAACCTGTCATAATGAAGTCTAATTGTAAGTCAAGATTAACGAGCCAACTTTTAATTATTTGAAAGCTAGAGACGCACTTAGTTAAATGGAGCCCAACGTACCTACGGCCCATCAGTTTTAAGCCCCTTTCAGCTGAACAATGTTGCTGCTTGCAATACAAGAAATTTTATTACGGTTTTGAAAGTTTAAAAACTTTTCGCTTCTTTTTATTTTTTATTTTATTTTTATTGCATGAGTTAAGCAGACAGGCAGACGGCCCACTTGATGGAAAGCGGTTACCATCGCCTATGGATATTTGCAACACCAAAGGTGCTGTAAATGCGCTGCTGCTCTATTAGGGGATACTGGAAAATGGCCACTAATGTCGGAACACAACTCAAGGTTGTTATGGCGGCCTACTCTAGACCAGGGGGGTAGCCATCCAGTCGGGCAAATGCCCTACCTGGCTGTGGGTTATTTTGTCGCCTCATAGGCACGCCGCCTGGGCGCAGGAAATTGTACTCTTTCCCCGTTCCTGCACGGATAAAACCAGATTCCAGATTCAGATCTAACCAGTTTCAAATATTTATGAATATTCAAATTTACTATCTCAATAAGTAGGGACAATGCGAAAGCAAGAGTCTTATAACTAAATGTCGTTAAAACGTATTTAGAAAAATGTTAGGTATTGTAATCAAAGAACACAGGTGTGTAATTTTAAAGGAAAAAGATGTTATAATTATAAATAGCCACTTAATTACAGGAGAGAAAGGGCGCGAGACGAAAGTAACCGGAGACAAATTAAACAATTACGGCAATACAACGCCCCAGGAAAGACGATACGCTTGTTCACGGACAGATAGACGGAACTATGTATAGCTGTATATATTATAGATCTAAAGAACAGATTACTCCGCGATGAAGATAAAAGGGAAATACTTATCTTAGAATTGCAACTGGAAGATACTTGACAATGTTAAGAGCTTTCACTACAAACTTTAAATAAATTTTATCAAAAATATATTGCCTAGGTGGATGTCGGATCACGTACATTTTATAATTTATTAAATTAAACTAAGCTAAAAAAATACAATTAATTATTAAATTAAATTCCTTAAAAAAATGACAAAAACTGTAATAAATTTGTTTATCATTATATTTATACGTTAAACAAAAACTTTGCACCCCTCTTTGCGATAATTGCGCGGACGGCGGAGTATGAAATTTGGCACACTTATAGTTTATATAGAGAAGGAGTGCAGAATGCTAATATTTTTTTATTATGCATAAAAAATACATTAAATCAATAAAAAAACATTACACACACTACCATGTATTTGACACACACACCACGCATTTATACTCTTTTGTTTATTGTTCGAAAGTGAAATTATAATTTTTTATTTTTTTATTGCAGGAGTTCGCGGCCCACTGGATGGTAAGCGGTTACCATCGCCTATGGACATTTGCAACACCAAAGTTGCTATAAATGCGCTGCTGCTCTCTTAAGGGAGACTGGAACCTGGTCACTAATGCCGGAACACAACTCAAGGTTGTTATGGCGACATACTTTAGACCAGGGTTGGTAACCATCCAGTGGGCAAATGTAGGGCTGTGGGTTGTTAAGTCACCTCTTACGACAGGCCGCCCGGCCGCAGGAAATTGTATCCTTTCTCCGTTCCTGCACGGATAAAATAAGTAGTCTTTGACAACAAATTATTATGGTCGAATTTCGACCACTAGTTTATTTAATTTTAGGAAGGCTTACAGACTAATACATATGAGTTATAGTAAAAAAAGGTAATTGGTAACAACACATACATACATACACGATTCCTAATGATAATATAGTTACTAAGTTTCTGTCTTTCCGAAAAATTCTTAAGCCAGTATTCGCTTGATCGAATTTATACTAGTGCAGTATCTAGGTTCAATTTTACTACTGTTTTGTTGAAACAATTTCAGCATTATATATATAGACCTAGTATATGCCTCATACTGCTATCTTGTATGAAATATTAAAACAAAATTTACATATATAAACTTGGTGGTAATTATTGTGCCTAAGGGTTGAAAGATCGTACCTTCGTTAAGTTTTCATGTATATACTGTTTCTAAATAGATTAAAACATAATATTTATCATAGCCTTTTATGTGAAAGATGCGCTTTGATGTCGTGTCTTGCTTAAGGCTTTTATGTTCATATTTTTAGCCCAAGGGTTGTTATGTTATGTTAAAATAAGATTGCGAGTTGCAGGACTCGAGTTAAAATGCCGTTGGAATTATTTATAGAATTTATTAGAACTATACAAACACGTATAACACCGGTACAAATATAACTGAACACAACCAGTGCAGACGTAACGCACGATTCAATAATACGCGCAAAGTCCGTCACTAACGTCTTGCTTCGCTTGTGGCTATCGCTAGACTGCCGATCTCTCCATTGGGGCATTGCTTAATACTGCACAAATACAATATGTCTCTCGCCCGCGTGGACTGAATTTATTAGAATGACACCTGGCTAATGACTACCATAAAAGATTACAATACACAATGGGCTGTTTTTCTAATTATAAATTTTAAACACGAAGTAAACAAAAGAAGTCCAAATGCGGAAAGTGTGTTTTTATGTTATGCAGGTGTGAATCCACTTTTGTCGGCGTGTAGGTTGTAACAATATGATGTATAAAATATTATATATAAAGTTTTACGTATAATAAAATAAATCTAACAAAGTAAAAAATCTATCGCGTCTGCTAACATTAAAATAAAATGTAGTGAATACCGTCTATATACAATTGAGAGGTCTTGAATTATAATCTACACAATTAGCACATCAATATTATTACATAAAAGCCATAGCTGAATAGAGTGACGCGTACGTCCTTAAAGTTAATCCATCTAAAACACAAACAATTATCATATGTAGTCCTAGGATGATTACAAAAATAAACTGGACTTCTCTTCCGAAGATAACATTTGACAGTCTCGAAATTACTTACTTACTCCGTTGAATCAGCGACCCAAAGTGGGTCTTGGTCTACGAAACGAGAGCATGCCACTTTTCTCGGTCCTGTGCGGTTTCTTGCCAATTACTGGCTCCTAGCTCCGACAGGTCCGCCTCTACTCTGTCCTTCCAGCGATATTTAGGACGGCCGACCGGACGCCGACCTACCGGCCGTCCCAAATATGCTTTCCTCACGCTGCGATCCTCTCCCATCCGTTCTACGTGACCGAGCCAGCGGAGGCGGCGAGCTTTTATTTCTCATATTACGTTAGGCTCGGCCACGAGATGCTCAATTTCGAGGTTACTTCGGACCCTCCAGCTACCATCCTCAGTCTCGAAATTAGTCCGTGAAAAAGTCAAAGACCTGGGTATACTCATTGACAGCACATTATCTTGGGGTCTTTGTTACAAGAAGTTAGTAGAAAAGTGTTTGCGTCTGCAGCATCTTTGAGGGAATTGCGTAATTTTCTATCACATACCACTAAAAATGCGCTTGCGCAGTCCTTCCCTTTGCCGATCCTTGATTATATAGATATTAGACTGTCAGACTATCTATACCTCAATGAAAATCAGCTAAATAAACTTGAGCGATTGTAGAATATCTGTATCCGCTTCATCTTCGGCTTACGTAAATATGATCATACTTCTGTATTTCGCGATAAGCTCGAGTGGCTTCCAATACGCCTTCGCCGAAATGCCTAGATCCTATGGCTTCTCTAAAATATATTGTTTAATCCTAAAACGCCCCCGTATCTTAATTGCCGTTTTCACTTTCTTCTAGACGGTCATTCGAGGATTCTGAGACCATCTTTGAATTACCAACTAAGAATGCCTTCACATACTACACAGGTTTATGACAAATCGTTTACTGCGCAAGCTGTAAGGCTTTGGAACTCACTACCTCAAAACATAAAACAAGCCAAGTCTGTGCATTCGTTTAATGGCCTCGTGTAACAACACTATCTCAAATTTGTATCTGATTAATATTGTTATTTAGTTGTATGTTTGGGATAGTGTTGTTTGACGACACACTATACAAGTATATTTAGATAAATATGTATGTTTATTTACATAGTTATATCTGTATATTTTTATATCCTTTATATTTACGTATGCATGATGAAAGAATGACTAAACAGATATACAATGCAAAAGTGGATGGATGCAGAAGTCGTGGAAGGCCACGACACACCTTCCATGGTCAAATTGATCGTGTACTAGCGGAGGGTGATGTCAGGAGCCTTAAGAACAGACGAGCGTGCATGAAAAGAGTTATGAATGTCAAAGAAGCAAGTGAGGTGTGTAAGAATGGGCCTAAATGGCGCTCTGTTGTTCGTGCCTACCCCGCAAGGGAACTGGCGTGAAGTTATGTATATATGTATGTATTTACGTATATATTAATTAGTATATGATATCTATTGCATATCTACCCCCATCCATACCGAGTGTCTGTCCATCCAAAGGTTGTCTGGAAGAAATCGCTCCCAGCGATAAGACCGCCCATTGTACTTATTATTAAGATTGTATGTACTAATTTATTTTGTAACATTGTGTGCAATAAAGTATATTCTATTCTATACTATGGTAAATTATAGAGAACTACTCTATACAAAACAGGCCCTAATCACAGAATTAACAAAAATATAACATTATTATTCATTTACGGAAATGGTCGATTGTATCGTTTAGAAATAAGAGTGTTTCTTTTTAATTAACCTTAAAAAGAAACACGAAAAGAACAACTATGCAAGTAAATAAATGTAACAAATGATTTGTGGTGTGACAGAGGACGTGTGTCGAATAGAGGAATATGGAAGCAAAAGACATATTGTGCCGACCCCAAATAATTGGAAGAAAGTGAGAGTAAAGAGATTTTAAATTGAAATTTATTTATTTGTCAGAAACATGGAGATAAAGACGTTACAAGTTGTAGCGGCCAGCATGCCTAAGCGACATAATCGTGGCAAGCCGCCTTCACGTTATTCGCCGCCCGCGTTGCGCTTGCGGCGCCCCTCTTCCTCCGAGAACTAAACGCTGTCGAGTCGGTCAGTCTGCTTCGGTCAGCGCGCGAGTGCAGTCTCGTCGCGGTTATGAATGCTACAGATTTTTTTTACGCGCAGCGTTAGTGTTCCATAATGTACACCTTTTTAATATAAAATGTGCTACAAAATAGTACTTTTCATTACACAAACCGGCAACCATACACCACAAAGTGAAATACGCTCACAAGTCATACGTTACCATAAAACCTGTTCCGTCTCCAGTTTATCTTATTGTATTAATATTTAGGGTATTGTGTGGAGATGACACAGAACACCAGAAAAGAAAGATGCAACTTTCATGTGTTTTCCTCCCAGACTCTTTCATTCCGGCATACATCCGTACACCACAAATCATGTCATGAAAAGACCGCATTATTGTTATATTTAAATTGGCATTCAAACGTAGAATGTTATTGTAAATTAAACAAAAGAGCAACCATTCTTAAGTGTACGATTCCCATTAATTAATGATTAATTAACAACAGCGTAACCAAGCACTCGTTAGCAGCTTTGACAATTACCGGACAGAGCAACTCCTGAAGCAGAGGGTACTTGTAACGGGACTCCTCATTGTGCACGTGGAGCTATTAAAACTAAGGGTTAAATCGGAGAAGGTAATAATCACAACAGGAGCACGTTTTGTTTTCGCCAGACAGACACACACCATTATATATCCTCATGCTAAGCATGTTATGCTTGTGTCATATACAACAGAGCCGGGGTCGATCCCAAACACCCAGACCACTGTAAGTAATGGAAAGTTCGTCTACGAAATTTAACATGCCTAGAATTCCAAGCGCGCCTCTCGCTCACAGCGGCCGAAGGTAAGGACACCTTCTAGGGTAGTCGCGTCTTTCTTTGGCGGGAGTGGGGCAGGTTGGTATGCTTACGCTGCCGCTCCACTTCCTCCTTAGCAAGCATGACTCGCTCGGAAAAAATAGGAAACAGCGTCCAACAGGGCATCTAGGGACCCATTTGTGACATATTTTTTAAGTATCTGGAGCAGGCAAACTTTATAACGCCCTTTTTAAACGACCCTATGTCAAAGCGCAGAGGGAAAACCTCAGCGGGAAGTTCCCTCCAGATCATTGTTGTTCGCGGAATAAACGTTCTAGGGAACCGTTGCGTAGTTGAGTGTGGGAGCTCCAGGAAATGGGGGTGAACATCCCGTCGATGGCGAGCGGTGCGGTTGTAAAAATGAGGCATTGGCACAAGATCAAACAGTTCCTCAGAACACTAGTATGGGGTCTTCGACTATACGAAAGACCACGACCACGGTCAATTGTAAACCTACGAAATACCGCATCCAAGCAGCGCCCATTCACACATCTCTCACATAAGTTTAAGTGAGTACTCCGAGTGTGTTGAACGAGTGCGCGTCACTGTACTTACTCGTCGGTCTCGCGTCGACTCAACAAGTGCTGACGTGCAAGGAGGCAGTTTATTGCACGAAGTTCCGTGCCATCTGAACATTAAGATATCATTCGGCTTTAATGATATTTAGTTACTAGAATGGAAGAGTTTTGCTGTTCTTGACATAAAATCAAGTATTTTATAGTACCTAACGTAGCAAATTATTGACATGAAACCATTTTACTATCAAAAATATTTACATCTTTATAAAAGAAAACTAATAATTTGATTTTTTTAATACTAATTTATTTTATTCATAACAAAATAATAATAAAAGAAGCAAGTGAGGTGTGTAAGAATAAGCCTAAATGGCGCTCTGTTGTTCGTGCCTACCCCGCAAGGGAACTGGCGTGAAGTTATGTATGTATGTATATGTAAAATAATAATACATCTGAAAAATAACTGCGTCTATGGAATGCCTGCTATCGCCCGAAAAATCGTCAAGGAAGTTGGCGTTGCAACAGGCCTTAATATTTGGAATAATTCTATAGAGATTTTTTTATGGCAGGAATTATGCAGACAGGCAGACGGCCCACTTGATGGAAAGCGGTTACCATCGCCTATGAACATTTCTAACATCAAAGGTGCTACAAATGCGCTGCTGCTCTCTTAAGGGAGACTGGAACCTGGTCACTAATGCCGGAACACAACTCAAGGCTGTTATGGCGACATACTTTAGACCAGGGGTGGTAGCCATCCAGTCGAGAAAATACCCTACCACTTGGCTGTGGCTTGTTTTGTCGCCTCTTACGACAGGCCTCCCGGCCGCAGGAAATTATATTCTTTCTCCGTTCCTGCACGGGCAAAAGGAGTTAATAAACTTCAAAATTCGCTTTGCGCGGTTATTATTCACAAAACTATTATTTGATTTTATTACAAAGTTGGCTTAATTCGGAAACTTTTTGATTTCAATGTGAATTTTGTCGATTTGATTCTGTTAGTTCTATTTGCTTATTTGTTTGCTTTGTGGTTTTTATCAAACTATAACGTATGGAAGCGAGAGTTGTGTATGGAAGAGAGAGCATGAAAGTAGAGTAAACGCGGTCGAGATGCGAGCACTGCGCAAAATCTGCGGAGTGACGCTCGCGGACCGCGTTCGTAATACCGAAGTAACAAAGAGAGTTGCTCTGAAAGAGAGTGTCGGGGTGAAGGTAAGGAAAGGAATGCTCCGGTGGTTCGGGCATGTAGAAAGAATGCATGATGAAATAATGACTAAACAGATATACAATGCAAAAGTGGATGGATGCAGAAGTCGTGGAAGGCCACGACACACCTTCCATGATCAAATTGATCGTGTACTAGCGGAGGATGATGTCAGGAGCCTTAAGAACAGACGAGTGTGCATGACAAGAGTTATGAATGTCAAAGAAGCAAGTGAGGTGTGTAAGAATGGACCTAAATGGCGCTCTGTTGCTCGTGCCTACCCCGCAAGGGAACTGGCGTGAAGTTATGTATGTATGTATGTATAACGTTCTGTTAAAACATTCTATTTATATAGAAGTTTTCGCAACTAGTAATTTACTGAATAATTTAATTGATTTGTCTGTTATACATGAAAACTGTAGGATCTATATAAGCAATACTTGTTTTGGAAAGCAATTAGAATTTGATTTAAATAAATGTTAGTTCTATAGCCTACGAGAACTATGTGATTTTTCGCGATAAGAGTAGGTAAGTACAGTAACGGCGCGCTATAAGTTTTGAAAAAAATAATAACTATGTTTAAAGGAGAAAATTGCTGTTCTTCATGGACGGAAAACAGTGATGCTGCGGGTTAGGCGCGAACAACAGAGCGCCATTTAGGCTTATTCTTACACACCTCACTTGTTTATTTGACATTCATAACTCTTGCCATGCACGCTCGTCTGTTCTTAAGGCTCCTGACATCACCTTCTGCTAGTACACGATCAATTTGATCATGGAAGGTGTGTCGTGGCCTACCACGACTTCTGCATCCATCCACTTTTGCATTGTATATCTGTTTAGTCATTCTTTCATCATACATTCTTTCCACATGCCCGAACCACCGGAGCATTCCTTCCCTTACCTTCACCCCGACATACCCTTGACTATTGTATTCTATTAATTTTCGATAAAATGCCAAAATTTACATAAAATCGATTTATATCCAAAATTTGAGACGCGATCATTAAAAATAATAATTCACATATTAGCACTAATTTTACCCGTGACTTTTTCCGCATTTTTTTTTACTTTCCATATTAAGTAAAAACGCGACTCATAATTTGCTTAGTCGTGAATAGAAGTAACAGAGTTACTTTTGTATTTTTAAATTAATCAATTATCTTGGATGAATTCGGGCGCGTTTATACGAAATCACCACCGCCCCTCCGTCGCGCCGCTAAACTGTATAGATTAGTACCCGACGGCGCCACTGCCGCCTTCTCATTATCAAACGGGCATCAGCTTTGGGGCGGCAGTATGGTAGGGCCGACAATGTTCGCAGACACACAGCAAGACAGAGCAATGGCGGCATGTAGGTTGTGCCGTGTACACGAGCGCTTATGTTTAAAAAAATACTTTTATAATTTTTTTTTTAATTATCTATTACATGTCAAACATAATTCGAAATTCAAAAATAAACTGGCAAAGATATTAGAGGTGTTCGCCAATAATCCCCCGCCGAAAGTTATTTAGTAGCAAGACTGGTAATTATAATAATTTAGAATCCCTCCGCCCATCTGGTATATACTCGTGTAAGCTGGGAAAAGCGCGCCGCATTTACAAAGCGAGATAAAATATTTCTGGGATATTTGGGCGAAGCGTGAGACGTTGAGCCGATGTACAGTCAACGAAAAAAGTTCAAGCTTATTTTAGAAAAAAAAAAAAATTATTCAAATCGACAGGCAAACACATTATAATTATATCCCCAGGTAAAAATATTATCGACTATGTAATGTGCACACCAATTTTCTAATCAATATTAAATATTATATTTACACGTTTATGAGATAGGACAGATTTAATGAAATAGGCAAATCTAGCTTTATCAGTAGTTTTAACAACGACATCTGTTATCTGTATTCACGTAGCACCACTTTCATGCATTGACTATGGTCAAGGTGCTGTGAAGACTATGGACTTTAACTGTGCTGAATTATACAACAATAAATTAGTGCATGACGGTCAACGTTACTTAACATTGTATAATAGGATATTTAAGACATAATTAAATTTAAAAAAATGTTTGTGATATTAATGCCTGTTATTTTTTAAAGATAATTTGACGGATTCAGAAAATAAAAGAAAAGATTTTAAATTAAGGAACGGCTTAACAAAGAAAGATTCAAGCAGGTTTGGACAATTACAACAAGTATGAATTATTCTAATCTAAAGGGACTCTGCTATCTAAAGGTATACTCTTACGTATATAACACAATATAATCATGCAAATACATTTATTATAATATCTATACCTATTGCTTTTTTCCTGCACCACCTATATCGCCTGATTCAACTCTCTTTTATATAGGTCGCCTGGAAGAGATGGCTTTCAGCGATAAGGCCGCCTATATTGTATTGCCTAGAATATATTGTAAATATAGTCTGTTTTGTAATTGTATATTTTGGTGTGCAATAAAATGTCAAAGCCCCTGCGTACCATTTATCAATTCTTACCCATATCTAACCTGATTAAATTTACACATAATAATCAATCATTAATTGAACTTTTAAACGTAATACCGAAATAAGAAAGAGTGTTGGTCTGAAAGAGAGTGTCGGGGTGAAGGTAAGGAAAGGAATTCTCCATTGGTTCGGGCATGTGGAAAGAATACATGATGAAAGAATGACTAAATGCAGATGCAGAACTCGTGGAAGGCCACGACACACCTTCCATGATCAAATTGATCGTGTACTAGCGGAAGGTGATGTCAGGAGCCTTAAGAACAGACGAGTGTGCATGACAAGAGCTATGAATGTCAAAGAAACGAGTGAGGTGTGTAAGAATAAGCCTGAATGGCGCTCTGTTGTTCGTGCCTACCCCGCAAGGGAACTGGCGTGAAGTTATGTATGTATGTATGTATTAATTGAACTAACGCGAACAAATTTTCCATCCGACTGTACCGAGCTCCGGCTGCGGGATCCGAGGCATTATTAATTTTAACGTTAAAATTTATCACAATACACGTTTCCTTTGTGGATCCGACAGATCGTGTACGGTATATATTTTTAACACATTTCCTTAGCCATTTACCTAACATTATTATTGTAAAAAATTAAATGTTTTCACAAATAAAAGAAGATGCAATAAAGCCATTCAGGCTTATTCTTACACACCTCACTTGCTTCTTTGACATTCATAACTCTTGTCATGCACGCTCGTCTGTTCTTAAGGCTCCTGACATCACCTTCTGCTAGTACACGATCAATTTGATCATGGAAGGTGTGTCGTGGCCTTCCACGACTTCTGCATCCATCCACTTTTGCATTGTATATCTGTTTAGTCATTCTTTCATCATGCATTCTTTCCACATGCCCGAACCACCGGAGCATTCCTTTCCTTACCTTCACCCCGACACTCTCTTTCAGACCAACTCTCTTTCTTACTTCGGTATTACGAACGCGGTCCGCGAGCGTCACTCCGCAGATTTTGCGCAGTGCTCGCATTTAATAATATATTGGGTAAATGCTTGTCATTCATTGGCAGTGCACGTAATTCAAATTCAAATTTTTTTAAGGCAGAAGTTCAGCAGACAGGCCGACGGCCCGCTTGATGGAAAGCGGTTACCATCGCCTATGGACATTTGCAACACCAATGGTGCTACAAATGTGCTGCTGCTCTTTTAAGGGAGACTGGAACGTGTTCGCTAATGCCGGAACACAACTCAAGGTTGTTATAGCGACATACTTTAGACCAGGGGTGGTAGCCATCCAGTCAGGCAAACACCCTACCACCTGGCTGTGGGGTAAGATAAAAATGTAAGTTTATGTGAAAATGAACCCTAAGAAAGAAACCACAGAACAGAGGTCATAAATATCATTCGTCAAAACAAATTAAATTACCCGTTCATTATTACCCTGAGTGAAAAAGTACAATTTGCTGGCGAAGCGCCTATCAAGCCGCGGTAATAGGATATTTTCGGCTCCTTTTAATATTGTTTTCACTGGAATAGGCCCCAAATGGAGTTCTCGGGTAAATTGAGCTTCATTACTGCATCACGCTAAAGAAGTATTGTATAACCTATTACATTTTTCAAACAGGGCCGGACTCGGCATTCATTAGTCCAGGCCGTTCTTTTTGTTTGTTTCGTTCGCGTAATCATGGCAACAACGCTAAGAACTACTCCGGTGTCAGTGCAGTTATAATCATACCTAGACATAAGTTGTTAAAAGTATCCTGTGTATATCCTATATCTGTGCAGGAACGGAGAAGGAATACAATTTCCTGCGGCCAGGCGGCCTGTCGTAAGAGGCGACAAAACAACCCACAGCCAGGTGGTAGGACATTTGCCCGACTGGATGGCTACCAACCCTAGTCTAAGGATGTCGCCATAACAACCTTGAGTTGTGTTCCGGCATTAGTAACCAGGTTCCAGTCTCCCTTAAGAGAGCAGCAGCGCATTTATAGCACCTTTGGTGTTACAAATGTCTATAGGCGATGGGAACCGCTTTCCATCAAATGGACCGTCTGCCTGTCTACTGAACTCCTGCAATCAAAAAATAATAAAAAAATCCTCTCAGTCAGGTTGCCTGGAAGAGATCGCTTTAAGCGATAAGGCCGCCTTTTGTTCTGCCGTAAATTATTGTAATTATTCATTCTGTAATTGTTTATTTGGTGAACAATAAAGTGTTTTCTATTCTATTTGAATGGCGATATTATTTTTTTGACAAATTATTTACCAGCACTTATATGATAATTATGTAATAATTCTGCCAAAAAAAATTGGGACTATGTAGATACAAGATTTTGCACTGACGCCGACGAATAGCCTATTAAAAAAAAGTACTTTGAAAAACTTCAAAATCTTACATGCTTAGATGGCGTCGCAGGTAATGCGACGACTAACTTTTAAAAGCATTATTATGTAAAACATTTTTTATTTAAGTAATCTAATAATAGAGTTTTTCCTTTTTAATTTTATAAATGGTCTAATCTCTATTAAAATTATTTTGTGATGTCCCCAGATTAATAAAAAATATGTCTCATTAGTCGACCCAAATTTTAATTTGATTTGTAATCTTAATAAACCTGTCACTTTTATTTAATTGCCGCTCTGAAATTGGCAGAATTAACGCAGAAAGCGTTGAAACCATCTCCTAACATACACAGAATGAAGCAATTTTTTTTTTTAATAATTCGGTAAACGTCAAAAATTAGAGAAGAGTATTACATACTCTTTTATATTTTGTCATTTGTAGAAAATTTACACTCCTTGTGTGGAATATATCAAATAAAATTTTATTTTGGGATCTAACAGTTATAATAATGTTAACTAGCTTACAAGGTAAATAAGTAAAATTTATTCATAAGCTTCCATACATGACAAAAAATAAATGAATAAACGAGGAAACAATAATAGAAAAAGCTACAGAGAGCTATTTATTTATTTATGGAATGCCTACAGCTAAATACATTTGATTAGGTAACTATAATTAACAAAAGAAGGCCAATGACAGGTTTTCACGAATAAGCTATTGGTTAAAAGTCACATGCAGACGTAAAAAAAGGCACCGAGATTCTTAATCATTATTGAAGAAATTCAGGTTTGGACATCGCTTGGCTCCTGAAATACTGATTGCAAATTGGTCGATGTCATCGTATTTACTTACATTATTTAAATAATTGCTTGCTCGCACTAGGAATGAGTGTTGTCTGTAATTGGTAAAACTTAAATGTACATTAATGGGTTGATTAAATCGTGTAGACTTCGCTGGAATATTAAAGTGGACCTTGCTTCGAAGATCTAGACAATCAATATCGGAGATCATTTTTAGAAGAAGTAAAAATTCAGCAATATCTCGTCGATCTTTAAGTAGCAAGAGATGAAACTTTTTGCAAAGATCAAAATCTGAATCACTATTGTACTGAATCTATTTCCTATAGCATAAATGTCGATTAAAATGCTGTGGCACAACTTTTCAATGCGGTCAATATCTAAGATATATAAATATTTTAACCAGTAGTAAGGCTAATGAATAGTGTCGAAAATACCATATATTTATAATGAAGAAAAGTCTAATGTCATTTTATTTAAATCAACATCTATGATTGCGATGTACGTTACTAGATGGTGTTGTTTATTTTCGCAGCACACAATGGTATGCTGATCGCTGCCTCTTTGGACTTCGGATATTTTTAATAAAATTTGTTAGCTTTTTGTGGCCACGGCGGTGGCAAAATAAGTTTCATAACAAGTGTGTCTGTGCGTTTTGTGTAAGCAAGTGGAATTCATCAAATAGATAGTAAGATACAGAAATCACGCATTAATCGGATAAGATATTAAACGTTTTCATAGATTCCTATTTTACTAAACGCTATTGTCTATAATTGTGTTTCCATGTTCATTTATAACAACATGCCTGCCGCACGTTAATTGGTAAGTTCGGCCCTGGTTAAAACTGTGGAGTGACATCGTAAATTGGCAACAGATGCTCGCAATTGCCACCGAATGTAGTTCAAATTGCCAGACATTTGCCATTTATTCGAATTGGAGACAAAGCTAAGACCATGTACAATCTGGAATTTGTGGGCAGGTTGTCCGTACACATCCAACATTAGTATGTTAAGGGTTCGAATCAAACAACGGATTTATTGAAATATAGAGATTATATTGTCTAAACTTCCTAATACAATTACCTAACATGCACACACATACATACAGAACACAGGTAATAGTTTTAAGAAAGTTTTAGCACTATAATAAATTAAGTTGGTTCGCGACAGAAGGAATTGGAGGATAGCTGGGTTTGCGTGCGCGCAGTCTCACGGCATGAGAATCTCGATGCGATGGGGGGGGGGGGGTCAAGTTAAATCTTTCCAAATCTCACTTAGAGGGGAGGAGGGTCTTAGCAAATATCCCTTTTTTTTGTAGCAGAAAACAGTGTAAAATTATTTCTACAATAAAATATGGCCAAATCTTACATAATAGTTTCTGTCGTATTCGTCCGCACCCCGCAGAGCAGTAAAGTAGCGCTCGATTATTTATTAAACACAGCTGTGTTTTTGTCTCTTTTTCTCAATAATCCAACACGTTTACAGCCAAAACATACATTTTGAAGAATTTCGCGTGACATTTGGGGGGTGAGTTGAGGAAAATCTTACGAAATTTCTCAAAAATGCCTCACGTAATTGTATATACCCAATTTAAGCAAGTTCCGCTTATGTTATGGGTTATATACAACGGACTACTCTAAGTTCAAAACTTAGAGGGCGAAGACACAAGTTCACTGAAATAAAAAATAACTAAAGATTATAGAAAATTTCATTAGTATAGAATAGGCCAAGTAGATTCTGAGTAAAATTACTGTGATCTATTATACTTATAATTTTTCACATAGGCTATATTTGATCGCAATTAATAATATTTTTAAAATATTTAATGACCCCCGGTAAAGTGGGCACGAGAACGCCTGTCAAATTTGTAACAGCAATAACGTTCCACGTAAGAATTGCTCACATTCTCGTACGTGGCACTGAAAGAAAGAAAGAAAACAAGTTTATTTTTAGGACATATACAACAAACACATTAAAAGTAAAAAATTAAATACAATAAAAAAGAGAAAAGAACCACAAAGTATCTGATATATACATATTATGTCCTAAAAATTGGATCAAGCTCAGCAAAAATGTCGATCTATTAGACCAACGCTGATCTTCCGCTTGACCCTAGAGCGACGTCACGGCAAACTTTATATTATAATATTAATAAATAATTATATTATAGTTGTAATAAAGACAAATATTAATACTGAGTTATAACTGTGTGTGTGAACTCATATAATATATATAATAATGTATAGTAATTATACTGATATCAATAAATTTACAAATATTTATAAGATAAAATCAATCATATACAACACATAAACATATAATACATTTAATGATATTATACACAGCATATTATTCGATAGACAAAGTAAATAAATAAAAAAACAGCCTTAAAGCAATACCAGAATTATAAAATGCTGGTGTCGTGTCTTTGGCCCGCCTGTGATTTTTGGTGGTCAACAAGAAACTTCTTGAGTGTGACCCTAAACCCTTGAACTGACTGCAGGTTCCTTATTGGTGGGGGAATGTTGTTCCAACATTTTGAAGCAGCATATTTAAAACTACCTTTGAAAGAGGCTGAGGAGTGCCGCTGCATCAAGAGCTGTACTGCACACTTCCTTGTCCCGATCGACCTGCGACTTGACATCCAAGTTAATTTGTCGTACAGGTACGAAGGCAATCTGTGCTTGATTACTCCAAAAAGGAGACAAGCTAGATGTAACTTGCGACGATGCGTCATCTTTAATATTGAATGTTTATTAAGATATAGTGTTACATGACCTCTCAATGGAATATCGAAGCAGAATCTGGCACAAGCATTTTGAACACGCTGAATTAATCTCTTGGTACTAGATAGAAGACGAGGGCCAAAAACAATGTCGGAATAATTCAAACGCGATAGTACTAAGGATTCTGCTAACTGAATACGTAGAGTCTCGTTTAGATATGGGCGCATTTTATATAGAACTTTGAGTTTATAAAAACAATTTTGAACAGAACTGGTCACATGTGTTTGAAATCTTAAGTCACAATCAACGTGTAAACCCAAGTTTCGAGCCTCGTAAACTCGCTCAATTGGTTTGTCCATGAGCGATACTGTCACTGAGGGATTTAGTTTTAAAAGTTGGGATTTGCTGCCGAATATCATAAATTTCGTTTTTGTAGGGTTTAATAATAATGAATTATTTTTGGACCAATTAGATATGCTAGCCAAATCATTAAGCTTAACTATAGCTGAATCAATATCGGATGGCTTACATGAAATATAAACCTGCGTATCATCGGCGTAGATATGAAACTTGCAGTGTTTAATTTGTGTTACTATATCGGCAGAATATAAAATAAATAAGATGGGTCCCAAAATTGAACCTTGCGGAACTCCCCTAATAACAGGCGTTTCCATGGATGATAGAGATGTGCCATCGTTTCGGTTTAACTTGACATATTGGCAGCGACTACTCAAATAACTGTAAAACCATCGAATAGCCTCTTTGTCAAAACCATAATAACTTAATTTACTTATTAATAAATTTATGTTTATGGAGTCAAAAGCTCTTGAGAAATCAAGCAGGACAAGTATTGTGCACAATCCATCATCTTGAGCGCAAAGAATGTTGTCGGTGACATCTAGTAAGGCTGTAGTAATACCACGTTTTTTTCTAAAACCCGATTGAAACTCTGGAAGAATATGATGGTTTTCTAAAAATTCGGTTAACTGTGTACAGACTACTTTTTCCAGAACTTTTGAGAGGCAAGGTAAAATACTGATAGGTCTTAGATCTTTTAAATCAGAAGGATTTAAGTTTTTAGGTAAAGGACGAATAACTGCACGTTTCCAAGCATCAGGGAATGTTGAAGTCTTAATAGATACATTTACAATGGAGAGTATAACATTCAGGCTGACAGGTAGAGTCCTCAAGAGCATGTGTAAATTTAATTCATCGCAGCCTTCCGCATTTGACCTAAGACTACCAATGATTTTTTGTAATGCGTCTAGTTGTATCGGGTGTATATGAAAAATAGCATCACTGAACTTGTTAGATTCATAATAAATCAACATAGGCAAATTAACGCCACAGGTACCCGGCACATTTAAAAAGTGTTTATTTATGGCATCTGCATCATTTAAAGTCGTTGGCAAGTCTATGCCATTTTTTGGTGGTATTTTTGAGACATTTCCACAAACTTTTTGGATCATTCATTTTCTTTGTAATATTATGTCTAAAAAACGCTGATTTTTCGAAAAAAAGGGCTTTATTAACTAATAACTTTAAAGATTTATAGTAGTCTTTTTTAGTTTGTATTCTGTATTTCTGGTAACAATATTTTTAAATTATTTAATGACCCCCGGTAAAGTGTGCACGGGAACGCCTGTCAAATATGTAACAGCAATAACGTTCCACGTAAGAATTGCGCACATTCTCGTACGTGGCACTGCGAGTGCTATCTGCGTTTATGAATAATTTAAATGTTACAAAGCTTAATTGAACCTTGATATGCGTGCGTGCGTGTTGCGTGTATACTTTTAAATGACAGCGAAATGAGCACGGGTTAGCTGTGTACATAGAAATACGAATAATTGGGCGGACGTACATGATGATTTCAAAAAAACAAAACGTAAAAACTTATACGACAATATTGAGTAGTTAATTTTAGTAGCTTTTACCAGGGATGAAAGGTACACCGCTGATATAGAAGAGAATAGTGTGAATGGAGCGTTAGGTAAACTTCTAGGCGCTAAGAACCTCAGCCAGAAGGCCCAGCTTGCCATACACAACGCGGTGCTGGTACTTACGCTGACGTATGGAAGCGAGAGTTGGGTATGGAAGAGAGAGCATGAAAGTACAGTAAACGCGGTCGAGATGCGAGCACTGCGCAAAATCTGCGGAGTGACGCTCGCGGACCGCGTTCGTAATACCGAAGTAAGAAAGAGAGTTGGTTTGAAAGAGAGTGTCGGGGTGAAACTAAGGAAAGGAATGCTCCGGTAGTTCGGCCATGTGGAAAGAATGACTAAACAGATATACAATGCAAAAGTGGATGAATGCAGAAGTCGTCGAAGGCCACGACACACCTTCCATGATCAAATTGATCGTGTACTAGCAGAACGTGATATCAGGAGCCTTAAGAACAGACGAGCGTGCATGACAAGAGTTATGAATGTCAAAGAAGCAAGTGAGGTGTGTAAGAATAAGCCTGAATGGCGCTCTGTTGTTCGTGCCTACCCCGCAAGGGAACTGGCGTGAAGTTATGTATGTATGTAATTTTAGTTGGGGAATACCTAAAGCATGGTAATAATCCGTGTCAAATCTCTACCTACACCAAATATATTTGACCTCAGGGATGACAAATTTATTTTTACATTCATATATATGGATATTCAACTCTTTACACACAACGCATAAGTGCCAACTTCGGTTAACACTGTGCTTTATAGATGTAAATATAAGTTGGTTATATACCAACACATTTATTCATTTCACAAAACCGTAGTAAGCTCGTATTTCTATCAACATAAAAGCGATATTTGTGTGGTACTCTACTTCTAAACGGCATTAAGCTGGCGAAGGATGGGTGACACATGTGTTTCTATGAAATAATGTATTAGTAGATTAGCATTATATTTCATAGAACTCGTTCCTTTTGTGTTTCCGCGAATACTGAGTACTTTTAGTGTTACTTGGAACTTTTCGAATGATGTCTAGCCACGCCACCTGCTTTCGTTTTGAGATCCAAATTTATCTCGACTTACCCTCATAATTTATGTAACAACAAATATATTACCTTAGATTAATGTTCGGCTGTTACTTTATCGTATATATGTAAGAACCTCAGCCAGAAGGCCCAGCTTGCCATACACAACGCGGTGTTGGTACCTACGCTCACGTATGGAAGCGAGAGTTGGGTATGGAAGAGAGAGCATGAAAGTAGAGTAAACGCGGTCGAGATTTTTTTTTTATTGCAGGAGATCAGCAGACAGGCAGACGGCCCACTTGATGGAAAGCGGTTACCATCGTCTATGGACATTTGCAACACCAAAGTTGCTACAAATGCGCTGCTGCTCTCTTAAGGGAGACTGGAACCTGGTCACTAATGCCGGAACACAACTCAAGGCTGTTTGGCGACATACTTTAGACCAGAGGTGGTAGCCATTCAGTCGGGCAAATGCCCTACCACCTGGCAAAAAGATGCGAGCACTGCGCAAAATCTGCGGAGTGACGCTCGCGGACCGCGTTCGTAATATCGAAGTAAGAAAGAGAGTTGGTCTGAAAGAGAGTTTCGGGGTGAAGGTAAGGAAAGGAATGCTCCGGTGGTTCAGGCATGTAGAAAGAATGCATGATGAAAGAATGACTTAACAGATATATAATGTAAAAGTGGATGAATGCAGAAGTCGTGGAAGGCCACGACACACCTTCCATGATCAAATTGATCGTGTACTAGCAGAAGGTGACGTCAGGAGCCTTAAGAACAGACGAGGGTGCATGACAAGAGTTATGAATGTCAAAGAAGCAAGTGAGGTGTGTAAGAATAAGCCTGAATGGCGCTCTGTTGTTCGTGCCTACCCCGCAAGGGAACTGGAGTGAAGTTATGTATGTATGTAAGTCGTAGTAGCGTAATGGCTAGCGCACGCGTCCCAAACTCAAAGGGCGCGGGTACGATCCTGGCCGGAATGCATGCACCACTTAGGCAATTTTCTGACCTAATGTGCATATTGTTACAATTATCACGTGCTAATAACGGTACATGGAAACATCGTGATGCAACCTGCACATCGAGATAACCGATGTGTCAAACCTGCCAAGCCGTTTTGGTCGAGCGTGGCGGGTATACTGTCCGTTCCCCTATAGTGGGGTCCCGAGCCCAGCAGAGGGACATTTATGGGTTATTACTATTACTTTATCTATACTAATATAATAAATACTAATATCTATATATTAATACTAATATCTATATAGGTACTAGCGGCCCCGGCAGACGTTGTCCTGCCTTTAAAAAATAAAATTCTAGAACCCGATCCCCGAGCCACCTACCGGTTCTAATTGCAAATCTAAACCATCCGGGTACCCACTCAAACACACAAAAACAAAATCACCAAAATCGCTCCAGGTGATTAGGAGGATTCCAGAACCCGATCTCAGCGCCGCCTACCGGTTCTAATTGTGACTCTAAAAGAGTAATATAATTTTATTTATTCTAAGTCATGACAAAATAAGATTCAAAATCTTGCCAAAAAAATAAAGTTTATAATTTACAAATTAAAAATAGGGGTTGATCGTAGAGGGGTGAAAATTTAGGGTTGTATGTATTTTTGTATGTTGTATCATAAAAAAATAGAAATTAAAAATTTTGTCTAAAAAATAAATAAAAAAATGTAGGGGTGGACTACCCCTAACATTTAGGGGGATGAAAAATAGATGTTGGCCGATTCTCATAGATACCGGATAAGCACAAAAAATTTCATCAAAATCGGTCAAGCCGTTTCGGAGGAGTATGGCAACGACAACTGTGACACGAGAATTTTATATATTAGATTAATACGTGAAGCAAAAATTTTAAACCACTAATAAACTCAAAAACCACTGGACCGATTTCAAAATTTCTTTCACGATTAGAATGTGATGTAACGTATTTATTCTTAGCTATTTTGACCCTTACTCGTAATAATTCAGTCTAAATTACACATTACATCACTAGCATAAAGTTCAAAATTCAATGCACTGTTGCGCACAATTTCCTGTGATCTACGTACAAAAGGATATCTGCCTTAAGTCTGTACAAATAGAGCTAAAATTTGAAATTTTTTAATTATTATTTATTATATATTTTTTTAATTGAAAATTAATACTAACGAGTAAAAAAGATAAATGTTTTATTTCGAATTAAATAAGGTTGAATTATATGGGTTTATCTCTTTTTAGTGTCGCTTTTGCGTTTTATCGAGTTTCAAATCACAAGGATTCTAAATAAGTTTCACTTCAAAAATGTTAACTCTCTTTTCCACGACTATTTTTTCAGTAATTTCCACCAAAGCCATCCATTATACCTACAATTGAGCTATTCTATGAAGCCCCATTTTGAGAGTTTTAGGCGGGAACTGAAAGGAGACGCTGTGCTGTGCTGTGCAGTTTTATTTTCTAAAAATGTATAAAATTCCTCTAAAATGAACAATAGTTGTAGGAAATTGATAGTTTTTGAGTAGTAATTATGTGTTTTGTGAGAAATGTGAACTGTATAGTCAAATGTGACCTTTTGAGTCGTCACTTAAAACTCCGTTGAATGGCACTAGCTGATTACCTACAGTTCAGCTGTGCTACACATAGGCTTAAGAAAATGAAGAAACTATATTGTAAACTAAGATCTGGCTTAAAGGCCGAGCTGCCAAGCCATAAACTTAAATAAAATAAAAATGAAGCCCCATTTGAAGTTGTATATAAATACTGACGAACTAACTTTGTAACAGTATCAAAATAATTTATATCAAATTAAAACACCATAAATAGCTTATCTCGTTAGAAACAACACATGACAACGTTACATTTGTCAGTAGTTTTTCTTTCTTCAATATTAGATAGTGATGTCACCTGGAGATTGATGTAAAGTCACAAAGTTTATACTAAAATCGTAGGTAATTAAGTTATGTATATTTTCTACATTTTAAGGATAAAAAGGCAATGAAACGTAAAAAATATTCAAAAAAATAAATAAAAAAAATCGTTTTTTTTTTATTTTTTTTTATTGCCGGAGTTCAGCAGACAGACAGACGGCCCACTTGATGGAAAGCGGTTACCATCGCCTATGGACATTTGCAACATCAAAGGTGCTACAAATGCGCTGCTGCTCTCTTAAAGGAGACTGGAACCTGGTCACTAATGCCGGAACACAACACAAGGTTATTATGGCGGCATACTCTAGAACAGGGGTGGTCGCCATCCAGTCGAGCAAATACCCTACCACCTGGCTGTGGGTTGTTTAGTCGCCTCTTACGACAGGCCGCCAGGCCGCAGGAAATTGTATTCTTTCTCCGTTCCTGCACGGATACAATATTTCTTATTTTAATTGATGCGGTCATGTGTGCTTTCTATAACGATTCTAATCTTAATTGTACCATCATCGATAGTACACGTAACTACCAAAATCAATTTGATCAATGCTAAATATGGCTTTCTAGAACGGCCGAACTAACCTAGTAGTTATATATATAATCATGCTAATACATTTATTATAACAACTTATGTATTTTGAAATATATTATTGTATATGTGTATATATATGACTAGTGTGGTGTATGGTTGCCGATTTGTGTAATGAAACTACTATTTGTGGCACATTTTATATTGAAGAAGTTTAAATTATAGAATACAAGCACTGCGAGTAAATGTTTAAGAGCGCTGTATGATAACCGCGGCAAGACTGTACTCACGCGTTGACCGCAACAGACTGTTGGCAGCGTTTAGCTGTTTAGCGAAGAGTGGCGCTGTAAGCGCGGCGCGGGCGGCGAATAACGCGTAGGCGGCTTGCCCCGATTATATCGCCTAGGCAGCCTTTTTTTTTTCAAGGGGAAATCCGTTTGCGGACACCCTGCCGCGCGGAGATGACGGCGGGGCAGTGTGGGACTCACCGGCCAGATGGGCTGCCGGAATATTCACTAAAACCCCTTGGTGTCCTTCTGTCGCCATATGTCAGGGCCCCGAGACGTGCGCGAGCTTTTCGCCGCGACCCCGACTGACGTGGGCCCATCCCTGCGGGAAAGCCTCTACTGCTTCAATCCGTGATTGACAAAGGCGCTGGCGGAACATCGACGCGCCCACTACTCAGCGGCTTGAATGCAGGTGACGGCCTAGTGTCTCCGCGAGTCGTCACCCGCTGCCGCACTTTTACGGCGGCTGAAGGTCATGAGTCATCCGGCGCCGAGTCCTATTGTTGCGGCGGGAGATGAACGCAGCTGTTTGCTCCCTCTGCCGCTTCGCCGCCTCCTTGGCGGACATAACAAGCTCGCAGAAGGAGGCAACGGCGTTCCAGCCAGGTTGGCCCCCGACACTGGCCGCTAAACTATTTATATACTATATATGTATGTATATGCATATTTATTTTTTAAATTATGAGTATTTTATGTATCTATTGCTTTTTTCCTGCACCACTTACGTCGCCTGATTCAAATTTCTTTGATTTAAGTAGCGTGGAAGAGATCGCTTTGAGCAATAAGGCCGCCTAATGTACTACCTAGAAAATATTGTAAATATGGTCTGTTATTGTAATATTATATTTTGGTGTACAATAAAGTGTTATCTCTCTCTCTCTCTCTCTCTCTCTCTGTCTCTCTCTCTCTGTCTCTCTCTCTCTAGTAGTTTACGAAAAAATACTATTGCATACAAAAACAAACATGAAATGATCATCAACATAATCAGGGGTTCCGTTTTCACCAAAATACATAACGTCCAAAAAGTATAAATGAAATGCAAATTGAAGAGACACAAAGTTTCCAACACAAACTTCGCTTCGACGCCTCGAAATCAGAAACCATCGTAGAGCATCTCCAATCCAACCACTCAACTCGGCAAACTCCGATTTCCATACATTACTTAACAAAACCGTCGTTTCAAAAGGTTTAGGGATCCAGCTTTCACGCTCGCGCATTGACTTATTTTTGAATATATAACAATAAAACTGCGAGTCTTTCACAATAAATTCATTTTAATGTAGAAAAGGTTTTATATATATGTCGGAGAAGCATCGGTCTCGGTGACATCGTCTTTAGTGGTTACGAGTTTAGTAGGCATCATCAGGTAAAATGCGAGTCCAAAACACAATAGTCACGGTTTATACACTTTTAATTTAGATTTAAACAATTTTTTTTTTTAACTTTAACCGTTGCTTTTAAATTCTCAACGATCCAACTCGATCCGTTAGTATCGCTCAAATGTGTCGCAAAACTTGCCCGTCTTTTTTTTGTCCAGGGGAAATCCGATTGAGGACTAAGCCGTGATAAGGGTAGAACCTTGGGGGGATAATTCGCGACCTAGTGTGGGGTGGCACTAGCATGCCCAGTCAGAATTGGTGCCATGCTATTGCCACTCCCCAGTTAGGGATACCCTCCGCAGCCCTGGCAGGCGTGGGCCTCGCAAGGCCACTTCCACTGCTGGGGGACTGCCTTTAATCCCCCGGAAAACTCGCCCGTCTACCTTAAGTACAGAGGGCGCCTCGATCCCGTTCGAGGCACGCGCTCCGCTCTGATTGGTCATTGGTCAGATTACAATATTCATAACTTTTATTAGATTAAGAACATTTTCACGTTATAAAAAGACTTAACAAATCAAATTAAATTAAATTAAGGATTTTAAAAGTAATAAAGATGTAAACAAATAATATTGTGCGTCTACATGCTAACAACAATCAACCCGATTCATAGCTTTCTCCGACATATATAACAAAAAAATATTTACGTGATTTTTATTTAATACTAGTTGACCCGGTGAACTTCGTACCGCCTCATAATCAATAAATAAAAAAGCGGAATGATAATTGCAGAATGTTTCAACTTTTGTAAAAAAATGTGGTCAAAACTTAACCGGAACAAACATCAAACGTTTGTAAGGGAAAGCGAATTTGTTGTTTTTACTATATTCCAAGCCTTTTTTCACATTTACTCACCCTTTCAACCTTGCCTGGACTTCCACAAATAATTCAAAACCAAAATTAGCCAAATCATTTCAGCCGTGTTTGCCAGGTGGTAGGGCATTTGCCCAACTGGATGGCTACCACCCCTGGTCTAAAGTATGTCGCCATAACAACCTTGAGTTGTGTTCCGGCATTAGTGACCAGGTTCCAGTTTCCCTTAAGAGAGCAGCAGCGCATTTGTAGCAACTTTGCTGTTGCAAATGTCCATAGGCGAAGGTAACCGCTTTCCATCAAGTGGGCCGTTTGCCTGTCTGCTGATCTCCTGCAATAAAAAAAAAAAAAAACCGTTCTCGAGCTTTAGCGAGATTAACGAACAGCAATGGATTTATATATATATAGATTTACAACTATCATTTACAATCACATTAAACAAAATTAAAATTATGATAAAAGTAGGTGCAGCCTTTTTTTTATAAAAACGGGACCCACTTCACAATTAAAACAAAAAAAAAATGTTTTTATTGCTAAGTTCAGCAGACAGGCAAACGGCCCACTTGATTGAAAACGGTTACCATCGCCTATAGACATTTGCAACACCAAAGCTGCCTGCCACAAATGCGCTGCTGCTCTCTTACGGGACAGGAACCTGGTCACTAATGCCGGAACACAACTCAAGGTTGTTATGGCGGCATACTCTAGCCCAGGGGTGGTAGCCATCCAGACAAGTAAATACCCTACCACCTGGCTACATATTAATAATAAATAATATATCGGTACAGACGTCCTTTCAGAATGTTCTAGTTATTCTATTTTACGATGTACGCAGTTATTGAGACATTCCAATGCTAAACAATCTAATAATCAAATGGATTATCTCCTTTCATAAACAAAATTCATATCCAGCCTGCAAATTCTGAGAAGTTACATATTTCGTAGGATATCAGATGTATGAAAAAGCAATGTTATCACATCTCACAAAACACATTCAGCCGAATAAAAGTATCTATCCACATTTGATACACATCGCCTTGTAGTGATGGGGCGCACGATTGATTGAATTAAAAAGCCGAAATACAGTTGCAAAATATATTAATGAATTTCAACACGAAAACCTTATTAAAAAAAGAACTGTTGCCCAATTTAGATATACAGAAAGGCATTTATTTGGGAAACTAACAATAATTATAATTCTTACAATATAAAACACATAAATTAATACACATATTAGGTAAGTTTTCACTAAAAAAATAATTCAGGTTACGCATTTGGCTCGTACAACTATAAAAAAATTATAATATACTTGATACAATATTGGAAAATTAGATTGAAAAAAAAGGAATTAAATAATACAAGACCGCACAAAAAAACTATACAAAATGTCTACTTATCTATACCATTCTTAAGTCATAATCATCATGTCGTAAAATAATCGTAATACATCCATATATATATATATATATATATATATATATATATATATATAAATCAATTACTGTTCGTTAGTCTCGCTAAAACTCGAGAACGGCTGGATTGATTTGGCTAATTTTGGTTTCGAATTATTTATGGAAGTTCAGGAAAAGTTTAAAAGGTGAGAAAATATAAAAAACTGCTTGGAATATAGTAAAAACAACAATTTCGCTTTCCCTAAGAAACTATTCCTACCTGTCAAACATTTGATGTTCGTCCCGTCGTTTAAAAGTTGTTCAGAAATCAAATTAAATTTAAAAGTGAATTTTTTATTCATTTATTTCATTTTTATTATTCCGACATTTCGGCCACTTTTCAGTAGGCGTGATCACCGAAGATAAAGATGTCAAGTGTCAATGAGTATTGTTAAAGTTTTATTTAGTCTACCGCCAACTTATTAATTTTAATTTTGTTTGTGGTTATTATTTACTCTATGAGAGCCTAATCTAATTTACCACCGCTTCGCAACATGTTGTGGTTTGAAGAGAAGAAGCGACGCAGGAAACTCCTCAGCAAACATGCCTAGCTCTAGTAATTTTATATAATATTAAAATGGGTAGGGGGTAAATTTTTTTTTCATACATACATACATACATAACTTCACGCCAGTTCCCTTGCGGGGTAGGCACGAATAACAGAGTGCCATTTAGGCTTATTCTTACACACCTCACTTGCCTCTTTGACATTCATAACTCTTGTCATGCAAGCTCGTCTGTTCTTAAGGCTTCTGACATCACCCTCCGCTAGTACACGATCAATTTGATCATGGAAGCTGTGTCGTGGCCTTCCACGACTTCTGCATCCATCCACTTTTGCATTGTATATCTGTTTAGTCATTCTTTCATCATGCATTCTTTCCACATGCCCGAACCACCGGAGCATTCCTTTCCTTACCTTCACCCCAACACTCTCTTTCAGATCAACTCTCTTTTTTTTTCGTACTACTTAAATTAGAATCGTTTGCCGAAATATGCGATATTTAGCCGCATCACTATGAAAGAGGTGGGCGTGCCGGATTGCGTTTTTCCAAAGTTTATTTATTGGCTGTTTCGCCACTGAGTACGCACGAGACTTCGGATTACGCCAAGTGTTATACACCTTGACCTAGTTGCATTTGTATATTGAACGCAGCACGGGGTTCCCACGTTTTTGTTGTTGCTTTAACTCGTTAATTAGAACATATTTATTGAATAATTGGAATGAAAAAATTGGTCAAGTGGTTGGAAGTCTGTGCATAACGAAATAATCCGCAGTGGTGAAAAAAGTTGACAGTTTTAGGCATTTGGCTACCACACCATAAAAAAAAATCATATAATACTAGTGGTCGCCCGTGGTCGAAATTCGACCATAATAATTAATGTCAAAGACTATAATCACAGATTTCGCCGAGGCTACACTGTTAATTTGGCTTGAACAATAAATAATAAAACTACGTTTTAACTGTTTTAAGCGCGGTAATTTGATTTGATTTTGGTTTTTCCGACGTTTCGGCCACTTTTTAGTGGCCGTGATCACGGAAGACTTTGATTTTGGAAAAACCCAAATCAAATAAAATTACCGCGCTTAAAACCGTTAAAACGTAGTTTTATTATGTATACAAGTCGCAAAAACTTAAGAAAGTATTAATTGAACAATAAACTAAAGAGTATATATGTATTATATATATGCATGCGTATGTGTGTCAAATACATCGTAGTGTGTGTAATGTTTTTTTTATTGATTTAATGTATTTTTTATGCATAATTTTAAAAAAAAATTAGCACTCTGCACTTCTTCTCTATATAAACTATAAGTGTGCGAAATTTCATACTCCTCCGTCCGCGCAATTTTCGTAAAAAGGGGTACTAAATTTTTGCTTCAAGTATTAATATATAGATTACCTATTCAGACTAATTTAATTTTAAGCTCTACTGCCTTAAATTTTTCGGAATGTTCCACTTGAGAAGTTAGAGAGGGTGGAAGGACTCAATTATCATGAGGTTGGGAACTATTTCGTTGCCACCTTTTGAGATCATATTTTATACATAAACGATTTTTTTTTTTTGCAGGAGTTCAGCAGACAGGCAGACGGCCCACTTGGTGGAAAGCGGTTACCATCGCCTATGAACATTTGCAACACTAAAGGTGCTACAAATGCGCTGCTGCTCTCTTAAAGGAGACTGGAACCTGGTCATTAATGCCGGAATACAACACAAGGTTGTTATGGCGGCATACTCTAGACCAGGGGTGGTCGCCATCCAGTCGAGCAAATACTCTACCACCTGACTGTGGGTTGTTTAGTCGCCTCTTACGACAGGCCGCCGGGCCGCAGGAAATTGTATTCTTTCTCCGTTCCTGCATGGATAAAACGTTTTAACGGCGTATGGAAAAACCAACAATAAAATGGAAAAGAATAAGTTTCACTCCATAACAATTTACACGTATAGTCTAAAGTCTAAGCGAAACGCATCAGCGATACTCACCGCTGCCATTGGAAGCGCACTCTCAAAGTCACAAGTGTGTTAATGGTATACGTAACAAATAAACGACCCATAAAAATATAACGAGAAAAAATAACTTTGTAACAACACCCCGGCCTCGCAATTTTACGGCGCTGTACACAGCATTAAAGAGTTGAAGAAGGCGATCTAGCGGTTCTACACAAATTCATACATGTCGTTTAATTTAAACCCCCTCCCGAAACGCCCCAGCAAGGCTCACCACGGCTGCCATTGGAAACATACCCTCATAAGTTACAAGCGTGTTCACGGTGCACCCAAAAACAAAAAATAAACTATATAATCAAATGAGAATTAAATTAAATAACTTTGTAACACCACCACAGCATCATATCACTTTACACGCTTGTGCTTGAGGACGCTTGCCGAGCCTTGGCAAGCGTGGAAACGCAGCATCACGGTGCGGCATACAGCATTTAAGAGCGGGACACTAGCAGTTCCACACAAATTTATACACGTCGTGTGATTTAACCGCTTCCGGATCTCCCTTACAAGACTCATCACTGCTATTGGAAATATACTGTGGCGACCGAGGGTAGAACTTTCTGGCAGCGTGAGTCGGTCTCAAGACTTTTAGAAAAAGGTAGAAGATTCTGGACGGAAAAGACAAGGAGAGATACATTTTAAAAATGGATAGATAGATGATTCTAGAATAGAAAGTTCAGAAAGGAAAAGACAGAGATAGATAGATGTTTAGAAAGGGACAGACAGTAAATAAAAGAATAACGAAATTATGAGTTCCAGAAGATTCTTCCGGATATAAGAGAAACGTAAGGCGCCCCCACCGGGAAGTTCAGTTGAAGACAGCGAAGCGACAAGTGCGATACGAGAGAGTTGGAAAAGTAGTTTAATAGAAGATAGTGACAAGTTTAGAGAGTTGGAAGAAGAGTTTAGTAGAAGACAGTGACAAGTTTAGTGGGCAGTAGAGAAAAGGTCTACGCAATATCGGCGACGGTATTGTGAGTGAGACATCTTATCGTCGGGACAGTGCGTCATTAGTTGTGCGTGTAGGGACAACCCTGCGGAGAAGAATCACGTACGACTGTGTAAGTCAATAAAAACATTTAGTTAAAAAAACTGGTGTTTACTTCCAAAACCAGGTGCGTACCCCCGCTCGCACGTAACAATACTAATTTACAAGCGTATCAACGCTATACGCAAACAACAAACAATAAACGAGTCATAAAAACCAAATGAGAAAGAGTAACTCTGTGACAACATCACAAGCCCATTTCGCAGTGTTGCACACAGCATTGATGAACGAAAGAGCGGGACACGTACGGAACAACAAACAATAAAGGAATAAACGACCCATAAAAAACACAAATGAGAAGGAATAACTTTGTAACAACAACACGGCATCATACGCCAATTTCTCGGTGCTGCATACAGCATTACAGAGAGAAATGGCGGACACTGATGGACACGGATCTGCTCGTACATATTGTTACGAGTTGGTAGGGGATTTGTAAGATATAAATTCGAAAATACCATTGGAATTATCACAAAGTTTATTACAAGTACACACACGTAATTCACAGTTCTAACAAGTATGGCCGAATACAACAAAACAAAACCATAGGGCAGAAAATCGTTATCACATAAATCGCGCAAAGTTCGTCGTTAGAAGATACTCGTTCTGAAAGTACACTAGGGAACGCATCGTCTGTAGTCAGAACAAGGCTTGCGCATTTCCTGACTGACCAACGCTCATCTATTTGTAAATTAGACATCGCCTCCTAACAGCATGCCCACTGGTTCTTGCAATTGTTAAATGGTCAGCTTAATGGCTTCCAAGAATTCTCACGAAATACCAACACAGGAAAGAAGGTTTAATGACGTCTTACGGCGGCGTGAACAAAGAGATCAGCGCGAACAATAAACAACAAAACAAGTCTATGGCAACAGTGTGGATGCTAGAGTTGGTGCTGATAAATCGTAATGTGCCTACCATGTTGAAATAGCAGATGTTCTGAACAACGGTCGACAGGTAAAAAGCACTTATTAATTATAAACCTGTGTGTTTAAAGAGATTAGAAAGTAGATGAAGCAAAAGATGTATGATTGTAGCTAGTGGAGATCCATGGTCTCTCAAATTTCAACGGGTAACAAGACACCTACAAAGCATTAGTATCGGCTTGCAACAATATCGTTTAACGTAAGCACACTGCTACCGTACTGCCCAACATGACATTACGACTGCCAAAGGAAACGTACAATCACAAGATAGAAGGTTTTATGACGTCTTACGGCAACGTGAATAAAGAGATTAGCGCGAACAATAGAGCATTCAAATTTCAACGGGTAATAAGACACCTGCAAAGGGTCAGTATCGGCTTACAACAGTATCGTTGAACATAAGCATACTGCTACCGAACTGCCCGACGTGCCTTACGACTGCCATTGGAAACGTACACTCACAAGCGTGTCCACAATGCACGAAAACAATAAACGACTAATAAAAAATCATATGAGAATAACTTTGTAACAATTTTGCGGTTGTGCACACAGCGTTAGAGATTTTGATGGTCTTCCGTTAAATGTTGTACACTACATCATAAACACTATTAAAATGGCCGTCGTACGCTGTGATCGTTATTTTGAAATCGCTACGATATAAACGCGTCACCGTACATTAAATTGTCGTGAGTAAACAAGTATATAGCCCAATCGTAGCTTTTGGGGGATTTTTTAAAAACTTTAATTTAAGAGTTTTTTTTATTGCAGGAGATCAGCAGACAGGCAGACGGCCCACTTGGTGGAAAGCGGTTACCATCGCCTATGGACATTTGCAACAGCAAAGTTGCTACAAATGCGCTGCTGCTCTCTTAAGGGAGACTGGAACCTGGTCACTAATGCCGGAACACAACTCAAGGTTGTTATGGCGACATACTTTAGACCAGGGGTGGTAGCCATCCAGTCGGGCAAATGCCCTACCACCTGGCATCTAGTTCTATTTAATAGTAATATTTAGAGTTGAATGAATGATTGGAAACTCTTTATTGTTCACCACAACTTAACGGCCTCTGTGGTCGAGCGGGCTAAGTCTTTGCCGGCCTACCTCACTGCGACGCAGGGGCTCCGGGTTCGATTCCTGGTATAGTAAATTTCGGAAACGTATTTTCTGCGTTATTTACTATGGTCTGGGATCGGCCCCAGAGTAATCCGTTGTATATTACCCATAACACAAGCGTAACTTGCTTAATTTGGGGATATACAGTGTGTGTGTTTGTTTGCCGATTATTTATTTATTTATTTATTTAAACCTAGCCAATTTAATATGAATATATTTCCATTAGAGCAATGGGCGGCCTTATCGCTTATAGCGATCTCTTCCAGGCAACCCGGTGTCCAAGGAGACATTGCAAGAGACATTAAATAACATTTAGTGGTTTAACTAAATTAAAACTAATCAATTAAATATACTACTAATTATAATCTATATATTAATACGTGATCCGTATTAATATACACATTATAATATTAATTGTTCGTGCCTACCCCGCAAGGGAACTGGCGTGGAGTTATGAGTTATGTATGTATGTATTAATACGTGATCCGCTGGCTCGGTCACGTAGAACGAATGGGAGAGGATCGCAGCGCGGGGAAATCATATTTGGGACGGCCGGTAGGTCGGCGTCCGGTCGGCCGTCCTAAATATCGCTGGAAGGACAGAGTAGAGGCGGACCTGTCGGAGCTTGGAGCCAGTAATTGGCAAGAAACCGCACAGGACCGAGAAAAGTGGCATGCTCTCGTTTCGGAGGCCAAGACCCACTTTGGGTCGCTGAGCCAACGGAGTAAGTATGTAAATATTAATACGTGAAGCAAAACACAGCAAAAACTTTGTACCCCTTTTTACGAAAATTGCGCGGACGGAGGAGTATGAAATTTGGCACACTTATAGTTTATATAGAGAAGGAGTGCAGAATGCTAATATTTTTTTTAATTATGCATATAAAATACATTAACTCAATAAAAAAAAACACAACACACATGCAGTGCATGTATGTGACACACACGCATATATACTCTTTTGTTTATTGTTAAGTCAAATTAACAGCCTTGGCGAAATCTGTGATTGTATGTTCAAACTTATAATGTAAATTAATTATTATGGTCGAATTTCGACCACGGGCCACTTGTAATATAAATTAACCCAATCGACCACAGAGGCCGTCAACTACCACAAGAGGACGGCCTAAGTGGATCCGAGCGTCTCCAAAAGGAACTTGAGGCAGGATGGCAAGAAGCCAAGCAGAAGCCTTTAAAGCCTATCTCAAACATAACTGCCTTAGTTTTCACGGAGCTGGCCACCAGGTCAGCCCTAAATGAGCCAACAACATCGGCTATAAGCACTTCAACTTTAAAAAACATAACGGTAGGAGATCCTCTCCTATCGAAAAGCATAACCAAACAACAAACTCTAACCCCACCCGTGAGGGAACCACCAGAGGCAAGATTAAAAGCCGATATGGGGATAGTGGAACCTCCAATCTTACTCACTCCAATGAAACCGAGTGACCATTGGGCAAACGCCTTCATCGAGTTTTTAGCAGTCTGTAGAGCAAACATTATCCTCAACAAAAAGGTGGACCAGTCCATCTTGGACACCTATAAGTTGGGAATCGACATACATACATACATACATAACTTCACGCCAGTTCCCTCGCGGGGTAGGCACGAACAACAGAGTGCCATTTAGGCTTATTCTTACACACCTCACTTGCCTCTTTGACATTCATAACTCTTGTCATGCAAGCTCGTCTGTTCTTAAGGCTCCTGACATCACCTTCTGCTAGTACACGATCAATTTGATCATGGAAGGTGTGTCGTGGCCTTCCACGACTTCTGCATCCATCCACTTTTGCATTGTATATCTGTTTAGTCATTCTTTCATCATGCATTCTTTCCACATGCCCGAACCACCGGAGCATTCCTTTCCTTACCTTCACCCCGACACTCTCTTTCAGACCAACTCTCTTTCTTACTTCGGTATTACGAACGCGGTCCGCGAGCGTCACTCCGCAGATTTTGCGCAGTGCTCGCATCTCGACCGCGTTTACTCTACTTTCATGCTCTTTCTTCCATACCCAACTCTCGCTTCCATACGTGAGCGTAGGTACCAGCACCGCGTTGTGTACGGCGAGCTGGGCCTTCTGGCTGAGGTTCTTAGCGCCTAGAAGTTTACCTAACGCTCCATTTAAACTATTCCCCAAATTCACTCTTCTTTCTATATCAGCGGTGTACCTTCCATCCCTGCTAAAAGCACATCCAAGATATACAAACTCATTCACTTGCTCCAGCATAACATCGTAAAACAACAGCGATGCTCCGTGGCTTCAACACCAGCGAAGACATGGTCATCACAGCCACCAAGAAATCCGCAGAAGAAATACGGGAAAAGCTCCAACCCATCCTAGGCGACGATGCCAAGGCCCGAGTGCGGACTATGGCCTCTTTCATAGTCAACGGGCTCACATCCACCTTTGGCCCGAAACGTCTCATCGTAGACGAAGCACTAATGAGCCACTTTGGTTCAGTGGTCATGGCAACTCGCCTAGCCGGAGCGGCTTACCTCACCCTCATGGGTGACATTAATCAAATGCCTTTTATAGATAGGAACGACTTGTTCCCTATGCTGTATCACCGCCCTACTCCATCGGCGAAGATCACCCGGGAACAGCTTTGTACACACAGAAACCCACAGGACGTAGCGTATGCCATGAGTGACGTATACTCCGGCATATACTCGTCCAAGAAACAGTCTCGCTCCCTGGAGCTGAAGCCGTATTCGCAGGAAAGCATACCCACAGACCTTGCCAATACTCTCTATCTGACGCACACGCAGTCAGAGAAAGAGAACCTAATAAAACTAGGTTGTGGCAAGGGCGAAGGGTCTGCAGTCCAAACGATACACGAAGCCCAGGGATTAACATTCGAGACAGTGGTCATTGTGAGGTCCAAAACCAGAAAAATGGACCTGTACAGAAGCATTCCACATGCGGTCGTGGCAATCTCGCGGCATACGGACAAATGTTACTATTATACATCCGTATGCGAAGAGGACGCCACTGCAACCTTCGTCCTCAAAGCACAGAAGGCCACCACCGCGGAGATTAGGGATTACATACTTAAAATGGCGATCCGCATCAGGGATAAGACGGTCGTTAATAATCTAATGGAGGCAGAACAATCCCTATAATCCCCCTACAAATCCCACCCCAAATCATCAATAGCAAAATATCACAACTCACCTAACACACACCCCACACACCAGAACAACAAAACACAAATAACACAGAACAACACAAGTCACAAAAGACACTATGACACACAATAAACAAACAGCACACCAAAATCACCAACACACAACGAACAAACAAAAATTCCACCCTGACACAAAAATAAATAAAAAACAACAAAATGTATTAGAATAAGCTATTTTTAAGACTACTTGTAATGTACATTTTAAGGAAAAAAAAAAAAAAAAACAAAAAAAAACAAAAAAAACAAAAAAAACAAAAAAAGAAAAGAAAAAATATACATATCCTAAGAATAGCATAATAATATTAGCACCTAAGACTCCACACACGCCAAACACCACACCCACTTTATAACAGCAACACTACACAAGTTAGAATAAGTAATATAATAAGTCCAATACATCTATAAACCAATATACAAATAGCAAACAATAATAATAAAAAAAATGTCATATAACATAAAATACTTAGAGATTAAGAAATTAATCAATAAGCACCACCCGTGTCTATGTCGTCAACTTTAATACAATAATAAAAAAAAGAACAATGTTATCAGCGCAATAAAAAGACACAAACCAATACAACTAATAAACTTCAAATTAAAAAAGGTACGGAACTTTAGAGTCCGCAAGCATCAGCATAATCAAGTAGGGGGAGAAGCAAGGACTGAAGAATTGTAGAATGTATATGTATATATATATATATATATATAGCAAGTGACTTTATCACAACATTGTAAATTCGAATACCTGTAAAAAAGTTTTTTTTTTATTGCAGGAGTTCAGTAGACAGGCAGACGGCCCACTTGATGGAAAGCGGTTAGCATCGCCTATAGACATTTGCAACACCGAAGGTGTTACAAATGCGCTGCTGCTCTCTTAAGGGAGACTGGAACCTGGTCACTAATGCCGGAACACAACGCAAGGTTGTTATGACGGTATACTCTAGACCAGGGGTGGTAGCCATCCAGTCGGGCAAATGCCCTACTACCTGGCTGTGGGATGTTTTGTCGCCTCTTAAGACAGGCCGCCCGGCTGCAGGAAATTGTATTCTTTCTCCGTTCCTGCACGGATAAAAGTTAAGTGAATGAAGATTTATTTGGACTGATATTTATTGTTATCTAATGGTGACTGTATTTTCGATAATGTTATAGATATACGCCGTTTTATGCAGATGTAGTTAAGGGGTTAAGGCAATTTTGATGCGGCATTATTAATGTTAAATATTGAATGATAACTTATGTTTAAACACTAATACGGCTTTATTTTTGATGCTTTAACTAAGACGTTAATTCGTTTACAAGCTAAATCTCTACCATTAATCACAGGTGTAGCAGCATCACAATAATTCGCGTAGTGTATAAACGAGATAGTATCCAAGCATCCAGGGGTCCTCCAGCATCTGGGAAGCTTTGCCCAGCTTCCCGGGGCATTCTGAAGCACTAATGCGAAGTCTCACGGTCATCCTACCATAAGCTCGGGGCACATGGGAGGAAGGAGGTTTTAGTGGAGTCAAACTACTAGCTCATGTAGAGGTAACCACCTCTCTGAAAGAGGAGTACCTTGCTGACTGTCCACACAAGCCGGCAATTGACTCTGTTATCTGCGCTATCTTCAGTGGATAACTCTCATTGCTGTGGTCTAATCCCAGTAAAGGACCCGGTAGTACGAAATGTATTTCCCCTACCCAGAAAAAAAAAAACTAATGAGGTGTCTTTGGGACAAATGTTTGGAACGAAGTTCTCCTAAAATGTCTTAAAAATTCTCAAAACGTCTCAAAAAGTGTGTCGATAAGCATCGAAAACCATCGAAATTTTATCAAAAACCTATGTATAGAAAGAAATACATAAACAAACAAATAGTATCAAAAACAGCGTATATTATTACACTAATTGATATTTTAGATTTTATTTCATTGCATTAAAGTTGAAATTGTATAATAGCTTACTATAGCAAAAAGTGTCGTGACAACTTTTCGTAAGAATTTTTTCCGTCTAGCCCCCTTTCACAACGCGCGATAAGGAACTTCGTTCCAAAAGCAGCATTCGGTTATTTCCGCCTGAGGGCGGGGCATCTGAATCTGCCGCGTACTAAACAACGATTGAAACTCATACACGTCATTAAATAATAAATAATAGTATAGTAATGTTTATTAATAATAGAAGTTTTATGATCGACCCATATAATCGTAGGTGTAATTCCCTCACGCAAGTTTATTATTACGTTTTATGGTTATTAGCCGTTATAATAGTAAACTGTTAATAATAATTCCACTATTACATATGTAATAACGGTGTATTATTAAAAACGTTTATGAGATATTCGTGATAGTAAAGTTTTTAAACATGTTTTGTTTATTCTACACAGATTTATACAGCGAAGAGTGTTCTGTTTTCATAAAGTACTAACTTCTGACTTTTACTAACTTCTTCAGTTTGATCAGCACAGCATCTAAAGTGTATGCGAAGATTATTGAAAAGGGAATGACATTTGTACCTATCCATTCTTGTAGTTTGCACATTCTTTTTTCAGACGTGAATTTCATGTATGGATCAAGTTATATCTCTCCGCAATATCTTAGATCGCAGCTGGCTATGGGTGGTAGGTTTTTTGCCCGTTTTGTGGATCTAGAAACCCCTTGTCTAAAGTTGTGCCATAACAACCTTGAGTTGTATTGCCCGGATATGGCATTAATGACCATTGATGCGTCCAGTGCAGTCCACTTAAGAGGACTGTATGGCATGCGTGCGATTGGAAGGCAACTGTCGCCCTGGTGACTGCAATATGGCGTCCATAGGGCTGCGTGGTGTCCGCTTTGCTGTTCATCCATAGTGGACGACCGTCTCCAGAGCCTAAGTCTGAAGGCCTCCTGCAATAAAAGATTTAAAAAAATCTTCTTCCTCTCAATATTTCAGTCACGAGTGCAACTTTCAAAGATCCCCTTATGTACTCATTTCTCACCTTATCCATTCTTGAAACACCACACATCCATCTCAATATTCTCGTCTCAGCTGAGTGAAGAAGTTTGTGGTCTATCACTTTAGTGGCCCAACATTCTGAATCTCTATCAAGCACAACGCGGTGTGGAACCTACGCTCACGGTGGCTTGCAGTAAACGCGGGAGCATACTGCTCTCATCTTTGGGATGGCTCAGCTAAATACCAGTTAGAGACACTCGATTCAATAGAGAAAAGAGCTAGGAAACTGATAGGCAATAACCAACTATTCGACGAGAGGCTTCAGAGCCTAAGTCATCGACGTAAGGTCGCCAGTTTGTCGGTATTCTATAGGATACACTTCGGGGAGTGTGCCACGGAATTACATGAATTGGTTCCTCCCTCACCATTCTACCACCGGACAAGCAGACGTACGCACTCACGCCACCGAACTCATGCCATGATATATGGAAATACCAACGAAGCGGACGAAACGCTATGCTTCCTCTTTCATCATACGCACCGCTGAAGAGTGGAACTCTTTACCGTCGTCTGTTTTTCCTGAAAAATATAATCTAGGTGTCTTTAAGTCTCGCGTGAACAGGTATCTTCTAGGTATCTTTCCGCCTGACGTCAGGTGCAATGTCAGTCAAACGCGAACCTATTCAATATTAAAAAAAAAAAAAAATGGACCCGTATAGCATGACTGGTCGTTTGACAGATTTATATATTTGACCTTCATTGGCCTTACTATCGGTTACAATTTGACATAAGCTCCATACAAGTAATGTCAATTTTTTTTATTTTGTTTAAGGCTGGGGAAATCTATAGGATACACTTCGGGGAGTGTGCCACGGAATTACATGAATTGGTTCCTCCCTCACCATTCTACCACCGAACAAGCAGACGTACGCACTCACACCACCGATATATGGTGGAAATACCAACGAAGCGGACGAAACGCTATGCTTCCTCTTTCATCATACGCACCGCTGAAGAGTGGAACTCTTTACCGTCGTCTGTTTTTCCTGAAAAATATAATCTAGGTGTCTTTAAGTCTCGCGTGAACAGGTATCTTCTAGGTAAGCGTGCTCCATCTTAGACTGCATTTCCGACTGACGTCAGGTGCAATGTCAAAGGGGTACTAACGTAAATTAGTTAACTAACCGAATTTCACTAAAAAGGAGCGCACACTTTTATCACCGAATTAGCACAGAACTAATGGCAATCGTCCAGTTAAAAACGTAACTCGTAACAAATCACGCATTCACAGTTAGTCCCAATAGTTAATTCTGGTTTTTATAGAAAACTCAAATTTTGCAATCAACGGTTTATTATTTAAAATCTATAACCTTATAAAATTCTAAAAATGCTGTGTGTGTACAGCCATTAAAAAAAAAACTGGAATACACTATATAAACTATAGATAATACGATGCAATTTTTGTTAGATTTCTTATCTCTGTTTGTTCGGGTTTCACGTAAAAACTACTGGACTAATTTCGATGCAGTTCTCGCTGATCTTAGGTAAATTATTATACTTAAAATCTGCGCTATTTTTTATCCTAGGAACCCCACGGGAATTTTTCTGGGAATTATTTAAATTAGCCAGACAAAATCGAATTCCAATGTGATTTTTTTCACTGATCAACAGAAAATTTTATGTAATAAATTTTGTGATATTTCTATCCCGGGAATCGAGTGGGAATTTTCCCGAAAGCGGTTTGTAGTTTTTCGTGTGCATAAAAATTGACTTATTCCGATATAGTTTACACTAAAATGATAGCTTACATCCTCTTCTTTGTGTCTCGGGAGTCCCGCGGGAATTTCAAGTCAAGCGTGGACGATGTCGCGAGCATATCCTAGTGTATTATATAAACACTAGCTGTGCCCGCGACGTCGTCCGCGTGGAATTTGCTTTCAAAACCCTCCGATTTTGAAACATTCTTCATTGGTGCTCCGCTCCTATTGGTCTGAGCATGATGATATATAACTTATAACCTTCCTCGATAAATGGGCTATCCAGCACTGAAAGAATTTTTCAAATCAGACCAGTAGTTCCTGAGATGAGCGCGTTCAATCAAACAATATTAGTATATTTGGCTACAGCACTAATACTTACATTTTAAATACCGCGATATCTTTTGAATGAAATGTCCGAATTGAATAATTCAAACTTCTGGAAAAGTATTGAATTCGTCTTGAATATGGAGTAATTTATTTTGATAAGGATTAATACCAAGGTACAAAATGAAGAGATTTTGAAGCGACGGCATTTTAATTATTTATAAAAATAAAAGAAAACACTTATTGTGAGATAACTACAATAGTTAGACATATGGTTACGCAGTATTTTTTGTAGACAATTATATGTTCTGCAAAGTGGTAGTACATTATTTTGTTCTATAATCAATAGTTTTCGCAGTGAACGCCGTGTAAGGATATTTTCGGGTCATTTTTTACACCTTGGGTTATATTATTGGACTTTTAGTAAGGATACCTAATTTGTTTGAAAATATAATATAGCCTATAACCTTGCTCAATAAATGCACTATTCAACACTGAAAGAATTTTTCAAATCGGACCAGCCGTTCCTGAGATTAGCGCGTTTAAACAAACAAACAAACAAACTCTTCAGCTTTATAATATTAGTATAGATAAATCTAAATTGGAAGCGGTTACCATCGCCTATGGACATTTGCAACACCAAAGTCGCTACAAATGCGCTGCTGCTCTCTTAAGGGAGACTGGAACTTGGTCACTAATGCCGGAACACAACTCAAGGTTGTTATGGCGACATAATTTAGACCAGGGGTGGTAGCCATCCAGTCGGGCAAATGCCCTACCACATGGCTGTGGGTTGTTAAGCCGCCTCTTACGACAGGCCGCCCGGCCGCAGGAAATTGTATTCTTTCGCCGTTCCTGCACGGATAGTCTTATTTAAAGCATTAAAAATAACGTCATAAACGTCTACGCATAACGACATTAAGTCGTGGTAGCGTAATGGCTAGGGCACGCGTGTCAAACTCAAAGGGCGCGGGTTCGAATGCTGGCCGGAACGCATGCATCTCTTAGACAGTTTTATGAACTAATGTGCATATTGCTACAATTACCACGTGCTAACAACGGTGAAGGATAACATAGTGATGCAACCTGCACATCGAGATAACCGACGTGTCAAACCTGCCAAGCCACCTTGGACAAGCGTGGCGGGTATACTGTCCGTTCCCCTATAATGGGAGGCCCGAGCCCAGCAGTGGGACATTTGTGGACTGCAATTATTTATTTATTTATAGCCACATTATTAAATATATACGTTATTTATCATTATTTATATTTTGATTAATGTATGTATATTATATCATGTATGTTTTATCCGTGCAGGAACGGAGAAAGAATACAATTTCTTGCGGCCGGGAGGCCTGTCGTAAGAGGCGGCCAAACAACCCACAGCCAGGTGGTAGGGCATTTGCCCGACTGGATGGCTACCACCCCTGGTCTAGAGTATGCCGCCATAACAACCTTGAGTTGTGTTCCGGCATTAGTGACCAGGTTCCAGTCTGCAGCGCATTTGTAGCATCTTTGGTGTTGCAAATGTCCATAGGCGATGGTAACCGCTTTCCATCGAGTGGGCCGTCTGCCTGTCTGCTGAACTGCTGCAATAAAAAAAAAATGTATATATTTATAAGATACTAATTCGGTAGTGAGAATAATGCAACATACCTCTGTTCTTATCAAATTTTTTTGTCCATTCGAAAGTTGTCTGGAAGAAATCGCTAATAGCGATAAGCGCCTATTGTGTCTTCACAACACAATAAAGCATATTCATTCATTCATTCATTCATTCATCATTAACAATGTCGCATTTCAGATGCGCATTACACTCATCGCCACATCTGCTTGAAACGGTCTATACTTGCAACTTTAACCCAGATGAAGTAGCACCATTATACCATTATGCAGATGGCAGTCACATGAATGTAAGATTATTATTATTACAAAAATTCTAATCAAAACTTTTTGGTTAAAAAATAATATTATCACGAAAAATGTTGTTTTTTTTTTATTTAAACAAGACAGTGGAGTTAGATTAGTTCTAAATTGACTTTTATATTAAAAGTTGAGGTTCAGGGACGGTCTTTCGTAATTTGAATATTTATATATATATATATATATTATATATCGAAGGCTTTATAACATATAGGCGTATATATAGGAATCGTATTTGTTTGTTTGGAAGTAGTCAATAACCGGATAGAGTATTCTTTCATGTAGTAATTGGAAGTCGTATAACCGGATATCAACGTAGAAGCATTTATTATTAAGCTAACGGATATCGGAAATGGATTAACCGGATGTAGGAAGTTTGTATGTATGGCTAAAGTTGGTTTTATGAAGGAAGTGTAATGAAGTGGCGCCACGGAATTACTGGATGGTGTCACTGCGGCGCGCTACGAGGACCTTTTAAATACGCGGTGTTCGGGCATAGGAGGGGCAGTCTTGAACCGGCGGTCTACGACTGACAGTCTGCATTGATAGTCTTGGACGAGGACCACATAATACATTGTGGTCGATAATTACTGCTTGATAATAGCAGTATTCTTGGAGGGCAAATTGCTGCTCGACACCTGACAAGCGTGGATGCGACTCTTGGAGTTGTCCTAATATTTCTGTGAATTAGTGTGCAATATTTAATATCGTAATTGTGATAATTCTAGTGTAATAAACTTTGATTATAATATTTCAGATTATTATTGTTATTCTCGCAGCGTCATTCGTTCGCTCCCGGCGTGAACCCGACATATACGCAAAAATGTATTTTTTTTTGTTGTTTACTAAAAACTGTGCATGTTACAATTAAGAAAGTCTTACCAGTATGCAAGTGTACTTAAAAAGAAGGGTATTCCAAATTTCAGCCTTATACAATCAACTAGCTTTGTTTTATTCACAACTAGCGGCCCGGCGCGGTTTCATCCGCGTTCTGTCCCTCTCCCGTGGTATATAGCGTCATGTTATATAGCCTATGACACTCCCTGTAAACGTAGCATTCTAATAGTAAAAGAATTTTTAAAATCGGTTTAGTAGACCCAGAGATTACCTACAACATCACAAACTCACAAACTTTACCTCTTTATAATATTAGTATAGAAGTTTAGATTTTGTCCCTTGCGTAAAACCCATTTATTATGAAGCCCTCGATATATATTTGTTATTCGTGTGTGTCACTGAACTCCTTCTAAACGGTTGGACCGATTTTGATGATTTTTTTGTGTATGTTCGTATGAGTATAAATGGTTTAGATTTACAATTGGATCCGGTAGACGGTGCTGGTATCGGGTTCTAGATTTTCATTTTTTCGGAGCAGGACAAGGATTGTCGTGCCTGTGATCGTGGTGGTGGTGGTAGTGTGTGGAGATGTGGTGTCGCAGGCCTAGGGCCTCCGAAAAACAAGAATATTTCGCTGAAAGATCTTCCTTTGAGACGGGGGAGCATTCTATCTCGCTCCTCCCCCCTATACGGGGCACCCCCTTCCATCTAATGTATTCGTAGTGCGTTTCCAATTAATTACCATCGTCCTACGTGTATTTTCATTTAATTAACATACATCTAAATGGTGCCTCATGGTAAGAGCGCTGTTATAATTACCTAATTTGATAATCAATTAGATGGCATGGCCTCACGTGTATTATCCGTGCAGGAACGAAGAAAGAATACAAATTCCTGCGGTCAGGAGGCCCGTCGTAAGAGGCGACAAAACAACCCACAGCCAGGTAGTGGGTGTTGCCCGTCTGGATGGCTAGAGACCCCTGGTCTAGAGCATGCCGCCATAACAACCTTGAGATGTGTTCAGGCATTAGCGGCCAGATTCTAGCCCCATCTACGAGTTCGGCAGCACATTGGTAGGACCTTTAGTGTTGCAAATTTTGATAGGCGATGGTAACCACTTTCCATCACAGTTGGGCCCTCAGCCTGTCTGCTGAACTTCAGCAATAAAAAAAATACTGAAAAGTGTATACAATTAAGCTCCAATTTTACTCAGCAAGTATAGTTTCATTAGAAGCTTATTTTTGTAAATAATAATAATAAACCCGCAGGGGGGCTTTGTGGCGAAGCCTTAGGTGAGTAGCAACACTTCGTACCTGACTCCGGGGGCCAAGGTAAGGCCGCCGCCTCCGTGCTTATCTTAGCCAACCGGCACAGATCGGAGATCGTTAGAGCTAAGACTCAAGCTCCAGGGGTAGAAATGATAGATGGCATAACGTCAGAAGTAGCTTCGGTAAACATGCAGCTGACTTCTCTACATCCCTTAGCCACTCACACCCATGTTGCCCTTGTCTTCTTTGGCATTTTTTGAGGCCCATGCAAGGAGTGGCGAGTCACCGTCTGCCCATTTTTCTATGTTCCCCGAACATTGCGACCATAGTCCCCATATTCCCAGACTCCTAGTACCACTAGCAGTTCACCCAGGAAAAATCTAATTGTGGCGTGACACTGACCGGCGATTATCCTTGTCTACACCATATAATAATGCACCCAAGGACAAGCCCCGGCCAGTGTTTACTGGTTGTCTAAAGAGCCTCTACGTGTTGGTATTCCCATGGTCCCACTCAAGCCTTCGCAAAAGTTCAGGCCATTTTTATGGCCCGTAGTCTCTAGAGACATATAATAATAACATTTATTTAATCCAGACTAGATCCATAACAAATTACAAAATACATTACTGCTATTATAATGTTAAGATATGACTGTCAACATATGGTTTCATCCAATATTCTATCAATGGTCCATTAACTTGAAGCAGAGCAGCGACTATTTTATTTTGGGAGTTATAAATCTTTCTGTTGTTTTCACTACTCTTTATCGTATTAGTGCTCCAAAACCGGGGATTCTTGTTTCTGTGAACATCTCTGAACCGCTACAGAATTTAGGTAATCATAACATCATATTCCGCTTTTGTGTATTTGAACCAAAGTTGTACATGTACAAACATGTATGAATAGTAGTGGCAGTATATTTTGAACAAAAGGTTACAAGAAAGCAAACCATAGAACGGTGGCAAAAGATGTGGGAGGAAGAAGTCGAAGACAGCTGGACAAAGCAGCTTATTCCCGACATAAGAAAATGGTACTGGAGGGAGTTCGGCGAAACAAACTACTTCATAACGCAGGCGCTAACTGGCCATGGTTGCTTCCAGGTCTACTTGCGCAGGATTGGGAAAGTAGATATAGAAACATGCCCTTACTGCGAAAAAGTGGACACCGCGGCGCATACTACTTTAGAATGTGAAAGATGGGAAGAGGCGCGAAGAACAGCGGAAACAAATCTAGGTTCCAAAATAGCATCAAGTACAATTTTGGACATAATGTTACAAAAAGAAGAAAATTGGCACAATGTCAATAATATGATAACCGAAATTATGTCTAAAAAGGCTCGTGACGAAATCGAAAGGAAAAAAAAATATCCCTGTCTTCCCCGCTGCAGTGAAGTAATGCCTAACGGTATACCACTGTAGTGCGAGGTATTAAAAAAAAGTATATTTTGAAAAGTCGTATTTTCACGTTGTCAATACATCTTGCAAACCTCCTAGCCAATATATTGCAACTTAAACTTAAAGCACGGCGTTGTCTATCTAGGTCCATTCCGTCCATTACATTGCTTGTCACTAAATGGAAGTCGTGGAAGGCCACGACACACCTTCCATGATCAAATTGATCGTGTACTAGCATAAGGTGATGTCAGGAGCCTTAAGAACAGATCAGCGTGCATGACAAGAGCTATGAAAGTCAAAGAAGCAAGTGAGGTGTGTAAGAATAAGCCTGAATGGCGCTCTGTTGTTCGTGCCTACCCCACAAGGGAACTGGCGTGAAGTTATGTATGTATGTATGTCACTAAATGTCCCAGATACTGAAAGCTGTCTACGTATTCTAATTCCTGAGCGTTTAATTGGACAGGCAATGTCGTAACAGCCCTTTTGCCTTTTCAAAATTTCCATAAACATCCAAAAGTCGACGCAGTACTGACACCGTTGGTGCCACAAGAACCATATCATCTGCGTAAGCAATATGATAAATGTTCAGCAAGTTTCTTTTTAATTTTGAATGAAGTAAGGAAGTAGATAGATAAATTGTTATTAGGGAGACATAATGGGAAATAATAGGAGAAATTTCTTTCCAAACGATGATAAAGATTTATCGCGCCAGTTTCGCAAGTTAACTACTTAAATAACCCAATTGTAAATGTGTATATATCACGTAAACATAAAGTAAAGGCACTACTTTAAGCAGCGACGACAATTTACCAGAAATCAGAAGTAAAGCAAGTCCAGCCATGGAAAACTTATATACAAACTATGTTAACGCAGTTCACCCCCTTGGGTATATGAAGTTTTGGGTTCTCACAAAAAGTACATTAGATACTGACCCTCGTCCAAGAAGCTATTATTTGGCTAATAACGGAGCACTTGACTTTTGCCTCGTATTTTATATGTCGAATTCAAAATTTGTAGCAATTTGTAAACCCTTCCCCTTGGTTTGCCGTTTGCTATATCTTCATAAAAATTGATCCAAACAAACAACAACTTTAAAAAGAGTTTTATTCAAACTTCCATTAACCGGTTTATTCAGTGAGAATTACGTTCTCTATATTACAACCGTTTCTGATATAAATATGTATTTTAAAAAGCTGTAATAATAATGAAAAATCCAAGGTTTCGAAGCAGTTTAAAATTAACCGCTTTTTAAAAGTTATAATTAGTTTTATTCAACTATTTCATTCGAAGCGTAAACTTTAAAAAAAGAATTATTTAAACTTCCATTAATCGGTTTATGCAGCGAGAATTACGTTGTCTATATTACAACCGTTTATGATATAAATATGTATTTTAAAAAGTAGTAATAGTCATGTAAAATCCAAGGTGTCGAAGCAGTTTAAAATTAACCGCTTTTTAAAAGTTATAATTAGTTTTATTCAACTATTTCATTCGAAACGTAAACTTCAAAAAAAGAATTATTTAAACTTCCATTAACCGGTTTATGCAACGAGAATTACGTTCTCTATATTACAACTGTTTATGATATAAATATGTATTTTAAAAAGCTGTAATAATCATGTAAAATCCAAGGTTTCGAACCAGTCTAAAATTAGCTGCTTTTTAAATGTTATAATTGGTTTTCTTCAACTATTTCTTTCGAAGTGTAAACTTTAAAAAGAGTTTTATTCACTTCCATTAATCGGTTTATGCAGCGAGAATTACGTTCTCTATATTGCAACCGTTTATGATAGAAATACGTATTTTAAAAAGCTGTAATAATCATGTAATATCCAAAGTTTCGAAGCAGTTTAAAATTAACCGCTTTTTAAAGGTTATAATTAGTTTTATTCAACTATTTCATTCAAAGCGTAAACTTTAAGAAGAGAGTTATTTAAACTTCCATTAACCGCTTTATTCGGTGAGAATTACGTTCTCTATATTACAACCGTTTCTGATATAAATATGTATTTTAAAAAGCTGTAATAATCATGTAAAATCCAATATAGAATTACACGCTTTTTAAAGCCTGTCTGCTATGCTTCAGCAAAAAAATAAACAACTTATAACCAGTTTTATTCAACTACCGCGGTCGGGGTCAAACTTTAAAAAGAATGCCATTTATACTTTTTTATAGCCGGTTTATTCCAAAATAATTACTTCATATCACAACTGATTCTGATATGAATATGATTGAATTGAATTGAATTGAATATGATTGTATGTGATTGAAAACTTGCTGTTAGTAGCACACGGCTGCGCTTTGAAAGTGTGGCAAAAACCGTTAGAGACCGATTCATTTAAAGAAGTCTATTTTACGAATTTCTGTTGCTCATAATGCTTTAATTCGGATTAAAAGTAGAAGAAAACCGAAAAGAAAAGCTCCTATGTACTCATGTTTTAACCGGTTAAACTTTATTTGGTTTTCAAGCCCTAATAAAATTCGTAACCGCCAACTTCAAAAGTAGTCGTCTCTGCTACACCTGGGTTAATACGTTATTTGAGATGACGTTAAACATTGAAACTAATGCATATAGCTTGTCGTCAACGGCGTTGTTTTTTAATACTGCAAGTAAGTCTTGGACACGGTTATATTAACATAGGTTTAGTCGGGACATTAAAGTGAAATTTTGTACTTACCAAAACAGAAGTTCAGCAAACCGTACTCGAAAAAAAACCGGTGCAAGAGTATCAAAATAAAAATCAGGTCAGCATGAAATATTTAACACACGCACACGATAAACACCAACAAAAAGTCCTAGACTAATAGAAGAAGGAGATAAGGCATTAATTATTGCGAGAGAATAGGTTTATAGAATGGTTTTCATTAATAATCTTGGTTTTAGATCATACGATTTTTTATTAGAGAGACCGGCGTAGTGTACACGCCTGTGTTGTTCAGCGCTCGGAGCGCTACTGAATTTCAGACTCGGAGTAAGAGGGCGCCCAGCCGTCTCGGCCAGGTGTACACATTGATATAGCTTCAATGGATGTTCGTAGGTTAAACCGAATTGAAGTGGTTCAGATTGGATTTAGTTTTTTACTTTGTGCTACGGCATGAGGTCATTTCGACATGCAGTCATATCGACATCAGGTTCTTTCGACATAACGTTTTTCGACATGAAGTCATTTCGACACGAGATCATTTAAAGAAGGTTTCATTGGATTTCTTCAAGGCATTCAACAGTGTCATGCCTCTGTTTATACGAAATATCATCGCCTTTGTTTGCCTTGCATTCGCCTCTAACTTTGATCTATCTTCTTTCCACAAAAAGAATCTTAAATGGAAAACTGCTATTTAACCGAATACCTAATCATGAATACCAGTTTTTATAACTTATATCTCTGCTTGATAAACTAGAATTTTAATTTTATTACATTTAAATATCTTGCACGGTTTAGATATGGATATAAAGTCAAAGTCCCGCGCGGAACGAAATACCGGACACAACTAGTAATTAATAAAATCATAAGAATAGAAGAATTACCCGTTAAAAGCCCTAACGACTTATATCTATCTCTTATGCACACGATACAAACTCTACACGACAGCCAGAGACAGCAATAGATTTTGAATTGTTAGTGCAATCATTACAGGGCTCTTCCAGTGATGCTATACTGTAGTCCCGCCCCCTGCACCGAATTTCACGTAGCTAAACATTCACTCTTGGAATGATGAATTTTGGCATGTTAGACATTTTGCTTTTATATCGCGATGATCTTAGGCTTCGGCCTCACAGCAAGTGGTACGCTTAGCAGCAAGAGGTTAGGCGATCGCTTAGATGACTTATCCTAGTGAACCAACGCATGTAAAGCGAGCGGCCTCACTGCTCGCTAAGAGGGACGCTTGGCATCTCGATAGTAGCCTAGCGGTTAGCTACGCGAACGGACGCATCGGTTATTTGCTTGGATCACTGGGATGCTATGGAGGGATTGATAATAGCCCCTGCATGCAAAAGGGAGCCATTGTGAAATCTCCCATGACTTACATAATAAAGGTTTATTCAAAAAATGTGGCAAGCAGTTGCCAATGAAGTACGCGTAGATGGCAAGTACAGAGAGTACAGTAAGTGGTATGACAGCATGGCAGCTATCGGTGTGACAATTCAGCTTGCCTCATAGCTAACCTTCAAGCGTGACACTTGTGGTGAGGCCGAAGCCTTACTGTTAGGATGGTGGCTCGTGGTTGGGTGGGTCTTTTTGTAAGTGGAACACACACTTTCGTAGCTTAAAGGTTTAATACGGACGTGTTGCCACGACTTGGGCGAATCGACTATCAACGATAAATTGGTTTATAACTGAATATAACAAAATAGACATGCTAGTGATACAATTTCATAACAGTACGTACAGAGTGGTTAGTCTACAGTACATTAGCCGACGTCATCGTGTTGTTTTGTGAAAAATATTAAGTATGTAAGACAAGTGTATTTTTTTAAGGTGGGGAAATGCATTTCACACAGTACCGGGTCCTTTGCTAGGGATTAGACTATAGTCGATTATGGAGGCATTCCCAAGGGGGCAATCCAAATACCAATCGACAGGCTTGTGTGGAGAATCGAATACTCAATACTCCACTAAAACCACCCTCCTCCCATGTGCCCCGCGCTTATGGCAGGGAGAGCGTGAGACTTAGAACATAGTTACGCCCACGCTGATCCTAGCGCATCAGTGCTTATGAATGCCCCGGGAAAGGCAAATTCACTTCGTCAACAGGGGTGAAGACTCCTCTGCTCCCTAGATGCTAGAGGGCCCCCCCCCCTGCAGCGGTATTACGGGAGGAGATCTTGCGCATATCTGCGCTTCCGGGACCAGCGAGTGTATACCTACGACAACGTGGTACCTGCCTACCTACGTTTTTATCCGTGCAGGAACGGAGAAAGAATACAATTTCCTGCGGCCCGGCGGCCTGTCGTAAGAGGCGACTAAACAACCCACAGCCAGGTGGTAGAGTATTTGCTCGACTGGATGGCGACCACCCCTGGTCTAGAGTATGCCGCCATAACAACCTTGTGTTGTATTCCGGCATTAGTGACCAGGTTCCAGTCTCCCTTAAGAGAGCAGCAGCGCATTTGTAGCACCTTTGTTGTTGCAAATGTCCATAGGTGATGGTAACCGCTTTCCATCTAGTGGGCCGTCTGCCGGTCTGCTGAAATCCAGCAATAAAAAAAAAACGTTCACTTACGCGCGTTGCTGTCATCTGGGACATATAAGGTAATAGTATTGTTAGGAATTTATGGGATTTGAATTCAAAATGCCGTTCGATTATTCGCTTCAAATGCAGTTGAAACTCAACTATGTCAGTCACTTTTCTTCGTTAAACATGATGAAATTTACACAGTAGCTACAAACACTATTTGCACACATCGACAACATTTAAGTCCTTTTATAGTTTTTGACTGAAAATTAAAGGAAAATTTTTATATACAGTTTTAAAAAGTCTTAAAATACAAGAAAAGAATTTTGTAGATGCGTCAATTTTTTTTATATCAATTAAATTGTCTCCCATACTAATAATGGTAATAGCCGTAAAAATTATGTTCTTAGAAAATGAAGTATTACAATTAACAGAAAATTCCATCTCAAATATGTTTTATTGCTACGGTGTGATAGTGCGTAACCTACTGCTACGGCGTAGCAAAACTAATACTACAAAATCATATAAATACTAAGATATACCCGTAATAGCAAATAAAATATTTTCAATTTTTAAATAGTTGCTAATTTATTGGTACATAATCTATAAATCATTATTAGTTCAAACATAGTAACAATTGTATTTTTAACTCAATTCAAATTTGTATAGGTATATAATAAGAACATTAATTTACTTAACGGAGGAGGAACCACCGTAGTGTTTCTAAAAAGTGTGACGATTGTTTGCTTCTTGGTGACGACCCATATTTGAGTCCTCGAAATAAAATTTCAAGAGTACTCGGTATCGTTTATTCCAAGCGACTTCCCAGAGAGGTCCGTCCCGTTCGACGGCTCGAACGATAATGAGCCATGCCGGCCGAACTTTCCGCTTTTATAGTCGTAAACAAACAACTGATGTTTCCTGACCGTCACGTTTTCTTTTTAAATTTTAGCGGCTACGGATTCAGTTTTCCATTTGGATTAATAACAAAGGTGAAAATAATGTAATTAAGCTTGAGTAACAGATGTTTGTTTAAACACTTACTTTGTTATTGTTCTATATATAACATAATAAAATTTTAAGAAGGTTATAAACAATATAATGTACCAAACATTAGATTAACCTAACACCCGCGACTTCGTCCACGCTTTATTTGAAATTCCCACGGGATTTCCGGAATCAAAGTACTGCAGCATTTGAAAAAGAATCTATAAGCTATCATTTTACTGAAAACTGTGTGGGAATAAGAATATAATACCGGAATATTGGATGCATCCAAAGAACTACAAACCGCTCCCGGGAAAATTCCGGCGGGATTCCCACAAAATACCTTAGATTTGAAGTCGATCAGCAAAAACCGCATCGAAATCGGCCCAGTAGTTTTTACATAAATCCCGAACAAACAGACAAACCGTTAAACAGACAAGAAGTAAAAAAATTGCAACGTGTTCTCTAACGTTTATTTAGTGTACTCCAATTGATTTTTTTAATTTTTTTATTGCTGGAGTTCAGCAGACAGGCAGACGGCCCACTCGATGGAAAGCGGTTACCATCGTCTATGGACATTTGCAACACCAAAGGTACTACAAATGCGCTGCTGCTCTCTTAAGGGAGACTGGAACCTAGTCACTAATGCCGGAACACAACACAAGGTTGTTATGGCGACATACTTTAGACCAGGGGTGGTAGCCATCCAGTCGGGCAAATGCCCTACCACCTGGCTGTGGGTTGTTTTGTCGCCTCTTACGACAAGCCGCCCGGCCGCAGGAAATTGTATCTTTTCTCCGTTCCTGCACGGATAAAATAAACTACATATTTGAAACAAAACACATTTTATTACCTGTCGGCATTTAAACTAATTGTAATTCTTTTATGATCGTCTTCTGTTGTTTACTTACTGATTGGTATAAGTTTCTAAAAAACAGCCCTTTGTTTTATTATACTCTTTTATGGCTGTCTGCGGCCGAGTTATTAGCTAGGTGTGGCAGATTAAGCCGACTACGATACAGGCACATTGCATTTGTGCAGTATAAAACGATGGCCTGATGGAGGGAGCGGCAGTTGAGCGAGAACCACGATCAAGGCGAGACGTGTGTACAATCGGGTAACTATTAGTGACGGACTTTGCGCGTTTTATTGAATTACGACCTCCTGCATTACGTTCAGATTTGTTATGTTCGGTTATATTTGTACCTGTGTTATACATGTTTGTATAGTTCTAACAAACTCTATAATAATTCCAACGACATTTTAATTCGAGTCCCCCGCTAAACTCGTAACAATATTATAAATAAATATAATAATATATATATGCTAGGCGCAAAGAATAACATAAAAAGAATCCTGGCCATTTACAAACAGTGTGTCATAGCTACGCACGTTACGCATGTTTTCTGTGTCTTTGTCTGTGTGTGAATGTGTTGGCGTCATTAGTCTGACTCTAATGACGCCAACACATTCTAGTTCTAGTCTGATTCAGATTTGCTGATGATCTCAAGAGCCTTGTACTACTTTCTTGAAAGAACTCAAAGCCTTCCTTCAAATAGGAGGCCAGTACGCGGCTTTTGCCAATAAAAAGAACAATAACCACTTTTTATCAGGTGGGAAGTCCTGTTAGTTATACTTTGACAAATAAAAACTTGGCCTCCGAACCTTAAAAATAATACCAACAACAAACTCGATACGCGAAAAAATAAGCTTGTTGAAATGTTTCAAAATACGCCCAGGGGCGTTCCAGTTGTGTCAGTTTGGGAAATTGAGCTGTCACGCGACAAAATGCTCAAATGAAAAACCGTTAAAAGATTTAAGATTTATTACATTTCATAACGTTCTGTTTATAAATCATATTCCAAAGCGAGTTATGTGAGATGGCCGTCGAAGGAAGTTTCAAAAACTAAACTTATCAGTCACAATTTAATTAAATCAATTATTATAAATATTAATACGTTAAGCAAAAACTTTGTACCCATTTATACGAAAATTTCGCGGACGGAGTAGTATGTAATTTCGCACACTTATAGTTTATATAGAGAAGGAGTGCAGAATACTATTTTTTTTAAATTATGCATAATAAATACATTAAATCAATAAAAAAACATTACACACACTACCATGTATTTGACACAAATACAAATTCAAAAGTTTTTATTCTAAATAAGTTCCACTGGAGAACACTTTTTGAAGGTCATACATGTTTTTTTTTTATAGCAGGAGTTCAACAGACAGGCAGACGGGCCACTCGATGGAAAGTGGTTACCATCGCCTATAGACATTTGCAACACCAAAGGTGCTACAAATGCGCTGCTGCTCTCTTAAGGGAGACTGGAACCTGGTCACTAATGCCGGAACACAACTCAAGGTTGTTATGGCGACATACTTTAGACCAGGGACCAGCCATCCAGTCGGGCAAATGCCCTACCACCTGGCTGTGGGTTGTTTTGTCGCCATTGTATTCTTTCTCCGTTCCTGCACAGAGAAAGTAAGTTAAAATTAAATTTTTTACTTCCTATTCTATGTACACCGCTTCGCAACGTGTTGATGCTGTAAAGGAGAAGAAGCGGCAAGAAACTCCCCAGCAACACGTCTAGCTAAATATTGTTCTTCTTTATATTTCATATTCTATTTATATCTCAAATTCTTTTTTTTAATAAGTTTTGTACAGAAGTATGTTACAGAATCACACACACGCATGTATACTCTTTTGTTTATTGTTCAAGTCAAATTAACAGTGTAGCCTTGGCGATATCTATGATTATAGAAGTATATATAGTCTTTGCGGTGCTGGTACCTACGCTCACGTATGGAAGCAAGAGTTGGGTATGGAAGAAAGAGCATGAAAGTAGAGTAAACGCGGTCGAGATGCGAGCACTGCGCAAAATCTGCGGAGTGACGCTCGCGGACCGCGTTCGTAATACCGAAGTAAGAAAGAGAGTTGATCTGAAAGAGAGTGTCGGGGTGAAGGTAAGGAAAGGAATGCTCCGGTGGTTCGGGCATGTGGAAAGAATGCATGATGAAAGACTGACTAAACAGATATACAATGCAAAAGTGGATGGATGCAGAAGTCGTGGAAGGCCACCACACACCTTCCATGATCAAATTGATCGTGTACTAGCAGAAGGTGATGTCAGGAGCCTTAAGAACAGACGAGCTTGCATGACAAGAGTTATGAATGTCAAAGAGGCAAGTGAGGTGTGTAAGAATAAGCGTAAATGGCACTCTGTTATTCGTGCCTACCCCGCAAGGGAACTGGCGTGAAGTTATGTATGTATATAGTCTTTGACATTAATTGTTGTGGTCGAATTCCGACCACGGGCGACCACTAGTTATAATAATTACTTAAAATTAATTATCACGATGATCTGACGAGACTACACGTTGCCGCGATTGGAGCCAGTTTGTCCCGTCCATCAGTCGGCAGGGTGGCTCGGAGGTTTCCCAGGAAAGTCTCCGCTCAGCACTTTCTCACGCGTAAGCATGAGTCACCCACAGGGGGCTTGAATGAGGTGTTTTCTTTGAAGATGATAAAGCTTTCGCGTGAGAAGTAACAGGGTTGCCTTGTATGAGTGGAATATCGGTAGGGTTACCGCACATAACAAGCGTAATATTACATTTTTGTAATTGTTTGTTTGTTGTGGTTTTTTATTTACTATGTTGTAGTTATAGATTAATTATGAATCAATGATGTAATTATGATATTGTATAAGGTTTAAGGGTTAAGACATTTATTTCTCAAAAGAATTTATAATTCATTTACAGAGAAATAATTAATTACATTTACCCCTATTAGCGCATCTGTCCATTTATTATTATAATATATATATACATTTAGGAATTTTCTGTTACGAAAAAGCGTTACGGCCGCGTGGAGGAGCAGCATAAATTTAGACTAGACGTGGTCAGAGTCGGCATAATTTTAGAGTAGACTATGGATGCGTTTTTTGGTTCCGGATCGAATTCAGCTTTTTTGTTTGATAAAATAAAATGTGTTTAAATAAAAAATGCATTCATTAAAATGTACCTAACTTAACCAAATCATAATTTGCAGTAAACCTGCAAAAAATCGAAATGTGTGCTTGAAGACATAGTAGAAGTGAAATTTCAATGGACAAGTGGCAAAACGAATCGCAACAAAATTTTAACTTGAAGTTTTATGGGCAGGTTTTCAAATTGGACAAGTACATTAACAATCTGCCCATAAAGATTGTGGCGAATGATGGTGGAACTATCTAGTGAGTTTAAAAACTTTTAGTAGCAGCTAGAAAATTCTGGAAGGAAAAGACAAGGACAGATATATTTTAAAAAGGGATAGACAATGAACGAAAGTTCTAGAATAGAAAGTTCGGGAAGGAAAAGACAGAGATAGATAGATGTTTAGAAAGGGACAGATAGTAAATAAAGGAATAACGAAATTATGGGTTCTAGAAGATTGTTCCGGGTATATAAGCAGCGTAAGGCGCGCCTACCGGGCAGTTTAGAGTTGAGTTCAGTTGAAGACAGCGAAGCGATAAGTGCGATACGGAAGAGTTGGAAGAGAAGTTTAATATAAGACAGTGACGAGTTAAGTGGTGAATTTAGTGACAAGTTTAGCGAACAGTTAAGTGAAGGACAAGTGTAGTGTACTTCGAGAGACGAACCAGAAGCGAGCTACACGCGACAATATCGGAGGTGAGCACCGCAGTAGCAGGAGGTGGTCTACGCAATATCGGCGACGGTGTTGTAAGTGGGACACCTTATTGTCAGACAGTGCATCGTTAGTCATGGCAGGGCAACCCTGCAGCGAGGTATTACGTGCGGCTGTTGTAAGTCAATAAAACGTTACTTAAAGGAACTGGTGTTTCCTTCCAACCCCCGCTCGTACGTAACAATATTCAAGTTAAAATAAAAAAAAATATTTTGTTGCGATTGAAGTTTCACTTCTACTATGTGTCCCAGCACACATTTTTTTCGTTTGCCGAGTTTTGTCCCCATGTAGACTCATCTCTTTTGGGGGTCTGGATATTGAGACCTCATCGATGAAAAATGAGTGATAAAATGTTTGAAGAATTGATCTCAACTAACACCGTTATTCATAATTGACGTGATAAACTTAAGTTCAATAAAATTGGGATAGCTTTCATCGAAAAAGAATGAGTGATAAAATTTTTGAAGAATTGATCTCAACTAACACCATTATTCATAACTGACGTGATAAACTTAAGTTCAATAAAATTGGGATAGCTTTCAAAAAGTATTTTATCTTTAAAAACTATTTAGAAGATACGTATTTTGTATCTAGTATTTCAAATACCATTTTCAAAAGTATCTTGTATCTGGTATCTCAAATATTTACAACAATAATTTCTTGTATTTTATATTCAAATACTTTGTATGGGGTATCTCTTGTAGTAGTTATTTTAATTTTAAAGTAACAAAGTATTATATTGTTGGTACTATTTAAATTTTATTTATTTGTTTTACTAATTAAATATTACACAAGTAGAACTAGTTTAACTAAATTGGATCGTTTTGGTCTTACGCCAAAAGGAAGGTTTGCACTGAAAGTCAGCGTTGTGTCGGATATAATTCCGGCACGGCAATATGCTGAGTGCAAACTTTGTTTGCTGAAAATGCGGCGTACAAATTCTCAAAATAGGCTCTGTGTATTATAATATATGAGGAATGTAATTACGTCGCTATTTCTTCAAATAAAGTATTTCTTTCTTTCATTATTTCTTTCACTAACTACGTAACAAACATGTCTCCTGATGGTAACTAATGGGAGCAGTTCCACAAATGGCAGACACAAGTGTCTGACGCTCGTTTTCAACTGCACCCTGGGACGGACGGATGGGATGTCGTGTCGGTACCTTGATACTATTAAAAAAAAACAACTAATAATAGACTATATATATGATGGAGAACACGATGCATTTTTTTTAGATATTCTTGTCTGTTTGTCGGTTTATCGGTTTGTTCAGGATTCATGTAAAAACTACCAGGCCGATTTCGATGCGGCTTTCGCTGATCGACAGCGCAGACAGACTTAAAATCTGCGCTTCTTTTTATCCTGGGAATCCCGCTGGAATTTCCCTGGGAATGATTTAAAATGGCCAGATTAAAAAAAATCGAATTCCAATGTGATTTTTTTACTGCTCAATAGTAAATTTAATGTAATAAAATGTGTGATATTGATCCCGGGTATCCCGGAAGAATTTTCCCGGGAGCGGTTTGAAGCTGTTCGGATGCATAAAAATCCTGGGATGCACTGTTATTTTTGTAACACAAATAACTACCGACTAAATTGGTACGTATACCCTTGAACATGAGGACCCTGATAACGCCCGCCTTTAAAATAATGCATTACAGTCGAATCTCTGTCACTGATCGAATATCTCTGAAAACACTCACGTCTTTCTCCTTCGCGTAGTAGAGCGACCGCCCGCGAAGCTTGAAGTACCGACGCTGCCATCGCTGGAAGCTGCGCGTTTGCTTCATCAGGTAACCCTCCTTGACCACGGGCTGTGGATGAGTACAATCATACTGTACACACTTTTCTACTTACAGTACGTGCCTACGCATCCTCGGCATAGGAATCACACGAGACATTTAAAACATAATCTAGAGAAATAGGACAGATTGACGCATGTTATGTGACCGTTGATGTACAATAAACTACCAAGAAGAAATAAAGGTCTCAACATACGTAATATATATAATAATAATAATGCTCCGGTGGTTCGGGCATGTGGAAAGAATGCATGATGAAAGAATGACTAAACAGATATACAATGCAAAAGTGGGTGGATGCAGAAGTCGTGGAAGGCCACGACATACCTTCCATGATCAAATTGATCGTGTACTAGCAGAAGGTGATATCAGGAGCCTTAAGAACAGACGAGCTTGCATGACAAGAGTTATGAATGTCAAAGAGGCAAGTGAGGTATGTAAGAATAAGCCTAAATGGCACTCTGTTGTTCGTGCCTACCCCGCAAGGGAACTGGCGTGAAGTTATGTATGTATGTATGTAATAATAGCCAATAAACATCATACTGCTGGGCTCGGGCGTCTCACTTTTGGTGTACGAAGAGTAAACCCGCCACGCTTGTCTAAGGCGGCTTGGCAAGTTTGACTCATCGGTTATCTCGATGTGCATGTTTCATCACGATGTTTTCCTTCGCCGTTGTCAGCACAGGGTAATTGTAACAATATGCACATTAGGTCAGAAAACTGACTAAGTGTTGTATGCGTTTTAGTCAGGATTCGAGCCCGCGTCCTTTGAGCTGGGACGCGTGACTTCAAAGAGTTTATGACCTATGTTAATTGAGACAATTATTACGAGTATATTATTCAAATTAACGTGTAACATGTTATGAATAAAAGATTTCTGATTTCAATGAAGCAGTCCATATATGCTGTAGGAAATATTTACTTATTGCTTTCTTTGCTTCTCAGTTGCTTTTGAAGCCGGTTTATTTTTCTTTTGTATTCTAAAAATTCTCGAAGTTACACAGCTGGAATATCAGTGTATCTACGCCAAGCGACAAAACTATAAGCTGATGGCGAAACCCAACGGATTGGCCAATACCGGCCCGCCAGTCCCATTCATCTCAAAATTATATCGTGAAATTCCATGAAATTTCAAAATCGTAACATTATTAATAGAAAAAAAATTGTCTCAAAGACGTAACATTCACCTTTCAACGCTAACATAGTATATTTTTATGATAATTTTGACACAAATAATGCAAACATAGTATATTTTCGTAATAAAACTTTATAGGCTGACAAAAGAACGGGTTTAATTTGTAAATATTATAAACTATTTTTTATTGCATGAGTTCTGCAGATAAGCAGATGATCCACCCGATGGAAAGCAGTTACCATCGCGTATGGACATTTGAATTGATTTTGAATATATACAAATTTCCAACAATAACAGAAGGGCCTAGGCTTGCGAGGAACAATAATAGCCTCGCTGGAAGATCTTCCTTTGAGACGGAGGAGCATTCCATCTCGCGCCTCCACCTAGTCGGGGCATCCCTAAATATCCAGAACACGGTACGCGAGCGGCAGGGGTGATAGTCAGTCTCACACCAGTGTTCTATTGATATATAACTTTCAAATTTTAACTTTTCTACTTTCATTGCGATGGGGGATTCATAAACAGTTTATTATCGCTCGAATACTGTGACGAAGCAAGTACGTCCATTTTCCCGACTTAGCATTTAGGTGAACACGCGCGAATTTACCATCAGTACGAATGTCGCTCATCAAGGCAGCGTACGCGTGTGCTCACCGGTGCATATCAAGGGTGAGAGCCAGGTATCCGGCTCGAAGGACCATAAAAGTATGTAGGATCCTTGATCGAAACTACACTTTATTTATTTGATTTATTTCATCCGTTGATATGGATTGAGATGCCTTGATGCGCACCGGTGAGCACGCGCGTACGCTGCCTTGATGAGCGACGGTCGTACTGATGGTAAATTCGCGCGTGTTCACCTAAATACTGACTCGGAATTATGTACGTACTTGCTTCGTACAAATACTGACAGTTTATTACGAAATTTACCATGCCAGGGATCTAATCTATCTTATCTGATCTAATTATCCATGCAGGAACGGAGAAAGAATACAATTTTCCTGCGGCCGGGCGGCCTGTCGTAAGAGGCGACAAAATAACCCACAGCCAGGTGGTAGGGCATTTGCAGTCGGGCAAATGCCCTACCACCTGGCTACCACCCCTGGTCTAAAGTATGTCGCCATAACAACCTTGTGTTGTGTTCCGGCATTAGTGAGCAGGTTCCAGTCACCCTTAAGAGAGCAGCAGCGCATTTGTAGCACCTTTGGTGTTGCAAATGTCTATAGGCGATGGTAGCCGCTTTCCATCAAGTGGGCCGTCTGTCTGTCTGCTGAGCTCCTGCAATAAAAAAAAAAAACTTTGTTGTAGTGAGGTCAACCGGAAAACGCGTAGCTCGCTCGACCACAGAAGCAGTCATATTACATTGTTATATTTAGAGTAGAAGGATATTATTCAATTCCGTTTCTAGCCTATTCGTCCCTAAAAGTGGGTACCTCAATTTACCAAGTTTGGAACCCCTATTCCATGTTTCCAAGTACTGTATACTTCCAAGTAAACGGCGCTGGTTTGTGTTTATGCAAATAATAAAATTAAATTTTGCGATACTCCGAAATGAACTCTGAAATTAAAGTTATAATTAATTGCAGAAAATGATGTTTATGTCTTCTTATTGTTTCTGAAGCCTTCTTAAGAACGATTCTATATAAAATTACATATGTAATTTTATATAATTAGTATTATATTGCATATACATAGATCTCTTCCAGACCACCCGTGGCAAGAATATTGCTGATTAGAAGTGGCGATTCTGGTATACATAATTGTTGTACGATTACTTACATTTTAATCTATACTAATATTATAAAGCTGAAGAGTTTGTTTGTTTAAACGCGCTAATCTCAGGAACCCCTCGTCCGATTTGAAAAATTCCTTCAGTGTTGAATAGTACATTTATCGAGGAAGGCTATAGGCTATATATCATAACGCTAAGACCAATAAGAGCGGAGCACCAATGAAGAATGTTTCAAAATCGGAGGGTTTTGAAAGCAAATTCCACGCGGACGACGTCGCGGGCTCAGCTAATAATACATATATAACTATACTTATATGCAAATATACACATAAGTTATATATACCATATATATATACAAGGAATAGTGATTTTAAAATAACTATAATTTCATTTCATTTTATTAATATTTTTTAATTATATAATTTATGTGTATATTTTTAAATATAGTATAGTTATGTATTTATTACTAAAATGTAAGTAATCGTACAATAATTATGTAAACCACCATCGCCATTCCTAATCTTTTTTTATTGCAGGAGTTCAGCAGACAGGCAGACGGCCCACTGGATGGAAAACGGTTACCATCGCCTATGGACATTTGCAACACCAAAGGTGCTACAAATGCGCTGCTGCTCTCTCAAGTGAGTCTGGAACCTGCTCACTAATGCCGGAACACAACTCAAAGTTGTTATGGCGGCATGCTCTAGACCAGGGGTGGTAGCCATCCAGTCGGGCAAATGCCCTACCACCTGGCTGTGGGTTGTTTAGTCGCCTCTTACGACAGGCCGTCCGGCCGCAGGAAATTGTATTCTTTCTCCGTTCCTGCACGGATAAAATCAGCAATATTCTTGCCACGGGTTGTCTGGAAGAGATCGCTTTTTAGTGATAAGATCCCCTTTGTACACAATTATATAATACTAATTGGCCAGTTTTCTGTAATGATGTACATTCAAGTGTTATCTATCTATCTATTTATCTTTAATGTAAGACGTTATTGTTAGGGTTCCGTAGCAGTTTTAGCAAAACATATTATGTCTGTCTGTCGGTCTATCTAATTACTTCAATTTTTCTCAAAAGTGTTAAGGTTTCTGTTGATGAAATTTAGAAGGAAGATATATTGTACAAGCCATGATAGAGCTAGGCTGTAATCTTGATTACAGTGTCGCGGGGCAGAAATTATATAGATTATGAAATTAGGGTAAGCCGGTTGAAAAAACATACCCTATGATGCAAACTCCGAGACTACACCGCTGTTGTAAAAATTAAGGCCCCAATATCATACAAAAAAGCACAGAATTTGATGACAGTGACTTTGATGTTATAATAGAAGTTTCGTTTTGGTCGGTAGTTAATTCATAGAGACACTAGTGATAATGATATGTTCGAGCATAACGCGTAAACGCCAATGAATGCATGGCGCTTTCGACCTTATTGGTCACTAGTAGCTAATTTCTTAAAGGTTATGGGGAATCGAGTTGTAGGAACTTCACGCCACTGAAACGTATACATAATAATAATATAGTCAAGGTGGGGAAGTGCGACTTTGGGGTAAGTATACCTCTCATTTTTTACCTTTTTTAAACAGAATTTAACGCCAAGTTCAATTCGAACGTAGAGTTAAATGGTGTCTTAGCTTTACTGACCAGTTTGCTGTCGTCGCAGCTATTCAAACACGGAAATAACGAGAGATTGCCGGAGTTCCCCCACTGACGGACTTCCCCCACTGACAGACTTCCCCCACTGACAGACTTCCCCCACTGACAGACTTCCCCCACTGACAGACTTCCCCCACTGACAGACTTCCCCACCTTAACTATATATCAGGGGTCACCAACTAGTTTTGCTCGGGGTCCGTTTTAAGAAATGAAATGACCATCGCGGTCCGCACAACATTTTATAGAAAAAAAATATTTATTAAACAAATGTAAGTACGGAAATAACAAAGGTATTTTTTTACATATCAATGAGAAAAATTACATTTTTTTGTTGCGGACTATCTGTCCTAAGTTTGGAGTAAAATTGACATTAAATCCTGGAGTTGTTCATCAGTAAGTCGAGATTGAAATTTATTCTTAAATGAAGCTCATCTTCATCTCATTTTTATTAAATTACTAGCGGCCCCGGCAGACGTTGTCCTACTCTGAAAAAATAAAAATCTAGGACCCGATCCCAGCGCCACCTACCGGTTCCAATTGTGGATTTAAACCATCCGGGGTCTCACTCAAACACACAAAAACAAAATCACCAAAATCGCTCCAGGTGATTAGGAGGATTCTAGAACCCGATCTCAGCGCCACCTACCGGTTCTAATTGCGAATTTAAACCATCCGAGAACCCACTCAAACACACAAAAACAAAATCACCAAAATCGCTCCAGGTGATCAGGAGGATTCTAGAACCCGATCTCAGCGCCACCTACCGGTCCTAACGGGATAAAAAGTATCCTATGTCCGTCTCCTGGTTCTAAGCTACCTCCCCACAAATTTTCAGCCAAATCGGTACAGCCGTTCTTAAGTTATAAATAGTGTAACTAACAGGACTTTCTTTTATATATATAGATGTACTCTGTAGTGCAAGTTGTTGTGTTCTCGCGGTCCGCACCAAAAAAAAATTCGGCGGTCCGGATGCGGACCGCGGTCCGACATTTGGTGACCCCTACTATATATTAACAAGTGTTTTACAGTTTTTACAATTTCGCTGCATTATATTCCTAATAATAAGAATAAGCCTAAATGGCGCTCCGATGTTCGTGCCTACCTCGCAAGGGAACTGGCGTGAAGTTATTTACGTATGTATGTATATTCCTAATATCGACTGGACCACTAAAGTCTATGCCCACTTGCATAAAAGCGTGCACTAAAGACACTCTTGGATTTGGCAGTGCAGCCATTTGTCGTTTACAAGTAAGCGCTTTGACTCTGATACTTCTTACGATCGATGTTTTTATCTTCAATCAGACCTTTAATAGTCCAATATTTGAGTCGTATGTTTGCGAGTGTGTTTTAATCCGGCTCGAAGGACCAAATTATTTGCATTTTATCCGTGCAGGAACGGAGAAAGAATAAAATTTCCTGCGGCCGGGCTTCCTGTCGTAAGAGGCGACTAAACAACCCACAGCCAGGTGGTAGGGCATTTTCCTGACTGGATGGCTACCACCCCTGGTCTAGAGCATGCCGCCATAACAACTTTGAGTTGTGTTCCGACATTAGTGACCAGGTTCCAGACTCACTTCAGAGAGCAGCAGGGCATTTGTAGCACCTTTGGTGTCGCAAATGTCCACAGGCGATGGTAACCGTTTTCCATCCAGTGGGCCGTCTGCCTGTCTGCTGAACTCTTGCAATAAAAAAAAAATTGGTACTTTATTCAACGAAACTTGCTTTAGTGTTTTTATATTTTGTGATTTCACAGGCTTTTTATTATATTAGATGTTATTTATGTTAGACACAAGGCGAGTGACATGTATGATTTATATATATATATATATATATATATATATATATATATATATATATATATATATATATATATATATATATATATATATATATATATATATATATATATATATATATATATATATATATATATATATATATATATTATGTAGTAATGAAATGAGGTTGTAATAAATGAAAAGGTTGTGTTAATCGCAAACACAGTTAGTACAGCATATTGGTATAGGTCTCCCATCCATAACACGAATCCACTCCATCAATGAGATGTCGCAGCGTTTTTTCCTCCACTGGCAGTCATCCAATTAATGAATTAGCGCCGCGATGAAAAGTAATGCGAAAAGCGACGGTCATTGATCTCCATGAATTCTAATATAATTAACCGTTAATAATAAAGTTGAATGCGACTCTACGCATTGTACGTTTCATCACTTTGTCACGTAAATTAAATTAAAAAATCTACAAAGGCGAATTCTTTTTGTAATATTATCTCGACGGTTGTTTTAGAGTTCCAAGCTAATATCATAAGTAATTGATGTTTTTCGCCACTACAGAATAGGGAAGCGGATAGAGTCGAATCAACTGAAATGCTTTTTATAAACTTACAAAAGCAGCTTCATAAGCTTTGTAATCCAGTAGAGGCAGCGCAAAAGGAGACGCGTTTTTGTTGTTGAGGGAATACATTTATACATTAATATACATTTGAATGCGAAAAAACAAAGATGTGGTGTTTGAAAGAGAAGAAACCAGAACGAATGCAAGGATAATGGTCGATGATGTTATGCTGGAGCAAGTAAGTGAGTTTGTATATCTTGGATGTGCTTTTAGCAGGGATGAAAGGTACACCGCAGATATAGAAAGAAAAGTGAATTTGGGGAATAGTGTGAATGGAGCGTTAGGTAAACTTCTAGACGCTAAGAACCTCAGCCAGAAGGCCCATCTTGCCATACACAACGCAGTGCTGGTACCTACGCTCACGTATGGAAGCGAGAGTTGGGTATGGAAGAGAGAGCATGAAAGTAGAGTAAACGCGGTCGAGATGCGAGCACTGCGCAAAATCTGCGGAGTGACGCTCGCGGACCGCGTTCGTAATACCGAAGTAAGAAAGAGAGTTGGTCTGAAAGAGAGTGTCGGGGTGAAGGTAAGGAAAGGAATGCTCCGGTGGTTCGGGCATGTGGAAAGAATGCATGATGAAAGAATGACTAAACAGATATACAATGCAAAAGTGGATGGATGCAGAAGTCGTGGAAGGCCACGACACACCTTCCATGATCAAATTGATCGTGTACTAGCAGAAGGTGATGTCAGGAGCCTTAAGAACAGACGAGCGTGCATGACAAGGGTTATGAATGTGAAAGAAGCAAGTGAGGTGTGTAGGAATAAGCCTAAATGGCGCTCTGTTGTTTGTGCCTACCCCGCAAGGGAACTGGCGTGAAGTTATGTATGTATGTATTAAGCGCCGCACGACTTGTGCGGGACTCTGATACAGTCATTCTCAACTACACCACTAAACGTGAACCTGCCTCCCATCTGCCCGCGAGTTGAAGTTGAGTTGGAAAAAAAATGAATTTTAGAACCTAGTTACACTCATGTTTAACCACGCATCAAGGCCTGAGTCACCCCGGAATCAGAGTGAAGCAGAGTGACTCACTTCACCAACATAGACATAGCTCCACCGCATCCCGAGATGCAGGTGGATTCTTGTGACGGAATCACGGGAGGAGATTTTGCGCATATCTGCGCCTCCGGACACCGGACTGACGTCGGTACCCGTGAGTCGCATGCGCACCTCTCTGCCTTAATCGTTCGGCGGCCTCCTTGCAAGAGATTACTGCCTCGCAGAAGGCTGATGCCGTCCCCCAGTGATCTTCGGTTTGCTTGATTTCGATATTTTGTTAGCTCCAATGGTGTGCTCGTGGCATGCCACTATATTTATTTACTTGGTAGTTTATCGATATTCATTTCGGCTACAATATTATTGATAATGGTAATAATAGCCATGTTTTTCTACTATTATCCTGCCGAGACGATATCGAAAAGATATTGTGGATTGAGTAAAATGACACTATCGCAATGGAATCATAGAATATCAATCAGTATCACGAAACAGAAAAAGAATACAATTTCCTGCAGCCGGGCGGCTTGTCGTCAGAGACGACAAAACAACCTACATCCAGGTAGGGCATTTGCCCGTCTGGATGGCTACCACCCCAGGTCTAGAGTGTGCCGCCATAACAACCTTGAGTCGTGTTCTGGTATTAGTGGCCAAGTTCCAGTCTCCCTTTAGAGATCGGCGGTACATTTGTAGCACCTTTGGTGTTGCAAGCGTCCATAAGCGATGGTAACCGCTTTCCATTCCGAACGATTCCAGAATCATCTCCTCGTTTGCAATAAAAAAAATTAATATAATGTAACATGATTACCTTTTGGCGTAATTTTTAATGATAAATAGCTTCGCGTTAGACCAAGATCACGTCTAATGTCAGACGATAATATATGTATTATAAACATATGATCCTTGAATGTTTGAAAAACAAATAAACCATTATCAAGTATTTCTGACAAATAGCATCCTGCTTGCAGCTGGTCGCAGGTAAATAACATGGGTCCAACAAAAAGAGAGGATGGCAGCTGGAGGGTCCGAAGTAACCTCGAAATTGAGAATCTCGTGGCCGAGCCTAACATAATAGGAGAAATAAAAGCTCACCGCCTCCGCTGGCTCGGTCACGTAGAACGGATGGGAGAGGATCGCAGCGTGAGGAAAGCATATTTGGGACGGCCGGTAGGTCGGCGTCCGGTCGGCCGTCCTAAATATCGCTGGAAGGACAGAGTAGAGGCGGACCTGTCGGAGCTAGGAGCCAGTAATTGGCAAGAAACCGCACAGGACCGAGAAAAGTGGCATGTTCTCGTTTCGGAGGCCAAGACCCACTTTGGGTCGCTGAGCCAACGGAGTAAGTAAGGAATCCTCCTAATCACCTGAAGCGATTTTCTTTTTGTTTGTTTAAGTGGGTCCCCGGATGGTTTAAATCCACAATTGGAACCGGTAGATGGCGCTGAGATCGGATCCTAGATTTTTATTTTTTCAGAGCAGGACAACGTCTGCTGGGGCCGCTAGTAATAAATATATACTACAGCATCACGAAGTCAGTTTTGTTTTTATTAATAAAAATTATTGTCTATGTTTTAGTTGCTTGGATAGCGTATAATATTTTAAGCGCCTGTATAAATTATATTACTTGCACGCGTATAAACGTTTTGCTTTTCCAAAACTAGGCGTTCGGTGCTCTTCAACAAGGGCTGCTCGCGATTTCACTAGGATCCACTCATCAGACCCTGATTTCATGACAATAGAACCACTTCAGAAGTATACTCTTTCGAATAAAGAAAAGAAATTGAAAATCGGTCCACAATTGACGAAGAAATCGCGTAACAAACACATTAAAAAAAGTAGTCGAATTGATCTTTTTTTTAGCGATTACCATCGCCTAGCGATATTTGTAACACCAAAAATGCTACAAATATGCTGCTGCTCTCATAAGGGAGACTGGAACCTGGCCACTGATGCCGGAACACAACTCAAGGTTGTTATGACATACTCTAGACCAGGGGTGGCAGCCATCCAGTCGAGCAAATACCCTCCCACCTGGCTATGGGTTGTTTTGTCGCCTCTTACGACAGGCCGCCCGGTCGCAGGAAATTGTATTCTTTCTCCGTTCCTGCATGGAGAAGAAACTCCTCCTTTTTTTATTGCAGGAGTTCAGCAGACAGGCAGACGGCCCACTTGATGGAAAGCGGTTACCATCGCCTATGGACATTTGCTACATCAAAGGTGCTACAAATGCGCTTCTGCACTCTTAAAGGAAGTCCTCCTTTTGGAAGTCGGTTAAAAAATTACTGAATTGGCTATTTGACATATATTACATTAAATTCCAAAATAGTATTCATATCATAAATAGCAGAGCGTCACAATATCTTATTACCATTTTACTTTGAATGAATGAATGAAAACTCTTTATTGTTCACCATGACTTAAACTTGAGACATTTACGGCCTTATTTATAATAATCTTGTTAACAAACGATTAGCCATCTCTTAAGTAAGAGAACCAGAATCAGACCCTAATCAATGAATATCTGTTTTTTCACTTATAAACGTGTATTACCTGTTGTTTACCTAATATGAGCATAGATAAACGAAATTTGAATGATTAACGTAGGTTGTACCCTTAATATTCGACTAAAGAGGAGTTTATGGGTAAGATTTTCACTAATCAATTGCTGAGCAGTTTCTTAAAATTTAAGAAACGATTATAAGTAAGGCCCTTAATATAAATACATTTCCTTTAGAACAATGGGCGGCCTTATCGCTTATAGCGATCTCTTCCAGGCAACCCGGTGTCCAAGGAGACATTACAAGAAAAATTAAATAATATTTGGTGGTTTAAATAAATTAAAACTAATTCAATCGTACATACATACATACATAACTTCACGCCAGTTCCCTTGCGGGGTAGGCACGAACAACAGAGCGCCATTTAGGCTTATTCTTACACACCTCAATCGTAGTTAAATATAATTAAAGAAAAAACAAAATAATAAACTAATATAGGTACACATAATTATTTTCAACAGGTCATTACAGAGAAAAATTTAATCAAGGTTTAAACAATAATTAATAAGCTATATGACTGTTTAAAATTGTAGGCCAATATCCTTATGCAGAATCCATGAGGCTGTGACGTGCTTGGGCGATGATAAAAACTTTGTTGCGAGTCGTTTTGCCACTTGTCCGTTGAAGTTTCACTTCTACTGTGTCCCAGTACGCATTTCGATTTTTCGCAGGTTTACTGCAAATTATGATTTGGTTAGGTTAGGTACATTTTATTTATTGCCAGGTGGTAGGGCATTTGCCCGACTGGACGGCTACCACGCCTGGTCTAAAGTATGTCGCCATAACAACCTTGAGTTGTGTTCCGGAATTAGTGATCAGGTTCCAGTCTCTCTTAAGAGAGCTGCAGCGCCTTTGTAGCACTTTTGGTGTTACAAATGTCCATAGGCGATGGTAATCGCTTTCCAACAAGTGGGCCGTCTGCCTGTCTGCTGAACTCCTGCAATAAAAAAAAATGAATGCATTTTTTATTTAAACATATTTTATTTTATCAAACAAAAAAAACTGAATTGGATCCGGAACCAATAAAAACATCGATAGTCTAGTCTAAATTTATGCCGCTCTTCCACGCGGCCGTAACGCTTTTTCGTGACAGAAAAATCTTAAGACCCGTCTATATAGAAGTTTCACTTCAAAAAGTGTCTCTGTTGACTGGGCTGTCAAATACCCAATTATTTGTCGAACCGCGCACAATAAGTAATATTGCCCTAGCGGGCCGTTGTCGCGCGTGTGTGCTACTTACTAAAGTTTACCGCGGCTACATCCACTTAAACTTGGCAACCTTATCCCACGGGAAATCTTCTTTATATTTGGGATAAAAATTATGTAATACTTTTGAAGTTTTCAACGAAATATTCCTGGCCAGATATTAATAAGTTTCCAGAGGAAGTATTCGTTACATTTATACACAAGCTTCTGCCCGCGACTTCGTCCGCGTGGAATAGTTAAAAAAAACCCCTCCGATTTTGAAACATTCTTCATTGTTGCTCCGCTCCTATTGGTCTTATCGTGATGATATATAACCTATAGCCTTCCTCGATAAATGGGCTTTCTCACACTGAAAGAATTTTCAAATCAGACCAGTAGTTCCTGAGATTAGCGCGTTCAAGCAAACAAACAAACAAACTCTTCAGCTTTATATATTAGTTTAAGATTATGACTTTGATTTATTTGACTCGAGGAGAAATCAGAAAATCTATACTAATATTATAAAGAGGAATGATTTGTATTTTTGTATGTTTGTAACGAATAAACTCAGAAACAACTAGACCGATTTAAAAAATTCTTTCACCATTAGAATGCTACGTGATCCCAAATTAATATAGGCTATATTTTTTTATTTTTTTTATTGCAGGAGATCAGCAAACAGGCAGACGGCCCACTTGATGGAAAGCGGTTACCATCGCCTATGGACATTTGCAACAAAAAAGGTGCTACAAATGCGCTGCTGCTCTCTTAAGGGAAACTGGAACCTGGTCACTAATGCCGGAACATAACTCAAGGCTGTTATGGCGACATACTTTAGACCAGGGGTGATAGCCATCCAGTCGGGCAAAGCCCTACCACCTGGCTGTGGGTTGTTCTGTCGCCTCTTACGACAGGCCGCCCGGCCACAGCAAATTGTATTCTTTCTCCATTCCTGCACGGATATATATTTATTACTACAAAAAAAATTAGGGATCCCTACTAAAACATATTGTGTTTGAGTGGACCCGGGGATGGTTTAAATTCACAATTAGACCCGGTAGGTGGCGCAGGAATCGGGTTCTAGATTTTCATTTTTTCAGGGCAGGACAACGTCTGCCGAAACCGCTAGTATTTTATATAATTCCCCTTGCGGGAAATCGTAGCACGCTATACAGAAACTAAGTTATCCGATAGGAATGATTGCGTATGGTACTTCTCAGTAATATAGTCCGACGCAGTGGCGTAGCTTGCCTTAGACGGGCCCTGAATCAAAATGTGTTGGGGGGCCCCAAGGGCAGGGGAAAGACTTTTTTATAAAATAAACAAAAAATACTCGAATTAAATTAAAATAATTATATATACCCCAATGTGCCGAATCCAAGTCTCCCTACTATAAAAAAAATTGGATAATATTTTAAGAATTTTTCTTACGCATTTTCGGGGCCCCTGTAGCCTGATACGGCGGTAGCTACCACGCCCCTAGTGCGACGTATTTATTACGTAGGAATGACTGCAGGAAACAAGAGTTCTGTACTAAACAGTGAGATGATTGGAAAAGTCTAATGTCTTGGGAGAAACCAGTCCTAAGCGGAATTCTCCTCATCAAAAAAAGGCCATGTCTAGCAGGGTGGACTTCGATTAGCTCGCCGGTAACTTTGATATAATATATTATTATATCGAGCCTTTACTGCGATTTTATCGTAAGCGACATTTGGACCTATATGCATTGTTGGATCCAATAGTATTTTAAACTATTATTTTGTTTTAAGGCTTTTAGGTTTTGATGTATTAGGGTCTAATGTCTAATTAAGCTGAAAGTCTGAAATCAAAATAATAGTTTGGAATAGCATTTGCAATAAAAAATATACTAAGGTCTAAATATCGCTTCCGAATGAATGGAGGTAAAGGCTCGATATATACATACATGTTCTGTTGAATAAAATATTAAATTGACTATTATGACGAAAACATATCGACGCCTCCATGTACTAGTCGAAAAACTAAAGTTTTACAAAATAACAGGTTAGAAAAGTTCCGTGCAAAAAAAATTTTGTCCGTGCAGGAACGGAGAAAGAATACAATTTCCTGCGGCCGGGCGGCCTGTCGTAAAAGGCGACTTACCAACCCACAGCCAGGTGGTAGGGCATTTGCCCGACTGGATGGCTACCACCCCTGGTCTAAAGTATGTCGCCATAACAACCTTGAGTTGTGTTCCGGCATTAGTGACCAGGTTCCAGTCTCCCTTAAGAGAGCAGCAGCGCATTTGTAGCAACTTTGGTGGTGCAAATATCCATAGGCGATGGTAACCGCTTTCCATCAAGTGGGCCGTCTGCCTGTCTGCTGATCTCCTGCAATAAAAAAAAAATCTGGAGGCTATTTTTTTCATAAGTAACAATAGGAAACGTCAAAAAAAAATCCATACATAAATCCCAAATCACATATGCTAAATTTGATGTAATATTTTTTATTTCAATTACTAGGTTATAGCACGGAAGCGTCGATATGATTAGGATTTGCCTTATGAAATTATCTTTCTACCAACATGAAATCTACATGAGAAGCGAATATAAATTACAAAGATGTATGGTTTAGTACCTTTGCTCTCTGACAAGAAGTTTTGACCACCCCATGGGTAAAGTTGATTCTCTCAACTGCCTACATCTGTTAATGGAATGCAGCAAAAATAAAGATGGCATAGAACAACTGATAAGGGAGTTGGGCCTGAATCGTTTTGATGTAGGTATTTTTATAGAGATTCTGGCAGAGCCAGCTTCAAAGAAGGCTAGGTTGTTAGCCAGCTCATTATTTAAAATTTTATATATAAGTTATTGTATGTTTAGGAGATGATGGGGCCGACATGCTTATGTGGCAAGAGTCCCAAATAAACAAAGACGAAAAAAATAAAAAGAATCGTTACTCGTTCTTTATCTAATGAAGAACGAAAATACTACTACTACGCGTTCCGTATGTGATATATAATTATATGAACAACATCGTGAATGCGAAGAGCGTCCCTAATAATAAACAAGAGTAGGGTGCAAACACAAAACCGACACCTAAACAGGAACAGTCCAAGATTGACAGCCACCGGACATCCGTGACACATACCGCTGCGTACTGTGATCACAATTTGTGGTCAACACTGGGACATGTGTACAAAATGTCAAAATTGTCAACTGAAGATATATGTTTACTGTCACAAATTGTGACAGTACAATTGTGTTTATTCGTACGCAAAAAACTAGATTAGAATTAAAATTAATTGTTTTTTTTTTTAAATAATACTGAAAGTAGTGTAAAGTATAATATAATAAAACTACCGCGCTTAAAACCATTAAAACGTAGTTTTATTATGTATACAAGTCACGAAAACTTAATAAAATTTTAGTGTAAAATAATTTAGTGATTTTTATGATTTAATAAACTTTTTCCCGTTGGTACGCCGCGGGTCAAACTGTAAAGGGTAGCTCTATTTAACTTATATAAAAACTTAATTAAGTTTTTGTGTATCGCGAGCGAAGCCTCAAGCAATAGCTAGTAGATAAATATCTTCCTTGAACTACTTAAAAATCTGTTGCTTAGTTTAAGAGTTTGCGTATGTACAAACAAACAGACACGGAAAGCGATGCAAGAATACAACAAAGCTTCTCTTGACATAAGACAAATAATTAAAAAAAACATGTATTATGAGGGCTAGGAATTCTGTGTCTATGTTACTAGTACGTGTAAACTATTCATTATTACTATTAATAACGTTTTTTTACATGTATGAAGGATTATTATTAGTAATATTGACCAATATTTTAGCGTAATTTCCTCAATGCTGGGTTATGTATTATAACAAACTAGTGGTCGCCCGTGCTCGAAATTCGACCATAATAATTAATGTCAAAGACTATACTTCTGTAATCACAGATTTCGCCAAGGCTACACTGTTAATTTGACTTGGACAATAAACATAAGAGTATATATGCGTGTGTGTGTCAAATACATGGTAGTGTGTGTAATGTTTTTTTTATTGATTTAATGTATTTTTTACGCATAATTTAAAAAAAATAGCATTCGTCGCTTTTTCTCTATATAAATTATAATTGTGCGAAATTTCATATTCCTCCGTCCGCGCAACTTTTGTAAAAAGGGGTACAAAGTTTTTGCTTCACGTATTAATATATAGATAATAGTCCGATATGATAATAGACTAATATATCTTTATTTTTAATAGCTTTTGCACACGACTTATTAAATTTTACTACGTAAATTAGACAGGCATAAATTTTGTTGCTAATTGCCATAAAAACAAGGATTAATAAATCAATCAACAGTTAATCTTCTTAGCGCCCACCTACGCGGCCTACGTTTTACTAGAAATAAAATAAATTTAACAATAAGTTAAGTATAAGTACTTAACAAATATTGAAAAGAATATCCTGCACAAAATTATTGTCACAGCAAGGTTGAAGTCCTCATTTTATTCTATATATAGGTCAAACGTATACTCCAGTTAGATATATCGGGTAACCAGAATAAACATTTACGAGAAAAAATAAAATTGATGATCAAGATGTGGGGTTTGCCCGGGCCTTAGGGCACATGGCTCCCCCACCCCGCGCCGTTGTTTGACAGCTTGGCACGCCCAGCTTTTGATATTAATTCACCAACTTCTAACAACATAATCACAGTTCCATCAATTAAGAGATCACACTCACCAGTCTACCGACGCATTTGCTTGTCGAAACACGGCGCAACAATAGTTTTCTTTCTGTATCATTGTCACTATCCGTGCTGTCTTCACAATAATGTTGTTTTTTCTCACCGAGCGCGACATTTCCGTCCGCAACTGACATCACTCCGCGGTCACACGCTCACCGAACACGCCGCTTATTTTAATTAGTGCTACATCATACAGGTTAGTGGGAATTTAAATTGTTTTAAGGATCGCTACCTATTTGACATTTCAGGCGGGCGCCATGACAATAGTGACAGACGAGAACGCGGCTAAACGCAAAATGAAAACAAGTACGGAGTCTTACGCCATCTAGCGATAGATGCTGGTATCGCTAAACGCCTGGAATGCTCCTGGCCGAAAACTGAACCAATTAAACAACAAAAAGGTTCCCCTTTTGCAGAATTCTACAACATAGCTTTCTTGTTGAACAAGTCATACATTTGCGGCAACTATTTGATAATTTCACGAAGGCCGGATTTTTGGCGACCTGAAATAGGGTTCACCCATAGATGTCTCATGTTATTAGTGTAATTACGTCGCTATTTCTTCAAATTTAGTCTTTTTATTTCTTCTATCTAAAAGTTGACATTTAGTTTAATAAAATATTTTTCTATGAAACTAGAATGTTTACCTAACAATCTAAATGTAATAAGTGGCTTCCACACGATACTATTTTAGGACCAATTGACTAGATTGACAATCGAATTGTGTAGTGTGGATAGAAATATGAAATCCAAGGTTATTGATTGGTCGGGATCGCTCGATTCGATTGTGTCCAATCTAATCGGGTGGTGTAGACGCTAGTTGGTAAATTTCTCGACGTAGTCATTGGCACATCGGCGTGCAGGGTGGTTGTATACAATGCGTATTTTGTTGTGTTATAATTGTGGTTTCAAGATAGACGATGAGGATTACGGCAACGATGATGTATCCATACGTACCGACCTGGAAATAATGGAGGAGATTTTTAATCTTGAATAACCATTGTTTTGCTCATAGTCTCCTATTTTTTTCCTCATCGACATTTGTAGTTAGTGCTTTTTTTTTTTTTTTTTTTGAGGCGAGGGAAAATGCTTAACCGATTTACGCACAAACTGGGTCGTTGCTAGGGGAACGACACGCGTCGGTCGGGGGCGATAACACTGCAGCAATAGTATGCTCTTGGCAGCGCTCCATCCGCGATCGACGTCACAGAATAGTGTGGAAGACTCCGAGCGTTGCTGCACGGGCGAGCAACCCCAATACCCACTAAAAACCCCCTCCTCCCTGACGACCCTGCGCCTCATCGACATTTGTAGTTAGTGCTTGATACAAGTCTGTTCAGCAGAGGCAACAAAATAAAATGGAAAATGTTGATCATCTTTTGTACGTGTGGACGGACAATCAGATTGTATGTAATTCAATTGCCAAATCTCATTGTCAATCAAATTGTATCGTGTGGAAGGGGTTTTAATTTGAGATGAGGATAGGCGGACGGTAAGGATGATTGTACTATAAATAATTATCATAGCTCAGTACAGCCATCCAGCGCCCGACCAGAACACGATCGCCTCACTCGCAAGTTGTCAACGCGCGGACGGCGAATGAACTACTCGGTGACAATCCCTTACTCGGCAATTCATGGTTAACTTATTGATCATGCGAAGATCAGTAGTTGACAATGTGCCGTCCACCCGTGGAATCGGTGCTTGTCGGATGTCAGGTGACTCTAATGTACTGTGACCCAAATGTATATATCGAGGGGTGAAAGGCTATTAGTTTTAAGCGACATTTTGTGATAGAATTGACTTGATGGTTTTCTTGCATCCTAATGTCTCAAACTTAAGGAATTATAATGAACCTGGTTTCCAACTAAAAACTACAGATTTTTTTCTTTTTTAAATATAGTATGTAGTTTACTAATGAAGTCTTTTTGTGGGTCATTGAAACTTCAAACTCCTCTATCGACACAATTTCGCAAATGTCGCTTAAAACAAATAACCTTGGACCCCTCGATATATATATAATCTTTGCCAAAATTACCACAGAACTCTAATTACTTGTACGGTTCCTTTGCGAAGTATGTATAACATTTTTACAAGCACAAAAGAATTTCTTCAAAAGATAAAATAATTCTAGAATTCCATTTAAAAATTCTAGACGTACGATCGTCATTTCTTCAAGTCATTTTTCTGAAATCCATCGTACTATGCACTCGGTGTAAAGATACGCTAGATTTTTTTTTACTTTTTTTATTAGTTTTTAAGCTAATGTTAAGCTTCAAGTTTTGGAGAGGATTTAGATAATTTTTCGAGATAAATTTACAAGTATCTGCGACGTTAATATCGATAAATTAACAAGATGAGGGAGATCATTAATATCCAGGTTGGTGCGTGTGGGAACCAGATTGGTGGCAAGGTAAAGATCCTGTCATTACTTTCATATTTGTCTTTGAGGCAAACTTTATTGTGGTAGGACAATAAAGCTACAGAGTTTGGTTTTAATGTATCACTCCCAAAGACTGCTACGCATGAGTAAATTGTGCATCTATACTACATCTCCTACATAAGCCATCCCAAAATCTGCGCATGCAGCGAATATTTCGTTGTGTGGAAGTGTTGTAATGAATCTAACAATCTAAAACACTTTTTATACTTACCAAACCAGTAAATTGCTTCTCTTGTCTACAGTTCTGGGAGGTTATATCCGACGAGCACGGCATCGACCCTTCCGGCTGCTACCATGGTGACTCCGATCTCCAACTCGAACGCGTCAATGTGTACTACAACGAAGCCTCTGGAGGAAAATACGTGCCGCGGACCGTTCTAGTCGACTTGAAACCTGCGACCATGGACGCGGTACGTTCTGGACCCTTCGGCTGCCTATATCGCCCTGATAACTTCGTTTATGGTCAAAACTGTGCAGCCAACAACTGGGCGAGGGGGCATTACACTGAGGGAGTTGAGATCTTGGAGTCTGCACTGGACGTGGTTCGCAGAGAAGCGGAAGGCTGTGACTGTCTACAAGGGTTTCAATTGTCGCACTCGCTGGGTGGCGGAACTGGATCCGGACTGGGCACATTACTTATAAACAGAATAAGGGAAGAATATCCCGATCGCATCATCCTGACATTCTCAGTATTTCCGAGTGCCCGAGTGTCGGACTGTGTGGTCGAACCTTACAACACGACGTTAGCTGTTAACCAGCTGGTAGAAAACACCGATCACACATTCTGTCTCGACAACGAGGCGCTCTATGACATCTGCTTTAGAACTTTAAAACTAACTACTCCTACATACGGAGATTTGAATCATCTGGTTTGCGCGACAATGTCCGGCATCACGACGTGTCTGAGGTTTCCTGGACAATTGAATGCAGATTTGAGGAAGCTCGCAGTGAACATGGTGCCGTTCCCGCGGCTGCACTTCTACTGTCCTGGCTTCGCACCGCTTACTTCCAGAGGAGCACAGCAGTACAGAGCGCTCACTGTGCCAGAGTTAACGCTACAGATGTTTGACGCGAAGAATATGATGGTTGCATGCGACCCGAGGCACGGGAGGTATCTCACAGTGGCGACAATCTTCAGAGGTCGAATGTCAATGAAAGAAGTCGACGAGCAGCTTCTGAACATCCAGAACAAAAATAGCACATATTTTGTAGAATGGATACCGAATAATGTGAAGATTGCAGTATGTGACATACCTCCTAGAGGTTTGAAGATGGCTTCAACGTTTATAGGGAATACAACAGCTATTCAGAGTATATTTAAGCGAGTAGCGGAACAGTTTGTGGCGATGTTCAGGAGGAAAGCGTTCTTGCACTGGTACACTGGGGAGGGTATGGATGAAATGGAATTCACAGAAGCAGAGAGTAACATGAATGACTTAATATCAGAATACCAGCAGTACCAGGATGCGACGGCTGATGACGAGGGAGAGTTTGACGAAGAAGCGGAAGGGCTAGAGGGATGAGATGTCTTTTGGCTTTGTATTTGTGTATGTCTTTGTATGTCCGAATAAAATGGAATTGTTTATATTATATTGTTTTATAATTTATACCACTCATTACATCCATTATGTAAAGTACATTAATGGCCGCTTGCATAACGATTGCCTTTAAATAAAATTAGTAATCATATAAACTGCCTAAATACGTTTTACACAAAACGTATTGACAGTTCTTTAAACTTATTCAGCGGCATATTTTGGCATTGTGCAAGACGCTAATTGTATTTAAGGGTATTAAATACGTTTTGTGTTTCTTAAATAAATTTAAGCAACCTTATGCAAGCGGCCCTAAATGTAGAATTTAAGATGATTTTGCCATCGTATGACCTTGTATGGGAAAAACTAACCCTGTCATTGGCGCTGATGCTTAAGCTTTTACTGCTTTTTTATTCTTGGGTAACTAAAAATCATTGATCCTGTTAAATACTAAAAACTTGTCTATACTGGGGCTTCATCTGCGTTAGAAAGATTTAAGCTGTGGCCGAATGCATCTTAAATATTTAATAAATAACGTCGTTATCGCATAACCACATCAGTGTATAATCTTAATATATATAAATTACGTGTCACGTTGTTTGTCCGCGATGGACTCCTAAACTACTTGACCGATTTTAATCAAATTTGCACACCGTGTGCAGTTTGATCCGACTTGAAAGATAGGATAGCTTACATTTGGACCCGGTAGGTGGCGCTGGAATCGGGTTCTAAATTTTATTTCTTCAGGGCAGAACAACGTCTGCCGGGGCAGCTAGTGTACCTATATATACATACGTCATATAACGTATGTTATTTGTCTATACTTAACGTCATTAAGAATATCGCATCTGCGTGAAACGGCCTGTTAACTATTATCTATGTCCTGAATCTTAAACACTAACGCAGATAAAGCCTCACCTTTGGAAACTGGGGTTGAGAGCAGGGCACAGCTGATTAATTTTTAAACGTCCGAAATTATAAATCAATTATAATGAAATACATACAACATTAATTTGAAAACGAATTTTGGATTGTAATTTAAAAATAATATATTAGACTAGCTTCTGCCCGCGACTTCGTCCGCGTGGAATAGTTAAAAAAAAGTAAGTTAATTTTTTTATCGCTCCTGATTTTATAACATTCCTCGTTGGTGCTCCGCTCCTACTGGTCTTAGCGTGATGATATATAGCCTAATTGTTTTTTAATGTATAAATTGTTTTATTGTATGATAATACCGGCAATACCAATACTTAATTAGGTGAATAAGTTGTATAATAAGCTGTTTAAGTAATTAAAGTTTTTTTAACTATCCCACGGGAACTCTTTAATTTTTCGGGATCAAAAGTATCCTATATGTTGACCAGGGATATAAGCTACCCCCATAGAAAATTTCATTTAAATTGGTCTAGTCATTTCGGAGATTAGCCCGTACAAACAGACAGACAAACAGAGAAACAAAAAATTTGAAAAAAATCTAAATTAGTTTCTAAATTTCACTTCTTACATCCCCCTGACACGGTTTTTAGCAAAAAAAATTTTCATTGTACAGAAATTCGACCTCTACAATTTTATTATATGTATACAGATTTTTGAATAACTGACCATCGTCAGTTATTCCAAGAGTTAAGCAACCGTTTCCCTTAAGAGAGCAGCATCGCATTTGTAGCAACTTTGCTGTTGCAAATGTCCAAAGGCGATGGTAACCGCTTTCCATTAAGTGGGCCGTCTGCCTGTCTGCTGATCTCCTGCAATAAAAAAAAACCGTGTAATATTCAACAATTCACGTTTTAATATTACATACATACATAATTTCACGCCAGTTCCTTTGCGGGGTAGGCACGAACAACAGGGCGCCATTTAGGCTTATGCTTACACACCTCACTTTCTTCTTTGACATCCATAACTCTTGTCATGCACGCTCGTCTGTTCTAATATTAATACATAGTAAGTACCTACAGGGCGTGCTAATTATTGAATAAAGAGTTTATTGATTCATTCAAAGTAAAAGACAAATGAACCGTCTAATATCAGGTTATTCTTGCTGTCTAGGGTAGAGAAATACATATTTTGCATTTAAAGGTTTTAATAAAAAGGTACAGAACATAAAACATTAAGTTACGCCTAACACTAACACGGACATGGACATGACGTTACAAAACAGTGGACAGAACATTCACTCCTCTTCTACTTCTTCGTCAAAATCCCCCTCGTCATCAGCCGTCGCGTCCTGGTACTGCTGGTACTCCGAGACCAAGTCATTCATATTGCTCTCTGCTTCCGTAAACTCCATCTCATCCATACCCTCGCCAGTGTACCAGTGCAAGAACGCCTTCCTCCTAAACATGGCCGTAAACTGCTCCGAGATTCGCTTAAACAACTCCTGAATAGCAGTAGTGTTGCCAATGAACGTTGCGGACATCTTCAAACCGCGAGGAGGTATATCGCAAACCGCTGTCTTGACATTATTCGGGATCCACTCAACGAAATAGCTGCTATTTTTGTTTTGGATATTAAGCATCTGTTCGTCCACCTCCTTCATGGACATCCGCCCACGGAAGACGGCAGCAACCGTCAAATACCTTCCGTGTCGAGGATCGCATGCAGCCATCATATTTTTCGCATCGAACATTTGCTGTGTCAATTCGGGCACAGACAACGCACGATATTGCTGACTGCCGCGTGAGGTAAGCGGCGCAAAACCCGGCATAAAGAAGTGTAGTCGTGGAAACGGGACCATATTGACTGCCAGCTTCCTTAAATCCGCGTTAAGTTGTCCCGGAAAGCGTAAGCAGGTTGTTACACCAGACATCGTCGCAGAAACTAAATGGTTCAGATCTCCGTAAGTTGGTGTCGTTAGTTTTAATGTCCTGAAGCAAATGTCGTATAAGGCTTCATTGTCAATACAGTAGGTCTCATCTGTGTTTTCTACAAGTTGATGGACTGACAGCGTTGCATTGTATGGTTCCACAACCGTATCAGATACTTTTGGGCTTGGTACTACCGAAAACGTATTCATTATTCGATCAGGGTACTCCTCCCTTATTTTGGATATAAGTAAGGTTCCCATACCGGAACCAGTCCCTCCACCAAGAGAGTGGGTGAGTTGAAATCCTTGCAAGCAGTCACAGCCTTCAGCTTCCTTCCTAACGACATCGAGAACAGAATCGACCAATTCAGCTCCTTCGGTGTAATGGCCTTTTGCCCAGTTGTTTCCAGCTCCCGATTGTCCAAAGACGAAGTTGTCAGGGCGAAAAATTTGCCCGAATGGCCCTGAGCGGACGGAGTCCATGGTGCCGGGCTCTAAGTCTACTAAAACGGCTCGAGGTACATATTTTCCGCCAGAAGCTTCATTGTAGTAGACGTTTATACGCTCCAATTGAAGGTCAGAGTCTCCATTGTACGCTCCCGTGGCGTCGATTCCATGTTCGTCGGAAATCACCTCCCAGAACTGTAGACAATGGAAAAATTGGCATTTAGCATTTTAAGTACAAACTCATGTATGTAGTTTACTAAAGTTCAAGGGAGTTATGTAGCGAGAAATGCAAATCTGTCTGCGTTTGTTCCAAAATTCAAAATCGCAATTTACATAGACAACCGTCGAAGCTAGTGCCTCTCGTGCGTCTGCGGGTCGCACACCCGGCGATGACGATATTATCAATATTATTCGCCTCACTACAACGAAACGCTGACATGACTCCATTGGCGACATTTTTACTTAAGTTTTATTTTGGCTAATTTAAACCATCATTAACAAATACAGCGTATGTATTATTCCCATGTACAATCTATATTACTGTCAAGTTTCATTAAAATCTATTCAATAAATTTTTGCATAAGAGTAACAAACAAACAAAACAAACAAATAATGACTGCAATTCAACGCATAGAATTTCTTTATAAAGAATAAATCGGTTTTGGACTTGAATTAAAGTATTCCAAAAAAGCAGAAAAATTCACAACTTTCAAACTTTACGTGTAATCAGTATTTACATTATTCATGGGAGTGGATCTGATGTACATACCTTAGCTCCAATCTGATTTCCGCATTGGCCGGCCTGGATGTGGACGATTTCCCTCATTGTTGTAGATACACGAAGAATTTAGCTTCTTAAAAATTAGGTTGTTGAATTCTACCTCGAAAAATTTAACATATATAAAAAGTAAGTAAAAAATAAAGAAATTAAATTAATGCATGTGCATCGTACAAGAAATTTTCAAGAAATGTGAAGATTCAATGTTCTTTTGTTTGTAGTTTAGGAATGAAGATTCGAAATTTAAACAAGGGGTTCTCTAACAGCCAGGATTTAGTTTTTTTTAACTAGGTTTTATTCGGTTCGTCTTACCAATAAACTAAGCTGCATCGTAATATAAACGTCGTAATGTGTCTCAATTTTCTATTTAGTTTAAATTCCCTCAAATATTTGGCTTATAATAACACTAGCAGCCCCGACAGACGTTGTTCTGCTCTGAAAAAATAAAAATCTAGGACACAAAAAGAAAATCACCAAAATCGCTCCAGGTGATTAGGAGGATTCTAGAACCCGATCTCAGCGCCACCTACCGGTTCCAACGGGATAAAAAGTATCCTATGTCCATCTCCTGGTTTTAAGCTGCCTCCCCACCAATTTTTAGCCAAATCGGTACAGCCGTTCTTGAGTTATAAATAATGTAACTAACACGAATTTCTTTTATATATATAGATTACAAAATTTGATAGTTAACTATCAGGCCGTTTCATTAGTAGCTCACACCGCCCAAAATGCTCAGTCAGCCGTTCCACAAGGCGATTGCGGTCGTTGTGGTCGTGGCGAAAACATCACCAATGACGTCATTCTTTTCGATCACACAACGCTCATAACGACCCATATCAAGTAGTGGGTGGAATAACCGTTCTACTTGGGTTTTCGATTGTAACACCGGCATGTAAGTGGAACGGGCTAAATCGCGGTCGTGAACGTGGTCGTTGTGAGTCCTTAATGGAACGTAGCCTATATGGTATGTATGTCAATGCAAAAAATTCCTCATAGAAGGTTAGAGATATATCATCTCATAAATGTCACTTGAACTTTAAAAAATAAACTTATTTTTTACGAATATATGTAAATATATTATTATGTCTACTAAATATATCATGGATTATAGAAGTGAAACCAGATTTAAGGATAATCACGAACAAATAATTTATTGAAATAAATAACACAAAATCATGACTAATATTTTCATTCATCGCTATCGTCATTGGCAACTTCCCCTTCCTCTTCTTCTTCGAACTCCTGGTCATCGATCGTCGCGTCTTGGTACTGCTGGTACTCAGATATCAGATCACTTAAATTGTTGTCTGCTTCTGTGAAGTCTGATTCATCCATACCTTCACCAGTATACCAATGCAAGAACGCTTTCCTCCTAAACATGGACGCAAACTGCTCTGATATCCTTTTGAAGAGCTCTTGGATAGCCGTCGTATTCCCAATAAATGTTGCCGACATCTTCAATCCTCGTGGTGGTATATCACAGACAGCAGTCTTCACATTATTGGGTACCCATTCAACAAAATAGTCTTTATTCTTTTTCTGTATATTCAACATCTGTTCATCGACCTCTTTCATAGACATACGGCCTCGGAACACTGCTGCAACAGTCAAGTATCTACCATGCCGAGGATTGCAAGCTGCCATCATATTCTTCGCGTCAAACATCTGTTGCGTCAATTCTGGAACGGTTAGAGCTCTGTACTGTTGACTCCCGCGAGAAGTCAAAGGAGCAAATCCAGGCATAAAGAAATGTAACCTTGGGAAAGGTATCATGTTCACGGCTAACTTCCTTAAATCTGCGTTCAGTTGTCCCGGGAACCTCAAGCAAGTAGTCACACCAGACATCGTTGCTGATACTAAATGATTCAGGTCACCGTAAGTTGGGGTCGGTAGCTTTAAAGTTCTGAAGCAAATATCGTATAACGCTTCATTATCAATACAGTAGGACTGTATTGAGTTTTCGATGAGTTGGTTAACTGATAAAGTCGCGTTGTAAGGTTCTACAACAGTATCTGACACTTTCGGACTAGGGACAACGGAGTATGTCACTGTGATTCGATCTGGATATTCTTCGGTAAGGTTTGCGAGTAATAACGTTCCTAATCCGGCCCCTGTTCCACCGCCAATGGAATGGACTAGCTGGAACCCTTGGAGACAATCGCAACCTTCAGCTTCCTTGCGTAAGACATCTAAGATTGATTCGAGCAACCCAGCACCCTCAGTGAAGTATCCTTTCGCCCAATTGTTACCAGCGCCTGAAACGCTGTAAACAAAGTTGTCCGGTCGAAAAAGCTGTCCGAAAGGCTCACCGCGAAGTGCGTCCATAGTGCCGGGCTCAAGGTCTACCATGATTGCTCTGGGCACGTATTTGCAACGAGAGATTTCGTTGTAATACACGTTGATCCTTTCGAGTTGGAGATCGGAGTCGCCGTGGTACTGCCCATTTGGATCTATGCCATGTTCATCAGAAATTACTTCCCAAAACTGTAAAAAGGTTTAATAATATAAACTACATTTATTTATTGGTGGCCATACACCGTACTGATTATCGTCCAATCGGCATGATGCTGCCGATTGGATCAAGTAGAACTGACCGTGTGTGGGCGTGGATTAGCATGACAGTTATACTTGACAGAACAATCGAAATTCAATTCTTTTGGGTTGATCATACCGGTTGGACCGTGTATGGCCGTCGTGATCGTCCGTTCAATTGAGTGAAATTTGTTTTGTTTGTTTCTTTCACTCTTCACAAACATCGTCGTCTATTACGTGTGACGCCATGGCTTCAACTGCCAATTGGACAGTTTAAATTGGTGTATATGAACGAAATGCAGACTGTGCCTAGCCTGCAGTGTCATGCCGATTAGACAATAGGCAGCATGGTGTATGACTTTTAGACTGATTTGGTCTAAAAAATTCATAGGTCGAGTCTGCTGATATTTTAATGATATCAAAACGTAAGACTTGGGCCTTCCTTAGGAATGTAAGTTATGAAGGCTTATTCAGTATTATATTTTTTTACTAGGTGAATACTGTAATCATCTACTGAAATCACCAGAAAATCTTCTTCCATATCTAATATATAAAATTCTCGTGTCGCGGTGATTGTCACCAAACTCCTCCGAAACAGCTGAACCGATTTGCATGAAATTTTGTGTGCATATATTTTTATTACATCACATCTATTTTTCATACCCTTAAATGATAAGGGTGACCCACCCTAAATATTCTTTTCACTTTTTTTAATAAAATTTCTTATTTATATTTTATTATGATTTAGCATTAAAAAATACATTCAAATTCAAATTTTCACCCTTCTACCACCAACCCCCATTTTTAAATAGCGATATTAGTACTGTAATAATTTAACTTACTTAAAATTACTAAAAATAATTTAAAAGGCAAAACAACGTTTGCCGGGTCAGCTAGTAAATATATATTTTCAAATACAAGAAGGACTAGAAACAGTTAAGTTACCTTAGAGCCAATCTGGTTACCACACCTTCCAACTTGGACGTGTACTATTTCCCTCATATTCACAAAGAATTTCTCAAAAATAATTACAATATAAAAATTAAAATTGTTAAAAAATTACAAAAAGAAATAAAATATTGACTTTCTTACATCTACTTACCTATACCTACTGAATAAACAAACTGAACGTTGTTGTTTCGTGGCATCATAGATTTCGAGTTAATTACAAGTTGGTTAAGATATAAAACATAATATCTAATATATAAAATTATCGTGTCACGGTGTTTGTTACCAAATTCCTCCGAAACGGCTGAACCGATTTGTATGAAATTTTGTGTGCATATCGGGTAGGTCTGAGAATTGGCCAACATCCATTTTTTATACCCCTAAATGATAAGGGTGACCCACCCCTAAATTTTTATTTTTTTGACAATTGTTTTTATTTTGATTTTTTTATGATTCGGCCTTAAACGCCAGGTGGTAGGGCATTTGCCTGACTGGATGGCTACCACCCCTGGTCTAGAGCATGCCGCCATAACAACTTTGAGTTGTGTTCCGGCATTAGTGACTAGGTTCTAGACTCCCTTAAGAGAGCAGTAGCGCATTTGTAGCACCTTTGGTGTTGCAAATGTCGTCCATAGGCGATGGTAACCGCTTTCCATTCAATGGGCCGTCTGCCTGTCTGCTGAACTCCTGCAATAAAAATAAAAAAATAAAAAATACATACAACCCAAAATTTTCACCCTTCTACCATTAACCACTATTTATTAATAGCGATATTAGTATTTTAATAATTTTCTACAGCGATGACTTAGATTCATATTTGAACCAGGTAGATGGCGCTGCACTCGGGTACCAGAATTTAGGTGTTTTTTGTTGTTGTATGTATTCAAGTTTGTCCCGGAATGGGTTAAATTAACGATTGGATCCAGTAGGTGGCGCAACGATACTCCTCTTTCCTCCTAAACGGTGTGCCTGATTTCAATGAAATTTTTTGTTTGTACAGGCGGATTTGAGAATAGTTTAGATTCACATTTGCTCCTGGTAGATGGCGCTAGAACCCGGTTCTAGATTTTTATTTTTTAAAGGCAGGACAACGTCTGCCGGGTACAGCTAGTCAACCTATAAATTTCTCACCTCTGAGTTCTGACTTCTCTATGTTTAAGAAATCAGGCAGTATTCAGGCAGCCACTAGAGATGGGTTGCTATTGTAAAAACCAACTAATGGTTTCTGAAAAAAAGTGCCACGGCCAAGTTGTCTATCAACTCGCCAACTACCTATAAACTGATAGATTTATAGCTTATGCCCCGTTCTTATTTGCCTCAATGTCGGTTAAAATCTGACATAGCCAGGTGGTAGGGCATTTGCCCGACTGGATGGTTACCACCCCTGGTCTAGAGCATGCCGCCATAACAACTTTGAGTTGTGTTCCGGCATTAGTGACCAGGTTCCAGACTCACTTAAGAGAGCAGCAGCGCATTTGTAGCACCTTTGGTGTTGCAAATGTCCATAGGCGATGGTAACCGCTTTCCATCCAGTGGGCCGTCTGCCTGTCTGCTGAACTCCTGCAATAAAAAAAATAAAAAAAATAGCCCCATACAATAAATGTAAAAATTCAACCGATGGTAAGTGAATAGTAAGATATCGTACCCGGCCATTAATGCCAGCCGTTGGCAATTTCTGTTGTTCGATAGCCGTTAGATGTTGAGTTGACGGTTGTCGCAGCCAACCAGCCAGCAGTAGCCATTAGGTGGTTTTTTAGCCGAATGGCTAAGTTTTTGATAATCGGTTCCCATCGCTACCTGCTACGCTTCTCCTAAGTATACTGGCAGGTATCACCAACAAGTTGGGAGAGATACATTAAATTAAAACAATTTTAACAAAACTAATTTTAATTAATAAAAAATACACAAACCACAAAATAACTTACATAAAAATTTTATATTGTATAAAAATGCAAATTTGTACAAAATAAATTATTTAGCATATATTACCAATAGTTTGATAAATTGAAAAAAATCGAGACAAGAATTTTATCCTTAACACCATAGGATTCCTAAATTATTAAACATTCGTTTGCCTTACAATAACTCCATACATACTGAAAAACTGTATTAATATTGCCATTATATGAATCTCGAGATCCTTTACATATAAATCTTACAAATTGATCATACAGTGCTTTTTAAATCATATCTTACATTTATTATTGCACTTTTCATGCTAGCAACATTAATTCTTTGTTTTTAAAATGACTAGATAAAACGAACTAGTGTGAAGGAAAATTTGAAGAATTAATGTATTATCTTAATTATAGGATAATCTTAATATATATAAATTACGTGTCACGTTGTTTGTCCGCGATGGACTCCTAAACTACTTGACCGATTTTAATCAAATTTTCACACCGTGTGCAGTTTGATCAAATTTGAAAGACAGGATAGCTTACATTTGGACCCGGTAGGTGGCGCTGCAATCGGGTTCTAAATTTTATTTCTTCAGAGCAGAACAACGTCTTCCGGGACAGCTAGTTGTCTATATAATATAGTGGAGGCTGTAACTAAAAATCAGCTGCGTCAGCTCTTCTTGACACAGCATAATGCTGAGTTGCCGGCCTCATTATCGTGAATGTTATGTACATTTTTATTTTCAAAATATTTTGTGTTTTATAAAATACTTCTTTATGTTTTACATATGAATCCTGTTAGTTTCATGTTTTTTTTTTAAATTTGATTTGCATTCATTCTCGACAATAAATATTTATTTCTTTCTATATACATTATTGTTATTTATTTATTTTATTTAAGTTTATGGCTTGGCAGCTAGGCCTTTAAGCCAGATCTTAGTTTACAATATAGTTTCTTCATTTTCTTACGCCTATGTGTAGCACAGCTGAACTGTAGGTAATCAGCTAGTGCCATTCAACGGAGTTCTTGTGACAACTCAAAAGGCCACATTTGACTATACAGTTCACATTTCTCACAAAACACATAATAACTACTCAAAAACTATCAATATCCTACAACTATTGTTCATTTTAGAGTAATTTTACACATTTTTAGAAAATAAAACTGCACAGCACAGAGTCTCCTTTCAGTTCCCGCCAAAAACTCTTCTACATTATTGTTATTATTTTACAATGCAATAGTGTCGTATCTCTATATTTTAAATTCCATATTATTAATTTAAAGATACAAAAGTATTAAAGGCAATTACACAAAACATGCATGTAGAGGTTAATGAGAGGAGATGAAGCGAAAGTTGTTTGTCACGATTGTCGCAAGGGATAGAAGCGTAATACGTACTAGTGGCCCATTGGTCGAAATTCCACCATAATTAATTTAAATTACAAGTTTGAACATTATTAAGGTTCTGTTATCAAATACTATACTTCTATAATTACAGATTTCGCCAAAGCTACACTGTTAATTTCACTTGAACAATAAACAAGAGTATATATGCGTGTGTGTCAAATACATCGTAGTGTGTGTAATGTTTTTTTTTTTTTTATTGATGTAATGTATTTTTTATGCATAATTTAAAAAAAAAATTAGCATCCTTTAATTTTTTTTTTTTAATCGGCAGACAAACACACACATTGTATATCCCCAAATTAAGCAAGTTACGCTTGTGTTATGGATAATATACAAGGGACTACTCTACTATATCCTACACTCCTTCTCTATATAAACTACAAGTGGTGTTGCGTTATTGGAGAATAGGTGTAAGGAACACTCACTTGATTGCTGGGTTTGCTGGTTCGTATTTTTGTAATTTGTATTTTTCACACGTTAAAGTACTTCAAGCGGTCGCGTAGCAAGACTGGTTGATTTGACAGATGCGACTTAGTCTTCGGTTCCGTTTCTGCGTGTAGTTCGCGCGAGTGTTGTGGCGGATAGGGGCGAGAAGGGAAACGGCTTGACCGATTTTGATGAAATTTTTTGTGCTTATCCGGTATCTATGAGAATCGGCCAACGTCTATTTTTCATCCCCCTAAATGTTAGGGGTAGTCCACCCCTAATTTTTTTTTTCTATTTTTTTATGATACAACATACAAAAATACATACAACCCTAAATTTTCACCCCTCTACGATCAACCCCTATTTTTTATTTGTTAATTATAAACTTTAAAATCTTTTGGCAAGATTTTTAATCTTATTTTGTCATGACCTAGAATAAAAAAAAAATATATTACTCTTTTAGATTCACAATTAGAACCGGTAGGTGGCGCTGAGATCGGGTTCTGGAATCCTCCTAATCACCTGGAGCGATTTTGTTTTTGTGTGTTTGAGTGGGTACCGGGATGGTTTAGATTCGCAATTAGAACCGGTAGGTGGCTCTGGGATCGGGTTCTAGAATTTTATTTTCTAAGGCAGGACAACGTCTGCGCCCAAATCAGTATAGCCGTTATCGAGTTTTAGCGAGACTCACGAACAGCAATTGATTTTTATATATATAGACGTTTCACAATTTGATTTCGGTTCATTTACATTTCTATATCATCCCTTATATTACAACACCGCAAATATGCATTTTCCTAATTTTACAGGACGAACAAAAAACAATATAATTCTATAATTTTTTTTAAATAAAAACCAGTTCCAGTATTCAGTCATCATTTATTAGAGTTTATATGAATCATAAAATTAAATGATGACTGAATAGAGAACTGGTTTTTATATAATTTCTATATCAAATTATATTGTGACGTCGCCAAACGTTTAGTAGATATCACACGCGACAGGCTGGCGTCTATGTTGCTCAAAGATTAAGCGTTTATACAACGTGGCAACGCCGCCAGTCAACTTTTCGGAACGTTCCCGGTAAGTGACAGTGGTTTGGGACCAATATCTAGGTATTTTTCTCTTTTTTATTTAGTTTTAGTTTTTATATAGTATAGTTTGTGGTTTATTTTTAGGTTTTCATTTATTGTACTTATTTTTCATGATAAAACTTGTGAACACCTAATAAATAAATCTTTGTTTGCATATAATCAAAACTACTTTTTAATCGTTTTTTCTTCGTCCTGTAAAGTTAGAAAAATGAATATTTGCGGCGTTGTAATATAAACGACGATATGTAAAAATAAATCATTTAAAAAAATGATGACGTCATTTGTGACGTTTTCGCCACGACCGCGGTCGCCTTGTGGAACGGCAGACGCAGCATTTTGGGCGTTGTGAGATAGATACTAAAGGAACGCGTCCTTACTATCTTTAGCAAAAAAAAAGTTAAATTGATTAAAACTGATTTATAAATTAAATTATAGCGCGGCCAGTATGTAAAAGCGCTGGAAGTATATGTGTTAGGGACATCGTATCCCCGATGCGGGCCCCCGCTCCACCCTCGCGGCGTTCGGGTCGCCCGACCCGCCCGCCGGCCAAACTACTCAGTTAATCATGCAACCTTGTGACGTACGCATGTATATAGGAACTCACGCGCCGGCCTGCGCGCCGCGCGTTCGTGGTTCGTTCAGTAGGTTTATTCATTAAAACAAGTTTACCGTAACATCAAGCCTTATTATTTCAAGTGCCCGCTATAAAATCGATTTTCATAACAAATCGAGTCGTTAACGCATACCAGGCAGGACGTTACTAATTTATACGTCATCGAGCTGTCAAAAGTAAAATAAATGCTTGGGAAGGGGTATACGGACGTAAGCAACACAGAGGCGATGCTAATTTCTTGAATGGGATAGAGTGGATGACAAATGATGAAAAATACACTGCGGGATGCAGTGCACTGCACTGAAGCCCGTTGAGCTCACATTGCTTATTCGTTTGACTCCAATATTCTGCGCGAGCGTAGTATCACAGCACAGTTTCCACGAAAACTTGTTTATAATAATTTTACTAATGAATATTTTGCCTCATCTCATACACTATTTACACATAAATACATATTAAAATATAGTTATCTTAGTGATATGGTTTTTTATAATTTTATATTCACCTTAACAATTTAATTAACACCTAATTAAGTTTATTGCCAATGATTCACGTGTTTTAAATGCAATACTCTATGTAACATATAATTTTGTTAATTTACGTACTGAGTGTAACAACAATGCAATTATAATTGTATACACTAAGTCCATATTTATTAAGGACTAGGTACTTTAAGCGCAATTTATAATAGTTGGACTAGTCCATAAACGTCCCATTGCTGTGTGTGTATGTGTAGTGTGTGTGTATGTGTAGTGTGTGTGTGTGTGTGTGTGTGTGTGTGTGTGTGTGTGTGTGTGTGTGTGTGTGTGTGTGTATGTGTGTGTATGTGTGTGTATGTGTGTGTAAGTGTGTGTATGTGTAGTGTGTGTGTGTGTGTGTGTGTGTGTGTGTGTGTGTGTGTGTGTGTGTGTGTGTGTGTGTGTGTGTAGTGTGTGTGTGTGGGGGGGGGGGTATGTATATGTGGGGTATTTGTGTCTGGGGTGTGTGTGTTTAGGGGGGGGCGGGGGTATGGATAGTTTACTCGCCATACGTTTTCACGCGCATTGGCCGATTTCACAGAGCGGTTTTGTTGATGTATGTACATGTACACATTTCATCCAATGTTTTCCCTAAAGTTGACAATAGAAGATTTATTTGTCTTTCAATTTGGATGAGTCTTGATCCTTCACCTTCGTGCCTCTTTAAGTTCAGTGACCTGACTAATATCAGTATTACCATCAGAACATGACAATTGTAAACACATTATGTTAGAATATTCACTAAGTGATACATGCTTCCTGGCTAAGAATAGATTCCACGTCATTTGAAACGAAATATCTTATGTGAAGTCTGAATCATAATAGGAACGGCTCCGATAATTTCCTATTGCACCTTTCCCTCACTATCACAAGGACACGATGCAATAGGAAACAGTGCAGTTGTAACAGTGTCGTTCGAAAAGATCGGAATCGACTAGGAAATGATATTCAGAGGCAATAAAGTTTATTTACGCAGCCGCAGGATAAGTGCTATTGTACACTGAATCTAGCCTTAAAACACTTATTCTTTAACAAATATAAATTATCAAAAACATTATTCTTATAGGAAAACATAGGCACATAAAACGCTCGGAATATCTTATGGGAACGGTCAAAGTTTATAATAGGAACGGTTCCGATAATTTCCCATTGCGCCGTGTCCTTGTGATAGTGCGGTTGTGACCGTGTCGGCTCGGAAAGATCGAAATCTTTTAAGAAACGATATTTAGAAAGTATAAAATTTATTTACGCAGCCAAAGCCGCGGGATAAGTCCTATTATACGCTAAATTTAGCCTTATAACCACTTATTCCTTAACAAATATAAATTATCAAAAACATTATTCATATAGGAAAACATAGGCACATAAAACGCTCGGAATATCTTATGGGAACGGTCAGAGTTTATAATAGGAACGGTTCCGATAATTTCCCATTGCGCCGTGGTCCTTCTGATAGTGCGGTTGTATCCGTATCGGCTCGGAAAGATCTAAATCTTTTAAGAAACGGTATTTAGTAAGTATAAAATTTATTTACGCAGCCAAAGCCGCGGGATAAGTCCTATTATACGCTAAATTTAGCCTTATAACAACTTATTCCTTAACAAATATAAATGATCAAAAACATTATTCTTATAGGAAAACATAGGCACATAAAACGCTCGGAATATCTTATGGGAACGGTCAGAGTTTATAATAGGAACGGTTCCGATAATTTCCCATTGCGCCGTGTCCTTGTGATAGTGCGGTTGTAATCGTGTCGGCTCGGAAAGATCGGAATCTACTAGGAAATTACATTTAGAGGGTACGAGGTATGTTCTGTTGTCACCTTTATTTTGATCGTTGAAGTGTGGATGGATTAAACGCGTAGCTGAAAGAAATGAAAATAAATTATTGGTGCATTTGTCTAAGGCAACGTTTCCTAACATGAGCGTCGCGACCCTTGTGGGGGCCGAAATACAAATCATACATATAAATAAAGTATTAGTTAAAATCTATAATCTTAATATATATAAATTACGTGTCACGTTGTTTGTCCGCGATGGGCTCCTAAACTACTTGACCGATTTTAATCAAATTTGCACACCGTGTGCAGTTTTATCCGACTTGAAAGATAGGATAGCTTACATTTGAACCCGGTAGGTGGCGCTGCAATCCGGTTCTAAATTTTATTTCTTCAGGGCAGAACAACGTCTGCCGGGACAGCTAGTATTATATAATTCTAAATATGTCGTAGCTGTACATAAAGCTATTTAAAAAATAACAACAGGAATAGACTATATAAACGATGGAGAACACGATGAAATTTTATTTTAGATTTCTTGTCTGTTTGTTCGGGATCCACGTAAAAACTACTAGGCCGATTTTGATGCAGTTTCCAGTGATCGACAGCAAATTTTTAAACTTAAAATCTGCACTACGCCTTATCCTAGGAAATTATCTGGGAATTATTTAAAATGGTCAAATAGAAAAAAATCTAATTCCAATGTGATTTTTTTTCACTGATCGAAAGCAAAATGTAATAAAACGTGTGATATTTTTTATTCCGGAAATTCCGAGGGAATTTTCCTGGGATCGCTCCCGGGTTTTCACTCAAAAATAGCTTACATTCTTCTCTAATGCTGCGGTACTTTGTATCCCGGGAATTCCAAGCCAAGCGTGGACGAAGCCGTGGATATATCCCAGTCTCAAATAAAAATCTTAAGCAAATCACGTTTTTTTATAGAATCCAATGCATTTACACTACAAAACACGAATTTTGAAAAATCTCACGGCGTCGGAAAATCGCCAAAAAACACTTCACGTAATTAATGAACTTAAAGGAAGTAAGAAAGTAGTACAAGGCTCATAAGATCGTCAGCAAATCTGCGACTAATGACGCCAACACATTCCACGCAATTTTGCCAGAAATCTTTTACTGTGCAAGCTGTAAGGTTGTGGAATGCATTACCAATGAGCATCAGGAGAGCAAAGTCACTTACATCTTTTAATAAACCCCTCAAAGATCACTATCTAAATTTGTAAATAGTAATTTATGTATTTGTATCTATGTAACATATCTATACTAATATTATAAAGCCGAAGAGTTTGTTTGTTTAAACGCGCTAATCTCAGGAACCGCTGGTCCGATTTGAAAAATTCTTTCAGTGTTGAATAGTACATTTATCGAGGAAGGCTATAGGGTGTATTATATTTTCAAAAAAATAAGAATCCTTACTAAAAGTCCAATAATGTAACCCAAGGTGTAAAAAAATGACCCGAAAAAATCCTTACACGGCGTGCACTGCGAAAACTATTGATTAAAGAACAAAACAATATACTACCACTTTGCAGAACATATAATTGTCTACAAAAAATATCGCGTAACCATATGTCTAACTATTGTAGTTATCTCACAATAAGTGTTTTCTTTTATTTTTTTAAATAATTAAAATGCCGTCGCTTCAAAAACTCTTTATTTTGTATCTTGGTATTAATCTTTATCAAAATAAATTACTCCATATTCAAGACGAATTCAATACCTTTCTAGAACTTTTAAAATTATTCAATTCGGACGTTTCATTCAAAAGATATCGCGATATTTAAAATGTAAGTATTAGTGTTGTAGCCAAATATACTAATATTGTTTGATTGAACGCGCTAATCTCAGGAACTACTGGTCTGATTTGAAAAATTCTTTCAATGTTGGATAGCCCATTTATCGAGGAAGGCTATAGGCTATATATATCATCACGCTAAGACCAATAGGAGCGGAACACCAATGAAGGATATTTCAAAATCGGAGGGTTTTGAAAGCAAATTTCACGCGGACGACGTCGCGGGCACAGCTAGTTTGTATATAAATATATACGCGGGTCAGCCTCCAGTGCGTATCTCTTGTTTAAAGAGCAGGCGGTACGGGTTACATTGTATTATTAAATTTTTATGTATTTGCCCCCGGAAGATTCACTTCATATTATATCGCAAACTATACCATCCCCCGTCTATCTGCAAACTACATAAATGACAAAACATGATAGATAACATGGACCGAGTGGACCCAGTGTACCAAGTGGTCCAAATGGACAAAACCACACAACCTATCCTAGTTTTCCGGGATAACCTTTACATAAATCTATCCCGGAATCCGGGATGAAAAGTATCCCTTGGCCACCGTCGGTATTAAAATATATGTACCGAGTTTCAGCCAAATCGGTCCAATAGTCTTTCCATAAAGGGATAACAAACAGAGAGACAAATATATTTTTATCCCGGAAACTATCCCACTTTTCGGGATAAAAAGTATCCTATGTTCATCCTCGGCATCGAAAAAATATATATATGCTGAGTTTCAGACAAATCGGTCCAGTAGTTTTTTCGTTGAAAACGTAACAGACAGACAGACAAGAGTTACTTTCGCATTTATAATATTAATAGGGATGATTGTATATATTTCAAACTATGCGTACTGAATACCGACCTACTATTAGAAATGTGAAATTATCTCCAGAAGGTTGTCTGGAAGAAATCGCTGTTAGCGATAAGACCGCCGATTGTATTATAGCTTGACCGCCATCGCTGTACCGCGCCCTAGGAACGCGCGGCGAGGCGGGGGACAGGTAAGAAAGAGCACGAGTTCACACGATATCGATTTGCCGGACGGATCTTACGATATCATATTCTTTTTTACATACATACATAACTTCACGCCAGATCCCTTGCGGGGTAGGCACGAACAACAGAGCGCCATTTAGGCTTATTCTTACACACCTCACTTGCTTCTTTGACATTCATAACTCTTGTCATGCAAGCTCGTCTGTTCTTAAGGCTCCTGATATCACGTTCTACTAGTACACGATCAATTTGATCATGGAAGGTGTGTCGTGGCCTTCCACGACTTCTGCATCCATCCACTTTTGCATTGTATATCTGTTTAATCATTCTTTCATCATGCATTCTTTCCACATGCCCGAACCACCGGAGCATTCCTTTTCTTACCTTCACCCCGACACTCTCTTTCAGACCAACTCTCTTTCTTACTTCGGTATTACGAACGCGGTCCGCGAGCGTCACTCCGCAGATTTTGCGCAGTGCTCGCATCTCGACCGCGTTTACTCTACTTTCATGCTCTCTCTTCCATACCCAACTCTCGCTTCCATACGTGAGTGTAGGTACCAGGACCGCGATGTGTATGGCGAGCTGGGCCTTCTGGCTGAGGTTCTTAGCGCCTAGAAGTTTAACTAACGCTCCATTCAAACTATTCCCCAAATTCACTCTCCTTTCTATATCAGCGGTGTACCTTCCATCCCAGTTAAAAGCACATCCAAGATATACAATCTCATACACTTGCTCCAGCATAACATCATCGACCATTATCCTTGCATTATATTCTTTTTTAATTCTCCGAAATACAAATTATTATTATTTATCAGTTTTAAGGTGCGACCGGTAAAGCCTGAAATGATTAAAATTACCTATTTGACCATTTTTGACTTTACACGCCAGTCGTACGTATTAAATTGGTTTTTTTTTTGCAGGAGTCCAGCAGACAGGCCGATGGCCCACTTGATGGAAAGAGGTCACCATCGCCTATAGACATTTGCAACATCAAAGGTGCTACAAATGCGCTGCTGCTCTCTTAAGGGAGACTGGAACCTGGTCACTAATGCCGGAACACAAGTCAAGATTATTATGGCGACATGCTTTAGACCATGAGTGGTAGCCATCCAGTCGGGCAAATGCCCTACCACCAGGCTGGATAGGGAATTAATTAAA